>CM029610.1:16093745-17361245 GCA_017311315.1 Dendrocalamus latiflorus | reverse complement strand
ATTGAGCAATTTGGAGACTTGAAGACAATGGCGGTGGAAGAAGCGATCGGCCGCCTCAAGGTGTATGAGGAGCGTCTACGCATTCTGGGCAACGACAACAATGACAAACATCTTCTTCTCACGCGGGCCGAGTGGGAGGCCCGATCGTCGAAGCGCGAAGGCGACGGTTCCGATGGCAATGGTGGTCGAAACCGCAGGTATCGCAAATTTGACAAGACTAAAGTAAGATACTACAACTTCAATGACTATGGCCATTTTGCTTCCAAATGCCACAAGTCGAAGGAAGAGGAGAAAGCTCATCTCATTATGGCAAATGCTGACGACGAACCAGCATTGCTTTGATGATGTGTGGAACATGGCAAATCAAGACTAGGGGGAAAATGTTAGACACTAATCTTGATTAGTATTTACTTGCATGTGTTTTGTTAATGTTTGTAGAGCCATGCATGCACGTATGTGTCACTGGGTGCATTAAGTAGCTGCATGTAGGGAGGAATAAGTCCTGTGCATGATTGAATAGGTGCTGCATACATGGGATTAGTGATTCCAAGATTTGATCAGCATGCACGTTAGATGTTAGTTAGATTGTTGCGTGAGTCTCGCATGCATGCGGTTAGAGCTGTTACTCGTTTTGTGGCGTGTATTGAGTTAGTAGGACCTCTGATATGTGGGAATAGTTAGTGGGCTAGTTCGTGTGTGTATAAGTGTGGCTTATTTTAGCCTATGTAATCAGTTTGTTAAGATGAGTTGAATAGGAACAAAAGAAATGATGCAAGCTGTGTTAGACGTCTCCAAGTAGTGTTCTTGTATTCATCTTCTTAGAGCTAAGTAGTACAAGAGAAAAGAAGTGTGTGTTCTCTCAGTGTACTCCTGTCTAGCTCCTGTACGTGTGTGCATGCTCGTGTTAGCTGTGTGCAACGGAAGCGTGAGTATTAGAGGAACTGCACCACACTCTCTCAGAACTGAGTCAGTAGTTCCCAGCACACATTAACTGTCATCAGAGTTCTAACAACAGCCACCAAGTGTAAGTACACAAAGGAATGAAGTCAATGTATGCAATGGAGTTGCCAAATGGAGGTTGACAATGCAAATTACCTGAAGGGGCTGCAGGCTTGTCACTTGTCAGTGCTTCTATACATCTGAGAAGGAGGAAAGCGAACCCAAAAAAGGCAAATGTTGCAGCGATCAGTTAGGAGATAGGGGAGGAGGGAAAAAGCAAATGGATCAGCAGATGGATCGACATGCAAGAAAACACTGGGAAATGGACACCGAGAAATACTATGTATGATGCCATGCCCTTCCCTTGGACCCTTGCTAGCTTTCTCCTCTCTCCCCCTCTCTCTCTATCTGGCTTGGCCCTGGTTCTTTCTTTGTAGAGGTGAGTGCTTCGGGCCGTGCACGCACACACACATACGCTAAGTAGGCACAAAGATGCACATACATTCCATTATTGTGTAATGATGGCAACTTTCTCTCTGTCACACGCACATCCCCAAACATCTTCTCCCCCTCCAAGAATGGCAGTTTCTTCACTACCTTAGGAGTTATTGCATTGGCTTCCTTGTCTAACCGAAACAAGAACAGAAAGAGCGAGAGGAAGAAGAAATAGTTGGGTTTGCAAGAACAACAAGATCGGGTTTGGAATTGTTTGGCGGTACGTACCTTGAGATGGCTCTTGGCATGCGCTAGCGTCAGATCCTTCACGTCCATGAGCTCTAGCACTGACTTGGGCATCGCCCCTGCAGGAAAAAGAAGGGATTTTGATTAGAAAAGATTGCAGCAATGGTGGCGGCGGATTGTTGGGAGGTGGAGGTGAGGTGATTTTGTACTTTTGTGGTCACCGAGGAGCTCAATGACATGGACAAAGTGGGCATAGAGTGTGCTTGTCCACTGCTTGAGGGGCGCTCGCATGCTGTGCTTGGCAGGAGCTTGGGCATGAACCGGGAGGCCAGGCCAAAAGGGCTGCGGGCCATGGTGGTGGTGGCGAGGGGCGATGGAGATGTGGAGCCCAGGGAGGAAATCCACGTGGCCCCCTAACCAGCCATATGCATTACATGTGCCATGTAAGCAGCCACATCAGCTTGTTGTGTTACCAAATGGCCAAAATGACATGTGGTATAGACGAAAACAAGTTTAGGGATCCTAAAAAGTAAAATACAAAATTTCAGACTAAAGTGATACAATCTCACAAGTTTAGGGATTTACAATGCAATTTTATCTATATACATATATATATACACATATATACATATGTATATATATGTATATGTTTGTGTGTATGAAAAATACCTTTTACTCCCGGGTGTAATTACTCTTACCTCTGATATACCACCTAAACAAACTTGAAATACTCCTTTACCACTTAGGTATACTCGTATACTAATTATAGATATTCCAATGTGAACCACACGATAGTTACCTCTATGTCATATCTCACAACGTAGGGAGTTTTTCGTGTAACGGAGGGTATGTACGTGTAATATACAAGTATATAAGATCATCTAGGTAGTATATACATTTTTCAGATGTGGTATGTATATTTTTTAGATATACTTCTTTTTATATGTGAATATGAAGGTATTTGCAAAATACACTAAAATCTATAGATTCCTTTGGAATTTTTTACATGATTCACATTGGAGTATCTTATAATTAGTATACGAGTATATCCAAAATGATAAAGGAGTATTTCAAGTTCACTTAGATGGTATATTAGATGTAGAAGTAATTACACCTGGGAGTAGAAGGTATTTTTCCTATGCATATATGTATGTGTATATATATAGTGGTATAATTAACTGGTACACCATGGTGCCTGAGCACCATGATCTAAAATATGTATTTCCCTATGTATTGTGTGCGACAATTTTTAGAATTTTTGGATGTCGAGTTTAACTAACTTATTAACTAGTTCAAACAAGTTTGAATTGAAATTCAAATTGTAGTTACCTTTTTTATGATTGTTTGATTGTAGGTATGTGTTGATTATGTATATAAATTAGCAAAGCATGTGATCTAAATCCATTCAAAACATTGAAATCGAGTATATTTCTCCAAAGGTATACATTTCATTTGAATTATTAATACACTACTACAGACAATGTTATCACAAACGGTTCAAAACCGTCATCACAGAACGGTTTCTAAACCGTCTGCATTTATGTGTCATTGATAATAGGTGGTTATCACATACAGTTTCCAAAGCTGCCCTTATCTCGGCCCCGCCGTCGCGCCCGAGGAGACAGCCACCGACCGCCGCCCGAATGCGCGCCGAAGTCGTTGCCGCGCTCGCCGTCCGGACTTGGCTCCTTCGCCCGTGCGCTCGCCCCCGCATGGAGCCGCCGCGCCGCCACCTGAAGTCGGCTTCTCCCATGTGGGCCGCTGCCCCGCACGAGGCGCCGCTCGCCGTCGGCCCGACCGCAGCCGTCGCCACTCGGCCTCAGGCAACGCACACCCTACACGAGCCACCACCCTGCACGAGGCGCCGCTCGCCGCCGGCCTGGCCTTCACACCGTCCGACCGGCCGCTCGGCAAGAGCCGCCGCCGCCACTGTGTAATGGGGTAGGGGAAACCCTACCCCGCCACTTTTGTGCCAACCGGACGGGCCTGATGGGCCTCGGGGTAAACGGGCCGTACGTGGGCTGGGTGATGTAGGCCGAACAAGAGAAGGGGAAGAAAAAAAAACCGGCCGGGGGCAGCAAATTGTAGAAAATCCCTCCAATTTCCAGGAAATTACCGATCAGACCTCGGATTTTTCATATGGATCCTGATTTTTGCAGAAAGGTCCTCGTAATTTCAAAAATTATGAATAGGTCCTTAGATTTCCGAACAGGTCCCGAATTTTGCAGAAAACCCCTCGAAAAATCAGAAAATTACGTGAAATTTTTTTCTGAACTGGAAATTTGCGTACAGACCCTTGAAAATTGCATAATTCACTGCAAATTCATATTCCAGCTTAAAAGGGCCTCGGGAATCTGAATTTTGAATTATTTTTAGCATTTGAACTATGTTTATTTCTGCCATTATTATTTTCTATATTTATTTACTGTTTTGGTTAATCGTACTTGTTTAAAATTGCTTTTAATAACCAAAATTAGCAGTAAAATTTATAGAAAATTCATAGAAAATTATGGAATATTACGAGAATCTTTTGTACCATTTATTTACCCATAGTAAATTATTCTGTGCATGTTTACCATCAGTAAACTTATTCATTCATTTTATACATATGTAGATGACTAGCATCATGAACCGGGAGTTCGAGGAGCTGGCCCAACATGGCCAAAACTATCTAACGTGGGCTTCCGATGTCGAGATAGTACTTGTAGCTAAGAAGCTCTGCGTAGCTATTATGATTGGCAGACCGCATGACGCCCAACCCACTCCTGAGGAGAATGATCAGGCACTTCATTTTCTCAGGCACTACATCTATCTCACTCTCAAGAATGAGTACATGGCAGAGAAGAGTATGCTAGCACTCTAGACCGCACTTAAGAAGCGGTTTGAGAGGCTAAAGTACACCATTGTTCCTCAAGTAGAGCAAGATGGGTCAGACTGAGGTTTGCCGACTTCAAGACGGTCAAGGAGTACAATTCTGCCTTACACATGATTTGTACTAATCTTCAACTCTGTGGCAAGAAAATCACAGACGAGCAGAAGATTGAGAAGATTGTATCCACTTTCCACCCCAATGCAGTACAATCCGCATGCAACTATCGTCAAAACGGATACAAGGAGTATGCCGAATTGATTAATATGATGCAGGTTGCGGAGGCTCAGGACGAACGTCTCTGCAAGAATTACGTCACTTAGCCACCGGGGAGCTCCGCTGGCCGTGAGGCCAATGCCAGGAGCTACAAGGTGCAAAATCCCTTGATAAAGAGAAGAGGGAGGAAGGGTAAGGCCGCAGCCCAGAAAGGCAAGTCAGATGCTCCGAGTGAGAAAAAGACAAGCAAGGCAAAGCGGAGTGGCAAGACCTATGGCCAGCAGGACCAAGGTTGCTACAAGTGTGGCAAGTGGGGGCATTGGTTGCGGATCTGTAAGGAGCCGCAGCATGCTATTAATGCCTTCCAAGCCCAGAAGAAGAAGGATGGTAAAGGGCAGTCTGAAGCCCACTTTGCATTGGTTGAGGGGGAGAGTTCTGAGTAGCTGCCCACGTTGATGGAGGTTGAGACCATCCCGGCAGCAGCACCCCCTTTCGACCTGGAGGCAGCCACCGCCATGATTTCTCTCGAATAGCAGATCATTCCCGAGAAAATAGCCGACGAAGTCTCTGATTTTCTAGTAGATTCAGTCTGATGCACAGAATGCATTAGACTTTAAATGTCATTTATTTTGTGTGAAAAGGACAAGTTAGAACTTGTATGGATGGTACTTTAGCATTTTATTTTCTCGTGATGGTTGGATTATTTTGAATAATTCATTTATTTATTCAGTTTATAATGGCATGATATGTTCTGATATTGAAGTATTTTATTTATGTGTTGATTGCCTTCTAATACATGTTACAAAATACCTTATATTAGAACGCGTGTGGCGCGCCCTATGGAGGAAGTGTGCTTAGCCGACAGCGACACAACGAATACCATCTTAAGAGAAAGACAAAGTATTTTCAGTTGATTCGTGAGAATGCTGGCAGCCTTACGACAATCGCCGGAAGCGATGCATGTATAATTGGTTCAGGAAGAGCCACAATTTTACTCCCAATGGGCACAACTTTGGTCATTGAAGAAGCCTTATTGTACCTAGAATCGACTAGAATTCTCCTAAGTTTTAAGGATATTCGCGCCGATGATTTCCACGTTGAGACTGAAGAAGAGTACGGTAAGGAATACCTGCTCATTACGAAGCGCGAAGAGAATGGAAAAAAGGTATTAGAGAAAACCTCCTTCACTAGAAACTGGGCTATATTATATCAACATCAACCTACACTGTTCTGAAGACAATATTTAGAAGCTCTGAACTTTTCTGTCTCTGGCATGACAGATTAGGCCACCTAAATCTTAGAATGATGAGAAATATAATCAACAATTCCCAAGGGCATAATATTAATGTAAAGAATTTCCCGAATTACGAAGATTTTGTGTGCCCTGCATGTGCCACCGGAAAATTAATTACTAGACTCTCCACTCTGAAAGTGAAGGATGAAGTCTCTGTATTGCTGGAACACATTCAGGGAGACATTTGCGGTCCCATTCAGCCTCTTTCAGGGCCATTCAAGTATTTTGTGCTGCTCATTGATGCTTCCTTGAAATGGTCATATGTGTGTTTATTGTCCACAAGAAACCATGCTTTCACAAAGCTGATCTCGCAGATCATTCGCATCAGAAATGTATTTCCTGATCATCGCATAAAGTCCATTAGAATGGACAACACCAGAGAATTTACTTCAAAGGCATTTGATGATTATTGCATGGCGATGAGAATTGCAGTTGAGCATTTTGTACCGCATGTCCATACCCAGAATAGTTTGGCAGAGGCATTAATAAAGAGAATTAAATTTATTGCCTGACCTCTTTTGCAGAATTGTAATTTGCCAACTACATGTTGGGGACACGTAGTCCTACATGCAGTGAATTTCATCAACTTTAGATCATCGACATACAACATCCATTCACCTATGCAACTAGCGCAAGGGTCACCATCAAAAATTTCTCATCTTAGAAGGTTTGGATGCAAGGTTTATGTACCTATACCCCCTCCACAGCGTACTGCTATGGGCCCTCTCCGCAAGACTGAGATATACGTTGGTTATGAGACTGCATCCACAAACAGGTATTTGGAACCCATGATGGTAGATTTGCCCTTCACTGATTGCATTTTTGATGAGGATAATTTCCCAATATTAGGGGGAGGAAATCAACCCCTTGATGAAAAATGTCGGAAAATTACGTGGCAAGCCACGGGAATCCATGCACATGACCCGCGCACTAGTGAAGTAAATAAAGAGGTCTAGAAGATCGACTTGCAAGCATTAGCAAATCGCTGCCTAATCACTATAGTGATTTTAAGAGCGTGACTAAGTCGCATGTGCTTGCACGCAATGCACAGGAGAGAGTTGAAATACCAAAAAAATAGAAGGTATCCCTAATCCCGTCCAGAGACCTCAGAATAAAAGGACGAGAACTATGTCTCCTCGAATCCCTAGTAACTGAGGACGCCCAGTGAAGAAGGATAAGGACTTATCACAGCCGATCACTGAAGTCCCCCAGAGCGAGAAGGGGAGCCAGTTGAGACCTGGCACATGACACCTTCAGAAAAGGGCATACCAGATGTGAATATCCCCATGGAAGAAGAAATCGGCATGGATGTGTGTGCACACATCGGAGCTGAAAAACCAAAGGAACTTGCCACCGCAATTAGAAGAAGCGATGTGCAAGGAGAAGCTCCAGAAGAAGCAACTCATGAAGAAATAGCTATAAATTGTGTGCACACGGGAGAGTCCATGAATAGGACAACAGCCAATATTGATATCTACTTCGTAAAGAAAATTGCCACAATCATCGACCTTGATCCCGAGTCTACATCGCTCGCTGAATGTAAGAAAAGATCAGATTGGGAAGATTGGAAAAAGGCAATAGAAACTGAATTACTATCTCTGAACAAAAGAGAGGTGTTTGGGTCTGTATACCGCACACCTCCCCTTGTGCACCCTGTAGGGTATAAGTGGGTATTTGTTCGAAAGAGAAATGAAAGAAACGAAATAGTGAGATACAAAGCAAGGTTGGTAGCACAAGGTTTCACTCAACATCCTGTAGTTGATTATGAAGAAACCTACTCCCCAGTCATGAGTGGAATTATCTTTAGATATTTGATCTCAATGGCAGTGAACTTGAATTTAGAAATGAAATTGATGGATGTGATAATTGCATACCTTTATGGAAACTTGGATTCGGAGATTTATATGAAGGTCCCTGAAGGAATCCCTCTCCCGAATCAAGACAGAGCAAATAGAAATCTGTACAGTGTGAAGCTTAGAAAATCACTGTACGGACTGAAGCAATCTGGCAGAATGTGGTATAATCGCTTAAACAACTTTCTCTACAAGAAAGGCTACACGAACAATGAAGATTGTCCTTGTGTGTTTATACGACGATCCAAGAATGGATTTTGTATAATCTCAATGTATGTTGATGATTTGAACATCATCGGGACAATGGAAGACATAAAAGAAATAAGCTCCTACCTGAAGTCGGAATTTGAAATGAAAGATTTGGGTAAGTCCATATTTTGCTTAGGCCTGCAGCTCAAGCATGTCCCTGAAGAAATATTAGTAAATCAGTCAGCCTACACCCAGAAGGTGTTAGAAAGGTTTGGCTTTGAGAAGGTATATCCATCGAAAGTACCGATGATCGAGAGGTCTTTACAGCAAGAAAAAGATCATTTCTGACCTAGGGAAAAGGGGGAGCAAGTACTGGGACCGGAATTCTCATACTTGAGTGCAGTAGGAGCACTTATATATTTAACAAACTGCACTAGATCGGACATTGCATTTGCCGTGAACCTGTTAGCAAGGTACAGTGTAGAACCTACCAAAAGGCATTGGCAGGGAATAAAGGATATCTTCTGATACTTCCAAGGAAGCAAGGACCTCAGATTGTTCTACAGAAAGAATCAAGATCTGAACTTGATTGGCTATGCAAATGCTGGGTACCTGTCAGACCCACATACCGCAAGGTCACAAACATGCTATGTATTTCTATGTGGTGGAACTGCAATTTCCTGAAAATCGTCTAAGCAAAGTCTTGTAACTACTTCGACGAACCACTCAGAAATTATAGCACTGTATAAAGCTACACGAGAATGCGCTTGGCTTCGATGAATGATTCACCACATCCAGCAGTTATGTGGGATGAATATTGTGCAAGCACCTACAATTATCTATGAAGATATTGCAGGTTGCGTTGTACAAGTGCAGACGAGCTATGTGAAAAGTCATCTCACAAAACACATCAACCCCAAGTTCTTCTATGCTCATGAATTGCAAAAGATGGACAAGATTAAAGTACTGCATACTAAGTCATGTGAAAATTTGGCAGATTTATTCACTAAATCATTCCCTGCATCTAGCTTTGAAAGGTGCGTAGGAGGGATTGGAACGATGAGACTTAGAGAAGTGCAGAATTCACAGGGAGAATTTTCTCAAGCCTGTTATTAAATCTTGATCATAAAGATCAAGTATCCAAAGAAATAAGTTCTGAAGACTAAATGGAATTGCTTGAATTGCACTCTTTTTTCCCTTGACGAGTTTTCCTGAAGTTTCTCGACCAATGTTTTTAATGAGGCAATTCGTGCATCGCAGCATAACATGTATCATGTATTCTTTCTCCAAATTTTCCCATTGGGTTTTTATAGAGTTTTGACGAGGCATGAACGTGTATGATGAGTGCTCAAGAGGGAGTGTTAGGAAACCTGGGCCTGGGCCAGAAGCCTTGGCCCATGGTGGGCACCTCATCGGTAGACTATAAATAGGGAGCAGTACCGACAGATTTTGTACATATGCAATCAGAAAAGCAATAAAGAAAGACCAGGAGTTCTCTCTACCTCTCTGTGTTTTCAATCTATTATTCTGTCTTCTGTGATTGATCTTGTTTCGCATTAAATAGAGGAATCAATCGAACTGGTCGCCAGCGACAGTTCCTCAACAAATTTAACATCTGAATCCGTGGAAATTTAGGGAGAAATTAAAGAGGAGAGCCGGAAATGGGGAGAAAAACAAGTGCACCGTTCTGGTCAACGGCTCAACGCCCCTCCATCATTCCGGACTAGGCTTTTACTCTACGTACTTAATTACGTACTCGTCACTACCAGCTAATTAAGCAAACATCCTTTGATTATATTAATTTATCCGCCCTGATAAGACTAATGACCATATGTACCGGCACCGCCAGCGTAAGAATAATAATGGAACGAATGCTACTGTACAATCAATTAAATATAGCGATTAGTTAATGACTGATTGAGCAAATTAATTATTTGTTCCTGATCGATGAGCTTCCACCGAAAATTCTGGCTTGCGTCCACCGACGGCCCTAACCTCCGCAAGTTCATATGACCTTAACAAAGTTATAATATATATGAGCTGGACTGCCCATTAGGATTTATCGCGCCACATTGGAAAGTCCTTAAATGCCAATGAATGAAGTGGCAAATCTTTAAATTTCCCAGCAATTACTTATTAGTTCTCTTTGAAACACATGAATTTTCTTTTAAAAAAAACAAACAGAATTGTGGTAACAAAAAAGAATCAGTACAAAATTCCTACATTCCAAGTAGTTTCTTAGGGCATAGTCGTAACAAAAAAATCTGCAGGAATTTTAATTTGCAGGAAACATCGCAATTCCTTGTAAAATTCATGCTAAAATTAAACCTACATCAAGGTCAAGACTGTGGCTAGTTGTGCTGCATTCTTTTGACACTCAAACATTTTACATGCTTTGACGACGCCTAGCTACACTATCCTCTCTATGAGCTAGCTAGCCACGTGTTTTAGCAACTGAAGGTCGTTGCAACAACCAATTACCCCCGCTTAATTTTCACCCAGTTTGGCCCAGTGTCACATCATTCCCTTGATCCCCTACTTATTCCATGCCACCTTATTTGACATGATACCACATAATTAAACACCAACTCGATCATGTCCCACAAAATCCTCCCCTTTTATACTACACAAACTTCTCCTTTGATTAGAGCCTCTTGTGCACACAAGCAACGAGCGCATGCGCCTAGTGCATGTGCCCTAAAAGTCAGATGCGCGCCAAGTCAAAACCGGCTTAAGACAATTGGTGTTTGGCTCCATGCACTTAGTGCCAAAACTATCATGGGTATTAAGACCTGGGGAAAAGGGTAATATGTGTGGTGATCTGCGCCGTGTACCCATACATATGCTAGCTGCGATGCCGTGCCGTCACGGCTACTATTTTGCGTGGATTTTTACAGCCTATGTGGCTATCTGCTAGCGCTTGCGACGTACAACCCACTTAACGAGCAGATGCATGCATTTCCCAAGAAGTGAAGCAAAACCCAGCAGAGGATTAATTACAGTTTACTGCAAGTTTACAGCAATTGCATCTCTTGAGCAAATGGTGCATTCTTTTCTGTTAATGTCATGATTAATAGTTTTTAGGTTTAATGTAAATGATTGTGTGAATAAATTAAACAACGATAAACTGCTTTAAGAAATCTGTTTCAATAAACCGTTTTAAAACGACGATGAAGAAACTATCCTGTTTATTTATTTGAAGGAAGTTAAAAGTTATGACCCGAAAAGAATGGTCCAATAGCTTATTCATGGCAATATTTTATCACGTAGGATCCGAGAAATCAAAGAACAAACAACAAAGCATGAAGTAGAAACTGAAAAGAAGAAGAAACAAGAAGCCAGGCATATCCATTCTCTCCTCAACATAACTTATATGTACTATAGCTAGTATTTGTTTTGTTTCCCCCCTCTTGCTTGTTTTGCAGCTTCTTATCAAGGTACATACGTACATGAACACACCACAACTAGGTATACGTTTGATGATCACAGCAATGCTCTCTGCATCACTACGAAAGAATACTGGACTCGATCGACGCAACAAGATGATGTGCGCCACTCACCATGGAAGCCCGGACCATGAACTGCACCATGCATATACTACTCATCTCTCAATGGTGCAAGGGGTTGGGGCCTGTTGGGACCAGCCTCTTCTGCACGCCGTACCGCGGGTCGATCTCCTCACCCTTGCCAGCAGATGGTGGAATTCCCTGTCTGTTCCATTGATCATGGTGGCTGTGGCGGTGATGATGCTGGTGATGCTGATGGTGGCGGTGGTGGTGGTGATGACGATGATGATGCCCTTGGTGCGGATGATGATCGGTGGTTGATGAGGCGTCGAAGCTCGTCACGGCGAGAAGCATCTTCCTCGGGAGGGAGACCGAACTTCGCTTCACGGAGCTTCCGCAGCCGAGGGGGGTATACCCGTGGAACGCGAAGGTGAGCACGGCGAGCCAAAAGAGGAGAACGACAACGGCGGCGGCGGCGTGAGGTCGTCTCATGGCCACCGTGCAGGCAGACAGACGAGAGGAGTAGTCATGGACAATGGGGCCGGCGGGCGAGCGAGCTGGCTACCTAGCTATCTAGCCACAAATGGACGAAATGAATCGAGAGAAAGATGTGAGAACAGAAGGAAAGAAGAGAAGGAAGGTTGTACGACGTAGCTAAGCTAGCTGGGAAAGAAAACTCGCGAGATTGGTTATGGGGAAGGTAAGAGACGGACGGACAGGAGGAGGTGGTGCTCGCTCGCTTGCGTTGAAATGTAGGGTGCTGGCGTTAAGAGGGGGCGGAGTTGCTTCCATGGGACTCCTATTGCTGGGCTCGATCCCTCGGCTGATTTGATGCCGCCGCTTGCGTAAATCTACTCTCGCCGCGTCGATCTTGAACCCGGATGGACTCCATCTCCCGGCTTTCCCGGACACGGAGTCGGAGACGGTGAATGGGCCGGTGCTGCAAACTTCGCGCTCAAGCAAGACGTACGCGATGGATCCTACTCGCTAGCTGGACTACTAGTCTACTACTAGCTTAGAAGCCGGGCAAACCGGCTGGTCTTTACATGGCTCACGATACATAATTAACAGTAACAGCAGCATACATGCATTATTTCATTGTTTTGCTTCTTTGGAAACTTAATTGGGACTACTCGATTTTGGTATGGATCAACGGATGCAAGTTGTTCAGGGGCACCTTTTGGGGTTGGGTCAGTTGGAGGTACGAGGCTCTCTAAAAAAAAATTGACGGTACGTACAAGGTGAGGTCATTTTTGTTTCTCGCTCTTGAAGGAACTGTTGGCTTCACCCAACGTCCCGTTTTGACTTTGGGAGGAGCGAGCAAGAACGAGCCAGAAGTGGCAAACATGGCCACGAAAGGAAGCTGCCAGTAAGAAGCACTACACAAAAGGAAGCGATAAGAGCTGAGCTCCACAAAGTGAACAAAGTGAGGTGCCATGTTCAAGTCGTAGGCGTCATCACGAGTGTCAAGGCATTCACATTCATTCACTCACACGACACACAAATGACCAATTCGCTTTCTCAATTGCAGTTTTTGACTCATTGAAACGGTCAGAGCATTGTTAACTTCCGACGGGCGTCAGGAGCGGTACACATTACTGTTGTCCTTGATGTGTGTTTTTTTTTTTTTGAGAGATTTGATTAATGCAATTCAAATAACTTTGGCTGGCAACCTGTAGTACATACGTTGCGCCACCGAAGGTCTTCGAGTGATGCACAAGGAACACTTGGGACAGCGGATGCACAGCCCACCGTTGACAGCAAGCGCATACATACAGAGTGTTGGCTACAACCGGATCGCAAATGCTAGACTAGCGTCGTCTCCATCGGTTGCAGTTGTTGGAGGCTTGTCATGTTTTGATTGCTCCCAAACTGATTGCTGGCTCGCTGCCAATTTAGTTAAAAAGAGACGTGTGCCAATTCAATCATGCAAAAATTAGCGGGGAAGTTCAGGATCCGTTCAGCATCAATTGCCATAAAGCAATTCAGTTTTTCATCTTATAATGCAAGAAGCACATCGTTGCTGCCTGCAAGCATACAACGCGACCTTTATCATATCCAAATTAGATTTTGACCCTGAGGACTCGCATCGCTCATAGGCCAAACGGGCTTATTTTGACCCATTTTTATTTTGTCTTTATTTTCTCGGGCTGGGTCTTAGAAGAGGCATGGAAATGTAAGGGGTCGCAAAATTTTAACGGGTTGAGTTTTGTAGGCTTTTAATTTATCTTCTTTTCTGCACGGCCGTTTCTCTGCTGATTTTAGGCCTCCGAAGAGCCAGCTTTTTCTGCACGGCTGTTTCTCTGCTGATTTTAGGCCTCTGAAGAGCCAGCTTATGAAAACAATGGGCTCTCAGAAAGGAACATAGCCTAAAAGAAGGTCCAAACAAACAAAAGAAATCAAAGGAAACTCCAAAACAACATACCACACTAAGGACCTATAAAAAAGAACAACAGTGAGAGGAAAGAAGAAGGAAGAAAAGAGAAAAGATAAGATTCCCCCTAATGGGTGCTCCGATGTTCTAGAAGATAATAAAAGAGGAAAGAGGATAAAAATATATTCAAGTGACATGTCAGAAAATATGATGGCAAAAAAAAAGTCCAGCTGTAAACATATCTTTATAACCATAGTGGTATATTATAGAAGGCTGTCATTGGAAGGTCAATTGTAAACAAGGCTATTGTACTATGGACAATTGCAAATTGTGCTTTTCTTAAGAGTAATTTCGATATTTCAATTACATGCAAGTGGTCATATATGAGTGATAGTGTAGAAAAATAAATGAATTAATGTATAACAGATTCCTTTCAAAACAGAAAACCTAGATATGACAGACAACATTGAAAACCATATATGTAAGCAGTACATAGTTCGTATAATATATCTACAAGCAATATATAGTTCGTATAGTATATCACAATTGAATATGCCTGAATTCTTATGGTAGCACACAAAACAACTTTGCCTTGTTGTTACAATAAACTTATTGCCAGAGCTCACAAAATACATAGAATTGTATCAAAAAAGCCCATTGGAGATGTTCGTACAACTAAATTTGACATTCAACCTGTCGGAAGTCACCTACAATGACAACGGATCACAGGGGGATACATTACTTTTTGGAATATGCATCATTCGAAAAATATATTTGACTGACATGTTAGAAAATATAATGGCAAAGAAAAAAAATCTAGTTGTAAACATATCTTTATAACCATAGTGGTATGTTATAGAAGGCTGTTATTGGAAGAAGGTTATTTGTAAAAAAAAAAGAGACTATTTTACTATGGACAATTGCAAATTGTGCTGTTCTTAAGAGTAATTTCGATATTTCAATTACATGCAAGTGGTCATATATGAGTGATAGTGGAGGAAAAATAAATAAATTAATGTATAACAAATTCCTTTCAAAACAAACAAACAACATTAAAAACCATATCTATAAGTAGTATACAGTTCTATAATATATCTACAAGCAATATATAGTTCATATAGTATATCACAACTAAATATGTTCGAATTCTTATGGTGCTAGCATACAAAACAACTTTGCATTGTTGTTACTAGAGATGAAAATGGATCGAATATGAATCAAATAGTGCCTTTACCATATTCGTATTCATATTTTGTAAATGAATACGAATATAAATCTGAATATTCTCAAATATGAATACGAATCAAATATTGTAAAGAATACGATTCGAATCGAATATCTACTCAATTCGGTCGGATCCAGATATCCTCATAAGTTATGTAATATGAAGATATTAATGATATTTTATCCTCATACAATCACGCTTAATCATTTTAATTCATTAACTTCACCTAAAGAAACACGAATTCACGTTCAATTAAAAAACTTATCCAACTAATTAGTTGTATTGTAATAAAAATATGCATATTCCTTCATCGAACATGAATACGGATACAGATAGTCCGGATAAAATAACATTTCAGATGGTAAAAGTCCATACCATATTTGCATCCATATTTTTTATGTGAATTCAAATACGAATAAGAGAGAAATTGTTAATTGTATGGAAAATCTAAACTATATTCGCATCCTATCAAATACGATAACCAGATAATATGGATAATTTGTATCCACCTTTCACCCCTAGTTATTACAATAAACTTGTTGCCATAGCTCACAAAACACATAGAATTGTATCAGAAAAGCCCATTGGAGATGTTTCTACAACTAAATTTGACGTCCAACCTATCGGAAGTCGCCCTACAATAACAACGGATCACAGGGGGTACTTACTTTCTGGAATCTGCATTATGCACCTTATATTACTGTATTGTAGATATACTCTGCATTGAGCTAATGGTAGTACTCTGCATTGAGCTATGATAGTAAAAAAAGTCCAAAAAAGCAAACAAAACAACTATGGAAATTGAATTAAATAAAACATGACTATCCTTCTAAGATTACAAACCAAATAGGTTACTTAACCTAAAAAAATTAGTTAAACCTATTTAGAAAAAGTTCATGGAAGCTTAAAAAACAACTTGTATATACACTCTTCATTGAGCTAATGGTAGCTCTCTACAGTGAGCTATAATAGTAAGAAAAAGTTTAGAAATGTAAAACAAAATAACTACGGAAATTTAATCAAACAAAATTTGACTATCTTTCTAAGATTAGAAAACTAGTAGAGATACTTAACCTAAAAATTTAGTTAAACCTATTAAGAAAAAGTTGACAGATACTTACAAAAGACACCGAAAAAAGTTCAGAAAAGTATAATATACCAAAACATAGAGAAAATGTTCTCCTTTTGCCATGCTGATCACCGCTTGATAGTATGACATGTCTTCATTGGACACACCCGCTGGATAGGGCCCTAGAGGACTAGCACTATAGTTCTTTCTTGTACATTGTTTAACACAAAACTCTTTTAGATTGAGTCCTTCCGGAAGGATGTGTTTGTCACTGGCTCTTTGTGCATCTACTCCCTTCGTATGAATGGCCACATCAGATGTAGGGTCTATTCTTTTTAGCTGAGGCTTATAACTTTTCACTATGGCTTGTGACTTTTGGGCTATTTATATGAGAGATTACAGAGTAACAGAAACTCACGTGCGGTTTTTATAAATGAAGTAGGTACAATATGTACTATAATTAACTAGTAGACCCATCTTGAAAAAACACTTTGTTTAAAAGCTAGTTATTGTAGAAAAGCTAAAAACTGAAAAAGAACAGGGTCGTAGCCCTGCTGCCCTCATTCATTGTATCATGAATGCCGTCACAAGTGTTCCTGGTGTCCCTAGGCAAAAGTTTGGCTATACCCACAGCCAAATGTTCTAACCCATGTTGTAAACTTGTGGTATGTTCATGCTCAAATGGATCAAGTATTGACAACCAGGCTTCCTTAATCTACAAAACAATAAATATCAAATGCACATAAGTCAAAACAAAATGACATAACTAGCAATGATGTCTACAAAAATCTATTTGAGATAGCATTAGTATCTACAAAAAGACTATCACTAGAATGCTAGGTTTTCATGTATCCACTTTTCACCGCAAAACAAGCGCTTATGCACTTTAAGTAACATGGTTGCAGATCTCACCAGCACCACCAAGTTTGCCTGCCCCGTCTGCCACACTACCTTCAACATATTCAACAAATCAAATTACAAAAATTCCACTAAAAAATCAACCTAAAATCCCGGTGACGACACAAATGACTGGATTGACTCAACCTGAGGCTCTCGTCCCAAAAAATCAATTCAACCATGGGGGCGTTGCGATGGATGAAGATAATGCGGCAAACTACCTCAAAATTCTACCTAAATCTCAAAGTCAAATTTTAAAAAATAATTAGCTCAGAGGGTAGCAAATCAAACCTGTAGACAAAACTCACCGCACAACCTGACAGGAATATAGTCGACGACGATAATGTAGCACTCTACTCAACCTTCGGCGATGAGAACAAACTACTACGATGAGTGTGACCTCTCCGACCACTCCCTCAAGAGCTCCGCTTCTCTCCCACCGCATAACAAAAAACTCACGCAAAAAAAATGAAGGGTGCGGAAATCAAGGGGAAAAATCAAAATAAATTAAGGCCAAAAGCACAGAAGTCTCTGTCGGGTTGGATTGAAGTAAACGGGTTCAAATACTTTACCATCAACAAGTTGCAGACCTGGCGCCCTTTTAATCCAGAACACGAATCCTAAAGCAAAAAGTGGATGGTCTACAATCTGACTGATTTCAGCTCAGAAAACAGTCGACAGAGCTTTAGCACTTCCTTTATCATATATATACAGAACGAAACTGACTTTTATTTTTTTGAACATAATGTCACAACCCCACCCACACCAGCAGGAAACCAGAGTGCATACAGCCAATCAGGCCGAAGTGACACCACACATTCATATAGAGCAACAAAACTACCACGACGAATGGGTTTTACAGGGTAACTAATCAGATAAGTTTTTAATTGCACAAGCACAACTTTCTTTCGACGCGTTGCTCTTTGGGGGTGGCTACTTGCGTGTAGCCATAATCGGCATCTGAATCCTTGAGCTTCCAGAACCGACGCTCTGCCATGAGGACGGCTTCACTTTGCCTGCCATCAGTGCAGAGGCTGCCCCGGCTTTCATATTTCGCCTCTTCAGCGCAAGGTCTAGTTTGTTCTTTGAAGCTGAGCTTGATGACTCTGGGAAGATGGACGAGGCCTTGATTGCTGCTCTTTTGTCCTTTCTGCTCTTCTCAAATTTTGATGCAAACTTCACAGAAGCTGCTGCAGCAGCATCTTCTGCAGAGTGTGGTAAAAGCCGTACTCCAAGTCCCATCTTCCTTGCTGATTTTTTCTCTTCAGCAACTCTCTTCTTTTGGCTCTACATAAATAGGGCAACAAGTGGATAAGAATCTTGACAATTTAACAAGTTACTGTGGAAGAATTATTAAATAGGAATTCATTGGATGACCCTAAGACGATCTCGGAGGGCTCTGTTCAGAGCATAATCATCAGAATGCCGGCTATCAGAAAGTCGCTGGAGGCGAACTAAAACAGGCTCAGCTTCTTTCTTCTTCCGTAGATCCTCTTCCTGGTGTTCAAGCCGATACATAGGATCTGCAAGCTTGTCTCTTTCTGAAGAAAGATTCACAATAGAACATTAAGCATTTGAAAACAAGGGATTAATGAATAGAAAATAAAAAAGGGATTAATGAATAAAAAAAAGAATTGCACAGGTGTTAAAACCTTCATCTGCAGGAAGCAGCAGCGTCTCTGCATCTTCAACATCAAAATCTTCGGTCTTCCGCTGAGCCCCACTGATTATAACATATTCAGTATTCTTTGGGTCTGTCTGTATAACTATTTCATGCTTGCAACACGGTGACTTCATAGTGAAGCTCCATATCTGACACAAGAAACATACGGCGGGACAATGTCAGGACAACATAATGTTAAATGATTCAAACAAAATGTATCAGAATTATGCAATAGGGAAAACTGTAGTTTCCCTTGAAAGGAGACATAAAAATATTGAAGCCTCTAGTCTAGACCATTAAGTATTTCGGAGATTTTTATGAATACAGTAAAGAATTAGTGCACATGAGTTGCATGCAGTTCTTCTCCAGTAATATGGCTGAGGCAGCAACATACAACGACACAACATATTCAATGCATCCACATAATTTGAAAACTGTAAGTAAAGATAACAGAAGCATTTTCTACTCTCTCTCTCCTTCTCAACAAACATTTGTAATATTGAATGAGGTATTTCTTCAACCATTGCTAAATGCTAAGACCACTTGACATTTTTATCATGTAATGTAATCCTCTCCCTAAGAACCAGTATGAACCTCTAACCAACCCAAATTTTGCTTGTAGGAGTACAACTATGTTCTACACAAAATGCAACAGGAATAATAAGTTGCTAGCACTTGTGCTCAACAGGACAACAGAAAGTTCCTTAGTTTTTGAGATCAAAATGGCAAGTTGGCAAAGAAGGTAAGCACTTCTTCTCACTGTAACAACACACCCTGATTACAAGAAAATCATCTGAATCTCTATAGAGCAAGAACCTAAAAGAAAGAAGCATGTTATTGGATACACAATCTGAACTGACAATACGTAGCAACATCCTTGAGCTAGGTAGGTTGATAACATAAACTAAAAAAAAAGTTGTACAAGGCTCATGATCTATATTAGTAGAGTAATATGTCTGTTGGTTGTATTACTGATGTAAGCTTAGCCAATTAACAACAGAACTGAAATGTGACATTTTGAAGGGTTTTGAAGTTGCCTAAAGCTCCATGTGGGACAAGAATTATTTTTAGATTAATTGACCTCTAATGTTTGTCAAATTGACACTAACCGAAATAATTCCTGGGCTAACATCACAAATTCTCCAGAGATAAAGCTGAGCAGCAGCTCAACTCCGCACAGTTGAAGCTACTTAGGAATATGCATGGTCTGCTGTCCAGAACTAAACGCAGTTCTTTAATTAGCCTTTTCGTAGGGCGAGGCTTGGAATTTTATTTGCACCTTAGCATGAGGCATGTTTTGGCCCAAATCTTGAGCCCATGCTAAAATTTGACACCAATAAGTCCAGTGATCTAAAAGTCGGGCTGGGCGGCCACCTAGGCCCCGCCTAGGCGCTCGGCGGCCACCCGGCGCCTCGCCTAGGGGTATTGGGCGGGGAAGAAGAGGCCAGGCGGCGAGTCGGCCACCTAGGCGGCGTGAGGCGGCTGGACCACAAGAACAGAGGGGACCACAAAAAAGACAAGCCACAGACACACTTCCATAGTCCACACTCCACACTCCACAGTACCACGAGCGGGAGACGGGAGCTAGGGTTCTGTGCCGCCTCCTCCGCGCCGTTGCCGCGCCGCCTCCGCACTGTGGCCGCCACCTCTCCGAATCCAGGCGAAGGAGGAGCTAAGCTAGTACGGTACCTCAGGCGAAGCCGCGAAGGAGAGCTGCTCCGGCGTGCGGGAGCTGCGCCGGAGGAGCTGCGGGGGAGGAGGAGCGCTGGCCTGCGGGGAGGACCGGAGGAGCGCCGGCCTGTGGGGGAGGAGGAGCGCTGCTGCGCCGGCGGGGAGAGGATCTGGGGGGGGGGGGGGGAGTGAACCGACTGCTTGAACCTTGAAGCCAGTCAAGTGACCGAGGGAGTGAACTGAAGCCAAGAGAGACTGTCGAGTGAACCAAACTACCTAAGCCAGCCGAGTGCCGACCGCCGACACGTCGCAGGCAAGGTCTGGACAGCAGTCAGCAGCAGAAGAAGACAGAGGTAACAATTTTCTTCATTTAAACATCAAAAACATATATATGATTGCTTATCTTTGCATGTTGTCCTCATTTTTGATTTAATCGCCTAGGCCCCCTAGGCGCTAGGCCCCACCTCGCCGCCCGCCTAGCGCCTAGCGCCTTCTTGAACATTGAATAAGTCAATATCCGTTTTCAATTTTAGGAGCACAGTTGAGGCTAAGCCAATTTTGTAGGTCAGCAACCAAATACTTAAGATTAATGGTCTATATGCACTAGGGAAATCAGCAGATTAGAAAAAAAAATTAACTAATTTTTTCCCAATTAGATGGAATCACTGTAATACAATAGGGATTTATGACAGGGATATATATTACGCTAGTTTATGCACCTACAGCTGCTTCTGCTATGCAGGATAGAAAAAAGAAAGGGCTAAGTAAAGGTAATAACACAATACAATGTACCAAAAACAACAACAATACAACACAATTTAAGTGAATTTTGTATCGCAATGTGTCACAAACCTTGGTAGAATAATAATTCCCAACTTGTTTCTTCTCAGCATTAAACCTTACTCCCTTGGCTATCATGGAGTTGCATCCTCCACACCAAATATTGAATGGCATCTCGAATCTGCAGATGTAACAGAAAAACAAACATATGGAATCAAAGCCAAACATACACTTTGCAAAACAAGTTACTAGTTCTATGTAAATAAGCATTACGGTAGCAATAACATGCATATGGTTCTTTTATCTGCCTGTCAGCCTGTAACCGCCAAACTTCACAAAAAGTTCTGGCTTCATACATGATCTTGCATTAAATCAGGTCATACAAGAAAGGTCTTGGCCATCAATTTGTAAGATAAGTAGTGAGGGCTACCAGGCAAACCATCAGCTAAACTATATTCAGATAATACTTTGCCGTATGCCTATCCTGAACATTAACTGGCTGGCTAATCAGTCCAACCATTATGAAACTAAATTAATTATAACTGCAGTGCAAAACAGTGGTATCTGGAGTTGTAGCTATCTTCTGGGTTGGTGATATAATGGAGTTACCGCCAGTACTGGATAGTTGTAGCAGCCATCAAGCCAACAAGTGTAAAAGTATGCAAGCCGAACCAATCATGTTCAGTTGCATAGGGCTTTTCTATATCAATGGTTCCAAAACATCACGTGAATATCATTTTTTTTTTGTCTGGATGAACTCACAACTTTAATCAATTTCAGCAAAGAAAATTAAGATACATAGCATATTTGGCACTTCTACTGGCGCTTAATTAAGAAAACTCACAAAGTTAGCAGCATTTTCCAGTAATCAATTATTCTATTGCTTGATAAGTATTTATTAATAATTATGAATATTTGTACATGTATTAATGATAAAAATTTTGTTCTAATTAATTTGTCAAATATGACCAATCATTTAGTAGTACCCTATCTTTCATACAGGCAATTTTTTTACGAAAACTGAATTGCATGAAAGGAACAGAACAAAGCAATAGGATCAATCTATTGTTGAAGAATATGTGATGCCAACCAATGTAGAGATCAGTTAACTCTTTTCTTTGCCAAAAAATGTACAGGTAATTTTGCATTTGCAACTACTAAAACAATTGTAGCATCAGTGCTCAAGGAAAAGGTAATCAACAAATTAGTTCATCACAAGGATTAGGGAGGCTAAAACATCCTATGATCTGTCACTGGTGAACTGTAGACCATTCTAGGTGTCCACGATCTAAAACATATTAACGCCCCAATTCCTTCCTAGCGTCCCTATGATGACAATGCCCAACATCTTCCCAACTTTGTCGATTCCAGTCTACTGCATTCCTCCATCCCAAACCCCCCTAACCATCTGCTTGATAAGCCACAGTATGCAAGTATTAAGCTTAGCATATGAATTTCTATCTCACTGGCCTTCACCGTGTATAATCGATATGAAAGTACGGTATTTTCCCAAAGAACCAAACCTTATAATCAGAATGCCCTGGTCCAGCTTCCTCGCCCGCTCCCTGAGCGCATGTTGACCATGGAACTTGTTCAGCCCACCCTAATTGATCCAAGAAGAACCAAATTATCCACACGCATCGGCATCAGCAACCACAACACATCAAACCAAACGAAAGCTCTACACGATTCACCATCGGAGAGACCCATACCTTCTTTGGGCTCCATTCCGGCGGGAAGTAGAAGTTATCCGCCCTCGCCGCTGCAAGCGACGACTGCACGAAGGAACATTAAACATCGGTCAAATAGCCGAATCAACGGCGAGAAAAAGGGGATCATTCCCACGCCCAAAGCCCCAGATTTAAGAGGCGCGAAAGCAAATCGTGGAGGCGAGACCCCCAAGATTTGGGACGGGGAGAGGCCAAATCCAGAGCAGCGATTAGGGTTAGATCTCGCCCGTACCATGTTCCTCCTGGGTGGTGGTGGAGAAGGACGAGGAGACCGGCGAAGGAGGCGACCGGCTGGTCGTGGAGGTGATGGCGAGGCTTCGGGCGCGCGGCGGCGGGGACGGCGGCGAGAGAGACGAGGATGCGTGAGTTCAGGACGTTTCTTGTGATGTTTGTGTACGTCACCTGAACCGGCTCGGGGTTTTCTTTTCTTGAGTGGACCGACGCGGTTAATTGGTCCAGCCGGTCCGATGGCTTGGGCTCCTAATGGGCCGAGCTGATACTAGGCCCAACACGGCCAGCAAGTTCACTCCAAATGTGCTGTAATTGAAAAATGTGGCACTATTCCAATAACGAAAAAGAGACGGGGCAATCTATTCCTCGCTACTTCAGCTTTTATCTTTTTTAATTTTTAGCTTATTTAAACCAAAAGTTCTTTAAAACATATCAGCCTTTAATTTCAATTTTTTGGCTTTTCTTTTTTTCCCTTACTCTTTTGCATTGCTTGTGACAGTATAATATTTTTTAATTTTTCTTATTTTTTAATTTTTAATTAAATAACTTATAAAAACTAAGAGCCACTATAGTGTAATTTTAATTAAAAATCAATAACCAAAGTTATAGACTAGAAGCTTAAATCTTTTGGAGCAAGCCCTAGAAATGACCAGGTGAATATGTGATGACGTGATGTGCTACAAAGCCTGTGATGGATGATTTTAAGGCTAAATCATATTTGTTTCTGTTTTTGATTTCCACTTAGAGAAATCAAAAGTCTATATGAATATCTAGTTTTGAAGCGGTTTTCACTCCTTTCACTCCTATCTTACTATAAGGATAAGGCAGGGGATCACGGACGCATCGCCACCTCACTCTTCTCGCATGCGTCTCACGTACTCATCTCTTTTTTATTTTCCTCACTGCTTTTCACTCCTTCTAAAAATCACTTCGTTCGACTACTAATATTTATTTTTAGTCAAAACCTATCCGCCGTAGTCATAATATAAATGTACCCTAAGTCTTAACAAGGTATCTGTGTCCAATGACAAAAATAGCTAGTCGCGAATTTCTTTCCAACTATTTGATGCGCGTAGCTGAAATTAGTGATACCTATGTGGACATCAATAGAATAACTGATGTGTCGATTAGTTAATTGTTTGGAAACTACGTCGTGTCACCTTCAGACAAGCTAGGTAAATTTCTCACCGAGTTTAGTAATAAGAACGTCTAAACCGAGCTCACATGTCACGCCTCAAAATCAAAATATCAACGATTAATGCCTCAGTTGCGAGACGGAATTTTTTTCCCGATCCATGTAGAAATTTAGCTGTTTCTTTGAAATTTCTGTGTCAAGAACAGGCTCTAAAAGAGTTAAAATGCCCGTCTGCTTTTGATTTTGGGGCTTTGGGCACCTCTCTCCTACAGAGGTCTGCTGGCTATAGAGATGGCAATGGGTACCCGATACCCGAATACCCGACGGGTTTTACCCGATAAAGAGACGGGTATGGAAAATTTTATGTACCCATGGGTACGTTATTGGGCGAAATCCTCTACCCGCCGGGTAGGCGGGTGCGGGTGTGGGTATATACTACCTATACCCGCCTACCCGCGGGTAATGAATACCCGCATTAGACAACTAGACATCCCACTCGAATGTTAATTTTATTATCTACTTGTTGTTGATTGTTTATTTGTTTGTCATATGTTGATATGGTCATGTCAAGTATGTTTATGTGATGTACTAATTTTGATCATTAGACGCTTTTATGCTTGGCATGTATGATTAATGAATGTCTAAATTGATGATATTCTTATGTGTTGAACTGGGTATGCTTGCGGGTACGGGTTACCCGTCGGGTAGTAATACCCGCGCGGGTACGGGTATGGGTAAATTTTTCTACCCGCGTGCGGATACGGGTAACCCGACGGGTAAATTTACACCTAGCGGGTACGGGTATGGAATGGCAATACCTGATGGGTATTTACCCGTTGCCATCTCTAGCTGGCTAGTGGTCCATCTCATGCTCGTCTTCCCCCTATCGTCAAGTTTCCTCTATTATGCTCACCTCTCGAATTGCCTTTCCTATTAGCTAACGGGTATCGTCTTTTAGACTATAACTTATTAGTCTAATTAATAATAATTATAAAAAGATGCTAAATTTAAAAATCTACTGAAAAGCTGAAAAAATAGGTTAAACCTACCTTCCAACTCTAGTGGTGGTGCTTCGTCTACCCACCGTTGCCACTACTCGCCAAGAACATAACTAAATTACCAGTTGTCATTCATCAAAATTCAAAACCTAAGCATTTTGTGTCTCCACTTAGCGCCAATCATACAACATGTGACGCTCCTCACTGCACCGCAGACCGCATGTGTTCTAATGTCACACCACCGAACCAGGATGTCGTGCGCTATAGTGGCTTTAAGCGTGAGACGCAGAGTCGGCTGTTGTAGAGACGAAACTAGAGGACAAGAAGGACGGCCTGTTCTTTTTTGTTGCGGTTTGTGACTTTTGGCTGCAAGTTGTGGTTTTTGAGCTGTTTGTACGAGAGATTACAGAATAACAGAAACTCACGCGCGATTTTTGCCGATATAAATGAAGTCAATAAAGTATGTACTACAATTAACTAGTAGACCCTATCTTTAAAAAATATCTCGTTTAAAAACTAGTTACTATAGAAAAGCCAAAAAGCAGCTTTTAGAAGCTGAAAAGAACATGGCCGGATTGACGTGACTCGATGCATTGGACAACCAATGTTTTTTCTATAGCCCAATTTGGACAAAAAGTTTTGTACTAGACTTCTGTAGAAAATACAAGAAATACCAAGTTTCATCTATGTGATCATAAGTTATACATATTCGATATACAAGAAATTAATTTTCTACATTATAATCTCCAATCAAATTAAACTTATACCCAGAAATGTAGGCACTAAAAAAGGATTTCAAACATGCGAGTTCAGAAACTTTCTCCATAACATATGATAATTTAATAGGTAGATCCAACATGATGTAACATAAAGAATTAGCAGGAAAAATTCTAGTCAAAACTTCTTTATATCTAACCAAAGCCACATGATCATTGTATGCAATTAATTCATAACATAAATCACTCAAAACAGCAAGCAATTCATTTATTTTTATGACATGGTGTACTCAAGTCAATGCAGTCTGAATTCTCTACTTGAAATATGTGTGTGTCAGAATTGTTTTCCACTAAGTTTTGCTCTAAAATAGCATGAATAGTGGATAATTGTAGTTCTTCACAAGCATACTCACTGTGAGTAATGATAGCACCATGATGTTTACCTTTTTTGCTCTCCTCAGATGATGTAGGTGCATCCATCTCCTCATTTTCGTTCTCAACAAATGGAGTCAGTGGTTCAATCAGCTCATGCTCCTTTTCGGCATGGTTCTTAACTACCTGTAAATTGTTAGTCACAGAAAAAGGCATAAACATGGGTTTGTTTTCATGTTTCTCATCATCAAGCATTCTCAATTTCTCCTCAATCTGACTTTCAATCTTACAAACAAGTATAAACAAATGAGGGAGAGAATTATATTATTTATGGATAAAAAGGTCCTAAATTTTTTTGATTAAGCTCACGTAAAAATCTATTCTCTATAGTTTCAGTATGTTCCTCTAAGACAAAACGCAATAAACAAGTTTTTAATTCATGATAGTATTCATAGTATTTCCTTACAGTTCTACTTTGTTGTTTTAAACGTTGCAATCTTGCTAGCAAATAATCAGCATAATATTTAGGAATAAATTGATCTCTCAAAAGTTTCTTTAATGCATGCCACGTTTGAGGCACTCTTCCATGTTTACTTAAGTACTTCCACCAAAATTTTACATTCTCAGCAAAACACTAGTTGTAGCCCTAATCTTTTGCCTATCAAACTATTCATAACATTCAAATTTGTTGTCTAAAACTATCTCCCAGTTAACATAGACATGAAGATCAAATTTACAAGTAAAGGATGGCACAGTGAATTTAATTTTACCAGAAGCACTGTCACAATCATATACCTCCTATGGGGGGACGATCTTGTCTGAAGCGTGCATCTTTCTCACGAACTTTCTTACGCTCCCATTCAATGGCTCAAAGAAGATGTGGATCTAGATGGAAATCATCTCATGAATCACATGTATATGTTCCTATCAACTACTAGGATTTGGAGGCTCAAATTAAGTCACTCACAGTCAAGCTTATACCAATCTCTTACAATCTCTTACCAATGCAGCAAGGAAATGATACAACTAATGGCTGGTTCATTATATTCTTACTTGTGAATAGCCCAACGATTGTGAGGAACAATACCTATTGAGTCAGTAGGAAGTGGAGCACGGAAGGCTTCAATATGGTAGCAAGGATTAGCAACAATTAAATCAGCAATTACAAGTTGAATAATTGTTCAAAGTACTAGTCAATGATGCTAATCCTAGCATAGAAAAAACTAGCTAATGAAGCTCAGTGTATGAACGCACACGCAAAGATCAATATGACTCGATGTGAGCAAAGCAAAATCTCACACCAACTGCTAGGAGAGATGCTAGCCCACTACTCAAATTTTTGTTTAAGGGAACAAGATTATTCATAAGATGTAGAGCACACAAAACAGTATAATATATAATGTAAGCAGCCCTCAAGTTTGAGCAGAAACAACAGCTAGTCTCAAAGATGAAAGGGGCAAAGTTTATATATGTCTTATATATGCTCGTTTGAAAGGTTTTGATGAGATATACAACTTTGAAGTTGAGGCAAAACCCAAATTTCGAAGGAAAGACCAAGAAAAAGGGCAAAAACAGAAACTAAAAACTTGTGATGCAGATTCGGGTCCAAAGATGGCCGATTTTGGGGGTCTTAGAGGGTGATGAGCGCAAGCTGGTTCTTTTTTATATGCACCTCATTGTTAGCTTTCCAATGAGTATAAGATTGATGCACTTTTCAATTTTCGTGAAGGTGTGCACTTTCCTTTCTCTCTTTTTTTTCTCTCCTTTGTTTTCTCTCTTTTTTCTTTTCCTTTCCCTAGATCGACCCAAAAACCATTGGCTCTAGGATCTTGAAGTACGCCACAGTGGGATGTGGCAGCGGCGATCGACAATGTGCTTGCCGCGGCAGGGAAGATCAAGCTGCAGCTGGAGTTTTCGACTGCCGCGGTAGTGACAGTAGGTGTTTTTGGTGGCTATGACGGCGATAGGAGCTATGGTTGCTGTGGCAGTGGCGGCAGGCGTTTTTAGTTGCTACGGTAGTAGTATGGCAAGGGATTTGGAGTGGCGCAGAAGGGATTGGTGGTGGCATGGCAGGGAGCAAAACACACAAGATGCGCAAAAGACAATGATCAAACTAGACTCCAATTAGAACTAGAAATCAACAACTAGACATGCTGATGCAACCAAAAATTCAACAAGCAAAATACCGAAAAGAAAAATTGTAAGGCATGGATTGGTTTGGACAGGATGAACTGACCTTATAACAATTTTTTTTGGCTTTTCTGGACTTTCGGAATTAAGCAATCTAACTATGAAAGACAGTAAACTCCCTCCGAGTAATCTTTGCTCTGATACCACTTGATGAGACAATGGGATCCCGATCTTCTGATAGGATGATTACTTCGATTTGAAGGAGAACGACTTTGATGATGCAGGCTTCTAACCGGTCATGATCAAAACACCAAGCAATCGTTAAACCACACTCTGAATTGTTATCAACTGTGCTAAAAACGTGGTTGACTTAACCACGAAGGTCTATTCCTGCATGCAACCAAAGAACACATGAAAACAAGATAACAAGCAATCTGAAATTGTAAATATTTATGAATTACTGATAAGATGGGATTCCAAATAAGGAATTTAACTAGGTGGTCTAGTCGATACACGCAGAAGATATAAGTTGCAACGAAGGCAAACTTAACATAAACGAAATCCAAACCCTAAAGTGTAGCACACATGAGACTATATGAGGATAACGGCCAAAGAGTGGCGGTCAGGGGGTGGGCGCATGCCTCTAGAGTTACAAGGCCCATGGGCTCAAATGGAGGTGGCGCAGTACTAGTCTGGTTTGGAATCAGAGACGCCAATGAACTATTTTACATATTATGTCAAGCTTAGAAGGAATCTGGAGGTGAGGCTAGATTCGTTGGGAAGAAGACGAGATAAGCTTTCAATCAAGTACTCATGGGGCTCAAACGGAGTCTGTATGTGAAAGTTATGCTCGTTTGAAATTGGTGCTGTCTTTGAAGGTTGAATTGAATTCCAAAACGGGTCCAGCTCGAACTCTTGCTCATCTTTTATAGTTCATATAATATAAATAATATATAGACACTCCTAAAAATGAACTCACTTGATAATTTAAGTGATGCGTAGGAACACTTGTAATTGAAACAACAAGCATAGGCAATATAGTTGTATCCATAGAGGTCATGTCCTCATCATCGTTCATCAAATCTAGGTTATTCCTCACTCCTCTTAAAACAGGTTTTGGTTGCTAGCATCACTAACTTCTCTCCCTTATTTTTCTTTTTACCTCTCATATTTGGCATATGCTCTCACTCACTGTTTGGTGGATCTTACTCACTTTTCTTTTATCTACCTCATTCTTGCTTTCTACTTTTGCTTCTTGCTAGTGCATTGTTGGGCAATGATATGACTTGGAGTCATAGGCAACAACTTCACACCTTTACCTTCAAATACAAATGAATATGTATTGTCATGCCTATTGTGCATCACACCTCGATAAATTTATCATGGCCTTCCCAACAGCAAATGACGCACTATCATAGACACCCCATCCCATTCCAAAGTGTCAAAATATTTATAAATCTTGAATGGCACTCTCATCATGTATTGAACCTTAAGATTTGAGGGTTTGAAAAATCTGTGAAGGAGTACCCATTCACAATATAACTCTGTCTCCTTATACCCAAAGGAATGATTTTTTTTCAAGCACTTCATAATACTTCTGGTACAATTTTTTATTTTACTATTTGCTCATTTCCATATGATGGAAAAAGATTCTTGTGTTTTTTGGCAAAAAATAATGACAGATAGATATCAAAATTGACTAATATTGTTCTTGGTTAGCATTTTGCATCAACATGCAGTTGATCTGACACTAATGCAGGAGGCAGTTAGCTGTGTGGGGGGAGGAGTGTAGTAACTATAGATACTGGGGGTCATCCGCCGCCTCTGGCTTCAGAGAGGTAATGACCAGCAGATCTACTTTTATGCAGTTGTGACCGCTTTCGCCTCCATTTCTTGCTGTCAGGCAGCTGCTACGGCATGCTCTACGCTGAGAGCTGTCAACACGGAGGATCCCGCTGAATTAGTGTAGGACCGGTATACTAAGAGAGGGGGATAAATAGAGCTTTTAAATTTTTTCTTAAGTATTTGACAATTCTTCACTTCAATAGCTGTAAAAAGATATAGAGATCAAGAAGTCAAAAATATAAAAAAATCGCTTTCTTTGTGCCATACTTGAGCTCAACCATCTTACATGGCATCCCTGATCGTTCTAGGCTCCGACTCCTCTATGAGCGTAGCTCTGATTCTCGCCGTTGATCATGATTGACTCCAAGCGACCCTGCAAAGATAAATAAATCATTTTCGAGTACAAGTTCTTTAAAACTTTATCCATGTTAGGTATAACATGCATCATGCAATATATACACTGATCCAGATTAAACCAAATTATCTCATGACTCAAATTTTTCCAAAACTATCTACTTCTACAAACTGTCTAGAAAAATTTACAAATTTACAAATTTTAAATTTCTACTTATCTAAAATAGTAATAGTTTATGGTTATAAAAACTAGACCTTTTCAAGTGGTTCGGATAGGATTCAGATCCTCTGACTTTAGTGGGCCAAAGTCAGAGTGACTTTGGTGCATTTCAACCGTTGGATCTAGATTTGGATGGTTAGGATTGATGTGGAAGAGAGATTTTGAGGCTTTTCAATTTCTCACGAGATAATCAAAATTTCTCTTCCACATCAATCCTAACCATCCAAATCTAGATTCAACGGTTGAAATACACCAAAATCACTCTGACTTTGGTCCACTAAAGTCAAAGGATCTGATTCCGTTCGGATAGGCGCGGCGGTTTCGCATTCGCGAGGATGCACGGGCATGACGCGCCCACCGAAGCTGCTGGACGGGCAATCTCGGCCATCATTGGGCCTGTTTGACAACGGCTGCGGCTTATGGCTTTTGGCTGAAATTTTTGAATTTTCACTGTTTACGGTACAGATTACGGAGAGATAGATACTCACTTGCGATTTTGGATGGTACAGATGTTGGGCTTTTAACGTGTACATCGTTTAACTTGTAGACCCCGTCTTGAGAAAATACTCCGTTTGAAAGTTAGGTACTGTAACAAAAGCCAAAAGCCGCCAGCTTCGGAGGAAAAGAACAGGCCCATTGACTCCACTACTGCTGTTGATGTGTTCGTGCACCACCTTTTGACCAGTAGATTCTCCTCTACCTTCCCTGCTCACCGTGGACAAGGTCAGGACGATCTTCTTTGAAGAAATACAATGTCAGTTTGATTGCTTGATGCCCTTTTGTAGTTTAGGGTCACTTGGTACCATGACTTGCACTATTGTGGTTGTATTATCGTGGTGATTTCTGGCTCTAATGGAACTTCCTTGGGTTAGCATCAACATCAATTTTTTCTCGAAATTACGTCTTCTTTTCGCCTGTGCCATTAAAATTAATGTTAAAATGCACTTTCAAGAATAAGGAACTCCATTGAATGTTGATTTACTTTCCTGTTTTCATTATATCTGAATCTTAATGTGGTGATAACGTGGATTCTCCTTGTTGATTTTTACCTCATAGTTAACCTTTTTAATTATGATATATTAAGAACACAGCAGGTTGCATATGTTACTACTTTTGTAGCAGCAGCAACGAAGAGTATTATTATCTGTTAAGTTCAGATATAAGTTTCGGTTTCTCCTGCGTTGAGTGAATGTCGGGTGCTGGTGTAGGTTTGGCAGGCCCTTGCGGATCAGTTAGGGTTTTTTTGACATTGTTTTATTGTTCCCCTTATTGTTTGGAGATCCAGTGATGCATTTCTGGATGCTTCCCAGTAGGACGATGTGAGCATCACGTCGGATTTGGCTGCTGCTGCTTCCACTGTTGGTAGTATGTAGCTTTAGCGAAAGATGGTACCATTTACTGAAAAAGCAGGAGCAAGTGAGAAACAAGCTTCTGCCTGGCTGCAGTTCATGGTGAGACTTTTCATGCTGATTTATTGTGCTTTCTTATATGAGAATTGGAAAAAAAAAGATCATCTTTTCCTGATCATGCAAACATTGATTAAGAATTTTAGAAGCCAATGGGAGTTCTCTCTTTATTTGCAGTATTTTACTGTGCCCTACAATGCATCGTTAGGCTGGTTAATTTTGCCACTACATACTGCTAGCCTGATGAAGTGCGAAGAGACGGATAAGTCTCTTGCTTTGAACATTTTTATGCATTTGTCAAGCTAAGATAACTATGTATTTGGTAATGTCGGTTACTTTGCATTTTTACAATGAGTGTTTGAGAGGGATTTATAAATTTGGATAAGATTATATTACAATAGATATAGTTTCTAAATTTGGATGTGATTGTATATTTGGTGCGATTTATATAGCCGAAAACGTGCAATAAGATTACTAGTTAGGGTAAATACACATGGGGGCATTAATTAGGTTTAAAAAACTGCTTGCTTGCACAGTTTTTCAGAGACGGTAAATCTAGGGGATCTTTTTTGGGGGTGGGGGGTTTGGATTTGGCTGAGAACTACTAAATCCGGGCAGCGCAATGGAAAATTAAACAGAGGTCGGTGGTTTAGGTAGAGGCACTGGCTCCACAATCCGGTGATCACATTGTCAATAAAGAGCTCCTAATTGGTTCTATAAAAAAAAAAGTAGGCCCATTGCAGTCATACATTGCACAGTACTAGATCGATGAGCTAGGCGGCCGAGCTTTAGCTCGGATGGCTAAGCACCCGGTGGGGAGCTAGCCCGCCCAGCTTCAAGCCTGAGCGCGCATTTTCAGGGGTGTATTGTTCACATGAACAGTGCACCTCCGGCACTGTTTACATGAATAGTACCTTTTGAGTACACATACATATATAGGTGTGCTCAGTAGTCAAAACGTGTGTCCACGCTCTCGAAGAACTCGAGTCTCCATCTAGTCTCAAATGTAGTCATTGGATCATCCACATGAGTGTGTGTGTGTGGTGTTGTATGCGTGAGTACATCTTTGTTGTACTCATGATCTTAAAAAAAGGAATCAATGAGCTAGAGTAGCAAAGACAATTAGCACCCAGATGCCTGTCATTCATGCATGCTTGTATTACATCTATTATGTATGCAGAGATCGAGTCCTTTTACGGATCAGAGGCAATCACTAGTTCGGGAGGCCGGGGAGGCTTGGGTGGCATGCATGATATCCCTATTCTTTTGAGCTACGGTTAACTGCTTTTGGCTCTACTTTTCAAGACGGTGGACGCGCCGATGGGCTCGTGAAGCCGTTTGGAGAAACTGTCATGTTTATTTCAACTTCCAGATAACCTGAAGCCAAAAGCCACTCAAAAAGCCAAAACGAATAGGGCCATAACCTTGTGCCGGAGCATGCACTAGAGTGGAGATGCTTGCGACCAACAACTGTCTGTCTTTCCTCTTGCCTAGTTTTAGGTCCGGTTTCAAAGTATTGTGACTTTTGGTTATAAAGCATTTGGCTAAAATGTTACTGTAATGTCTATTAGCTTTTTCTAAGGTGTTCAATTAAAGAAAAATGAAGGAAAGATGAAAACAACGTTATATCTCCATGGATAATGCAAAGAAAAAAGGAAAAGGGAAAAAAATAAAAGAGGGGGAAGCCACATTAAAACGTCACTGCATTCTAAACAGTTTTTGGTTTCTGGAAACCAAAAGCTATCGCTGTTTGGAGATGATTGTCTTAGGGCATATCGCTATTTGGGACAACCCTTAGTAATCCATCCATCCATTCGTGTCATGAACAACGTACATTGAGAAACCAAAGAATAAACTGTTAGTGATATGCCCTAGTGATGATTATGGAAATAATTGTATCACTTCTACATTTATGATATTTTGAATAATAAACTATTTTGTCTCTTGAATAAATGTCTTTCATATTGATCAATAAGTATGTGACTTATTCGTAGAACTTTTTATTCATATTTTGATGTTATTCTTAATTATCCCTGATCTTATATCATTACATTTTATAGATCATGAATATAGGGATATCAAATTAATAATATGGATATATATTAGAGAACATAGTGTTGAATTGACCTACCATAAGACACTACGGGAATTATTATATTCTTAAGTATCATCTATTGGTCTCATACATAGTGTGTGTAGGATCGTCATAGTTTTCTTTATATATGTAATAGTTTATTTAGGAGTTGCCAAATACTACTCTATAACTGAGTGGTAATAAAGGTAGTTTTTGGATTTACTATAAAATATGCAGAGGAATGTGAGCGATCAAGATGGAATTTGTCCCTCCTATATAATGGGTGAGATATCTCTAGCCCCTCGATGTAGTTGAATTAAGAAAGTGCATGACCATACCGAATGTAGTTGTGAAGTCAAACACAAACTGAGTAATCCACCATATGTTCGAGTGAATGATTGAAATATTATAGGATAGCACGCTTCTCGCCTTGAGTTCGATCTAGTATCGTGAGACAAAGGGATCGATACATAAGCACTATATAGTTTCGTCTGATATGATCTTTATGTATATTAAGGAGTCGTTATGTCCTGCTAGAGACCGCTATTGACATATGGACCAAAAAAAGTTTTCGACACATAGCCGAATATACATGAAGCTATAGGGTCACACACTTAACGGATTGGAATGATAAAGATCTGGATGGTAGACTCCAAATGAGATATGATTTCTACTCATATTGGATATGGTTAGAGGCTCTCCGAGTGAGATACGATCTCTACTCATATTAGATATAGATCCAATCATAGGCTTTCCAAGTTGGATATGATATATAATCATATCAAATAAGGATCTGATTGGAGGCTATATATTAAGAGACATATGGAGATAAGAGGGGTATCCCAAGACACGCTCATTGAAATCCTAGTCGCTACCTCTTAAATCCCCTACCATGTGAGCTGGTGCTAGCACATTGACACACGATGTTCCATTCCTAGAAGTGTAGACTTTGGTAGATGCACTGCTACAACTGCGGAGCTGATCGGAATGATCGCGAGAAGTAAACGGTTGGGCAAAGGACGATCGACTACTTCCACTACATTGACGTGTGCTATATTGAAATAACCACTTCAGCTCTACTTTTGCTGCACTACCGTCTAGTGGTAACGATATATGATATCTTAATGATATGGCTTTCTGATTTATATGCTAGAACTTTTTTTAATAGAAACATGATAAAATTTTTTAATCTACACTAATATAATCTACCTGTATCCAAACGTAAATAAAACGACACGGTCCGTTTCGCTTGCATACGTCGACCACACAAACCCATGGACCCGGCCTTGCCTTGATCCGCACGTTTCCCTCAGACTCTCTCATCAATTCTTCTCTCTTGATTTCTGTATGGTGAACGGTTCAATTGTTGTACGTGCAAATAATAAGACCATGTACGTGATGCTGACCTGAAGCCTACCTCGTGAACCGCTTGAACAGTTCAACCGTCCGCAGCAGCGCTCCAGCCAGCCTGTGCTAGATAGCTCCTCAAACGTGCAGTGAACGAGCTCGTATATGCATGATACCATGTGGTCGTGGTAAGCCCGCTGGTATCGGAACTCGGAGTAACGACTCTTGGATCCTCTATGTAAATTGCACTAGTCCAGAATTAGTTAGTGCACACAATACAACAAAGATAAATACCAAGCACAAATGACTTCATATATTAAATAAAGGGTACGGCCTTATGGCCAAGTTTTACATCAACGCCTATTGACAAAGATAAATAAAGAAAATAACTACGGAAGCAAAATGATAAATAGTGAAGCCCAAGCCTGCCCACATGCAAACGATAGTAAGACGCGGCCTATTCGTTCAGATCTTCACCGTAGTCGACGACATCTTCCTCTGTGTGGAAAAAGCAAGGTGAGTACAAACTTGTACTCCGCAAGTTACACGGAAAATGCACCATAATGATAAAGGTTTCAATGGAAGGCTTATAGGGTTAGTTTGCACAAAACAACATTTAAGAAATACAATAAGTAGATTGAAATTGCTGAATTTAATACAGTAAGTAAAAACAATACTTGTAATAGAAGATATTACCGTCAGTGCAGGCTCCGACCAAACACCAACCTATTCTCGGGCATCCCACCCGGACCATCTTTTCCAAAAGATCACGTATGGATTCCATCCATCCACACGTTTTCAAACACTCGTAGATTCCATCCATCCACAAGCTTCCAATCTCTCTCATGGGTTCTATCTACCCACAAGGTTTTCATTCTCTCATGGATTCCATCCATCCATAAGGTTTTCGAAAACATTTTTGAAAAACAAAGTCTAATCCATGAAAAACTTTTACTCAGCATGCCCATGACCGTGGGCACGGCTATCCAGGACTCTGCAGAGGTTGTACAGCTTTACCCACAAGACACGATCATCCCATATTGCCACGCGATTACACACTTCCTTAGGTGTGCGGCGAGGAGTCGTGACAAGGCCTTTACAATGCAAAGCCTTCAACCTGGCCAAGCCAACTCTAAGGTTTCACCCCAGTAAGGAATCCACCAGACCGGGACCCCCTCTTGAGCCTAGACGAGACTTCTCATGTCTTAACCACGCTCGCCCAAGTGAGACTTCACATGGCACCAACCACGCTCACTTTCAACCTACGACTCGGCTCAGGTTGGGACTTCACAAATTATTCAGGCAGGGCTGTCCCATACCAGCCATGTGGTAGTACAAATAGGGATTTGCAACAGTAGCTCACAGACCGGTCCTTAATTGACTTAGGCCCAGCCACATACCCCCGTGCACGACAATCAACCACTGCGGCTCCAACCAACAGGGCATGCCTGCACCCACCACTCGAACCAATTGCCTAAGTCTAAACCAGGTTTTATATTTGTTTTCAAAATATTTCATAACACTCCTTGACTCACCAAAGTCAAGAGTACATATTAAAAGCATATCATTTTATGTAAACAGGGTTATCATTTTATGTGAAAGATATCCCAAAACAAAATTATATGACTAGGCAGGGCTAAGCATTTGATTAAACTCTCTAGCCAACACTAATGTATTAACTAGAGTTTGATTCTAGGGTGACAAGGTATCGAGGAATTCAAATTCAATGGAGAGATTAACAAGTAGGCAATAACTAAATTTAGAATTGAATTGAAATACGTTGAATAAAAATATGCATGCAATATAATTTAAAACAACATAGTTTTATTTTAAAATCTGGGATCAACACGATCAAAGAGTGTGACTTGCCTTGCTCTTCAACTTGGTTCGAATCTTCGTCGAAGAATTTTCCCGAATCGTCGAAGTCTACACGTGAAAATAACCCACCAAATTCAAATAAATTCAAATTAAATTAAAATTTACTTCAAATATTTGCATTGAGGCTAGAAATGGATAGGGGGAATTTTTGATGAATTTAGAAATTTGAATGGGCTCAATCGGAGTTAAAACGAGGGAGAACGGGCTCTAGGAAGTTTGAAAAGAGAGAAAATGGAAAATCAGGATTTTTGGAATTATTTTCCTAAAGGAAAATGGGTTTATGATGTCAGCATTGCATCAGCCAGGGATTTCTTTTTCGACTGAAATATTTTTCAACGGGAAATTCGGATTAACTGCGCCAGCATGACGTCAGCCCGGGGAAGGGCCGACTGACAGTGGGCCCCTGGTCCATGAACCGGGCTCACGGCCGAGGGAAGGGGCTGAGGTGGCATGGCCGCACGGGTGGCGCTGACGGGGGAGAGGTGGCTGAATGGCGCCGACGTGGCGCTGACATGGCGCCACACCAGCTGCCACGCAAGCGCCCGAGGTGGCACCGGCCGGGGCAGCTCGGGAGCGGCGGCTCGCCGACGATCGGCTGCGGGGCTGCCGGCGGCGAGGTGCGGAGGAGGGAGAAGGAGGAGGGGAACTCGGGGAGGGGCGCGGGCTCACCGAGGGCGGACGCAGGCGGCCGGCGACGAGTAAAAGGCGGCGGAGGCGCTCGGGCGACGACGGAGAAGGCGCTCCGGTGGCGAGGAGGGGCGGCCGAGGGGCGGGGGATGTCGGGGGCGACGCAGGGGAGCTCGGGGCGGAGTCGTCTGGGCGCGAGAGGGGTCGGGCCGGGCGCAATTGCTCGCGCGGAGCTGCTTTGGCGACGGCGGCGGCAAGGCACACGGTGCCGGGGCTCTAGGGCGGCGGAGAGGGTGAGCTGAGGGCGGCAGGAGATGGGGTGAGGAATGGGGGTGCTCGGGCGGGGGTTAAATAAGGGAGGGGAGGGGTAGGCCGGCGCGGATTTGTCGCCGGAGTGGGGCGGCGGTTGCGGGAGAGGCGCGGGAAGGTGGGGAAGTGGGGCCGCGGAGAGGGGGGAAGAAGGTGGGAGCGGCTTGCGGAAGGGGAAGGGAGGTGGGCGGCGAACGCGGGAGAACGGGGGAGGCCGGGAAGGGCGGATCCGGGCGGTTGCGGGCGGCGGCGGCGAGAGGAAGAAGATGACCGCGCGGGGAAGACGGTGGCCGGGTGGCTGACCGGTGGGGTCTGGGCGGCAGTGAGAGAGAGGAGGGAGGAGGCGACTGACGAGCGGGGCCCGCGGGTGAGAGAGGGGCCAGGGCGTGCCGACAGGTGGGACCGGGCGGTAAGAGAGAGAGAGGGGCGGACGGATGGATGGGAGTGGGGGCGACGTGGCGGCTAACGGGAGGGGGTAGCGGGATGGGGTGAGCGGCGGGGATGGGGCGATGTGGAAGAATCTGAACCGTCCACGTGGCGGCCGGAGGAGAGAAGGAGGGGTTTTTATTTTTAAATTTGATTTTCTTTTTCAGAAAAGCATAGGAAATTAAATAAGCCTCAGAAAAATATTAAAATACCTCCAAAAATTCCAGAAAAATTCAGAGAACCTCCTGGACACTTTTTGGACTTAATAAAAATATTTCCAACTAATGTTAGTATTTAGTTTTCATACTTTAAAATACATTTTTAAACTCCAAAAAAACCAGGGAACCAAATAAAAGCCAAATAAGTCCAAATAATTAATTTGACATAAGATTTTTATAGAAAATCAAAATATGATTTTATTTAATAATATTTTTTAGGTTTTCTTAAAATGCTTTTCAAATTCAGTTTTTTTCAAAACAGAAATCCAAGGTAAATCCAAATTTAAAATTTAGGCACAAAAAATACTTATTTTAAGTTAAAATTTTATTTTAGTTAATTTTTATTTTCTTATTTATTTATTTTTAATTTACTAAAAAATCTGGGCTGCTACAGCTGGCCAATATTTTTTTTGCCGAATTGGCCCCACACGTAATTATAGATTTTGTCTTATTATAAAGTGACGTAGCAGCGACAGACAATACGTATCTCCTACTTTACTATCGTATAGCAGTAGTTTCATGACAGCGCAGGAGCAAGATGTTGGAAATGTGGGCAATATTTTAATTACAGATTTGACTAGGAGACAAACACAATAAACTAGTGATGCAAAGCTTACTACTAACAACAGGCTACTCATCATATTTTAGAATATACTCAAGAAAATACAGTAACAAAGTTGAACGTGCGCGCGAACGACTTACTTGTTAGCCTGAAGAAGAATAGGAAGCCGCGCAAGCTTGACGTAGTGCAGAACGTAGATGATGCAGTGCAGGAGCGGTCGCACAAATGCGCTGCCCAGAAACCTTATTGCCGCCCCGTGCAGGTACTCTCTGCGGCAATGATTCGGAGATAGCCGCTCTCCCTCCTTCCAGATGCACGTCGGGAAGAAAGGTCGACGAGGTTCAGACTGGACAGCACAACAGCACAAGAGCAAAAAATAGAGGAAGAATGGAGGTGCAAAATTCTCGTTTTTTCCTGACGTCTCCAGGCCCTTTTAAGGGCACTACAGTTACTCACTAGTAACTGCTGTGATTTAAACAGAATTATGCACTGGTAACTGCCTCATCAAATCACAAATTAAGCAGTATAATTTCACTTGTAACTGCCTCATTCAAATGTTTGAATCTTATTCAAACAGAGAGAGTGAGGTACATGGTTCAGCAAAATAAAGATGGATTTGGTTTGCCAAGTGGCACGCCACTTCACGGCACGGTCACAAGTTACGCGATTTTCATGCGAAAATACGTGAATACGCGCGCGCGTACGTGCACGCATGTGTAACTAGACAGAACCGTACTCATACTATCTCTATCCATATTCAAGGAGTGGTGATGACTCTACCTTATAAATCGGTCTTCCTCTCCTTACCTTAGTAATATGATATTAATCCATGTATACTTTGGAATTAAGAAAATAGGCTATAATTAAATAGGTCAATTTCTAACACAAGAAGCAGTGGTAGCAGCACCTACCGTGTTTTGGGCGCTCGGCAGAACCTGCTGTGGTCCTATACCGCGGCAAGTTGCATGCGGTAGCACCTAAATGCAAAGTGATTAATGCAAATGCCGTTAAATGCATGCATGCATGCACAAATAGATGGTGCCCAAAATATTTTTAAAAGTAAAATGCTGACATGCATGCATATAGATCCATGCCAAACGATTTTTTAATGCAAAAGGCTTACCTAATTTAATGCATGCACGTATTCATGGATGAATTAGTTTAGCCTACCGTGCAAGGATCCTACCGCGCTACTAGATCCTACCGTTGCTCCAGCGGTCGAGTAGCGTGGTTGCAAGCCTGCCGTGGTGGAGTTTTTTGCTATTTTAGTACCCTCGAAAGCAGGCTTCTCTAAAATAGTATCGATACCGTGGACTTCTCTAAAACGGTACTGTTAATGATCTATCTACTCCATAATAGTACTCCACTTTATTTTCTTTTTCTTTTCTGATCTTTACTCCCTAAACTACCTAAAGTACCCCTCCTAATTTGATTTCGATCTAATCAAATCGTTTCAACAACCAGCAGACGGTGCCGGCAGTTCACCGCCATGCGGAACTTCGCCGTCGCGTCGGCCGCCAGCAGCGAAAAAAACTCACCGGTGGCGAATTCGGCGGCGAAGCTGTTGGGGGTTCGATCGGTTCGTTTGATGCAGATGCGGCTGGCTTGATCCGGTAGCCGAGAGTCCCTTGGGGAGGGAATTTCCCAGATTACTTGGTTTTGATCTCGATGTCTGTGCTGCTTGTGTAAGATTCGATTGACCCTTTGGATTGCTTTCGCTTGATGTATACTAGGTTCATTCGCCAATTTGATTGGCGTGAGCAGCAGGTTGTGGAATTGATGCATGGAAGGAAGGTTTAGTTTCTGCTTTGTGGATGAGTTGATTTGAGTGGGAGCAACAGTAATAGGTTTATGGATAAATTGGTTCAACTTTGTGCTTGTTTCGTTCAGGTGTATATGGGCTGATTTGGTTCTAGTGAGACTGAGTGCTATGTGGTTTATGGAAAAAGGGGTTTGACCGGTGCTGATAGATCCATTGCAATGGGAGGATAATAAGCATTGCTTAGTCTCCTTTTCATGGTGTGGATGTGCTGATTGACTTTGAATGTTTTGTTGTTAAACAAAGTTGAATTCATCTGCAGTTTTTTAACATATCAAAGTCATACAATTTTAACACACCAAGGTTCACTGTAGAACGTTGTTTTTTAACTGCTTGAATAAGCAATTGCAACTTTATTATGTGCTATAAATGTGCATCTACAGTTCCTTAAGCATACACCTGCCAGTTGATGTAACCCTCCAGGCTGCTTGATCATTAACCAAAATCTCGTGTGCAGAGATACACTAACAGCAGGTCTTTCCTCTTTTTGTTGCTTGCAATGCACATGTACTTGGAGCATCTTGCACTTGTTCCGTATTTTTATGTTATCTCATTCAAAGAACTCTACTTTTTTGTGCCGATCTTGAGTCTCTGTGTTGGTGAGCTCAAATAAAATCATCCTGTCTCCAGGGCGATACACATTCATGTGAAGATGGATTGTCGAAATCTAGGAATAAAGACAGAGAAAGAGAAAAGGACAAGGACAGGGAGCGTCACAGGGAACGTGAAAGAGATCTCGTCGTTCCAATCGCTGTGCGCGCATATATGGAGGGCCGTGACGTGCGCGCGGCGGCTGCTGGCGGCCGACGCGACGGCGAAGTTCCGCATGGCGGTGAACTGCTGGCACCGTCTGCTGGTTGTTGAAACGATTTGATTAGATCGAAATCAAATTAGGAGAGGTACTTTAGGTAGTTTAGGGAGTAAAAATCAGAAAAGAAAAAGAAAATAAAGTGGAGTATTATTATGGAGTAGATAGATCATTAACAGTACCGTTTTAGAGAAGCCTACGGTATCGGTACTATTTTAGAGAAACCCGCTTTCAAAGGTATTAAAATAGCAAAAAACTCGCCGTGGTGGGGCCACCGATCCTACTGTGCTTCTATGTCCTGCCACAATGCCGCTGACGTACTGTGGTAAAAAAAATGCCAAAAATGCAATTTCATGAGCCAGAGGGCCAAACTGGCAAAAGAAAACGCGAGAGGACCATGTAAGCAAAGGACTCGCACTTGGTCTAGCTAATATGCACACCTTAATTTGACAACCAACATCAAAGGGCCAGGCCCCACATCAGACATCTTTACGTGCGAAAAATATTTGTTTTCGACGACTGCTACAGCATCATTGGCACATAGGCTCTGTTTTTTTAGTTTCTAAAAACTGCTTTTCGACTTTTCTATAGTAACTAGTTTTTAAACGGAGTATCTTTTCAAGATAGGGTCTACTAGTTAATTGTAGTACATACTATACCGACTTTATTTATATCTGCAAAAACTATATGTGAGTTTCTATTACCTGTAATCTCTTACCCAAACAATTCAAATGCCAGAACTAAAAAGAACGAGCCCATAGGCTCCATTCCACCTACAGGTACGAGCAATTGATGGCAACGTCTCTCGGTTTTCGATCACCTCCACCACGTAGCCGTCAGCGATTCCTGTGAAGGTCATACATGTGCAGACTCTGAAAATGTTGATTATGTCGGAAATGGGGTACAGTACGGTGTGGTTTCCACAAGAACAACACACTGTGGGAAGTGGTCTGACCGTGTGGTTCAATCAGTGGCTACAAAATTAATTTGTTATGTTGAGACTGCAAACCCTTGGCAGTCTGGATGCAAGCAGGAGATGATAGCAGCAGCAAGTATGCAAAAGCTGCTATTGCTTTCCAGTGGAGCTGGATGCAGGAGGAATGTGCTATCCACGATGACAACAGCTGCTTTTGCGCACTTGCCCATTCCAGCAGAGAGCCTCTCTGTTGAAGTATAAATAAAATATCCATCTTTCCTTATCAATTTAAGTTTTTGGATAAATTGACTGGTACATGAAACTCAATATGGTATCAGAGCCAAGAAGTCTCGAGTTCAAGACCTGGCTGACACAATTAAAAAAAATTAATTGTAGTCCATTTCTATTCCACGTATTAGGCCTAAGGGAGCCTACACGTGAGGGGGAGTGTTGAAGTATAAGTAAATTGCCCATATTTCCTCATCAGCTTAAGCTTTTAGGTGAACTGGCTGATGCATGAAACTCAATACTCTCCCCCAAATTCCCATTCTCTAATCCCTGCTTCTTCCCAGACTATTGCTTTCTCCCAACCCTTGCCTCCCCAATTTGTGTCCAACAAAACCTGTATCCTTGTGTCGGTTTGGCAATGCATCTCTTGTGCTTGGTTTGATTGGTGTTCAACAAGTGAGATGGTGACATACAATCGATCCAAGCTCGCTTGTCAATGACAGCTCGATTGCCGCGCGATTGTGCAACAAACAGTTAGTTTCGCGAACCATTAATCCGCGCAAGTAGACAAAATGTTTCTGGCTTAACTTCAAGCACGTCCTCGCACCTGTGTTGCTATTCCGGTTTTTTCCTTTAAAAACAGATCCATTCCGATTTAGCAGCAGTCTTAGCAATCTCGATCTGTGTCTCCACATGCCGCAGAAGACTCTGCTTCACATTTTTGCACGATGCACTTGAGTTAATTCCTTTCTCAGGTGCCTCACCGGCTTGGCCACTGCGTTACACCCTCCCAGCGTTTCCTCCCAAAGCGTGTTAGGTAGCTAGCTCGAGTACAGACAGCTATGAGTATATGGCACCATTCTTTTCAACTTTTCAATTAATTTTTGATTTTAGACCACTATTAATTAGATTAGTAAATCGTATCCAAAAACAGTCTAAAAGAATACCCCTATCTTTACTATTATAAAAATAGGAGTTGGTGGTCGTCGGTCGTTCTCCTTCCTCTCTTCTCAGCCGTCCAATTAAATATCAACCGTCTAGATCCATATGTAGGTAGTTCTTCCGCTCCTCGTAGAAAAGGTCGGGCCGACGCGTGGACCGCACTCCTCCTCTTCTCTTCCCCCACATACTCCGCCTCCCGCAACCACTCCACCTCCCACAACTTCCGTCTCCTTCTCTCCCCTGAACCCTCTGCCGCGCCTCCTCCTCAGCGCCGCCACCAATTCCGTCCCCGTACAGCAACGTCTGGTTGTAGTCCTCTAACTTCCCCCAGCAGCATCGCATCTCCTCATCGCCACCTCCTCAACGCATTTGCCCACCGCCTCCTCTCCCCATCTGCCCACCGCTGCCTCTCGACCTCCACCTCCTGCAACCGTTGCCTCCTTCTCCCCTGAACCCTCGTGTCACGCCTCCTCTCGGCGCCGCCGCTAATTCCTTCCCCACGTGGCAACGTCTGGTCGTAGTACCCCAACTTTCCCCACGGCGCTCGGCGACAGCGACCGGTGGATTGGAGAGAATGGCGCTCGGCGACAGCGGCCAGTGGATCAGAGAGAAGGGCACTCGGCAATGGCGGCGGCTTCCTCTTACTACGTCCACCCACATGGCTCTCCCCCTTGCCGCCCAGTGGTCGCTCGCCCGGTGAGCTTCTCTACCTCCTACTCTTCGCTCAGAGTTCCGTCGCGCTGTTTGATGATTTTGGTCTCCTAAGCTGGTCGTCGAAGTTGGTGCCGTGGTAGAATGGGGCCGTGGTTGAGGGGCCATGGCCGAAGTCGAGGGGCCGTGGTTGAAGTCGAAGTCGTAGTTGAAGGGGCCCGTGGCCGAAGTCAAAGATCTATGGTCGAAGTCAAAGCCATGGTCGAAGGGGACGTGGTCGAAGTCAGGCCATGCTCGAAGTCGAAGGGCCGTGGTCGAAGTCCAAGCCATGGTCGAAGGGGGCAGTGGTCGAATGGCCATGGATGAAGTCGATCCGTCATCGAAGTCGAAGGGCTATGGTTGAAGTCAGGCTGTGATCAAAGTCGAAGGGTCATGGTTGAAGTCCAAACTATGGTCGAAGGGCAGTGGTCAAAGTTAAAGGGTCGTGGATGAAGTCGGTCCACGGTCGAAGTCGAAGGGTCGTGGTCGAAGTCCACGCCATGGTCGAAGAGGATAGTGGTCGAAGGGGCAGTGGTCGAAGTCAAAGGGCCATGGACAAAGTCAGTCCACGATCGAAGTCGAAGGGCTGTGGTCAACGTCGGGGCCATAGTCGACGGGGGTCGTGGTCGACGTCGGAGCTGTGGTCGAAGGGGACCGTGGCCGAAGTCAAAGATCTATAGTTAGAGTCGCTGCTGCGGTTGAAGGGGGGAGTGGTCGACGTCGAAGGGCCGTGGTCATCGAAAGGGACAGTGGTCGAAGTCAAAGTCATGGTCGACGTCGAAGGGCCGTGGTCATTGAAGGGGACAGTGGTTGAAGTCAAAGTCGTGGTTAACGTCGAAAGGCCATAGTCGAAGGGGACAGTGGTCGACGTCGAAGGACCATGGTCGAAGGGGACAGTGGTCAAAGGGGACGGTGGTCAAAGGGGAAGTGGCGACGTCGAAGGGCCGTGGTCAAAGGGGACAATGGTCGAGGGGGGCAGTGGTTGAAGTCGAAAATTTGTGGTCGAAGTCAAAGCCATAGTCAAAAGGAGTCGTGGTCGAAAGGGAAAGTGGTCGACGTCGAAGGGCCATGGCCGAAGGAGACAGTGGTCGAAGGGGGAAGTGGTCGACGTCGAAGGGCTGTGGTCGAAGGGGGAAGTGGTCGAAGTCGCGGATCCGTGGTTGAAGTCAAAGATCCATGGTCGAAAGGGGAAGTGGTCAATGTCGAAGGGCCGTGGTTGAAGGGGGCAGTGGTCGAAGTCAAAGGGGACAGTGCTTGAAGTCGAAGGAGGCAGTGCTTGAAGTCGAAGGGGGCAGTGCTCGAAGTCGCGGTCATGGTCGTAGTCGTAGCACCCGTGGACGTGGTCGTAGCGGTCATAGTCGTAGTCATAGTACTAACCCGGAGGGCACCTGCTGGTTCGTCCACAACCTCCACCGCTACGAATTCCCCCTCTAGTTGCACATCTTCGTTGCCTACCCCTAGGTTACCCTGAGATCGAGCTCCCCACCCTCAATGGCAAGACCCACAAGGTGGTCAAAGTCGAAACCATGGTCGAAGGGGGAAGTGGTCTACTTCTATCTGCTACTATTTCATCCCAACCAAATACCAAAAGCTCTTGCTAAAAATCAGAAGCTTCAGCAATTTCAAACTCCCCCTTTGCTGCACACAGGCAGAGGAAGATCCCTTTCCAGACTAGGCACACGCTGTAGAAGGCTACCTAGCTAGCCCACTCGTGCGATAAGACCAGGCATGGTCCAGGTCGAATCAGGTGCAACCGTGTGATCAAAGAACGGCTGGCACAACCTTAACTAGTTGTTGGTACATACATTATACATGCAGCGAACCAGCGAGGAGCACCAGTACTGTTGATTGGTCCCGACCGGGCACTCGTGCTCTCCAGCCTCCAGACTTCATCACAGTTTACGCGCCCCATTGTTTGGAAGTCAAGTTTGCTGTATCCATGCAGCGAGGCATCACCTGCGGTTGGAAAAGCTCGAAAGCATCTACAATAGTGATATCTTAAATATCTCTTAGATATATTAAGTGAGTAAAATTCTATGTGAAAGAGAGAGAAGGTGAGAAAAAACAATATATTGTCACTTATACAAGGGATAACTTGAGCATGTAAATCAACGTAAATAGTGAAAGTGTGTGAGACAAAAAATTATGATGAAAATAATATAAAATAGTTAGAGAAATGATACTGTTAGAGAGGTTATCTCAAGTGTTATCTTTAGGTGAGGTATAAACCTTAAAGACAACCTTAAATTTAAAACAGACTATTTTACATGTTCTAAGACGTCAATGAGATGATTTGAAAAAGGCGGAAGTAGGTTGTAGAGGACCCACAGTTGGTTTGATGCTTTCATGTTTACGCGAACCATCTTTTGTCTTACCAGTAGTTGTCTTGGTGTTGCTCATTAGAGTTTCAGCTTCTAACTTCTAATATCTGGTTTTTAGCTTCTTAATTTTAGTTTTCTGGCTTTTGGATTTTTTTGGGCTTTTTTGTATTTTCTTTTTTCTTCTTATTCCTTTGCATTGTTTATGATAATATAACCATTTTTATTTTTTATATTTAATTACATTGAAAAGCTACCAGCAATTACAATACAAATAAATTATTACAGCATAAAATAAACTAGAAACTTGGATTTAAAATCCCAAACGAGCGGTGCTACCCGATACTTCCTCCGTGCCTTTTTTTCAAATGATGTTGCTGACCAGCTGATCACGGTCTCCGAGATGAGATGAGACTTGACAAATAATGTTTTGTAACTTTATGTTACCATAAATTAATGTAAGTGTAACGTTGCAAAAACATAATGATATGGTTTTCATATATGATTCATCTAAATACTTTCAAAATTATTCATAGTCAAAATTTAAAAATTTTACTGTATGGATTCTAAAAAAATGTCATTTATATAAGAACGGAGGGATCGGAGTAGCATTTTCCTTTTGTTTGTTTATGCTGATTTTATCCCTCTTGTTTTACCTTAGCCTGGACTAATGGTGGGAAAAAACTACGAGTAGGGCGGTACATGATACGGCTACTCCAAACCGCATATGAAATAGGTTAATTTTGACATGCACCACATGTATGCATCTGTTGTTATTTATGTGAAACTGTACTTATCCCCTGTTCAAATACTTGTTGTGCTGATGTTAGGCACTCTTTCAGCAGGATATGCTATCTTATATAAACGTTTAGGGCCTGTTTGGAACAGAGGAATTTCACAGGAATTTTGCAGGAAACAGTTCAATTCCCGCAGGAATCGGGAAAAATTCCCGCATTCCAAACAGGGCCTTAACTCAATATATAGCTACAGGGCCTGTTAGCAGAAGTCAATTTGGACGTATTTGCTTCTATAAATCATTTTTATCAGTTACTACTTTTTGCTCTAACATATTATAACGTATTTTGTATTTTATTATATCACAATTTCATAAGTCACATGATGGTCTGAATGTTACAGTGTCTTTTGTTGAACCATCTTTCTTACATAATGTACTACTATTCATCAACCACTACTATTCAATAACCGTAGCCAAAAGTCATAAGTAAAAACCAATATGAACAGATCTATAGTGATGTCTCCACGACCAGATCTTTGGGTTGGTTCTTTCAGACTATGGCTTATGGTACAATATCTACTACAGTCGATTTGTAAACGCTGGTTTGAAAAAACACATCATTCGAAAGTTAGTTATTATAGTATAAATCAAAAGTTATAAGTCATAAGTCCAAAAAACTTAGCCTTTATCAGTTCTCTGGCCCAATCGGAATCCGCGTGTGTGATATCGACATCCCATCGATCCATCTCCTCGATCCGACCTAACAAAACGCTCATCCATTTATTCATACATGGTGCACACGGCTAATTCGTGTCATTTGACCTACTTGTTAGTTTAGGGCAACGCGGACAAAATTAACCCTCAGATCTCTAGCGCATTACGGTGCATTTATCAGTACGCGCTACTCTTCAATCTGCATGCTTGCTTGCTAGTCTACACCACTAATTTAAATCGGTCATTTTCAGATATCATTCGTCATTGTTTCTTCGATGGAAAGAAATAGACATGCAGAGTTGCAATCACGGTCACAGCATTCTGGGTTGTCTATGTTGAAGACACTTCTACATCACAAGCTGGAGGATGTGTGATAACTCAGGCTTACGCGTAGTTTGTTACTGTGGTGCTTTATAGAGTTATAGCCATATAACACAGGTATTTAGTAGAACTTGTAAAGATTCTCTTAATTAACTAGATTATGTAACATAGTACAAGCATGACTGTACCGTGAAATCGATCTGCCCCCCAGTGGTTAAGACCTCATTCGTAAGAACATTTCTGAGATTTTTGTAGGAAACAGCAAACACCTGAATCTAGTTAAGTTGGACAAAGGATAAATGGTAAGGGTCTATTTGGAGCGCAAGTAACAGTTCCATTACCACAAAAATGTAGGAAAAGATACGTGTTTCAAATGGGGCCTAACTTGCTTGATGTCAAAACCTGATAAGATGAAAAATAACCTTGGTTCTTTTGACCAGAAGACGTCCTGCCGTTTACATGAACCATGCTTAAGCCCTGCCTGTTTTTGCGTGAAAGATCATTTGTTCGGCCATCACCAGGTTTCCTGAGAAAATCTAGCCAAGGCTACCTGGATCAGTTCATAGTTCTTCTTTTCTCTTAAAAAAAGCAACCGAACAAACGAGATAAAAAATGATCTCTTCCTCCCTTTTTATAGGATAAAAAATGTTTACTCTTCTACTCTAATTCATACTCAATTTTCACACCCCCTAGAAAAGGGAAAAAAACATTTGTTAGGTGGCCTACACGGTAACTAAACTGGCACCAACCCCAACGATTCAGGTTAGGGATATTCGTGTTGATTTTTGCTGATGGTTTTTGCCTAAAAATAAATAGTAGTAGGTAAAAAAGTGGCTTTTAGGGAGAGGATAAGTGGTGAAAAAAAGTGAGAAAGAGATGCGTGTGTGAGGGAGCGAGAGATGTGAGGTGCGCGATGCACATGTGACCCTCTGTTTTATCCTGGTAGCGAGAGGAGTAGAGAAACTACTGCAAGAAGACAAATATTCATATTAGCTTTTAGTTTTTTAAGCAGAATCAATACGAGGGTCCGTTCTTTGTGGTTTCTAAAAGTGACTTTTGGATTTTGCTACAGTATCTAAATTTCAAATGGAGTATTTTCTCAAAACAGGATCTACAAGTTAATTATAGTATAAATTAAAAACTCAATATATGTACTAGCCAAAATCACACACCACCACCAGCAGCACTTTAGCCACACTCCACTGCTGAGCCAACAGGTGAGCCTTCTTTTCTCACAACAATCCAGCAGGCATATTCTGGGAGAGCTAGTGGGCAACAGGCGGCCACGTCGTCTCCTCCTCTCCCTTGTGTCCTCCCAATCCCAAGTAGGTTCCTACATTTATGGAAACTAGCCTCAAAGGCGCGGCGACACGCCGCGCCAACCACCGTATGTACCAAAGTAAAAGAGGCGATAATGCGTGAGGAGTTTTTTAAAAAAATCGAGGGCAAGTACGCATTTTCGGGAAAATCAGAGGGTTTTTTTGAAAAAAACCGAGGACTTGTAAGGGCCTGTACGTAAGTAAATAAGGACCTATACGTAATTTTGGAAACCCGCGGGGCGCCATCAAAAATTTTTTTAGTGGAAAAAAACTTGCAGGGACCTATTCGCGAGGAAAAAGGACTTTTATGTAATTTTCAAAAACCTGAGGGAATCACCTCGGCCGGCCGTACGCGAATTTGCTGGCCACGCGCCGGCCGGCCGAGTGCAGGGGCGTGACGTGGATGCCCTGGGGGGGCCGGAATCCCCCCAGGTTTAGTATTGGTATGATGAGGAAACGGGGGAATAAGTTGTTGTCACATCACAACGTGTTGGAAAACCGGTAGGTGTGGCCACTCTATCGGCCACTAGTCCACTATCACTACTGCCTCTCGCCCTGTCACTGTTGAATTGATGCATAATTTAGTTAGAGGTGTAAAAAGATATGATAGAGTTCTTGAAGAGAATGAATTAATCCGGCTTAATTAGCCGAGTTAACCCTGTATACTTTATATACTATTGTCCGATGATAACAGTACAACTGAAACATAACAATCAGGATAAGGTGGGAGCGAGTAGTAGTTACATGACTCGGTTGTGCTACAGAATGCATCAAAGATAGCTAAACTAACTCCGAGAGACTGGGACAACACTACTAACAAGTCTTTTAGTGCTTTTAACATCCTCCTGCAATCTCAACCTGTATCAACAAGATTGAGATTGTGTTAAAATTCTGAAAATAGTTCTACTGGAAGTGGTTTGGTGAATACATCTGCTATTTGATCTTTGGATGATATAAACTTGATGTCCAGTAGCTTCTGCGCAACCCTTTCTCGCACAAAATGGAAGTCAACTTCTATATGTTTGATTCTTGCGTAAAAAAATGGGTTTGCTAACAAGTATGTTGCTCATATATTGTCACACCACGGACTTGATCTTTCTTGAAACACTCTCAACTCTTTGAGTAGAGACTACACCTAGATTATTTCCATAGTTGTAAGATCGAGGAGGCCGACTAGAGTAGAATGAATATGCGGTTTTAAAAATCTTTTTTTATTTCTATTTGGCTAAAACCAAGTATATAGTGTAGAAGCATAACTCAATTTAGTTTAGCATAAATAAAGCCTAAATCAACTAGGTTACCTAAGTGCACCAACAATCTAAATCTATGTCAAATGATTGTAATCCTAGGATGACAATCAATCAATTTAATTGTATGAATGTAAAGTGCTTGAATATAAATTGAGCACAAGAGAACAAATCACAATTGACACGGTTCTTTTTTACCGTGGTGTTCAGAGACTTACCGGTCTCTCTTAGTCCATGTTGAGATAAGTCCAAATGAATTGGACCGGCTCCACAAATTAAGCCAAACAGCTCAATCTACTAGTGGTAACTCTTTCCCACTCTAGGTAGATGAGCTCCAACCTTCAGAACTTATCAGGTTTTCTCACAACCTTCTTTAAGAAAATCACGACGCACGACGCCTCCAATGCCATCTAGGAGTTGGCAAACTCTAAGAGTAACAAGTCAAACCCATTGCTTGACTCTCACTACATGCAATGAATGCACAAACTCAAGTGGATACGAAATCCACCTCTAAATGTAACACATACAATTTAGAACCTTTCTCCTTGCTCACAAGGTGCAACATATGCACAATTGAGAGAAAAACTTCATACTAGCTCAAGAGAATAAAATAGAGTATCAAAAGTCTTACCCCAACTGGTCACAAGAGAGTATTATACCTCACACCTCGAGACTAGTCGTTGAGGATAGAAAACAGAATTTTCAGTAGTACTGCCAGTAAAACTTTGGTACTACCACTCCCCTCGCAACAGTCAGAAAATTAGCCATTATAGATAATATCGAAAATACTACCATGTAGGTTCCGGTATTACCACTCAGCGGTAGTATCGTTCCACACATGCAGAACTACCGATTCACAGGGGAGGAGAGAACCTTCCAACAGGTGTTTCTCTAGAAAACCGTACCACTACATAAGCGGTCATTCCACAATTCTAGTAGTATCGCTCACACAAAGCTGGTAGTATCGTAAGCCAGTCAGACCGCTCACATAGAGCCGGTACTACCGATCGACGACCACACTGGTCCTCGACCACGTTGTCTGGTTTGACCACACAAGTCTTTGACCACGTTGGCTTCAACCACACAGGTCTCTAACCACATTGGTTTCAGCAACACAGGTCTCCGATCACGCTGGTTCTGACCACGTCAGTTCGACCACGTTGATTCAACCACATAGATCCTTGACCACACAAATCCTTGACCATGTTGGTTTGACCACACTGGTTCAACAATATTGGTTCGACCATGTTGATTTGATCATGTCGGTTCGACCACACTGGTTCGACCACGCTAGTTTGACCACTCTGGTCTTCGACCACACAGGTCTTTGACCACATCGGTTTCAACCACGCTGGTTCGACCATATTGGTTCTACACACAGGTCTTCAACCACCAACGAAACGCGATAGTATTGTGATCCCAACACCGGTAGTTTCGCCCAGCGGTAATACAACACATAATACAGCGGTAGTTCCGATTTTTCTGATAAGTGCATATACTTCAACAAATTTTGCAAAATACCTTTGCAAATTATAGTATTTTGCACACAAGGATTATATATTAGCTTAAACCATTTGCAAAACATATTTGTAAATATAAATCTCATACCACAAGGAGTAGGAAACATATACTTCAAACACTTGTAAAAACACATTTGCAATGTATAGTCTCATGCTATAAGAATTCAACACATGGGCTTCAACCATTTGCAAAATATAGTCGCAAACATAAGTATCATGCTCTGGAGAGCTACAGTAAGTAAGGTTGAGCTATCAACACATGATGAGACTCAAGTTACTAGACAAAACTCCTCTTAATAGTACGGTAACCTATACTAACAATCTGATCTTCCAACCAAACACCAAAACTGATAAAAGAATAGGAACGCATTCTTAGCCCTATCTAGTCAAACCTTTGTTTTGGGTCATTATCTTGATATGTATTAACACATGATGCATCCTCTTCTTGCTAGCCTTCGACTCATGAAGCCATCTTCTATCACGCATCTCGACTGATAATTTTCAACATATGAAGTCATCCCAAGTCAATCCCATTTATGGAACATAACCTATTCATCCAATTCATTGAAAATGTTAGTCCACAAATCAATTGCTAATAATTACCAAAACTTTACCATTAACTTATAATGGAAGGACTAGATTTTGCAATCGTCCCTTTTTGGTAATTCATGATAATCTCAACAAATCATGAGATAAAAGATTGATTTGCGAGTATGCAACATGTACATGATAGTTGTGTATACTCTAGGATAAACTTTCAAAGCAATTAACTCATTTAAATGACAGTGTTTATTTTTGGGATTAATTGCTAGCAAAGTTTACACATCCGGTTACCATTAATCATCTAACCATTAACACATAATAAAGGAACTAGATGACAACCCGATTACAATTGATTTAATTTAAATCAATCATGAGTATATATAAACTACATAAGCTATATATACTCAAGGGACATATTTTAAAGTAAAAATCCTTAATATGTAGAAAAAAGAACATAGATCAACACTTATGAAATCTCAAAACATAGAGTGAACTTCCTCTAAATGTGTGCATATAAGAATGTATAATAGAAACATATGCACTGTTTATGGAATTAATCTATATTTTGTATCCGAGGAATGCATTAAATTATAAGAATATCATGTCAAATGCATATCTCTGTGATTTTCACCTTTTCATCCAAATGAGACTAAGTAATATCATAATCAATAAACACTTTAGTCTCATAATTGTATTTGTCATTTATCACATCCAAATGAGGCTAGGAAATATCATAGTAAATAAACAAATTAAACTCATAATTGCATTCGTCATTATCACCAAGACCAACTTAATGGAGCCTGAACTTATAATCTGATGTGGATACGGACATGTCTTATGCTTTTCAGTTAAAAATATTATTTGACTGGAAAGAATTTTTGAGTCACATTAAATATTATCAGGTAAATTTGTTTACTAATAAATTTCCTTGTATTGATGAGAACAATATTCTACCTCATATAAGTTCTTTGTGTGTTCTCAGATTCGAACACATTGAAGATTTTGGAACCCCGAGGGAAGAGAATGAGGTTGATGCCTGCCCAATCAGAGCAATGAATTTCTCTGTGTTTCCTATTGAGCATGTTGCTATTCAATGCAAGGTTGCCTCTGATCTTCCGAAGCTTGTTGAAAGTTTGAAGTGTCTGGCAAAGTCTAGAGATAACTTGCGGCTAGCCAAGAAACAAGAGGAGTCCATGCGGGCTGAATTGGATGCAAAAAGCCCAAGCTCATGGGAGGGTAGCCCAACATCAGATCCATGTGAATCTCAGAGTAGCTGAGAGATCTTAAGCTTGTGTGCCCATGATTTCGATTGAAACACGGCCAAATAATTAGTCCACTCATTAGTGCAGACATTAGCTTACGAAAGAATCTGAGCTGTGATTAGTTTGACTTAGATTCGTCCTCCCTGATCAAATAGAAAACAACACAGCTCTTGGCCAAATCAATCTAGGCCACGGTCTCAGGCCCACTATGCGGGCGAGAGTCTAGGAAGGAGTGCATATATATTTGTGTACGCCATTTTATTTTGGGGGGACCAGATATGAGACAATTATGAGATATTTTGATAATAGATTGAAATAGCAGATTGCTTTGTTCTTCCATGATGGATGAACCATCTTGAGGGAAAATTGGGAGTATGTCGATAACCAAGATTGTTCAACCTTTTCGCTGGGAATTGGGAGCGTGATAGGGTTTCGCTTTGTGGTCGTGAATTCCAGCGCGTGTGTTCTTACGAACTAAGGAGTGTTCGTTTTTGCATTGGCAACAGAGGATCACTATGATTCGAGAGGCTACACGTGAGTACTTTGATCCCACGTCGAGAAGATCGGGCGACCATGTATTATCTTGGTATCAGAGCATGATTTTCTCGGTAGGATTATTTACCCTTGTTTTTACATTGATTTATTTCTATCCTATAGTCCATTAAACTGAAAATTGCAACACACAAAAAAAAATCCAAACCCTAGTTTTAATCTGTTATTTCTTGTGAGTTTTGTTAAGTTTGATCCATTAGAATTTTTGTTAAGGTGCTTATTGTTGTGTTCTTTTGCGTAGCTTGATCATTGTGTCCACATAAGCCCTAAAATAATTTGCTAGCTGAACCCTCAATTAGCAACAAGAAAAAGTAACCTTCAATTCTTGCTGTTTGGGATCTTAGTCCTTGTTCCAAATTGCATATTAGAGTTAGCTGTTTTGATCTCCAACTGTTTCGGCCACATGCAAATGTTAGCCGAATTGATCTCCAACTAGATCATTGCGCCATCCTTGCTGGATAGGGGTTGGCCAAACCAAAGGGTGAATCATCACGTGGATATGAATTCCAATTCTAGCTGTTCCGAATTGAGCTGCTAGTATTTTGGTCTGTGATTGGTCCAGGTGCTCTGCCGCAGTCTGTTTTGGTCTCCACTTGCAAGAGTTAGAAGCAAAGTCTACTTGCTATGCTCTGACCAATTAGTTGCGTTCTGGCCACACACAACAAGAGGACTTGGTATTCAATCCCATTAACTACAAGTCCAAATTGCTGGAGTTAAAGTCATTTTTGGCACTGTTTCGTATCGTATTTATAAAAAATAGTCGTATGTGTATCGTATTGACAAAAATATCGTTTATGCCGTCCGGTGGACGGGCGGCAGCGTGGAGGAGATGACGCGTAGCACCTACCATCTCATGAGTACACGACAGGCACCTACTGCCCACCCACCAGACGGCGGTGATTAAGCCGGCTAAATAGCCGGTTTAATTACTTGCCTAAATTCATAATTTATAATTTTTAAAAATTTTAAATATAGTAAATGAGCTCAAAAAATTATAATATATTTTTAGAGCTTTCTGAGACATTGTGGTATATTGTATAATTTTTTGCAAAGTTTGGATGCTTTACTACCTCTAAAAATTCTTGGAACAACGCATAATTAACCAGGCGATTAAATAGATATGCACCGCTCTAAGAATTTTTAGAGGTAGAAAATAATCATAAAAAATTACAAAATGTTTTGTGAAGCTTCCTAATATAGTGTGCTATGTTGTATAATTTTTATGTATTTGTTTGCAACACTTTACTACCTCTAAACAGTATTTAAGTGGCACATAATTAAGCAGATGATTAAACACTAATAGCCGGGCCTAATAACCTACTGTCTGGCCACTGGGCAGCACCAGGCCTACCGTACAATGGCCAGGCAGTAGGTCATTAGCCCCGGCCATTAGTTCTTAATTACTCATTTAATTATGCATTGATTAAATAATTTTTCGAGATAGCAAAGTGGTGCACAAAATTATGTAAAAATTAGACAATGTAACACACTATATATGAAAGTTCCACAAAAAATGTTGTAATTTTTCATTACCATTTGTTATCTCTAAAAAATTCTTAGAGCAGTGCATAACTCTTACTCGCCTCATTAATTATGCGTCATTCTAAAAAATTTTAGAGGTAGTAAATGGTTTTAAAAAATTATAAAAAAATTACATAACATACCTTGATGTGTCAGGAAGCTCCACCAAAAATTTCATAATTTTTTGAGCTAATGTTCTATATTTACAAATTTAAAAAATTATAAATTATGAATTTAGGTAGGTAATTAAGCTGGCTAATCAGCCAGCTTAATCACCTGCCGTCCCATGGGCGGGTGGCAGGCACCTGCCCGTCTTCTCATGGGGTAGCAGGTGCCATATGTTGTCTCCTCCACGCTGCCGCCCGTTCACCAGACGGCATAAATGACATTGGTCTAAAACTTCCCTGATACGATGCGAAATAGTGCAAAACTGCTTTAACTCACTAGCTACTAGATTGGTCTGAAACTTCATTGCTTTGCAGCCAAACTCAAATCAGCGGAATGCATTGCTATCGGTTGAGCTTCCCTGATATTGTCCTTTTATCTTTAAGACTAGTCTTTGATAATTGTTCTATGGGCTGCTCTTATATTTAATTACATGTACTGAATTTTGGCTTGTGAGTTATTCTTTTTGGTCAACCGAACAGAAAAAACAGACACTCGTAAAAGTTAGGGCAAGAGAAAAAAAAGAGAAAAGAAAGAAAGATCAAAGCAACCGAATCAATTCTTTCATTTAGCAAAAAAACCAAGTGTTGGCCGCATGAAAGATTAAAGATCAACTCTAGCCAATAATTTTTAGATTGTGTATTTAATTTCTTTGAGCATATACCCTTATGTTCATATTATTATAATTGGCTAGCGTCTTTCCTAGTACTCGGTGCAAAACGAGCTATTGAACTCTCACTTTCAGATTGCTTCTATTTAACTCATTCCTTTATTTGCATTGAGTCATATTAATCTTTGCATGTGTGTTCATACACTTTACTTAAACCTTTTGGATCAGCACTTAGGCAAAGTATTCTAGTTTGGATTATTACTCAGCTTTACAACATCAAGAATTTCATATTGTATAGGATATACACTTCTATACCAAACTCCACTAGATAACCGTTGTTGTGCAATTATGAACACTTTTAAATTTGCTTGATCATCACTTGCTATTGTAGCTTCTACCAAGTGTAAGTTTTTATTGGCCTTAATTCACTGCAAAAAGGTGAGAACTTTACTTATGAGAGAAAAGAGTGAGATTGAGAGATTTATACTAATCATCTATATACCTTGTTATTGCTTTATATTTTCTCTTACACAATCTAATCATGTCAGTTATAGAAGATAATTATGGTGAGGAGCATGATGTTGACTTTAATGCCCCAGTGACTCGATTCCAATATCAGGCATTGAAAAGCACATTGCAACAAGAAACTGCAGTGAAGGGACAACTCAAGGCGGATATGCAGGATCTCCACATTGAGCTCAATCAACAAATGAAGGTGTTACATAAAAACATCGTGAATGATATTATGCATGCACTTTGTCCACTACAAAAAGAAGATAACTTTGTTCCTTTCTATGACAGTGATGATTCAAAGGAGTATCTTCAATCGGAATGGCGAATGGAGAAAGTGTTTAGATTTCAAAAACTTTCCAAAATCCAAGAGATGATGCATGCCATGAGAGAGTTTAATGACTATGCTTATAGTTAGTGGCAACAACTATTTGAAAAATAATTCATTAAATCTTGGTTAGATTTGGAGGCATTCATGAGGCGTACATTTGTGCCAGCCTATTATGCACGAGAACTGCTTCGCCATCTAGAGAGTATCACACAAGGGAGTAATACTATTGAAGATTATTATTTTGAGCTGCAAGATGCATTGTGTTATGCTAGTGTCACTAGTGCATTAAAAGAGAAGGCATACTTCAAAGGAGACTTAAATTCTAATATCACCGTTGCACTTCAACATAATATTTTAGTAATGTGTATGATCTTGTAAATTGTGCTATTGATGAAGAGAAAAGACTTATGGAGAGGCGTACACCACAGTTCTCTCCATGATCATACTTCAGCTCTTATGCCTCTACTAGGGTGACACATGAGAAGATGACCGAGTATGGGACTTTCCCTTCGGTCAAGCAGACATGTAGTGCTGCCCTGAAGCTACATATAACACTTGAGATGCATCAAAACCTATGTGATAATGAGAGCCATATAGTCAAATTGTGTTAGAGTGTTAACAAGAGCGAGCTGTATGATTCCACCATATGTGAGGTTGAGAGCATCCAATTAAGAGTATGAGAGATAACCAAAATAAAAGAGAGAAGTAGATAGACAAAGTGGGGTTGATTTTGAAACTAACACGTTAATGACTACCTCTAGTGTTGTTTCACATATTGTGCAGGTTGAAACTGAAGACAAGGAGTTGAAAGTTCAACAACCGACATCATTGGAGGCAAAAGATGAGGAGATAACTCTGGGTGACGATGAAGTACTTGCTGCCCCGTAGATACATCATGAAAAAATAATACCTATAGCACCACATCATCTGAGGAGGATGATAGAGGTAACAATATTGGTGCTAAATTTAAATATGAAAATAGGAGAAATTGTGAGAACTCAAGTGTTCAATAAAAAATTCCATGTTTTAAAATTTCTTTGGTCAATTTACATAATGTGGATGATTCTTTATACTATATCATGTTTGATAATCTCGAGAGCTATCTAGTGTGATTGAGAACCTTACTGAAATTTCATACTTAAAATCATTAGTTAATACTTATGCCTACGTATACAAGTTCAATTTGATTGGATATTAGGGTGTAGATAACAAATTCTATGTTTATCGAATATGCATTACATGTGATAAGCTGCTAAATTAAAATTGTAAGTTCTGGATAAATAAAATTTTGTGCCATGTCATGATCACAACAAAATGAGTTTCAATAATAGTGCATACTATTTAGAAAGATTTCGTAAGCCTACTTATTTATCCTTTGATATACCATCATGTACAAATAATCAGAGTAGTGCAATTGTGTAATATCCCGGAAGAGATTTGTCAAACAATAGATTAATCAGGGAAAAAGGGGGAAAATTGGAAAAGGATTTAATAGTGATTTTAGGGGGGGAATTCTGCAAAACAGAGGCAACCTGGGCCTGGGCCAAGGCCCAGGAGGGGAAACCAGCCAAAGGGGGGGGGGGGGAGGCGCCCACCCCCTTCCAAACCCTAGCCGCCCCTCCCCCTCTCTCCCCCTTGCGCCTCCCCCTCTCCCCCCTTGCGCCTCCCCCTCTCCCCTTTGCACGCCCCAGCAGCTCCCTCCCTCCCCTCTCCTCCATTGCCGGAGATCGAGACCTCCATTCGCTGCCGGACGAGCGGGAGAAGGAAATCAATCGCAGCAAGGTGATTGAATCCGGAGGAAGGGAAGAAGAAGGGAAAAAGAGAGGAAGAAGAGAAGAGGTGGGACTCGTGGGGTGTTCATCGTGTTCTTCAGCGAATCATCACGGGTAATCCCTGTTTTGCCCGAAGTAGATGTATATTTTAATTATGCTAGCTATGTCGGTATTCTGGACTGCTAGGGAAGATTATGTTAGACGGCTGTTTCGGGGAATATCCGGGGGAATTCAGGTCTGGTCTTCTCCTAGAGATTTGTAGAGGACGTCCTTAGCTTTCCATGAAGTGCTAGAACACATCATTCCGACCTCTGTAGAGAAAGTTATGATTTTTCTAATCGGACTGTCCTGTAGATCGGGGAATTTCCTGTCAGGTTTCGGTAGATGGGTTTGGGCGATTAGAAATAAAGAGAAACATAAGATCTCCATATTATGAAAGTTTCAGATATTTTCCTTAGCTTTCCAGAAAGGTCAAGAAATCCTGATTCCGACTCTCGGGGTGAAAGTTATGACAGTTTTAGTGCGCTGTCCAGAGAACTCGTTACAGAATTGATGTTCTAAGAAAGTTAGATGGTGCGGGTGGAAGTTGGCCGAATCAGGGAGACTCACCAACTAGGTTTAGTTAGATAATTTAATTATCTTTCCAGAGAATCTGAGAACGCCATGTTCGGACTTCTGTACCATTAGATAAGGATTTTTGAAGTTGACTGTCTGTAGAGGGGGACAGGGTGGCCGAAAGGATTTGGGGTTTGAGTCAAGCTAATCATGTTGGGATCGTTTGGGGGTGTTTTTGTTTAATCTAAAGATTCGTTACCGTTGCCTTAGCGATTATTAAAATTATTGTTAAGGAGGAGGACGGATTCCAGGGGCCGCGCCTTCTACTCATCCCTCGTTTCCTCGCGGTTAAGGCAAGTACCATGTTGATTTGATTCATAGAAAACATTGTATGCTTGCTGTTTTTTGTTACCTATGATTAGCTAAGACCCTTGATAACACCTATGTTCATGATGTATCCCCTATGTGAGTTGTTTAGATGTGTAAAGAATGTATCGTTTTATTATGCATGTTTCATCTCATGCATACATCTTAGTGTTTCATCCACGGGAGTGGATCAAAAGACCCATTAATTCCAACATGGGCAAGTAAGACCCACCATTCCAAAGTGGGCCCCACCATTCCAAAGTGGGTAGTTCGGGACACCCGTATGAAACGTTCTTCATACGGGACTGAATCCCCACATTTTGTTAAATGTGGGTGTAAGTGAACACTGACGGGTGTGTCACTAGATATACCGGTATATGCATTGTGTAGTCCCTCCATTCCATTCACTACAATCATATTCATTCATTTAATTGTATTCGTTCTGTGTTTGCTTCATGTTAATACTCATGTTGGTTTGTTGTTATTTGTTCTACGTACTTGCTGAGTCTTGGACTCATTCTTGTGTTGTTTATTTTATAGGTAATCCTTGATGTTGGCCTCATTGGGAGGGAGTAGGCACACACTACACATACATAACTCCCTGATCAAGATTAAGTTTATGCTTCAGCTATATTTCTTACCTAGACATTGATGTTATGTAATAAACGTTTTGATTGCGCGTTGAAGGAAGATTACGTTCTCCATATTATGTTTACATTATCATTGATGAACTGTAATTGTTAAGTTTTAAAGAATGAAAAATGGTTGTTTCATCATATCCTGGTTATAAGTTGTTATTTAGTTGACATCTTGGCTTTCCAATAGCCAGGGTGTTACAGTTGGTATCAGAGCGGGCTTTAGGTCCGTGGTAATTGAATAATTAAATTGACACACAGTGCACAGTAGGATGGGAATGGGTGAAGCATTGCATTTACATTTCCGTTATGTTGTAATGATGATTGTGGTTTGAGATGATATATTATATCTATATTATAAAGCTATAGATATTATGTGTGGGGATAACCCATGTTGAGAGGTTGAGGTCGTGGTTGTGGCCCTGGGCTGTCCCAGGTTACACCACCGTTAGCGGTATGAGAATATGAAGGCGGTTACCTCGGATATCTTAGAATAAGCGTTGGTAGTGAGTATCTCTAGAAGAGTTGTCCTCTTCTTTGACTTTGAATTTGGTCGACTCTAGTCCAGTTGGGCTCGATGAGTTTCTCTTGGGTTATTAGTTCATTGCGGTTGATCGGTTGCTTTGAGAAAGGATAGTGTGTTTTGATTGGGCTGAATTTGTCCTGTAAAGCAATCATTGTTTTCCCAACCGATGAGTTATTCTTACGACTGGTGAACTTGGTTGGTGGTCAAGTTTGACCTTCATATTGGAGTTTTGTTTTCCTCATGGGAAATCTTGATCCATTTTTTTTCGCTTGATGTTTTTGGGTTAATGAAAGCTTTCTTCTGCAAGTCCTTTAGTTCGTGGAGGCTTTTACTCATTGTATCTTTCTTGGGTATTTTGAGTGTTGAAGCTTAATGGATCTCTTTTATGAAAGAAGATGTTAAACCCTTTGGCGATGGGTTGTCATGATAAGATGAGAGGTTATAATCAAAGCACTTAATGAATATGATATGGAGTATCAAGATTGGGTTGCAGTGTGGGCATGATTGATCTTAGCTAAGATCCTTGAAGGGAAAGTTGAATAAGTTGAGGTTGTTCTCTAGTAGTTCTTGATGAGCTGTGACTGTGAGTATGACTATTTAGGTGGAATCAACAGAGTTAATAACAAGTAGGGAACGTTGACGAAACTGGTTTGATCACTATAGGTGATATATTTTGATAAGCATCTCGGATAGAGTGGACCTGCGGGTCTCAACGGACTAATCTAACCCTTTGGGATGGATAAGTCCAGAAGATGTTAGAATGTTGTCATAGTGGATATTAATCTTGGAGTTACCTTTTATGGATAAGTACTGATCATATGTAATTGCTAGGTGCATTTATTACGTATCGAAGTATGGTTTTGAGCATCACTAAGAGATGAACTGATGGAATGTAATTGGTAATTCATGTTACCTGATGGTGGAGTGGTAGGATAATAGTATGTCTTTGATGAGAAGGTTGATCCTTAAAATTGTTTAGTTTACTAAACGGGTTGGATTACTTGATCTCAATGGATTAATTTAACTGTGTAGGAAGGAAAAGATAAGGATGTTTTTGGTTTCTTGATGGTCTTATGTTTGCTAGTTGGAACGCAAATAGAGAAATGACCATAAATCCTTCCATGACGGTATAATCGTCAACTGTTTACGATAACCATCAGATTGGAATTGGTGTGCACTAAATTGATGTTGAGCATTGCTAATAGGTTAATGATTGGAATTTAAGGGTGATCTAAATAAGTGTGTTGCGAGGATGACCTGGGCAGCATGCCTTAGTTAAAAGACGGTTTACTTCGATAGTGGGGTTTGTGAATTAGTTATCCTCTTGACCAGGTTGAGTATTGCAACCTTATAGAAAAAAAATATATGAAATAGGTTATTGTGTTTCCCTGGGAAGGTTAATGATGGGATAGAGAGTTATGTTGGTTCATGCCAGGAGTGCATGATGTGAAGTTAGAAAGACTAGCAGTTATGGTTGCTAGAGTGATGTTGATTCCTTTAAGAGGAGATTAATTTGATTGCCTTCCGTGATATTTCGTAAATAGAAATGTTTCGAGTTTTGCGGCGGAGATCATTTGGATCTCATGATTTATTTGGTAGTTGAACCGTTCCGAGCAAAGTGAAGTGTGAAAGATCTTATTGGTTCTTAAGTGGTTCTGGTGGTTTGGTCTTAAGAACTTGTCTTGTTCGAGCTGACCAAGTGTTGTTGTAGTCAAAGAATTGTTTTCTATGTTAACGGAAAGAGTGCATTAGGAGTATTTGAGGTCTGAAGCCAAGTTTCGTATCTTGCAATTTGATATCCTCTTCTTGGGGGATTGTGCCTTCAATTGTGGACTCCCCTTATGTTTTCCGAGTTCATTGCCAATTGACTGTTCCTCTTGGTCTGGTGTTCACCGTGATTGGTAAACGTTTATCTGAGCGCTGAAATTATTATTATTATTCTTATTGGCCTCTTCTTTTGAGAAAGGATTAACTGATTCATGTTGCAAAGCCTTTAAAGATGAATATGGGCAACTGGATAGTGGTGGTCGAGTTGATGATTCTGTGAGGCTTCAAGTGTCAAGATGTTTGAGATGCATGGCGCAATAAATCGATTTATTAGAATAATCTTGGAAAGGATTTGATTTAAATAGAATGTTTGTCTTTGGAGTTAATAGGTTTCGTTGTCGCAACTAGTAGGACCTATAGTGAGATGTGGTCCAAGATCTTGTGTTCATCTTGATAGAATATTAGAATTAGCAAATATGGAAATCTTGATTAGTTTCTTAGAGTATCGCATTTTGGGTACTCGGTAAGATTGTGTAGAAGATTTATGATGAGAGTAGTAGTATAGAGGAATCTAATAGTCGTGTTAATTAATGGGATAGCGAGGATGGTTGAGTTATTGTTAAGGATGACTCGGCCTCAGTGAGTAACCCCTTTGTGAGATAGATTATCTCTAAGGATAACTTGGTCAATCAGTTAGAAATGGCTACTTTGTGGTCGCGTAGCTAAATTTGATTGGTGTGGGTTAGAGAAGGTCTAAGATTGGTGAAATGAATCGCCTTGGGCGGTTACTTGATTGGTGAGAAGTGTTGACCTTAGTGACCGAGGTTATGGTTGAGTTGTTTGAAAAGTTTAGTCATTAGATCTGAGGATTTCCTATCAAGTATACCGGAAATTTCATTGTAAGAGTCTTAAAGGTTGAAATGTTGGCTTTGCATTTTTTTATGCTAGCATCTTGGTTTTCCATGATTAGATTCCAAGAGTTATGGTGATGTTTGATAGAATCCTTGGGAAGCAGTAAATGAGCATGAAGGTGGTGAATTTAAAGTTGAACATCCTTAACAGATTTAGGTGATGTGAATGTGGCTGTAAGCTATATCGTGGTGTGTTGGTAATTATTTATCAAAGTAATTCCTCTGCTAGAGAAGTTGATCAGGGTATGTTATTGTGGATTGAAAGAGTCTCTTTACATAGGTGTGGAATTTGTGTTCAGCTTGAGCATAGCCGTGAGGTTGCTAATTTAAGAGAAAAGAGTTAGAATGTTATGCGACGATTTGGGATCCTATGGTTTAAGAGAAAGTTAAATTCTTAAAAGAAAGATGGTGGGAAAAAAAGCGTGATCTTGCTTAGTGAGATATTCACTTAGTTTTATTTGAGCTTTGTGTTTATGATGGATGTCTCTTACATATTGAGTGGGTTCTTGTCGATTTGTCTGGTTCTTTCCAATTAAAAAAAAAGAGTTAAACTGGTTATTCGAGGGGTTTCGTTTTTGGCTTATGTGGTATTTATTTCTAAACTGTCTACTTGAAAGGTGGAAAAGTTTTCATGTTGAGTCTTTGTCTTTGGATTGGGCTCTTCTGAAGGGAAGGTGGTTTTGAGTTGGTTGCATTAAGACTCTTTTGTTTTCAGTCGGGAACTGTTGTGCGTCCCTGGTTAAAAGAGGCGCTCATTGTTAAAGTGAAGAGATTGGTTGATACAAGGAGCAAGAATTTTGTGTGTTTGTGCAGGTTGTGAGGTTTAGTACCCAAGGTAGTGTTGGCCCAAGGTATAATGGTTGTTTCTGAAAGTCGGAGAGACTTGGTAGAGAGCGTATTGCCAGAACCGTCTTGAGTCCTAGCGTAGCGCATAGATCGTTTTGTATGACCTAGTGTCGAGGGAGTACTGGAGGAATCTGAAGCATGAAGTTTCGTTTGAGCCGTTGACCCATGGGTAAGACCGTGCCTTCGAGACGTGTCCGTCGAGTGACTCTTGAAAGGATGGGACAAGTAGTAAGGCGTAACGTGTCAGTACGTCAAGGTGTTTTGTCGCAGCAGACCGAGAGAGAGGCCACATGGGAATTGGAATCTCGCATGCGTGAACAATATCCAGAGTTATTCGCATCAGGTGTGTGTTTATGATTAAGTTTAATTGTAATTATAGCATTGTGAATGTACGGTTAGAATTCGGGGTCGAATTCTGTTTAAGGGGGGTAGAATGTAATATCCCGGAAGAGATTTGTCAAACAATAGATTAATCAGGGAAAAAGGGGGAAAATTGGAAAAGGATTTAATAGTGATTTTAGGGGGGGGGGGATTCTGCAAAACAGAGGCAACCTGGGCTTGGGCCAAGGCCCAGGAGGGGAAACCAGCCAAGGGGGGGGGGGGGGGGAGAGGCGCCCACCCCCTTCCAAACCCTAGCCGCCCCTCCCCCTCTCTCCCCCTTGCGCCTCCCCCTCTCCCCCCTTGCGCCTCCCCCTCTCCCCTTTGCATGCCCCAGCAGCTCCCTCCCTCCCCTCTCCTCCATTGCCGGAGATCGAGACCTCCATTCGCTGCCGGACGAGCGGGAGAAGGAAATCAATCGCAGCAAGGTGATTGAATCCGGAGGAAGGGAAGAAGAAGGGAAAAAGAGAGGAAGAAGAGAAGAGGTGGGACTCGTGGGGTGTTCATCGTGTTCTTCAGCGAATCATCACGGGTAATCCCTGTTTTGCCCGAAGTAGATGTATATTTTAATTATGCTAGCTATGTCGGTATTCTGGACTGTTAGGGCAGATTATGTTAGACGGCTGTTTCGGGGAATATCCGGGGGAATTCAGGTCTGGTCTTCTCCTAGAGATATGTAGAGGACGTCCTTAGCTTTCCATGAAGTGCTAGAACACGTCATTCCGACCTCTGTAGAGAAAGTTATGATTTTTCTAATCGGACTGTCCTGTAGATCGGGGAATTTCCTGTCAGGTTTCGGTAGATGGGTTTGGGCGATTAGAAATAAAGAGAAACAGAAGATCTCCATATTATTAAAGTTTCAGATATTTTCCTTAGCTTTCCAGAAAGGTCAAGAAATCCTGATTCCGACTCTCGGGGTGAAAGTTATGACAGTTTTAGTGCGCTGTCCAGAGAACTTGTTACAGAATTGATGTTCTAAGAAAGTTAGATGGTGCGGGTGGAAGTTGGCCGAATCAGGGAGACTCACCAACTAGGTTTAGTTAGATAATTTAATTATCTTTCCAGAGAATCTGAGAACTCCCTGTTCAGACTTCTGTACCATTAGATAAGGATTTTTGAAGTTGACTGTCTGTAGAGGGGGACAGGGTGGCCGAAAGGATTTGGGGTTTGAGTCAAGCTAATCATGTTGGGATCGTTTGGGGGTGTTTTTGTTTAATCTAAAGATTCGTTACCGTTGCCTTAGCGATTATTAAAATTATTGTTAAGGAGGAGGACGGATTCCAGGGGCCGCGCCTTCTACTCATCCCCCGTTTCCTCGCGGTTAAGGCAAGTACCATGTTGATTTGATTCATAGAAAATATTGTATGCTTGCTGTTTTTTGTTACCTATGATTAGCTAAGACCCTTGATAACACCTATGTTCATGATGTATCCCCTATGTGAGTTGTTTAGATGTGTAAAGAATGTATCGTTTTATTATGCATGTTTCATCTCATGCATACATCTTAGTGTTTCATCCACGGGAGTGGATCAAAAGACCCATTAATTCCAACATGGGCAAGTAAGACCCACCATTCCAAAGTGGGTAGTTCGGGACACCCGTATGAAACGTTCTTCATACGGGACTGAATCCCCACATTTTGTTAAATGTGGGTGTAAGTGAACACTGACGGGTGTGTCACTAGATATACCGGTATATGCATTGTGTAGTCCCTCCATTCCATTCACTACAATCATATTCACTCATTTAATTGTATTCGTTCTGTGTTCGCTTCATGTTAATACTCATGTTGGTTTGTTGTTATTTGTTCTACGTACTTGCTGAGTCTTGGACTCATTCTTGTGTTGTTTATTTTATAGGTAATCCTTGATGTTGGCCTCATTGGGAGGGAGTAGGCACACACTACACATACATAACTCCCTGATCAAGATTAAGTTTATGCTTCAGCTATATTTCTTACCTAGACATTGATGTTATGTAATAAACGTTTTGATTGCGCGTTGAAGGAAGATTACGTTCTCCATATTATGTTTACATTATCATTGATGAACTGTAATTGTTAAGTTTTAAAGAATGAAAAATGGTTGTTTCATCATATCCTGGTTATAAGTTGTTATTTAGTTGACATCTTGGCTTTCCAATAGCCAGGGTGTTACAAATTGAAGCATAGAAGGCACTAAAAATTTTCTTCTTCATATTTGAACAAATTAATCTGGTTTTGCTCATTAATGACTTGTCCATATACTTAGAAAAGTTGAGGACGACTTTTTTTCATGGGACGGAGAATGATGTGAATGACAATATTACAATGCATACATCTTATGGTTGCTATTGTACCAATTAGCCTGTGCAAAAATAATGAGAATAACACAATAATTGATTCATATATATACCATGCGTCTGTATTGTTCTTTTTGTTTACTACGCCTTCAGATAATCATAAAGTACTAAATGGGAGGAGTGTAAATGACAAATATATATACCATGCATATACATTGTATTCATTATTTAGTACATTTTCAGGTTACCAAAAGCCATGGATGGCTTTTCTTGAAGAAGGGGAGAATGATGCGAATATGGATGTCTTACGCTCTTTAGTTAAAAGTGTTTTTTGAATGAAAAGAATTATTGAGCCAGATTAAATATTATCAGGTGAATTTGTTCTTAATAAATTTTCTTGTATTGATGAGAACAATATTCTACTTCATGCAAGTTCTTTGTGTATTCTCATATTCGAACACATTGAAGATTTTGGAACCCTAAGGGAGGAGAAGGAGGTTGATGCTTGCCCAATCAGAGCAATGAAGTTCTATTTTTCCGGTTGAGCATGTTGCAACATGATGCAAGGTTGCCACTGATCTTCCAAAGCTTGTTGAAGGTTTGAAGCGTGTAATAAAGTCTGGAGATGACTTGTGGCCAATCGAATTTGGTGGGGGGAAACCCATGTGCATGGGAGGGTAGCCCAACATCAGATCCACGTGAATCTCAGAGCATCTAAGAGATCTTCATGGCTTACGTGCCCATTATTTCAGCTAAAACATGGCCATGTAATTAGTCAACTCATTAGTGCAGTCATTAGCTTAGGAAAGAATCTGAATTGTGGTTAGTTTGAGTTAGATTCGGCCTCCCTGACTGAAGAGAAAACAACTCGGCTCTTGGCCAAATCAATCTAGGCCACGACCTCAGGCCCACCGTGCGGCTGAGAGTTCAAGAAGGAGTGCCTATATATTTGTGTACGCCATTTTATTTTAGGGAGACCAGAGATGAGACAATTAAGAGATATTTTGATAATGGATTGAAACAGCAGATTGCTTTGTTCTTCCATGATGGATGAACCATCTTGAGAAGAAATTGGGAGTATGTCGATAATCAATATTTTTCAACCTTTTTGTTGGGAATTGGGAGTGTGATAGGGTTTCGCTTGATGTCGTGAAGTCCGGCGCGTGTGTTCTTATGAATTAAAGAGTGTTTGTTCTTACATTTGTAATGGAAGACTACTACGATTTGAGAGGCTATACGTGAGTATCTTGATCCTACGTTGAGAAGATCGGGCGACCCTGTATCACAATCTCCCCCCTTTTTGTTGATTGATGACAAATTGATTAACTATAATAGTATTTGGATGAAAATGAACATGTGATAGGAAACTAAACTATTTATGCATGTCACAAAGCAAATGCATAAGAGAAGGTGAAATCACGAGTATCCAAATGTGTTAAATTTAATTTTCTCTTTGACAAATAATTCTCCCCTTATACATTATTCTCCCCCCTTTTGGCACTATTCAAATTTAACTTTAAATTTAACAAGGATATTATATATTCTTTCCCCCCTTTTGGCATTGGTCACCAAAAAGCAAGGAAACAAGATTAAGCCAAAATAGAGTCTTGACAACTAACTTGGTCATAAAAAATATGAAATAAACACATTTGACCAATTTGGAGAGATTGAGGTAACTAAAAGAAAAGATACTTTGCAAGCACATGTAAAGTTTGTGATAAATTTTGGCAGAGATTGCTTTATTTGTTGAACTTGAGGGGAAATACAATATTATAATTAACACAGGATAGAAAAAGCAATTTATAAATTAACCACAACTTCAAGTTCAACATAACATTAACATAAACCTGTCTACATAGCATAAAGCATAATAAGGTTCATTACACCCCATAACAATTACATAATAATATCATATATATAGATAAGATAGCTTCTTGATCTTTGTCTTCCTTTTGCTCCCCCTTACTTCATCTTCTCCACCTTCTCATTACATTTTCTACCCTTGTCTCTATCTTCTCCCCCTTTGACATCAAAGTACCAAAAAGGTCACTCCTGTGATTCTTGAGGAGAGGGAGCATGACAGCGGTAGTGGCCATGGTGGACTGGAGAGAGAGAGAGAGCGAGTGACTGCATGCTCAAGAGAGGACACTTAGTCCCCAAGAGTGGAAATAGTGGCAATTAAGGTGGTGACTTGTCCTTCTATCCTTAGGACTGCAGAATAAATTTGAGAAAGGGAGTGTTCTTGTTGAGCTCAAGGACATGGGGCTACAGGGATAGGAGGACCCTCTATTGGCTTATAGGGCTTGTGGACTAAACCCAAGCCACCACGGTAGCCAGTCTTCCTAATGATTAAGGCCATGATATAGGGAGTATAGTTAATCCTTTTGACTCCATCATTCTTAGAAGAGGCAATCTCCCTTATTATGAGATCAACCACATCAAATTTTCTGCCTTGCATAATATATTCAATCAAGTTCTTGCATGACCTCTGATAGTATCATAATTCCTACTCAAGGAAAGAACGGTATGGTTGATGATCCTGTTGATCAAATAGGGGATGGGGAGGAGTCTAACTACGTTGCCTGGAACGTATCTGACATTTTGATCATAATACTCTATCTAGGTTGTGAGCTAAAGGGTAGGTCAGTCATATACTTTCTCATAAACACTTGACTCCATCCAGAGTGCCAGCTCAAAATCATGTTTATTGCTATCCAATAGGTGGATCCAGTCATCCAAGATGTGCTCAAAATTTGGAGAAATGTACAATGTAGCATACAACTGTCTGATGATCTCCTCATTATAGTCAGGCTTGAGAGCCACAATGTTTTGTATACCAGCCTGTTGGAATTTTTGGTATGTGCCATCATATTTGTCAATTGAGTCAAGATGATCCCAATCAACAAACTTGTGGTCTGCAAATTGTCTAGTTGGACCATACATCTGCTCATATACTAGCTCTTGAAACTTTGTGTGGAACTTTGGATTCTAAGAGTTCCTAGGGAGCGTAACTGGTTTCTATGACACAGATGTGCATACTCCTCACTAGTGATGGTCCTTAGATTAATTGGCTATTCCTTTGGCTCCTCCACTTCCTCATCAGAAACCTCATGAGAGGAGGTCTCCAAATGCTCAGTCTTAGTCTCAATTTCAGAGGCTACTAACTTGCCCCTATCCTCTCTTCTCTTCTGAGCAGATTCTGATGTGCCTTGAGCAGATCGGGAAGGAACTGGGGTTGCTTGAGAATCTGCACAAGAGGTTGATTGACCGGAAGGCACAAGAGATGAGGTGTTCCTAGCATACACCTTGTGTATGGGGTTCCTTTCCAAGGCATATTGTGGATTGAAGGAGTTGAACCCTTAGGCTTAAAGGAAACACCAGGGAATGAAGAACTCCCAAGGAGATTTAGAGATCTTTGGAGAGGATTGGGAGTTCTTTGGGGGAGAGAGGGGTTGTGACACCCCATTTTTGCATTCGTAATTTTTGCCTGGTTTTTGTTGTGGTTTGTTGAAAACTAATTTAAAAATGTCAAATTCAATTCTTTTTCTCTTCCAAAACTCCTCCTTCCTTTTATTCTCCCGGATGGGCCAGCCTCCCCCGCGCGGCCCGATTTCTTTTTCTCCCTGCCCAGCCGGCTCCTTTTTTTTCTTCCCCTGGGCCCCTTTCCTCCGTCCCCTTCTGGGCTTCGCCCGGCCCAGCATCGCGCCTCCCCCTTCTTCTTCTTCTTCCCGCAGCGCTCGCGCTCCTCCTCTCTCCGCTCTGCGCGCGCCCTCGCCGGACCCAGCGGCAGCAACCCGCCCCCGGGTTCCCCGCGCGCGCGTGCCCCGTGGCGGTCTCCCCACGCTTCCCGGCGTCCCCGTCGGCCTAGGCCCCAGCCCCCTCGCCGTAGACTCCCACGCGCCGGCTCCCCGCTCGTCGTCGGGACAACCGATGGAACCGCCCCCTGTCTCGTCGTCCTGGCCACGTCGCCGCTCCCCAGCTCCGGCATGGCGGTCACCGCAAGAAATGAATGGGCCACAGCGACTTGGCGTCCTTCCCCCGCCGCTCCAACGCCGCCGCCCATACCGGCCGTGCCGCCGTAGCCGCGCTACCACGCCGCCGTACCCAAGTGGTGGCCGCTGGACCAAGTTGGCCATGCCGCGCCCCTCCTCCTCCTCTGTGCGCCGTAGGAGCGCAGTACCCCCGCCGTGCCGTCCGTGCGCCCTAGCGTGCCTAGCCCCCGTCACGCCTCTCCTCTCGCCGGGTACGCTACAGGAGCGTGAGCTCCGTCGCCCATGCCCCCCCACTCTGTCCTATCCCCACTTTTCGCCACTATAAAAACCCACCAGTGGCCAGTCGTTTTTCCCCCTCCACCCCCGTTCTTCGCCACAAAAATCGCCGGCGGCGGCCGTTCTTCGGGCCGCCGCCGCCGCCAGCTTACCCCGACGACCTTCGGCCGGCATTGCTCTTCTCCTCTACTTCCTCTCACCCCCGAGCACCTCCCCTCGAGTTTAATCGGGTTTTCCTTCTCTTTGCAGTCGCCGGCGCCCGTTCTTCCCCGGCTCCGGCCACTCCTCACCGCCGCCGATTCGAGGGACCCCCGGCCGATTCCTCGTAGCCGGAGCGTCCTCGCCACCCCGTGAAGCCAACCGCACCGCCACTTCGGGGCTTCCCCCACTCGTCTTCCCCGGCACCGGCCAACCCCCGCCACCTTCGGAGCTCGCCGACGCTAGCCGCCTCCACCGCCTCCCGAGCCCCACTCTCCTCCCCGGTGAGCCTCAAAACACCCCTACAAGCTCCCCCCTCGTTTAATTGCGCTCCCGTTGCCGAAGTCGCCGCTGCGGCCAACCCCCTGGCTCCGCCGCCGCTGGGCTCGCCGCCGGCGCCTCCCCGGTCCACCTCGGGCCGATTCGCCCCACCTTCGGGTGCGCGCGAGGTCGGGCGGTCCATTTTGGCCGTCTCCCCGAGCTCCCCTAGCCCACCCTCGCCGCCGGCTGGCTCCGCCGCCGCTCGGTCGGGCGGAGCTCTCCTCCCGCGCGATTAGCTCCCCCGTTTAACCGTTAACCTCTGTTGATTAGGGAGCTAATCACCTCGCTGACAGTGGGCCTAAGTAATTTTAAAACCCCTAGTTAGGCTGACGCGTGGGCCCTCCATTTAATTAAAACTATTAAACCCCAGGGAAATGGCTTAAGTCGCTGACAGGTGGGCCCTTGCACAGTACCTAGGCCCACATGTCAGTCTCTGGCCCATTTTCAGAAAAGAGGAAATTAAATAAACCAGGGACCCCACCTGTCATGCTCAGAGTTTTCCCCAATAAATATTATTCTGAATTTAAAATAAAAGCCCACGGGACCCGCATGTCAGAGAGTGAACTCTCTCTCTCTCCTTTTTCATTTTTGGGATTTTCCCGGGAATGAAAATTCAAACGACTCGTTCTCTCTCGTCGTAACTCCGATTTGGGCGAAACTTGTTTCTAAATTTTTCTAAAATCAAGCCCTTTCTGTTGGTTCTTGTTTGGCTTGTTTTTGAGCTCATTTTCTTATTATTTTATGCTTATTTGTGCTCTATGTCTGTTTCCTGCTTTGTCGGTTTGCTTCGTTCGAGTAGAATTTGAAGGCACGCCAGAGCAGCAGGACAATATACCTCAAGACCAGCAAGACCCTCAACCTTTAGACCCAGGCGAGTCAACGTTCTTGATCATTCTGCTCCTATGTTTTCTTGCAAATTATTTTGGTTTAAAAATAGTCAAACTGCATGCGTTATTTCATGTATAAAGTATGTGAACTATAAGGTAGTTACATCCCACTTGAAGATCTAAAAATGTATATAGCTATACCCTCCTTGAATTTTGATAGATCAGGTACCTTGTCGCCGTAGGTATTACTGCTACTATTCTAAATAGGTATATGTCTAAATTAAATGCCATGCGCGTTCTGTCCAGTCTAGGGCATTACCTGCCCTAATCATAGCTTCCAAAAACTTGAACACTAGTTTTGGGCAGTCACGGGATGTACGTGGCTGGATATTTTGTGACAACTTATTTTAGACTTCTCGAAACCCTCAAAACTTGCTATACTTGTTTGGGCGGACGGTAAGAGTGGTGGGTGTGGAAGTAGCACATTGGCTTGTGGCTGGAACCGCCCGAACACATTAAGGACTTAATCCTGTGATGGCATCTCCGTGTACAACAGTACGACCACAAGTCTGCAAATTGCAACTTAGCTAAGTAATTCTGTCGAACCCCCGAAACTCATCTCCCCGGTAGTGGAAAGGAGTGCTGTAAGGGCAAAGGAGGGCCTAAAGGGACACCAAGAGGAGGGTGACATCACCAACCGTGCTAGCGTTATGGAGAGTGGAGTCCAAAGGCGCTAGTTTCCGTGGTGACATCCCGTGCAAAGTATGGGACCCACCGCCAGTGGGAGCAGCCCATAAGGTGAGATGACGAAAGGGGCTAGGTAGTTCGAAAGGCTATTGTGGTGACCTACTCAACCGCACGACTACGGAATCGTGTGGGGCAACGAGCGGGTCGTCTCTTGTGGGTAAAGTGTACGATCTCTGCAGAGAATAAACTATTCGAATAGCCGTGCCCACGGTCAGGGGCGGACATGGAAAACTTCCTTGAGTTAGTTCTATTTCTAAAACTCTTGTGGGCGGGAAAGAAAAACAAATTGGAGGGAAGTATTCCAACCTTTGAATTTTCCTGGAGGGAAGTACTCCAGTGTGGATATGAGCTAGTAAATCCAAAATCTTTAGCATCGGTGGATGTAGCCGACACCAATAAATACTTATTACATCACTCAAATTCAGAAAAACTCGCTTTGTTAAATGCTAAGTCATAGGGTTTGTACTTATATTATTTACAACTGTCGCTCTTCGCAAATAAATAAACCTGAGCCCTCTTTGTCAAGCTTTGCATATAATTACATGCATTCTGTGAATGTTGGCTCGCGGAGCACGGTTGTGTGTGCTCACCTCGCTTTTCCCCCCTTTTCCCCCAGAGCTGGCAAATCAAGACCAATATGAGTACTACCAGGATCAGGAGGGCGAAGGAAATGAAGATGGTGGTAGTTAGGCTAGAATCTATTCTCTCCTTACAGTCTGGCCGACCAATCTAATTGGAAGGTGTCCTTAACGTTAACCAAGTCCCCTGGATGATATTAAGCACACCTAGGTTATCCCGATCGCTTGCCTGTGGGGAGATGAGCCCCTCCCTTTTGCTTCCGCCAATAATGCAATGGTACACTGAACTTATGTGGCCTGAAAGCCCCTTTTGTAATACTTGTCCTTATATGGGACCTGTGTACCCTGGTATTGTAATAATATGACCTGTATTGTGTATGAAATGAATCAGCATTGTATCTGTGAGCACTATCTACTGATCCAGGGAATAGTGTAGTGAAACCACAGGGATTCTGGGTTGGTTCAAACCCGGGGTCCGATAGGGCTGGTATCAGAGCATACGACTGTAGAAACCTAGTTAAGATGGTCGTGCCTTAAGGATGGTGTCTAATTTCAAAAACTAATAAAGACTTTGATAAAATATAGACTACTACTTCTTACTCTTACCATTCCATAGACTTTACTCTTCTGCACTCCCTTTTTCTTTGCCTGATCTGACCATTTGTTTTCTCTAAAATGTAGATGGCCGGATCCTCCTCAGTCGCTACCTGGGACTACCTCTCGCACGTAGAGACCGAGACTGACCACGTCGAGTTGCTCCGACTGTTGCTGCAGTTCCTCAAGTACGACCAGCACCCCATTTTCCGGGGGTGACGGATCCAGACCCGAGACCAGGAGGCTTGGATCATGGAGGGGTTTGTCTACGCCCGACCGGGAGGAGTTGAGCCTGTGGTCGTCACCACCGGCCACCCCAGGGGCCGTCGCGCCAACGCCGTGTAGGACGCTGCTCAGCTGCTGTCAGCCAGCTGATGCAGCTACACGGGCCCTGTAACATCCCAAAATTTTAAATTTGAAAATGTGAAGCTTTTGAATTATTTTTGCAATATATTTTATTGGAATTTGGATTTCTTGGAGTTTTCCTGACTTTGGTTGAGGTTCTAAAAATTTAAGAAATTCATAAAAGACAAAGACAAACATTAGTAATACCAAAAAAAAGTGAATATGCAAATAATAGGAAACTAAAATTTGTAAATACGAATTTGAAAAGATGATCCAGTATAAGAAGAGAGAAACCTGAGTTAATATATATATATATATATATATATATATATATATATATATATATATATATATATATATATATATATATAATCTCATTTTGAAAATAACGGCATAAATAGCTCACATTTAATGGTTAAAAATTTAAAGCTTGAATTCTAAATGCCATCCAAAAATTAGTAAATTCTAATGCAAGTTAAAAGTTCAAAATCAAAAATCCACAGTCCAGAAAATAATTAAGCCTATCTCTAGTTTTCTTCATTTTTCCCTACTCTCTATTACATGTGGGCCCCACTCCTAACCTCCTCTCTCCCGAACTCCTCTTTTCTGCTGGCTGGGCCCTCTTCTCTTTTCTCGTTTCTTTCTCCCCCACTCACTCCATTTCTCTCACTGCCAGTGGGCCAGCCCCCTTCGCTCCTCCTCCTTTCTTTCTCCCTCCCGACCGCTTCCTTCTCTGCGCCGCAGCTCCCTTCCGCCCCGTGGCCTCCATGCAACCTCGCGGCCCACGGTTTGTTCCCCGTCTTCCCTGGCACCAACTACCCGGTCCCACGTTTCTGGCTCCTTCGTCACCCTCCCTGCGCCCCATCGTGTCACCGCGCTCCAGCGTCACGCCTGTGCCTGCACGCCGCGTCGCTTCACCCGTCCAAGCGCCCACGCAGCCGTAGCATCGCACGAGACCCCGCCTGCTCGCGCACGTCGCCCAGCTCGCGTCATGCCTGGTCGCCCCATCCCCTCTCCCGAACTGTAGCAATGCTAAGCCGACGCCACCCCGCCAGACGCCGCTCGGAGCCCCACGGTGCCCGCCTCCTTCACCGCCTATAAAAGCCATTGGAGCTCACCAACATCTTCTTCACGCTTCCCTAATCCTTCCACCGCGGCTAATTGCTCCAAGAACCCCCGTGCTCGTCGGAACGGCTCTCTTCCCCGAAACCGGCCGCCGCCGCCATTCCCACCGTCGCCGCCTCCTCGGAGCGCCCCCGTCCAATTCCTCGCCATGGGAGCTGTGACTTGACGCCCTGAGGTCTCCCCAAGCGCCGGCCGCGCAATTCCTCCACCCCAGCTCGCCGGCGCCTGAGGCCACCCCGCGCCGCCATGGAGCTCTGCCGCTGGCTCATCACGGCCCCTCTCCGACTCGACCACCGGCGCGGTAAGCATCCGTCCACCTTCCTCCCGCTCATGCGCGCTATAACATCCCGAGAAATATAAATAATGAATTATGAAGTTTTGGGATTATTTTATTTGTTTTCTATTTGAATTTGGAGTTTATGGATCTTTTTACAAATATGAAGGAATTTTGAATAATAAAAAGAGGAAAGAAATCAACATATAAAATAATAAAACATGAGCGTCAAAATAAAGAATCTGAAAAGATGATCCAAAAGAACTATAAAAGTAAAAATAATAAGTATTTACAAGAATATATATACATATATATACATATGTATGTATATGTATATGTAAGCATACAATTAAACATAGCAAGAAAATAATCTTTATGTAACAAATATTAGCAAAATGAAAGATATAAAATTTCAGGAGGAAAGGAAGTGAATATATGTATATGTATACCTATATATACACACAAGAAAACCCTAAAGAAAAATCAAAGAAATAAAAATGGAAAAGAAGAAGAAATTCGGCCGGGCCGGCCATCACCCCGGCCCAGCCATCCCTCCCCGCGCGGTCAGCATTCGCGCGGCCCAGCGCGCCTGCATCAGCGGCCCATCCCCGCGCGCGTCCACCCCACTGCCGAGTGGCCCCGCCTCCACCCGCTCTTTCTCTCCCTGCCCGCGGGCCCGAAGCCTCACCGCTCCCTCGCGCGCGATGACTCGCTGGCAGGTGGACCCGAACAGCCAGCGTTCTCCTTCCTCCTCTTCTTCTCCACGCGCCAGCGCTGCCCCTCTCGCTCGCGTTGCTCCTCCGCCGCAGCGAATCCTCCGCGCCCCTCTCTCACCTCGCGGGCAATTTAAAAACCAGCTACAGGAGGGGGGACTCACCTCTCCCGCCACCTCTCCCCTGCAAAATCTCGGTGAGATTTGGTTCCTCTCCCCTTCCCGGCGTGAACAGGACGGCGGCCAAATATATCTCTCGCCGTACGCGCCTCTCCCGGCTATAAAAGTCGTGCTTGGAAGCTCCAACCGCGTCGCAGCTCCATCCTCTCCCCTCCCCTGGCCACAATTGCACCGTAGCACCTCAAATCGCCGCCGGCCTATTCCTTCTTCCCGAGCTCCGGCGCCGCCCTCCCCGCTGGTTCCGGCTGCCCGAGCTCAATTCCCTGCTCTGGGACCCTCTCTGGAGCGTCGCCAACACATCCCCGTTCTTTTCCTCGCCTCCCGTGGTCTCCACTTCGCCGGCCACGGTAGCCGTCCCCGGGCCTCCGCCGTCGCACGCCGCCGGCCCGCCACCGTGCTCCTCCACCCCGGCCGTCTGCACCAGAAGCCTCACCGTCAACCGGGGGTTGTATTCCACGCAACTCCCGAGCCTCTCCGACCACCACTCGCCGCCGGCACCGTCGCCTTCTTCTTCCTCAGCCGGCCTCCCCCAAGACATACTTCAAAAGGTATTATTACCCTATATGGGTAAGCATCGCCCGACTGATCGGGTGGCTTCCAGCGTTACTCCTTCCCTCCCCTCGCTCCCGCGGCGCGCGTTCGAGCCCCGGCTCCGCGCCTGCGGTCGAGCGTTTCGTTTTATTTTCCGCACTGACAGGTGGGCCCCGCCCGTCAGCCGCTGTCGGCCGTGGGCCGACTGACCTCTGGGCCCCGCCTGCCGGCGCCACCCACTGACAGATGGGTCCAGGACCCCTGGGACCCACATGTCGGTGACTGGACCCGCTGACACATGGACCCCACTGGCCATAGACACAGTAATAAACGAATAAAGAAAAAGATAAAAATTAAGAAAATGACATGTGGGACCCACTGTCAGAAATTTGATAATATTTGGAATTAACTGAACTGAGAACTTTGAATGATCATAACTTTTTCATTTTAACTCCAAATTGAACGAGACAAATTTCTAAATTCATCTAAAATCAAGATCTATCCAATGGAACTGAAATTGTGATTTTTAGAGTTCATTTGAATTTCTGGTGTTGTTTGGTTTGATTTGCTGTTTTTCTTTTTATACAAATTTTGGCGCACGCTAAAATAGCTTACGAAGCTCAAGAGGAAGAGTTCGAGGCAGCAGCACTAGAAGCTCCGGATAATCAAGCACCCGACCACTGTGACCAAGGCGAGTCAATACTTTGATCATGTTGATCCTATGTTTTTGCAAATTACTTTGTTTTAAATTATCAAATTGCGTGCTGTTAATTTATATGCAAATACATGCTTATTTTAATATTCTAGTTATGTGCCAATTGTTTACCTTGAATAATATTACTCCTCCTTGGAATATTTGAATATGTGAACTTTGTCGCCCTAGTAAATATATAATAGTAACATTTCGCAAATAAGTCTCTAAATATATGCCATGCTTAGTATTGACTAGGTATTCATGGGCGTGAAAGCGCCCAAGCATCAATTTTACTCATGAGAAATTGATTCGGGCAGTCATTGTGGGAATGACTGATATATGTTGGTATGATTACTTTATGTTCCCAAAAACCCCAACATGCTTAAATATCTGGGCGGACTAGTTCGAGTGTGTGAATATGTGGTGCAGTGGAAGCACAAAGTGTGTTATTGGTAGACTGCCCAGATAACCCTAAGGACCGAATCTTGTCATGTCACCCGTGTAAAACAGTACAACCACAAGTCTGTAAAGTACAACTTGGCTAAGTAGATTTATCGAAAACTCTGGACTCATCTCACTAATAGGGGGAGAGAAGTAATTATGCAGGGGCAAGGGAAGGCCTAAAGGGACACCGAGTGGAGGGTGAAGTTTTCCAGTCGTGCTAGCGCAGAGGGGAGTGGAGCCCGTACGCTAGTAGCTGTGGGGAACATCCCGTGCAACATATGGGACCCACCGCAAGTGGGTAGTCTCCCATAGGGGTGAGATGACAAAAGGGTCTAGATACTTTGAAAAGTCACTGTGATGGTCTGCTCAACCACATGACTAAGGAATCGTGTGGGGCAATGAGTTGATTGTCTCTTGTGGTGAAAGTGTACAAACTCTGCAGAGTCAAAACTATTCGAATAGCCGTGCCCACGATCAAGGGTGGACATGGGAACTTAACCAGATATAGTTCTATTTCAAAATGCTTTATGATGGGTTGGAAAAGTGGAAGGGCAGTGTAAGGCCCCAGTTTGGAATTGTCCTGGGTGTCGTTCCAGTGGTAAGTTAAGCGGCTATAACGCTGAAGAATTGCTATATGGTGCAGATGCCATGTAATGGTGGATGGAATCTGCATCACTATTATTACTGCATTCGACATATATGTGTGTTCAAAATGCTAGGTCTTAAGGAATTTTTATATAATTGTATTCAAAAGCACTCTTCGCAAAAGAAAATAAACTTAAGCCATCCTTGATTAGCCATACATGTTATATACTGCATTCTGTGTGTTGATTCGCTGAGCACGGGGTCGGAGTGCTCACGCTCGCTTTGCGGCAAAAATCCAGAAACAGGAACACAAGACCACTACGCCTACGAAGAAGCTCCCGCTACGGAGGAGAAGAATGACGAAGGAAACTAAGGCGTAGGCTTCGTTGATTAGCCGCGGACAAGTGGACATCCGGCGTTGTGTGCACGTATGTTACTAGTTAACTGGTGACATATAATGCACACAGTACCTTCCAGTCGCTTGCCTGTGGTTTTGGGTTTGCTTTTGCTGTATTTCCGCTGTGCGTATTTGTAATAATGACATTTGGCCTAGTTGGCCCCCTTTGTAAACTCTATCACCCGACGTGGTGTATTTCAGTCTATGTAATATAATGGTTGATTATGCGATGTATGAAATGATTCAGCAATGTGACTGTGTGCACTAGCTACTGATCCAGGGAATAGTGCAGTGAAACACAGTAAGATTCGGATTGAGGTTTGACAGCGCTGGTATCAGAGCATACGACTGCAGGGTAAAAGCCGTAGAATGGTCGTTAGAAGCACCTTAGGGTGGTAATTTCTAAATATACAAAAAGCATTTATAAAAATATAGCGTATTATTGCTACTTGTACCCTTCTTAGATCTACGCCCCTTCACTTTTTCAATTGATTATTTTAAAGCATTACTAACGCAAAGTAATTGCCTTTACAGATGGTAGGTAACTGGGATTACGTCGCTCATGGAGTTTATGAGGGCGTATTCGCAAGAATCCTGCGCAAGCTCCTCCACTACCTGGAGTACCCGGAGCAGCCCATTTATCGTGGGCGCCAGACATCTGCAGGAGGGGTGTACTGCTGGATGTTTGAAGTGTTCATCTACCCGAAGAGCGAACATGACCCACCCCACGTCTTCCAGACAGAACACCCAAGAAGCACCCGGTCTGCCGCACTCCAGGATGCTGCTCGTCTCGCCGCCGCCCGACTCTGCGACATCTACCAAATCTCCCTGCTCCGCACACCCTTCTGCTTCTACCCTTCACGCAGGGAGGGAGTACGCCACAACGAGACCTACCTGCCGGTGAATGAGGATGATCCAAGGCTCACCCACCAAGTTGATCTTACCAGAGCCATGGGAGCAGCTCATAATGCTGCACTGGAAGAAATGACCGCCCTACGGATGCACCTAGTTGCCCGTCACACCGAGGTGGCGACCCTTCGTGACCAGCTTGCCCAGTGCCAGCAGGCACTGGCAGCTGCCAAGGCAGAGGCCGCAGCAGCTCAGGCACAGCTCCAGCAACCTCTCGCTCCATTGGTAGCACCGGCACCTCCTTCAATGGGATCAGGCCCCCGCACCCGGCTAACTGCGCGCAAGAGTGTGCGACCTCCAAGTCTCCAGTCTACACTTCGACGGAGAAGGCCTCCACCAAACCGCAGCCCCCCACGTGCTCCCACGGACTCTGATGGTTCCGACCCATCGGAGTTTAGTGGCAGTCGATCCCGCTCCAGATCGCCAAATTACGACCCCTCCGTCAGTGGTGATCGCTACGCGGTGTAGTAGTGGAAGTGTCGTCATGCTAGTACCGTGCTTGTATCCTAGATGTTGCATCAGTCCTGTTATATTGTAGTTGCGGTAATGTAAACTTTAATCACTATGTTATTGTAAGCCCAGCCTGGGGGGCTGGCTATGTGAATGCTTGTACGATAATGAATGGCCAGGCATAAGGCCTTATGTTGAATGTTCTTTTGTCGTTTATCTTGTGTTCTTTTCACAGCAAGGGTTGATACCCTCCATTTTTTTCTCAAGGGTAGCCTTAGTACTAAGTTATGAAGCTGTAACTGCAGATGTCCAATCCAAGAGTTACACGATCTCGGACCCATGCTAACCCTCAGCATGCTGAGGTAGACTCAAACCATGGCGAAAACCCCGAAGAAAATCAGAACCAAGATGCTGACCTCCCAAATCCCCTAGTTAATCCCACAATGGCCCAAGTAATGGCACAACAAACCCAGATTCTGCAAGCCATTTATGCTGGACAGCAAGGAAGCTCTGGCGGACACAGAGATGACTTAGGGGATTTCCAGAGGACCAGACCAATTACATTCACATCAGCAGAAGAACCACTGGAAGCAGAAGATTGGCTTCGGGATACAGAAAGGAAGTTGCGCTTAATCAAATGCGCAGAAGAGGATAAAGTCATATTTGCCACCCACCTATTTCAGGGAGCCGCCGCAGCATGGCGGGAGAATTATGTAGCTGCTAGAGGCCCAGAAGATGCTACCACCAGTGGTGACACTGAAGCTATCCCATGGGCAGAGTTCAAGAAAGCTTTCAAGGACAACTTCATTCCAGCTGGAATAATGCGGATAAAGAAAAATGAGTTCCGCAATCTCAAGCAAGGGAACTTATCTGTCAATGAATATCTTACAAAATTCACGCAGCTGGCCCGGTATGCTCAGAAGGATATAGAAGAAGAGGAAGAAAAGATTGACAGATTCTTTGAAGGACTGAAGGATGAACTAAGAGTGCAGCTGATCACCCAGGACTTCACCAGCTTTCATCAGTTGGTAAACAAGGCATTGGCCTTGGAAAATGAGAAGAAGATTCTTGAAGCCAGCCGTAAGCGCGAGATGACAACTCAACGGCCACCAGGAAGATTTATCCAGAAGTTCTTCAAACCTTCATTCTCAAGGTCCAATCAATCTAGTGGGTCAGCTCCAGCCTTTAGACCTGGTGGAAGTATGTCCCAAGCATCACGCCCAGGAGGACAGTTTGGTGGTACCAACCCCGCAGCAAACTTTAATTGTTTTAGCTGTGGGGAGAAGGGTCACTTTGCCAATAGATGCCCACATAAGCAGAATGTCCCTGTCCGCAGTCAAGCTTCAGCACCTGGCAGGGGACAGCAGAGCTCTCAAGCTAGCAAGAACACTTCAACACCAAACCGAGGCAGAGTCAACCATATTACAGTTGAAGAAGCTCAAGAAGCCGCTGGAGTTCTTATGGGTACGTTTTCTGTCAAGACTATACCAGCACAAGTATTATTTGATTCAGGAGCTTCACATTCATTTATATCTAAGGGGTATGCTGATAAGTTGGGATTACCCATTTATACCCTTAAGAAGCCATTGGTGCTTAACTCACCAGCTGGACCAATTACTGCCACACTAGTATGCCCAGAGGTGACCATTACCATGGAAAGGTGTGATTTCCTAGCTGACCTGATAGTGCTAAGCTCCCAGACCTTGGATGTTATATTAGGAATGGATTGGTTAGCTAGATACCAGGGAGTTATAGAATGTGCCACCAGAACAGTGAGATTAACCAAGTATCCTGGTATGACCATAATTGTAAAAGTGGACTGGCCATACCGATGGAGCCGTGCCATATTTTACTGTGAGGATATACCCTTAGAGGAAATGATAGTGGTACAGGATTATCCCGAGGTATTTCCAGATGAGTTACCTGGCATGCCCCCGGATAGAGACATGGAGTTTGTAATCAACCTAAAACCGGGTGCTGCCCCAGTTTCCAAAAGACCCTATAGGCTGACCGTGGAAGAATTGGAAGAACTGAAGAAACAACTACAAGAGTTACAAGAGAAGGGATTCATTAGACCCAGCTCATCGCCATGGGGATCTCCAGTGCTGTTTGTGAAGAAAAAGGATGGCACCGCCAGGATGTGTGTAGACTACCGTGATTTAAATGAAATGACCATCAAGAACAAGTACCCCCTTCCAAGGATTGATGACCTATTTGATCAGCTCGGTGGAGCCACGGTATTCTCTAAAATTGACCTGAGATCGGGTTATCATCAGTTGAAGATCAGGCCAGAAGATATACCCAAAACAGCCTTTACCACTAGATATGGACTATATGAATTTCTGGTCATGTCTTTTGGATTAACCAATGCCCCAGCTTATTTTATGAATCTGATGAATAAGGTATTCATGGAGTATTTGGACAAGTTTGTCGTGGTCTTCATAGACGACATCCTTATATACTCCAAGAATTCAGAAGAGCACGCAGAACATCTGCGCCTAGTGTTGGAGAAGCTCAAAGAACATAAACTATATGCCAAATTCAGCAAGTGTGAATTTTGGCTGAAGGATATCAGTTTCTTAGGACACATAGTGTCAGCAGGAGGAATATCCGTGGACCCCGCCAAGATTGCAGCTGTCACCGAATGGAAGCAGCCTACATCTGTCACTGAAGTGAGGAGTTTCCTCGGTTTGGCTGGGTACTACAGAAGGTTCATAGAAGGATTTTCCCGAATTGCTAGGCCAATGACCCAATTACTCAAGAAAGAGAAGAAGTTTGAATGGACCAAGTCATGTGAAGAAAGTTTCCAAGAATTGAAGAAGAGATTGACCACCACCCCTGTATTAGTTCTACCAGATGTACGCAAAGATTTTGAGGTATATTGTGATGCCTCACATCAAGGGCTTGGATGCGTGCTAATGCAAGAAGGCAGGGTTGTGTCATATGCGTCCAGACAACTTCGTCCCCATGAAGCTAACTACCCCACTCATGATCTGGAGTTAGCCTCAGTGATTCATGCATTGAAGATTTGGCGGCATTACTTGATTGGTAACCATTGTGACGTGTATACAGATCACAAGAGCCTCAAGTATTTCTTCACACAAGCTCACCTTAATTTAAGGTAGAGAAGATGGCTAGAATTAATCAAGGATTATGATTTGAGTGTACACTACCACCCTGGAAAGGCCAATGTGGTAGCAGATGCATTGAGCCGTAAGGCTTATTGCAATAATCTCATGGTACGGGAACATCAACCCGAGCTCTACAAGGAATTGAAAGCTTTGAATTTGGAAATAGTGGAGCCAGGCACTCTAGCCGCCTTGGAAATTCAATCAAGTATAGAAGAAATGATTATGGCAGCACAACAAGATGATCCAGCCATTTTGAAATGGAAGAAATTAATGGAAGAAGGGAAGGCACCCAACATGAAAATTGACCATGAGGGTACTCTACGATATGGAACACGTATCGTAGTCCCACATCACAAGGATCTTAAGAATCTGATATTGAGGGAAGCACATAGCTCTCCGTATTCCCTCCACCCTGGGAGCACCAAAATGTATCAAGGTATGAAACACTTTTGTTGGTGGCCCCGTATGAAAAGAGATATTGCTGAGCATGTAGCTTGCTGTGATGTGTGTCAAAGAGTGAAAGTAGAGCATCAGAGGCCTGCAGGACTATTACAGCCATTGCAGATACCCCAGTGGAAGTGGGAAGAAGTCGGAATGGATTTCATCACTGGATTTCCACGGACCAAGTCAGGATATGACTCTGTATGGGTTATAATTGATAGGTTGACCAAGGTTGCCCACTTTATTCCAGTCAAGACAACCTACAAGGGAGACAAGTTAGCAGAACTGTATATGTCCCACATCGTGTGTTTGCACAGTGTGCCAAAAAGGATAGTCTCAGATCGAGGTTCTCAATTTACCTCGCATTTCTGGGATAGACTACATAAAGCTCTTGGCACTCACCTGGATTTCAGCACCGCTTATCACCCTCAGACGGATGGACAAACAGAAAGAGTGAACCAGATACTAGAAGATATGCTCAGAGCTTGTGCATTGGATTTCTCCAAAGACTGGGATAAATATTTGCCATATGCTGAATTTGCCTACAATAACAGCTATCAGACCAGTCTACAAATGTCACCATTTGAAGCCTTATATGGAAGGAAGTGCAGAACCCCACTATATTGGTCAGAAGTGGGGGAGAACATCATATTTGGACCCGCCATCCTTAAACAAGCTGAAGAGAAGGTTCGCCTAATCAGAGATCGATTACAGGCAGCCCAGTCTAGGCAAAAGAGTTATGCGGACAAAAGACGAAGACCACTGACCTTTGAGGTTGGAGATTATGTCTACCTGAAGGTTTCACCTCTACGAGTGGTTAAGAGGTTTAAAGTCAAAGGCAAACTTACCCCTCGCTATGTGGGACCATTTCCAATTGTGGCCAAGAAAGGAGAAGTGGCCTATCAGTTGAAATTACCTCAAAATCTATCTGATATACACAATGTCTTCCATGTATCTCAACTCAAGAAATGTCTACGAGTACCAGAAGATCAAACTCCACTTGAAGCCATTGAGCTCGAGGAAGACCTGACTTACAAAGAGCGTCCGATCAAAATATTGGATACTGTGGAGAAAAAGACAAGGACCCAAATCATTCGTATGTGTAGAGTGCAATGGAGTCACCATTCCAAGAAGGAAGCTACCTGGGAACGAGAAGATAAACTGCGACAAGATTACCCCGACCTATTCACTAGCTAGACTGAATCTCGGGGTCGAGATTCTTCTTAAGGGGGGGTAGATTTGTAACATCCCGAGAAATATAAATAATGAATTATGAAGTTTTGGGATTATTTTATTTGTTTTCTATTTGAATTTGGAGTTTATGGATCTTTTTACAAATATGAAGGAATTTTGAATAATAAAAAGAGGAAAGAAATCAACATATAAAATAATAAAACATGAGCGTCAAAATAAAGAATCTGAAAAGATGATCCAAAAGAACTATAAAAGTAAAAATAATAAGTATTTACAAGAATATATATACATATATATATACATATGTATGTATATGTATATGTAAGCATACAATTAAACATAGCAAGAAAATAATCTTTATGTAACAAATATTAGCAAAATGAAAGATATAAAATTTCAGGAGGAAAGGAAGTGAATATATGTATATGTATACCTATATATACACACAAGAAAACCCTAAAGAAAAATCAAAGAAATAAAAATGGAAAAGAAGAAGAAATTCGACCGGGCCGGCCATCACCCCGGCCCAGCCATCCCTCCCCGCGCGGTCAGCATTCGCGCGGCCCAGCGCGCCTGCATCAGCGGCCCATCCCCGCGCGCGTCCGCCCCACTGCCGAGTGGCCCCGCCTCCACCCGCTCTTTCTCTCCCTGCCCGCGGGCCCGAAGCCTCACCGCTCCCTCGCGCGCGATGACTCGCTGGCAGGTGGACCCGAACAGCCAGCGTTCTCCTTCCTCCTCTTCTTCTCCACGCGCCAGCGCTGCCCCTCTCGCTCGCGTTGCTCCTCCGCCGCAGCGAATCCTCCGCGCCCCTCTCTCACCTCGCGGGCAATTTAAAAACCAGCTACAGGAGGGGGGACTCACCTCTCCCGCCACCTCTCCCCTGCAAAATCTCGGTGAGATTTGGTTCCTCTCCCCTTCCCGGCGTGAACAGGACGGCGGCCAAATATATCTCTCGCCGTACGCGCCTCTCCCGGCTATAAAAGCCGTGCTTGGAAGCTCCAACCGCGTCGCAGCTCCATCCTCTCCCCTCCCCTGGCCACAATTGCACCGTAGCACCTCAAATCGCCGCCGGCCTATTCCTTCTTCCCGAGCTCCGGCGCCGCCCTCCCCGCTGGTTCCGGCTGCCCGAGCTCAATTCCCTGCTCTGGGACCCTCTCTGGAGCGTCGCCAACACATCCCCGTTCTTTTCCTCACCTCCCGTGGTCTCCACTTCGCCGGCCACGGTAGCCGTCCCCGGGCCTCCGCCGTCGCACGCCGCCGGCCCGCCACCGTGCTCCTCCACCCCGGCCGTCTGCACCAGAAGCCTCACCGTCAACCGGGGGTTGTATTCCACGCAACTCCCGAGCCTCTCCGACCACCACTCGCCGCCGGCACTGTCGCCTTCTTCTTCCTCAGCCGGCCTCCCCCAAGACATACTTCAAAAGGTATTATTACCCTATATGGGTAAGCATCGCCCGACTGATCGGGTGGCTTCCAGCGTTACTCCTTCCCTCCCCTCGCTCCCGCGGCGCGCGTTCGAGCCCCGGCTCCGCGCCTGCGGTCGAGCGTTTCGTTTTATTTTCCGCACTGACAGGTGGGCCCCGCCCGTCAGCCGCTGTCGGCCGTGGGCCGACTGACCTCTGGGCCCCGCCTGCCGGCGCCACCCACTGACAGATGGGTCCAGGACCCCTGGGACCCACATGTCGGTGACTGGACCCGCTGACACATGGACCCCACTGGCCATAGACACAGTAATAAACGAATAAAGAAAAAGATAAAAATTAAGAAAATGACATGTGGGACCCACTGTCAGAAATTTGATAATATTTGGAATTAACTGAACTGAGAACTTTGAATGATCATAACTTTTTCATTTTAACTCCAAATTGAACGAGACAAATTTCTAAATTCATCTAAAATCAAGATCTATCCAATGGAACTGAAATTGTGATTTTTAGAGTTCATTTGAATTTCTGGTGTTGTTTGGTTTGATTTGCTGTTTTTCTTTTTATACAAATTTTGGCGCACGCTAAAATAGCTTACGAAGCTCAAGAGGAAGAGTTCGAGGCAGCAGCACTAGAAGCTCCGGATAATCAAGCACCCGACCACTGTGACCAAGGCGAGTCAATACTTTGATCATGTTGATCCTATGTTTTTGCAAATTACTTTGTTTTAAATTATCAAATTGCATGCTGTTAATTTATATGCAAATACATGCTTATTTTAATATTCTAGTTATGTGCCAATTGTTTACCTTGAATAATATTACTCCTCCTTGGAATATTTGAATATGTGAACTTTGTCGCCCTAGTAAATATATAATAGTAACATTTCGCAAATAAGTCTCTAAATATATGCCATGCTTAGTATTGACTAGGTATTCATGGGCGTGAAAGCGCCCAAGCATCAATTTTACTCATGAGAAATTGATTCGGGCAGTCATTGTGGGAATGACTGATATATGTTGGTATGATTACTTTATGTTCCCAAAAACCCCAACATGCTTAAATATCTGGGCGGACTAGTTCGAGTGTGTGAATATGTGGTGCAGTGGAAGCACAAAGTGTGTTATTGGTAGACTGCCCAGATAACCCTAAGGACCGAATCTTGTCATGTCACCCGTGTAAAACAGTACAACCACAAGTCTGTAAAGTACAACTTGGCTAAGTAGATTTATCGAAAACTCTGGACTCATCTCACTAATAGGGGGAGAGAAGTAATTATGCAGGGGCAAGGGAAGGCCTAAAGGGACACCGAGTGGAGGGTGAAGTTTTCCAGTCATGCTAGCGCAGAGGGGAGTGGAGCCCGTACGCTAGTAGCTGTGGGGAACATCCCGTGCAACATATGGGACCCACCGCAAGTGGGTAGTCTCCCATAGGGGTGAGATGACAAAAGGGTCTAGATACTTTGAAAAGTCACTGTGATGGTCTGCTCAACCACATGACTAAGGAATCGTGTGGGGCAATGAGTTGATTGTCTCTTGTGGTGAAAGTGTACAAACTCTGCAGAGTCAAAACTATTCGAATAGCCGTGCCCACGGTCAAGGGCGGACATGGGAACTTAACCAGATATAATTCTATTTCAAAATGCTTTATGTTGGGTTGGAAAAGTGGAAGGGCAGTGTAAGGCCCCAGTTTGGAATTGTCCTGGGTGTCGTCCCAGTGGTAAGTTAAGCGGCTATAACGCTGAAGAATTGCTATATGGTGCAGATGCCATGTAATGGTGGATGGAATCTGCATCACTATTATTACTGCATTCGACATATATGTGTGTTCAAAATGCTAGGTCTTAAGGAATTTTTATATAATTGTATTCAAAAGCACTCTTCGCAAAAGAAAATAAACTTAAGCCATCCTTGATTAACCATACATGTTATATACTGCATTCTGTGTGTTGATTCGCTGAGCACAGGGTCGGAGTGCTCACGCTCGCTTTGCGGCAAAAATCCAGAAACAGGAACACAAGACCACTACGCCTACGAAGAAGCTCCCGCTACGGAGGAGAAGAATGACGAAGGAAACTAAGGCGTAGGCTTCGTTGATTAGCCGCGGACAAGTGGACATCCGACGTTGTGTGCACGTATGTTACTAGTTAACTGGTGACATATAATGCACACAGTACCTTCCAGTCGCTTGCCTGTGGTTTTGGGTTTGCTTTTGCTGTATTTCCGCTGTGCATATTTGTAATAATGACATTTGGCCTAGTCGGCCCCCTTTGTAAACTCTATCACCCGACGTGGTGTATTTCAGTCTATGTAATATAATGGTTGATTATGCGATGTATGAAATGATTCAGCAATGTGACTGTGTGCACTAGCTACTGATACAGGGAATAGTGCAGTGAAACACAGTAAGATTCGGATTGAAAAATCCGGGTCTGACACGCGCGCTATCCCCTCCCATCTCCTTCCCGGCCGCCGGCGCATCGCTTCCACCTCACCGCCGGCCGTCGCCGCTCACCTCGCCGTCACCGCTCACCTCGCCGCCATTCCGGGCCGCGCCGCCTCCTCCACCGGCCTCCGCAACTCCGGGGGAATCCGTTTTGCCAGCTGCCCCCGCCGCTCCGGCCGCCGTCCGCCGCCGGCAACGCCAGCCCCGAGCTCCGGCCTCTTCCCCTGTTTTGCCCCAGTCGCAGCTCTGCTTCAACTGAATTGATCCCACCCCCATGTCACAAAGGGGCCTCAGCCCAGTTGGCCACCAGCACCCGGCCCTACGCTCCCTTACCGAGAGGTAACGAGTTCAACTCCCACCTGGCGCATTTATTTCTTTCCTTTTTTATTTCGTTTTGTTAATCACTCCAACTGAGGAAAAGCTAAGGACAATTAAGAAATAGTCTATGGAAACTAATAAAAAAATTTATAGGACATAAAATAAGATTATTCAAGCTTTAATATTAGATTAAATGTCACACATGAGTGAAAGATTTCATGGCATGGAATTAAATAAGTCTATATATAGGTATATAATCTATCAACCGTTACTATTTTTCTCAGACTCAAACTTTAATTAAAGATAACATTAGTGTACTGATGATAAATAAATCTTAGCAGTTAATTTAGTTAAATATCATAATTTGATACAACAAGCCAGATCCTACTTAAATGAATTTATCCCTACATTAAGCCGCTCTGAATAATAAATAAAGATACATAGAATAATGATGAGGGTTGAGTCAAAGGGCACCTTTAACTGCAAATTATGTTGGCATATCTATTAAAACCTTTTGGATCATTAGTCATTAAAGTAACCTTGCTAAATTGCATTTTAATAAACACGGTGATACTAGAACCACATAAAATAATACATCTCAAATTACTAGCAGTAAAAATTAGTTCGATAAGCTAAATATCATATACATCGCCTAAGGAACCCCTATTCATAAATGGCAACACTCGACCAATAAATTAAACCCTGGTTAGATTTATACATCTGTACATAGGTCTAAACTGACTCGTAGAACCTCATCGATAAATAAAAATAATAATAAATGAAGCTAGTAATAACAAGATTGGGTCGTCGTATCCTACCGTCAGCTATACCAAGCCATCTCTGAACACTAAACAGAAATAAACCCATAAATATACCTTTGTCATGACCTATCCGTTGGCCCCGCATTTGACAGGTTCTCCTGCCAAATCCCACTCACTCCAACCACTTGACCCCGTCAATACTCCGACTTAATAAACATTACCCTTAGTTATAAAGTATGCCTTAACATTTAACATACCATAATTAAACAAACCTCCTTGGTAGATTTAATTAAGTAGCTATATTAATATATGAACTGTATGACAAGCCTTGATAAATAAATTTGGACTAAAAATAATGTCGAGCTTAATAATAATAACAAAGGTGTGGATAGAATGATAATGGTGCTAGTGATAAAATCTTAACACTAGCTTTAGTACATAATAGTATTGAGCATAATTGCATATATAACAAGTTAGGACCCATATGACTGGATCCTAATTCAACTTAAATTTAGCCTAGCCATGAATGAAGATACATAAAATACGATAATGGGATTATTAGAGATTTAAATTTTAATCAACTACCATATATGAATAAATATTGAGCCTTTGCTATTTATCTTAATCTAATTAGTAAGAAAAGGCCTATATCAGAGATTATTCTAAAACTTAGTAAAGATATCCAAGTGTTATAATACTTTCGACTAAAAGATTCATAGAATAAGTACAGATCTCATCCATCAGTCCAGTTTGCCTTTACCATAACCTAAGTTACAAGGAATACCTACCCAGCCAGACTCGCACTTTGATACATAAGTCTAACCTAACCCATGGAACTTCCTTGATAAATACGAAAATAATAAAAGAGGTGATCAATAGAAAGATCGAGCCATTATATCCTTCCACCGACCCTGTCTCAAATCACCCGAATCACCCATTAACTCGTAATAATACAAAAATTGAGTTTATTCGGATTTATTTGGATCTCTTGAGTTATTTGCTTTTATTTGGATTCAGTCGTTTGTCGCGTAATTAGAAATTGGGAGTCGTGAAGATTCAGTGGATCCAGCGAGATTAAGCTTGGAGAGAAGATAGAGACTAGAAGCTCAAAAGCAAGCATTGTGTGAGCTCAAGACCGCGGTAAACCGCGCCAGGCGAGTCAATACTTTGATCATATTGAACCTACATTTCCTGCAAATTATTTTTGTTTAAATTATCAAATTGCATGCTGTTATTTTATATGCAAATCCATGTTTAATTTAGAATTCTAGTTAAATGCCTATTATCTAACTTGGTTAATATTGCCCATCCTTTGGAATATTTGAACATGAGAACCTTGTCACCCTAGCAAAATTATAATAGTAACCTTTGGAAAATAAGTCCCTAAATATATGCCATGCTTAGTATTGTTTAGGTACTCATGGGCGCGAGAGCGCCCAAGCATCACTTTTTAATCATGAGAAAAGTTGGTTGGGCAGTCATGGTGGTAATGACTGGTGTATGTTGGATATGGTTATTTTATACTCCCAAAAATCTCAAATTGCTTATTTATTTGGGCGGATGGTTCGGGGGTATGGTGCAGGGGTGCACGAGAGTGTGGTTTGTGGTAGAACCGTCCAGATACTACTAAGGACTGAATCTTGTCATGACCTCCTGTGTAAAACAGTACAACCGCAAGTCTGTAAAATACAACTTGGCTAAGTAAACTTATCGAAATCCCGGACTCATCTCACTGGTAGTGGATTGATGGGGTTATGCTATGGCAAGGGGGCCTGAAGGGACACCAGTGGAGGGTGAAGTTTTCCCGCTTTCCTAACATTGCGGGAAGTGGAGCCCGGCTGCGTTAGTGTCTGGGGAAAACATCCCGCGCACAGATGGGACCCATCGCAAATGGGCGGTCACCCATAATGTGAGATGAGAGAAAGGACTAGATACTTTGAAAAGTCACTGTGATGGTCTGCTCAACCACACTTCTAAGGAATCGTGTGGGGGCAATGAGTTGATTGTCTCTTGTGGTGAAAGTGTACAAACTCTGCAGAGTCAAAACTATTCGAATAGCCGTGCCCACGGTCAAGGGCAGACATGGGAACTTAACCAGATATAGTTCTATTTCAAAATGTTTTGTGGGTGGGAATGGAAAAGTGAAGGGCGAAGGACTGTCCTGGTTTGGAATTGTCCTGGGTGTCGTCCCAGTGATAAGTTAAGCGTATATAACGCTGAAAGATAAGCATATGGTGCAGATGCCATATATGGTGAACGAAAAATCTGTATCAGTATTAATGATATTGCATTCTTTTCACACAATATGATTTGGTTCAAACTGCTAGGTTTTAGGGATCTTTAAGTAATTGTATTCAAAAGCACTCTACGCAAAAATAAAATAACCCGAGCCTTCCTTTGGTTAAGCCATGCATACTATTTATTTGCATTCTGTGTATTGGCTCGCGGAGCACGGGGTCGGAGTGCTCACGCTCGCTTTTGCGACAAAATTCAGAATCGGGAATCAAATCACCTCGCCTCAGCAACAAGATTGGACAAGCTGGCCGAGAAGATGAAGATGTCAAGGGCTAGGTCGCGAACCTCCAGTTGGCTGCCTGTGGGTATGTCCTGAAGGTCCCACTTGCGTGCTTCGTTCTTCCGCTGCTGCAATTTCATGATTTCGGCCTAATCGGCCCATGAGTAAGTCTACTATTATATTTACGCTTCCGCATGATATGTATTTTGATATTCATTTCTGTAACTGTGAGCACTATCTACTGATCCAGGGAATAGTGCAGCTAAACACAGTAGATTCCGGATGGTATAATCTGGGGTCTGAAAGGCCCGAGCTCGTGTCGTCCCCTTTCTGCTACTTTCCGACCTTCTACGCGGGTGGACCTCTCCCCGAGGAGTTGGACGCGCCGGTAGACGACCCCGGCTGACTCACCAGGTACAGTTGACCCAGGCGATGGTCAACACCTACTGCCGGGCGCTCCAGGAGATCGGCCAGCTGAGGACACTACTGACAGCCAGCCTCGAGCACGCAGACGCGCTTCGCCTCCAGTTGGCAGGACGGGACACCGCCCTCGCCTTGTCTGAGCGAGAGCGGGCTGCTACCGAGGCAGAGCTCGCACGTCTTTGGTCCCAAGCCGATTACGCGCCGGCTTCTCCGACCTACACGCCGGCTTCTCCGACCTACACGCCAGCTTCCCCGACTTGCACGCCGGCCTCACCGGAGAGGGTTCCAGCCCCAGTGCCTCCCGCAGTGGCAGCAGCAGTTGCGGCACCACTTCCAGCACTACCTGCGGCAGCAGCTTCGTCAGCACCCGCACTTCCAACGCCTACACCTGTTCGGGCTTCCACTAGCCTTACCCTGCCTCTGCCTGCCCCTACTGTCAGAGGTGCAGCACCGGCATGCCGGTGTGGACTTCGTACCAGGCTCACTGCTCGTAAGAGCGTGCGCCCACCTCCGGGTTTCACCACAGCAGACGCCAGAGGTTCCAGCAGCGGCCGTCGTCTTCTCCTCTCGCCGACCAGCGACGACTCACGCACTGCTTCCAGCTCATCGACCCGCAGCCGCAGCCGCTCCATCTCTCCGATCGACATCGCGTAGTGGCAGTATCAGCAGGAGTGGCAGGATAGCTTTTGGCCGTACTTGCTAGCAGTATTTTGGGTATCGCAAGCACTTTATCAGTTCCACTTTTGTACCCCCCTTCCCCCTTTTAGTAGACGTTGTGTAGAGGTGTGAATATGACTCAGTGAAGCTTGTAGGCCCCACTGTTGAGTCATACAACCCCTCTCCCTTGTAATGGACTAATGCAAGCTTTATGTTTTATCGTTTTACTTGACTGGCTTATTTGGTTCTTCTGTGTGTTGATTAGAGGGCTAGTGACCCCTCATATATGCCCTTCCCCTCCTCTTCTTTCCAAGTTTTAACATCTTATGTGTTTCAGATGGCACCCAGGGCAAGAAGAGCAGCCACTCGTGGTAGGGGACGAGGACGAGGATGTAAGATTGAAGAGGCCGACTAGAGGGGGGGTGAATAGGCGGTTTTAAAATTTTTGTCTAATTCTTATTAGCAATTTTAAACTTAATGGATATACTAGAGCAAGATAACAATAACACCACCAAACAACCTAGTAAGGCTCAAATAATCACTAGTACAAGTAATCGACTAAGAGCAATATCAAATAGTAGAGATCAACAATTGCTACTCTAACTAAGCAAGCAATCAAGTAATATGAATAAAGAGCGTTGCCTGAATGTAAATAAACACAAGAGAGCAAACCACGAATGACACGATCACTTTTTACCGTGGTGATCGGAGACTTGCCGGTCTCCCCTAGTCCACGTTGAGGTAAGCCCGAACGAATCGGACCGGCTCCACGAATAGAGCCTAAGCACCTCGATCACTATCGGTAGCCCTTCCCCTCTCCGGGTAGGTGAGCTCCAAGCCTTCACAATCTTCCGGGCCTTCTCACAATCTTCTTGAGAAGTTCACCGGACCTCCGTCAAGCCGTCTAGGTGCCGGCAAGCACCAAGAGAATAGACCACTGCGGCTTGATCTCACTCAAGTGCCTAATGGATCAACTAGAATGCAATGCACTTGAATTTCGGGCTCAACTACCTCAATTGAATGCACAAAGTTGAGAAAGAGGTGTGAGAGGTTGCACTAAGCTCAAATGTATTCAATGCAGGTTCAACAACATTTACAAGTTCTGGTGGGGATGTATTTATACCCCCACCAACCTCAAATAGCCATTACAATAAATAATCCTGAAAAATCAGGTAATCCGGAACTACCGCAGGTATAACCGCGGTACTTCCGGATTTTCGCTGACCGGTCAGAACGGCTATGTCAGTGAGTCAGAAGTGACCGTTGGTCAATGAGTGCGGTACTACCGCCGTTGAAATCGCGGTACTTCCGGAAGTCCGGAAGTTCCGCTCGATGACCCGGTACTTCCGATCTCAGCGAGTTTAAGTTTTATTCCCGGCGCTCTCTGGAAATTAAGTTCCGCACGGGCATCCGGAACTTCCGCACATGCGGTAGTTCCGCAGGTCAATCCGCGGTACTTCCGTTTTCCGAGAGGCTAAGTTAAACTCCGGGCGCTCTCTGGAAATAAAGTTCCGCTCGGGTGTCCGGTACTACCGGCCATCCGGTAGTTCCGCAGTTCAACCCGCGGTACTTCCGTTTTCCGAGAGACTAAGTCTGAGTCCGGGCGCTCTCTGGAAAAAACGTTCCGCCCGGGCGCCCGGTACTTCCGGCCCTACGGTAGTTCCGCCCAATTAACACCGGAACTACCGGATTTTCTGACAATGCACAGATTTGATTTGATTTTAATTTCTAAGTGCATGCATGATCCTAAATTGATCCATAGGGCACATTTGAACATGATCAAGCAATCACCATGATCCCTCTTAATAGTACGGCGTCTATCCTATAATCCGGTCTTCCAACCTATCTCCAAGACCGGTAAAAATAAAATAGATACCTAAACTATTTACCTTGTCGCCCTAGAGATCTTTGAATCTTCATGGGATATTTTGTGAGCCTCCTTCTTTGCCAATTGAACTTATCCTTTCAAACACTTAATGCACACATTAGTCACATATTCACATAATTTCATTAATTAGCAAAACCAATATTTTTAGGGGCCTAGATGCTTTCAATCTCCCCCTTTTTGGTAATTGATGACAACAAGAGCAAATTTTGAGAAGTATTTAAGATTTGGATATACTCCTAGTTTGCAAGTTGTATATCACAAGGTCTTTGAAATTTTAGCAGTTTAGAACGTGGGGAAATTTTGCAAATTAGAAACTAATAAGAAAAAGCTCCCCCTAAACTTGTGCATCAAATTTTATAAGAATTTATATGAATTCTAAAAATAAAATTAGGCATGATCACACCATAGCATTACAGCACATTCACCAAAATTCAAAGATACGCAATAGACAAGTAAATAAGCATTGCATTAAGAGTTCATTACAATGCATCAGAAATTAAAATACTAAACATCATCCATCACATGGTTCATTACACCATATTTTATTACATAGCCAAATAGATAGATAAAAGTCTTAAACTTCTTCATTCTCCCCCTTTGGCATCGAAGTACCAAAAAGAAAGAGCTAGTCCTGAGCTGCACTTGGAGAAGGAGGACCGCGGCGACGAGTGCGACGAGAATAGCGAATAGGATCCACAGCACTCTCAAGGGACGAGACGCGATCACCAAGAGAAGAAACAGAAGTGATCAACGTGGCAACCTGGCCCGTAGTCTCAATCTGGCGCTCCTCAAGCCTGAGAATAGCGGAGTAGATCTGGGACTGAGAGACATCACCCTCGCCCTGGGGAGGAGGATCAGCAGCTGCCTGAGGCTGAGGCTGAGGCTGTGCACGGGGACGAGCAGGAGCAGGAACAGGGGCCTCTGCGCGAGGCTTATACGGCTTGTGCGGGGTGCAGAGTGCTCCTCGGTATCCAGTCTTGCATATGATCAAAGCCATAATGAATGGTGCAAAGTTAATCCTTTTCTGTTTGTCATTCTTATTGGCGTCGATCCCCCTAATGATGAGATCCACCACATCAAACTTTTTGCCGCGCATAATGTAGTCAATCACATTCCACGCATGGCCACGAATAGCATCATAATTTCCACTCTTGGGAAAAATGGTGTGGTTGATGATCCTGTTGACAAGGCTGGGAATAGGAAGTAGTCCAATTGTCGTCCCCAGCGTTTGTTCAGCTGCTTGGTCATAATACTCTGAATATGCAGCAATGGGAAGAGCACGCTTGCTGTACACCTTCTCATAGGCACTGGTTTCCGTCCCAAGTGCCAACTCAAACTCGTGCCTGGTGCATTCAATGAGCTGCCTTCCAGTCATCCAACACAAGTGCTCAAAATTGGGAGAGATATATAAGGTAGCATAAAACTGCCGAATCATATTGTCCATGTAGTTGCACTTGAACGCAACAAGTTGATGGATCCCGGCTTGCTGAAAAAGCCGATATGCACCGTTAAACTTGTCAATCTGTGACAAGTGATCCCAGTCCACATACTTGTGTGCAGCAAACTTGCGAGCAGGACCATACATCTCTTGGTACACTTGCTCCTAAAACTTGGAATGAAACTAGGGGTTCATAGAGTTGCGAGGGTGGACATACTGACTGCGACGACGAAGGATGGCATGGTCCTCATTGGAGATTTTGGAGAGGTCCACTTCTTCATCTGCAGTTGCAGGCATCTCCTCATCTGAAACCGCATACTCCTCGCTCTCATGCGAGGCCTCGGATCCGCTCTCATGCGAACCTTCTGAGTCACTCTCAGAGTCGGAGGCGGGACCCTTGCCCCTATCCTTATGCTCCGCCGTCTGAGAGGCAGGAGTCGAGGAGGAGGATTGACCAGCAGTGCCCCCATAGGTCTTGTGGGAAACATTCTTCATCCTCGGCATCTTCAATGACATATTAGGATAAGCAAGGTGTGAGGTAGGATAAGTGGAAAATAGGTTTGAAATTGAAGGTAATGAGTTTCTGCTGTTCCAGAAAAAACGGAAGTACCGGCGGCAAAACTGCGGAACTTCCGGGAAATCCGTTAGTTCCGGCATTAAACATGCGGAACTTCCGGGACCCCGGTAGTTCCGGCCGCTCGACCGGTAGTTCCGGTTTTTCTGGGCATTTCTAGGGCATGTTAAAAATTGAATCTTTTGGGGTATTTCTTGGATTGAATCCAATGCATGTATGAACAAACATCCTAATACCCCAAACAAACTACTTTGCCCAAAGAAACTACAGCAAAAATCGCTACATTTCAAATGTAACCTAATTTCAACCCTAGGGTCCTTAGAACAAGATAAAAAGGGATTTGACCCGATTTACCTAGTGGAGTCGAAGGAGAGGAACCCTGGGAGTGCAAGGAATCGCCCAAAAATGAAAAACTCCCTCGGATTTGGAGATCGGGAGAGGAGGAGGAGTTTTGGGAGAGAGAGGGTTTGAAGAGAGGAGAGGAAGAGGAGAAGGAGGCGGCTGCGGTTTGGGAGAGGGAGAGGAGAGAGAGAGAGAAACGGCAGGAGTTAAGAGGGAGGAGTAATGGCAGAAGGTCGACGGTTTTGGAAACCGCAACAAATCCCGCAGCAAACGGTAGTACCGTGCGTAACACGCCGGTAGTTCCGTTTTCACAGAAATTCCGGAAGTTCCGCGGATTACATTGCGGTAGTTCCGGTTTTTCTGTCAGGAGCGGAAGTACCGCACAATGAACCGCGGTAGTTCTGGATTTTCTGGAACTTTTCAGGATTTGAACTTTAGAGCTTGAAAATATGCAAATGATCCCTAGTTTTGCACCCAATTAAAGTCATTCAGGATCATTGTGCATTAATTTAGTTATTGCTATACTTTGAAACTAATTTTTATGAAAATAATCAAATTTTTGACCAAAATAGGAGAAAATCCATTGAAATTCCACACAAGAGCATCAAATGAGCAGAAATGAATGAAATGTGATTTCAAGCTACATTTGAGTAATCTATGACATTTAATTCATTCCTCAGTTTGCAAAAACGGCTTTCATCTAAAGGTTTGGTGAAAATGTCCGCTAGTTGATCTTCGGTTCGGATGTGGCTAATTTCATTATCTCCTTTGCTCACATGATCTCTCAAGAAATGGTGGCGTATATCTATATACTTGGTTCTTGAGTGTTGAACGGGATTGTTGGATATTTTGATAGCACTATCATTATCACACAAAAGAGGTATTTTATCAAATTTAATCCCATAATCCAACAATGTTTGCCTCATCCAAAGCAATTGAGCACAACAACTGCCCGCGGAGATATATTCGGCTTCGGCGGTTGAAAGGGCTACGGAATTTTGTTTCTTGGATGACCAACATACTAGAGACCTTCCTAGCAATTGGCAACCACCCGAGGTGCTTTTTCTATCCACTTTACAACCCGCATAATTGGAATCTGAATATAAAATTAATTCAAATTTTGCACCTTTGGGAAACCAAAGCCCCATGCTCGAGGAATGCTTTAAATATCTTAGAATCCTCTTTACGGCCACTAAATGACACTCTTTTGGAGAAGCTTGAAAACGTGCACACATGCATACACTAAACATAATGTCGGGCCTAGATGCGGTAAGATAAAGCAAACTACCAATCATGGATCTATAAAGCTTTAAATCTACCGACTTACCTCCTTCGTTGAGGTCTAGATGCCCGTTTGTTGCCATGGGCGTCTTGATGGGTTTAGCTTCTTCCATTCCAAATTTCTTGAGTAAATCTTTGACGTACTTCGTTTGGCTTATAAACGTCCCATCTTTAAGTTGTTTGATTTGAAGTCCAAGGAAGTAGCTTAGCTCACCAATCATTGACATCTCAAATTCCCTAGACATCATCTCACCAAATTCTTTGCAAAAATCTTGATTAGTAGAACCAAATATAATATCATCAACATATATTTGACATACAAAGAAATCATCTCCAATAATTTTTGTGAATAGAGTTGTATCTACTTTACCAATTTTAAAGCCTTTTGATACAAGAAAGTTACGAAGGCGCTCATACCAAGCTCTAGGAGCTTGCTTTAAACCATATAGCGCCTTTGATAATCTATACACATGATTAGGATATTTAGCATCTTCAAATCCCGGGGGTTGTTCTACAAATACTAATTCGGAAATTGTACCATTAAGAGATGCACTTTTGACATCCATTTGAAACAATTTAATGTCAAAACATGATGCAAAAGCAAGCAAGATTCTAATTGATTCAAGTCTAGCAACGGGCGCAAAGGTCTCATCATAATCTAAGCCCTCGACTTGAGTATAACCTTGAGCTACTAACCTTACTTTATTTCTTACCACAATTCCGTTCTCATCTTGTTTGTTCCGGAAGACCCATTTTGTACCAATGACATTGTGCTCCTTGGGTCTCTCCACCAAAGTCCAAACATCGTTTTGAGCAAAGTTATTCAACTCTTCATGCATAGCATTTATCCAATCCGGGTCATCTAATGCTTCTTCTACACGCTTAGGTTCAAGTGAAGATACAAAGGAATAGTGTTCACAAAATGAAGCTACTCTAGAGCGAGTTTGAACACCCTTACTCACGTCACCCAATATTTGGTCAATTGGATGATCCTTGGCTATTGCATTGTGAATCTTGAAGATATTTTGCGGTTGATCCTTTTCTTCTTCTTCTATAACTTGAACATCGTTTGTTGTGGAAGAGGAGGGTGGTTCCACTTGTCTTGATGAGCTTGGTGACGTTGGATCCTCTTTTGGCTTGATGTCTCCGATTTGCATGTTCTCCATTGCCTTGCGAAGATTTTCATCTCCTACATCATCCAAGTTCTCATGCTCTTCTTGAGAGCCGTTAGTTTCATCAAATTGAACATCACACGATTCTTCTACTAAACCCGAATTTTTATTAAAGACCCTATAGGCTTTACTATTTGAAGAATACCCTAAAAGGAAGCCTTCATCACATCGACTTTGAAATTTTGAGAGCCGAACACCTTTTCTTAGAATATAGCATTTGCAACCAAATACTCTGAAGTAAGAGATGTTCGGTCTCCTTCCAACAAGAAGCTCATAGGAAGTCTTTTTCAAGAGTCGATGTAAATAGAGGCGATTTATGACATGACATGCGGTGTTGATAGCTTCCGCCCAAAACTTGTCGGAAGTATTATATTCATCAAGCATTGTCCTAGCCATTTCAATTAATGTTCGATTTTTCCTCTCTACAACTCCATTTTGCTCCGGAGTGTAGGTAGTGGAAAGATCGTGCTTTATTCCAAGTTCATCACAAAAGTCTTCAACTTTTGTATTTTTGAACTCGGAACCATTGTCACTTCTAATTTTCTTTATTTTAAAATCAAATTCATTTTGGGCTCTTTTTGAAAAACTTTTGAAAATCCCAGAGGTTTCACTTTTGTCATTTAGGAAGAAGACTCATGTATATCTAGAGTAATCATCCACAATGACTAAACAATAGCTATTACCTCCAATGCTCTTATAGGTTGTTGGCCCAAACAAATCCATATGTAAGAGCTCTAATGGCCTAGAAGTTGACATGATACTTTTGGAATGATGAGAATTAGCGACTTGTTTTTCGGCTTGACAAGCACTACAAAGTCGATTCTTTTCAAACTTCACATCCTTCAAGCCAACTACTAAGTCATGCTTAAAAAGCTTTTTGAGTTGAATCATTCCCACATGACCTAGCCTTCTATGCCACAACCAACCCAAAGAGGTTTTTGCAATTAAACAAGTTTTCAAACAAGACTCATTTGAAGTAAAATCTACCAAATAGAGATTTCCAAACCTAAAGCCCTTAAAGACAAGTTCATTATTATTATCCTTTGAGATTACAACATTTTCTTTTGAGAATGAGCAAGTTAGGCCTAGATCACATAATTGAGCAACGGAAAGTAAATTGAAATTTAATGTTTCAACAAGTGATATGTTAGAAATTGAAAGGTCGTTTGAGATAGCAATTTTACCCAAACCCAATACCTTTCCTTTGCTATTGTCTCCAAATGTGATCTTGTCATTGCTTCCATTCTCAAATGTGGTGAACATCTTCCGGTCTCCGGTCATGTGTTGAGTGCAACCGCTATCCAACACCCAATGCCTTCCACCGGTTTTGTAGTTCACCTACAAAAGAAAATCAAGCTCTTTTAGGTACCCAAATTTGTTTGGGTCCTTGGAGGTTAGTGACCAAGGTTTTGGGTACCCAAATGGATTTCTTTTTAGCACCCAAAATCGAGGTGCCAATAAAATGAGCAACAACATTTCCATTCTTAGATTTTCTAAGCATATAACAAGAAACATATAGACCAATGAAATGCATGTTATTCTTAGAACAATCATCTTGAGCATGTCCAACACACCGGCATTTTGTGCAATACTTAACATTCTCCCTTACAAACCTTGGAGGCTTGTATACCGGCTTCTTACCCTTTTGGGGAACATATCCAAGTCCCTCTTTGTTAAAGGAGCATCTTTGATCACTTAGCAACTTATCAAGGGTTTCCTTTCCCTTGTAAGCCCTCTCTAAACTTTTGTTTAATTTTAGCACTTGTTCCTTTAATTTTTTGTTTTCATTAGCAATAACATCATCATGAACAAGATTTAAAGCATTTCTAGAATCTACACTAGATGAACAAGGTATGGCAAGTAAATCATCACAACAAGTAGATATGCTAGACTTTGAAATTTCTATACTGGACATTTCACTCAAGATATTGCAAGTAACTCCAATGCTAGTACTAGATTTGTGATTTTCTTGGAGAAGCAAATCATGAGCTTCCTTTAGCTCCTCATAAGAGTCTTTGAGAGAGATGTGTTCTCTCTTTAAGACCTTAAACTTTGATTTTTCTTTTCCAAGAAATTCATTCAATTCAACTAACATATCCATCAAGTCATCATATGAAGGCTCATCGTCATCAAGCAATTTTACCTTTTCTCCTTTAGCCATAAGGCATGTAGGAGTGAAGAATAGTGATGAGGCCTCCTCGATGGCAATGCCCACAAGCCCCTTCTTCTTTGGAGATTCGTCCTCACTTGAGTCGGAGTCCGAATACTCCTCTTCGGAGTTCCACTCACCAATATGAGCTTCATTCTTGCCATCCTTTTGAAGCTTCGTGAAGAGCTTCTTCTTGCCGTTGTAGTTCTTCTTCTTTGATGACTTCTCCTTGTCATCCTTCTTTGTTGGACATTGAGAGGCAATGTGCCCCTTTTCATCACATTCATAGCAACGAATGTTGCTATACTTCTTGTTGGAGGAAGAATGTCATTTCTTGGTCTTCTCATGGCTTGTGCTTCGATATGGGCGCCTTCTCATGAACTTCTTCATTCTCCTCACTAAAAGAGCAAATTCTTCTTCGAAGTCCTCCTCATCATCTTCTTCGGATTCTTCACTCATCACCGCTTTAGCCTTGAAGGCGGTGATCTTCTTACTCTTGGAAGAAGATTGCTCCATGAGCTCTTCCTTGTCTTTCTTGTAGAGCTCGTTGGTGATGAGGTTGCCCAACAATTGCGTTGGTGTCATTCTTGCCAACTCCGGTGAGTTGAGGAAGAGAGTCACCAACACTTCATATTTCTCCGGCAAGGCCCTAAGCATCTTTCGAACAATATCAAGATCGGAAAGGTTAGTTCCAAGACCCTTAAGCTCATTCACAATGTTGTTGAGCCTTGAGTACACCTCATTGATGTCTTCATGGGGCAACATTGTGAATGTCTCATATTTGATCCTAAGCCGATGCAATTTGGTCTCCTTGACCGTGGATGTCCCTTCGTGTATTTCCGAAAGGGTAGTCCAAATAGCATGAGCCGTCTCAAGATTGCTCACCCTATTGAACTCATCCGCGTTCAAGGCTCCAAATAAAGCATTCATAGCTTGGGCGTCTAAATGAGCATTACGCCCGTCTTGTTCCGTTGGGTGATTCGGATCAAGAGCCATAACGTAACCCTCATTTACGACTTTCCAAATTTGAGGACTCATGGCCTTTAAATAAATAGACATCCTAATTTTCCAATATGAATAATTTGAGCCATCAAAGAGAGGCGACTTTCCTATTGCTATACCCTCACTAGCCATCCTTTTCTCTCTAGACGGTTAAGTCTAAAATTGAGAGACCAAGCTCTGATACCACTTGTAAGATCGAAGAGGCCGACTTGAGGGGGGTGAATAGGCGGTTTTAAAATTTTCGTCTAATTCTTATTAGCAATTTTAAACTTAATGGATATACTAGAGCAAGATAACAATAACACCACCAAACAACCTAGTAAGGCTCAAATAATCACTAGTACAAGTAATTGACTAAGAGCAATATATAATAGTAGAGATCAACAATTGCTACTCTAACTAAGCAAGCAATCAAGTAATATGAATAAAGAGCGTTGCCTGAATGTAAATAAACACAAGAGAGCAAACCACGAATGACACGATCACTTTTTACCGTGGTGATCGGAGACTTGCCGGTCTCCCCTAGTCCACGTTGAGGTAAGCCTGAACGAATCGGACCGGCTCCACGAATTGAGCCTAAGAACCTCGATCACTATCGGTAGCCCTTCCCCTCTCCGGGTAGGCGAGCTCCAAGCCTTCACAATCTTCCGGGCCTTCTCACAATCTTCTTGAGAAGTTCACCGGACCTCCGTCAAGCCGTCTAGGTGCCGGCAAGCACCAAGAGAATAGACCACTGCGGCTTGATCTCACTCAAGTGCCTAATGGATCAACTAGAATGCAATGCACTTGAATTTCGGGCTCAACTACCTCAATTGAATGCACAAAGTTGAGAAAGAGGTGTGAGAGGTTGCACTAAGCTCAAATGTATTCAATGCAGGTTCAACAACATTTACAAGTTCTGGTGGGGATGTATTTATACCCCCACCAACCTCAAATAGCCGTTACAATAAACAATCCTGAAAAGTCAGGAAATCCGGAACTACCGCAGGTATAACCGCGGTACTTCCGAATTTTCGCTGACCGGTCAGAACAGCTATGTCAGTGAGTCAGAAGTGACCGTTGGTCAATGAGTGTGGTACTACCGCCGTTGAAATCGCGGTACTTCCGGAAGTCCGGAAGTTCCGCTCCATGACCCGGTACTTCCGATCTCAGCGAGTTTAAGTTTTATGCCCGGCGCTCTCTGGAAATAAAGTTCTGCACGGGCATCCGGAACTTCCGCACATGCGGTAGTTCCGCAGGTCAATCCGCGGTACTTTCGTTTTCCGAGAGGCTAAGTTAAACTCCGGGCGCTCTCTGGAAATAAAGTTCCGCTCGGGTGTCCGGTACTACCGGCCATCCGGTAGTTCCGCAGTTCAACCCGCGGTACTTCCGTTTTCCGAGAGACTAAGTCTGAGTCCGGGCGCTCTCTGGAAAAAACGTTCCGCCCGGGCGCCCGGTACTTCCGGCCCTGCGGTAGTTCCGCCCAATTAACACCGGAACTACCGGATTTTCTGACAATGCACAGATTTGATTTGATTTTAATTTCTAAGTGCATGCATGATCCTAAATTGATCCATAGGGCACATTTGAACATGATCAAGCAATCACCATGATCCCTCTTAATAGTACGACGTCTATCCTATAATCCGGTCTTCCAACCTATCTCCAAGACCAGTAAAAATAAAATAGATACCTAAACTATTTACCTTGTCGCCCTAGAGATCTTTGAATCTTCATGGGATATTTTGTGAGCCTCTTTCTTTGCCAATTGAACTTATCCTTTCAAACACTTAATGCACACATTAGTCCCATATTCACATAATTTCATTAATTACCAAAACCAATATTTTTAGGGGCCTAGATGCTTTCAGAGGACGAGGCCGCGGTAGAGGCCAAGGCCGCAGTCTTCCACCTCCACCCCCAGCACCTCCCACCATGGAGCAGTTAATGGCCCAACAGACTCAAATCCTTCATGCCATGCTAGCAAGTCAGCAGTCAGGGTCAGCCAACAGGAGCTCTAAGTTAGCAGACTTCTTAAGGACAAGACCCCTAACATTCTCTTCAGCTAGTGAGCCATTGGAAGCTGAAGATTGGTTACGAGATACAGAAAAGAAGCTTCGTCTAGCTCGCTGTGCGGAAGAGGATAAAGTGGATTTTGCTACCCATCAGTTTAAGGGTGCAGCCGCAGCCTGGTGGGAGAACTTTCTAGCAGTCCGTGGGGAAGAGACGTCTTATGATGAGCCAGATGAAGAAGAGGTAGAGCCAGAAGATGGTGGAGCTACTTCAGCAGCTACTGTTCAACAGGGGGACCAGCAGGATCCTGAGGAAGAAGAAACCAGCGAAGGAGAGGAAGCAGAATCTGCCGGATCTACCATTTCATGGTCCGAGTTCCAGGACATCTTCCGTAAGAACTTCATACCCTCAGGGATAATGAGGATGAAGAGGAACGAGTTCCGAACACTGAAGCAAGGGAACATGTCAGTGAATGACTACCTCACCAAGTTCAATCAGTTAGCTCGTTATGCCCCAACAGACATAGCCACAGAAGAAGAGAAGGTTGATCGCTTTCTTGAAGGAATGCAAGAGGAAATGAGAGCACAGTTGATCTTGCTTGACCACCCTACCTTTCACCACCTGGTCAATAAAGCCCTTATCTATGAGAATGAAAGGAAGCTCCTAGAAGCCAGTCGTAAAAGGAAGTGGGTATCACAGAGGCCTTAAGGTGGTTTCCAACCAAGGCCAATGTATCAAGGTAATACCTCTTTCCGGCAGGGAGCGACATCAGCACCTAAGGTTACAGCTCCAGCTCAGCACTCCAGTGGGAATGTTGTCCGTGTGCCTCATTTTTCGGGGCAGTCCCCCTCTTCCAACCCAGCTGTACATCTGCATTGTTTTAGCTGTGGAGCAAAAGGGCACTTTGCCAATAAATGCCCCGATCGCCAGGGCACCCCAGCCAAGTTTAATATGGGAGCCGCCCCATCAAGAGGACAGTCATCAGCAGCAAGCAAGAGTTTCCAGGCCCCTCAAGCCTCACGGGTTTCCTCCACACCGAACCAGGGCCGTGTGAACCACATTACTGCAGAGGAGGCCCAAGATGCCTCTGGAGTACTTATGGGTACGTTCTCTGTTCAGTCTATTCCTGCACAAGTTTTGTTTGATTCTGGGGCTTCGCATTCTTTCATCTCGGGAAATTTTGTGGCAAGGGTTAAGTTACCAACCTTTAGACTCAAAAGACCCGTGGTGTTGAGCTCACCAGGAGGACCTTTGACCAGCACCCTAGTAAGCCCCAAGGTAGAGGTCACCATGGGAAATTTTAATTTCCTGGCAGATTTGTTAGTCCTTAAACCCCAAACCTTGGATGTCATCCTCGGGATGGATTGGTTGGCCAAAAATCAGGGGATAGTAGATTGTGCCAATAGAAAGGTTATACTCACTAAGCATCCCGGCTTAGTAATAGAAGTCAAAGTGGGTCGCCCATCACTAAAGTCAGCAGTCCATCACCTTCAGGGAACACCTCTGGAAGGGATGCCTATAGTTCGGGAGTACCCCGAAGTCTTTCCAGAAGAACTGCCTGGAATGCCACCCGATCGGGATGTCGAGTTGGTCATCAACCTAAAGCCAGGCACTGCCCCAATAGCCAAGAGGCCCTACAGAATGGCAGTAGATGAATTGGAGGAATTGAAAACACAAATTGAGGATCTTCAGGAAAAGGGTTTTATCCGGCCCAGCTCATCCCCCTGGGGCTCGCCAGTACTCTTTGTCAGAAAGAAAGATGGCACTGCCCGACTGTGTGTAGATTACCGAACCTTGAACGAGGTGACCATTAAAAATAAATACCCCCTACCCAGGATTGATGACCTATTTGACCAACTGGCAGGAGCCACAGTCTTTTCCAAGATAGACCTAAGGTCGGGATACCACCAGCTTAAAATCAGGGCAGAGGACATTCCGAAGACAGCCTTCACCACTCGATATGGGCTGTTTGAATACACAGTCATGTCCTTTGGGTTAACAAATGCTCCGGCTTATTTCATGAACCTCATGAACAAAGTGTTCATGAAATACTTGGACAAATTTGTGGTAGTATTCATAGATGACATTTTGATCTATTCTAAGACCACTGAGGAGCATGCGGAACACCTGCGATTAGTCCTAGAGACACTCAGGGAGCATCAGTTGTACGCTAAGTACAGCAAATGTGACTTTTGGTTACAAGAGGTTAGTTTTCTAGGGCATATCATATCCTCTTCAGGAGTGGCAGTTGATCCCTCTAAGGTAGAAGCGGTGTTGAAATGGAAACAGCCAACTTCTGTGACGGAAGTGCGTAGTTTCCTTGGCCTAGCCGGGTATTACAGACGCTTTATAGAGGGATTCTCCAGGATATCGAAGCCTATGACCCACCTCCTCAAGAAAGAGAAGAAGTATGAATGGACCGAGAGCTGTGAGAAGAGTTTTCAGGAACTGAAGAAAAGGTTGACAACAGCTCCTGTGCTAGTGTTTCCAAACATACACAAGGATTTTGAAGTATATTGTGACGCTTCACGTCAAGGTCTTGGATGTGTGCTTATGCAAGAAGGAAAAGTCATAGCATATGCATCTAGGCAACTCCGTCCACATGAGGATAATTACCCAACCCATGACCTAGAGCTAGCATTAGTGGTGCATGCCTTAAAAATTTGGCGTCACTACCTGATTGGAAATCATTGTGATATAAATACTGACCACAAAAGCCTCAAGTATATTTTCACACAGACAGATCTTAACCTTAGACAAAGGAGATGGTTGGAGCTAATTAAAGATTACGACCTGGAGGTTCACTATCATCCTAGCAAAGCTAATGTAGTGGCTGATGCCCTAAGCCGCAGACCTCACTGTAATGCGGTTATAGAGCGAGCAATTAATTGCGAGCTTCTTAGGGAAATGGAGGCCCTCAACTTGGGTATGGTAGAGCATGGGACCATAGCTACAATGGAAGTACATCCGACTCTTGAAGAGCTTATTAAAGCAGCCCAAAAAGGACACCCTGGAGTCCAGAAATTCAAACACCTTATGGCTAAAGGAAAGGCCCCTAAGATGATAGAGGATCAGCAGGGAGTATTATGGTATGAGAAACGTCTCTTTGTTCCCCATCAGAAGGATCTCAAGGATCTAATACTGAAAGAGGCGCATAGCTCAGCCTATACCATTCACCCAGGCAGTACCAAAATGTATCAAGACATCAAACCACTATATTGGTGGCCTCGCATGAAGCGGGACATCGCAGAATATGTGGCTTGTTGTGATACATGTCAACGGGTGAAAGCTGAACACCAGAAGCCCGCTGGACTGTTACAACCGTTGCAAGTTCCAGAATGGAAATGGGAAGAGGTCGGGATGGATTTTATAACCGCCTTACCTCGTACCAAGTCAGGGAATGACTCCATATGGGTCATAGTGGATAGGTTAACCAAAGTGGCCCACTTCATTCCCATCAGAACCACCTACAAAGGAGATAAATTGGCAGAACTGTACATGAACCGCATCGTATGCCTGCAGGGAGTGCCCAAGAGGATAGTCTCAGATCGAGGTTCCCAGTTCACCTCTCATTTCTGGGCCAGCCTGCATGAAGCACTAAGGACTCATCTTGCATTCAATACTGCATTCCACCCTCAGACAGATGGGCAGACTGAAAGGACGAATCAAATCCTAGAGGACATGCTTCGGGCTTGTGCCCTTGAATATACTTCGGATTGGGAAAAGTGCTTACCGTACGCAGAATTCTCCTACAATAATAGCTACCAATCTAGCCTTAAGATGTCACCATTTGAGACTCTATATGGTAGGAGGTGTAGAACCCCATTACACTGGTCAGAGTTAGGAGAAGGAGGCGTGTTTGGGCTAGAGATCCTTAAGCAAGCAGAGGAAAAAGTCAAGCTAATTAGGGATCGCCTTCAAGCAGCCCAATCCAGGCAAAAGAGCTATGTAGACAATCGTCGTAGGGATCTATCCTTCAAAGTGGGAGATCATGTTTACCTCAGAGTATCCCCCCTCCGGGGAGTTCGAAGATTCAAGGTGAAGGGCAAGCTTGCACCCAGATTCATCGGTCCTTTTCCAATCATTAAAAGATGTGGAGAAGTTGCCTACCGATTGGAGTTACCTAAAAGTCTATCAGAAGTGCATAACGTGTTTCACGTCTCTCAACTCAAGAAGTGCCTCAGAGTTCCTGAAGAGAAGACATCAGTTAAGTCAGTTAATTTGCGGGAGGATTTGACTTATTCAGAGCACCCAGTCCGGATTCTTGATACCATGGAGAAGCAGACCAGGCGCCAAACCATTCGACTTTGCAAGGTCCAATGGAGCAACCATTCCAAGCGGGAAGCAACTTGGGAGCGTGAGGAGCAGCTCAGAGCCGACTACCCCTTCTTGTTCCCAGGTTAGTCCGAATCGCGAGGTCGAGATTCCGTTTAAGGGGGGTGGGGTCTGTGACACCCCATTTTTGCATTCGTAATTTTTGCCTGGTTTTTGTTGTGGTTTGTTGAAAGCTAATTTAAAAATGTCAAATTCAATTCTTTTTCTCTTCCAAAACTCCTCCTTCCTTTTATTCTCCCGGATGGGCTAGCCTCCCCCGCGCGGCCCGATTTCTTTTTCTCCCGGCCCAGCCGGCTCCTTTTTTTTCTTCCCCCGGGCCCCTTTCCTCCGTCCCCTTCTGGGCTTCGACCGGCCCAGCATCGCGCCTCCCCCTTCTTCTTCTTCTTCTTCTTCTTCTTCTTCTTCTTCCCGCAGCGCCCGCGCTCCTCCTCTCTCCGCTCTGCGCGCGCCCTCGTTGGACCCAGCGGCAGCGACCCGCCCCGGGTTCCCCGCGCGCACGTGCCCCGTGGCGGTCTCCCCACGCTTCCCGGCGTCCCTGTCGGCCTAGGCCCCGGCCCCCTCGCCGTAGACTCCCATGCACCGGCTCCGCGCTCGCCGCCGGGACAACCGATGGAACCGCCCCCTGTCTCGTCGTCCTGGCCACGTCGCCGCTCCCCAGCTCTGGCATGGCGGTCACCGCAAGAAATGAATGGGCCACAGCGACTTGGCGTCCTTCCCCGCCGCTCGAACGCCGCCGCCCATACCGGCCGTGCCGCCGTAGCCGCGCTGCCACGCCGTCGTACCCAAGTGGTGGCCGCCGGACCAAGTTGGCCATGCCGCGCCCCTCCTCCTCCTCTGTGCGGCCGTAGGAGCGCAGTACCCCCGCCGTGCCGTCCGTGCGCCCTAGCGTGCCTAGCCCCCGTCACGCCTCTCCTCTCGTCGGGTACGCTACAGGAGCGGGAGCTCCGTCGCCCATGCCCCCCTCTGTCCTATCCCCACTTTTCGCCACTATAAAAACCCACCAGTGGCCAGTCGTTTTTCCCCCTCCACCCCTGTTCTTCGCCACAAAAATCGCCGCCGACGGCCGTTCTTCGGGCCGACGCCGCCGCCAGCTTACCCCGACGACCTTCGGCCGGCATTGCTCTTCTCCTCTACTTCCTCTCACCCCCGAGCACCTCCCCTCGAGTTTAATCGGGTTTTCCTTCTCTTTGCAGTCACCGGCGCCCGTTCTTCCCCGGCTCCAGCCACTCCTCACCGCCGCCGATTCGAGGGACCCCCGGCCGATTCCTCGTAGCCGGAGCGTCCTCGCCACCCCGTGAAGCCAACCGCACCGCCACTTCGGGGCTTCCCCCACTCGTCTTCCCCGGCACCGGCCAACCACCGCCACCTTCGGAGCTCGCCGACGCCAGCCGCCTCCACCGCCTCCCGAGCCCCACTCTCCTCCCCGGTGAGTCTCAAAACACCCCTACAAGCTCCCCCCCCCTCGTTTAATTGCGCTCCCATTGCCGAAGTCGCCGCCGCGGCCAACCCCCTGGCCCCGCCGCCGCTGGGCTCACCACCGACGCCTCCCCGGTCCACCTCGGGCCGATTCGCCCCACCTTCGGGTGCGCGCGAGGTCGGGCGGTCCATTTTGGCCGTCTCCCCGAGCTCCCCTAGCCCACCCTCGCCGCCGGCTGGCTCCGCCGCCGCTCGGTCGGGCGGAGCTCTGCTCCCGCGCGATTAGCTCCCCCGTTTAACCGTTAACCTCTGTTGATTAGGGAGCTAATCACCTCGCTGACAGTGGGCCTAAGTAATTTTAAAACCCCTAGTTAGGCTGACGCGTGGGCCCTCCATTTAATTAAAACTATTAAACCCCAGGGAAATGGCTTAAGTCGCTGACAGGTGGGCCCTTCCACAGTATCTAGGCCCACATGTCAGTCTTTGGCCCATTTTCAGAAAAGAGGAAATTAAATAAACCAGGGACCCCACCTGTCATGCTCAGAGTTTTCCCCAATAAATATTATTCTGAATTTAAAATAAAAGCCCACGGGACCCGCATGTCAGAGAGTGAACTCTCTCTCTCCTTTTTCATTTTTGGGATTTTCCCGGGAATGAAAATTCAAACGACTCGTTCTCTCTCGTCGTAACTCCGATTTGGGCGAAACTTGTTTCTAAATTTTTCTAAAATCAAGCCCTTTCTGTTGGTTCTGGTTTGGCTTGTTTTTGAGCTCATTTGCTTGTTATTTTATGCTTATTTGTGCTCTATGTCTGTTTCCTGCTTTGTCAATTTGCTTGGTTCGAGTAGAATTTGAAGGCACGCCAGAGCAGCAGGACAATCTACCTCAAGACCAGCAAGACCCTCAACCTTTAGACCCAGGCGAGTCAACGTTCTTGATCATTCTGCTCCTATGTTTTCTTGCAAATTATTTTGGTTTAAAAATAGTCAAACTGCATGCGTTATTTCATGTATAAAGTATGTGAACTATAAGGTAGTTACCTCCCACTTGAAGATCTAAAAATGTATATAGCTATACCCTCCTTGAATTTTGATAGATCAGGTACCTTGTCGCCGTAGGTATTACTGCTACTATTCTAAATAGGTATATGTCTAAATTAAATGCCATGCGCGTTCTGTCCAGTCTAGGGCATTACCTGCCCTAATCATAGCTTCCAAAAACTTGAACACTAGTTTTGGGCTAGTCACGGGATGTACGTGGTTGGATATTTTGTGACAACTTATTTTAGACTTCTCGAAACCCTCAAAACTTGCTATACTTGTTTGGGCGGACGGTAAGAGTGGTGGGTGTGGAAGTAGCACATTGGCTTGTGACTGAACCGCCCGAACACATTAAGGACTTAATCCTGTGATGGCATCTCCGTGTACAACAGTACGACCACAAGTCTGCAAATTGCAACTTAGCTAAGTAATTCTGTCGAACCCCCGAAACTCATCTCCCCGGTAGTGGAAAGGAGTGCTGTAAGGGCAAAGGAGGGCCTAAAGGGACACCAAGAGGAGGGTGACGTCACCAACCGTGCTAGCGTTATGGAGAGTGGAGTCCAAAGGCGCTAGTTTCCGTGGTGACATCCCGTGCAAAGTATGGGACCCACCGCCAGTGGGAGCAGCCCATAAGGTGAGATGACGAAAGGGGCTAGGTAGTTCGAAAGGCTATTGTGGTGACCTACTCAACCGCACGACTACGGAATCGTGTGGGGCAACGAGCGGGTCGTCTCTTGTGGGTAAAGTGTACGATCTCTGCAGAGAATAAACTATTCGAATAGCCGTGCCCACGGTCAGGGGCGGACATGGAAAACTTCCTTGAGTTAGTTCTATTTCTAAAACTCTTGTGGGCGGGAAAGAAAAACAAATTGGAGGGAAGTACTCCAACCTTTGAATTTTCCTGGAGGGAAGTACTCCAGTGTGGATATGAGCTAGTAAATCCAAAATCTTTAGCATCGGTGGATGTAGCCGACACCAATAAATACTTATTACATCACTCAAATTCAGAAAAACTCGCTTTGTTAAATGCTAAGTCATAGGGCTCTTCGCAAATAAATAAACCTGAGCCCTCTTTGTCAAGCTTTGCATATAATTACATGCATTCTGTGAATGTTGGCTCGCGGAGCACGGTTGTGTGTGCTCACCTCGCTTTTCCCCCCTTTTCCCCCAAAGTTGGCAAATCAAGACCAATATGAGTACTACCAGGATCAGGAGGGCGAAGGAAATGAAGATGGTGGTAGTTAGGCTAGAATCTATTCTCTCCTTACAGTCTGGCCGACCAATCTAATTGGAAGGTGTCCTTAACGTTAACCAGGTCCCCTGGATGATATTAAGCACACCAGGTCCGAACGGGTGAAGGAGAGAACGATTTAAAGACCCATGCGGGCGGCAGTTAATGCACCTCACCAAACGGAATGGTAGTACTGCTATGCAAACTGTGGTCATATCGATGAGCTACAAAAAGCACACTAAGATTGGATTTCAAAGGAGAGGATTGATATAATTTTGTAACTTGCTCCAAAGTTTTTCACAAAGAAGCATAAACCACTTGTCGAGCATTTCCAACTATATGACAAGATTAAAATTCTTTTGAATATAGATTTTAACAAATTAAGCTTTTATTTTTTAAAAAACAAGCTCATTCTCAATAAAGTCTTCAAGATTCCAGGAATGAGCATTAGAGGGTATATTAAGCATCAAATTTAATATATGAGCTGTAAATACCCTTGTGAGCCAATATAAGTCAATAATTTTGGCTCAAATGGTAAAGCTCACTTAAGTGATAGATCGTGACCACTTAGGTCAACTCAAGATTTTGGATGAATTTCAAAACCAAATAACTTTTGATTAGTTGGCTTTTTGAAAAACTTTTGATACCAATAATGTTTGAAATAGCCAACTCTAGGTTTTTGGTATTGAACACCTTTTCAAATTTCTTTTAAAATAGATTTTAGCCAATTTTTTAGTTTAAAGCCAAAACAAGTTACGATTACTAGTTTGGGTTAGAAACTTAATTTTACTTGAAATAAGTTTTTCTAAAGCTAAAACTCAATTTTACTTGAAATAAGTTTTTCTAAAGCTAAAAATTTGTATACATTTTTCAACTAGTTTTTCAAAGATATACTAATAATTTCAAAATTTTGACTTTTGACTAAATGACTCAATTTTGATAATCAATAGTAGCGCTTAATCAATTGGGCACACTTAGGGATGTGATATACATGGTTATGAATTAAGCACTCCCCCTTAATGTACCACTCACAACTTGCTCATGATTACAATAATGAACTTTTAAGGCACGAGCAAGAGCACCCATTTTAAAGATTTTCACGCAATACAATCTGCACAAAGCTAGGAGCTAAATACTTGAATGTAAGTATTTGTTATCATGATAGCATTGATTTTTGATATGGAATGATCATCCTCAAGCTTGACTCCCATTTTGCACATGGTAGAATTCACCTCTTTATGAATAAGCCAAGCCTCTAATGTCTTTCTAAGTACCTATTAAGCATTTATGCATATTTTGGTATCAAAAACTTGGTTGGGTCCATGAAGATTAGTCATAATAGATTTGGGCACCCAAATGACCCTAATAATGAATTTTTGTGAACTAACATTCCTCACAAACATATTGCCATTGTTATAATTCCTAAGCAAATAGTATTCATTATAAAGATATGGCTTAGAAATTATACCTTTTGGGACAATTCTTACCAAAATATCCCTATTCCTAGTAATTGTTGTAAGTTTGGTATTTTGTTCGATTCTTTGTCTTCTTGTCTTGCTCATTTCCAGTTTGTCTCTTCTTTGATAACTTTGTTTTGTTATCTACCTTGTTGTGGCACTTAGAGGCAAGTGACCCTTCTCATTGCAACCATAGCACTAAACATATTTCTTCATGTGTCTTGCATTGTGCATTGTCTTACTATTTTCCTTTTTGGTGATGAAGCCGATACCTCTCTTGTCATTTGAATTTTTTTGACTTCCTAATATTTTGTCAAGAAAGAACTTCCCTTTGTAGTTTTTCTCTAAGTCATTTCTCAATTTTGTGACTTAGACGTTAAGTTCATTATTTTTCTCTACAATGTTAGTATTGCAATGCATAGAGGAAGCAAAACCATCTAATTTAGAGCAATAAGATATATCTAGCAAATTATCACAAGAAGTGGATATGCTAACCTTAGATGAAATGCAAGAATTAGGAGCTGCACATGGCATATCATCTGGTAAATTGCAAGTAATGCCTACATCCACCTTAGGCATAGAATATTCCTTGAGAAAAAGAATTTCATGTTCTCCTTTTAGCTTATTATAATCATATTGAAGAGAGACATACTCATTCTTTAAAATCTTAGACTTTTCCTTCCCAAGATATTCATTAAGCCCTTCTAACATATCCATTAACTCATCATAAGAAGGTTCATCATTATCATTATTTACCTTCTTATTACCTTTTGCCATGAAGTATTGAGTTGATATGGAGGGACTTGTGAATTCTTCATTGTCGGAGCTAGAGGTTGACCATTCTTCTCCCGATATCTACTCTCACTACAAGGTAAACCCTCATTTAACAACGGATACATACCAACACTTAGATAAAACCGTTGCAAACACTAGCCCAGCAACATTTACAAGATACTTACCAACGCTTGAGAGAAGCTGTTGCAAACACTAAACCAGCAACGTTTTTCTTCTTCGTATCAGTTCTTTTTATTGATAATTTTTTTCCCCGAAATCAGCTTTTTACCGATAATTTTTTTCCCCGAAACTAGTTTTTTTTACGGAGAAGTAGAAAACTCTCATTTCAAATAAAAAAAATAAACGTCACCAGGAATCGAACCACCAACGTCTCAAGGCCTCAAGTGCGCACAATGACACTACCACTGAGGCCAACCTGCTGTTGTGTTGAATTATCTACATTAATTTATTTATAACAGCTATGAGACAACAACTGCCTCCACCTATTTCCCTCGGAAGCTCCCAGATCCCGCCGCCTTTCTTCCATCTTCCATGGTTCCATCCCCAAATCCGCGTAGCCACGGTAATTTTCTTCTACCTCGTCTCAGCCACCGTACACGCAGGAGATCGGATCATCTTCCATTCCCAAATCTGCGTAGCCACGGTAATTTTCTTCTACCTCGTCTCAGCCACTGTACACGCGGGAGATCGGATCATCTACTTGGTCAGGTGGCTCACCATGTTGCTCCTCAATTCATCCTTGTCATGCACAGAAGGTGTTTGCTGTTATGTCTCTGACAAAGTATATCTCACCTCAGTACAAATTTTGATTGCTGGTTCAATCTGAGTCAGATTTGTGATTGAGAATATTCAGAAAAGACTAAGGTATGGCATTCCATCTAAATCTTATTGCACTGTGCAAGGAACGTGGGTTTTTGCTTGCTTTTTATTTATGAATTTGTATAAAGTTTTTGTCTCAGTTGGGTAGAAGTGTTTAGATGCTAATCCTGTTTCCACAATTGAATCAAATTGTTCAGTGCTATATATAAAATCTATATTTTTAATTATTGAGCACTTCACTGTATACACATGTGTCAGGTAACCTTCACTAGTAGCTTAGAGCCATTGATTGGCTTGCCAGGCTTATAAATCTTTCAGTTTGCACTGACTTTGTCAAATTGGTTGTGATAATGTAAGTTAAAGAAATTCAGATAATGATAATCAAGTTCTTTTCAGATACTTACGATAGTATAATAATAAACATAAACCTATTAGTTTTTTCAAGTAATAAACTTTATTGGTTGTTATTTATTTACAGCAAATTAACAATAGCTTTCTTCCTAGTTTTGTGATGGATTTAGAAGCTCTCAAGCTGCTTTTGCGTTATCCTAAAGAATCCAATCAGTACAGAGCTGGTGTAGTAGGATTTCTCGAATTTGCATTTAAAGATAAGTCACCAGATGCTAGGATTTATTGTCCATGTGGTGTATGTGTGCATACTGCTCTACTATTGAAAGATGACATCTATGAACATTTGGTGTGCCATGGGATACTTGAGAATTATGATGAATGGGATTTTCATGGCGAGCCTACGGTGCAGCACATTGATAATACACAGCCACAGCCTCATGTTGAAGAAAGGCATGCCAACATGCACCAATTGATTAATGATGCATTCGGACATTTGTATGATGACATACCTATGACTGATGGCAATGACATTCCAAATCCACCTGTAGATGGACCAAATTCAGAAGCACAAGAATTTTATAAATTGATTAAGGATTCAGAGAAGCCTTTATGGCCAGGATGTGAATTATCACAGTTATCTTTATTTGTGCTTTTATTTAATATTAAATCCATGAATAAATGGTCAGATAAATCATTTGGTGATCTACTTGACCTTCTTCGTATTGCAATTCCAAATGGAAATGAGCTTCCCAAAAAAATTTATGAGGCTAAGAAAGTTATTTCAAAATTTGGCTTGCTATGAAAAAATGCATGCATGCCCAAATAACTGTCAGCTATTTTGGAAAGACAAGGTAGATGATGATTTTTGTTCAACCTGTAAGGCTTCTAGGTGGAAAGATAAGGAACCTGAAACCAAATTAACAAAGAAGCAGAGAAGAAAAGCAATACCAAGGAAAGTATTGCGATATTTTCCAGTTAAAGAGAGGCTGAAAAGACTATTCATGTGCAAACAAACTGCACCTCTCCTGCGGTGGCATGATGAAGAACGCATCAAGGACGGTGTACTACGACATCCAGCTGATTCTGAAGCATGGAAGGGCATCGATGAAAGGTTCCCGCATTTCGCAACCGATTCTCATAATATTCGGTTTGGTTTAGCTACTGATGGATTTAACCCCTATGGGATGCTGAGCTCTAAATACAGTTGTTGGCCAGTTGTTTTGGTAATATATAACCTAGCTCCCTGGTTTTGCATGAAAGAAAACTACCTTATGCTATCTTTAATAATTCCTGGACCTAAAAGTCCTGGAGATAGCATTCATGTATACCTTGAACCATTGTTAGAGGACCTAAAGGATTTATTTGTGAATGAGATTTCCACATATGATGCTTCAAGAAATGAAACTTTTAATTTGCGTGCAGTTGTGCTGACGACTATAAATGATTTGCCAGCTTTGGGAATGCTTGCTGCTCATATGGTTCATGGGGAATTTGCCTGTCCACCTTGTGGTGCAAATGCATGGTCCAAACGTCTAGCACATGGGAATAAATCTTGTTTTATGGGTCATCGTCGATTTCTGCCTCTAGATCACGAATTTCGTTTTGATAAAAGTTCCTTTGATGGAACAACAGAGCTTAGAACAAAGCCTATAACATACTATAAGCGCCCAGTTTTGGATGAGATAATTTCACTTGGTGATTTCAAGAAGTCTAAAACATATAAGGCAGTAAGTAGCCTTTTCACTTTGCCTTATTGGGACAGTAATCTTCTTCGGCATAATCTTGATGTGATGCACATAGAAAAGAATGTATGTGAAAATATTTATGGTACATTATTAAATTTAGATGGAAAGTCAAAAGATAATCTCCAAGCTCGTCTAGATCTAAAAGAAATGAATATCAGAGAAGAGCTCCATCCACAACAAAGAGCTTCAGGCAAGTTCTACTTGCCACCTGCAAAATTTACTATGTCCAAAAGTGAGAAACAATTATTCTGTAAAGTTCTCCGAGACATAAAAGTTCCCGATGGCTATTCAGGAAATATATCAAAATCTGTAAATTGTGCAGAAGGAAAAATTTATGGTCTCAAAACACATGACTGCCATGTCCTAATGCATCAACTCATGCCTATTGCTTTGAGAGGTATTCTTCCAGATGATGTTACAGCAGTACTATTTGAATTATCTGCATATTTTCAAGGAATATGTTCAAAAGTGCTTCATGTTGATGAGCTTGATCGCTTGGAAGAATCAATTAAAATTACACTGTGCAAAATGGAGATGATATTTCCTCCTGGGTTTTTCACTGTTATGGTCCATTTGGTAGTCCATTTAGCCACTGAATGTAAAATTGGTGGACCAGTTTGCTATCGATGGATGTACTTTATTGAAAGGTACTAATTCTTCTTAATACAAGTTTCAGTGTTTGGGTTAAGTCATATATCATATATAAATGCATTAATTGATGCTTGTATCCAGGTATTTGGGTAAACTGAAGTCATATGTTCGCAACAAAGCTCATCCTGAAGGTGCAATGGCAAATTGTTTCTTGGCAGATGAGTGCATGGTGTTCTGTTCAAGATATTTAGAAGGTTTTTCTACAAAACATAACAAACCATCCAGGAATGATGAGAATACATATCATTTTGAATCTAACGTATATAGGCATGAATCCTCTTTGTTTCCTCCAATAGGAAAACCATTGGGAAAACCATCTATTTTCTCTTTAACTGATTTAGAGAAATTGCAAGCCCATAGATACGTGCTATACAACTGTGAAGCTGTCATTCCGTATTTCAAGTAAGTGCTGGTTGTACTTGTTAATATATTACATGAGATGTTTTTAACTTAATCATGTTTATTTCCATTATAGAGAACATGCAGCTGATCTCAAGCGGAGAAATTGTAACCGCCGCCTAACTCTAAAAACTATTGAGCATATACAGAATAAAAAATTTCCAAATTGGTTCCGAGACCATGTAAGTAACATGATTTGTTTATATCTTAAATTAAAAATGAACTTGGCTTATGTATATTTTGGAATGATACAGATCATGCGGTTGGAGCAACAAAATGGCAGCAGTAGCATTGATGATGATATTAGATGGTTGGCCCGGGGTCCAATGGATACAGCAAGACGACATAGAGCCTTTAATATCCGTGGATACAGATTTAGGGCCAAGCGCTATGACAAAGTGACTCAAAACAGTGGAGTTGTTGTGACTGCGAAAACATCAAGTTATGCATCAGCAGGTGATCCTAACCCTATCCTTGGAGATGTCATGTACTTTGGAAGGATTCTTGATGTAATTGAGTTAGACTATTACGGAAAATTTTCAGTGGTGTTGTTTAAATGTGAATGGGTTGATGTCACTCAAGGAAAAGGAGTGAAAACTGACAAGTATGGATGTACACTTGTGAATTTCTCGCATCAAATTCACACTGGTGATAAGATTGAGCATGAACCTTTTGTCTTTGCCAATCAAGTCGACCAAGTGTTCTATGTCGAAGACCATATAAATCCAGGATGGTCAATTGTATTGAAGATGAAGCCTAGACATATATTTGAAATGGGAGAAGAATGGAATGAAGTAGAAGGTGAACCGTATCATGTGAGTACACTTGGGGACCTTTTTGACAATGCCCACGACAATCATACATGGGTAAGAAGAGATATTGAGGGAACAACAGTAGGTCCTAGTACAGCTTCAAATGAAGAAACTATGTAAAACACCAAAAGGTCAGTGAGTAGCAACAATCAAATCCTGGCAAACCAGAGGGAACCATATCAGCCGAGTGACAAAACTAGAGGGATGCAGTCAATAAGTTGTAAATGCTTTTCTTGAATTTATATGTAACTATAAATGTTTCGGTACATGGTAAAGAGCCTATTAGTGGCTACATGATTCTGGAGCATATATGCTTGATATTTTGGGTCCTGAGTTTGATCAGAAACTTTTCTCTGAAGTTGTTTCCTCATTTTGTTCTCCCACAATTGAAATTGCAGAAATATATTTTGGAAAAAATAAATAAAAAGTGGCTACATGATTCTGGAGCATATATGCTTGATATGTTGGGTCCTGAGTTTGATCAGAAACTTTTCTCTGAAGTTGTTTCCTCATTTTGTTCCCCCACAATTCAAATTGCAGAAATATATTTTGGAAAAAAAATTCAAAGAGTGAAGTCGAACCTTAGACCTAACGTTAGTTAACCAATCACCTCACCACTACGCTAAACTCACTTAATTGCTAAAATTGGGTTTTTGACTTATTTATCCAAGCTGTTGAAGTGGATACACAAATTCATTTGTGCCAATTTAAACTTTTGAACAACTTAGGATTCTTAAAGGTTTGTCTTATTTTAAAGGCATTGTTTGGAACGCAGGAATAAAACTCAATTTTTACGCGAATTGAACCGATTCTTGTGAAATTCTTATAAAATTCCTGTAAAATTCTTGCGTTCCAAACGAGGCCTAATTTTATCTTATTTTAGTTGGTTGGTTCACGCCATGGCTAATAATGGTTATTATTGTAATTGTTTGATAAGAACCAATAGTTTTTGGGAAAATTGAATATATAGGACCAAGTTGAGAGTGCTTTGATAAAATAGGACCAAGTTTATTGTCCTTGTAAATATAGGACTGAGTTGAGCACCTTGTTGCAAATATGATATTTTTCCCATTTTAATTTCATTTTCATTTTCCAGCCCATTTTTCTCTACGTGAAATGACTCTTTTGCCCCTAAAACGATACAATAGCCTGCTTCTCAAACCAACTCTCACACACAAAAAAACAGGAAAGGAAAGGGGAGAACTCAACTGAGCAGAGCCAACCAGACGCGGATCTCGCCGCCGGTGAGGTGATGGCTGCCGACGGCCCCGACGCGATCCGCCGCGCCTTTGACAAGGCCCGCGCCGCCCTCACGCGCTTCACCCCGCGGCCGTCCGCCTTCGCGCCCTCGCCCGACGCCGAGGCGGCTGCCGTCCGCGCCGTGCGCAACATGCGCACCTTCCGCTTCCACTATGCCGTCATCCAGTGGGCGCTCCTCCTCGCCTCCCTCGCGCCCCGCCATCGCGCCTCCATACTCTTCCTCATGGCCGCCTCCAAGGGCCTCCTCCTCTACGGCGCCAGCTGGAACAAAGAGTTTTGCTCGAAATAGAGAAGAGCTGGTAAGCATTTGAATTGAACAACTCTTGTTATGTGTACCTCTTCTATGTTGAGACATTAAATACATTCATACTTGACATTGTTAAACAGAGACAAAAAGATCCAGAGAAGAAGATTCCATACAGAGCTGTTTTATACATTCATACACACCAGCCCAAAAGTGACAAGAACATAAATGAACATGTGGTACTTAATTTTAAATGCTTGACCTTTGCTATCTACAATGATAATTGTATATATTGATTTAATTAACATTGTTGTTATGTCTAGGACAATTTGAAGGAACTTATAGTGCAGAAACCAAATTTAGCAGACACTAGTCATGGAAAGGTTGCTTGGAAAGGGGATGCACTTACTCAAATACTAGGAGAAGACAAACCTGGTCGCATACATGGTTTGGGCCTTGTTCCAAATCCTAATCAAGTTTTTGATCTGTCAACTTCACGACGCTTTAAGAATATAAATCTAAGTTCAGTTGACCCGACACCAAATGAAGATGTTCTATCCCTTAGACTTCAAATGGAAAAGTTTCAGAAGCATGCCCAGAATCAAGATGTTGATATTGTAGAATTAAGGCAGAAGACAACAATGTTGGAAAAAAGACAACTAGATCAGGTAAATTTAAATAAATCTTCTATTAATCATTTTGTGTACTAATATTTTGAATTGGTTTGCTAGCAGTGCTTAGATGATCATCCACGAACATCTCAGAATACTTTTTATGTTGATGGGCAAGATTCAAAACGAAAAGTATGTATCTCTATGCAATATGCTTATAAATGTGCTCAGATATTTATAGCGTTATCTCTGTTTTTTTAATGAGATGTAAGCCCTATTCCTTTTCCACAGCGAGTGTATGGTTACCATAGTAAAGGATTTAACATGATTGAGGAACCGGATAATACAATGGTACTGTGGAATTTACATATTTTCAACTAATGTTTGTGCAAAAGCGTGCAATAATCTGTTGTACTTATGCACTACAGAGGCAAAATGATGATGACCATGTGGATTTGTTGTCACCAAACAAATATTCTTCTGGAGACCAGGTTTCTTCACATATTGTCAATATTACTCAACATGGCTTACCACCAATATAATGTCCATACTTGTTGAAAATATTAGTGTTTATTATTGTTTATTTCTACTATCTCATGACCTTGTTTTATCATTGTAGAACAAAAAGGCCATGATACAGAATAATAATGTGCAGCAAGCAAATTCAATTTCTTATGCATACAAGGTTAGTTTGCTTCAAAATTATTTCAGTTTAGACCATGGAGTTGCCTTAAATTTAGTATTTGTAATGGATGATTGTATATAACTGTAGAACAAGGAAACTATTGCATGTGGTGACAATGTGCAGCAAGACTCTAGAGCTTCTACTCAAGTACAAAATGTTAGTATTTATTTGCTACCTCCTAAGAAAAGAACACTTCTATCAAATAATATTTTACACAAATTGAGTGGTTGTCATGAGTTATGACTGTATGACAGACCAATTCAAGATATTTCCAAGATGACAATAGGTTGGACAAACTCAAGCATACCAATATAACCAAGGTGACCAATGCTATTTACTATTATTTGACATGATTTTTCAGTGTACTGCGAAATGTGCCATTTGTAAAATTTCATATACAACAGGTTGTGGACCCAGAAACATCATCATATTGGTCAAATAATGAAGTTCTGCATCACCTGGTGAATATTTATTTAACAACAATGTGAAGTTTTGTTTTCCTAAGAATTATATGGTGAATTTTCTTAATTTTTTTCAGAACAAAAGGAACCCAAAAGGAGCTTGTGCAGCTATGCGGGTTAGCGTATAAGACACATCTCAACTTTATGATACTTAACTTCTCCCAAGAATTGACTTAATTGCATACTGATGTGCATATAACTTTTTTACAGAAACGAAGTGCTACAGGAAATTGGATGCCTACCAATTCAGCAACGGTATAAGAGTATATTTGTTCATTAGCAGTGTTCTTTACAGATTGTTAAGTTTCAGTTGTACAACTATTTTCTCATGCACTTTGTGTTAGGCTGGTACCAAAGTATTTTTGAAGAGCTTGACAAGTCAAAATAAGGATGTCGCATTTGCTACAGTAGTAAGTTGTGATCCAACATACAAGCTTGATGGGGTTCAGATAGGGAAAGAATTTTGGTTAGTGCGTGTCTCTATTTCACTAGCTGCAGATGAAGCATTGGTACGACCATACAAAAGCTACAAAGTTATTGGTGATGCTGTAGGAGCTCATATTGCCTGGCCTTCAACTTTCGTAGGTTCTTCTATTGCCTTCACAATGAAAGTTTGTTTCTTGAGGATATTATATTAAAGCATCCAAAATTTTCAATGTAGGTTGAAAAGATAAATGGATGATGGACAAGTGATCGGCTCGGCAATAAGAAAAAGAGTGGTGGCATCCAAAAAGATTATTCCTCGCCTTAATATTTTATTTTGATAGGAAACAATGTTTAGATGAAAGTATTGTCAAGAATTATGGGATATTATTCGATGTAATGCAACAATTTCTATTTAATATAGCATTGCTTGCTTGCCATGTGTGGATGTTGCTTTGGTTGTTGAATTAATTATTATTGGAAAAGCAACAGATTCTATTATTGTGCTCCAAATAAAAAAATTTTGATCAATTAGATGATGAATCATTTGTTGTACTCTTTTATTAGCGTTGTAACTATGGAAAATTATATGTTGGAAGATACTAGAGAAGGCATCCACACATGGTATGTACCAACACATATATCCGTTGGACCAAGTCATTATATCCGTTGCAACCTTACAACGGTTTTTATAGCTTTTACCAACGCACATATATATGTTGCAACAAACCTTGCAACGCCACTTGCCGCAACGGATATTAGAAGCGTTGGTACAGACCATACCAACGCTTATTTGGACATCCTGCAACACATATATGCGTTGCAAAAGGGGGGTTCCCCTTGTAGTGTCTTGTATCCAATCATCATCGGTTGAGGTGGACATTTCATAGTTATCTTGAATTTTAGTCCACATCTCATGAGAGCTCTCAAGATTACATATTGAATTGAACACCTCTACACTGAAAGCACTAAATAAAGCGTTAGTTGCTTGAGCGTCGAGATGTGAATATTTCTCTTCCTCAATAGTTGGAGTAAGAGGATCTTTTGGAGGAGAAAAACCCACATATATAATCCATCATATTTTTGAACTCATGGCCTTAAAATAACATATCATTTGGATTTTCCAATTATCATAACTTATGTCATCGCATAGAAGTGCTTCATCTCGGCGCACTATATTACAAGTCACCATTCTTTTAACTCTCTAGGCGGTAATGCCTAATAAAATGAGAGACCAAGCTCTGATACCACTTGTAAGATCAAAGAGGCCGACTAGAAGGGGTGAATAGGCAGTTTTAAAAATCTATCTTTTATTTCTATTTGGCTAAAACCAAGTATATAATGCAGAAGCATAACTCAATTTGGTTTAGCACAAACAAGGCCTAAATCAACTAGGTTTACCTAAGTGCACAAATAATCTAAGTCTATGTCAAAGGATTGCAATCCTAAGATGATAAGCAATCAATTTAATTCTTTGAATATAAAGTGCTTGAATGTAAATTGAGCACAAGAGAACAAACCACAATTGGCACGGTTCCTTTTTACCATGGTGTTCGAACACTTGCCAGTCTCCCCTAAATCACGTTGAGGTAAGCCCAAACGAATTGGATCAGCTCCACGAATTAAGTCAAACACCTCAATCCACTAGTGGTAGCTCTTTTTCACTCTGGGTAGGTGAACTCCAACCTTCACAACTTGCCGGATCTTCTCACAACCTTTTTTGAGAAGATCATCATGTACGATGCCTCCAATGCCATTTAGGAGTCGGCAAACTCTAAGAGTAACAAGTCAAGCCATTTACTTGACTCTCACCACATACAATGAATGCACAAGCTTAAATGAATACGAAATCTACCTCTAAATACAACACGTGCAATCTAGAACCCTTCTCTTTACTCACAAGGTGCAACATATGCATAATTGAGAGGAAAAACACACTAACTCAAGAGAATGAAATGAAGTACAAAAAGTCTTACCCCAACCGGTCACAAGGGAGTATTTATACCCCACACCTCAAAACTAGCTATTGGGGACAGAAAACAGGATTTTTGATAGTATCACAGGCAAAACTTCGGTACTTCCTATACTAGCAATCCAGCCTTCCAACCAAACACCAAGATCGATAAAAGAGTAGGAACACATCCTTATCTCTAGCTAGTCATACTTTTGCCTTAGGTCATTGTTTTGATATGCATCAACCCATGATGCATCCTCTTCTTGATGACCTTCAACTCATGAAGATATCTTCCATCCCGTATCTTGACTTGATAATCTTCAACACATGAAGTCGTCCCAAGTCAAGCCCATTTGTCGAACTTAACATATTCATTCAACTCATGAAAAATGCTAGTCCACAAATCAATTGCTGATAATTACAAAAACTTGACCATTAACTCATAATGTATGGACTAGATTCTGCAACATCCCTTTTTGATAATTTACAACATATATACATACTCAAGTTTAACTATTTATGGAGTTCAATCTATATTTTGGATATGAGGAATGCACTAAGTTATAAGAATGTGATGTTGAATGTATATCTCTGTGATTTTCATTTTTTTCATCTAAATGAGACTAAATAATATCATAATCAATAAACATGTTAGTCTTACTATTGCATTAATTATATGAGATTAGGCAATATCATAGTTAATAAACAAATTAGTCTCACAATTGCATTTGTCATTATCACCAAAACCAACTTAATAGAGGTTAAACTTACAATAGTAGCATTTGCCAATGCTTTATATTCATATTTTTACTAGAACGAGAAATTGTAGGTTGTTTCTTTGTGCACCATGAGATCAAATTTCCTCCAAAGAACACTGCAAATCAACTAGACGATCATCGATCATCACTCCACCCTACCCAATTAGCATCACTAAAAGCATTGATTAATCGAGATGCAAACTTCCTTATTCTTAGACCACTTGATGGGTTGTTCTTTAGAAAACAAAGTATCCTCTTGACTGCAATCATGTGAGTACTTGTGGGATTATGCAAAAACTAACAAGCTTTATTTATAGAAAATGCAATATCTGGTCTAGTAAGAGTTAAATAATGAAGACCACCAATAATGCTTATGTATTACGTGCTCTCATTGACTGATAATGCTCCACCACTATCTTTGGTTAAATTATCATAAATACTCATTGAAGTTGTGACTGGTTTAAGTCCTTCATGTTGGCATGACAGAGAAGATCATGTATATACCTCTTTTGTGTTAGCACAATATCATATTGCATTCGCTTGATTCTATACCCAGGAAGTAATGTAGATCGCCAAGATCTTTAACTGCAAAGTCCTTTTGCAATTTAGATAGTAACTTCTCTGTTGCCGACACATATGAACTAACCACAATAATATCATCCACATATATAAGAAAGTATATAGTTATGCCATGATTGTTATAAATAAACAATGAAGTACCTGACCGGGATGGTACAAAACCTACTTCCTATAGTTTTGAACTTAGCCGATGATACGAAGCATGTGGTGCTTGTTTAAGCCCATATAAGGCTTATCCAGTTTGCAAACATGGTGAGATACTATTTATTCTCATACCCAGGTGGTTGGTGCATGTATACTTCTTCTAGTATCCCGTGCAAGAAAGCATTTTGGACATCCAATTGTTGAAGGTGCCATCCCTTTGACATAGCAAGTGAGAGAATCAAATGAATAGTCACATGCTTCACCACTGTGCAAAAGTTGTTTTCACAATCAAGACCATATTGTTGTTTGAATCCCTTTGCCACCAAGTGAGCCTTGTAACGATCAACAGTGCCGTCAGCTTTTCATTTGATTTTGAATACCCATTTGCTGTCAATGACATTTACTCCCTTCCTTTTTGGTACAAGGTGCCAAGTGTTCTTTTTGACTAGTGCAGAAAATTCTTCATCCATTGCTCGAATCCATTCAAAATGCTGCAGTGCTTCTTTGTGATTTGATGGCTCTATGCAGAGAAGAAAGTCTTGATGATGACAATTGCTGGTGTTGTAGAACATAGTGCCATCAGTGAGTATACAGGTCACTCTTATGTTGTTCCTTACCCAAGTTGTCACGCGATCAACTTGCGGTACTTCTCCTTGATCACCAAAAGCATCAATAGTAGGAGCTCTAGTCGAGTCAGTATGAGATGGAGACTGATGTTGCCCAGAGATGCCCAGAGAAAAAGGTAGAGGAGAAGCACCTGTATCTAATTCCCTACTCTGTGAGTCATCTACAGGAAACAAGTGAGAGTAGGAGGAACACTTTGTGTGTCTATTATCACTGTGATCATTCTAATTATATAGAGAAGGCAATAGAATAGATTCAGATGTAATTGTCAGACGTGGAACAGTGACTGAGCTATCAGCAAAAGGAAAAATTTGTTGGTAAAACTGAACATCACTAGAGATAGATACTCGGCTAGTGGAGGTGTCTAGCCTAGGAAAACACAGCGTTTAGAGCAAAAAGAAAGTTTATGCTGATTATAAGGGTGCATGTTCAGCCAACAGGCACAACCAAAAATCCTGAGAAGATGATATTCAGGATCAGTACCAAAAAGACATTTTAGAGGAGTTTCTTGAATTATGGTTCGACTAGGTACTCAGTTTATCAAGAAGCAGGCAGCAAGGAAAGCTTCATCCCAGAATCTAAGCGGCATAGAGGCTTGGGCAAGGAGTGTCAGGCCCACGTTCACAAATGTTGGTGTTTGCATTCAGCGGCAACATTTTGTTGGTGGGTGTGTGGATAGGAAATGTGGTGTGCTATGTCAACTTCTTTAAAAAAAACCTATTTAGTCTATGATATTCTCCTCCCTAGTCTGATTGGACGTAGAGAATTTTATGATTCAGTTGTCGTTCAACATTTTTTTGGAAGTGCAGAAAAATAGTGAAGACATCAGCTTGAGATTTCAACAAGTAGATCCAAGTATGCTTACTATAATCGTCAATAAAGCTAACATAGTTCTTGAATCCATTTATTGATGAGTGGGCAGGGCCCCAACATCAAAAAAAAAGTTCTAAAGTAGGAAAAGGAGGTTATTTGCTCTTTGCTTGATGACAAGCATTACAGAGAGAATTATTTGGCTAAGGACATGAAACAGCTAGATTATTGTCTTGCAAAATATGTTGAACAACAGCTAGGGATGGATGCCCAAGTCTATAGTGCCAGCCTTCGATGGAGACCTTTTTACTGGACAAGACCTTCATGTGTGGACTGGAACAATTCAAACTTGGTTTTATTGGGTAGAGTCCTCCTCTGCGTGCACCATGAAGTGGCATCTTGGTGGTTTAATCCTTCATGATGAAGTATTTTGGATGGAATTCAACAAAAACATTATTGTCAGTGGTAAGTTTGTGGACAAAAAGAAGATTCTTAGATGCTTTTGGAACGTGAAGGACATTGTGCAGATGGAGAGGTCGAATAGGAGTTTTAATTTTAGAATGACCATAATGTGAAATAGACAAACCTGATCCTCCTATGGTTTGAACTTGATCCTGGCCAGAATATTTCTCCTTGATTGCCATCTTGTCAAGATCAGTAGTTATATGATCAGTGGCACCACTGTCTGTGTACTAGTTGTTGTCGATGGTGGAGGATGGTGCTCCAAATGTTGCTGACATCGCTGAAGACCTACCTTCCTCCGCCTGATATGAATGATCAAACCTATGGTAGTAACGAAGTGCTCCATGGCCGATCTTCCCACAAACTTGGAAAATTGGTCTGCCATTGTTGTTGCGAGTGCTCCCTTCAACAGAATTGTTCTTTGGTGGTGCACCATTTCTACCGCGTCCACGACTCTTGCCACGCCCACGACCATTGCTGTATTGTTGGTTGCGCGAGAAGTTTGCAGAGGAACCTATAGTTTGGATTACACTGGAAATATGCTCTTGTCGCATTTCATAGCTCAAGAGATGAGCATAGAAATCACTAAGCAACATAGGAACAAGTCTTGTTGTAACAGAGGTAACAAGAGCATCATAGTCATGATCAAGAGCAGTGAGCATGTAAGTGATTATCTCTTTTTCTCTAAGAGGTTCTCCTACTATGGCTAGATTATCAACTAGAAGCTTCATCTGATTGAAATAATCAGTGGCAAAAAGATCTTTCTTGCGAAAGTTAGAAAGCTGGAATCTAAGCTGCATAATTCTATCTTGAGAATTAGAGAAAAATATGCTCTCTAATGTAGTCCAGACTTCTCTGGATGTAGGAAGGAACATGACTTGAGTAAAGATAGACTCAAAAAGAAATGAAAGCAGAGCGCTAAGTACCATTTGATCTTACTGAAGCCAAGACTGGTACGCCGGGTTGGGAATCTATGAAGCACCAATCTGCTGAGGTGTTGCTGACTGAAATCGAAGGAGCCACCATGGATCCATCAATGTACCTGAGCAGCTATTGGCCGCGAAGGTAAGGCATGAACTGGGCCTTCCATAGGAGGTAATTGCTGTCGGTTAATTTCACATTTATCAGATATGAAAAGGAGGGAGTGGGAAGAAGGCCTACCATAGTTGAAGTGATTGTCGTGGATGGTATGGAGGTTTGTGAACCTACTGTAGACATCTTGTGAGACATTATGAAGGCTCAGATACCATGTAAAAAGATATGACAGAGTTCTTGAAGAGAATGAATTACTCCGGCTTAATCAGCTGAGTTAACCCCTGTATACTTTATATACTATTGTCAAATGATAACAGTACAATTGAAACATAACAAACAGGAGAAGGTGGGAGCGAGTATTCAGCTAGTAGTTACATGAATCTCGGTTGTGCTACAGAATGCATCAAAGATAGCTAAACTAACTCTGAGAGATTGGGACAACACTACTAACAAGTCTTTTAGTGCTTGTAACAAGAGGTAGCTTAACTAGCTCTAAAGTGTGATCATCAGCGATTGAAAATCCTAATCGATCTACCGTGTACCCTACATGTGTATAGCGTTGACACTAGATACATGTATAAATTAAAATTCATAAGTGCACGGATCATCTATAGTTTTTTACCTAGGAGTATTCCAATATATTGAAATCCACAAAAAAAGTTAAGATAGACTTTACTACTTACAATAAATTACTACTAACTAAAGCAATGATTAAATAAACTAAGATAGAAGCCTAGATTATCCAATCTTATTAAGATCCTCCCCTAGACTAGGTTCACTTACTGCAAATCATTGCTAGATTGGTCTAATAGCAAATATCACTTCTCATGCTAGGTTGGTTTCTCACCCTACAAATCTATAACGGCCCCTTCACTGTTCACCCCTGTCACGAGTCTATCCAGCTAATAAACACTGACAAGATTTGCACAACTTGGCATAGATTGGCCTAATAGATCAAAACACCCTATTACATCTACGACTAAATAATTGATAATCATGAATTCGTAATTACCGATTGAGAAACAAACATAATATTAAGAAGATACAAGCAAAGCATGAAAGAGTACTAAAATAATAGATCAATCCATAATTCATAAGTTACAGCAAGATCCTCACACCTCGAGGAAAAGAGAGAACTACTCATGCATAATTTAACGAGACGAAGAAGAAAGGCTCCAGAACCTCGTCATTAGTTGATTATTAGAAGGGAATTAGATGATCTAATCCCAACTAGAGTGCTAATTAATGGGCTAAAACAATACGAATCCTCATCTAATCTACTAGAAGAAGAACCCTTGGAATCGTGATTTTTTGGCGGAATTTGAATTCGAAACTTCAGAACTTGGATGCTGAAACCGAGGGAGGGGTGTCAAATTATAGGGGGCAGCGCTAGAGGTGGCACCTTTGGGTGTCTGGGTTGACGCCGCCCCTGGCTGAGTCTATTTCAATGTCTTGGTCCTCCTCTTTTCGTTTATGGACTTGCTGTTTTGACACATTTTTCCTTCCAAATCCCCTCCTATCCTTTCTTGCCAATAAGTAATTTCCAATTCTTATGAGGAGTCGGTGGGAAGCTTCTGGAAGCTTGGCGGAGTTTGGAGTTTTAGTTGAAGACAGCAGTGGGGTGGCGCCAAAGGTGACGCCTCTAGGTGCCCCTAGTGGTGCCAGCCCCTAGCTGGTAGGGCTATGCAGTTTCATACCGTACCAAAAAAACCGTACCGAAAAAACCGAACCGGTCAAATCGGTTTGACCAGTTTTCGGTATTCGGTTTGGTAGCTAGAAAAGTGGTATTTGTATGATTCGGTTTTTTGGGTAAAAACCGAGGGAAAATCGAATTTCCCGAAAAAACCGAAAAGCCCAGTAACTCAGCGATGGCGTCTCTCCGATCTCGGCGGCCCACCAGCACCACGCACGCAGTCATGCACCGATGGCCCGGCATGATGCACGCGCGGCAAACAGCTAATCAACAGATCTAACCCTAGTGCTGTGCAGACGCCAGACGGCTAGCCAGACTGAGTGACCGACGCCCCTCGCCTCGCCTCACCAGATCCGCTTCCTCTCGATCCGAGCTCCTCGAAGCCTAGCGGCTATTGCTAGCGCTCGTCGGTCGGCTCGCCAGATCCGCTGCCGGTGCTCCCCCCAGTCCTAGGCTCGGCCAGCGGTCGCTCGGGCCTCGAGCTCTGGTGCTCCACACCTCCACCTCCTTTGCCCTTCGGTGCTCGGCTGACGGCTGCTCCGCGCCTCCGCCTCCTTCGGTGCTTTGGTGCTCCGCGCCTCCGCCTCCCTCTCCCAAGATGCCGGCGAGGCGACGCCAAGCCCCCACGTGGAGCTCTCCCTCTCCCAAGATGCCACTACTATTCTGACTCCACTCCAGTCCGCGGGTGCTCTCCCTCTCCCAAGACGCCAGAGTTACGGAGTCAATAGGATCTTGCGAAGTAAGTCCTTTCTGGCTTTCTCTCTGTTTCATTCATTGGTAGATTGCTAGTCTGTTGTGACTTATGAAGTAGGATCTTGCGAAGTTGTAAGAACTTGTAAGTTGAAATGTTGTTGCATTTGCATGCTTACCAGATTGCTAGACTGCTAGTTGGTACACTGGTAGAGGCGTAGAGTGGTTGTTGCCTACTGACTCAGGAGATGAACAATTGAACATTGAACAGATCCATGCTGGACACTGGTAGAGGTGTAGCTTCCTCTGTCCAGTACTAGACAATTTAGATTTTAGAGAACACTGAACAAATCAGTCACGGTTAATTTGTAGTGTGTTTGTGTAGCTTCCTTTGTCCAGTACTGGACAATTTAGAGAACATTGAACAAATCACTCATGGTTAATTTGTAATGTTGTTGCATTTTTGGTTAATGGTTAATTGGTTATCTATCTTTGCATTTTTGGATTATTAGATGTCTGAGTCAAATGATATTGCAAATATTGATGTTGCTGCTGCTGGGTCAGTGGGTATGGGTATGAATGTGAATGTGGGCAGCGATGAAGCTGTTGGTCCCAATGAAGCTCAAGATGGAAAGAAACAAATGAATCCTAGATCAGAGATATGGAACCATTACACACGACTACCAAATGACCGGAATAAGGCTAAATGCAAGTATTGTTCTCGGATCCTTGCCTGTGATTCACAAAAAAAATGGTACCTCCTCACTGGTCTCTCATGCAAAATGTTGTAAGAAGCATCCTGCCAAGATCAACAGTCAAACTGAACTAAGCTTCCAACGTAGTGTAGACGGCCAAAGTAGTTGCATAGTACCTTGGCAATACAATGCAGAAGATGTTAGGGCATCATTTACTCGCTGAAGATAAGTACCTTGCTGAAGATATAGAAGATGATGATCATGGCTTTAATATTCTCTTGGTGGAAGTACAACTCACCTCGTTTTCCAATCCTCTCACGGATGGCCCGTGATATATTAGCAATCCCTATATCAATTGTTGCTTCTGAATCAGCTTTTAGTACTAGTGGTCGTGTTGTTGATGATTTTAGAAGCTCCTTGACTCCATTCACACTCCAATGCTTGATATGTGCACAAGATTGGTTGCGTTCTTCAAAGCGCATCAATGTGGAAGCCGATTTAGCGGATTTGTTTAAATTTGAAGAAGGTACTATAATATATGCAATATATTTTTCATGTTATGCTTCAACTAATTAGCTTATTTTTCATGTTATGAAGGCATTGAAATGTCAGGCCTAGATCCAACTCCAACAGCAAGTGTCTACTCCTCGGATCGAGTTTGATGCTTTTGTTAGTATTTCAAAATTAGACTGTCTAATGTATGTGTTTGCCGGCCACAAACTCCAATGAATATTCTGTTTAAAAGAATTAACCAATATCGTGCTTATATGTTCTGTGATGGTGCAGACTCTACTGCGGTGCCTGCTGGTTTATGTGCTGCAGCTGCTGCTGGTTTCATTTGTGCTGCTGCCTGCTGGTTGCTGAAGTGTTGTGCTGGTTTCATTTGTGCTACTGCCTGCTGGAGTTATATGTGCTGCTGTTTATGGAATGTGCTGCTACTGTCTGGCTGCTGCTGTATTATGTATTATGTAATGTGCTTCTACTGCCTGGCTGCTGCTGTCTTTATTTGCTGCTATTTATGTATGGATGTTTTTATGTGCTACATTGCTACTGGCCTACTGCTGCCTGGCTGCTGCTATCTTTATTTATTTGCTGCTACTGCTAGTTGCTGCTGGTGCTGGACTAGTTTAGTGGTTTATTATGTATGGATGTTTTTATGTGCTACACCGCTACTGGCCTACTGCTGTCTTCTGGCTACTGTGCTGCTGTGAGTGATGTCCTGTCCGGCTGTGACTGTGAGCTGTGAGGTGTGTCGTGTGTGCAGTGTGCTGTTCTGCTGTGAATTGTGCATTTGTGCTGCTATCCGAGTATGAGTATCCGACTGCCAGTCTGCCACTGCTATTCTGAATTTTTTATTGTAGAATGGAGAATTGGAGTCTGGAGATGAGATTAGCATTTAGCAATTCGCGCAAACTTTGGTAAAATTGGTATTAACCGATACCGTATCGAAATAAGATGGTATTTACCGATACCATACCGTATTCTGAAAAATACCGTATTTTCCGAAATACTAAAACCGTATTTACCGATCAAACCGTATTTACCGAACCGTATAAACCGAAAAAACCGAACGAACAGTCCTACTAGCTGGTGGGCCCAGGTGGGTTAGTTATGGTATTCCACCATAATTTATAATAATTGATCTTCAGTGTTTTGACATATTTTGGCATGATTTTTGGCACTTTCTGCGAAACAAATGAAATAACGAGACAACTTTGGTTTTCAGTTACGGTAAGCTGCCAAGTAGCACAATTACACAGATTTTATCGAATAAAAACATAATGTTGGTGTATATACACATAAAATGAGCACCAACTTACAGGAAGTATACTTTTATGGCTTGAAATGTACAGTCCTTTGATTTCTTACAAAGATGGACTCGTAAATTAAATGCTACTTTGAAATGCATGCTTTTGTTAGCTGACGTAATAAGTGTACTTATTTTGCACGAGCTATTCGGTCATTTCCTGCGAAGACGGACTTAGAAATTAATAAAGCCGTGTCTAATAAGATTTGTCTAGAATGTAGGAATTTTGCAAGAAAGAGAACAATTTTTTAAAAATTATCGTGAAACGCCTACATTCTAAATAGGGAGATTGGATCATGTACCCTCCCTTTAGTTGGGAAATTGAGGATTTACTCTCCACATCTCAATGACACGTGGGGTCATCATAAGTCACTGACACATGGACCAGGAGGGTAAATCCTCAATTTCCATCTAAATGGAGGGTATATGATCAATTGCCAGTTCTAAATATAGCCTAAAGGGTATATTAATAATAGGATATTTATGCAAAAGCAACATGTTAACCGTTAGCTACATCATAAGTGCTCCAAAGAGAATATGTGCACTTTATCAGGCTTAGGAGTAAAACTTTTCGGGTCTTCACTTGCACACTATACTTGCTTTTTATCTCCCATTTGTTTTTCCAGATCCCATATCCCTTCTCTTCTATGCCAAGGCGTCGGCAAAACCACCCAAAAAGAAAGAAAATTTTCATAACTTTACAGCCAAAATTGCAAACTGGATTAAACAAATGGAGGCAGTGAAGACAATAGGGGATTATATTACTCGCTAAATATCTCGTGGAAGATCACTCCCAAAGTGCTTCCTATCACAAAGCAAGGTTGATCCTTGGGCCCCCTAATTAACAACAGATACCATGCCAATGGCGTCAACAAATACATATATAAGATTCAGCATGCGTCACACACGATCCTGGAGTCGATTAACAGCGTGATTAAAATATGAGCATGCGATTAATTAGCTGGTGGTTAGCTAGCACCATTGATCCGAACTTGGCCTCGTTCCTGTTGTCAACTGTTTTTCAAGGACAAAAAAGAAATCTCAATCTGGTGCGCTTGATGCTGGAGTCGCCACTAAACCAGATCTGGCACAACGATGATCTGCCCCAACTGTTCTGTTTGGTTAAGCTGTATGCATGCTAGGATTGCTATGTACAATAAATGCAAATAGAAGGCGAGTCTTCTTTGTTTAATGGTAACCACAATTAAGCAGAGGTAGACACTTGTTTTAGAAAATGCACCAGGAACACACTGTGGCCTAATATATTGCTAATGGCAATGGTGTCTTTCACATGGTACCATTAAAAATACTTAGCTGCCCTAGCTGGTGTACTGGTTGTACTAAGGGGGTAACTACTGATGTGCCATTTGGAGTGTCTCATTCTTGGAAATTAAGGTGTGGATTCCGATTCGGTGATCGAAATGCCATGGATGGAGCATCCTGTTGCTTGATAGCACGAGACGATACCCAAGTCCGAAGCTACCAATTTTTTTTCTTTGAGATCAAGTCCTCAAGTTATCACTTGATAATTCAAATTGTAGCCACAAATTATTTATTCTACAAATACCTTTGATTTTCAATATAATTAGACACTAAGTTGACACAAAATGTTCTTGCGATTTCATTAGTGATTAAAACATTAAGGTGCCGTTCGGTTGGACTAAAATAAGATAACTTATGGCTAAAATTGCACTATAATCATCTGAAATTACACTGTAACTAATGGTGACTTATTGGGCATAACTAAATTTAAAAAAATTTAAAATAGAAAATTAGGTTAGCCCATCATAGACAATATAAACGAATACAGGAAAAAAACCGGCAAAAAGCTCAAAAGCTAAAAAGTCAGAAAAAGACGAAATTTAGAAATGGTGAAAAATAAGGCACAAGCCAGAAGCTCAAGCCAAAATAAGCAAAACCTAAATACAATAATTTCGTATTTATGATTAAATAGGTTGAATTTGAAAGAAGTCATAGGCTCTCTAGCTTCCTTGACGAGTAGCAGCAACCAACTGCATTGTTGAAATATGACTATCTCTAGGGATACAAAGAGATGCTATGTCTAATTTGTATTTATATTCCGTACAAACAATATAATTATGTATAAACATCATCATGAAGTTGGAAAGTAGAAGGTATAACTAACTATATTGTTTGCCCCCACAAATAAAACATAATATAATCATAGGCAATCCTTAGGGGCAAAGCCAAAGGTTACTTCTAGAGAGGTGTAGACTTGTCAAGCAATCGGGTGATGCTTCAACTGTGGCGGGAGCTGTGCTCTTTTCCATGTAGCTCGATATTAGTCCAACAGGTTGTTAAAATTGAGAAAGGTATGTAGGAGAGAACTTCCAAATTAAAGTTGGAGTGGTCGTGGTGGTACTTATTAGAGCTTAAGTTTTTAGCTTTTAACTTTTTAATTTTATCTTTTTCTAGTTTTTAGTTTTTTTTTCATTATTTCTTTGTATTGTTTGTGATGGCATAACCTTGTTTATTTATTTTAAGTTTTTAAATTTAATTACACTGAAAAAAACTGCTACATTAGGAAAAAAAGCCTAGAAGCTCAAGCTTCAAAAGTACGAATAAGCAACAGTGTATAGCACAACTAACTACATCAACTAACACTTTCACTTGTATTCTAATATCTTCACAAAATGCCCCTATGAACTCATTTATACCAATATGCCTAAGAGACTGTTCATATTGGGTTTTACTGATGACTTTTGGTTACGGCTGATAATAGTAGTGGCTGATAAAAATAGCTGATGACTAGTAGTGGTTGATAAATAGTAGTAATGACGGACTCAGGATTAAAATATAGCTATGGCGGAACACGAACTCGCAAGCGTGAAGATGAAGAAAAACAACCAGCCTGACTCTGATGGTTATCCCCACTGAATTGGGATCGATCCTTCAAGTTCACATCAAGGTTAAGTAGATATGATATAGATAAATTAAGTGGTTGTTTGGATGATTGGATCCCTTAATGAGATGGTGCTTGTGTGTAATAGTCCAACACACACACTGGTAAGCAAACCAAACAGCCAGACTTAATGCAACTATTCATAAAAACAGTTTCGCATATATGCATCCCCAAACATAGTTAATTAGACAATGGGCAAATGAGAAACAATGGAAAGGGACAAAGGGAGAACCTGAACTGATTGACCCTCATTCTCTTCTTAGTGCTTAATTCTGGTTGTAATCAAGGTTACGCTGACCTGAATGAACATATTTGTGTTATTGACATGTGTGATAGCCATCACTGCAAATTTACAATATGAATCTGCATGCTCTATAACATAGATAAATGACCAAAATCATAGAAGTCTTTATTCCTTTGTCATTATGTATGCACCAAGGTTGTGCAGTGCCACTCGTTTTTCCAACCAAAAAGAAAAAGAAAAGAATGCTTTGTTTACTTACTTGACCAGCGTATGATGGGTCTTTAACAAAGCCGAAAATTAGATTTGCAATAGGATCAACAAGATCATATATCACTTCAGCTGCTGCCTTCACCTGAACCTGAAGGAAAATCAAGAACACCGGATTCCCAAATTAATCATAGATTCACAGTCATTTACTTGAATCACTTCTCTAATTTGATCCCAATTCCAAAATTGCATTGCAAAAATAACTAAAGAAGTATATCTTGACCGCGCACACACCACAGAGCAAGCGAGATGGAGTGAGAGAGAGAGAGAAGAAAAAATAGAAACCAGCAAGACAAAAGGCCAAGCCAAGCAAAGCAAAAACTCACGCCCCCCATCTCCTCCCTTCATCCCCAATCCCAATCCCCAGCCCCTTCCAGGTTAGCCTACGCCCCCAACTCCCCCTCCCTCCTCAGCTTGACGACGGTGTGACAAAGCGGCTGCTGTAGCCTACAGGCTACAGCCCCTGGCTGGCTAACCGCCAGCCACCGCCGCGTGCCACGCCCCTGGCCATTGGCCGTCGTGCCACATCCCCTGGCCGTCATGCCCGCTCGCCACCGCACCGCACTCCCCTAGCCGCCACATCGCGCCCACCGGCCACCGTGCTGCCTTGCTCGCTCTAGGGTTAGGGTTGCTTCCTTTGTTGATTTGCTCAATGCCTCCACTTGGGACTCAGCTATGGTTGTGACTCTACGAGCGATTGCTCTCGCCTCTCTGGGACTCGGCCACTTGGGCCTTTGCTTATACTTCTACTCGCCTCCTTGGGTTGGACACTCTTCTCCTGGGCTTAATCACTAGGCTGCCTCAAGTCCAACTGGCACAACGCTTGACTTGGTTCATCCTGAGAAATGAAGCTCACCATGGTGTGCGGTGGTGCCGGCTCTAGAGGAGGGGGTTCCGGCCAGCGACAGAGCTCTCGCGATCGCCTGACCTCACGCCGAAGGGTGGGTCCGCCCCTGAGCAGTAGTGCATTATGTAAGAAAGATGATGCAACGAAAGACACTGCAATATTTAGACCACAATGCGACTTATAAATTGTAATATAATAAAATACAAAGTACGTTACAATATGTAAAAGCGAAAAGTAGTGGCTGATAGACGTAGCTTATAGAATCTAGGGTGTTCGTATTGGTTTCTGCTTCTAAAAGTAGAACCCAGAAGCAGAACCTAATATTAACATGGCCTTGGTTTCTGAATGCTGACATATACCCAATCCTCCCTGTTCATTCTTAACTGTCTAAAGTATTGCACAACAGATACTTAACTGTCTAAAAGTATTGCACAACATATACAGGTGCTCAGCTCCACCAGCACACATAGCCCACCAATTAAAAAACAAAAGGCATTTCCAACCACATGAGCTTGGCAAAACCTCAAGACAACATGGACAAGTGACCCCTTCCCCATGATAGAAAAACATAGGCAAAATAATCCCCAAGTCCTAATATTTTGTTAGGTCGCTCCTTGTGCCATCTCCCAAAAATTGCGTCCACCACTCATGTGTGGCCAAGTGGAGAATCTCCTTGTGCCAGCTTGGACACTCTCACCCCCTTTCTTTGCCTTGTTGCTTTGGTTAGACAACCTACGCTTAACCACATTCCAACGCCAAAGCATCCTCCTATATATGCGCGCACACACACAAGCACCAAAACAGGCAGAAGCAAACACAATCGAGCACGACATATACTCCACATATCCAGCTCCAATCGCCTCTTCAAGACTACTACCGACAGCAACGACAACAAAGACCACTACAACAACAAGAGGCAACGAGGAGTAGAAGCTTCAGCTCCCGTTCTTGCGGCTGCTGCAAGAATGGGCGTCCTTGGGGAGTGGCAGCGGGGGCCAGCCATCGGCCGTGGCGCGTCGGCGACGGTGTCCATCGCCACGGACCGCCTCACGGGCGACGTGTTCGCGGTGAAGTCCGTGGAGATCGCGCGTGCCGGCGTCCTCCGGCGGGAGCAGAGCGTGCTCTCTGCTCTGAGCTCGCCGTACGTCGTGTCGTGCGTGGGCTCCGACGTGTCGGCGGCGGCCGACGGGAGCGGCGCGATGTGCTACGACCTTTTCTTGGAGTTCGCGCCTGGCGGGTCGCTGGCCGACGAGATCAAGCGGTGCGGCGGCCGGTGCGGGGAGACCCTGGTCCGGTCCCGCGCGGGCGACGTCCTGCGCGGGCTGGCGTACATCCACGGCGCGGGGATCGCGCACTGCGACGTCAAGGGCCGGAACGTGCTCGTCGGCGCCGACGGGCTCGCCAAGCTGGCGGACTTCGGGTGCGCGCGGTGGACGGCCGAGGACAGCAATGCCAGTGGCGCGACGATCAGAGGCACGCCGATGTTCCTGGCGCCGGAGGCCGCCCGGGGAGAGGCGCAGGGGACGGCGGCGGACATCTGGGCGCTCGGGTGCACGGTTATCGAGATGGCCACCGGCGGCGCGCCGTGGCCGCGGTTCGCCAACCCCGTCGCCGCGCTCCACCACATCGCCCACTCCGGCGACGTCCCGGAGGCTCCCGCGTGGTTCTCCGACGAAGGGAAGGACTTCTTGGCAAGGTGTCTCGTCAGGGACCCCGCGGCGAGGTGGACGGCGGAGCAGCTGCTCGAGCACCCGTTCGTGGCCTCCTCGCAAGCCAATTCCACCTCCAAAGCCGCGGAGATCGAGCAGTGGATATCGCCCAAGAGCATCCTCGATCAGAGCTTCTGGGAGGATTCGTCAACGGACTCCGACACGACGGTGGCGCTCACGCCCGCCGACCGTGTCCGCGCATTGGCGGCCGGCGCGTCCGTCGCGCCTGACTGGACCTGGACCGGCGAGGATTGGATCACGGTCTGCGGCCTCACCGACAGCGACGACACCACACTCTCCCTAAAATCCGACGCGGATACGACGGACGCCGGTAGAAGCAGTGGCGACGAGGAGCGCGTCTCCTCCGCCGGCGGCGAGCAAATCGGCGTGGACGCGGCGCCGCGGCAGCACGGGTCACATGGTTCAGCTGACGGCGACGCGAGCTCTAGCACTAGCTGTAGCTTTTGCCGCGGCAACAGCGTGATTAGCGGCCGTAATAATGGCTGTAGTAACTTTGCAAGCAGAAGCAATGGATGCTGTTGGTTAATCAAGTTGGCTAACGTTTACTTTCCCGCGTGCTGTTTCGTTTTTCACCTTTTCCGGGGGCGGGGCGTCCTTTCCGTCACGTGCCAGGAGAGCGCCGTATTTACTAAGGGTGGGCCGGTCATTTTTTTCCCCCAATATTCATATTTAAAAAACATAAATATTATAAATAAAATTTATATAAAAAATATTCATATGTATATTTAAAAATATTCACATTGATATTCAAGAATATTCGTATTCGAGACTATTCGACTCGTATTCGATCCATTTCCGAAACCTGGGAAAAATCCGGACAATTTTTGTGATTTGAAATTTGAATTTAACTGGTTTGAAACCAGTAACCGTTCTGGTAACCGGTTAAAAACTGGCAAAACCGCTAGAAAATTGTTCTACCGAGATTTATTACATGAGTTATAGGAGGATATTCGTATTCGACCGAATTAAGTACATATTCGATTCGAATTCATATCTGTTACCACATTCGATTTGTATTCATATTTGTTTTCAAATTATAAATTCGTATTCGTATTTAAGTCTATTCGATCATATTCAATCCATTTTTATCCCTAGTAATTACGAGGTGGTGGTTACATAGACTTATCTTACGGCTCAACAAAGGTACATACCCATTATTAAGTGTTGAATCTCAACACAGCTAATGGCTTTTGTTTATGGTCGAAGTGTTTTATTTGCTTTTTTTAGATGACGGCTAACGACGAAAATATCTACGTAGATGATGTATGTAATTTTATATTTAAAAGTCATTTAAAATCTACTTCAAAAAGTTATTTTGTTTATTTTAATTTTTGAAGAAACTAAAAATCAGCCAGCAGGCAAAAAAACAGAGCCGCTACGTGAGCACTTGCTGCCAAAACCAATCAGTACGCGTAAACGCTGGCTGACAGGTGGGTCTGGTCGAGCGGTAGGAGGACCAAAGATGCACGTTACGCACGCCGAATCCTCGGAGTCGATGATATTTGAGCATGAGGTTCGCGAGGGGCAGGGAGTGCAACCACCTGACCCGACCCAACTTTTCGGGCAGTGGTGCGAGAGGCGAGGAGGTGACGTACGTTGCGGCCACTGCCTTTGGTGCGAAAAGCTGCAGGAATACGGGAGTTGAATGGTCGCGTCCGACTAGTTGGTTGGTTTGTTGGTTACTTTGGTCTCGCTCTAAATTGGTCTGGCTTCTGGATTTTTTTTGTTTTTATTTATTTAAATTAGAATATACCGGAAACACGTTAGATTTTAATTTTAGCTTAATTTAATTTTTTGGATTTTTGGTTTTTGTCTTTTTATCATATTGCTTTGTATTGTCTGTGATAATATAACGGTTCTTTTTCTTATTTTTTAATTTTCTTTTAATTGAATGATTCAAAATGTTAACAATCGTTACAGTGCAATTCCAACCAAAATTCAAAAGCTTAAGCCCTTTGAAGCAGGCCCTTATATAGCACCGTATGTGTATAGTTAGGGTCAGTAGTAGCCGGCCGCTTACTTTGGGCTTGTGGTAATCTCGGTTAACTGACATTTTCATACCACACGAATTTGGAAACCAAGTAACTAGATTTTCAAATTTTTACAAAATAAAGTACCAACCGGTTTTTGTCAATTCGTCGGTTTTTGGTCAATTTGACCAGCTTTTGTTTGGTTTCCAAATTCAACTTCAAAATCTGAATTCATATTTTCAGGCGATTTTTAAGGAGTTACCTCCGCCCGCCTGTAACCGGTGAGAAACCATATTCAGCATTGTAGCATTCGGACATAAAACGAGAACCAGAACCATGGTACCAGGCAGTCATGGTTTGCAAGCCAAACAAGCTCGACTTCACTTTTCATCCCCAACCAGTGGCGGAGCCACCTCCCGATGATCCTAGGCCATTGGCAGACAATGCAGTGGGTGTTGTTAGCTATAGTAGCAGCATTCTTGGCTCACCGGTGAACAATGCTAGGCTTATTAGACTCTAAAAATTCCTAGCTCCGCCGCTATCCCAACCACCTTCGCCAAGTCCCAACCAATTTCTGGGTAGTGTTAAAACTTTCGGTTGCAAAAAAAATTCGGTCACCAACGAAAGGAACAAAAACCGAAATTTCATCCATTTCGTTCGAAATTTCGGACGAAAAAAATCAATTTTGATGAAATTTAACCAAAACTTGAATAAAATTTGAATAAATTTTAAATAGAGCTAAATTCGGCCAAATTTTAGCCGAATTTAACATGTTTCGGTACCCAAGGAAAGGGACGAAATTTCGTCCGAAATTTGTTTCCTGATTCAGGGCACCACTGAAGTGCTGCAAGCAAGGCATACTCTCTCTCTCTCTCCCCCTTCTGGATTTAATTACCTCCATGCCAAGTCGCCAAATATCTCGATCGATCTCTATGCCTTTCTGTATGTAGTTGGGGACCAACGCATTCACGTGAAGCCATGGCTTGGTAACCGTACGTTAGAGCTAGTGAAATGAGAAAACAAATTTAGTTTTAGTTTTTAGTCCCCTGACGATGCATACTTGGTTTAGGCTTAATTTGGCATTCAGTCCTGTAATAATTCACAATTATGTTTTACTGCATTTAGATATATTACCTATACTTTATTTCTTGGAGCTAAATGCTTCTTAGGGCCTATTTAAAATACAGAAATTTCATAAAAAAATTTATAAGAAATAGTCCAGATCTCGTTGAAATTGAAAAAGAAATTACCGTACTCTACACAGAGCCTTGATAGATAAAGATTCACGTAGCAGCAGAAGACTTCATGGTAGATGGCACAGCACAACAACTAAAGGGGGTGTTTTTTTTAGACTGCGTCTGAGGGTTTGAAAATGCTGAAACTGTAACAAAAATAAATTAAGAAAATGTTGAAACTTGCCATATTATTTACGAATGTTTACCGTCTTGATATTCCACAATTCGCATCAACAAAAGAGCTAGGTTTCTAGTACGTAGTGGTGTACGTGATTTAACAGTGTACGCTAGACTTTCTGATGCATGTTTGTTCCTGATTAACATACTATAAGCTCCTGTTGGTGCAAACAAACAAACCAACGTGTGTCATAACTCAAGTTTTGAGTACTATTCTTAAGTTAGCATGGCTATGGTACAAGGACGAGCTTTCTTACGCAAAGAAACGCTAGCTACAATGCCTCGAGATTCGTGCACAAGAGAGCAGCATATGCCCTAATTAAGGACCAAGGCCAATGGAAGTTGCACGCATAAATTCCATTTTTCACAACGCTGCAAAAAGGAGAGAGAGAGAGAGAAGAAAGGCATACTGAGTAGATCGCTCACCGACATCACTAACTATATACCAGGTCGTTTTCAGCAACGGCAAGAGGTAACTTGAAATGGTCATGACTCATGATAAAAAGATGGTGATCAGTGATGTATTAAAAAGAAGGCTCTACCTGATGGATGGAGTGAGTGCACTTAGACAAAAGGGGCCTGAGAGGAGAGAAATGGTCCACGTTTCCAGCATGAAGAGAAAAAAAAAAGAAGGGGCACTGCTCCAACAACCAGACTTCTGTAGTGGCAATTCAGTTTGGTGTAAACTCCAAGTCATTCACGGACGCGCACACACACACACACACAGAGACACGACACGGGTTGTGGACTATGGAGATTTGGTCTAATGAGTAATGATCATGATATATCATAGAGTAAAAAAGGAAAAGGCGCGTCCTTTTTCAGGGTAGGAGAAGCTAAATCCATGTAGCGTAAGCAAAAAATCACAGAAACACGGCTCTATAAGGGCACTCCTAATAAACTCATCTTAGTAATATCTAGAGAATGCCACATGGGACTTAGAGTGAGTTGGAAGAGAAATTAATGAAAAAAAAGAGAGAGAAAAGTAATATCTCACACAAGACATTGCATAGGCACAAAACTCAAACAGTAAGAAATCATCAAAAACTTATATTAGAGAGAAATTGTAGTATCTATGATAATTTTTAATAAGAGTAGTAGGGAGAGAGAGAGAGAGGAATAGAGAATTGTAAGATTTATTACTTGGACCCACATATAGATATCACTCATTAAAATAGCAGTCTCAATAATAATTTTTTAGCTTAAGATGTCTACCATTGAAAATGCTCTAAAGGTGCTTATTTGGACCAAGACCACAAGGTCATCTACAAACTACTGTCAAGCAAGCTACCTTAGCAAGCCCATCAGAAATTGGTGGTGATTTTTAAATGGTTTGAAAGTAGATGGACGAAAGTGGTCATTTTTAAAGTAGAGAAACTAAGGGAGCGTTTGTATTGGTTTTGCTGATGATTTTTAGTTTTGGCTTATAAATAGTAACAACTTATAGAGAGATACACTCGTATGCAATTTTAATCGATATAAATAAAGTCGCTACAGTGTATACTGAAATTGATTAGTAGACCCCGTCTTTAAAAAATACTTCGTTTGAAAACTAAGTATCGTAAAAAAGTCATTTACCGTAGAAAAACGGATTATAGAAGCCAAAGAGAACAAGACTTAAAATGCATGCCATTTACCTTTAAGAAAAAAAACATATTTACATAACCTGTGGAACTAAATCAATAGCAACCAATTTATTTAAAAGATGAAGCGCATCTTTCATTATTCCTCTGCCATTTTCACCTGTTACTTTCATGGGAGTAATTATAATCAAAACAAAGGACTGGAAATTAAACAAGAATATCAAATTCTACATGTGAACCACAATGACAGTAAAACACCAAAGTAGATGGCATATTTCCAAACAGAACTAAATAAAACAAAGAAGCAATGCACATGTATGATCAAATCTTCACAAATGCATGTTGCAAGAAGCCATGTGTTAGAATTACGGTGGGCATTCGAGATTTTCTTTAGGAAGCTACATAAAAAGAACATTGGAAATACTCCTAGTCCTAGCACAACAGTTGTTAAGCTGCATGAAAGCATCAAAATCAGGAAAAGATGGATAATGATGGATGCTTCTTCCGAGGTCAAAAGCAAACTCGATAGTAACAAACAAAAGGACCAGTCATCATATTCAAATTCCTACTCTCCATAAACATGTTTGAAAGATATTTTTTTTTCATAATATTTGAAAAGGACAGTAAATTTCTTAACTGTATTCTTGACACCTTACCAGAGCCACATTGTGACGTAGCAATAATATTCCAACGAGATGAATATATATAATCAGTCCTCTCTCTCTCTCTGTGATCAATTAGTAATGATTAGTAACCTCTTCATTTAACGACTATTTCAAAATTTCAGCATGCCCTTTTTGCAACTAAAATAATACTCCCTTGGTTTTAAAATATAAGACAACAGACCTTGTGCACAGAGATTGACGAGATGTAAGAAAGAGATGGAAACTTAGAACATACTGCCCCTATGAAATTTTCTACGAATGAGGTATTACAAATTTACTACTAAAAATGACTGACAGATATTTGCGCTGTTGCCTTGTTGGACATCATCAAGCAATACAAGTAATGCTAAGAAACACTCCTTTTTCCCCCTGAAACAGCAAGCTCCAATCTCCATATCTAGAGATCTGGTACAGTGAACGTAGAGCCAACATGGCAAGTCTGATAATTTTCTACTTGCTACCCTACGTTGTGCTAAGGAAATGGACGTACAGGTGGGAAGATATTAGCAATATCCAACTTTTGAGCAGGAAATTCTGTTAGGTACTTAGGTACCTCAAGGTACTCACATTAAGTTCTGTTAGGTACCTCAAGGTACTCGGATGAACATTTTCAACCAATTTATCTGTTTACATTCCATGAATGCCTCCACATCTCAAATATATGATGCACCCTGATCAACTCGGCTTCAGCTTCTAGCTTCTGACTTATTTTTCACTATTCATAAGTTTCGTCTTTTTCTGAACTTTTGGCTTTTTGTTGAGCTTTTTTGCCGGTTCTTTTTTTCCCGTATTTGTTTGTATTATATGTAATGGGCTAACATAATTTTTTATATTTTTAATTTTTTTTAAATTTAATTATGCTAAATAAGTCTCTGTCAGCTACAGTGCTTTTTTCAGCCAACTACAGTGTTTTCAGCCATAAACCATGAGCTTTTCAGCCGAACCGATCACCACCTAAGATTTACTGCCACTCCATGAAAGCAACTCCAAATTACCATAGGCATATAGAGTGTTGCATTTAGTATTTTTATTCTCCCTTGTTTGGCTGGCTATGATTAAGTAGAGATCAGAACAAACCTAAAAACTTCGTACCATTATTCAGTGCTAAACACATAAAAGAAACTTCGAAGTGCTAGACCATATAACGCTCGCCAATATATTGCAACACAGTTAAAAATGGTCAAACTGATAGGTGAGAATGGTAGTAAATTAGCATGCTCTTCGGGTACTAACATCCAATGATCTTACCACAAGGAGTTTCTTCAGTACCCTATGGAATGAGTAAACTCGAATTCTCACCAAAACTGTAACGCATAATTTGCTGCAACAGAAGTAGGTTCACAATAGGATAATCTTGTACTTGAATATTCTTCTTTCAAGAAGAATTGGAAAGCCTGAGGTCAATTGACTGAAGCTGCTCTCGGAGATGCTAGTTGTCCTCCAGCAATCGGTCATATTCAAGCAGCATGCTTTCAGATTGTTTTCGAATAGCAAGTGCCTTGTGCTCAGCAACATGGACCTCCTCTGTCTTTTCTTGGACTTGTAGCTTCAGTTTCTTCATCTCCTCGTTCAAAGTGGCAATCTCTTCCTGGTACTTCTTTGTCTCCTCAGATGTTCCATGTTTTGCTTCCTATAACATTTTGCTATGCTTCGATACAGCCTTACGTTCTTCTTTAGCCCACGTAGTTCCCTGATGTATTGGTGGAGCCGGTCAATAACTAGAGCAAGAAATAAGGAGTACCCTGAAAGAACAGTGTATTCGTTAGAACTTTGAAATAGGACAACAGAGAGCACAAATACAGTGTTGAGGCACAAAGTGAACATTTGTCCAAGAGTTTACACATTATCTTTCCTATTATAAAAGAAGGAGCTGGTGGTTGGTCCGTCCTCTCCCACCCCTTCTCAGAAAAAAAAAGCTACGCTGACATGTGGGCTCAACTGACAAAACACCTGCCGAGTGGCTTCTCTCCTTCCGCCGAATCTTCTCCCCCGTTTTCCCACGTTCTCCGCGTGACCGCGTCTTCCCCACGTTCTCCGCGCCACCGTTCTCTGCCACTCTGCCCTCGCCTCCTCCCCTCCCTCCGCCACCGCTCCGCCCTCGCCTCCTCCTCTCCACCCCGCGCCGCCGCCTCCTCCCCCTACTCCGCTGCGCTGCCGCCTCCTCCTCCCCCAACCCTCCGCTCCGCCGCCTCCTCCCCCGCTCCCCCGCTCCGCCCTTGCCTCCTCCTCCCCCACCCCGCGCCGCCGCCTCCTCCTCCTCCCCCACCCCGCGCCGCCGCCTCCCCTCCCTCCCACCCCGTGGCGCCGCCTCCTCCTCCCCCCACTCCTCCGCTCCACCGCCTCCTCCCCTGCTCCTCCGCTCTGCCTCCTCCTCCTCCTCCCCACCCCGCGTCGTCGCCGCCTCCTCCTCCCCCTACTCCTCCGCTCCGCCGCCGCCTCCTCCCCCGCTCCACTGCCGCCTCCTCCTCCCCCCACCCCTCCGCTCCGCTGCCGCCTCCTCCTCCCCACTCTGCACCGCCTCCTCCTCCCTACTCTGCCGCTCTGCCTACCGGTCGCCTTCTCCTGCCCACCCCGCACCTTTCCTTCATCGCGCCACCGCCAAATTGGCTGGCCGGCCACGTGCCTGGGGTGCGTCGGCTGATCCGCACGCCTGCAACTGCGAGGATCAAAAAGTTTGGTCAGTCTGGCCTTCTATTTGTGTGATCTCTTTCCCTTTATTTGCTCCTCAATTTTTACTTCCCCCTTACTTTTGCAGACCAAAGGTGGCTTGGTGTCATGCATGCCATGTGTTTGAAGAAATGCCTAGGAGAAGTAGCACTGGCATGGAGAATGGTAAGGTCATTCCGGTTTTAGATTTTATTTCACGGGGTCTGCTTTTGTCTTTTGCTTCAGATTATTTTTACTAAAAAAAGATGCTTGAGAACCAATGTATCCAAGAGGCAGGAGCAAAAATAAGGAATGAGAAGGTATACGTGAGGTCCATACTCTGACGTATATCAAAATCTTTTATGCCTCCAATAGATTTCTCTGTCATTGGGTGTTGAAATAATCACATGTGCAGCTTACCTGGATAGCTATCCACGGAAATGTAAATGATGCAATGTGCCAATCACCCAATAGGTTTATTTGAACTGGAATATTGTTCAATTGGTCATGACAGAATGAAAATGGAAGCAAAGCTTATTGATTTGCCGAGTTAATTGCTATGTCCAGAGGAGCTGCCTGGATAGTTACCCATTTTGGCATGTAGGGATTTTAGTCCCAGCTTGACCCATGTAAGCCAAGCACTTGGGATTCCTAGGTCTTCAAACAGTAAGAACACATATTGGTGTATACCTGCATGTGTAGCTTACATGGGTTTACGCAGTGGTTAGTGCCTCGCCGAATAGATTTAGTTGTTTAAGCAAAAGAGCCTGATGCCATGTCAAATAATATATGTTCTTTTAGTCTACCATCCCATATAATTAATAGTTAATATCTTAACATGTACTGTCTTGCAGTTTTTCAGAGATGTTTTTCAATACATCTGAATTGATACTGTCTTGCCAGCCTACTACCCTTGCAAGTTTCGTTCTTGGTCTTAAAAGGTAAATTCTCACAGCTCTCTATCCTTTGTTATGTTATATTGTTATTAACATTTGAATGTTAACTGGTAATATGCTTTTTTTCTTTGTGTTATGGCAGACCCCAACGTGCAAAACAAAATTTAGCTCCTGAACCTTTTACATGTCCACAAGTAAAAGTGAAGGTAAGATACACAGGCTCCTCTACCATTATTTGATGGTTTTTTTAATTCTAGATTCCAACAGTTTTCACAACTCAGGAAGGAGCAGAGAGGTCAGGATTGGAAAAAATTCAGAAGGCACTTATGGATGGAAAGCCTGCAAGATCTGTTGATTTGGCTGACCATGAGAGAGAAGCTATACAACATCTATGTTTGCTAACTATGAAACCTGTCATTTATGTTGCTAATGTAACAGAATCTGATCTTGCTAAACCTGATAGCAATCCTCACGTCAAAGATGTGACCAAACTAGCGTCAGACTTGCAATCTGGCATGGTTACAATATCAACTCATGTTTGTGATAACATCTACATCTGGCAGTATTTTATTTTATTTACCTAGACATTAGACATTGTTACCATTATATTATCCATCTAAGCTAACAAGATTGTGGGGTGCATATCAGGTTGAGGCTGAACTAGCTGAACTACCATTAGAAGAAAGAGTTGAATATCTAAAATCTATTGGTGTTACTAAAAGTGGGCTAGGCACTTTGGTAAAAGCAACATATAACCTCTTGGGATTGAGAACATATTTCACAACTGGAGAGAAGGTGTCTTTTGTACTGTTAAGAGGCTTTTTTTCGTCTGTTAATACTAACTTTCAAATCCATTTTCCTTTTGCCAGGAAACAAAAGCCTGGACTATTCTTGCAGGTTTTATTCTTCGTCCTCACAATGCTGTTATCGTGTTAGGCAGTTTTAACTTTTAACTATGTGTTATCTTACGTTCTCACATGTTGTTATAGGCATGATTGCACCTCAGGCGGCCAGAGTTATTCATAGTGACTTTCAGAAAGGTTTAATTAGAGCTGAAACTGTAAGTTTAATGATTATAAAAGGTTCAGGAGCTAAATTTTGTTTTGCACATTTGAATTGCACAGTCTTCCAGCAGAATGAATTGCAATTTGTGTTTTTTTAAGAGGATTTTGCAATTTGCATATGGATCCAACTATATCCTGTTGTGTTTGTAAAATATGGTGATCTTTGGCATATCTGGTGCCTTGTCATATGGTTGCAGAAAACAGCATTGTCATATAGTTACAGAAAACAGCATTGTCATATGGTTACAGAGTTTTGTGTTGGATCCTAGATTCTGATGTGCTTGTGAAAAATAAGGTGATCTTTGGCATATCCATTGGCTTGTTATATTAATGGCTTGTAGTGAGAAATAAGCATATTGGTTGAATTGTCCAACGCAATCTACAAAACTTTGTCGTTCTTCATTGTGACTAGCTCTTCATTGTGACTAGCTGAATGCCCGTGCGTTACTACGGATTTTAAAATTTTATCACACTATATGTTCTGAAACTAACGGGTGGTAAAATTTTTTAGAATATGCATATAAATATGTTCTAAAATTTTTTAAAATCCGTAGCAACGCACGGGCATTCAGCTAGTATTCTATATAATCGCTAATTCCCACCTCACGCACCTGCTACAAGAGAAAAAAGTACCCCACGTCCCCACCTCAAATCAACAATACACATTAGAAATGGAAAGAACAGATCTGATAAAATCAGTAGTTGCACTAATGAAACAGTTCCAAACATGAAAATAGTTAATAATCGGAGTGTGGCAAGCGATAATCATCTAAAACTAAGTTATCCATTGGTGAAACATACTATAAAATTAGTAGAGAGCTTGAAAGACACCATGTTTTCCAGTTGTTTCAAGAATATACATGGAAAGGCAATAAATATGTAAGAAGAGTATGTCACCGTACCAATTGAGCTTTGGAGCTACTAAATCCAACTGGAGTTACATATATACTTGAAATCTCATTACAACATGAATATAAAGTAATTCCAAAAGAAGCAACTCACACTGTCACAATAGTGAACCACCAGATGACAACCATTCATATTTCTCCATGTTTTGTGAAACTCCTCATCCAGAACAAAAATGCGTCCTCTAACATAATGCATCTGAATTATATATTAGATAAAGATTTTTCGAGGATATATCAAATAAAGTTTAAAATACATACAATTTAGTTTCTACCAAAAACATATGTTGTAAATTATTATAGAAAACCAAATGAAAAAAATCAGTGGGCAATGAGATTTATATAACGAAAGCAAATATTTTTTTCTTGGCTCGTCTTCTTGTTCCCCCTTGATCAATTGGTTTAGAGCACTAATTTTGTCCGGAGTTTACATCGTATGAAAAACTGCCAGCCATGGTTGTTACGGTGGAATCGACGACCACGGCGAGTGAGGTACGCCTGGACGCCTAGGCGACGCCGCGGCGACGCCATGCGAGCGCCATATCCCGAATGATCTCCCCGTAACACATTCATACGGTCTCACATACTCACATACCCTCCGTCTCTCGTGTATAAAAACGTCCTCCCGAGTCCCGACCTCAGTTCTCTCGACCTCTCCGCTCCCGTCTCTCGTCTCTCTGCCTCTCCCGACCTCTCCCGTCTCCCCGCCGCCGCCTCCCGCGTCCACCTCCTCTCCCCTCCGCCGCCTCCCGCGTCCGCCTCCTCTCCCCGCCGCCGCCTCCCGCGTCCGCCTCCTCTCCCCGCCGCCTCCAGCTCTCCGCACCCGATCTCCTAACCCTAGCCGGCGTCAACAGCGGGATCAGGCGAGGCGAGCAGCCACGGCGTCCTCCTCCGGCCGTCAGGACGCCTAGGCGACGCCGTGACAACCATGCTGCCAGCCACAAGTAAAATTTTTTCATGCTTTTAGCAGTTCTTTGCCCAAAACAAACAATGCTTATACTATAAGGCTACCTTGCACATATACCAATAAATGGCTTCCATCCCTCTCTATAGCACTTTGACAAATTGGGAAGACAAGAAAAATACAATACTGAACAAAGGTTTTGCTACACCAAAGATGAACCAGATTTACTAATGGCTCTTTTATTTCGTTGCATCAACACATACTGCATCCAACTGAATCTTAATAAGCATACACTAGAACATGACAGAACCTTTCATAAAAAAAACATGACAAAACCTGAATGCTAGCACTTCATATGTAAAACAAACATCAAATCAAATATGAACATACATTTATCTGGCAGGAGGAATCAAAATTCAGCATTTGACTGAACAAGAACAATTTGTTGGTTCTGTACAAATAAAGGCCGTGACAAGTCAACAAGACCTGAACCGCTGATTTTGGCAAGAATCCACTGGACAGAGGCAATTTAATTTTGCACGCAAATACCGCCACTGAAGAACATGGTTGCATATTTCATAACTTAACCTGAATATGATGTTCTGAACAGTGTGGATTCAACCAAAAAAAAATCTGGTTACGGAACTCTTTTAAGCCAGAGATCCTTTTTTATGAGGAAGCCTGAGAATTATTCAGAATATGAAACATTTCACAGCTTTTAGCACATGCACACTGATTTCAGAGATTCAACTAAACTAAACTAGCATGCACTTTGCACATTCAAAACTGAACTTGAACAAGAGTGGGCACAGCCATCAATGGCTCAGTCAGTGGCTCTGCAAGGTGCAACCATTTGGCAGCTTGGAGTGCCACAGTGCACCTAAACAGCCAGGGTCATGGCAGAACTAGCCATGCGAAGCTGGAAAGAGCATAGAGCGGTATATAACAAGGACAGTACAGTGGAGCCAGAAATTGCAGTGAAGTCCGCTATGATTAATGCTGCCTTGGTATGAACAGAGAAAATGGGTAGCAATAGATGGAATACAGAACAGTAGAGGCTACAAATGTGGTTTGAACAAAAAGAATGAGAAGCCTTTGAAGTCACCTCTTTCAAATTCCAAAGATAACGGATTGCAATGAAATAGACCACACCTAGAATATGTACCACCGACACCGAATTATAAAAAGGATGAAAACATGCAATTGATGCAATATACTAATAAAGCAATGTGTGTAAATGAGAAACACTATCCATCCAAGTTCACACAGAGAGAAAATATGTAGTGTCCTTCACATCACTAATCAGATGTGGAGCAGTATGGCACGAATTTGTCACAATCTTTTTCGTTAGGTTGACAAATACATTTTACGTAGACAAATAATCACAGCGCCAAATGGGAAATAGCTCAGATGATGAAATTGAGTTGTACACTTGCATATAGGGGCCTGGGTCAAATTTGAAAGCTAGTTGCCTCATTAAAAAAAATAGTGGGGAAGAACGAGTTTGCTATAGCTAACCAATTTGAAACTCTTGATTGAACTTGTGAGGCTTCTTTAGAACAAGAAAAGAAATGCCTAGTTGGACCATAAGAATTTTCCATTTGTTCACTTGTGAATATAAACAACCGCTCTTTAAGGCCCTATTCCAAAGTGTTGTTGCTTTTAGCTGAAATAGCACTGTTGCGGCTGTTAGCTTTTTCTGATATATTCAATTAAAGGAAAATGAAGATCAAATAGGAGAAATGAAAAACACCATTATATCTCTACGGATAATACAAAGTAAACAAAAAAAGAGAAAAAAAAGCCATGCTAAGAAACTAACGCGTTGCAAACAGATTTTAGCTTCTAGAAGCCAGAAGTAAGAAGCTATGGCTGTTTGAAATGGTGCCCAAGTATTTACATGATTCTTATGCTTTCATCCCTTTGACAGGATGAAGGGAATGAGTTCCCAGACCAGCTACAACTCTCTAATAGTCTAACCCCTCATATCTTCTTTCTAGCATTTTCAGTTACTTGAAGCACATTGCGATAAGAACAAAGATCTGTACGAGATGGATTTCTACATCACCAAATCTTTCTACCATTTTATACCACAGAATAGGCAAGAACAGACATTAAGATTTCCTTGGTTTGGCGTGTTATGGAGGTGATCGAGTGGGGGATGTGCGTTACCAAGACCTACCCATGAGGGACGCCTCGAGGAGGTGGCGCGAGGACCTGGTCAGTGGGCGAGATGGCGCCGCCGCCGCCGGACTCGGAGTCCCCGGCGCGGCCGCCGATCTCGGCCATGCTGTAGAGCATGGAGGCAATCAGGGCGAGGACGACGCCGGCGACGGTCTTGACGGCGACGGGTGCGCGGCGGCCGCGCTTGAGGCCCAGCACGGCGAGCTTCCGCAGCGGCGTCTTGAAGAGCAGCGCCGCCGCCACGGCCGCCTCCGTCACGAGCACCACGAACAGCAGCTGGATCATCGCTGATGGTGCTGGCTGCGTCGCGTTCGTTGGATTCGATGGGATCGAGGCCAAGGAGTTTGGGGGGTTGGGGTTTCGGTGGAGGCGGGGATCGGAATTTTCGTTTTGTTTTCTTCTTCTCGCATAAATCTGGGTTTTGGAACGGGGAAATGAGAAACAGAACATTTGAATGCTTGAATTTTATTTACTTGACTGGATTAAAACATGGGTCTGTTCAACCAACCCAACCTAGTATTTATGGTATAGATTTGGTTGAGAATTTTTAGGCCTTCAAACAATTTGGTATGAACTAGCCAATTAGTGAGTCGAAAATTTGAAGAAACAATCAGTTTGCTCTAGTCACTGTATACCGACATCCCATTATGTCGATCGCTTCTTGTCGCGTGAAAATCTAACAAACTCCTCGCACTGCCACCAACTTGTCGTCGTCAACGGCGCGCTTGCCACATCCCTGCACCATTGATGTCCGTCACTCACCGTTGGGTCACGATGGGCATGGTGGCTGTCTCGGTGAGGACAATATCATAATTCACGCCGGTGCTCGTCTAGCTGCCGACGATTTGGGTGCAAGTGGGACAGGTTAGTCCGCTAACTTGCTAGTCTATCTGTAAAAACAACCTACTTATGGGACCGTAAAAACCCACCAAGCTTTAAACATTTGGAGACAGGCCGGCCAGCGAAGCCACTGGGTCGCCCCGCGCCGCATCACCCATTTCGCCGGGTGAGTCGGGTGACCAAACCCCTCATGTGACGATGTGAGTCGCGTCCTCGACTCGAACCCTAGCCTCCTTCTCCACCATCGCCCCATCGTCAGCGCGGGCGCACCGCCGCCTCCTCCGTCGTCGCCCCATCGTCGGCGCGGGCGCGCGGCCTCCTCCTCCGTGTCACCCCATCGTCGGCGTGGGCATGCGGCCTCATTCTCCGTCGTCGCCCCATCGTTGGTGCGGGCCACGGCAGCCACCTCCTTCGCCATCATCAACGTCGTCGCTACAGCCATCTCCTCCCCTGTCTCCTGCTCCACCTTTGGCCCCCTTGCTGTCGACAGCACGGCCTCCTTCGCCACCTCCACTTTCGCCATCACCTCCGTCGTCGCTGCAGAAGTCTAAGGTTCTTGTATTCTTGGGTGCTCTAATTTATTTTTTATTCAAGATATCTTGTCCTTGCTCGGTGCTTACTAGTACACTGCGGATGCCCTTTGATTAGCTATTGATTAGTTCATGCAAAAGGTAAAACTAGTGCATTGTGAATTGCATCAGAGACAAAATGCATTTACTATTTAACCTTGGGAACCCATTGACACTTAGAATTCTATGTCATACAGAGAAATGGATAAATTATTACTACTTATATCGATTTTTCTATAGTGGCTATATGCTCATGTTTTGGGCCACTAGAAAAGTCACTAGCTAGATCTGCTATGTCCATGAAATTCTTAAGAGGCTAAAATGTATGTTGATCTTCAATAAGGAAAAACCTTTGTGTTTGTGGTAGCTATTTCCCCAACAGACTACATAGTGGGTCCAAAGTACGATTCGATCTGTAGTCGGCTGCTTGGCTGTAGCGATCTATATTTTACTTTTATTGAGAATTGTGAGCTTGTCAACTGGAATTGGCAGTTCTGATTGTGTCTAGAACCGACTAAAGATTCCAGATAGACAGTGAATGAACATGACCAATCGTTGTTACTGTATTAGCATTGCCGATCAACCTACGAAGTTTCTACCCATTTTTAGTGCTCAGTGGTTCAAAAATGATTGATTCTATTATTGTGCATTTGGCTGTCGATGAAAACATTCAAGGTTTAATCAATACTCTTCATAGATAACCGAATATTGATACTTTTTTCATCATATATTGAATCTCTATAACCGTTAATCTTTTGCTCATGTGGATCATGCTATGTGGCAGAAGAGTAATTTCTATGGAGGCTCAAGAGGGAGGGCTAGGAGCTAGCCAAGAAGGACATGATCGAGGTCATGTGCCGCGGCATGTTGCACAATGAGGACAGGATGTTCATGAACAAGTGGGAGTTTCTTCGAGCAACTTGTTGGTGGCAAAATAGAAAGCCCTTGGGATGAAGCGGCAGAAGCCTCCGGCGACAAAGCAACTAAGGTCACCAGCAGTGACAATGGTGAGATCTCCAATGATAAGGCTCATGATATCTCCAAAGATGTTGTCCCCATCTATGACATGGGCGAGGTCCCCATCTAATTCACAGTTAGGATGTACTTGAACGTCCAGAAACAAAGCCAACCTCAGAATCATGAATGTCATGTATATTTATATTTTTTTAGGGCTATGATCAGAAAAGTGAATGTTAAGGAAGTCAACCTTCGTTAGGGACCTTAGGGTCACAGTAAAAGTGTAGGATCGGAAATGGCAACAGAGGGGGGGTTGAATGGTGCCTTCAAAAATCGCCTCGAAGTATCCACATATGTCTTCTCCGATAGCTATAGAAACTATGAAGAAAAGATTCATGCTCACTAGCAAATCGCAATCAGATCGACAGAAGAGTTGAGTAAGGCTCGGCCGAAAACAGCAATGAAACAACAAGATTTGAGAGCTCATTAGAGACGAAGGAAAGAACACAAAATAGGAAAAAAACATTGCCGAAATCAGAGCATGAAGTAGAGCGGCAAATCGGCAAAAGAGGTGGAACAGAGAGCAGCTGACAGGGACACAAGTCGTTGTCTAAAAACAAACGGACAACAACTAGGAGAAACAAACCTGGTCGAAAACAACACAGAGAAGCCAACTGAAATCAGGGGCTGCTGCTGAAAACAGAGAAAACTGAAAACAAAAGAAGCTGCAGCTGCTGCTGAAAACAGAGAAAACTGAAAACAAAAGAAGCTGCAGCAGCTGCTGAAAACAGAGAAAACTGAAAACAAAAGAAGCTGTAGCTGCTGCTGAAAACAGAGAAAACTGAAAACAAAAGAAGCTGCAGCTGCTGCTGAAAACAGAGAAAACTGAAAACAAAAGAATCTGCAGCAGCAGCTGAAAACAGAGAAACCTCAAAACAAAAGAAGCTGCAGCTGACCAAAAACTGAAAATACTGAAGAAGAGCTAAAAACAGAGAAAGAGTTGAACCGATGCTGTGCTGTTTAGATCAGAAAATCAGCATTTCAAAGAAGATAGTTGACCTATCTCAGACTGAAAGAGCGATTCTGCAGAGAAGGAAACAAAACAGGAGGAATGCAAATGACTACAACTCTGAACCGAAAGTAAACTAAAAAGAAGCAGCTACCGAAAATTTGACAAACATTAAGTGGTTTGAAAAGGAAATCTTCATCAAAGACCAAGACAAACTGAGACTGAAATCAGTTGAGATAAACCACTTAGACTCCAACTCTAGGAAGAGCAGAATGCTTGATTTTGAGAAATCCGCACAACCTCTGAAAACAAACAACAGTAACTACTACAAAAGGATGAAAACCAAGGAGAAGCTTGAACTTCCACTGCTCTTCTCAGTATCTTTGAATAGAACTTCAAACTAAACAGTAGATAGACCTCAAGAACAAGGAAATACAAGCAAAAGAGCAAAGAACAGAAATCTGAAAAACCAAACTGAGAGTGAGATTGATTTCCAAACTGTTTGTAATTCTCGAATCTTTTGCACATGAGGCTTTTGATTACAACAGGGAATCACCTCACAACTAGAAAACACAAAATAATTCACTTCTCAGCAAGAAAATCAAGACAACAAAGATCTTCTGCCTCCAAACCCTAGAATAGAGCAAACAGAGGAAGTGAGGCGCATGCAAGAGAGAGGAGACAACCCTTTGCTTCTGCCTTTTGCTTTCGGGAATGAACTGGCCAAGAGGCCTTGAGGAAATTCTCAGTTCTAAGCAAAAGGATCAGCAGCTACCTTAACAAGGATTCACCTCAAAAAGCAAGAGAAGGAGAGAAGAACAAAGAGCCGCACAGAAGGAAGAGCTAAAACAAACATTCAGAGAAAAACAAGAAACCATAACTCCTCAAGCCCAAGAATTCTGAAATGGACTAAGATAGATGAATGATTACATCTGATTGTTCTACAACCATCACATCCCAGAGTTCACATCCTGAGCAACTCACACGAGAGACAAATCAAGAATACAATCACTGCCCCTAGGCTCATACACAAGAGGAAATTCAAGAAGTCTCAGCCAACACCCACTACCTGATTCTTGCACAAGCAAGGAAACAGGACAAAATGGGTGTTCTGCCCCAACCTCACCTCACAGACAAGAGACAAAAGCAAAACCCTATATCCAAATGGAGGGAACCAGGACACCCTCTCCAAACCATAACCTTCTCTATTTATAGCCTTCTACTACCAGGTCTCCAACCCATTTGCTATAGCACTTTACCTGTTAGCTTCTACAAGATCCGCTTCCATTTTGCAGCCTTACGCATTTTACCAAAATGCCCCTGCTGCACCTTCATGGAAGCTTCCTCTTTTCTTGTTGTCCACGCCTCACAACCACTTCGAGTCCTCACCGTCTTCGGCATCTCCCGACCGCTTTGACCTCAGCACCGCCTGTGCCTAGTCCAGCCATCCATGCCTCGTCATGACCTAGCCTCAAAGTCCTGCAGCCATCACAGACAAGAAAACATCACATAGCACCGCTCGAAACAGTATAATCAAATATTAGCATCAGAAGAAGGTACTCAAGTATGAAATACCCAAAACAAACTCAATCTCTCTAAAAATAGGCGTCAATTACTTATCACAACATGGGGTTACCTCCACATGGTCTCTCAAAAAGTGAACGTTAAGGTAGTCAACCTTTTCTTGTCCTTTGATGACATAATCAGAGGAGTAGCCTGCTATTATTTTTGTGGTTGAGCTATTGTTCTGTTTCTTAAGTTACAATGCATGTTTCTCCCATCATTCTTAGATTTAATCGATTAAATTATCTTGAACTTGTCAATATCCAGCAACCATGCTGTTACAGTTGATCATGATGATCATGTTGTACCATTGCACTCATTGAAGTTGTTAGCAATAAGTTCATTTCTGTATTCCATTTCCCTGTCTTTTTCTTTCAAACTGAACTAGAATCAGTGTTCAATTACCACTCAGTATTCTATTTATTATTTAAAATTGATGGCATAAATATGTAATATATGAATACATTGTAACAAATATTCTGTAAATGTGGACAATCTTGTGTTTATCTCTTTGATTGGGAAGGTGTACATTATGTTAATTTTGTTTGAATGATTTTCACATGAGGGCATCATATATAGTTCTTGTAAGAATATTTTATTAAGATAATTTTGAAACTATCGATCATTTGATACACTTTCCAGTATAGCATCATTTGATGGCTGTTTAACATTGCATTGTACGCTTTTCACTTTTACACGAACGAGTTAGTACCTTCATTGAAGATACCAGTAATAAAGATGTGCTTGTGCTAAATGTTCAGAACAATTTAGTTTTTTTTGTTGCATGTTGAAGTATTCATGTCAACTAAGTGCTGATGTAATTTGTGCTAGTTGCCCATGCTAATCACGAGTGGGTCGTTGTTGCGGGTAGCTGTCGAACCCGCTAAACTTAATCTGTCTTTGCATTGCGAGCCACGGCAGCCGCAAATGCCTAGTAGCCAGCGCGGGTGGGCATAGGTTGTCCACAGCCTGCCCCACTTGCACCACTACCTCAGTGGTGAACACGCCTTGACAACCTGATCAAAAGTGGCCAAATGGGCGCCACGGCTTGACATGGCATGGGCTCATCTAGGCATGAGCCCATTTGACCTGTTATTTATACAGGTCGTGTCGTGTCGATCCATAGGTTGATCCACAACCCAAGCACTAATATCCTCATAGGCCATACCGGGTCGGCCCAAGCATGGTTAGCTCATTTGGTATAATTTTTTTAAAAAAATATAAAAACTAAAATATATGTAATTAAAAATACAAAATAAAAGTATTTATACTTATAAAATTAACTATATAAAATCCAAAGCAATAAAAACGAGAAGCTGGCAATGAAATCAGAAAAGGCAGTCCTTAAAGCATAGATAAGATATAGAGGATACTATGACTTAGACTGACTCTCATCTACCCCATATGACGCTAGGACTATCAGCTGGTCTTCTAACACACTAAGGAGTAAACACGTTCCCTATCTACTCAAGGGTGGCATAACCCTTGCTAGAACCTATAAGAAGTGAGTAAACTCAACCTAGTGAGAACATAGACAGCTAATAAGCAGCATCCTAGAATCATAAGATGAGAGAAAGCAATCTAAGCAACTAGACGAGATAACTACTCTAATCTATGCTAGAAGGACTAACCCAATGCACCCGCATGCAGTGCAACAGAAAGGAGCGAGAGCATAATAGACAGGATAAAACATGAAGCACAAAGCTCCCCTCACAACAATCCATAAGGACAAACCACCACAAGCTCTCCTTGCAGGGCTGAAAACCTAGAGCTATCTAAAGGCTTGATAAAGATATCGGCCAACTGGTGGTGGAGCACTATGTCACCCTCCACAAACTGGAGCACTATGTCACCCTCCACAAACTGGAGCACTATGTCACCCTTCTCCACCTGGTCTCTGAGGAAGTGATATCTGATATCAATGTTCTTGGTCCGAGAGTGCTGCACTGGATTCTTAGCAATATTGATGGCAGAAGTGTTATCACAAAAGAGTGAAACACTATCTACAACTAACCCAAAGTCCTGCAGGGTCGAGACCATCTAAAGTACCTGGCTGCAGCAACTGGTGGCATCAACATACTCGGCCTCTGCGGTGGACTGTGCAACACCGGACTGCTTCCTAGAAGACCAGGAAACAAGAGAAGTGCCAATAAATTGGCAAGTACTAGAAGTGCTCTTCCTATCTATCCTACAGCCAGCAAAGTCTGCGTCGGAGTAGGCTCTAAGGGAAAGATAGGATTATGAAGAGTACCAGATACTATAACTATGGTAGCTCGAAGGTACCGAAAGATGCGCTTCACCGCCTAGCGATGAGATACACGAGGGGAGGCCTGAAATCGAGCACACAGACACACAGAGAAGTGTATGTCCGGTCTTGAGGCCGTGAGGTATAAGAGAGAGCCAATCATGCTTCTGTACTCCTTTTGATCAACTGGTTCGCCATCCTCATCTGGATCGAGTGAAGCTGATGATACCATAGGAGTGGACACCGGCTTGCCATCACTCATATCAAAGCGTCTCAAGAGGTCTCGTGTGTACTTGCCTTGATGCAAGAAGGTACCCTCCCGAGTCTATTTGATCTAGAATCCAAGGAAGAAGCTCAACTCGCCCATCATGCTCATCTCAAACTCTATGCTCATGACATCAGAGAACTGTGAAACAAGAGCATGAGAGGAGCCGCCAAAGATGATATCATCAACAAAAATCTGGAAGAGTAGAAGGTCATTGCTATGCCTACAAATGAATAAGGTCTTGTCTACCTTACCCATCTCAAACCCATGACTCAACAAATAGGACTTAAGCCTCTCATACCAAGCACTAGGGTTTGCTTAAGTCCATACAGGGCTTTGGAAAGCTTGTAGACATGGTTTGGGTATTTGGGGCTCCCGAAACCTGGAGGCTGCCTAATATAGACCTCTTTCTCAATAAACCCATTGAGGAAGGCACTCTTGACATCCATCTGATAAAGCTTGAAGCCCTTAGACATTGCGAATGCAAGCAAGATCCTAATGACCTCTAGCCTAGCTACAGGGGCAAAGGTCTCCTCAAAATCTAAACCCTCAACCTGGGAGAAACTCTGAGCTACCAATCTAGCCTTGTTTCGAATGACTACCCCATCCTCACTCTGCTTGTTTTTTAACACCCACTTGGTACCTATGACATTGTGACCTCTAGGGGGCTCAACAAGCGACCAGACCTTGTTCCTCTCAAAGTTTTCTAACTTCTCATGCATGTCATTGACCCAAGACTCATCAGAAAGAGCATGACTAATATCCTTGGGTTCGAAAGAGGCAACGAAGGCAGAGTGGAGACAGAAGTGAGACATGCCAGACTTTGAGCATGTGACACGATCAAAGAGATCTCCAATCATCTGCTCTTAAGGATGATGTTTCTGGATATGACGGGGAGGTCCTGGATGAGATGAAGAAGTGGCCTCTACCTCATGAGCTGACGAGGTAGGAACAGAGCCGCTAGCTCCAGAAGATGCGGAAGGAATGAGCTGATCTCCTCGAGGTGCGGTGGTAGAAGCAGGCACCTCAAGGGGAGGAGGAACTGGATCAGGTAAGCAATCGTCATCTCCATCCTCCTCATCATCCACAAAGATGGTCTCGGACTACTCTACAGAACTTGAGATATCGGGCCTCATCCCCGGACTGGCCTCATCGAAGGTCACCTCACAGGTTTCTACCATTTTGCTAAACTCGCAGTTCCGGACCCTATATGCCTGCGAAGAAGTCGAGTAACCCAGAAAAATCCCATCACAAGATCGTGACTCGAACTTATCTAGGTTCTCAGACTTCAAAATAAAATCTTGCAACCAAACACGCGAAAATGAGATACACTGGGCTTTCGCCCGTATCTCAACTCATAAGAAGTGCGATGCAAGTGTGCCCTCAGAAAAACTCTGTTCGAAACATGGCACGTGGTGGCTATCACCTCAGCCGAAAACTTCCTAGGTGTAGAGTACTCATCAAGCATCGTCCTGGCCATCTCGACCACGGTATGGTTCTTCCTTTCCATGACGCCATTTTGCTGTGGGACATGCAGAGAAGAGGACTGATGCTCTACACCTGTCTCATCAAACTTCTCAAAGTAGGAATTCTTGAACTCCGTGCCATTGTCACTGCAGATTGCTCGTAAGGCACCCGGGAGCTCAACAAAAAGCCTACTAAAAAGACCCCAAAAATGGGTAAATATCTGATCCTTCGAGGCTAAGAAAAACACCCAAGAGTACCTCGAGAAGTCATCGATCACAACAAGAACGTACCACTTCCCTCCTGCCGATCGCACTCTAGCTGGGCCAACTGTGTCCATGTGGAGCAGCTGTCCTGGTGCATCGCTCATAGTCACCGTGACCAGAGGATGAGAGACGGCAACCATCTTACCTTGCTGGCAAGGAGCGTAAACTAAATCTTTGACCATCTTGAGTTTAGATAGACCACGAATGAGATCGTGGCCGCTAACTCGACTGAAATGGTCAATCCAATATGACCAAGTCTCCTATGCCAGAAAGTGAAGTCACGGGACTCAGAAGCAACTAAACACCTGAGAGGATCATCAGAAGACTCAACACAATCAGCATGAAAGATCCTCCCATATCTAGAAATCCCGCAAACCAGACTCCCTGAAGAATCAAGAACTTTGCAAGCATTTTTCTTAAAGCTCACCTCGAAACCGTTATCGGTAAGCTGGGAAACTGAGAGCAAATTGTACTGCAGCTTACTCACTAAGGCAACATCTTTTAAAACAAAAGAATCATTAACGCGTATAGTACCTTTAGCAATGACGCGCCTAGAAGAAGCATATCCGAATGTGATCGTCTCATCACCTGGAGCACGGACTAGGGAAGAGAACCAACGAGAATCTCCAGTCATATGTCGAGAACACCCAGAGTCCACAAGCCATACCTCTCCCTTCCCTGCCCGGTGAACCTGAGTCAACAAGAGAAGGATGTCTCAGTACTGGCATAAATCAAAAGAGATTTTGGCACCCAATACTGAGTCACACGACGAGTAGAAGAAGTAGTCACACACGACTGGCCTCTAACTACCCTACGCTCTCCGTCGCTCCGAAAGCCAGAAGGTCTATGAGCAGACCTAAAGCTGTTGTTGGGCTTGACTGCTATGGAAGAGCGAGTCGAAGCACCAGCAACATGCTGATCTCACCGCGGGTAGCGATCTCGATGGGAAAAGCGAGACCTACCCTCAGGAGGCGGATATCACAAGCAGAGGCAAATCGAGGACGAAAACCAGAAAAATCAGAACATATCACCATATCACTAAGCAGAGAAGAACATACATCACAATCGTCATGGGAGGGAGCAGATCTAAGTGAAATAAGTTCCCGTGACAAGCTCTCTACTTCCTTCTCCAACTCACTACACCTAGCTCTAGATGTAGCATAAAAATTTTCTAGCTTGAGAAAAGCATTATTGAGCTGGTCATAAGAAGGACATACCTCATCGGAGTCGCTGTAGAGCTCGCTGTCGCTGACGTTGCCCTCATGGGACATGAAGTACATGCCGATGAAGTCGTCGCCATCCTTGGGTTCTTCATCATCCTTCCCATCGTCGTCACTCCACCCCTCCACGTCGCTGAAGTCGATGTCATCGAAGGGGGTGAGGATGCGGTGGAAGAGCTTCTTGGCTTTGCCAAGGTTGCGGAACTTCTTCTCTTTGCCTTGGGCATGAGCCGGGGGCTTCTTGTTGCGATTCTTGTTGGTGTAGTCATTCTTACTCACACCGCCATAGTCACTCTTGCCCTTTTCCAGCTTGGAGCAGTTAGCCCGAATGTGGTTGGGGCCACTACACTCGAAGCAAATCATGGGCCCTCCTCTCTTTCTATCCCTCACTCTCTTGTATGCATGAGAAAATTTTCTGGCTAAGAGGGCTAGTTGGTTTTCTGGGAGCTGCTCTAGTTGATCATCGTCAATTTCACACAGAGCAGCAAGAGAGAATTCAGAAACAGTGTTAGAAGAAGATCCAAAGGCAGGACTAGGATCGGTGACCAAAGCCATTGACTATGACTTCGACTTGCAAGAGACAATGTCAATCTCGTGAGTCTTGAGGCGTGAATACAACGCATCAAGAGTCAAAGTCGAAAGATCAGTTGTGTCCTTGATGGTGGTCACCTTCATCTTCCAAACTCGCAAGTCCAAGGCCGCAAGCATCTGTCGAGCGTTGTCCGAGTCGAGGTACGTGAGACCGACCGCTCGGAGATTGCTTAAGATCTTGTGAAATCTCGCAAAGCACTCATCCAGGGACCCTCCAGTGAGCATTTCAAAAGACAAGAGACAAAAGCAAAACCATACATCCAAATAGAGGGAACCAAGACACCCTCTCCAAACCCTAACCTCCTCTATTTATAGCCTTCTACTACCGGGTCTCCAACCCATTTGCTACAGCACTTTACCCGTCAGCTTCAACAAGATCCGCTTCCATTTTGCAGCCTTGCGCATTTTACCGAAATGCCCCTACTGCACCTTCATGGAAGCCTCCTCTTTTCTTGCTGTCCACGCCTCGCAACTACTTCGAGTCCTCGCCGTCTTCGGCATCTCCCGACCGCTTTGACCTCAGCACCGCCTGTGCCTTGTCCGGCCATCCATGTCTCGCCACGACCTAGCCTCAAAGTCCTACAGCCATCACAGACAAGAAAACATCACATAGCACTGCTCGAAACAGTATAATCAAATATTAGCATCAGAAGAAGGTACTCAAGCATGAAATACCCAAAACAAACTCAATCTCTCTAAAACAGGCGTCAATTACTCATCACAAACATAGGGTTACCTATACATGATCTCTCAAAAAGTGAACGTTAAGGTAGTCAACATTTTTCTTGTCCTTTGATGACATAATCGAAGGACTAGCCTGCTATTATTTTTGTGGTTGAGCTATTGTTCTGTTTCCTAAGTTACAATGCATGTTTCTCTCGTCATTCTTAGATTTAATCGATTAAATTATCTTGAACTTGTCAGTATCCAGCAACCATGTTGTTACAGTTGATCATGATGATCATGTTGTACCATTGCACTCATTGAAGTTGTTAGCAGTAAGTTCATTTCTGTATTCCATTTCCCTGTCTTTTTCTTTCAAACTGAACTAGAATCAGTGTTCAATTACCACTCAGCATTCTATTTATTACTTAAAATTGATGGCATAAATATTTAATATATGAATACATTGTAACAGATATTCTGTAAATGTGGACAATCTTGCGTTTATCTCTTTGATTGGGAAGGTGTACATTATGTTAATTTTGTTTGAATGATTTTCACATGAGGGCATCATATATAGTTCTTGTAAGAATATTTTATTAAGATAATTTTGAAACTATCGATCATTTGATACACTTTCCAGTATAGCATCATTTGATGGTTGTTTAACATTGCATTGTACGCTTTTCACTTTTACACGAACGAGTTAGTACCTTCATTGAAGATACCAGTAATAAAGATGCGCTTGTGCTAAATGTTCAGAACAATGTAGTTTTTTTGTTGCATGTTGAAGTATTCATGTCAACACAGACTCTTTTGACTATTACGGCCGGCTCAGATAGAATTTGAAGATGGGGTTAAATCCTTTAGAAATTAGACTTGATAAGCTTTCCATCAAGTCCAAGAACGTCCCAAACGGAGTTCGTATGAGAAAGTTACATCCGTTTAAATTTGCACCATTGCAGCAGTCCGAATCCGATTCCAGTACGTGCCCAACACGGACTCTTTTCATGATTGCGGTTCATACAAAAGGAATTTAGAGATGATACTAGATCCATTGGAAAGAGGATGAGAAAAGCTTTCCAATAAGTATTCGTGGACCTCAAACGGATTTCATATGTGAAAGTTATGCACATTTGAAGTTGGGCCTGTCAGGTTGAATCCGAATTGATCTGGAGGCCAAATTGGATTCCAAAACGTGTCCATCTTGAACTCTTGCTTGAATTGGTGTAAAAATGACGTGGTGCTATAAAAATATATATTTTCATCATTAGGTAGTATCATATTCTCATTTAAAATATGTTAAAGTTGAAGAAACGAATTCACCTTTAGTTCAATCTTGATATTGGGCTCTACGGTCGTATGTGTTTGTGGCGTGGTCACATCATCCTCCCCTTCTTGACAGAAAACCGTCCTCAGTTTTAACATGTGTAGCTTCACGTATTGCATGATCTTGATCATAAATTTCTGTACATGATAAGAAATGCAACAAACTCTCATTATGTAATATCATAAGTTCTTTATCAAACAAAGTAAAACCTCTTTGAAACGAGCTCACCTGATAATTTAAGTGATGCGTAGGAGCTCTTGTAATTGGAACAACAAGCATAGCAAATATGGTTGTATCCATAAGGTACATGTTCTTATCACCGGCCCGGCACAATTCAATGGTGGACCATGTCATGTCTGGGTCAGACAAACAGTAGCGTGCTTTAGGCTGCCCAACATGTACGGCTCATTTGGCCACCTCTAAACTTGATGCATGAGTTATGCACAATACTAGCAAGACACCATGAAAAGGTACTTCTAGAATTTTTGGATGAAACTTGATGCATGAGTTATGCACAATTTTTGGATGCATTGAGTCACAGATTTGCGTTATGATTCGACAACAACGTACTTCTAGATTTTTTTAGACAAAACAATACTTGAATACCGCAGAGTCGAGAGCCAATGAAACATCAACAGTGGTTGTATTCTCCACTCTCCTACCAGAGAGAGCTTTTGGATGAAATGATCATCCGACGGCGAGTTATAATTCACTTGTAACACCCTCCTTGATAAACTCCTGGCGCATCCTCGTATCATAATATCACCAGGAGTTTCTGTTCAGACATTAGTAACTTCACTGGATATCTGATGGCAAATTTTATTGCCTCCCCATACAACTGAAACACATGCAGTTGATCAAATCGAAAAATAAAGATATATAGTTAACTACTAAACAGGAAGCAGAAGAACACATATGCCACTGTCCAGTGACCAGCTAGGGGCTAGACTAGAGCATGTCCCTTAGCACGGTGATAGCCGCGGCATGCTTCTCCTGCAGACATGAGCAGCCACATTTTCAGTACGGGATGGATGGATGGATGGAACAAAGAAAAAGCCTTTAAAATGAGAACAATGCGAACTCATATTCTCAGCGTGTCAATGGCAAATATTACCATCCTTCCCATTCGTTTATAATATTAGTGGGTTGGAAGAATTCGATTCATTATCACGCCAATTGAACTGTTACGAATGTGAATTCGCATTCACCTATGTGAAGACAATACCGCTGCTGCTAAGACAAGTAGTCTACTACTAACTGTACCGCTCGATCTAAGATTTTTTTTGGGCTCTTTTTTTTTTTTGAACGGGCAGAAGCACTACCTTATATTAAAAACCGAGAGAAAAAGTTATTTGTAGGTGGAGGGATATTAAGGTGGCAGGCCCAGAACAGGCTGCACCCAAAGGAAAGAAATTAAGGTGTTAGGTGCTAGCTCCGCTAGCTTCTTTGCCCCTGCTAGTATCCAGGTTTGAGACTCCTCCTTGATTTTGGCGAGCAGGGATATGAGAGAGGATGCTACGGAATGAAAACTGCAAGAATTCCATTCTTTCTTGATTTCGTTGAGGTTTCCGAGGCACGTCTGGTTTCAGAATAGCGGACTCCCCCAGTGTCAGATGGAAGCGGTGTTGTGCCAAGATGCTGGGTCTATGGAGTATGAAGCAATCCAGGGGGCGATGAGGGTCCATATTCTTTTTATGTAGTGGCATTTGGCGAAGAGGTGGATGGCTGTTTTTAGGGAAATCATACAGAGAGAGCAAACTGATTGATTTGGCCATCCTCTCAAGGAGAGGCAGTCAACAGTCCAAAGCATGTTCTGTAGCGTCAGCTATGCAAAGGTTTTACATTTCGGGGGGGGGGGGGGGGGCATGTCTTCCAGACTAGGGGTTCATGGAGTTTTTTGGAGGTGTTTATTATGCCAAAGAACTACACTTTATATGCTGAGACCGCGATGTAGCTTTCATGTGGAATCAGCTTCCATGTTATACTATCCTCCACCCCTTCCTGAAGGTTCATGGAAGATATATTGCCCCAGAGGGCAACAAGTTCTTGAATATGCTGTACAGTTAGGCCAACCGGCCAGTTGGGATCTTGTAGCCATATCTCGCATACGTCTCCCATGAGCCCAAGCTGAGTTCCAGAAGCTCGTTGTTTAACTGTTGTTGATTGTTATGGAGGTGGCCGCCGCGAAACAAAGACTATCGTACTCATCGCATGGGGTTTGCGTTCCTTTCCAAGGCTTGTTTGTGGCCGCCCACTCGTACCATAGCCATCTGATTTGCAAGGCTCTCGTAAAGCACTAGAGGTCTAGGAGGGCGAGCCCACCTAGGTGTGTGGGTATGCACACCTTATCCCAACTGACCTTGCACTTGCCGCCCGTTAGTTGGTCTGATCCGGCCCAAAGAAATTGTTTTGTCCATCTGTTTAGGAACTGGAGCACCCTAGCTGGTGGTTTGATGACCGTGAGGAGGTTTGTCGCTTGGGCATTCAGGACTGACTTTGCCAAAATTTTCCTTCCTGCAAGTGTCAACAATTTACCACGCCAACTCATAAGGCAAACCGTCACTTTGTCTTGTAGCCTTTGGAAGTGCAGGTCACGTAGTCTACAAAGTGCAAGTGGTAATCCCAAATATTCTAATAGGAAGGTTGCTAGTATGGCTAGTAAGTCCTAAAGCACATGTTGTAAATCAACCCCTTCGCAATGTATCGATGCCACCTGGCTTTTTTTGTAGGTTTGTATGTAGACCAATGGCTTCACCAAATTTCTTTAGAACATGGACAAGGGTATTGACATCTGCCTAAGTAGGGTGTAAGAAAATGGCCGTGTTGTCTGCATAGAGGGAGGTACACAAGGTTGCTGCTCGTCCACATAAAGGTTGGAGGAGACCTCGATCCGTGGCTGTATTGAGTATGTTTTGGATAGGGTCTATTGCTATGATAAAGAGGAACGGGGAAGCAGGTCACCCTACCGAAGGCCTTTGTGGTGTTGAATATTGTTCCCATTGATGCCATTTAGAAGTACTCTAGAGGTTGCGGTGGAGAGAATGCAAGAGATCCAATCCATCCAATAGCACCTGTAGCAGGTAGTCCCAGTGTACTGAGTTGAAAACTTTTGCAATGTCTAGCTTAGGATGAAGGGTTGGCGTTCTCGCTTGGTGAAAATTTCTCACGAGATTCCAGATGTATAGGAAATTTTTCTAAATACATCTTCCTTTAATGAATGCACTTTGACTCTGGGAGACTAGGTTGTTCATGAAGGGGGCGAGAAGCAAGGCCAAGGTTTTGGTGATGATCTTGAAAATGTTGTGTGTGAGATTGATTGGTCTAAAATTTGCCTCGGATTGGGCTTTGTCTTTCATTGGAAGAAGAATAACATTGGCAGTTTTGGAGCATTGAAAGTTGGCTATTCCGAGGTTGTCAAAAACCTGTAGGACGGCCATGAGATCCTTTTTTATGGTGTCCCAACATGCATGGTAGAAATTCCCATTGAAACCATCCGGGCCCAATGCTTTGTCCTTTGGTAATTGCAGGATAGCCGTGTGTACCTCAAGTTCGGTAAAGGGTGCGGCTAGGTCCTATAGGTCCATGCATAGCAGTTGTAGTGTTTCCCAGTTGAAGGTGGTGGCTACGTGCGAATTGTGTCCGAGGATGTGAGAGAAGTGATCAAAAAGCACTTCAGATTTTTCCTCGTGTGAGGTCACCCAGCCTTGCCCCCTCATGAGGCATTGGATAAAGTTCTTTCGTCTATGGGAGTTGATTTTGATGTGGAGGAATTTTGTGTTTGCGTCTCTCTCTTGAAGGCAATTGATTGGCGACGCCTGTTTAATCTAAGATTTTTGAATTATTGCCAGACCCATAACTCTCTTTTTTAGGCAAGCTCGGAGCTCAGCCTCGTCGAAAGTCAAGGCTTAGTTTTCCTGAGCAATGTTGAGATGCAAGATGATCTCTTTGTCCATGTGCAGTTGTAATTTCACATTTGGAAGCAGCTTGTTGCTCCAGTCCCTTAACTAGTTTGCTGCAATTTTCAATGTCCTATTGAAAGTGGAGATCAGGTCACGGCGAGGCATGATCTCCGCCCAACCTCCTGGATGACCTGCTAGAAGGTCGGTAGCCGGGTCTAGAAATTTTCAAAGCAGAAGACTTTCGGTGGTCGTGGTCCACCAACATTTGATAGGAGGAGGGGGTAGTGGTCTAACAAGGAAGTGGATAAGGCCTGTAGGGCATGGTTGTTGAAGGTGGTGTTCCAAGCATTGTTGTAGAAGCACCTATCAAGTTTGACTAATGTGGAGTTGTCTCTTTCGTTACTCTAAGTGTATTTATGATTTTGTAGGTGTATCTCTTGTAGCTCGCAGGTGTTTAGGCGTTGTGGAACCTTCCCATGAAGTGGTAGTTAAGGTTCGAATTACTTTTGTCAGTTGCCCTGTAGATTAGGTTGAAGTCACCTAGAGTAGACACTTAGCAGCCGGCGGCTGGCATACATGCATAAGTTCCATTAGGAATCTCTCTTTGTCCCTGTCTAGTGATGGGCCATACATCAAGGTGATGACAAAAGTGGTAGCATAGTCTTAGATCGTTACGTAGATAGTGAGACAAAATTCGTGGCATCGGGGTTTGGCAATGGAGACCGCATCACTGTTCCAAAGAATAAGGATCCCTCCTCTAGTATTCTCCACTGAAAGGAAGAAGAACTCGTCTAGTCTATTTCCACCAATGGACTTGGCCAAAGCTAGGTTGACTGTACTTAGCTTTGACTCCTATAGACAAACTATGTGGCAAGGGTTTGTCAAGCAAAGCTTGAATGCTTGTTCGGCTTGCGGGGGAGTTCAGTCCCCTCACATTCCAATAAATAATGGTGAGGTTGGGCCTAGAAATATGAAGATGATCGCTCTACAGTTGGTTGCGAGGTGGAAGTATCCAGGGGGACCTGGCTCCTATGAAATCAAAGTGACGGACGAACCGGACCGTCCCAAGCACCCCGTTGTTCCCTCTGTATTTTCCTAACTCGCTACTAAGCAATTTGATCTGAACCCAATACTGGAGCAAAGAGAGAGAAGCGACGTATTGTTGGTATGAGGGGCTTCCCCCTTGGCATTGCTACTTCTACACATCATCGCGGTGGTGAAGACGTTAGCGGTGACGGTGGAGGTTATTATGGAGTTGGAATGCATTGCAGATTACGCCGAGGAGTCGATGACATCGGCGGGGATGGTGCGCATTGCGGGATATGCCAAGGAGCCGATGACAATAGTGTTGTGGTTGGGCAAGTACCGTGGTAGGCGAGAAGAAACAGGGGAGGAGTAGTGCAGGGAGAGATCTTTTGAGGAAGGGGGTGCTGCGTTGACACAAACTGAAAAAGACAGAACACATGACATGCATAGCTAGCCAATACAGAGTGTTGGAGATATTGCATGGGGTCTGATGCATCCAGGTATGCAAAAGCACTGGACGCCTAGGTCGAGTTACAAAAGTAGATGCAGACAACGGTAGATTGTAGATGCATGGTAATATGGGGCCTTCTAGATAGGCCATGGCCTTCAGTCGGGCAATAAGGCCTGCTACACATCCTGGTCCATCAGTCGGACTACACAACTGGCTGCACCATGAGGCTCTTGAGGTTTGCCATTGCTGCGTGCTTAGACAAGGCATCCTCCAAGTGATCAGTGGGCTTAAGGTTGAACCGGAAGAGTAAGGAGATGGCTTGGATGGCCTTGGAAGGAAGTGGCCCATTGAACATGGCCACATATTGGTTGAGCGCTTGGTTGGTCATCTCTTGGTGCTCTTCAAGGATGCCGAGCTTGCGAGCTAGGATCTCTTGGGCCCTCTTCATGAACGGAGCTTCTGTGCGCTTTACTACAAGGCAGTTGCTAGAGGTGGCGGCGCAAACTTGGGCATCGATAGGAGAGGTGGCATTGGTGCCACGAAGATGTCATCCATCAAGTTGACTTCGTCGTTGCTGTTGTTCTCCTCAAGATAGGCAGCAGCAGGGGGTTCCGTGTCAAGGGATGTGTTGTTGTCAGATGCGACAATCAATGGCACCAAAGCTAACGGTGGTGAGGGTGTGGTGGTGTAGCCGGGGAGTTGGCCTCTGATGTTAGCAATGATGGTCGCTGATAAGGTGGCGAGGAGGGATTTGCAGCAGTCGCGATAGACGAAGTCTTCACACTAGGAGGGGTGATGCCAGATGCTTGGTTTGGGGCGCATCACCGTCTTGCAAGGATTGCTGCAGCGATGGTGCATTGGGATCCCCCACTAACTTGGGAGGAGAGTCGATGAGGAGCTAAGTTGAGGCCTCCAAGGGCATCGCCAACTATGGCCATCAAGTCCACTAGAGGCACAACAACAATGTACCAGTGGTGTGGCAGAAGTAGTTGGGTGGTGGCCTTTCTAGACACTTGCACAAACATTTTAACCTTGTGGAGCCACTCTTGCCGGTGCAGCTGTGCCTCCTCCTCCGATTAACGTAGTCTGTTGTCGAGAAGTTGAGCGAGTTCCTGGCGGAGGAGTGCAACATGCGAGGCAAACATTGCCTGCAGGGTAGTATCCGTGAAGTCCTTATGCTCCTTGTTGACAGGTGGCTGTTGGTTGCGTGCTTGGTGTTGTCCTGGCAAGCTAAAGATGAAGTGGCCCATTGGCGTGTCGGAGTGTCAGCACCAATCACCCCCGGTGGAGTTGCGAGGCCAAGGGGATCAGTAGTGGATGTGCTCTGGAGCACGGGACATCTCGTGTCGTGCATCGTCATGGCTGGTGATTCTCTACTGGCCCCGGTTACGACCGCCGCTATGCTAACATCACCACGGTAGGCCTCCTGACTAGGCCTGCCCAACTACTCCGATGGGAGGTACCCGCGTCGGTTCTTTTGCTTGGTGCAATGGTGTTGCTTGGATGCTAGCTTTAAAGGTCCTCCAAATTCTCTAGGGGTCGTCAACCACCCCCAAACGCCACGATTGACCATGTGTTTGCTGGCTTGAAAGGCATGAAACTGTCAATAATGAGGTCAGTTTTGGGGGGCGGCTGAGAAGTCTCTGATGAAGTCCAGGTATATAAGAACCCAGAAAGTAAGCCCCTTCTTGTAGCGATCAACATTAGGAGCTAAAGACTGGGGGTCTAATGACGGGCCGAGAAGGATGTCGTCCGTGAAGGTGAGCCACAACACCTTCAGGATGGAGATGGGGTTAGCGGTGCATGCCTAGAGGTCCAGCATTCACGTCCTCTTAGAGGATGGATTTCTGCTTGACGTGGTCCAGGGAGCATTTGCTACCAATGACCCTGCTAACTACGCTTGTGGTCCAGGCATGCAGGGGAATACCCTCTAGGTAGAGGTGCACATGGAACCTTAAGGCTACACCAAAGGCGTGACAAAGCGGCTTCCATGGACACATGAAGCTCTAGGTTGTGGAAGATGAACTTGTGGGTTCTGGCTGCCTCATCTCGATGATGCTTGTGCTCGAAGTTGACAAGGTAATTCTCCAGATAATGGTGGTGCATGGAGAAATCAGCTGGCCGCAAGTTGAATCTTCTTCGAATGGCTTCGGAAATAGTTCTGAGGTCTGTTTCCAGCCTCGACTTGCCTAGCCATAGCATGGCCGAATAAGCTTCGTGGCATTGGAGCTCTCTCTACAAATCCTTGGAGGAGGGGATATGCACACGTCTTCAGCCAGCTAGGTGCCTAGGTCACCAAGGAGGGGGTTCGCCATTGCACAAAGTGTGGGGCAACAAACCGCAATGATAGGTGCTAAGGAAGGTGTGGCTAATGAAGCGAGGAGGACCAGCCAAGCACACGGTGGTGGCATTGCTGGGATGGCCGGGGAGGAGAGGTAAGCTGAGGGTAGAGGTGGCTTTCTGGCACGTCTTGGGCACTCTTTTGCCTTATGACCCAAGCAGAAGTAGTGGAGGCACTTCGTTGGGTCGCGGCAAGAACGGACGAGATGGTCATGACTTAAGCAGTTGAAGCATCTCCCTCTAGTGTACTCCAGAAAGCGTTGGTGGTTGTGGGTTGAACGCATTGTAATTGAGCTCTTGGGAATGGTTGGCGACCAGCTGTGAGCTTTGCGCCACTAATGCTTGGGCTTTATCAAAGTCCACTGAGGAGTGGCATGGGAATTGTGTTGCGTTGAATGCACTACTCCACTTGCTACAGAGAGGGGTGAAGACGATGAGACAGGAGAGGAGGGGCATCGTTGGAAGCCATCATTCCTTCCTGCTTGCAAAAGGTCAGGTGGTGCAATAATCATGTACCTGAGATGACGTGCCACAAGGTCGTCCGCAAAAGGTGACTCTACGCATTGAAGGTCTGGCCCGAGGATGATTTTGCGAGATATGCAGTGTCTTGACTTCAATGCGATTGTTAGACACATCTTCAATGCAAAGGCTTGGTGGGTGGCTTGCTTGATCGACGGATGGCGGAGCCTTACTATAGAAGCTCGGAGGGGATAGCCGCCTCTCCTCGATAGGGACTCCAGAAGGTTGGTGGTGAAACTCAATCGGGGTGGTGGGGGCGTTGGAGCCAAGGGGGACTTTAGAGCCTACAGGGCAAGGGTGGAGGGTAGATGAAGAGTGGGAGGGCAAGACTGAGTCCAGCTGCACTCCAGCACGGCGGTCGATAGCTGGCCTAGAGGCGACGGTGGTAGAGAAAGCGGTAGTAGTGGAGGGGGGTTAAGACGCCACCTCAACCTGACCACAGGGCAGTAGGAGGTTAACTGACCATGGAGCAGGGAGATCTGGGAGAGAGGGTGCCGGATCTGGGGAGCCATAGAAGTGGGTGGACGCCGTGACCGGGGCGGCCAGCGACGTACCCAGGCGTTGGGTTCGCCCTAGTGGATGTGAGAGCTGGGTAGTAGGCGGACATGAAATTTTTTTAAAAAGTGGAATTTTTGGGCTCTTTTAGGGCACCCTAAAATGAATATAGGTCGTCCATTCTTTTTATCCAATGGATTAGATTAGTTTGAATTTAGTTATATTATCGCCAGTAGTAATAGCAGTAGAATCTTATGAGGGATTAAATTGTAAAGGTAATGGCGAGGTGCAGCGGCCATGAGGCAGCACGTGTATGAGAGCGCCGCTGCAAGGGCGCAGTGTTGGCAAGAATTAATAATAGGTTCGGTGGAAAAGTTCATAATATTTTTAGAAAAAAAATCAGATTTATAAAGAAAAGTCTATCATACTCTCATATATCACGGTGAAATTTAATTTCTATCAAGAGAATGTACTAAAATTCCCCTTTTTTTTTTCCTGCGGTCCATTTCAGTGACCCCAATCAGTTTGCAAGAGGTGCGCTCACCTGGTCACGAGCCCTGTCCCGGATGCCGCTGCACACCGGCCGGCCACGTTCGTCGTACAGTATCATCCCGCTGAACCTCGGCATCTGGCACTTGACGCCCATCAGCACCCGCCTCTGCCATATCGGCCGAGCCAGCGTGCCACCGGCAGCCCCCTCCACTCCACATTTCAGACCAGCAGCCGCCGGCGGCACCACCTCCTCCACATCCAACACTTTACCCCCCAGAAGCCCATACTCGCAGTCGCCGCCACCCATCACGCCGGCAACCTCGTCAGTCACGACGTCGCCCCGCCGCGGCGCCCGGCCGTCGGCGTAAACCTTCTCCTTCCACAAGGCCACAGACAGGCAGAGCCCCATGGGAGCAATGCAACGCAACGACAGCAGTGGATCAGGATGCAGAGACAGCAGCGTACTAGCAGTAGACAGTAGGGCAGTGTGGTGCGGTGTGGTGGGCTTCTTATGGCGAGTGGTGCCAAGAACCAGCCAATGCACGCACAGGCTGCCCGTGAGCCTTGCAGTTTGTAGCGAGCGAGCGCCGCTTGGACGCCCATTTACGTTTCACCGTTGTTTGGGGGTGCTGATGCGTGTAGGGGTGGAAAACGGTAACGGATAATTTGTTTTATTCGATATTCGTATCCGAGAAAACGCGAATGTCATAAACAAAATCCGTATTCGAAAATATTCGTATTCGTATTCGAGAATATTCGTATCCGTATTTAAGAATATTCGTATTCGCATTCGTATTCGTATTCGAGACTATTCGACTTGTATTCGATCCGTTTCTAGAACTCATGAACAATCCATACAAATTTTGTGATTCAAAATTTGAATTTAGGCGGTTTAAAACCGGTAACCAGCCAAAAACCAGTGAAAAATCGGCAAAACCGCTAGGAATCCGTTTTATCCAATATTCGTATCCGAGAAAATCCGTATTCGAAAATATCCGTATTCGTATTTGAGAATATTCGTATCCGTGTTTGAGAATATTCGAATTCGTATTCATATTCGTTTTAAAATATGGATTCGTATTCGTATTCGTTTTAAAAATATGGATTCGTATTCGTATTTGAGACTATTCGACCGTATCCGATCCGTTTCCACCTCTAGATGTGTGGCCGCACTCTGCCTGTGTGCATGTGAAGCGTGCCTAGCTTGGTAAGTAGTGGTATACTTCAGATTGGAGTAATCTTCAAAAGGAGGTGATGGATGATGGTGATCATGGGAGTGGCCAGGTTGGTGGTGGTTCATGTGTTGTGACGTTGTGGCGGCAGAGGCGTGTCTTTGTGTGGCATTCTTGCTTGGGTTAATTGCTTGAGATCACAGGCAGGTATCAGCGAAAAGATGGTTCAAGTGATGCTGGAGTTTTTGGTTTGCGTTTATCTTGGCTGAGAAGAGTGTGATGGAAAAAAAGGGGGCAAAACTGTTAGCCGCATAGCATGGAAATATGGTGCAGGAACATAGCTGGAACCATATGAAATATCAAGCATACTAGAATTCAGAATGGGGCGTCTTTAGATTATGGGCCTGTTTGGGAGAGCTCCACCACTGAAAACGTGGATCTGGAGCAGCAGCTCCACCATGGAGCACTGGAGCAGCTCCACCGTGTATCTGAGATCCCACCATGGAGTGTTTGGCTTGTACAGCAGCTCCAGATCCACAAAATTGAGGTTTTGGTGGGAATAGCCACTTTTGGTGGGATGGAGTGTGTAACCAGTGGCATTGGTGGGTAATTACCACTCAACTCTACGGTAGAGCACCCCTTGAGGAGCTCCATGAAATCCATGGATCTGGCCCTCAGATCCAGGATTTTGGTGGATCCAGATTTCGCGGAGCTGGAGCGTTTGGGTAAAATTTTGTAGAGTGGAGCTGTTTTTCGTGGATCTGGAACTGGTGGAGCTCTCCCAAACAGGCCCTATAACTCTTTCTCTCTCGCGCGCGCGGAGAAAAACTATCTTCGTATTTGAAACATATAAAAATTGTTACTGCATCGATCATCTAACTAATTACAGTGTAAACGCCTTAAAAACAGCAATCTGATGATGGGATCCATTCTTTAAACTTTAAGGCCTTCTTGAATAACTGCAAGTGAAAGTTTCTTCTGCCATACAGGACTGGCTTCACCCAAGACATTCTTGTGTCACCAGCTAAAGATTTCAAGATGGTCCTGCGGGGTCTGCCTTCACAGATCTTAACTAGCATGTGACATCTCACAGGGCACAAAGTGACGAAGATTGAAGACTCAAAATCTCAAGGAGCCCATAGTTGCACTGCTTCACCACAAGTTAGCACTATCCATCAGCCTTGACATTTTCCAAATGGGAGGTGATTCAATGCTCTCCTAACAAGTAGAAAAGTGCACAGTTTCAAAGCAAGTTGAGGGCTTGATTTGCAACCACATACAACTTCGTTACTAACTTAATTGAATTAACATTTGTGAAATTTAGTTTTCAAGACAGTATAGAAGCACTACTCATGTTTCTAACAGTTCAGTGCTCCAAATTTTCGACTGCTAAAGAAAAACAAGCAATGGAATACATGTAGAAACAGGGGAAATCAGCACTGACCTGTCACTAGAATATGCAAGAAGCCTTTTCAGAATAACAGCACACTATTGGTAAAGATAATCATGGCACCTAACTGCGGAAATCAGGAGGCACAATTTCGTCTGTGAAGTACACTTTTCTCACTGTCTCCACATCACAAAATCTCACCCTACGTGCAGGAATGACAACAGCATTAGGGCATAAGGCTAGATATATCACTAGATGCAGCACCACACACACACAGAGATGTTTTAGAGAAACAGTAGTTACCAGGGAGGCGTATGATTTCAACAGAGGTTTAACAAGCTGCCACATTGGCTGAAACACAAACAGTGCATCGACAAAAAGTTGTAGTTAATAATCCTGACTTAGTCAGGTTTGTGTCGGCTGAACTGGGTTTCAGGTTTAGGCCATTTTCAGTCTTATGTATTCAGTTCAGAGTTAGCAGCGAAGTAATCGCAACATCGTGCATGAGTGGTCCGACAAAATCGGATCGAAGCTAGGAGGTTTATTCTTTCTGTTGAGTCAGTTGTAAAATGGGTTAAGCATTGTATTCTCCTTGCATTCCTTGAGATATACACATAAAATTGCCCCATCTGCTACTCCTCCTTTCGCTGTTTTTCATTTCCACCGGAAATACTGTTCCTCCTCTGAAAAATACAGAAACTCTGCAAATTTCGTGAGCGTGTTGATTCCTGGAAGGATCCCAACACTTGGTATCAGAGCCTCACACGCCCGAGCATCTGCAAATCGAGTCCATGGCGCTCTCCACGCAGCAGGCGAACCGGGAAGGCGGCAGCGTGCCGTTTCAATGCCCGGTGTTGACGGGGGTGAACTACACCTCGTGGGCAATCCGGATGGAAGCTTTGATGGACGCCCAGGGCACTGGGAAGCAGTGGAACCGCAGGCCGGCGTGGCGGCGGATCAGAAGAAGGACAAGACGGCAAGAGCTTTCATTTTCCAAGCATTGCCTGAAGACGTATTGCTGCAAGTTGCAAAGAAGACTGCAAAGGAAATTTGGGATGCGCTGAAGACAAGGTATCTAGGCGCAGATCGGGTGCAGAAGGCACGGATCCAGACTTTGCAGAATGAGTTTCAGGCTTTGCAGATGAAGGAAGGAGAGACGGTGGACGATTTCGCCGGGAAGCTCAGCGCCATGAGCAGTAAGTTTAGTTCTCTCGGTGAACCTCTGAAAGAATCTGCCCTAGTCAAGAAAATCCTCGATTCTGTCCCAGACAAATATCTTCAGTTAGTTTCTTCAATAGAACAATACTCAGACCTAGAGTCAATGTTGTTTGAGGAAGCAATTGGAAGGTTGAAAGCCTATGAAGAGCGCCTTCGTCTTCGGGTAAATGGAGATGGTCACCTTCTCCTGACTCAGGCAGAATGGGAGGCAAGGCAAAAAGGCAAGATTGGTGACTCTTCATCAGGTAACAGAGGCCGTGGAAGTGGGAAACAGGAATGGCGAGGCCGTGGAAGAGGAAGAAGCCGAGGGCGTGGCCGAGGCAGAACTGACCGTGGTGGTTCAAACTCATTTCGCCGGGAAGGAGCAGGTAATACATCATCAGGAAAAGACAAGAGTCATATTAAGTGTTATTCCTGTGAGAATTACGGGCATTATGCCTCTGAATGCCGTAGCAGGAAGCGCAAGGAGGAAGAAGTAAACCTCACATGCACACAGGAGGATCAACCAGCCCTTCTGTTGTCGGTTTGCACACAACACCCAGAAGAGACAGTATTGCTGAATGAAGGTGAACTGCTGTCAGAGAAGTATGCAGCAAAGACCAAGATTGAGGAAGAGACATGGTTTTTGGACAATGGAGCCACAAATCACATGACAGGCCAGAAAAAACATTTTGCAGAACTAGATGAGAGTATAGTTAGCAGAATTCGATTCGGTGATGGGTCTTCTGTGCCAATTAAGGGGAGAGGTACAGTCTTGTTAGAATGCAGAAATGGCGAGCAGCGTATGATCACGGGAGTCTACTACATTCCTAGTCTACACACAAACATCCTGAGTTTGGGGAAGCTTACTGAGGATGGCTGCAGAATTGTGATGTTTGGTGACTACTTGTGGATGTATGACAAGAAGAACCAATTGCTCATGAAGGTTCAAAAGTCAGCTAACAGATTGTACAAAAAGAATCTGCCGACGGTAGCCCCAGTATGTATAGCAATCAGCTTGGATGAAGAATCTTGGTTATGGCACGCAAGGTTAGGGCATCTCAATTTTCAAGCAATGAAGCAAATGGTGTCAAAAGATTTGGTCCGAGGTGTGCCGAAAATAGAGCATCCAACCCAGGTCTGTGAAGGATGCCTTGTGGCCAAGCAGTGCAGATTGCCATTTCCTTTACAAGTCGAGTACAGAGCTAGCAGCCCACTGGATTTCTTCTTGCTGGTGGATGACTACAGCAGCCGGATTTTTTCTATTTTAGCCCTTGTTTTGAAAAATATTCACATTTAGACTCCTGGTAGTTTTAATTCCGTTTTTGGACCTAGGGGGTCGGCGCCGTGGGTCACGGCGCCGAGGTAACACGTCTCGGCGCCCTGGTCCATGGCGCCGAGGTCGCAGGCCCGCTCCAGCGTGGCGACCGGCGTAGCAGGTACCTCGGCGCCGTGGGTCATGGCGCCGGGCTGCCTGCCACGTGGCGCCGAGCTCCCTGCCACGTCTGCAGACACTCGGCTGTTTAGGGTTTGCACCGATCAGCCTTTTTCGCAAAATGAATTACTAGTTGTATTTTTATTTGGATTATTTAATTATAGTAATATTATGTAATATATTTATTTAATTATAGTAATATTATGTAATATATTTATTTATTTATAGAGAGCAAAAAAATACGACATATGTTTTGAAAATTCGTTATGTATTGCAGATGATACATGTAGGAAATTTTTTGTAGATTTTTTAAAATATTATGGTACGTTGGTAATGGTTTTTGAAAAATAAAATTTTGATGTGGAGTACAGTTTGCTACTACGCAAATTATTTTTGCAATTATGAAAATTAAGAAATTTGCTTGGTAGAGTACGAACGAGTTTTGTGTGAAGTAACGATTAGTGTATTTGTGATTTTTGTACAATGCTGACCGTGAAAAATATGTTGAACTGGCAATAACATTTTTCGATCATGTTATGTTGTTTTATTGGAAGAAATTTATTGAAATTTTTTTTGAGGACAACTGTGATAGGAACAATTGGACGAAAGGAGGGGAAGTGATAATCAGACACGTGGGAATCATTGCATGCGAAAAGCCGAGATAATAAGCTTAGCTGAATAGAAATAAACTTCATAATAAAGTTGGGACGAACATGGCGCGTACATTTTTATTACATGCATAGCATATAGCATGATATCCGACTAACCGACCCAACTGCTCGTACGACCTCTCGTGTGGACCGGGTCTATTACATCTTGTCTACTGGGTGTAGCGTGGTTGTTTCCCCTTTTTGTCGCGCCCTGAAGATGGCTCCACTGCATCCTTCTTCCTGTCACTCTTGGTCTTGAGAGCTACCTCACGAGCTTGAAGCTCTTCCTCCTGACGCTTGATGGCTGCTTTACGCAGACTTAACTGCTCCTGCCTCCTTTGCAGCTCATCCTCCTTGCCCTTCAGATGGATTTGGTCCACCCTCATGTGGCGCTCTTGCTCAAGCCGCATCTGTCGTTCCACCTCGCGAGCCTGAGTCATCTTGACAAAGTATTGTCCTTTGTTTTCCACCTCCATTGGCCGGTTCCGTGGCCATGCCGGCGGCACCCGATCCACCCATTGCATGAACCCACAAGGCTATGTGTGGCATGGTAGATGTCAAGGATCAAGTTGAGAAACGATAACGAGAAACAAAGGATTTAGTTGTCGTCGTTACCACGAAGTCGTCATCCAGGTCTGGACACTTGAAGAACTTACGGCCGTAGTTGGCTCGTTGTACTGGATCCGTCCAGACGCACAACATCGTCCGAAAGCCGCAATGGCACTTCGGGCGCTCATGCCACTCCGGCACTCCAAATGGGTCGGACCTCCAGGAAGACATTGTTGTGTAGTAGTATTGTGATGTCTTGAGGAAGAGATATGGTATGGAAGACATAGGAGGCCTTTATGTAGGCAGGTTATCTGATGCAGTGGGCATAGTCCATGGAGAGGATCTTTTCGCTTTTCATGGATTCCAGTGCAGCAATAAATGGCCCAATGTAGGCTTTTCAGAGACTATAGTCTCGTAATAAATTCATAGTTCGTAGCCTTTTCAGAGCTTGGACCATTCAATGTATTTGGTACAACATTACTTTGTTGAAGCGACGGAAGCCTGAAAAGCCTAGAAAGCTAATTGTTGCGTCATTAGTCTATCTCTCATGTTGTGTCATTGCAAACGTGTCGGCATATCAACTACTTTTATCGTGGACGTCAGAAAATTTTGGCAAGTTCCCCCTGTTTTTGGAGCCACTCTAAACACAAATATCACATGAATATAACATATACACATATATACAACAAGTAGCTCATTACAAAACCCATCTCAGTCCATACGAACAAAGTACAAATAGTCCATAACGTTATAACAATCCATACAGGTGAAACGGCTAGTCTCCGTCACTGCCTCCTAGCCTTACCCTTACCAAGTGCGTCGGTGCCTGGAGTGTAACGGCTAGGCTCGCGGCGGCGTCTGCGTGGTAGAGGCTGAGTCGAAGGAGCGTCTAGGAGCTGAGACGGACCTATCTCATCGTAAGTCTGTTCCACCTCGTCCTCGTCGTCGTCCTGACCGCCCTGGGCTGGGAAAGTGTCGCTCCTCGTGGGGGACGAGCTCTGTCCTGTGAACCCTCGCCGCGTCGGGTCTGCAAATCTGGTCGAAGGCACGTGTACGTCCCTCGCCGCGCCTGTCCTGCAACCACAACGACCAGCCGCACGGCGTAGCCGACCTGCTAGTCTCTGTCGTCCAACATTTTGTTAACCAACAAGATACGAAGATATTAGGTACTAATTTTGTGAGTGGCTTTGTCGAAGCTTACCTCTTGGAAGCTACGCGTCTTGACGTCGCCGACTGTCATGGAGAAACGCTCTATGTCCTGTACGGACTGCTTCAGGGTGTTGCCCTGCAAACAAGCAAAAGAATGGATATTTTGCTATATGTAGTGGTATTTATGTCTATTGGAAAATAAGCAATGAGATTGAACATTACCACTCGGTCCAGGATCGGTGCCGTCTCCACCTGCGTCCCAAGTCGAGTAGACTAGTCATAGGGCGTGTCTTCGTCGTCGGAGGACTCAATGTTGGCATAGTCATCTTGAGTCCATTGTCCCTTAAGCTTGCTTCGCGTCGCACGCTGGTACCAAACTTGGTACCGTCGGAAGTGCTCGTTGCTGTGCGGCTCGTCGTTGTCGTCCACATGGTCCTGAAAGTGTCCCCACTCCTCAACGTACACGTGGTGGTGCTGCTCGAAGTCTGTGACATTCTTCTGTCGCTGACGATCAAATCTGCATGTCACGTAAACCAATAGTTAAAATTAGTAGAAACTCTGTGCAATTGGAATCCAAGGTTAGAATTGAAATTGCATGGCAGTTACTTGTGCAAGGCCACAGACGTGGAGAACGGCGCTACTGGCCACGGCTGCCTCATACCAAACTGGCGTGCAACTCTATGTGGCAGGTGATACTCAACAGCATAGAAACAGGTTAGGGGCACCTCATCCTGTAGAGGGCCTCGTCTATGCTGCACAGTGCGCTGAACTGAATGGCCTCCACCTCTTGCTCGGCGTACGGCTCCCACTTGACCTGCATAGCAACAATTTACTTGTAAGGTACTATACTAACAAATGAAAATCACGATACCAAATGGAATTAACTTACATTGGAGGCCGTGAGCGCATCTAGCTCGTTCGTGTACTCTAGGTAGGCCCGTTTCGTCCAGGCGTAGGGAACTGATACCTGGTCCCAATGATATGCAGCAATCGGACGTCGACGAAGAGGAACCCCTGCGAACCAGGGACAAGGAGCCAAAACCGTGGGACGACCAACTGGTAGACGACACCACATCCACAGCTGGAGGAGGTAGAGGCAACCACCTACTGACGAGTTCGCCGAAGTCCGACGACACGCCTCGTAGAGGTGGCGGTAAAGGAACGCCAACACCCCGGAAGCCCAGCTGTACTGCCCCGCCGTGTCCCAGTCAGTGAGGCAGTGGATGTACATCCACGACGCGCTGTCCCCCATTCCGTCGGGGAAGAGAACGCAGCCAAACAAGTGAAGGATCCATGCCCTGCAATTATATGTAAAATGATATTAAATCAAACTATGTCAATTTTAGAAAAAGCTCGATAAGACGACGAGTTGGCTCGATATCCACCCCTACCTGCAGTAGTAGGCAACTGTCTGCTCGTCCGCACCTTCAGGACACACTGCGAAAGTCTGCCGGAGCCAGGTGATTGCAACTCCAGAAGTGCGAAGGCCTGCCTCAGGAGGAAGCTCTCTCCCGAGGAAGGCCTCTACTCGAGCTCTCCAACCAGCAGCCACGCACGGTCCGATCACTGGACGGCCGTGAATGGCGACACCAAGCATCTTCTGAGTGTCCTCGAGCGTAATTGTCATCTCCACGAAAGGGAGATGGAAGCTGTGAGTCTCCGGCCTCCACCTACATGATACAAAAAAGAGGACTACATGTCAGAGAATTTGAGGCGCACATAGCCGATAAACAATGAACATGCAAGTGGAGCAATGGTTTAGGAGAATACCTCTCAACCAGTACAGTGATGGCCGGGGGGTTGAAGGTGGGCAACCCACGACGACCTGGTAAGAGATGGCGTCTAGGCCAGCCCTCTCCAGGAAGGGAGTGTACCTCTCGTTGTACCGCATGTCCAGGAACCCCTCATGGGTTCGAGGACGAAGGATGGGCAGCTCCTATATAGAATACACCAATTTTTTTAGTTAATGCATCAACATAAATAATTAATTGTACAAGAAGTGATGAACGCAGTACCCTCCCCTCCGCGGTGAGCCGTCCTCGGTGGTTCTCCTCGTAGTACGGGTCTAGCAGGTGGAACTGAATGGCCTCCATCCTACAAAAAAATTGAATTTGTCAGTCCAACATAGAAGTAAACAAAAAATTGAACATGCATAAAATATGGAAATAATAAGAAATTAAACAAGAAACATAGCAAATTGCATATGGGAAAATAACTAGACAAACTATGAAGCATAACGAACAACAAGCACTCGCACCTGACTAAGTGGCCAATAGCATGTGCGTGAATTGTGGCCAAGTCTACCACATCTGCTACATTGGTTCTGCTCGGGGTCAGTAAGAAAGGGGGTTGCTCTCCCTCACCTCGTTCTTCCTGGAAGCTGATCCATAACCATCTTGTGTCTCGTCCTCTTCCTGGTTCCACGTTTGTTCCAACGGCTATCCAGATCCGCAATGTATTTGGGCCCGGTGTATGGTGGCCACTCTCCCTCATCCCGGTAAGGCTCGAAACGGGGAGACCACGTAAGCACAAGGTTGTCAACACTGAACTCCTGAGGTATCTTGCTCTCGTAGTCAAAGTTGCGATGCCTTGCTGCTGCCACATAATGAGAACATGGAAAGTGGTACTGCCTCGGTTTACCACATGTGCATGAGAAAGCAATAAGGACAACCTTATGCCTCCTCGCCGGCCGGAGCTCTCCATCGGTCGTTGTACCACCCCTTTCTACAACCTCGTAAGTGCCCGTGGCGTTGTCAAAACAATGTACCTCATGTACCTCAGCCCTCGCCTTTGCCTTTTCAAGGTGGCGCTTCGGTTTTGACGCCCATCTCTCTTGTTTACTCTGTAGCGCCATTGCATGTGCATGTCTTTCATTGAACCAGGCAACAAGCTTGTAAAAGGTGAAGGATACGATAGTATTGACGGGCATACCACGTATACCCCTAAGCAAATTATTGAAGGATTCGGCCATGTTGCTTATCTGAAACTCGTACCTCCAGCCACCATCGTCATAAGACCTTGTCCATTTGTCGACATCTCTCATCAATCCCGTCAACCACTGTCTACCTTCTGAGTTTGTTGCAGTATTAAGCTGCTCCAACTTCTCCTGGAAGAACTTGACCTCAAGCATTCGAGCGACCTCCTCGAACAGATGAAAGTTATCCTTCGTACCATCCTTACGGAGTAGATTCTCGGCAAGATACCGAGTGCACCAACGGTGGTGCAAAGCTGGATACCCCGGTATCTGCTCCTATACGGCAGCAAGTATGCCCTGGTGTCTATCAGATATGACACCAACCTCCCTACCAGGGCCGACCACGTGCCTCCGAACGAGCCGCAAGAACCATCCCCAGCTGTCTTTGTTCTCCCTCTCAACCAAAGCAAACGCCAAAGGAACCAACGCGTTGTCTGCGTCACAGGAAATGGCTATCAGAAGTGTGCCCTGGTACTTGCCAAGAAGAAACGTACCGTCAATGGAGAAGACGGGACGACAATGCCGAAAGGCCTCGATGGACTGAGCAAAGCACCAGAAAGCACGGAAGAATATCTGCATCCCATCTTGAGTCCATTCGTTTGGTTTCGAGACGTACTCATAATGCATGCCTGGATTAACCGCTTTGATTGCATTGAAGAGTGCTGGCAACTGCAAGTACCCATCTTCCCAGTCCCCATATATCATCTTCCAGATGCGTTGCTTTGCCCTCCATGCTTTTCCATACCTTATCTCGTATCCAAATTTCTCCTTAACAATCCCAGCAAGTGTCTTCACCTTCATATTGGGTTCTCCCTTTACTATGTGGCACAATGACTTGGCAATAATGGTAGAGGTCAACTGCCGATGCTTCTGTTTGAGCTCTACTTCGGCACAAGTGTGTGGGCCAACCATTCTTGTGATCTTGAACTTTCCTGTGTCCTTCTGTTTCCTAGCACAAACCCTCCATTCACATGTTTCCTTCTCGCACACAACTGTGTACCTCCGCTCCACATAAGAATGCCTCACCTTGAATGGCCTTTTACGAATCACTGAATACTCCTGCAGCCACCTTTTCAATGCAGTCAAGTCCTCAAACACCATGCCCTTCTCAATTGTCATGCTTGACCTGGCCTCAGGAGCATCTAGCAGCTCGTCATCCCTTCCTTCTGCATAAGCCTCATGGGAATGCCTAAGATCGCTGAATTCATGAACTGATGGATCCCGGCCAGGGCAATAACGCCTGATCAGCTCAATATCACTTTCGGTCAGCTCTCCAAAAGGGCGGTCATCATCAGAATCAACGGCCCTTGCGATCTCGTAAGGCTCCAGATCATCCACAATTTGAACATCCACACTGTTGGAGTCCCTGCAGACTTCTTCAACGTTGCCAGATGGAGCAACAGGAGGAACACCCACATTATCAGGAATGTCTCCTGCATCATAAGCACGAAAACGATGGGATTGAGACAAAAGAATGGAATGACGGGAAAAGGCTAAAGTGTTGCTCAACACTTACTGGGATGATTCTGGGTCAAAGGGATCTACTGAGGGGCCGCCACGATATCATCAGTCCGACATTCAACTCGAACTGGTTGAGAAATCTGAACCTCGTTCGGAGCAGATAGAGCATCGGGCACCTCAGGCACTTCTTCCACATCCACCGCAAGGTCCGGTAACGGAGGGTCAAAGGGTGCCTGATCACCTAGTTCTGGTGAATAACCATGAGGGGTGGGATCAATGGACACCTTCCGCACAACAAGGTCCAAACATTGGAACTCATTCCTCATAACCAATTTGACATATTTGTCCCACTGATCCTCACAACCAATTAAGATCAACCGCCTTAGAATTGTGTCTTTCGAACCAAAGTGAAGTAACCCCTCAACTGTGATGCTCTCCTCGTTTGCATGACAATGTAGCTCCTCCCGGGCCCTAGCAACCAACTCACTAAACGAAGGCCGATCACTGAATATCAGAGGCACCCTTTGCATTTCAACAAATCGAACATTTCCATAATCATCACTTGTCACACTACCTCCATGATATAGGGTGACTAGGTTGTCCATCTAGTTCATACAGAAAACCAAACTTAATACCTTTAATCGAAATTGGATACTAGATAGTAACTAATAAGTACCTAGTCACTAACAGCTCACCCTGAACTAAACAACCCGTGGACAATACACCACCCTGGACCATATATAACACTGGCATCAAAGTTTCTCTATGCACATGGAAGCATCACTTAACAATTTATAAGAGCAAATCCAACCCAATAAAGATTTCCACAAAGACCTAAGTATAGCTACCACAACAGCGTAAACCATATTCTAGCATGAAGAACATCATACTTATTACTTCAAAAGTTTACACGATTGGCTTTCAGTGCACAACACAACCAATCCACAACCCCCATAGCTAAGTAACAACAAGCTGAACAATATGTAGTATCAATAAGACAACATGAACAACTACTACTCCTCGTTAAGCATGTCCAAAATGTGAAGTACGAGCATATAGCAGTTGTATCTAAGACATCATCATTCATCAACCAAGATTCACATGGAGGTAGAATGGACCTTCAAATAATTCTGAACGCGGGGAGGGGAGGCGGCGGCACCACGGGGCGGCGTCGGGGAAGCGGTGGGGGCTCGGCCGCCGGCGGGGACACGGGCGGGCAGGGAGGGGAGGCGGCGGCCGCGGCAGGGACGCGGGCGGCCGGGGAGGCGGACGGCCGGGGAGGCGCTGGGGGCTCGGCCGCCAACGGGGACGCGGGCGGGCGGGGAGGGGAGGCGGCGGCCGCGACGGGGAGGCGGGCGGGCGGGGAGGGGAGGCGGCGGGGAGGCGCGCGGGCGGCCTTGACGGGGACGCGGGCGGGCGGGAAGGCGGGCGGCCGGGGAGGCGGTGGGGGCTCGGCCGTCGGCGGGGACGCTGGCAGGCGGGGAGGGGAGGCGGCGGCCGCAGCGGGGAGGCGCGCGAGCGTCTGCGGCGGGGACGCCGGGGGGCGGGGAGGCGGGCGGCCGGGGAGGCAGTGGGGGCTCGGGCGCCGGCGGGGACGGCTGGCGGGGATGGGGCGGCGGCGGGGAGGCGGCGGCACCACGGGGCGGCGGCGGGGAGGCAGGATCTGGAGAGGGAGACGAATGAGAAGATACACGGTGCGTGGGCAGAAAGGAGAAGGCCGCGTGGGGCCCGCTGGCCAGACCTCGGCGCCAAGATCCACGGCGCCGAGCTCGGCACCGTGACTAGTGGCGCCGAGGTGCTTGCCACGTCGGCGCCACGCAGGCCACCACGCTGGTGCGGGCCTAGCACCTCGGCACCGAGACGTGTTACCTTGGCGCCGTGGGTCACGACGCCGACCCCCTGGGTCCAAAAACGGAATTAAAACTATCAGGGGTCTAAATGTGAATATTTTTCAAAAAAAGGACTAAAATACAAAAAATTTGGACTACAGCAGATTTATGTGGGTATACATTCTCAAGACAAAAGATGAAGCTTTTATGGCCTTCAAGAAGTTTCAGGCATAGGCAGAGGGAGAATTGCAACTGAAAGTGAAATGTTTGAGGACAGACCGGGGTGGAGAATTTGTGTCTCATAGCTTCAGGGAGTATTGTGAACTAAAGGGGGTCCAGAGACATCTCACCGCGCCATATACACCACAACAAAACAGAGTGGTGGAACAGCGCAACCGCACAGTGCTTGCAACCACCAGAAGTTTACTCAAAGCTATGTCACTACCAGGGAGAATGTGGGGAGAAGCTGTGTGCCACTCGGTCTACATACTGAATAGAGTGCCCACTAAAGCTGTGAAAGATGCAACCTCCTACGAAGCACTGAAAGGGAAGAAGCCAAGCCTTGCACACCTCAGGGTTTTCGGTTGTACTGCCTATGCAAAAGTACCGACTGGTCAGTTGAGCAAGCTCTCATATAGGAGCAAGAAAATGGTGTATCTGGGAGTTGAGCCAGGTAGCAAAGCATACAGATTATTCGACCCACAAGACAGCAAGTTAAGTGTGAGTGAGATGTGGTATTTAATGAAAAGAAGAGATGGAGTTGGGAAGAAATGCAGACAGCAACCGGCACCGAGACTGCGGATTGGTCTGAATTCACTGTAGCATAATCGGCAAGTGAGGAAGTTCAGAGTGGAGAAACAGATGGTCAAGAAGATAATGTTCCAGTAGGTATTACCGGAGAAAGTAGTCTCGGAAGTGGAAATGTGGAAGGAGCAGTGGCAACTCATTCGGCTGACACAGTTTTGTCGGACGAAGAGCCAATGACGCCAAATATTTCAGTGTCGCCTGAAATACTGCCGTCACCTGGAAATACGTCAGAGAGTAGTGATATCCCAGATTTTTCTGCATACGACGAAACTTCAGTTAGAGGCTTCAGATCATTGACCGACATCTATGAAGAAACACAAGTGCAAAGCCTAGAGCCCGAGCAGCTACTGCATATTACCGATGAACCGGCAAGTTTCAGAGAAGTAGGAAGAATAGAGTGGGAGGAGGCAATGCAGAGCGAGTTGGAGTCAATAGAGAAGAACAAGACCTGGAGGTTGACAGAGTTACCTGCAGGACATAAATCCATTGGGCTTAAATGGGTATTCAAACAAAAGACATATGCAGCAGGAGTTGTTTTGAAGCACAAAGCCAGGCTGGTAGCTAGAGGGTATGTGCAGCAAAAAGGAGTTGATTATGATGAGGTTTTCGCTCCAGTTGCGAGGATGGAAACTGTGAGAACTTTGCTTGCTTTGTCAGCCTGAGAAGGTTGGACGGTGCACCATCTTGATGTCAAAACTGCATTTCTCAATGGGGAGCTAACCAAAGATGTCTACGTGACACAACCAGAAGGATTTGTTACAGCAGGCAAGGAACAGATGGTCTACAAGCTCTCAAAAGCTTTATACGGTCTAAAGCAGGCGCCGAGAGCTTGGAACATCCGACTTGACAAAACACTGAAGAACCTCGGTTTTCAAAGATGTCCTCAAGAGCAGGCAGTATAAAAGCGTCACTCAGAAACCAATCTCATCATTGTGGGAGTATATGTTGATGACCTGTTAGTCACAGGGACAACTGAAGATGGAATTCGGTTGTTCAAGAAGCAAATGGAGGAGGAATTCGAAATGAGTGACCTTGGGATCCTCTCATACTATCTCGGGATCCAAGTACAGCAGGACAGCAAAGGCATTGTTCTGAAACAGGAAGGGTATGCAAAGAAGTTGTTGCAGCAGGCTGGAATGTGGGAGTGTAACCCTGCAAAGTACCCAATGGAACTGAAGTTGAAACTAACAAGAGATGATGAAGGAGAGACAGTAGATGCAACTGAATACAGGAGTCTCATCGGAAGTCTTCGGTATTTAACACATACAAGACCTGACATAAGCTTTGCAGTGGGGATGGTCAGCCGTTATATGCAATCACCAAGGCAAAGTCACTTCCAAGCAGTGAAACAAATACTGAGGTATGTCAAAGGGACAATTAGCTTTGGTATTGCATATTGCCGAGGAGGAGATGGAGATGTTGTAGGCTATAGTGACAACGATCTCGCGGGTGATCCGGATGAAAGGAAGAGCACCACAGGACTGGTTTTCTATTTTGGAGGAGGCCCTGTAGCCTGGTGTTCTCAGAAGCAAAAGACTGTGGCGTTATCTTCATGTGAATCAGAGTTTATGGCTGCAACTGCCGCTGCTTGTCAAGCCGTGTGGTTAAGGAATTTGGTCAGTGAACTGACAGGGCAGAAACCGAAGAAAGTTGTGCTAAAAGTGGATAACAAATCTGCTATAGCACTCATGAAGAATCCGGTTTTTCACAGGAGGAGCAAGCATATAGATACTCGATTCCATTTCATACGGGAATGTGTCGATCAAGGTCTAATTTCAGTTGAGCATGTGAGCAGCGAGAAGCAATGTGCAGGCATTTTGACCAAAGCATTGCCAAGAATAAAGTTTACCGAGATGAGAGAGCTGCTGGGAGTGAAGGAGTTCTCAAGTTAATTCAGGATTAAGGGGGAGTGTGTAGTTAATAATCCTGACTTAGTCAGGTTTGTGTCGGCTGAACCGGGTTTCAGGTTTAGGCCAATTTCAGTCTTATGTATTCAGTTCAGAGTTAGCAGCGAAGTAATCGCAACATCGTGCGTGAGTGGTCCGACAAAATCGGATCAAAGCTAGGAGGTTTATTCTTTCTGTTGAGTCAGTTGTAAAATGGGTTAAGCATTGTATTCGCCTTGCATTCCTTGAGATATACACAGAAAATTGCCCCATCTGCTACTCCTTCTTTCGTTGTTTTTCATTTCCACCGGAAATACTGTTCCTCCTCTGAAAAATACAGAAACTTTGCAGATTTTGTGAGCGTGTTGATTCCTGGAAGGATCCCAACAAAAGTGTTAGAAATTGGCCCATTTAATTATGGCCTATTTCCTTAATTCCAAAGCATGCATGGTTTAGTACCATATTGCTAAGGTAGGGTGAGGAAGACCGATTTATAAGGTGGAGTCCTCCACACTCCTTGAATATGTGATATCCCTGAGGAGGATAACAATCTAGTCGTAGAAGCTCCTCGCTGGAGCAAGAGACAAAGGGTTGAGAAAACCTTTGATGATGACTTTATTGTATACCTCGTGGATGATGTGCCAAAAACTCTTTCGGAGGCTTATGCATCTCCTGATGCTGAGTATTGGAAAGAGGCAGTCCATAGCGAGATGGACTCTATCATGGCTAATGGGACTTGGGAGATCACGGATCGTCCTATCGGCTGTAAACCTGTAGGATATAAGTGGATCTTTAAAAAGAAACTAAGGCCTGATGGAACAATTGAGAAGTACAAGGCAAAGCTTGTGGCCAAGGGTTACATCCAGAGAGAGGGAGAAGATTTCTTTGATACCTATTCTCCTGTCTCCAGAATAACTACCATCAGAGTGCTCCTTGCGTTAGCATCTTCCTATGGTCTACATGTTCATCAAATGGACGTGAAGACAGCTTTCCTTAATGGAGAGTTGGAGGAAGAAATCTATATGGATCAACCGGATGGTTTTGTGATTTCTGGATAGGAAAATAAAGTATACAGATTATTGAAATCTTTGTATGGCTTAAAACAAGCACCAAAACAATGGCACGAAAAGTTTGACAAAACTTTGACATCCGCTGGCTTTGTTGTGAATGAAGCTGATAAATGTGTGTATTATCGTTATGGTGAGGGTCAAGGAGTTATCTTATGTCTGTATGTAGATGACATACTTATATTTGGAACAAACACTGCCGTAATTGACGAGGTCAAATCTTTCTTATCTAGGTGTTTTGATATGAAAGACTTGGGAGAGGCAGATGTCATTCTGAATATTAAATTGATCAAAAGTAAGGATGGGATTACTTTGAATTAATCCTATTATGCTAAGAAAATATTAAGCCGGTTTGGTTTTGAAAACTGTAAAGTTTCACCAACACCCTATGATGCGAGCATTAAGCTTCGAAAGAACCAGGGGTTAGGAAAAGATCAATTAAGATATTCACAAATTATTGGGTCACTTATGTATTTAGCTGGTGCCACAAGACCTGACATTTCATTTGCTGTGAGCAAATTAAGTCGGTTTACGTCTAACCCAGGAGATGATCACTGGGAGGCACTTGAAAGAGTGTTGCGCTACTTGAGAGGCACATCTTTTGGAATACATTATACTGGATACCCTTCTGTATTAGAGGGATATAATGACTCTAATTGGATCTCTGATGCGGATGAGATCAAAGCTACAAGTGGTTATGTATTCACTTTAGCTGGTGCTGCAGTTTCATGGAGGTCTTGCAAACAGACCATATTGACGACGTCAACCATGGAAGTAGAACTTGTAGCACTCGACACAGCCACAGTTGAGGCTGAATAGCTGAGAGAGCTTCTATTGGACTTGCCATTGGTTGAGAAACCAATACCTGCAATCCTGATGTACTGTGATAATCAAACAGTGTTGGTCAAAGTCACAAGTACAAAGGATAATATGAAATCCTCTAGACATGTGAAGCGTAGGCTTAAATCTGTCAGAAAACTGAGAAACTCCGGAGTGATTGCTGTGAACTATATTCACACTGAGAAAAATCTGGCAGTCCCTTTTACAATGGGGTTAGCACGGAAAGCGATTTCCATTGCATCTATGGACATGGGAATGAGGCCCATTTAAGTTACATCACAATGGTAACCCATACCTTCTTGATCGGAGATCCCGTGACTTAGGCAATGGGAAAAATAAATTGCTGTTGTAACAAGAGAGTACATATTTATTGTACCCATGTCCTAATAAACAATATACTTTCGACTGTATGGAAGGTTGGCATAAAGCCTTAATGTATTTTGTTGTCCAAATAAGGAAAAGGTATTAGCCTGCAGGATACCTAGAAAGAATACACCTACTTGCGCTTAACTGTGTGGTCGCAGTTCACGAGAACGGGGCATTCTCTAGAAAGCTCATGAGAAGATAAGGAAGCATGACCATATAACGCTCCGTTTAGGCGTGGTTCATTGGCAGCCTAGTACTAGTTGAGATTTCAAGTGAAATCTGATCACGAAAAGCTGTGAATTCAAGGCATAGTCCATTCATCAGCTGTGAGAAAGTGAATCTTGTCATTCTAGGTGCAAGTTCAACCCGTATGGGAATTACACTAAAAGACTGGTATATTAACAGTACTTCAGCACAATATCTTTGTCATATGTTTACTTCTTGCTTTGGAATTGGTGGGGGGTTGTTAGAAATTGGCCCATTTAATTATGGCATATTTCCTTAATTCCAAAGCATGCATGGTTTAGTACCATATTGCTAAGGCAGGGTGAGGAAGACCGATTTATAAGGTGGAGTCCTCCCCACTCCTTGAATATGGAAAGAGATGGTATGATGATGGTTCTGTCTAGTCACACACGCGCGTGTATTCGCGTATTTTCGCGTGAAAATCGTGTGACTTGCGACGCGCGACCGTGCCGTGATGTGGCGCGCCACTTGGTAGACCAAGTCCATCTTTATTTTGTTGAACCATGCAGCTCACTCTCTCTGTTTGAATGAGATTCAAACGTTTGAATTTGAGGCTTTACTGGGGTTTTGATGATAGACATTTACTAGTGGATAAATGGCTGGTTGAATGTGTCAGTTACCAGTGGGTAAATGGCTGTTTTAACCATGTCAGTTATCAGTCTGTCTATATATACCTGGAGACGTCCAGAGTGTATAGAAGAATCCTACTGCCTCCACTTTTTCCTTCTCTGAGATTTTGTGCTCGAGTACTGTGATGTCTGAACCTCGTCGACCTTTCTTCCCGGCGCGCACCTAGAAGGAGGGAGAGCGGCTATCTCCAAACCGTTGCCGCAGAGTGTACCTGCACGGGAGCGGCAATAAGGTTTCTGGGCAGCGCATCTACGCGACCGCTCACTGCACTGCGTCATCTTTGTTCTGCACTGCGTCAAGCCTGCGCGGCTTCCTGTTCTTCATCAGGCTAACAAGTAAGTCGTTCGCGCGCACGTTCGACTTGGTTACTATATCCTTTCTTGAGTATATTCTGAAGTATGATGAGTAGCCTGCTATTAGTTGTAAGTTTTGCATCATTAGTTTATTGTTTTTGTCTCCTAATAAAACTTGGAATTAAAATATTGCTTTACTTTACAACAAAAAGAACTTGGCCAAGCCGCTTCGGGTAGTAATAGTAGAAAACATCAATCTGAGGAAGATGGAATTAACATCAATAGAATTAGAGTATGCATTAGGTGCAGCAGACAACAAGTAGGCTTCATAAGCCTGGAAATACAGGAAATCTATGTATGAATTAACCCATTAAAGCAGGGCCTAAACACATTCTTCTTTGAACTAGACTTTTTAATCTAGCAAAACTTTCTTATTTATCCACAAGTAATTGTTCTTGGAAGTGGATATAAAAAATCACATGAATAAGTAATGATGTTATTTGACATCCCTCTTAGTTTGGATGAATGCACCATGCAACCAGTGATTGCATTGATGTGTATATGTTATACATGTACATGAGTTGGTTTACAAGGAAGGAGATACCTCAGGGATACAAATGCGATAAGCAACCATATACAACTATACACAATCCTATCTAACCGATTATAACATATATCGGTTGATATGTTCCAAACTTCCAAGTATGACTACCACTCCCCCGTAGTCGAAATTGGACTCTCCCAGATGTTGAGACTGGACCGAAAGTGAAAGAAGAGCGGCGAAAGTAGTCCCTTAGTAAATATATCGGTGAACTGTGACAATGAAGGAACATGCAGTGCACAGATTTCTCCCAAAGCCACTTTGTCGCAAACAAAATGTAAGTCTATCTCAATGTGCTTGGTCTGTTGATGTTGAACCGGGTTTAATGACATGTAAACAGTACTAACATTGTTGCAAAAGATAATAGTGGACCTGCGACGCGGGCGGTGGAGTTCCTGTAGAAGTTGCCAAAGCCAACTTGTCCTGGTGACAGTCTTAGCGGCTGCCCGTATTCAGCCTCTGTGATAGAACGATATATTGTGTGTTATCGTTTTGAATACCAAGACACAAGATTCTCTCCAAGGAAGAGGCACTAACCGGACATAAAGCGAGGAGTGTCGTGGCAACCACCCCAGTCCGCGTCGGTATAGAAAATAAGATTGTTCGTTGCTAATCGAGTAAGCTGCAGCCCGTGATGAATGGTTCCTTTGATATACCACAGTACATGCTTAACCAGGTTGAGATGGCATTCGCGCGGATCGTGCATACGTAGGTAGATCTGTTGCATGGCATATGCAATGTCAAGACGCGTGAATGTGAGGTACTGAAGAGTACCCGCGATACTCTGGTAGGAGGGATCAGTGACAGTAGCACCAACATCGGAAGAGAGTTTAGAAGAGGTGTGTCAATGGGAGTGAGAGATGGTTTGCAAGAGGACATACCAATGCGGTCGAGGAGTTTGGTAGCATATTTTGCTTGGGAAAGAAACATGCCTGAAGGAAGTTGGGTGACAGAAATGCTAAGGAAGTACTGAAGAGATCTAAGGTCTATCATGGAGAATTCCGAATGGAGAGACGAGATGATGCGCTGAAGGAGATAGGTGGAAGATGCAGTGAGAACAACGTCATCGACATAAAGGAGAAAGTAGGCTATTCCAAGAGCATTGTGGAGAATGAACAACAATGTGTCAGACTTGGAAGAAGAGAAACCAAGGGAGGAAACATGAGTGGCAAATTGTTGATTCCAAGCGCAGGGTGCCTGCTTTAGGCCGTTTAACGAACGGTTTAAGCGTCACACGACATCGGTTGAGAGGGGTCAACGAAGCCAGTGGGTTGGCGACAATATACTGTCTCGGAAAGAATGCCATGTAAGAAAGCATTCTTAACATTGAGTTGGTGTATTAGCCAATTAGAGGACAAAGCAAGGGAGAGAACAAGGCGAATGGTGGCTGGTTTGACAACGGAACTGAAAGTTTCGTCAAAATCAATGCCGGCTTGTTGAGAAAAACTGTGAAGGACCCAACGGGCTTTGTATCGTTCAAGGGAGCCATCGGGCTTTAATTTGTGGCAGAAGATCCATTTTTTGAAGACCACATTGGCATTGAGAGGAGAGATGAGATCCCAAGTGTTATTGGAAACGAGAGAACGAAATTCATCTCGCATCGCAGCATGCCAGTTGGGATCTTTAAGTGATGTACAAATGGACTTGGGAACAGGAAAGACATTGGGAAGGACGATGACATGATTAAGATGGTCCTGGGGTTTAAGTTCTAATCCAGCACAGGTGCGGGTGTTATACGGATGGGATGGTGGTATGTTAGGAGCCAAAGCTATTGTCGACAGTGTTACCACTTACCAGGACTCGGACACAGGTGTCAGAATCCGATTCGGATTCGGGTGTTCGATTCAGCAAACTTTAGAAAATAAGATTATGGGATTCACCTAATATAAATATATTTTATCATAAACGGATTCGGGTGTTCGATTCAGCAAACTTTAGAAAATAAGATTATGGGATTCACCTAATATAAATATATTTTATCATAAAAATAATAGGAAATAAAAAAACAATATGTAAGATTAGTGAATGCTATCAAGATTCAAGACAATATGCAACGGAGCGATCTAGACGACAGTACACAAATACCAACCTCACACCTTATTCTCTCGCATCATTCACTATTCTACCAACCTCACACGCTTATTCTCTCTCATCATTCACTATTTGGCGATGGACTTAGCCATCCCTTCCTCTCTCTATTCCTATTTCCTAAATTTTCTATTCAGCCGAATGGCTTTCCATTTCTCTCTCCATTCCTTCTCTCTTCCTCCATTTCGTTTCCCCTTTTTCCTTCTCTGCTACTCGATCTATCTCTCTAGCTTTCGGCTCCCAATCCCGGCCTCCTCTGGATCCGCCTCCTGCCTCCAGCTCCTAGCTGCCTCTGCCAGCTGCATCGGCCAGCTCGCCTCCGGCCTCCCTACTGTGCCTCCAGCCTCCTGGTGCCGGCTGACGGTCCCAACCCGCCTCCAACCTCTCCTCTGGCTTCCCTTACTTGGTCACAAGGTGGAGTTCTTCCACCCGTGCACATGGCAGTGGCGGTGCCTCCCTCCCACCTCATCAGTGCCATCACCGAGAGGGGCTTCTGTGCCGCCGCGCCCTCCTCCACCGCGAGCCCCTGTCATCCCCTTCCCCATCGGAGGTATATTTTTTCTTTGGACACGGCCAGAGGTGTCAAAGACACATCCCACCGTGTCAAATGCAAGCCGTCGTGCGGATGCGTGTTGACACACCGAAAAAGTTTTGGGCACGCGAGTCCCAGTAACATTGGTTGCCAGTGAAGTGGGAGTTGTTGCCGTAGGTGCTGTCGTGAGTGTGGTAGGCGCTGCCACGGGGGGTACTGCAGGAGATGCGGCAGGGGATACCATGGGTGCAACAGCATCTGGGCTGCCGTGAGTGTGGCAGGATATGCAATAGTGATGGTGGAAGGAAATGGAAGCCATGGTTGGAAAGTGGGATTAGGAGGGAAAGGAAATTGTCGGTTTCCATGTTTGAGGAGTCTGGAGAGGTGGTGGAAAAGGGGAAAGTGGACTCGTCAAATTTGACATGTCAGGATATGATGATGCGATGAGAAGAAAGATCCATGCATTGATATCCCTTGTGATTGGAGGGGTAACCAGGGAAAACACATGGAGTGGAATGAGAGAGTATGTGGCTTGGATGCGGCTATGTTTGGGTAACATAGGCAGCCAAAGACTCGCAAGTGAGTGTATGACGGAGGAGTTTGGTGTAGGAAAAAGTATGGAGTGGAGAAGTTTAATGTTTGGGTGGGGAGGCGGTTGAGGAGATATGTGGTTGCATGAAGAGCCTCAACGCAAAAGGTAGGGCACAGGCTGACTTGGATAAGAAGCGTGCGCACGACGTTATTAACCATACATATAGCATGTTTGGCCTTCCCATTTTGTAGCAAAGTGTATGGGAAGGAAAACCGAAGGTGAATGCCGTGGTCTTGGGCGAAAGAACGTAGCTAGAAATTATCGAATTCACACCCATTGTTGCACTGGATGGATTTAAGGGTGTGGGCGAACTGGGTAGTGACATAGGATGAAACAAGGTGAGTGGAGTATGTGTCGGATTTAGCACGACGAGGAAATGTCCAAAGAAAGTGTGTAAAATCATCTAGAATGACTAGATAATATTTGTAGCCCGAAACACTTTCAATTGGAGAGGTCTAAAGATCACAATGAATAAGTTCGAAAGGTCTAGTAATACAACTTGAGGAACTGAAAAAAGGTAATCAAACATGCCGACCTAACTAGCATGCGTTACAAAGATTATTCTCATTTATTTGGCTAGCACATGAAATAGCAGACGACCAAGCCAAGCGATGGAGAGTGTGGTTGCCAGGGCACCCAAGACAACAATGCCATAGGATGGTGGAGTCGGTGGAGGACACAAAGACGTGAGATGGCAATGACGGGGAGCGGAACGAGTAGAGATCGCCTGAACTACTGCATCTCAAAATCACATTCTTTGTTGGTGAATCCTTCACAGAGAAGCCAAAAGGATCAAATTCAACAGTGCAATTATTGTCAGTGGTGAATTGTTGAACAGAAACAAGATTTTTGATAATTTAATGAGTAACCAGGACATTGCGTAAAGAAAGAGGGCGACTGGGTATGGTGGAAGGAAGAAGTGTGTGTCAAGTGTGGGTGACAGGAATAATAGACCCATCACCGACCATGACTTGATAAGAAGTGGGGTAGGAGGAGAGGGAGTGTAGATTACCAGAGTCGGTTGACATGTGTGCTGTGGCGCCTGTATCCATGAACCATTCATGAGAGGTGGGCTGCTGCAGTGTCACTGTATTGAACACGTTGATGAGGTCGGACGAATCCCATGATGGTCTAGGAGTGTGGGTGGAGTTGCCTGAGGCAGAGATGCAGCAGCCCGCCACGGCTGTTGCCACAACACTGGTTGCGGGTGGGTGGAGTCATAGCAGGTTGCCACGGCTGTTGTGCATGGGCATGGCAGCTTGCCACGGCTGCTGTGGCAAAGGCGTGGCAAGGAGGCCCTGCTGCAAGGGAGCACAGGGAGGAATGCCAGGGTGTGGTCAAGGCTCCGGTCTAAGGGTTGTAGACGATCAGCCATTGGGACTTTGAAGGTCCACTTTGGATGCCATTGTTGCTGCCTCGTCCACCTTTGTCACACCCTTTGTGCTTGTAGCCGCCGCCGTAGCCACTGTTGTGGCTGCCACCAGGACGCCAACTAATGTGGCCTCCCGGACGAGGAGCGGGCAGTGGCGTTGGTGAAATAAGCGGATGTGTTGGAGAAGTTACCATTAAGTAATTTCTAAGGCATCATTTTGACTAATTAATTGTTTTAACTAAAACTAATAAGCATTGCATGGTGAAGGTTTTATCCACCAACACTAGTTAACCAACTTTAACCGATAAAGTTTGAAACTGCGGGTTACGTCCACCCACTCTGGCTTTGACCGCCAGGATACCCTTCCGAGAGTTCCCTCCACTCTCGGAATACCAAAACTTTGATTTTAAAACCAAAACCAAAAATCTACCATGTGAATGCATTCCTTGCCCGCCCTTGACGGTGGGCATGGCTATTCGAATAGTTTGACACTCTGCAGAGGTTGTATAACTTTACCCCCAAGAGATAAATTATCTTAACAGTCATCACGCTTCCCTTGGCATAAGACACAGATAAAATATCACAAAGCCTTTACCTCACTCTAGTCCGCTAGACACCACCCGCTGAGGTCTCACCGCAGAAGGGTTCCATCCACCCAGTCTGAAGCCCCCTCTTGCGCCATATGAGTACAGTAAATCCCTGTCCCTCACTATGAATAACCAGTAAATCCCTGGCACCCACTTTCCACTGATGGCACCTAAACTAAACTATCATGATTTAATTAGCTAGGTCGTACCCATATAGACTCGGGGTTGTACGGTAGTGCTCAGTCTAGACAATCACAAGCGTCAATCCTTAATTGACTAGGGTGGAACATTCACTTTACAAGATCTCGTGCTTTCCGCACCAATCCCAACCAACCATCCACCCTAGTCTAAACCAACTTTCACATTTTATTTTATTTCTAAAAGAACAGTGGCAACACCAGTCACCACTTATTTCTAAATACAATAACCAGTTGAATGACATATGATTTCCCATTTCAAGATTACCAAAGAATTAAATAGCATGACTAAGCATTATACTACCGTCTAATATTACCAAATGATTATGTAATTCTCATTATTGAGATAGGTAATACTAGGGTTACAAGGGTACATGGCATTCAAGTTCAATTGAGGGCATAACAAGGTTGGATTTAACTAATGCCTTAACACCAAAATTAGAGTTCTAATTAAATAGCGATGCATATAAATTTAAAATAATTTAAAAACATTTCACAAACATGGGTTCAAAATGGTCAAAGGAGACTTGCCTTCTTGCACGCTCTCTGGGTCTTCTTGCTGCGGAGTGGAGAGATCTTCGACAACGGTGGAATCTACGCGCGACAAAGACGAAGCAAACAAAGCAAATAAATACAAACAAAATTCAAATAAAATCAAAAATTCAAATAGAGGCCATATTTGGATAGATTATGATTTTAGAAGAATTTAAAATTTTGAACAGCTTAATTTGGAGTTAAAATGAACAAGTTATGCTTATTTAAAGATTTCAGTTTGAATAAATCCAGAAATTGTTAAATTTTTGACAGGTGGGGCCCACTGGCAGCATTTACTTTTTAATCTTTTATTTTATTGCTTTATTCTGAGTCTATGATAGGTGGGACCCACTTGACAGTGAGCCCACTGGCTCAACCTCTGACACGTGGGACCCATTGGGCTCTGGGCCCATATGTCAGTGGCCAGCGCAGACGGGTGGGACCCAGGCGGCAGTGGCCAGCGCAGACTAGCGGCCACTGACGGGTGGGGCCCATCTGTCAGCGCGGAAAAATAAGAGAAAGGCTCAACCTCAGCGTGCGGAGCCGGGGGCTCGAACGCGCGCCGAGGGAGCCGGTGGGAGAAAGGAGTAACGGTGCTAGCCAATCGGTCGCTGAGGCGTTGCCTACCCTTACAGGGTAAGTAAACCCTTTGAGGTACCTGCAGGAAGGGACCGGGCAGTAGTGGACACAGGCGACGGTGCCGGCGGCGAGGCGTGGCCGGAGTGGTTCGGGGAAGGTCCAAAACGCGTCCCTGGTGCAGAGGGGGTTCCGACGGTGGGGTCGGTGGGAGTCGCGGAGCACGGTGGCGGGCCGGCGGCGAGGAAGAGGCGGAGAAGGCTCGGGTGCTCCGGTGCGGCGGCGCTCCGGCGACGCTCGAGACCGGGGAAGGGGTGGAGGAGCTGCGCTCGGCGGCGGGGAAGCTCGGGGTGGCTTCGGTGGGGCTCGGGCGGCGCTCCTTCGCCGGCAATTGCTCGCCAAAGGGAGGTGGCGGCGCTCGGAGATGGGGCGCACGCTGCGGCGGCGGTGGAGAGCTCGAGAGGGGCAGAGGAATGCGGGGCGAGGTGGTGCGGAGAACGGGCTGCTCGGGGTGCCTTTTATAGGGGCCGGAGAGGGGGCACGGTCGCTTAATTGCTCGCCAGAGATGGTGCGGCCTGCGGCGGTTACGGGCGGAATTAGGGGAGGACGAGGCGTGGAAGAAAAGGGGCCGCGGCATAAGGGGGATTCGATCGTGGCAGTTTCCAAACCGGAGGGGAGCGGCGAGTAATGGCCGGGTTCCACGCGGGCTCGGTCGGCCGGAGTAAAGAAGGAAAGGGGAGGAGAGAAAGGAAGGCGGTGGCGCGAGGAAGGGGAAGGCCCTGACAGGCGGGGCCGGACGGCAGCGGGAGAAGGGCGCGGGCGACTGACGGGCGGGGCCCGCGGGGCAGTGAGAGGAGAGGGAGAGGGTGCAGACGGCAGGATGGGTCGGCGCGGGCGGCGTGGCGCGCATCGGGCCAGCCAGGTAGCAGCCCGAGAGGAGGGGAAGGCGGGGCTGGTTGACAGGCCGGGCCCGCTTGGCGGAGGGAGAGGGGGAGAGCGGCCTGGATTGGGCCGGGTGGCGACATGGGCGGATCTGGGCCGTCCATGCGTCGGCTGGAGGGAGGTAGTTGGAATTTTATTTTTAGAATTTGATTTTTATTTTCAGAAAAGGCTAGAAAATTATTTAAGCCTCAGAAAAATATGAAAATACCTCCAAAAATTTCAGAAACATTTACAGAAGCTCCTGGACATATTTTGGACTTAATAAAATTATTTCCAACTAATGTTGTTATTTAATTTTCATACTTTAAAATACTTTTTAATTTTTTTAAAAATAGGTTTTAAACTCCAGAAAATCCAGAAAACCAAACAAAAGCCAAATAAACTCCAAACACTTTAAAATAATTAATTTGAAATTAAATTTTTCCAGAAAGCAAATTTTTGGGATGTTACAAATCTACCCCCCTTAGAAAGAATCTCGACCCCGAGATTCGGACAGACTGGGAAAAAGATTAGGGAACTCTGCTCTTAGATCTTCTTCACGCTCCCAAGTCGCTTCTGACTCAATGGTTGCTCCACTGCACTTTACAGAACTTGATGACCTTGTTTCGCGTACGACGCTCTGCCTCATCCAATATCTTGACTGGATACTCTGGATTGGTTAAGTCCTCTTTCAAGTTCACTTCATCTAGAGGCATCTGTTTTTCTGGTACTCTGAGACACTTCCTTAACTGGGACACATGGAAGACGTCGTGCACCTTTGACAACTGAGGTGGAAGCTTCAACTGGTACGCAACTTCTCCCCTTTTTGCCGTCACAGGAAATGGTCCAAAGAATCTAGGGGCAAGCTTTCCACTAACTCCAAAACGTCGCATTCCCTTGAGAGGCGAAACTTTCAGATAAACATGATCTCTAGGTACAAATTCTAAGGTTCTTCGACGATTGTCCGCATAGTTTTTCTGCCTGGTTTGAGCTGTTTTTAATCTGTCCTGAATTAGGCGAACTTGTTCTTCTGCTTGTTTCAACACATCTGGTCCAAACACTTGTCCTTCTCCTGTTTCTTTCCAATACAACGGTGTCCTGCATTTTCTGCCATACAGTGCTTCAAACGGAGACATTTGTAGGCTGGATTGATAACTGTTGTTATAGGAAAACTCTGCATAGGGCAAACCTCGATCCCAATTAGTCTTGTCCACTAGGACACAAGCTCTCAACATGTCTTCCAAAATTTGATTTACCCTTTCTGTTTGACCATCTGTCTGTGGATGATATGCTGTGCTGAAATTTAGATTTGTGCCCAAAAGTCCATGCAACTTCTGCCAAAATCTTGAAGTGAATTGAGATCCTCGATCTGACACAATCTTCTTTGGAACTCCATGAGAACACACTATTCTTGACATATACAGTTCTGTGAGTCTATCCCCCGAATACGTTGTCTTTACTGGAATGAAATGTGCGACTTTTGTCAGACGATCCACAATGACCCAAATTGAATCGTGTCCTGATTTTGTCCTGGGCAATCCAGTTATAAAATACATGCTAATTTCTTCCCATTTCCACTCAGGTATTTGCAAGGGTTGCAAAAGTCTGGCAGGCCTCTGATGTTTAGCTTTAATCCGTTGGCACACATCACACAGAGCCACGTACTCGGCAATCTCTCTTTTCATACTTGACCACCAATACCTTTCTTTGAGATCTTGGTACATTTTTGTACTCCTAGGGTGAATTGAATATCCAGTTTCATGAGCTTTCTTCAGAATTAACTCCTTTATTTCTTTCTTTTCAGGTACAATAATCCTTTTCCCAAACCAAATGATACCTTCTTCATCTTCTGAAAATCCTGGTGCTTTTCCTTTCTTCATGTTTTCTTTAATTTCCTTGACATACTTATCCTCTTTTTGAGCTACCTTGATCTGGTCCTCTAGAGTTGGTTGAACCTCCAAGGTAGCCAGAAATCCTTCCTCTACTACTTCTAAATTGAGCCGCTGGAATTCTGCTTGAAGTGCAGGCATACTGTCGTTAATCAACAGTTTAGTACAATAACTCTTTCTGATCAAGGCATCAGCCACTACATTGGCCTTTCCTGGATGATAATGTATTCCAACATCGTAATCCTTTATTAACTCAAGCCATCTCCTTTGCCTCATATTGAGATCGGGTTGGGTAAATATATACTTCAAACTTTTGTGATCCGTGTAGATCCCGCAGCGATTACCGATCAGATAATGCCTCCATATTTTTAGAGCATGACGACGGCAGCAAGCTCTAAATCATGGGTTGGATAATTCTCCTCATGGGGTCGCAATTGCCTTGAAGCATAGGCTACTACTTTTCCTTCTTGCATCAGAACACAACCTAGTCCTTGCCTTGATGCATCACAGAAGACTTCAAAATCCTTTCTAATATCCGGAAGTGTTAACACTGGTGCAGAAGTTAACCTCTTCTTCAGCTCTTGAAAACTATCCTCACACGATTTACTCCATTCAAACTTCTTTTCCTTCTTTAGCAACTGTGTGAGATGTCTTGCAAGCTTGGAGAAACCTTCAATAAAGCGACGAGAATAACCTGCTAAACCCAGGAAACTTCTGATCTCTGGTACTGACTTTGGTTGTGTCCAACTGAGCACGTCATTTAGTTTTTCAGGATCTACGGACACTCCTCCTGCAGAAATCACATGTCCCAAGAAAGCCACTTTCTTCAACCAAAACTCACACTTGCTAAATTTGGCATACAACTGGTGTTCTCTGAGCTTTTCCAAAACTATTCTCAAATGTTCTGCATGCTCTAACTCATTCTTGGAATATATCAAAATATCATCAATGAACACAACCACAAACTTATCCAAATATTCCATGAACACCTTATTCATCAGATTCATAAAATATGCGGGCGCATTTGTTAGGCCAAAAGACATCACTGTGAACTCATACAGTCCATAACGAGTAACAAACGCTGTTTTTGGTATGTCTTCTGGTCTTATCTTCAATTGGTGATAACCTGATCGAAGATCAATCTTGGAGAAGACACATGAACCTTTCAACTGATCAAACAGATCATCTATTCGGGGCAAAAGGTACGTGTTCTTAATTGTCACATCATTCAAGGATCGGTAATCCACACACATGCGAAGACTACCATCCTTCTTCACTAGCAGTACTGGTGCTCCCTAGGGCGAAGTACTTGGTCTTACAAAACCTTTCTCTTGCAGTTCCTGAACTTGCTTCTGAACTTCTGCCAAGTCATTTGCAGGCATACGATAAGGTCTCTTGGAGATTGGAGCTGTACCAGGTACTAGGTTGATAACAAACTCAATTTCTCTGTCTGGTGGCATTCCGGGTAAATCTTCAGGAAACACATCTGGATATTCTCTTACTATAGGCACCTTTTCCAAAGTTACGTCCTTCAAACTGTTCAACCCACACCTATTCTGAGAAGATGTGTCTGACTTATACCTTACTTGGATTCCATCCGAGTTGGTAATAGTAACAGCACATCGGCACAATCTATCTGCCCCTTGTTCTTGGTTAACCAGTCCATACCAAGTATGACATCTAGGCTCTTGGAATCTATTATAATAAGATTCATTAGGAATTTAACTCCATTTATATCCACAGTTGCACTAGGGCAAACTGTGTTAGTCCTCATTTCCTTTCCAGGTGATTGGACTAGCATAGGGTTCTTAAGCAAACGCACATCCCAATTATATCTTTCAACAAAATCTTTGACACAAAAGAATGCGAAGCTCCAGAATCAAATAATGCTGATGCAGGTACTGAGTTGACAAGAAACTTACCCAGAACTACGTCGGGTGCATCCTGGGCTGCCTCCGCAGTGACATGGTTTAGATGTCCTCTGCTCATTGCCTGCGGAGTCCTGGGAGTTTGTGGTGCTCCACGGCCTTGACCTGCAGTTGGAGCTCGTGCTGGTGTGGTTCCCAAGTTGAAATGAACAGGGGTCACAGCTGGGCGCTTCTGGGGACAGTTGCTGGCATAATGTCCCATGTTCTTGCAGTTAAAACACTGCACTCCTGCCGCGGAAGTCCTGTTCTGCTGTGGTTGGCCACCGTTGTTTGTTCGAGGTGCTTGCGGATTTGGGCGGGGTCCTGCAAATGGAGTCCTTGGCACACTTGACTCTGAGGGCTTATTGAACTGGGGTGGGTTAGGACGAAATCGAGAACTACTTGCTCCCTGCTGAGCTTGAAATTTCCTCTTCCTAGTTTCATACAGTTGACGTTGAGCATCTTCTTGTATGAAGGCCTTGTTCACCATATGCTGGAAGGTTGGGTAATCATTAGACACCAGCTGCACCTTGAGGTTGGGATCAAGTCCCTGCATGAACCTCCAAATCTTCGTTGCCTCCGATGCGACATCTTCTGATGCATACCTTGACAGTTGGGTGAACTTGTTCAGGTATTCAGAAACACTGAGGTTTCCTTGCTGCAGTTGGTAAAATTCCCTTTTCTTCATTTCCATTATTCCCGTAGGAATATACGCAGTGCGGAAAGCCTCAACAAATTCATCCCATGTGATGGTTTGCACATTTTGATGGGCAGCGCAGTAATTCTCCCACCAATTAGCAGCAATTCCCTTAAGTTGATGGGCAGCATACAACACCTTTTCGTGATCATTACACTGAGCTAGGATCAACTTCTTCTCCACATCCTTGATCCAGTCATTGGCCTCCAATGGATCCATTGAACCAGCAAAAGTAGGAGGTCATGTCCTCATAAATTCTCCCAACTTAGACTGGGGTGCTTGGTTTGGTGCCTACGGGGCTTGTTGCACCTGGTTCTGAGCAAGGGCTTGGAGTAGCTGCAATTGCATAGTCATCATCTGTTCCAAGATAAGCGCTTGAGCAGGAGGTGGTGGAATGTTGTTGTCTGGCTGAGCATTGGCATCACGGCTGCTACCAGGGTTGCTCCTTGTGTTCACCATCTGAAGCGGTTCCAGGGTTAGCAAAAGGTAAGATGGAACTAGCATAGGTAAGAGATTTAGGGGGAAACTAAACAACATCCCAAACCAACACAAAAGGAAGAAGCAAGCAACAACTTAGGGGAAACTTATATTGAAATCAAGATAGTTTTGTGAATGGTTGTACCACAAGTGCACATAGGCTTGGTACAGTCCATCTAGCACACCAAAACATAATAAAGCGTTCTAAGAACGTGGACATTTATTTGGGTACTACTGACTCAACCTACTACTAATCCTCTAAGAAGACGCGCTCCTCGGGGTCCTCCTCCGGGTCCTCCTCGCGCTCGTTCACATGATGCTGCGAACAATCACACGCGGCTGAGGCGCAAGGACGGGAACGATTACAACTGGAGGCAGTCGACCGGGAACAAGAGCGGGAACATGAAAGTCTGCATCTTTTGCTGGGTTCGCCGATGTCGATGTCGGGTAGAGGACTCGGACGTCGCACCTTCTTGCGTGCTGTGAGCATGGTGCGAAGTCCCGGACGTCGAGTCGGCGCCTGGTTGTTGTGGGCGACGGCTGGTACGGGTGAAGACGGCGTGTAGTCAGCTGTAGCTCGGAGACGTCCCAGCTCGAACTCAGCTGCCTGACTCTGGCGAAGCTGGGCACGGAGAGTGTCGGAGTGCTGGTAGCTGGAAGTGAGAAGCATCCGAAGCTGTCCAATCTCCTCCAAGGCTCTAGTGTAGGTGACTGCCATCGCCTGAGTGAGCTGCACCTGGTGCGACAGTCGAGGATCATCAGCTGGAATCTCAAAGGGATCCGGGTACCTCTGTCCTGCCCGAAGGGTGATGAAGAAATAAAAGGGTGACTGATGAACAGCTTCCTTGTGAAGATGGCACAAGTCAGCTATGGCAAGGCGGGCTGCGTCCTGGATAGCGTCATAACAGCGGGTCCGGGGATGCTCAATGGGGTATGTGTGGGAGTTGAATTCCTCATCCCGTGCATACAGGAATACCTCCATCGACCAAGAGTCCCGATCCAGGATCCGAGTTTTCCGCCCCCTAAAGATAGGTGGCTGGCGATACTCCAGACATTGCATAAGCTGCCGGAGCAGGCTAGCAAATGCTCCAACATTCTCGCCATGCGAGTAGTAGTCCCACGACCTAGCAGAGGTTGAACCGGCCATCTACAAAGTTGAAATAATAGAAAAGATTAGTAAAATTTTCAACAAGTGAATTTTAAGGGCAAGAATGAGATACTAAGTAAGAAAAGAGTAGAAGCAAAGATAAGTCCTTATGGTTTTACCATTCTAATCTAGGTCTCGTTCTACAGTCAAATTGGCTCTGATACCATCTCTGTCGGGACCCCGGATTTCCAAACTCGGACCCTCTGTGTATTACAGCTCTAGTCTCAGATCAAAACTAGTGCACACAGTTAAACAGAAATGATTCATAACCAACAACGTCTTATTACAATATTAAAGAGTAATGACCGAAAGGTCTCATTATTACAAATGAGGTTTCAAGACCTCGCACACACGAAACACAGCGGAAGCAAAATAAATTCAGCAGAGACCCATCAATACGCCACAGGCAATTGACTGGGGAAGCGCGACCTAGTACTCCGGAAATCCTTCGTCGAATCCACCCGAGAAGTAGTCGTAGTCTCCCTCTTGAGCTTCGTATTCCTCTGAGTATTATTTTTGAGTGCAGCATGTGAGTACATAAAGTACTCCGCAAGTCTTGAGGAAAATGCAATAGATGCAAGGCTTAACAAATGAGGGTTATATGGTTCTTTTGCACAAAGCAATATTTTAATGCAAATACCATTAAGTAATTTCTAAGGTATCATTTTGACCAATTAATTGTTTTAACTAAAACTAATAAGCATTGCATGGTGAAGGTTCTATCCACAAACACTAGTTAACCAACTTTAACCGATAAAGTTTGAAACTGCGGATTACATCCACCCTCTCTGGCTTTGACCGCCAGGATACCCTACCGAGAGTTCCCTCCACTCTCGGAATACCAAAACTTTGATTTTAAAACCAAAACCAAAAATCTATCATGTGAATGCATTCCTTGCCCGCCCTTGACCGTGAGCACGGCTATTCGAATAGTTTGACACTCTGCAGAGGTTGTACAACTTTACCCCCAAGAGATAAATTATCTTAACAGTCATCACACTTCCCTTGGCATGAGACACAGATAAAATATCACAAAGCCTTTACATCACTCTAGTCCAGCTAGACACCACCCGCTGAGGTCTCACCGCAGAAGGGTTCCATCCACCCAGTCTGAAGCCCCCTCTTGCGCCATATGAGTACAGTAAATCCCTATCCCTCACTGTGAATAACCAGTAAATCCCTGGCACCCACTTTCCACTGGTGGCACCTAAACTAAACTATCATGATTTAATTAGCTAGGTCGTACCCATATAGACTCGGGGTTGTACGGTAGTGCTCAGTCTAGACAATCACAAGCGTCGATCCTTAATTGACTAGGGTGGAACATTCACTTTACAAGATCTCGTGCTTTCCGCACCAATCCCAACCAACCATCCACCCTAGTCTAAACCAACGTTCACATTTTATTTTATTTCTAAAAGAACAGTGGCAACACCAGTCACCACTTATTTCTAAATACAATAACCAGTTGAACGACATATGATTTCCCATTTCAAGATTACCAAAGAATTAAATAGCATGACTAAGCATTATACTACCATCTAATATTACCAAAGGATTATGTAATTCTCATTATTGAGACAGGTAATACTAGGGTTACAAGGGTACATGGCATTCAAGTTCAATTGAGGGCATAACAAGGTTGGATTTAACTAATGCCTTAACACCAAATTAGAGTTCTAATTAAATAGCGATGCATATAAATTTAAAATAATTTAAAAATATTTCACAAACATGGGTTCAAAATGGTCAAAGGAGACTTGCCTTCTTGCACGCTCTCTGGGTCTTCTTGCTGCGGAGTGGAGAGATCTTCGACAACGGTGGAATCTACGCGCGAAAAAGACGAAGCAAACAAAGCAAATAAATACAAACAAAATTCAAATAAAATCAAAAATTCAAATAGAGGCCATATTTGGATAGATTATGATTTTAGAAGAATTTAAAATTTTGAACAGCTTAATTTGGAGATAAAATGAACAAGTTATGCTTATTTAAAGATTTCAGTTTGAATAAATCCAGAAATTGTTAAATTTCTGACAGGTGGGGCCCACTGGCAGCATTTACTTTTTAATCTTTTACTTTATTGCTTTATTCTGAGTCTATGACAGGTGGGACCCACTTGACAGTGAGCGGAAAAATAAGAGAAAGGCTCAACCTCAGCGTGCGGAGCCGGGGGCTCGAACGCGCGCCGAGGGAGCCGGGGGGAGAAAGGAGTAACGGTGCTAGCCAGTCGGTCGCTGAGGCGTTGCCTACCCTTACAGGGTAAGTAAACCCTTTGAGGTACCTGCGGGAACAGATCGGGCAGTAGTGGACACAGGCAACGGTGCCGGCGGCGAGGAGTGGCCGGAGTGGTTCGGGGAAGGTCCAAAACGCGTCCCTGGTGCAGAGGGGGTTCCGACGGTGGGGTCAGTGGGGGTCGCGGAGCACGGTGGCGGGCCGGCGGCGAGGAAGAGGCGGAGAAGGCTCGGGTGCTCCGGTGCGGCGGCGCTCCGGCGACGCTCGAGACCGGGGAAGGGGTGGAGGAGCTGCGCTCGGCGGCGGGGAAGCTCGGGGTGGCTTGGTGGGGCTCGGGCGGCACTCCTTCGCCGGCAATTACTCGCCGGAGGGAGGTGGCGGCGCTCGGAGATGGGGCGCACGCTGTGGCGGCGGTGGAGAGCTCGAGAGGGGCAGAGGAATGCGGGGCGAGGTGGTGCGGAGAACGGGCTGCTCGGGGTGCCTTTTATAGGGGCCGGAGAGGGGGCACGTTCGCTTAATTGCTCGCCAGAGATGGCGCGGCCTGCGGCGATTATGGGCGGAATTTGGGGAGGACGAGGCGTGGAAGAAAAGGGGGCGCGACATAAGGGGGATTCGGTCGTGGCGGTTTCCAAACCGGAGGGGAGCGGCGAGTAATGGCCGGGTTCCACGCGGGCTTGGTCGGCCGGAGTAAAGAAGGAAAAGGGAGGAGAGAAAGGAAGGCAGTGGCGCGAGGAAGGGGAAGGCCCTGACAGGCAGGGCCGGACGGGAGCGGGAGATGGGCGCGGGCGACTGATAGGCGGGGCCCGCGAGGCAGTGAGAGGAGAGGGAGAGGGTGCAGACGACAGGATGGGTCGGCGCGGGCGGCGTGGCGCGCATCGGGCCAGCCAGGTGGCAGCTCGAGAGGAGGGGAAGGCGGGGCTGGCTGACAGGCCGAGCCCGCTTGGCGGAGGGAGAGGGGGAGAGCGGCCTGGATTGGGCCGGGCGGCGACGTGGGCGGATCTGGGCCGTCCACGCGTCGACCGAAGGGAGGGAGTTGGAATTTTATTTTTAGAATTTGATTTTTATTTTCAGAGAAGGCTAGAAAATTATTTAAGCCTCAGAAAAATATGAAAATACCTCCAAAAATTCAGAATAATTCACAGAACCTCCTGGACATATTTTGGACTTAATAAAATTATTTCTAACTAATGTTGGTATTTAATTTTCATACTTTAAAATACTTTTTAATTTTTTAAAAAATAGGTTTTAAACTCCAGAAAATCTAGAAAACCAAACAAAAGCCAAATAAACTCCAAACACTTTAAAATATTTAATTTGAAATTAAATTTTCCAGAAAGCAAATTTTTGGGATGTTACAAGTTGGCACCCGGTTGTGATTTGCTAGACTTTAATTCTTGTAGGAGAAGCATTGATCTAACATGAATGAAGCTTGGGAAGAGTGGCAACAGCGGCACGACTATATCCACGTTGTAGAACCTCGAGTTGAGGCCCTTGAGGGTGGTGAGGACGAGGGATTCGTTGCTCACGGTCTGGCCAACATCGCCAAGTGCATCGGCCAGGGTCTTGAGCCGGAGACAGTAGTCCATGACGGAGAGATCTCCTTGCATTAGGTTACGGAACTCAACATCGAGGTAAAGAGCTCGGGTCTTCTTGTTGTCCCGAAAAAAATCCTCGATCCGAGTCTAGGTAGCATGAGTTGTGGTGGTGGATTCCATGACGATGTCAAGGATCTCCATGGAGATGGACCCATAGATCCATTGAAGCACCGTGCAGTCGAGGCGCTTCTGATCAGCATTAGCATCCTTGGGTGGTGCATGGTGATGTGGTCATCGAGGGCGAAACTTTCCCATGGCCACAAGGAAGAGATTTCACCACTTCGTGTAATTGGATGCCTTGATGCCGAGAACAATTGGTACTAGGGAACAGATGGAGGAGACGGCAATTGCTTGCACCCATAGCTGGGGCAGTGGATTAGCAGAGGTCTCACCCATCTTGGTAGGAGCAGAAATGCAGCGGATGGAGGTAGCACGCTGGCAGGAGGGAAGGCGGCACACTTGTCTAGAGGACGAGCGTCCCGCGCCGGGGGGGGGGGACCTGGTGATCGGTACGGAAGGAAGAGGGTGGAGCAGGTTAAGGAAAGAACCAATTTGATACCATGTGTAGTCTGGATGAATGCACCACACAACCAGCGATTGCATTGATGTGTATATGTTATACACATGGTTGTCACGGTGGGCATGGCGACCACGGCGACTGCCGGGCGCCAGGACGCCTAAGCGTCCAGGCGGGCGCCTAGGCGTCGGGCAGGCGAGCTCCAGGCGAGCTGCAGGCGACCAGAAGAACACAATAGACAGCACAGCAGCAGGAGCAGAATCAGGCAATCAGCAGATGCAGAGAGTAGAATCAGCAGATGCAGACAGCAATACAGCATAGCAGAGAGCAGATGCAGACAGAGCAGATCAGAGAAGAGAGTAGTGTACACACCGAGTAGAGCAGAGCAGATCTGCCGGAAGCCCGTAAGCCTGGAAGAAGAACTGAGAAGAGGCACAGAGCCGATCAGCCGGAAGCCCGAAAGAAGTCAAGAACTGAAGAAGAACTGAGCAGAGCCGAGTAGACAGTAGAGCATGTCAGCATGAGAACCAGAACGAGGAAGAAGAATCAAGAACTGGAGAAGAAAACAAATGTGGGCACTGGGCAGTGGGCTTGCCTGCGGAACAGCGGAGCTGCGGAAGGGCTTCGATTCGTGAAGTGGAGTCGCGAAGAGCCGGAGAGAGTGCAGGAGGGGGATGCGACGAAGGCAGGTCGGTCGGCGGCGCCGGCGGACGGAGTGGCGGCGGCGATCGCTAGGGTTAGGGTTTCGCCGCTACCGCTCTCTTGTGTCGCCCACTCGCTTGACGCTTCGCTTCGTAATACCGCTTCGGGCGTTCGGCTTCGGCCTTCGGGTTTATACGCTTCAGCCTTCGGTTTACTCCCAACAAGGCGTCGCCGTGCAGCTCGCCGCGGACGACAAGAATCTCCAGGCGCTCGCCTAGAAGACCAAGTCGAGGCGACCGACCGTGGCGTCCGCAGAGCACCGCCTGGACGCCTAGGCGTCACCTAGGCGACGCCGTGACATCCATGGTTATACATGTACATGAGTTGGTTTACAAGGAAGGAGATATCTCAGGGATACAAACTGAGATAAGCAGCCATATACAGCTATACACAATCCTATATGGTTCTTTTTTCTGTTTGAGACAAACCAGTAATAACTGTATACATGTTTAACACTCCTCCAACAGCATAGCACAATACATCCGAAATGCTTGGTTTATGTTTAGTAGCCGCTTAGACAGAACTAGGGAAAATTATAACAACTACGGAAACGATAAAACTTACCAAAAACTTTAGGAACTGCAGATCACCATTTTCTACACGGAAGCCTCGAAGATAAAAAAAATTCCAAGTATATTCTCTGTTCCCAACGGAAGTTTACTTAATGCCTCCTCAACCAAAAAGGTGCATAGCTTCTCATTTTAATTGGGTCTTGTTTCTATAATAATAATATTATATGTGGATCAGTAATATAATCGAGAAAAAAAGACATCTGAAACAATGGATACACCGGTGAGATACAGGACAGATTACAATACAACCAAGATGCAGTTATGTCATGTAAAGTTGTAAACCATTACAACTTGAAGCTGCTTTCAGAAGTTCAAATGATGGTTTGTCACGGCATAATTCTGTAGCTTCACTTTGTACTATGTGCTGGTTAACACTTTGAGAAAAGCGTGAGTCCACTATTTAGGCTAAGCAACATCTTTTGTTCAACATGTCTAAATCAAAGCTTCACCTCATTCACAATATAACTTACAGAGGGAAAATGTTTGGATGCCACCACTACTAGCACAGGCCTGCCATACATGTCAAAAGAATCATGCACGTACGCCTTGCCAGTTTGGTACAACCCTTTCACTGATTCTTCTGATAATTCTGATACATGAAAATCCTGACGCCATTTCTAATGCAGATAAAAGGAAAGCTTATGGTATGAAAGACGTAGAACAGTTATTCACAATCTCAAGAATTTAATGGACACAATATTAGGTTTGCCATGACATTGCAAAGCATATAGCTTGACCAACTGGGTATCTTTTCAGACTGACCCTGCAAATGGGAGCAAGTCCAAATCCTACTATCAAGGGTGAGAAGACCCCTCCCACAAAATGAGACATAACTTGCAAATAAATTGGAACATGAATACGAAAAACCATCCAGTTAAGTCTATATAAGTTAAGAAGTGAGGAATAGGACTAACTGTATCACTTAAATTCAGTTTCTTCCAGAACTCAATACTATCATCAGTGAATAAACCATCTGAATAGCTCAACATTGTATCAAACATTCTTCCACCAGTAAAAAGTAAACAAATGGCAAAATCTTTCCAAACATGCCTTGCGCTTTGTTATTTACAACCTACTAGGAAAAATATACCTGTGTTTTAATGTTCCTTATGTTGATACTGTTATGAGTTGCTCATAATAAAAAAAAAACTATACACACAAAAATAAGCTCTGCTTTTCAGTTCCATACAGGGATAATGATTGAAGCAGCCATTCCTTCCAGATATACTATAAAAGAGAGTAATCTAGGATCCTTCCTGGGATACTATAAAAGAGAATAATCTAGGATTTAAAACGAAAATTAAGAACAAAATTATGAGCAACAGAAGCACTGCTCAAGTATTGGGGAAAAATCGGTCGCGGTGGAAGAAACGCTACCTCGCGCTCGCGGTACAGGATTGTGGTCTACAGTGCAAACGGGCATATTTCCCACCGCGGCGATTGAAAAAAATTGGAAAATAATCAAAACGTTTGGGTGGGATTCTCGCTTAATTCTTCCCAGAATCAGATTTTAAGCGTATCCAGGGCCTATAAAACACGAGGATTATTTGTCAAGATGGGAAAGAAAGGGGCTATTTCTCAGGTCAGCATAGTTGTAGGATACGATGGCCTACCTTGAGTTGAGGAGATCTTCGAATCAAGAGTCGAATACGTGGTGCGAGCGTGCTACCCCGCCTACCTTGTATGTGGAGGCGGCACCGGGAGTGGTGCTGCAGCAGCGCACTGCTGCCCTGGCGAGGCCCCGGGGAAGCGAAGGAGCCCGGACGACGGAACGGAAGGAGCAGGCGGCAGCCATCACCTCTTTCTCCTCTCCTTTTTCCTTTGATATCCTTTCTTTCCCCCTTAGGATGCTCTGATTTGCAGCCGCAGCGAATCCCGCGAGTGGAGGCGCGCGACGCCGGACCGGAGGGCAAGGGGGGCACCGGAGAATGAGGAGGCGTTCGCCGGCTTGGATCGAGGGAGTGAACCAGTGAGGTGCGGTGAAGGGAGAAGGGGAGGGTGGATGAGAGAAGCCAGGCGCGAAGAGGGCAAGATAGGTCCAGAGCAGTGGACAGGAGAAATTTCGATATTTGACACTGAATAGGTGCGCCTCTCAACTTTTAACCTCCAATTCGCACACCTTTGAAAATTTAGCCCTGTCACTGCGAATTTTTTTGATTCAAGAGATTCTATTCATTTTCGCAGTGACAAGTGTCAAAATATAAAAGGAGAGAAAATGAGAAGAATCCCTTGAATCAAAAGAATTCGCAGTGACGGGGTTAAATTTCTAAATGCGTGCGAATTGGGGGTTAAAAATTGATAGGCGTACGTATTCAGTGTCAAATATTGAAATTTCTCAGTGGACAGTGGTGAAGGGCGAAGCCATAGCGAGGGGATTTTGGTTTTTGACTGTGGACGTTTTTGGTTTTTGACGGTAGCTTTTGTTTTTAGTTGACTATGAGGAAGATTGAGGAGTAAGAGATATTCGTGTTATGAAGTTATTTTAGTTAAAATAGTTTATGCAGTGACTTCTATAAATAATTCGTATAAAGCACTTTGAGTAGCCGTCTTCTAAAAGCCAAAAGTCATAAGCAGTTTGGAAACACTTTCTAGCTTCAGAAGTCAAAAACCGTTTGAAATGTGTTTGGCTTCTTTAACGTGGTTTTTTCTTACTTCCTTTTTTCTTTTTTTTCTTTCTCCTTTGCATTATCCATAGATATAACGGTGTTTTTCTTTTTTCTCTATTTTTTCCTTTAATTAATACTTCAGAAAAATTAACAGCTGCTACAGTGTCATTTTAGCAAAAAGTCACAACACTTTTGAACGGGACCATAACACTCTAGCACATTTTTTTTTCAAATCTAGCCCTCTTGCACTCGAAATTATAAATCTAGCCCCTTCTATAACCATAGGAGCAACACATGCAACACATGTCACCTGCTATGATACCGCACCGAGACAAGAGGTCCAATGTCGTAGGCAACGAATAAGCGCGGTAAGCGATGGGCCCATCAGTCTATTGTGCTTGTGCATCACGGTAGGAGGTGGTGCTAAGCTCAGGTGGCATGGTAAGCCATGGGACCTACCGCCTGTCGCGCTCATTCGTCGTCTACTATGGTGGCAGGGGCGGATCCACATTATGGCATGCTATGGCAGCTGCCATAGCAAACCTTTGACGTTAATACTCCTTACCCCCTGTTGAAATGGGTCAAATTGCATAATAGCCAGCCCATGAGCCCATGAGTAAAGAGCTTAGGGTTCACCCTGGCGCCTGGCGGCGTGGCCTCCTGCCTGGATCGATCCGCGCGCGCGACCAGGGGAGAGGGGACTCGGCGGCGCGGCGACCGGCGGTAGGGGCTCCTCTGGCGCTCCGGCGCCTCCACCTCCACCGGCAGCTCGGCCTCGGCGGCGGCTCGACCTCGGCGCCTCCACCTCCACCCGTCCACCGGTGGCTCGGCCTCGGGCCCTCGGCGCCTCCACCTCGACGGCTCCACCGGCGGCTCGGCGTCGGCGGCTCAACGCCTCGGGCGGCGGCAGCGCGGCCGGCAACTCGGCGGTCGAGCGGAGCTGCGGAGGGCTGGGCGGCGCGGGCGCGAGCGCGATGACAGGCGGCGCCGGCCGAACTCGAAACGCGAGGGCGACCGAAGTGCTGGCCGGTGGCGGCGAGAATACAGAGGGAGAGGGGGAGCAGCGCAGCCGGCGCTGGCGTCGCCGGCACAAGAGGTTGCCTCCGGCGCTGGTCTACATTCATGAGGTATTCTTCTATTTACTACCTTCTTGTTACAGTTTAGTGATTGCGGTTTGATTTATTGTCGGTTTTGCTTGGGTTTAATAGTACAACCGTTAGTTCATTAGTTTGTCTTCAAAGACTCCGCCGTAGCAAGATTTTTAAGCTAGATCCGCCACTGTGTGGTGGGGTAGCACTACAGATGACATGTGTCACCAGCCACTACTATTGCGATCATAGAGAGGACCGGATTTGTAAATTTGTACATGATGAGGCTAAATTGGAAGAAAAAAAGTATGCTAAAAAGGTCCATATATGCGATGGATTTGTGAAAGGCGAGAAACACGATTGAGGTGTAGTCAATGTACGTTGGGTGTAGTGTCCTTGTCGAGTTTGGTTTTTATGCTATGCTTGGCAGAGGCATTTGTTTGGTTTATGTTTAGGGGTGGAAACGGGTTGAATCAAATAGTGCTCTTACCATATGTGTATTCATATTTTATAAATAAATACGAATATGAATTCAAATATTCTCAAATACGAATACGAATGGAATATTGTAACAAATATAAATTCGGATCAAACATTTACTCAATTCAGTCGAATCCAGATATCATCATAACTTATGTAGTATTAAGATATTAATAGTATTTTATCATTGTACAGTCATCCTGATAAAAACATGTACCCTATGGATACAACCATATTTGCTATACTTGTTGTTCCAATTAAAAGAGCTCCTACGCATCACTTAAATTATCAGGTGAGCTCGTTTCAAAGATATTTTACTTTATTTGATAAAGAACTTATGATATTACATAATGAGAATGTGTTGCGTTTGTTATCATGTACCAAGATTTATGATCAAGATCATGCAATACGTGACACTACACATATGTTAAAACCGAGGACGGTTTTCTGTCAAAAAGGGGAGCATGATGTGACCACGCCACCAACACATACGACCATAGCGGTCAATATCAAGATTGAACTAAAGGTGAATTCGTTTTCTCAACTTCAACATACTTTAAATAAGAATATGATGCTACCTAATGATGAAAATATATATTTTTGTAGCACCACATCACTTTGGAACCAATTGAAGCAAGGGTTCAAGTTGGACAGGTTTTGGAAGCCAATTCGGCCTCCAGATCAATTCGGATTCAGCTTGACAGGCCCAACTTCAAACGTGCATAACTTTCACATACGGAGTCCGTTTGAGGCCCATGAGTACTCGATGGAAAGCTTTTCTCGTCCTCTTTCCAATGGATCTAGCCTCACCTCCAAATTCCTCCTGTGCACATCGCAATCACTCAAAGAAGGTGCTGCATCACCTGTTTGGGCCAACTCGGGCCTTGTAATGCTTGGGCCCAAAGGAGAGGCGCCCCTAGGCCCATACTGTTCATGTGAACAGTACCATGAATAGTACCACCTCATTTGTTTTAGTTTTGTACGGCTTTTCCTCTCCTATTTAAGGAGGCTACACCCTTCTAGTTTGCTTGGATTTCGTTTGCTTAGTTTTTCCATTGTGAAAACTTTTGTTCTTCGTTTGTTTCGACTAGACCAACCGTAAAGAACCTCAGCGGAATCCCACCTTTGTGAACTCAATTTAAATATTTGCAATTTCAGATTGCTTGTTATCTTGTTCTTCCGTGTTCTTCGATTGCATGCAGGTTTAGACCTTCGTGGTCAGATCAACCGCGTTCTTGGCACGGTTGATAACGACTCGGAGTGTGGTTTAGCGATTGCTTGGTGTTCTGGTCGTGGCCGGTTAGAAGCCTGCATCGTTAAAGTCGTTCTCCTCCAAATCGAAGTTATCATCCTATCGGAAGATCGGGACCTCATCGCCTCATCACATCCTTAATCATTATAATTCATTTACTTCACCTAAAGAAATGCGAATTCACATTTAATTAAAAAATTGTCTAACTAACTAGTTGTATTGTAATAAAATATGTATATTGCATTGTCAAATATAAATAGTCCTGATAAAACTTGTCCTCACCGACCACCTGCTGGATGTCAGGGTCATTAGTGGTAGACACCGATGAGAGGCAAGTGATGGAGAAGAGGACGCAGTGAGGAAGAAGGGAGACAATCCATGATCGATCATTTTTTTTTGCAATTTCTTGTGTGGCTTTAGCTTGTTTGGAAGAAGAATGGGAGGGGCAAAAAAGGTGAGTTCGGGTAGGGGCAAAAGCTGAACAATGATAAAAAAAATAGTAAAAAGTGAGAAATAATATTGTTGTGGTTACAGACCAAACAGAGAGAGAGTGTGGTAGTGGAGAGTTGAGTCAAATGAATGGCTTGAGCCCTCTTCCTTGTGGCCTATGCCACATATATATTCATATGGGGAGTGTTTGTACAGTTATACCCTTGCACATGAGTATTCCCCTTGGGGGCTCTTATGTCATTACACATGTCCTGTTTCAGACCTAACAGGCCTACTGGGCTTAGGTGGGGGCCACCCCTACAACAGGAGCCTCTCATGGTGAAGGGCTTCACGGGCCGAAGCCATGCCGCTGAGTCCTTTGGCCCCCTCCGTCCCATCGGCCTGTGATGCTTTGATGCCTTGGATAGTTCGCACGTCCACCTGTGCTTGTGCGAGGGCCGTCTTTGGGTCCCAAAGCAGGCGCGGTCTGGAGGTCGAAGGAAGCAGGAAGGCCGAAGGTTTCGATGAAGACGCGGTCCGGGTGTGCCGTGCTTCGCACTCGGGACATTTGCGGGCAAAGTCGGACTTGGTCGGCTGCCCCTGGCAGCCGAGTCTCGGGAAATGCTCCGTGCGATGCAGTGCCAGTTCGGGGGGGTGGTTGCCAGGTCCAGGAGTGCGCTTTAATGACGCCTGGAGTCACGCCTGCCCTTATCAAGGGTAGGCTGGCACGGCTGCTCCGCCTGCCCTGCACTGGATGTGGGCACGCATCCAACTGCCATTGGAGCGTCGTGGGATTCAGTTGAGCCGCCGGGCGCCCATCGATTGCGATCCCGACGATTGGCATGCCGCCGGTTGACCGTCCGCCATCCTGGCGACTCCTCGCCGAGTGGACCCGGTTATAAATACGCTGGTGTCGCGGCCTGTTCCTTGCTCGCCCCTGGTTACTTATCTGATACCTGCACGCGGTTATCTTCTCATATGCAGGCCAACTATTGTTCATCCGCGTTTGATGATTGTGTCTACTGATGCTAATGTCAGCGAGCGCTGATGAATAATGGACGGCCTACTTATGGGAACACGTCACAACTAGTTGTAGAAGTCTTGGACGTCCACAGGGTCCTGCTCACGCACCGCGCTTTGGTATGGAAATGGCAAGGCTTGACCTGCTCTCGAAGACAGAAATGCTTGAGTCTCTGCGCTCTCTGATTGCGCCCACCGGCGTTACCATCAGGGAGTGTTGACGTACTGAAGCATTTCTGTTTACGAGAGCGTGTTAAAACCCGCCACAGGGCTGGGACGTCGCGTGACCTCCGACTCGTGGGGGCTATGGGCCGAAAGGCCGATGTGTACCCCACGGTTCAGAGTTCGCGGTTGAGTGCGTTGTGGGTAAACCGGTGCCCGCTCGCCTTCACCTTCTGCTTCGGCCGGAATGCCCTACCGGGGGGCTAGGCCTCCGGCGCATGGGGCTGGGTCAGGGCCACGCTCCTTCTAAGCGATAGGAGCGAAGCTGGCGCCTAGTCGGAAGTAGGCGCTGGAGCGCGCCGTTCCCCATCCTTCGAAGTGGTGGCAGCGAAGCTGGCGCCTAGTCGAGGTAGACGCGCGAGCGCTCCGTCCCCTGTACTTCGAAGTGGTGGCAGCGGAGCTGGCGCCTAGTCGAAGTAGACGCGCGAGCGCTCCGACCCCTACCCTTCGAGGTGGTGGCAGCGGAGCTAGCGCCTAGTCGAAGTAGACGCGCGAACGCTCCGTCCCCTAACCTTCGAGGTGGTGGAAGCGGAGCTGGCACCTAGTCGAAGTAGACGCGCGAGCGCTCCGTCCCCTACCCTTTGATGTGGTGGCAGCGGAGCTGGCGCCTAGTCGAAGTAGACGCGCGAGCGCTCCGTCCCCTACCCTTCGAGGTGGTGGCAGCGGAGCTGGCGCCTAGTCGAAGTACACGCGCGAGCGCTCTGTCCCCTACCCTTCGAGGTGGTGGCAGCGGAGCTGGCGCATAGTCGAAGTAGACGCGCGAGCGCTCCGTCCCCTACCCTTCGAGGTGGTGGCAGCGGAGCTGGCGCCTAGTCGAATTAGACGCGCGAGCGCTCCGTCCCCTACCCTTCGAGGTGGTGGCAGCGGAGCTGGCGCCTAGTCGCAGTAGACGCGCGAGCGCTCCGTCCCCTACCCTTCGAGGTGGTGGCAGCGGAGCTGGCGCCTAGTCGCAGTAGACGCGCGAGCGCTCCGTCCCCTACCCTTCGAGGTGGTGACAGCGGAGCTGGCGCCTAGTCCAAGTAGACACGCGAGCGCTCCGTCCCCTACCCTTCGAGGTGGTGGCAGCGGAGCTGGCGCCTAGTCGAAGTAGACGCGCGAGCGCTCCGTCCCCTACCCTTCGAGGTGGTGGCAGTGGAGCTGGCGCCTAGTCGAAGTAGACGCGCGAGCGCTTCATCCCCTACCCTTCGAGGTGGTGGCAGCGGAGCTGGCGCCTAGTCAAAGTAGACGCGCGAGCGCTCCGGCCCCCATCCTTCGTACTTCGATGTGGTGGCAGCGGAGCTGGCTCCTAGTCGAAGTAGACGCGCGAGCGCTCCGTCCCCTACCCTTCGAGGAGGTGGCAACGGAGCTGGCGCCTAGTCGAAGTAGACGCGCGAGCGCTCCGGCCCCTATCCTTCGTACTTCGAAGTGGTGGCAGCGGAACTGGCGCCTAGTCGAAGTAGACGCGCGAGCGCTCCGTCCCCTACCCTTCGAGGAGGTGGCAACGGAGCTGGCGCCTAGTAAGGTAGACACTCGAGCGCTCCGTCCCCCATCCTTCGAAGTGGTGGCAGCGGAGCTGGCGCCTAGCCGAGGTAGACGCGCGAGCGCTCCGTCCCCCATCCTTCGAAGTGGTGGCAGCGGAGCTGGCGCCTAGTCGAGGTAGACGCGCGAGCGCTCTGTCCCCCATACTTCGAAGTGGTGGCAGCGGAGCTGGCGCCTAGTCGAGGTAGAGGCGCGAGCGCTCCGTCCCCCATCCTTCGAAGTGGTGGCAGCGGAGCTGGCGCCTAGTCGAGGTAGACGCGCGAGCGCTCCGTCCCCCATCCTTCGAAGTGGTGGCAGCGGAGCTGGCGCCTAGTCGAGGTAGACGCGCGAGCGCTCCGTTCCCCATCCTTCGAAGTGGTGGCAGCGGAGCTGGCGCCTAGTCGAGGTAGACGCGCGGGTGTGCTCACGCGGGAACCAGCCTCTGGTGCTTCTCGCCCGCGGGTGTGCTTACGCGGGAACCAGCCTCTGGTGCTTCTCGGCCGCAGGTGTGCTCACGCGGGCAGCGCATGGGAGCGGGCCCCCGTGGTGCACTTTGCCCGCCGTAGAATTAACTAGGGTAAGCTGTGCTCTGAAGTACATGGGGGTCGATGACCATGCGTTGTTGATACCCCAAGTGGTGCGCGGGGACAGCACCCGCGTCTTGTTTATACTCCGAAGGAGTGCGTGCGGAGGCGGACCTCAACACTACGTCTTATTTATACTCCATGGAGTGCGTGTGGAGGCGGACCTCGCACTACATCTTATTTATACTCCGTGGAGTGCGTGCAGAGGCGGACCTCGCGCTACGTCTTATTTATACTCCGTGGAGTGCGTGCGGAGGCGGACCTCGCGGTACGTCTTATTTATACTCTGTGGAGTGCGTGCGGAGGCGTCCCCCCACTCGTCTTTGTTTATACTCATGTTCGTATCTTTGACAGAGAGTGCGCGCGCGAACGCGTGTCTTTGTTTATACTCATGCCCGTATCTTTGACGGAGAGTGCGCGCGCAAACGCGTGTCTTTGTTTATACTCATGCCCGAATCTTTGACAAAGAGTGCGCGCGCGAACGCGTGTCTTTGTTTATACTCATGCCCGTATCTTTGACGGAGAGTGCGCGCGCGAACGCGTGTCTTTGTTTGTACTCATGCCCGTATCTTTGACAGAGAGTGCGCGCGCGAACGCGTGTCTTTGTTTGTAGTCATGCCCGTATCTTTGACAGAGAGTGCGCGCGCGAACGCGTGTCTTTGTTTCGACGAACAGAAATTTGTGCAAATGGTGAACTTTATTAAATTCCCGTTTGCGCGGGCGAGCACTTACAAAAGGAAGAGGTGGGGGGAAATGCCAAGCACTAACCGCTAGGAGGGTGGGGCGATCGTTGACGGGGCCCCCGCGACCGGGGCAACCTTGCGCGCGTGGAGCGCGGGACGCTCAGGGAGTCCCCGAGGGCTCCGCATCCGCCCTCCCAGCTTAGGTGCCTTGGCGAGCCGCGTGGCATGGGCCCCCGGCGCCAAGCTCTATGCGCCGGGCCATGTCCTGGTCGCCGTGAATGGTGATGATGGCCCGCGGCCCGGGAAGCTTCACGCACAGGAAACCGTGATGCGGGACTGCCCCGAGGGTGTTTAGGAACGGCCGTCCTATTATGGCGTTGTAGGGGTATACGATGTCGACCACGTCGAAGATGGCGTCCTCGCTCCTGACGTTGTCGTTCTGGCCGAAGGAGGCTTAGAGGCATATCTGGCCTAAGGCGCGTAAGGGCCGCCCTCCAAACCCTTGCAGCGGGACGCCTGAAGGGCCCAGACGGCTCCGAGGGATCCCCATTTGGTCGAAGGCCGCAGCGAAGAGGATGTTTGCGGAGCTTCCTCCATCGACTAGGACGCGCCGGACGTCGCACCCGGCTACGAGGACCCGGACGACCAAAGGGTCTTGGTGGGGGAACTCCACGCCCACGGCGTCGGCGGGCGTGAATGTGACTTCATGTTGCGCCCATTCTGGCGGCGCCTGCGCCGGGTATGCCGCGACGTGGTGTAGCCTCCGCGCGTAAGCCTTCCGTTGTCTTGCCGAAGCGAACCCCAGCGAGGAGCCTCCGGAGATGACGTTGATAATCCTACGCTGGGCTCCCTCCGGGGCTTGTAGCTGTAGGAGACCTTCCCGAGGTTGCTGTACGTGCTCCTGGATGCGCAGGAAGCTTTCCTGGGCCTGTGCGCCTTGGTGCTGGGGGTGCTGGACGTGAGCCACAACGGGCGCGCGTGTATCCGGGTTTTTGTCCCTGACAACGCTCTGCCGTAGCGCTGCGATGATGGCACAAGTACGCGTGTCGTGGTTGCCCCGGCCGTGGATTTCGCACCATTGCCCGTGGTGGTGGTCGCCGTACTCTTCGCGGGTCCGGTCGTCTCGACCTCGGCCACGTCCCCGTCCTCGTCCTCGGCGTCCTCGGCCTCCGCGACCTGGGGCGTTGTCTTCGGAGCCGCCCTCGATGTCGAAAACGTAACGAGATTTCCTGGACTTGCGCTGATCGCGCTTAGGCTTGTCGCCTGGCTGGTCATTGTGTTGGGGGTCCTTGCGTTCGGAGGCGTCCTTCGGCTGTTCTTGCTTACGCTTGCCTTTCGAAGGGCCCTGTTTCGGCGAGTCTTCGGTCTTGACCGAGCCTTCCGCCTTGTTAGAGTCAGAGTCATCACCGTGTCACCTTCGGGCATCCTCCTCCGCTCTGGCATACTCTTCCATCTTGTCGAAGAGCTTCCCGACCGTCTTAATGGGCTTGCGCGCGTTGTACTCGGCCATCGGCCCCGGCCGGAGGCCTTGTATCGCTGCGTTGATGACCGTTGTTTCGTTGACGTCCTTGACTTGGCAGTGCACCTTCGCGAAGCGCTTGAAGTAGTCCCGGAGCCTCTCCTCCGGTTTCTGTTTGACTGCAAAGAGCTGGTCCGCATCGACACGCTCGATGTAGTTTCCCTGGAAGTTGTTGTAGAGTCAGTTACGGACCTGTTCCCATGCGTATATGGATGTGGTTCAATGGTGAAGAACCATGACAGCGCCACCCCTTGTAGCGCGAGGGGAAGCCCTTTTGCCTTCGTGGTGTCGTCCCCGCCAGTGGCTTCGATGGCGGTCTCGTACACACGCACGAACTCTCGCGGGTCGGAGTCGCCTTTGTAGGCCTCGATGACGCTCGGGAACTTGAAATCTTCGGGCCATGGCGTCTGTTGTAGGCCCGCAGAAAGCGGGGACTCCGGGTCTACGCGCCGTAGTGGGGCGCGGCTAGACGTGGGGGCGTGGCTCCGGGCCTCCTGCATGTCCCGGACGGCTCCGCGAAGGTCTGTTAGCTCCCGCTGAAACGCACTGAGGGCCGCCTCTGCTGCGGGCGTGGCCGGGGCTGTCTGCGCGCTTGGTGGTGCCGCCGGCGAGGTGGTGACCACGGCCTGCGCGGCCAGGTTGCGCGCCGCGTTGTTGTCGCCGGGGTTGGTTGTCGGGGCGGTGCTGGTGGGATCAGTCGTCACATCGGTGACGAGGTTGGTCGTCGTGTCGACGACGGGGTTGGTCGTCGCGTCGACGGCGGGGTTGGTCGTCGCGTCGACGGCGGGGTTGGTCGTCGTGTCGACGGTGGGGCCCTCGGTCGCACCTACACCACTGCTCATACCTGCGGCTGCTAGAGCCGAAGCCCTCGTGCTGACGCGAGACTTCGCCGCCTCCGCCTTCTTCTTCTTCGCCACCGATGGTGAAGCTTTCTTTGGTGCCATCCTCCTTCAAGTCTAGAGGCTTGCTCTTGTCCTCCCCACGGACGGCGCCAACTGTTGTGGTTACAGACCAAACAGAGAGAGAGTGTGGTAGTGGAGAGTTGAGTCAAATGAATGGCTTGAGCCCTCTTCCCTGTGGCCTATGCCACATATATATTCATATGGGGAGTGTTTGTACAGTTATACCCTTGCACATGAGTATTCCCCTTGGGGGCTCTTATGTCATTACACATGTCCTGTTTCAGACCTAACAGGCCTACTGGCTTAGGTGGGGGCCACCCCTACAACAAATATATTTGCATGTCTTGGACTGGCATTAAAAGTTTAAAACGATTACATTCTATACAATGGCATATCATGTAACACCAAGAGTGGCATATCATGTAACACCGATCTTTAGTTTTCAATATCCGACTACCCCATCATGAAACTCGTTGTTGTTGCAATTAGTATACTTTTGATCCTTGATGTTTGATAGTTGATTGATTTTGGTCCTTACCATTCAAAATCGAACAAAAGCATCCTTTAAGTTCGAAACCATTTATGTTTGGTTCTCACGATTGGGTTAAAGCGGTATTTTACCACATTGGCTACCAATGTGGCAGACCATGGGCTTTGGCTGGACATTGGGCACGTGCGTCTCCATCACTCCATCATTCTCTCTCCCTTTCTCTCTCACTCTATATCCCATAAAACCCTAGAGGCAATGATGAAGGCGACCAAGCGGCAGCCCCACTCATGTCTCTGCCACATCGCATTTGTGTCATAGCGCCGCCTCTGCCTTGCCCTAGCACCACTGGAGACTAGTTGTGGGATCGAGATAAGTCCTATCTTCCATAGATCTAAAATTTGTGATGAGTCTGTCGTGATTTAGGAGCTTGTTTAGCAATTGGTGTTGGTGTTAGGGTTAAAATCCATAGATACACTAATAGATTTCCTCAGGTTGCATTCATTGTAATGCAATAGATTTTCCCCTTGTTCATTTGGGGTGCTTCATGCTCTGTAGGCACTAGGCAGTGAGTCATGGATGTTTTAGACAAACTTGTAGTGAGGTTCCATTTCAATGGATAATTCTTCGACGGTGGGAAGAAATTGCATTATACTGGAGGCAATGAGGGGTTGTCTTACATTGATTAGGATAAGATGTCTCTACCAGAGATTCTTGGGCACTTGAAGGACCATTGTCCAGACCAAGAAGTAGCATTGTTACACTGGCTTTTCCCTGGAAAAGAACTGAAGGATGGCCTTAGAGTGCTGACAAATGACAAGTCATGCCAAACCATGGCCGATTATATTACTGAGGGGCGTGTTGCTGATATTTATGTGGAGTTAGTGTCAGTATATGTAGATGCTCCCACATACGAAGAAGTTGTAGGAGAAGAAAAAAAATCGGTGATTGGGAAGATGAGTCTGATACTTGGGGGATGAAACCATAGAGGAAGAGGATGATGTTGAGGTAGGCAAGCAGAAATACAAAGAGATTAAAGTGTTACCAAGCTCACTAGGTAATACTAGGAATGAGGCATCATGCACTGATGGAGATGCTGATGTCTCAGAAGATAATGAGGAAGCTACTGAAAACAAGAAAAACTTCGAGTCTTTTAAGAGCAAGGCAAAGGCAGGTAAAATGTCTGCTGATTCAGGATTGTTGATATTACCAAATAATGTGGAAGAAGAGAATGATAACTCTTATTTTTCTGGTAGTGAGGAAGAGGACAGCTATAAGGAAGACAGTGATGGGGAGCTAATTAGAAAGAAATCAAAGTACCCAAGTTTGATAGGAAGTCAGCAAACCCTCAGTTTGGCCTTGGTATGACATTTGCTACCAAAAAAGAATTTATTGAAGTAGTTAGGACATATGGACTTGCTTCTAGACATGTAATTAAGTTAGTGAAGAATAACAGTGTGAGGTGTAGGGCCAAATGTGACTAGGGAAATTATCCATGGTACATTCTTGTCAAAGACCAGTAGGACAGACTCATGGCACGTTAGTAGCTTAAAGGATGAGCACACCTACCCACCAAGGAGGGACAACAAGCTTGTCATCTCAAGGAGAATAGCTAAGAATTTTGAGAACATCACAACTAATCCCACATGGAAGATAGAGCATATGAAGCACACTGTCCAAGAATAGATGCACGCAGATATCGGCCTTGCCAAGTGCAAAAGGGCTAATTATCTTGTTATACAGAAGATGTTGGACTCCAAGTGAACTCATGGACTGATCAATGCAGTGCAAAATTGGGTACCAAGGGTAGAGCACGGGATGTGTGTAAGGCACATATATGCAAATTGGAAGAAAACCTACAAGAATAAGGCTTGGCAAAAGAAGTTCTAGAGGTGTGTCAAAGCTCCATGCCTCAACCTTTTCAATTACCATAAGGCAAAGCTTGCAGAGGACACACCAGCTGGTGCTGAGGCAAATATGAGGAGAGATCCAGAGCACTGGAGTAAGGCCTGGTTAAAGATGGGATCTTGTTGTGACTTTGTGGACAATAATATGTGTGAGTCCTTCAATCATTGGATAATTGAGTCAAAGTTTCTTCCCATAATCACCATGCTAGAGTGTATCAGGAGAAAAGCCATGGTTAGAATACAAATAAATAAGAGCAAGACTGATAAGTGGATTGGACCTATATGTCAAAATATCACCAAGAAGCTCAAGGAGTTCATCTCTGAGCCTGTGTCTGCCATGCAGTATATAATGGTGAAGATGCCTTTGAGGTGACCCATTGGGAGCATAAGTCCAGTGTCAACTTGGATAGAAGGACTAGTTCCTACAGGTATTGGAAATTGTCTGGCCTCCCTTGCCCCCATGCTATCTCATGCATATATTGGAGGGCAAAAACCTGGATGACTACATAGCTCCTTGCTACTATACTAAGCAATACAAGAAGACCTATGAGCACTACCTACAGCCTGTGGAGGGCATGCCTTGCTGGCTCACCTCTGAGAGGCCAAGGCCTAGGGCATCAAAAATAGAGAAAATGCCTAGTAGGCCCAAGAAGGAGAGAAAGAGGGATCCAATTGAGAAGCCTAAGGGGACCAAATTGTCCAAGGTTGGCATAGTCAGCAGGTGCACTGTATGCAAAGAGATTGGTCACAACAGGGGGAATTGTAAGAGGACACAACTTTCCTCTGGAGGTAACCAGCAAGAACACTCAAATGCACCTACTTCTAAGAGGTCACAAGCTACTCCAATGGTATATCAAAATTATCCATTTTGTGCAATGCACTTACTCATGTTTCCTTGTTCATTGAATATATGTAATGCACTTACTCAACCCTAGGCAAGAGGAAGGGAAAGTCTATTGGTTCCAACTCTCCATCATAGAGCAAGAAGAGGTGCAATGGTGTTGGTGTGATGTACATGGACAGATCAAGTACACTAACTCAGCGTGTGAGTTTTATTGTTCAATTTTATTTCTGTTGTTGTACTTATACCACTACTCATATGCCCATTTTTGCCTATAGCCTATAATACCAACTCAGAGCAGTATCACAACCTCTGCCATTGCCAGAGTGAGCACACAAGGAGGGGGTTTTGGCACCATGAACTTGGTTGCAAATGTGGCATCAACAAGTGCTCAGTCTAGGGTGAATGTGTCCATCACTTCTAGTTCTGCTTCTGCACAAGCAATGACTCAAGAATCTCTCCCCAGGTCCAACAAAGCTAGTCCATCAAAGAGAACAAAACAATGCACATCAAATATGGCTAAGCTTCTAGGACTGTAGGGTGTACTTAGGGCTTTCTGTGTGTAAGAGACTAAGTTCTCATGTTAGATACTAAGTTCAACTATTTTCGGTGCATGTAAGACCCTAATTATCATGTCAGATACTAAGTTCATCTTTGTGCTCAATTCGTTTGTTTATTCTCAGTTCATCTATATGCTTACTATTTGTGTTTGCAGACACCATGTTCCAATTCAAATTTATTTTATTTTAGAAAATTTCACACACCATGTTCCAGATCGTTCGTTTGAACATATTACTTACTACAAATAAGTTGACAAAAATAAAATTGTACATTCAACCACATGACTTGCTACAAAGTGCAGCACACATTATGTTCCATTTCATTTCTTCCAACAGAGACATCACAAACAGAGCAACATTTGTATCCTATCACCAGCAATGCATCTCACGGTAACACATACACATACAAAAGTGCTAAAATCACCATGAACTGGACAAGAATCACTATGATTTTGGTTGAGTGCGACACATCTATGGCATGACTTCCATAGCTCTGGCATCGTACAGTCGCACCACCCTTCTGAGCTGACTCACCGAGTGATGACCCATATGCCATGAACAACTCTAATGCCTCTTCTTCGGTGCTAAATCACTGATAGCTTATATCCAAGAATGAATGGATCTCTTTATGGCAGTGCTCCCAATTGTTGTACACCCTAGGATTCTGGCCATTGTATACAGCGTACCACCTCATTCAGCCCTAGACCACATGAACACACTCTCAAATGCATCAATGACAGCGAGAAGCACTCCAATAAAACCACACGAAGAACAACCAAATTTACCTGGAAGGAGGGCCAGATAAGAAATACCTAGGTAACCGATAGCCCACAAGCACCAAATTTAAAAAAAACGCTTGGGAAGGTTCATGTTTCGGTGAGTTTCATGCATTTCTAGAAGATTTCAATCAAAGGTTTCAACAAGTTTCATATTTTGGAACTAAGTTCCAACAAGTTTCACCGAGTTTTAACCAAAAGTTTTGACAAGTTTCAACTAGAGAGTTTCAAAAATTTTCAATAGATTTTAACAAGTTTCAAGCAAAAGTTTCAACAAGTTTTTCAAAAATCAAATAAGAGCAAAATCTAGATGTGCTCACTTGTGGCTATTGACTTGCGTAGGATGTTGCAGTCGTTGGCCTTCTTGCCTGCCATTGAGCTCACCCTATGGCTTTGCAGCCATTGGGCTCACCCTATGGTTTTGCAGCCATTGAGCTCACTTGTGTGCTCGATGATGGCGCGGTCCACCCCTTTTATGTCGACCGACGATCACGCGAAGACGTCCGCGTTGTTCCGGAGTACTCAGAGTAGATCCTGCTCGACCTCTGGGGGAAGGCCCTCGCCAATGGACACCTGATGGTTGGCGGTATGCAGGGGGACTCTCTTGACTCTGCCGTCCGGCCGTGTTGGGCGTCCATCCCAGGGTAGAGGGTGTGGCTGCTCCGGGGGTTGTCCGTGAGCACGTGCACCTTCCGATGCGGGCCCCAAGTGCCAAGCTCTATCTGCCGGGCGAGGTCTTGGTCGCCAAACACGGTGATGATGCCTTGTGGGCTTAGGAGTTTCATGCACAGAAAGCCATGGTGCAGGACTGCTCCAAAGGAATTGAGGGTTGGACGTCCCAGGATGGCATTATACGGGTACGGGAGATCGACGACGTCGAAGGTGATGTCCTTGCTCCTCAGGTTGTAGCCCTACCCAAAGGATACTTGCAACCGTATCTGGCCCAAAGCCTTCAATGATTGGCCTCCGAAGCCCTGGAGTAGGATTCCTGAGGAACCTAGTCGGCTTCAGGGAATCCCCATTTGGTCGAAGGCCACCGCAAATAAAATGTCAGCGGAACTGCCCCCATCGACTAGGACACGCTTGACATTGCAGTCCGCGATGGCGGCCTGGACCACTAGGGGATCCTGGTGAGGGAAGTCGACTCCATCTGCATCAGCGGCGATGAAGGTGATGTCGTGTTGTGCCCAGGTCGGCGGCGCTTGTGCCGGGTACGCCGCCACGTGATGCAACCGACGTGCGTAGGCTTTCTGCTGCCGTGTGGACGAAAATTCTAGGGAATTCTGCTGACGCGGCGTTGGGCTCCCTTCGGTGCCTGTATTCACAGAAGGCCCTCTTGGGGCTGCTGCACGTGGGCCACCGCTAGTGTCCCAGCTTCCTGGGCTTTGTCCCTGATGACGCTTTGGCGAAGCGTCGCAATGGTGGGGCATGTCCGCGTGAGGTGGTCGCCGTGACCATGTACCTCAAATTCTTTTGTTTGGTTCTGTTTATTGTCTTTTCCTTGAACATACAGAATGCATTTTGTCCTTTGCTTATCATGCATCCATTTCGATTACAGGAGCAGATGTTTTCATTGAATTGTTGATGTATCACAAAGAACATCCCACCGGTGTTCTTTTGGCAATAGGGCTTTATGGTGCCTATTGAAGCTTGGTGAGGAAACCATCTGTTATCTTTTGGCTTGCTATTTGTTTTTTTAATAAACATTTTAGGGAACACTTTCTTTTTTGGGCATAGGCATTGCTGTTCTGCGATAATCTGTTGTGTTACCACCCGAGATGTATATTCACATCATGAAAAATAGCTTTGTTCTATGGTTTTTTAATTACATCTTGTAATTTGTAAAAAATAAAATAACTATTTGGTCATAAGCATTTGGTGAAGGGGCTAAATGTGCCTTTTGAAGCTTCACAGTATTCGCCCAAGTAGTTCTTAAAATGCCATTTTATTGCTTCTCCAGGTTTGTGAACCAAAATCCTAAGAAGTATCCTTGTTTACTAGCTCAAAAGAAACCCCTGACATTATGTTCAAATACTTTTACTACCATGAATGACATGATTTTCTACTTTATTGGTGAGATGGATCATATGATCCTAGTTGCTTGCTTGATTGGAACACTGCCAATCTGAACAATTGGATAGTTGTCACTTCATGACTTGCAATAGTAGAGCAGGGATGAATAAACTAGGAATAATGAATGTGTTACAGCATCAATGTGTGGAGCTTCAGATCTTCAATAACTGCCACTGTACATGATAAATATTGCTACTTTCCAATAGAATACTCAACAGGGAAGCACTTTTTCAGTCTACCGTAACAATTGACTACAGGAGGTCTCTGAGAGTTGTAGAAGTCCTGGTTGTCTTCTTTTTCCCCTGAAAAAGAAGTCAAAATACACATTTGAATTCTCATAGTAATATGTGTTATGCAGCAACTGACTTACACAAAATATATGTCTACGTACAGCATGTACAGATAGTCAGATTCTTGGTTCAGATTTGCTTAGTCTGCTTACCTGGTGGTGGCTTCTTCTGCCCGGGGTGGTGATCTGCAGGGGCCGACCATGCTCGTCGTACAGTATGAGCCCGCTGAACCGCGGCAACTCGCACCGCATCCCCATCAGTATCCTCCGCTGCCACAACGGCCTCATCGGCGTCATCGGTGTAGTTGGTGTCCTGCACCACTCCGGCGGCGCGCCTCGGTCTGTCGTCGTGCTGCACCTGGACGTCGGCAACCTCCCTTCAGGTGCAACCGGCTCAACCGCGACACTTCTGGTACTCCCACATGGCAACCTGGGCTTCGGAGCGCAGAACCTCCTGTCCAGCATATCTGTGCCGCCGTATCTGCATTTCTCATGTTTTCTGGTATCTGCCTTGACAGGTTTCTGGAGCTGTGACAGACCAGAATCGTGTGCCTGCAACACCAGCTCCTCTGGCTTCGACGACCGGCGGTCGCTTCTGACGATGCAGAGCGCCTTTGGCGTGCCACGCCTCGGTTCGGGCTGCCGCTTCTTCGCCTTTGTCTGCAACATAGATACGCAGAGTCCCATGGGAGCTGCACGAAGGAGGCAATCTTTCGAGCAGGAATTCAGATGGAAGTACTATGCATGTCGTTTGATAATCTGCATTGGTTTGTTTTATGGGCAAGCGACCAAGATGGCTAAGCAGGGGAGGGAGGGAGTGAGCTGAGCCGGGCAAGTAAAGGAAAGGTAGATTTAGCAATCTGGGCTTCCTTTTCTTCCTTGCACCGGAGTATATATCCCAAGCGATGCAAAAGAATAAGTAAATGTAGGGTTCGAACGAATTGCTTCGTGCGCGGAGTTAAGAGAAGCGTAGGTTGCCGCTTGTGAGGTCGTGTGTGTAGTGTGGTCAGTGTTTCACGGCCGCCTCGGTTGCGTTTATTGTGCCTTTCTTGGATGGGACGTATGTGTTCCCAAGTTTGGTAGCCTTTGCATGGAGGTGATCTGCTGATGGTTTCCATTTTTCTAATTTTCTCGGTGGACCATGACATTCCTTCGCGGAAATGCTGAGATGGGCTCCACAATTTTTTTTTCTGTTGTTTTTACCGAAAGGTCAGACATGTTGGGACTTCAGAGCAAGTACAATAATGGTCTTATAGCCAAGTTAGTCAGCATTTTTACTGATGTGGAGGAGAGAAGAGAGGAGAGAGATGAGAGCTTGGTCTCATGCAAGCAACAAGCTGGGCACGAGAGCCTATGCAGTGGTGGGCCTAGATAATAAATGTATGTGAGGAGGAATAGGAAAGAGAATGTGAGACATAGTACCACATAATAATAAAAAAATCTTTTGTAGATAAATTATTGTATAACTTGGCTCTTATAATTTGACTTATAGCCAAACACTTGACTCTATTATTGGACTTGCTCTTAGAATGCTCCAAGCCTTTGTCCCAATGTAGCACATAAATCTCAAACCGACCAATAGGCAATAGCAGCTCTCCGTCCGTGCCATAAAACTGTGCAACTCTTTTGGAGAACTACTAAATGTGCACGTGAAATCCAATGGCAAATATAAAGGCAGTAACATTAAATTTCAATCGATTTCATATCTTCTACAATACTATAAAATTACTGTAGCAATATTCTAAATTGTAAAATTTAAAATTTGCTTTGCATGCGTCAACATATTTGCTGCATGAAAAAGAACAATGCAATGAATGTGTGAATCCTTCAGGCCATCCTAGGTTGATATACAACACTAATATGATGAAGCACACAACTGGTTTTCAGCTGCTTGCTAATTTCCCTAATTGAGGGTGGGTTTTTTTTCGACTGTGACTGATGATTTTTGGTTCTAACATAAGTGTTTATGCGAATGAATCGAATGTCGATAAGCTATTTCGAAAAGATTTTTTTTCAGTAAGTCATTTCGAAAAGATGATAGAAAAGTTATTCCGTTTATTTATTCAGAAAAAACATAAGTTATAAGTTAAAAAAAAGCTAAAAAGGAAGGAGCTATCTTGACTCTTGAGTAGGCTTGAATAACTATTCATGAGCAGCCTGGCCCGGTCCCATTTTTGGATTGGGCCCAGGATGTTGGCCCGCAGGCCTGGCTCAAAGCTGGGAAAAGGCCAGACGAAATAATACAATAATAAATATTTTATTTCAGAAAGAATTGAGGGATAATATTTTTATTCAAAATAGTAATAAATAACATTTTATTTATGAAGATGGCATTAATTTTCGTCCTTCGTGCTGGGCCTGGCCTTTCAAGGTTGGGATAACCCTGCTGAAGCCTGGCCTGGCCTAGCGTTTGAAGTTTGCACAGGCCTACTCTTAAGAGACGTATGGGGTGTTTGGTTTGATGGATCGCTTCATCCAAGGACGGGTTGGTATCTTCTCACGAAATTTGGTGGGATGACATCTGGATCTACCCATTTCATTCCTCAAAACTGAGCAAATGGGTTAGGCTGGGAGCTAGGATCAGCTGATCCCTTCACAATCCGGTCTATCAAACCAAACACCGAGTAATGCATGAAGGAGCTATATTAGTTTTCAATAGGACCTGTATTAGTATTAGTATCCAGGTATAAGAGATAACAGTACAACAAAAACATCAGGTAGAGATACTTTTTTTTTATAGATACTTTTCTTTATGTCCCTACAAATTGACATTTATACGTACGCCCTCCATGCATTCTATAAATCGTCAAAACAAAAATTTTATAGAGACATTGTTTTAAGACATTTTTAAATTGCCTAAAACTCTTATAGAGACATTATTATTTGAGTGACTTTTTTTTATTGTGTAGAGACATCTTTTGAGTGACTGAGATATATTAAATACTACATACAAAAAACCAATCATCTAAATATAGATAAAGTTATGACGTGTGGTTGAGTCTGTTAATAGAGCTTGTTTAGTGCATGTTTATCCACAAGGTCCTGAGTTGGAGGATGCCTTCCTCTAAAGACAACATATTTTTAGAATATTATTTTGTTAGTGCCACAGGACATCCATACAGATACAGGGCCTGTTCTTTAAGTCAAAACCTGACGGCTTTTGGTTTTTGCTACAGTACCTAACTTTCAAACGGAGTATTTTTTCAAGACGAGATTTACAAGTTAAACGATCTACACGTTAAAAGCCAACATTTGTACCAGCTAAAATCGCAAGTGAGTATCTGTCTCTCCGTAATCTATACCGTAAACAACCAAAATTCAAAATTTTCAACCAAAAGCTATAAGCCGCAGCCGAAAAGAACATGCCTTGTAATGTGACGTCTTTACAAAATGACTTATAGAATGTAGATACATTTTAGCGAATTGCCTCTTTGGTTGTATAGGCAAAGTGTACCTAGAGCCTAGAGGCAATTCCGTGGCATTTTTTAAGGTCTCTCTCTAAAATCACGTAAGAATGGAAAATTAGTAATGCCCCTAGTGTATGAACAAAATGACTCTTTGATGCTTGTGTTGTAGTGTAGATTCTTCTCATTGCAGTTTGCAGAATCACACATGTGCCATTGTAAAAAGGCATGTAGTTAGAAACAAATGGCAAACATATATACGTAAGGATCGAGTAATAAGGAACAAACACACATGTGAAGATGAACCTATATATGTTGCGCCAAAATAACCCAGAGTAATTAATACAAAACATTACAACATCAAAAGTAGCTTTACTTGACTGTAAATCAATCCAACTTAAGAACATATCTTTGCCGACAATTAAACATAATCATCTAATTCGACAAAGCATTTACAAGGCAGCAAAATGGTCATTTAGATACAATTTTGGAGACACTTGAGGTCAAGTGTCACGAACATTTTTTTTGTCAGTTCTTATATTATATTATGACACTGTATATAAAACTTCAAAAAAATGTCACACCTGGCGCATATATCGCTTGAACTTTAAATCAGGATCAAAGTTTGCAATCTTGTTGACTGCTTAAAGTGTCATCCAACTATGTCATATTACCACTATCTTCGCTGTAGTTTACCATGAGACCATACGGAGGTCACCCTATATTTGTGATGAGTATATATCAACTTTAAGAATGATAAAATTGAATTTGAGTTGACAAAAATGAAAATGAATAGCTTAGGGAGAAGTTTCAGGTTCAGGCGGTCTAAGTCTGATCGTTGAGCATAGGTAGTTTGACTGGCCTTTGAACGAGAGTTAGACCGGTCCTGATCAGAGGGTTGTTCGACCAGCTGGTCGTAAGGGTTTGACCATACCAAGACTTGGTTGACGGTTTGACCAGCATATTAAGGGTGGTCAGACATGTCGGCGCGGTGTGACTGGGCTCTAGAAAGTGGTAGCTATTTTTTAGAGTGAGTGTTTTTTGGGTCAGGGCTGAAGTGAACAAGGGCAGTTTGACCAGTATTGGTTAAGTGGTCTAACCGCTCCCAGCGGTACGACTAGGATTTAGTAGACGGTAGCAATTTTTCATAGAAGATCATTTTGAGGTTCCAAGGGAAAATGATGTGTGGTCTGATCGACGACTCCATGGCAGTAAGGCCGGTGGTTCGATCGACATGATGGAAATGGTCTGACCGACCTGAAGATTTTCAAAGAGTGTTATTTTGCGTTGATTATTGATAATTGAGTTGGGAATGGTTCTAGAGCTATAGACTCATGGCATATGTGTTGCATGATGCATTTATGGACTAATGTAGGTCAAATTGGAATGCACTTGTGTCTGAAAATGGTTTGCTTGGCCTATTGGTATGCAGGTGGTTCTGGAGTCAACTATGGTTAACGACGAGGTGGATCAAGACTTGGTTGAGAGAACCAAGGTCTAGTGCGATCATGGAGGCCGATTGATATGGTTGGACTCAATCAAGGCACAAGGTGGATAGAGATCATGGAAGGTACAAGTGGTTGTAGGACCAAGGATAACTGACTAAATTTAACAATTCTAACAACAATTCCACTAAGATTGCTATTTCTCCACTCCGAAGATGGCGAGCACCACACCACTCACAACCAACATCGGGCCTATTTACAACCTTCTTGAAGAGATCACCGCGCAACTTTCTCCCAAGCCATTTAGGTGCTGGAAAACACCAAGAGTAACAAATTACAGCTCTTGCTTGCGGAAGAACTAAGCACCAAGATGATCAATGAATGATGCAAATGCACTTCAATGCTCTTAACCACCTCCAAAGTGAAATATGAACAAATTGAGTAGTAGAGAGTGCACCAATGACTCTAATGTATTCATTGGGGTCAAGAGTTAGTACCATGGTGCTAGTGAGGGGGTATTTATAGCCCCAAACCACAAATTCGACCATTTGGGGGCAAAATTCCATAAAATTTAGTATGTGCGGTGCTACCACTAAGTATCGGCCGGTACTACCACACCTGCTGTTCAACCGCTATTTTGAATGCAATTAATGCGTCTGAACTAGTCGTTAAACTTTGTGCGATACTACCACCCTCACAAGGGTCGGTACTACCGCACAACGGTAGTACCGCTAGGCATAATTGGTACTACTGATTTTCAGGGTTCCAAAAAGTGTCCAAAACATGCTCTCTGGAAAAACGTATCGTCAACTAAAGATCGGTACTATCGCCTACGGTAGTACCACATTTTAGGCGTGATCATATCGCCAGCTAGTAGGACCGCCTGGTCCCTGCGGTTCTACTGATTTTTTCTGACAATGGTTTTTTTAAAATAGTTCAAGATGCATGCATGACTCTTTGTTGATCAAGATGGCACAAATTAAATCCTCAAACTACTAGCCATGATCGCTCTTTATAGTACGGCATCTAGTCTACAAATCTGGTCTTTTCTCCAACATTGAGACTAGTAAAACTATAAAAAGGATCTTTAAACTATATTTCATCTTTGTCTTGAGCCATGTTGATTCTTCGTAGTCTTTGCATGCCACTATTGTATTGTCATCCGTATTCCGGGTCTAAACCTTGAAAACATCTTAGCACACATGTTAGTTGCATAACACAATATTGTCATTAATCACCAAACTAATTTTTAGGAGCCTAGATGCTTTTAATTTCTCCCTTTTTTGGTAATTAATGACAATCTAAACAATTTGAAGTAAGTTAAATGGTTTTGAAAATTCCTTAAGTTTGGAAACAAGTTGAATTTTCTTGTTTTGACTTTTGAATTTCAATTAATTCTTCAAATGGGCTTAAAGAAAATGAGGAATTAGTTGCATTCAAGAGTCAATCAACAAATAAAGAGGGCTCCCCTAAATATGTGCATGTGAGATTTTGAAGTGGTTTTCATGCACATGTTTGGATTTTGGAACTTTTAGCAGAGTTTCCTGGATTTGTTGAAATTTTAGGAATCATTGTAAATATGATAGGCATGAGAAGTAATACATGAATATGATGAACATGATAATTTCCATAGCATTATAGCAACAAGTTTGAACAAGCATAAATAGTTCTTTCTATTACAGGTTCACACACAAGCAACCATAGATAAGTTCAAACGATAATTAAGTTCTTTCATATAACTAATAAATAATAGATAGATAACTAATATGGCTTCTTTGACTTCTCTTCTTTTCTACTTAACTTCTTCTCCCGTTTGATTCTTTGTCTTCTCCCCCTTTGGCATCAATTACCCAAAAGGAGTTATTCTTGAAAAGAGGGATCATGACGACTATGACAGTGATAACAAAGTGGAGAAGGAGGCACCGCCGAGGTGGAGTTACAATCAAGTGCACCCACACGCTGAGCTATGGAGGCCAACTGATAATTGTCTCATATTGAGTGTCGCATATCTCCATGACCGCAGAAAAGATTTGTGACAAAGTGACTGAGTGAGCTGCATGTGGAGCATCCTTGTGCCCTTGATCATTTTCTTCTTCTTGAGCGTGAGGAAGGGCAGTAGAGGGGTTGTAAGGCTTATGCGGTGCCGGCCGTGCCCCTCGGTAGTGGGTCTTTCTCATGATAGGAGGCATAATGTACAGAGCAAAATAAATGCGCTTGACCCTATCATTCTTGGAGGACGCGATCTCCCTAAAAATGAGATTAGCCACATCAAACCTTCGTCCATTCATGATGCAATCAATAATATTCCAAGTGTGTCTTCAGATTGCATCAAAATTCTTGCTCTTTGGGAATAATGTGTTGTTGATGATGCAGTTTACAAGGCTCAACAGCGAAAGAAGTCTGGCAATCTTTCTGAATGTAACACTCCGGTTCAACAAAAGCCCAAGATGTCACCTACAACCACTATCGCTACCTATTCAAACCATTAAGCAAGTATTAATGATATCTAGATATCAAGAATTAACATTTTCTCATGAAATTAAATATAAATTTCAGCAACATGATAGGCCATAAATTTAACTTAATACGAATCAAATCATTATCAAAAGCATCATAAATAAGTCTAAACTAAGAAATGCATCATCTAGCAATATTATGAATCATAAAGAACTAAGAGAATAATAAATTATCTAATTAATACAATGAATGATATTAAATTATTCATGACCAAAAGTTATATATTGCTAAGTGAAGTGAAGAGCTCTAAAAGTGCATTATTCCATGTCCTACTTCCACTCTCATCTTGTTTGTTCTAGAAGACCCATTTTGTACTAATAACGTTGTCTTCCTTGGGTTTTTCCACCAATATCCAAATATTATTTTAGACGAAGTTGTTTAATTCTTCATGCATAGAATTTACCCAATCCATATCATTTAATGCTTCATCTACAAGTTTAGGCTCAAGAGAAAAAACAAATGAGTAATGTTCACAAAATGAAGCAACACGAGAGCGACTTTGAACTTCCTTACTCATGTCATCCAATATTTGATCTATTGGATGATCTTTTGTCATTGCATTGTGGATCTTTGGGGGTAGAGTTTGTGGTTACTATTTGTCCTTTCTTCTACATCATCCGCTTGAATGTTGTTTGTTCTGGAATATGTAGGAGTTCGACTTGAGTGAAGGATGGTGAGTCAATTGAATCTTCTTTTGGCTTGATGTCGCCTATTTGCATGTTCTTTATGGCTTGCTTCAATGTTTCATTACTTTTTCTTTGCTATTGTCCTCAATGTGATTTTCTCGTTACTTCCATTCTCAGAAGTGGTGAACATCTTTTGGTCTCCGGTCATGTGTTGAGTGCATCTACTATCAAGCACCCAATGCCTTTCACTGGTTTTGCAATTCACCTATAAAGAAAATCAATTTTTTTAAAGTATCCAAATTTGTTTGGGTTCTTAGAGGTTAGTAACCAAGGTTTGAGGCACCAAAATAGCATTCCTTTTAGCGCATAAAATTGAAGTGCCAATAAAGTTAGCAATAACTTTACCATACCTACATTTTCTAAGCATGTAGCATGAATCATGGATATCAATGGATGGAGCCTTATCCACGGGACATGATTGTTCAAATGTCCCACACCTCAGCACTTGTGGCAATACTTGCCATTTTCTTTTACAAATCTTGTGGGCTTGTAAATAGCCTTCTTACCTTTCTTGGGCACAAACCCAAATCCCTATTTATTGAATGAGCACCTTTACTCACTCAATAGCTTGTCAAGGGTAATTTTTCCGTTGAAGCATCCTTCCAAGTTTTTGCTTACCTTGGTAACTTGCTCTTTCAATTAATTGTTTTCAACAATGAGCTTAGCGTTACATGACTTAGCCATACGAGGATTAGTCTCAATTTTGGAATAGCATGGTATGTCTAATAAATCATCACAAGATTTAGAAGTGCTACTCTTAGAATGTTATTAGAAACAACTTCTACATTAGGCATTTTATTAGTAATATCACAAGTAATTCCAACACTAATGTGAGATTTGTTTGAATCCTTTAGAAAGAGCAAGTCATGAACTTCTTTTAGCTCCTCATAATAGTCTTTTAGAGAGATATTATCTCTTAAAGACCTTAAATTTAGACTTTTCCTTTTCAAAATATTCATTCAAATGTTCAAGCATATCTGTTAGCTCATCATAAGAGGGTGCATTATCATCAAGTGATTTTATCTTATCTCCTTTTGCTATAAGGCATGTAAGAGACGAGAAGAGTGATGAAGCCTCCTTGATGATGATGCGACAAACCCCTTTTTCTTATAGGACTCATCATTGTTAGAGTCGAAGTTAGAATACTCCTCATTGGAGTTCAACTCTCCAATATGGGCTTTATTTTTGTCATCCTTTTGAAGCTTCTTAAAAAACTTCTTCTTGCCATTGAAGTCTTTCTTCTTGGATGACTTAGCCTTGTCACCCTCCTTTGTTGGACAATGAGAGTCAATATGCCCTTCTCATCGCACTCATATACAGCTGGGCCCTGCGTACGGAGGCATGCTGGCCCAGTACCTCGCTGTTTGTGTTCCTCCACGACGCACGGTGTCAGCTGAAGAAGCTGAGAGAGGGAACATTTTCCAACTTCGACAGCGTCAACTTCGTCCTGCGGTCGCAGTGCGGGAAGATTTTCCCTGCCAACTCGACCCGGACGAAGTGGGAGCCGAATTGGATGAAACGGTGGTTTTACCACCGTGTGGCGAGCGGCAGTGGCCTCGAGTGCACGGGCCGGCTGGTGTCGTTCAATACCTCGCCCGGGACGCCGATCGACGACGAGGACAGGCGGAGGGCGCGGAGGCTTGTGAGGATCACCGCCCGCTTCAACATGCGTGACCTCGCCGATGAGTTCGTCATGTATGGTGTGGCACCGCTTGCCGATGGGTGGCGCATCACACCTGGGGGCCTTCGGCGCGACAATGTCCGCCCGTCCGTGTCCTCGCTGCCGAGGCCCTCCACCCTCGTGAGTCTTGGTGGAGCCTTGCTTTTCCCTTCCCTTTTTTTATTTTATTTTTTAACTTCGCCTCTTCTTGCCTATAGGGCTTCTTCTGGGGGACGCGGAGCGTGCGGTGGCCGTGTTCTTCGGACCGTATGCGGCCAAGGAGCACAACTTGCGTGTTGCTACGACCGCGGAGGCGAAGCTAGGGCGGATAAACTGGGTGTGCGAAGCCCTGAGCAATCGCGTGCCGGAGCGCGCCACTCCGGCCCCAAGCCAGCCTCGCCGCCGAGACGACGATGGCAAGGGGAAAATACTGCCGTCTGGACGGAGGGCTCGGTCCTCCGCGACCGTACCTGGTGCGTTGGCTGCCACTCCTGTCAGCTCTACCGGGGTGATCTCTCTATGGACGCCAACTCCGACTCGGTGAAGTATGCCGATTTGGACCTCGAGGCAGGCATAGAGGTCGAAGACAAGGGGTCCCTGGGTGGGTCCAAGGACCAAGGGTGCAGTGCGGACAACCAGGAGGGGGAAGCATCTTTTCCTGCGGCGGTTGCCGAGGCGGAGGAGTCCTCGCCCCGGTCTCCAAAAGCTAAGCGGCCGCGTACACGATCGCCCTCTCATCAGGAGAGGGGGTTCGTTGTGGCGATTAGGGTCAGGAGTCTGTTGGAGTCAGATTCCGACACAGAGGCCCCCTGGCCTGGTATCCCTGTGGCTCCCTCTGAGGCTACGGCGACTGGGGTCAGGAGCCTGTTGGAGTCAGACTCCGACATAGAGGCCCCCCGGCCCGGCGAGCCGGCTTCTTTAGGGGGTGCTGGTGTTCCTGCGATTCCTTCTGAGGCTGAGGGGACACCCCAACGGATTCCGCCGGTTGATGCCGAAGGTAACCTCACTTCCGCACAATCCTGTAGTGCATCCGTAGGGCTCTAACCAGTACGTCCCTTCGCAGTGGCACGGTCCCCCGAGCACGGACAATCTTCGGGGGGCGGGGACGTTCCTTTGGGATCGATGTCCGGCGCCCTCAAAACTGTCGTCACGGAGGCCTCACGTCCGAGCTTAGCGGACTTCTTCCCTCGACTGGAGGTGCTAGGGGTGTGGCAAGGGGCCCTGGACAGCACAGTCGTGAACCTGGATCGCCAGGTGCTGCTAACATGCGGGTCGGAGCTCCTGGGAGGAGCGCTAGAGGCCTCAAAGATGAGGGTGAGTACTTGACCTTTAGCGGTGTGTCGTCATTTAGGAGCTTGCTGACCGCTGCATCGTGCAGACACTCGCCCTTGGCCGGGCATTGCAAGCGGCTCACGCCCGTGAGCTGGGGGCGTTAGAGGGCCGGCTGCGCGCTGCCGAAGAGGCCCTTCGCACGACCGAACTCTGGGTGATGCCTCGGTGGCGGCGTGGGACGCCATGCTGGCTCTGGAGGGCGCCCTTGAAGACTTTGTCGCCGAAGTGCCACCTCGCTCTTTCGGCCCCGAAGAGCTGCCGCGGACGCTCCGTCGAATCGCGGAGGCTTCCAACCTCGCTCTCAGTGTCGCCAAATCCTTCGGCAACCATTGCTCCTTCGTGACCTCGCGCCTGGCCTTTGCGCTGCTTCATCACCGAGGCTGCCGGCGTATCAACGGGCTGGCTGAACCCGAGCTGGAGATGCCCGCGGGAGCTAGGGTGATGTCAGGCGCCGCGCGCTCCATTCGTCCGGCCGTCCGGGCCTTCCATGAATGAATCTGGGACTACGTTGGGGAGGCCGCGGCGAAGCTAGAGCTGCGATGGACCCTACGCGGCGAGGGGAACTTCGGCCAATGGCTCAACGATGTTCCACAGCGTAGCAAAGGCGGCGCCACTGCCGCGGGGCATGGCGTGAACCCACAGGTGTGATGCCGGGGTCCTGTTGTGTAGGCATGTGTTGCCATGTACGCGCCCCTTTTTATGAATAAAGTGGAAGTTGCCCCAATATTCTGACCGCGTGTATCGCTGTGCTCTGGGCAGCTACTTGATAAGGACCAGCTGCTAGTCTCTGACCTTGTGACCCGACGGCGTCTTCGGCACTGGTGGTGGGCCAAGGTTTCGCTAAACTTCTGGGCTGCCCGGGCTTCTGCGAGCGAGACTCCAGCGCGGGCGTATGTTAAGGAGGAGCTGGCCGAGTAGCGGCTCTGAATACCCGAGGACGCTTGTACAGTAGGTCCTTACCGAACCCCTTTGTAAATATTCTTTGACGAATGTAACCCGTCACTTTTCATGATCGTGCTTGCCTCCGATCTATTTGTAAGACTTGGCACTCCATCCTTGCGTTTCATAGCCGAGGTAGGCGCACGAGCGCTCCATCCCCTACCCTACGAGGTGGTGGCAGCGGGGCTGGCGCCTAATCAAAGTAGACGCGCGAGCGCTCCGTCCCCTATATTTCGAAGCGGTGGCAGTGGGGCTAGTGCCTAGTCGAAGTAGACGCGCGCGCGCTCCGTCCCCTACCCTTTGAAGTGGTGGCAGTGGAGCTAGCGCCTAGTCGGAGTGGACGCGAGAGCGTTCCGTCCCCTACCCTTCGAAGTGGTGGCAGCGGAGCTGGCGCCTTGCTCGAGGTAGACGCGCGAGCGCTCCGTCCCCTACCCTTCGAAGTGGTGGCAACGGGGCTGGCGCCTAGTCGACGTAGATGCATGAGCGCTCCGTCCCCTACCCTTCGAAGTGGTGGCGGTGGAGCTGGCGCCTAGTCGAAGTAGATGCACGAACACTCCGTCCCCTACCCTTCGAAGTGGTGGCAGCGGAGCTGGCGTGTAGTCGAAGTAGACGCGTGAGCGCTCCATCCCCTACCCTTTGAAGTGGTGGCGGTGGAGCTGGCGCCTAATCGAAGTTGGCGCGCGAGCGCTCCATCCCCTACCCTTCGATGTGGTGGCGGTGGAGCTGGCGCCTAATCGAAGTAGGGGCGCGAGCACTCCGTCCCCTACCCTTCGAAGTGGTGGCAGCGGAGCTGGCACCTAGTTGAAGTAGACGTGCGAGCGCTCCGTCCCCTACCCTTCGAAGTGGTGGCGTTGGAGCTGGCGCCTAATCGAAGTAGGCGCGCGAGCGCTCTGTCCCCTACTTTTCGAAGCAGTGGTGGTGGAGCTGGCGCCTAGTTGAAGTAGACGCGTGAGCGCTCCGTCTCATACCCATCGAAGCGATGGCAGCGGAGCTGGCGCCTATTCGAAGTAGACGGACGAGCGCTCCGTCCCCTACCCTTCGAAGTGGTGGCGGTGGAGTGGCGCCTAGTCGAGGTAGATGCGCGAGCGCTCCGTCACCTACCCTTCGAAGTGGTGGCGGTGGAGCTGACGCCTAGTCAAAGTAGATGCGCGAGCGCTCCATCCCCTACCCTTCAAATTGGTGGCAGTGGAGCTGGCGCCTAGTTAGAGTAGACGCGCGAGCGTTCTGTCTCCTACCCTTCGAAGTGGTGGCAGCGGGGCTGGTGCCTAGTCGACGCAGACGCGCGAGCGCTTCGTCACCTACCTTTCGAAGTGGTGGCGGCGGAGCTGGTGCCTAGTCGAAGTAGACGTGCGAGCGCTCCGTCCCCTACCCTTCGAAGTGGTGGTGGTGGAGCCGGCGCCTAATCGAAGTAGGCGCGCGAGCACTTCGTCCCCTACCCATCGAAGTGGTGGCGGTGGAGCTGGCACCTAATCAAAGTAGGCGCGCGAGCGCTCCGTCTCCTACCCTTCGAAGTGGTGGCAGCGGAGCTGACGCCTAGTCGCAGTAGACGCGCGAGCGCTCTGTCCCCTACCCTTCGAAGTGGTGGCGGTGGAGCTGGCGCCTAATCAAAGTAGGCGCGCGAGTGCTCTGTCCCCTACCCTTCGAAGTGGTGGCGATGGAGCTGGCGCCTAGTCGAAGTAGATGCGTGAGCGCTCCGTCTCCTACCCTTCGAAGCGATGGCAGCGAAGCTGGCGCCTAGTCGAACTAGACGCGCGAGCGCTTCGTCCCCTACCCTTCGAAGTGGCGGCGGTGGAGTGTACTCCTCACGCCGTGCAGCTACTGATACGAAGGCGCTAGGGCAACAACTGCCGCTATGCGAGCGCTGCTTGGTGTCCCATCACACATGCGTGCACAGGGACATCTTCCGCATTTTCCATCCGTAGATTGCGCGCAGAGGCGAGCCTACGCTGCGTCTTATTTATTCTTCGTAGAGTGCGCGCGGACGACATCCGCGTCTTTATTTATACTCCGTAGAGTGCATGCGGGGACAACATCCACACGTCTTATTTATACTCCGTAGAGTGCGCAGAGACAACATCCGCGTCTTTTTTTGTTTATACTCCGGAGAGTACGCGTAGGGATAACATCCACGCATGCGCGGGAACAACATCCGCGTCTTATTTATACTCTGTAGAGTGCACGCAGGGGCGTCCCCCCATGTGTCTTATTTTATACTCACGAAGAGTGCGCACGTTTACCGCGTGTCTTTGTTTACACTCACGGAGAGTGCGCGCGTTTACTGCGTGTCTTTGTTTAACTCACAAAGAGTGCGCGCGTTTACCGCGTGTATTTGTTTATACTCACGGAGAGTGTGCGCGTTTACTGCGTGTCTTTGTTTATACTCACGGAGAGTGCGCGCAGAGGTGAGCCTCCGTGCGTCTTTGCATAAAATAAGACAAGTTTCGCAAACGGTGGACTTTATTGATCTCCCGTTTGCGTGGGTGAGCAATTACAAAAGACAGGATACAGACCACGAATCGCTCGAGGATGTGAATAGCAGCGACAGCTGTTGCCGTGGCGGCGAGGTAGGGTACGCGGGGAGCCTCTAGTGGTGGAGCGATGATGCGGATACGCACATGCTTAGCACTTTTAAGTCAAATATATTATTTCACTGGAAAGAAGTATTGAGCCGCATTAAATATTGTCAGGTGAATTTGTTTCTTAATGAATTTCCTTCTATTCGTGGGAACGATATACTACCTTATGCCAAATTCTTGTTTATTATTAGGTTTGAATATTGTGATGATTCCGAGGCCAAAGCAATGGAGAAGCCCATGCAGCTGATCAAGGAACAAAGAAGCCCATGCAGTGGGAGAGCAAAAAGGGAGGAGCCCAATGACTTAAACTACAAGTTTTGGATAAGATTTTCATGCCAAATTTGGACTTCCCATGTGCTCAATCCAATTCAAACTCGGATTCAACTCAGAATTCAATTCGGATTCAGTTTGGGACAGCCTAATAGCAGTTACTAAAAATGCCATAACTTTCACAAACGAAGTCCGATTCAGGTGTTCTTGTACTCGTTGGAAAGATAATTTCAAGGGCTACGCAATGGATCTGGTCCCACCTTCAAATTCATCACAAATAAAAAGTTATGACCAAAATAATATGACAGGTGGAAAATATAGTTTCCTTTTTGTGAGATTTCGTATCTAAAACCATATAGGGTTGAGTTGTACTTGGTTTGGGGACCATGTGGACGTCCCAAGGGGCAATATATGCCTTGTATTGGAAGCCTTTAGGGCAGACCACGTTTGATAACAAAATACTCTTGTTCTTTCCGTTGGTTGAACCAATTTGAGGGAATTGGGAGTTTGCTGAAATCAAGATCGTTCAACCTTTCCGTTGGAAATTGGGAGCGCGATGGAACTTCATCGGTGGTCGTGAAGTTCAACACGTGTGGTTGGACGAATTATAGAGTGCTAACTCTTGCATTGGCAACGGGAGATCACTATGGTTCATCAAATCCACATGAGTATCTTGATCCTACGTCGAGAAGATCGGGCGACCCCGTATCATCTTGGTATCAGAGCGCGATTTACTCGATAGGATTATTTACCCTTAGTTTTAGATATTTTTACTTCTGTCCTATAGTCCATTAAACCGAAAATTGCAACAAAAAAAAATCCAAACCCTAGTTTTTGCATCTGTTAATTTTGTCAGTTTTGTTAGGTTTTGATCCATTAGAATTTTGTTTAGGTGCTGATCGTTCGTGTTTATTTGCGTAGCTTAATCTTTGTGTCTAATCCAAAATCCAAAAAAAAGATCTTGCTGGTAGTTTTTTCATCAATTGAGACTAGCTGTTGAATATTGCATCTAGAGCTGCTCTTGAGTATTTTACACTTTGCTGAATATTTGTGACCTACAAAAAAAATCACAGAACAATTAAACCTAGTTTGGCCTTTGAACAAAAAAAAACAGTTGAGCAAAAAAAGAAAGAAAGAAAGAAAGACAGAGAGAGAGAGAGAGAAAGAAAAAGAAAGCATTGGCCGAATTTGGGTTAGTTCTTAATCCATAAATTCAGATTGTGTAATTTAATTTCTTGAGCAATCTCGTGCCCTTACATTCATATCATTGCAATTGGCTAGCGTCTCTCCTAGTACTTGGTGCAAAACGAGCTATCTAATCTTTAATTTCAGATTACCTCTAGTTAGCTCATTCCTTTGTTTGCATCGAGTCACATTGATTTTTGCGTGTGCGTTCATATACTTCACTTAAATCTTTTGGATCAGCACTTAGGCAAAGTATTCTAGCTTGGATTATTACTTAACTTTACGACATCAAGAATTTCAGATTGCTAGGATATACACTTTCATACCAAGCTCCACCATACAACCGTTGTTGTGCAAATAGTGAACACTCTTGAATTCGCTTAATCATCACGTTGCTGTTGTCATTTCTACCAGGTGTAAGTTTTTATTGGCCTTAATTCACTTCGGAAGGGTAAGAACTTTACTTGGAAGAGAAAATAGTGAGATTGAGTGATTTTCACATATATATATGTTGCATAACTAACCATGACAGGATATTCAACAATTCGTTCCTCTTGGTGTGAACAAAATAGGAATGAATCTTCAGTATTTCGTTCCTCATGGTGCGATTCCAATCCCAACAATTTGTCTCTTTCGTTCTTTGGAAGTGAAGGTCCAGAGAAGTATCTTGAGTGGGAATGGCGATTGGAGAAAGAGTTTAGATTTCAGAAGCTTCCCAAAGACCAAGAAGTGAGGCGAGCCACTATGCAGTTTAAAGACTATGCTTATAGTTGGTGGCAACAATTATCTGGAAAACGATTCATTAGATCTTGGTCAGATTTGAAGGTAATCATGAGAACTGAATTTGTGCCAACCTATAACGAGCGGGAATTGCTTCACCATGTGGAGAGTATCACACAAGGGAGTAACACTGTTCAAGATTACTATAATGAGCTCAAGCGTGCATTGCGACATGCCGGTGTCACTAGTGCAATAAAAGAACATGTATACCTCAAAAGTGGCTTGAATTGTAAGATCGCTACTGCACTTCAATATATATATTTTAGAAGCACGTATGATCTTGTGAATTGTGCTATTGAGGAGGAGAAGAGACTTATGGATACGCGTACACCACAGTTTCATCCAAGTCCATACTTCAATTCTTATGCCTCAAAAAGTGTGACACATGGGAAGATAACCAAGCATTGGACTTTCCCTTCGGTCAAGAAGATATGTAGTGCTGCCCCATTGCTACAAACACCACTTGAGATGTATCAAAACCCATGTAAGGATGAGTGCCATATAGCCAAATTGAGTGAGAGTGATAAAAAATAGTGAGTTGTGTGATTCCACCAAACGTGAGGTTGAGAGTATCCAAATTGAGAGTGAAAGAAATACACAAAAAGAAAAGAGAGAAAGAGATGATAGAAAAAATAAGATTACTTTTTATACTAACGACTTACTCTCTACTTCTAGTGTTGCTTCTCATATTATGCAGGTTGACATTAAAGATGAGGAGTCAAATGTTCCACAACCGGTACCATTGGAAGTCAAAGATGAGAAGATAACCATAGTTGAAGATGAAGTACTTGCTGCTCCGTTGTTACATCATGACAATTTGATACCTACAGCACCTGCATCAACTGAAGAGAACAATAAAGGTAACCATATTGGTGCTGAATTTATTTGTGAAAAGATGAGTAATTGTGAGACCTCATGTGTTCAGTTGAAAATTCCATGTTCTGAAATTTCTTTGGTCAATTTACATAATATGGAACTAATTACTCATAAGGAAGTTTTTTCTAGAATATCTCCTGATGATTCTTTATATTATATTGTGTTCGATGATCCTAAAGAGCTATCTAGTGGCATTGAGGATGTTGCTGAAATTTCAGGTTTAAAATCACTAGTTAGTTCCTATGCCTACACATATAAGTTCAATTTGATCGGAGATTATGGTGTAGATGACAACTTTTATGTTTATCGAATATACATTACATGTGATAAGCTTGCTGAGTTGAAATTGTATATTTGGACAAACAATCTTTTATACCACGTCATGATCACAATGAGATGAGGTTTAACAATAGTGCTTGCTGTTTACAAAGATTTCTTGTGCCTACTTGTTTCTCTTTAGATGAACAATCATATACAAATAATCAGAGTAGCGCAGTTGAAGCAAGGAAGGCCCTTAAAATTTTCTCATCCATATTTGAACCGTTTGATCTGATTTTGCCCATTAATGACTTGTCCACGTACTTCACAAAGTCAAGGACGAATTTTTCTTATGGGAGGGAGAATGGTGTGAATGAAAACATTATAATGTATGCATTTGATAGCTGTTGTAGTATCAATTGGTTTGTGCAAAACAGTGAGAATGAGAATGACACAATAATTGATTCATATATATACCACACATATGTGTTGTTCTTTTTGCTTACTACACCTCTAGGTAATAATAATGTGAAATACGGAAGGGGTGTAACTGACCAATACATATACCATGCATACACATTGTATTCTTTGTTTAGTACAATTTCAGGCTATCAAAAGCCGAGGATGGCTTTTCTTGAAGAAGGGGAGGATGATGCGGATACGCACATACTTAGCACTTTTAAGTCAAATACATTATTTCACTGGAAAGAAGTATTGAGCAGCATTAAATATTGTCAGGTGAATTTGTTTCTTAATGAATTTCGTTCTATTCGTGGGAACGATATACTATCTTATGCCAAATTCTTGTTTATTATTAGGTTTGAATATTGTGATGATTCCGGGGCCAAAGCAATGGAGAAGCCCATGCAGCTGATCAAGGAGCAAAGAATCCCATGCAGTGGGAGAGCAAAAAGTGAGGAGCCCAAGGACTTAAACTACAAGTTTTGGATAAGATTTTCATGCCAAATTCGGACTTCCCACGTGCTCAATCCAATTCAAACTCGGATTCAACTCAGAATTCAATTCGGATTCAGTTCGGGACAGCCTGACAGACAGTTACTAAAAAGGCCACAACTTTCACAAACGAAGTCCGATTTAGGTGTTCTTGTACTCGTTGGAAAGATAATTTCAAGGGATATGCAATGGATCTAGTCTCACCTTAACATTCATCACAAATAAAAAGTTATGACCAAAACAATATAACAGGTGGAAAATATAGTTTCCTTTTTGTGAGAGTTCGTATCTAAAACCGTATAGGGTTGAGTTGTACTTGGTTTGGGGACTATGTGGACATCCCAAGGGGCTATATAAGCCTTGTATTGGCAGCCTTTAGGGCAGACCACGTTTGATAATAAAATACTCTTGTTCTTTTTTATGGCCAACCCAATTTGAGGGAATTAAGAGTTTGCTGAAATCAAGATCGTTCAACCTTTCCGTTGGGAATTGGGAGCGCGATGGAACTTCATCGGTGGTTGTGAAGTTCAACACGTGTGGTTGGGCGAATTATAGAGTGCTAACTCTTGCATTGGCAACAGGAGATCACTACGATTCATCAAATCCACGTGAGTATGTTGATCCTACGTCGAGAAGATCGGGCGACCCCGTATCAAGCGACCTACGTGGAAGCCCGGCAAGGCGCTTCTTGGAGCCGCCGAGGGCCTTTGCGCCGTCGTGTCCGCCTTAGGAATTCTGGTGTACCTCACGGTGTGGGCCTCGGGTACCAAGCTTTATGCGCCGAGCTATATCCTTGGCACCATGGGTAGTGATGATACCTTGCGGGCCCAGAAGCTTGATGCATAGAAAGCCGTGCTGTGGGACTGCCCCTAAGGAATTGAGGGTTGGCCGCCCCAATATGGCGTTGTAAGGGTACGGGATATCGACGACGTCAAAGGTGACGTCTTCGCTCCTCACGTTGTCGTCCCGGCTGAAGGAGACCTGCAGGCATATCTGGCCCAATGCCCTCAGCGGCTGACCTCCGAAGCCGTGTAATGGGATTCCTGAGGGGCCTAAGCGACTTCGAGGGATCCCCATTTGGTTGAAGGCCATTGTGAACAAGATGTTCGTGGAGCTTCCTCCATCGACTAGGACACGCTTAACATCGCATCCTGCGATGGCGACCTGGATGACCAGGGGATCTTGGTGGGGGAACTCCACACCCTCGGCGTCAGCGGGCGTGAAGGTAACTTCGTGTTGTGCCCAGTCCGGCGGTGCCTGCGCCGGGTATGCCGCCACGTGGTGTAGCCTCCGCGCGTAGGCCTTTTGCTGCCATGCCAAGGCAAACTCCAGCGAGGAGCCCTGGAGATGACATTTATAACCCGACGCTGGGCTCCCTCTAGGGCTTGGATCCGCAGGGGGCCTTCCTGGGGTTGTTGCACGTGTGCTTGAATCCGTAAGGGGCCCTCCTAGGGCTGCAGCCCGTGGTCTTGGATCCACATGGGGCCCCCCAGGGGTTGCTGCACGTGGGCCACGATGGGCGGCCGCACCTCGAGGGTTCTATCCCGGGCGACGTTCTATTGAAGCGCCGCGATGGTGGTGCATGCACGCATGTCGTGGCCACCTCGACCATGCACCTCGCACCACTGGCCGTAGGGTTGGTCTTCCTGTTCTGCACGGGGCCTATAATTGCGGCCCTAGCCGCGCCCCCGCCCCCGGCCTCGGCGACCCCGGCTGCGACCGGCGGGGGCGCTATCTCCGAAGCCGCCCTCAATGTCGAAGACGTAGCGGGCTCTCCGGGACTTGTGTTGGCTGCGCTTGGGCTTGTCGCTCGACAAGTCCTTGTGCTGGGCGTCCTTACACTCGGGAGCATCCTTCGAGGACTCTTGCTTGCGTTTGCCTTTCGAGGAGCCTTCCTTCGGCGAATCTCCGTTCTTTGTCGAGCCCTCCGCCTACGTGGTGTCGGAGTCATCGCCTTGGTGCCGTCGCGTGTCCTCCTCCACCCTGGCATACTCTTCCATCTTATCGAAGAGTTTCGCCACCGTCTTGATTGGCTTTCGCGCATTGTACTCGGCCAGCGGCCCCGGGCAGAGGCCCTGTATCGCTGCATTGATGATGGTTGTCTCATTGACATCCTTGACCTGGTAGCGGACCTTCGCGAAGCGCTTGAAATATTCTCGGAGCTTCTCTGAGGGTTTTTGCTTGACAACAAAGAGCTGATCTGCGTCGACGCGTTCGACGTAGTTCCCCTAAAAGTTGTTGTAAAGGCGTAGATGGAGTTTGGCTCTGTGGTAAAAAAAACCAAGAGAGTGCCACTCCCTGCAGCGCGATGGGGAGTCCCTTCGCTTTGGTGGTGTCGTCTCCGCTTGCAGCTTCGATGGCGGTCTCGTACACACGCACGAACTCTCAAGGGTCCGTGTCACCCTTGTACGGCTCAATGGCGCTGGGGAACTTGAAGTCCTCCGGCCATACCGATCGCTGCAGGCCCGCGGAGAGGAGGGACTCCGGATCCATGTGTCGCAGCGGGACGCGACTGGACGTAGGGGTCTCACGGATGTCTACCCGTTCTAGCATGGGCTCCGGTGCGACCATCGGCTGGGTCTGCTGGCTCCGAGCCTCTTGCATATCCTGCACGGCTCCACGGAGGTCCGCTAGCTCCCGCTGGAGTGTGCCGATGGCCGTCAGTAGGGCGCTCTCCACCGTTGTCGTGGTTGAGGCTATCGGCGCACCTGGTTGCACCGCCGGGACAGCGGCGACCACGGCCTGCGCTCCAGGGTTGCCCGACGCGCTGGTGCGGTGGATTTCGACTCCTGCACCGGATGTATGGACGATGGCCGTGCCAGCATGGGCGTCGGCGCTACCGCTCCCAACAACCCTGTCGGTGCTACCGGTATCGACCGTCGCGCCAGCGGTGGGGTCGATCGTTGTGCTAGCGGTGGGGTCGATCGTCGCGCCAGCGGTGGGGTCGATTGTCGCGCCATGAGCATTGATGTTCGCAGCTGCAGCGCCGGTGTCGACACCCATCTTCGTGATCGCTGACGCCGAAGCTCTGGTGTTGACGCGCTTCGTCGTGTCCCTCTTCTTCTTCTCCGCCGTCGATGATGAAGTTTTCTTCGGTGCCATCATTCTTCAGATCTTGAGGCTTGCTCTTCGTCCTCCCCACGGACGGCGCCAACTGTTGTGGTTACAGACCAAACAGAGAGAGAGTGGTATGGTAGTGGAGAGTTAGGTGAGCGATGCTTGGGGCTTCCCCTATGGCCTATATATATATATATATATATATATATATATATATATATATATATATATTCACATGGGAAGTATTTTACAGTTATGTCCTTACACCCAAGTATCCCTCTCTAGGGCATTTATGTCATTACACATGCCCCATTTTGGGCTTTACTACCTTCTAACAGGTTGGCTGGGCTTAGGTGGGGGCCACCCCTACAACAAATAACTTTGGAGTTGGTTTGATCATTTTTAGCTCAGTGTTGTCTTTGTTGTTTCTGTCTACGCACTCGTGGACCTAGGGGTGAAAACAGATCGGATAATTTCCGATCAATCCGGATGAAAACGAATACGGATTGTGTTGGATCGGATTTTCTTCGGATAATTCTCAGATCAAAAACAAATACAGAATTTTTTTGTCAGAAACGAATACAAATACAGTAGGCCTGATATTAGGCGAATACAGATACAAATACGGATTATCCAGATAATACGGATTCGGATATCCGAGATTTTAGCCCAATATTGCTCAGCCCAAGCCAGCCTATCTCATCTTCCCTGCAACCAGCCCACTAGCAAATATTTATGTTTATTAAAAATAAATTTAGTATTATCGGTAGATTAAAATTTGTACCAATTAAATTGATGTACTGCCGTTTAAATCATTCTAATGCAAAGTTAAATTCTTAATTAATTTATTAGTCACATGTAAATGGTGGAAATCCATTAAGAATTATTTAGGACTTTAGAAAAAATTAACTATCATTTGAAGATTTAAAATCTGTATAATGGTATGATTATTGTAGATAAAAATATTTATGCTTATTTAGATTTCATTAATGTTTTGACAAGATAAACTATTTATGTATTTTTATTGATTTTGGATGTATAGTTTAAGACGTTTTTATGTTCTGATAAATATTCGTGACCGTATTCGTTTCGATTCGTATTCGTTCCGTATCTGTATTCGATATTATTTGTATTTGTATTCATATCCGAGGTATCCGTATTCGTATCCATATCTAAAAAATATAAAAATAAATATAATAAAAATATTATCTATCTGTATTGGTTCCGTTTACATCCCTACGTGGACCATCCGCTTTCAGGCCACAGACCATTACAGTCCGTCGTTGCTGGTCTCTGTGATGTGTACATAAGCTCCCCGAAGACTGTCCGCTCGCGCAGAGTCTTTTGGCTCATTTTTTTTTCTTGTTATTGTCCGCTGCATCTCTAGATATGACATTTTAGTTTCTCATGGCTATTACAGTGAAGATTTTTGAAATACTTAAAAAATTTTGTATTGCTCCTAAGATCTTTGGAATACTTAAGAGTAAAATTTTGTGTTGGTTCCATTCACTCCCCTCTAGTAACGAGGCAATGATGGAGGGTCATTGAGACCAAACTGGGTTGTGGCCTCCCCTTTGGACCAAAATTAGTTCTACAGTTGTAAGCTCATTTGTTGTTTGGTCTAGTAGTTAGCCTTCTCTTAGACTAAGTCAAGGATTGGGGGATATTAGACTACAAAATTCTTACCTCACTCTCTTTGTTTCTCCATCAGATCGGTGATCGATAGGTTGAGAATCTCAAGTTGTCGCGCAGCAGCGTGTCTTGATAGCATGAAGCTCCCCAACTCAAACAAGATGTGCAGAGTTGCCATGTAAAGAAGTGATGACTGGTGAGGGCACTAAGGACTTAGCACTACAGGATAACACATTATCACAAGCTGCACTACTGCTTAGGACACTTTTTTGTAAGCTGTAGTGCCAAGCTATGTTAAGTTAGGCATGTTTGATCTTTTGTATGCGACCATTTGATTGATAGCCACACTTGTAGCATGCCACAATTTTTTAACACCTTGATCCACTTATCATTGACATAGTTTTTTTTTTTACCAAAGTACGCCTAACTTGTGGCAACTGATTTGGAGAGCGCGACATTGACCAGCGCGTGTCGGAGTTCATCGACAGGGTCCACCGTAGCATGCTCACCGCCGGCACGGAGCAGGACGACTGGATGTCACCGTACACATCATCGGACACGTCCTGTGCGCCCGCGTACGTACAAAATACATGTAAGCCGCCCGGCCGGAACGTCTGGCTTGTTTCGGCGACATGCATCAGTTCAAATCATACGAATGAATTTATACAAGGACAATGCATCACATAACGTGTTATGACACTTGTTTCGTTTACAATTTTATCTCTTTAAAGATTCTATTGCTAGTAATATGGATAATAGTATAACTAAATCCTGACTAATCTGAACCATTAGATTACAAAAATTGAATGTCTTATATTTATTTTAAGGTATTGTTTAAGGTATTATAAAAGTGCTCTAATATTTTGATTAGTTTTTAACATTTCAACGGAAGATGGTGTTAATTGGGAAATAGCTTTTAGCCTCCCTTTATTCCTGTGTCATGCTCCGCTACTGTCGCCAGCCATGGTCCAACAGAAACAGAGTAGAATATTAATCTTCTAGATTCAACTGTTATCTTCATGATTTCATAGTATTGATCTTCTAGATCTAAATGATTTGAGTGGTGAGTGCACGTAAAAATCAAGGGTAAAGTCTAGGTAGTTATGATTAAGTTAGGACCTTCTAGGTCTAACTAAAGTCAAGACTTCTAGAGTTTAAGACTTTTGGAAACGTACTATTAAGAAACGATAGGTCAAATTTGGAGATGATAGGCCATGAAAAAACATAACTTATCTAGCGACAGATGCACAATTTGGAATTTTGAATGCACACAGAGACTAAGTTTACTCATTTTGCAAGTAAAAGTAAAAATCGCACAAGAGTCATATAAAATTCCCATGCTCCAATGGGCCTTAGTTGGTAGAGAACTAAAGATGATCTTAAGGAGAATTCAATTTACCATAGTTAGCATGTCTTAAGAAGCAGTTGTATCACGTGATTAGGTGCAGGGAAGGATTAGGGTGTTAACGTAATTTACATCTGCATTACTGTTAAGAAATCTGAACCTGAGCTTGAAGTTTTGACCCATGGTGGGCACCTCACCATTAGACTATAAATAGGAAGCATTATTGACAAATTTGGATACGAAAATCAAAAAGAAAGCAATAAATAAAGACCAGGAGTTCTCTCTACTATCTGTGTTTCAATCTACTATTCTCTGTCTTCTGTGATTGATCTTGTTTTGCATAAAGTAGATGAATCGATCGGACTGGTCGCCAGCGACGGTTCCTCAACAATTAGTACTATTTTAAGAAACTCGTGTCAATTTTTGGACAAGGTTTACAACAGTTTTTTTACAGCGGTTTTTTTATACGACAGGAAACATCCCCATTTATATTGAAAGAGTCTAGTACAGAAAGGGAAACAAGGTTTGCAACATTCCAGTAAGCTTAATGATGGGAATGTCAAATGTAAAATTTCCAGTAAGCTATCAGAAAAACCAAGACATTATATAAATGTTCGCACAAATGTATTTGAGTTACATTTGATTTCATAGATATGGTCAAACATACAAAAAAAATTACAAATACACTCTAAGCATGAAAATTTACTTCCGGAAGTGTGATGTGGATATGTGCCAGTTGATAATAAAAAACCGCTATGCAAAATCCAAGAGACCAACTAGTATTCATCACTCATCGGTATCTTGTCTTCGGGAACCATGATTTTTCTTTGCACGTCACTTTGTAAGAATAGCTTCAAGCAATTGAGCAACGGAAGATCTCAAAGTAGGGGATACCGGAGAACTACCGAAGAAACCATCATACAGAGCATAATTAACAGTAGCTGATTTGATCTCAGAATCAACTTGACATGGACCTTGATTTGTTGAAATTGAGATCTACAGCAACAGAAGTAACAGTATGAAATTTCTTCTGCACTGTTGGGCAACAATCTCTACAAGTCAATTATTTTCTTTAAGTTTTTTCTTTTTCTGAAAACTTGGATCATTGATTTTCTTTTCTTGAAAGGAATAATCCATGAAAATTGATTTGCATCCCCATCCTGAGAGGTGCTAGACCATTTAGATAAAAAGAAAAATTTTCAGAATCTTAAGTAAACTGTAGTCCAAGTTGTTCACAAATGATCGTAATGCTATCAGCCTAACTCTGTATCCATTAGACACGTAGATCTTGGAAACTTTCTCACCTTTTGCCTGTTATTGACTTTCTGGTTAACTGTCCGATCATGCTTCAGTAGCACCAAGGCTAACGGCATGGTTTGCAAAGGCTCTTGGACATAGAAACCGCTTCCTCCCAAAAGAGCAAACAAACTTGTTCATACGCATTAACTAAATCTTTGCATTTCCACCATAATATACGGTAGATGTAAGCGTGTAACTGGTTAAATTTTGGTTTGGATATTGTTAGAACAGAATTCGAATTCATAAATTGTTGCTAAATAAAGCTATAAGCAGCTACTATCTGAATTGGTGAGAATCAATATCACTGAATTCAAACTCAAGATGATTTGGCGAGATTGAATTTCATATTTGAGACCCATTTTGGAAAGACTGAAGTGAAGATTCAGAACTATTTGCAAAGTAGATACTATAATTGAAATCCTGAACAATCAGTAAGGAAATAATAATTTACTAATAAATAATTCAAACATCCAAAAGTAAAATCAAGCTATTGACTGAGTTCAAAGGGCTAAAGGAGCCCAAAAATATTAATCAAACTTTAGCCCAAATAGAATTCAAGGCCTCCTGTTAAACCTGAATAGTATTTAAGCTTTATTGCCAAGCCCAAAGAAAAAAATTAAGCTCTAGTATTTCCTAAGTTTTGCTCTAGTGAACGCCAAAACCAATAACATTTACATCTAACAGGAGAAAGGCAGCTCCACATGTATATGGATGTCCATATATTATATTAGCCCTCTAAAGTGCCTCAAGATTCATGCAAAGGACAAAAAGATGGAATGGTGGTTTGAATTTTAAAAGTTTGGATCAATCTTGAGGCACATTTAATTATGGTGACAGTATATGGACGTCCATACACATGTAAAAAAACATTCTCCCACCTATACACATCATTTTGGCTAGATAAAAACATAGAATATTTTTAATGCACAAAAGAGTGCCAACATGGTTGCTTTCTCTGAATAATGTGAGTTCTCAATTGTTATACCAGCACTAAACTACTGACTACTGAAACTTACCTCTTTAATCACCATGGGGCTCATATCTGCGCATGTACAACCTTTCTAACTACGAGGTCATGAATTTCTAAACAAATTTAGAATCAACAAAAAGTGGTTAGTAGGTCATTCGCATTCCATACTATCCAATTATACCACTATCTCTTGCCAGACGTATCATTCAAGCTTTCGCTATGTCTAGGTTTGTGGTAATGGCATTAACTTATTATTACTATGACTGCTGACAAGATGATGAGCTGGTGGACATTTTGACGTCTGTCCTCTGGTATGCAGGCACCAAAAGAAGTACCGTTAACTCTTGTGCCATAACACCATAATTCATTTTCGAAAATTTGCATTTTGGATTCATTTCTCAAAATAAATTGGGAAATGTTTTTTTTTTTACTTTTAAAATGTCAGGTTAGAGCAGAACTGACTGCAACTCACCAGCATTCTCGAGGGTTCCAGCCAAGTTAAATAGATGCCTGTCCCATGTCTGAGATTGCGCCCTAGAAAGGTATTTTGGAAAGTTGACAGGGCAGATTCTTCATCAGCAGTTGGTTTTTTTATTCGGCGAGCAATGACGTCATCCAGAGCCTTCACAAAGGTCTTGCCATCAACATCTCTAACAAGAATTATATTCAATGATTTCACAACCGGTGCTGCATAATACACCGCTTCCATCAGCACGAATTACGATTTCTTGAACTTTTTAGGCATTTTCTAGTTGGAAATTACCTTTAAAAATGGAGTCAAAAACTGAGGAAGCATCAAAGGTCTCGATACCAACCTTTTCTCTCCATTGCTCAGTGTCAACACCAATTGAGTAATCCGCATAGAAAGCAGCAGCATATACTTTGACAAAGAACTTCTCTCTGCAACCTAGAAGTGAGCTAAACTTCAAATTTCAAACTGTAAACAATATAACACATTTATACATTAAATATAAAGTATGCGTTTACCCATTTTCTTACAGAATAAATATTATTCTTGGAGCAATGTGATAACTAACTTAATGGTTAAAGACACATAGTTATGAGAGATGTCATACATTTAATCAACTCATACCAGATATTTTGGATTCAAAGATTTCTAAAGGGATTCAAAGATTCTAAAAGATCAACTCATATGTCTAGTCCAAAATTCTTTTGAAGAATCCATATAGTTTTGTCTTAGAATAAAATGTAAAAGTAAAAAAAAAAGGCTGTCATTGGCAAAATCAAGCTACAGACCATTAGATTGAAAGGGACAGTTATTGATAAGATAACAATCAACACAGGAAGTAATACAACATTTCAGTAATACCTGACATGTTACTGTTATAGATAACATGAACCACATAATCATTCTTTCTACAACAAAATGATGGACTAGAGTAAGAAACTACAACACAAGAAAACCAATAACATTAGGAATGTGAGTCTAATATTAGAACACGATATGCACTGCCAACTGCTTGTTGAATTTAGTCCCCCCAACTCTCACTGCAAGTCACGTTAGTAACTACTGCAGCAACATGTGACAAAAAAAATTAAACGGTTACTTTGATTGTGTCAATCTGTCAAAGGAGTGGATTGACAATAATAAAACGTATAAATCCGGTACATGGGTTAGCAAGGATGTGGAGGTGACCAAAGTAATGCCAAGTTTAATCTCATAGAGACATGAACAATATAATGTACCTGTGCCAAGAATAACAAAAGGCTCTCTGTAGCCTGGAACTGTTAACTCTCTAGGAAACTTCACATTTGTTTTGTCTTCTATAACAAAAGCATCACCGACTACAGACAAAGTATAAAAAAAGTACGCTGAGTCATTCTTATGATAAAGATATTTACAAAGCAAACTTTGAACAACATTTGAAGGACAGAAATTGTTTCGGACAAACTTAAATGATAGCACATACAGTTAATTGTACAATCGTCTTTTCTGAAGTCTGAAAGCCCAAGATAGTAGGCTTTGCAGCATAATGGTTGCAATATTTTGCATTTCATTACTTTACGAGACTCTTGATCAACAAAGCACAACTTGTAACCAAAATAGTATGAAAACACAACTGAACCATATGTCTAATGTGCAGAACTCTGTAGACTAACTATTTTGGGTATTGCTACATGTTTTTCACATCACACTAAATGCGTGTCCAACAGAATGAGTTTTATCAGGGGAACAAGAGAATGTAGGTCTGCTGGAGAATTGGATGTGTGCCACGATGGTTCTTCTCATACTCGTATGGTTGAACTCTCAGGAACTCGCACAACTGGTTCGGTTTCAAGTTGCAACCCTAGAATTGGGGGGGGGGGGGGGGGGGGGGGGTTGGCTCGCTCTGTCAACTACATACATTATTAGTTTACATGTGTTGCGTTTGAACACACAAAAGAAACACAAAAAAGCAATTACCATTCCCCATCAAATTCTAACAAGATTTTGGCGCCAGCCCCTAGGCCATGAAAGAAACAAAAAAAAAAAGAGCAAGCACCATTCCCCATCAAATTCTGCACCTGACAAGATTTGGAGCCAGCCCCTAGGGCATGGATTGCTGGCATTAAGTTATCTGCTGTCAGAAAGCTGAAATGTAGAGGAATTAGAGTCTAGAGGACCACTAAGAAACTGAAGTGTGGAAGAAAAAGCAAGCACGTCATTTCAAGGCAGTTGGAAATATCCACCCATTTCAATAATCATTTCTAGATCTCATGGTTTTTCACCGCATTTATTTTAATAATCGAGTAGTATACATGTATTGCTGAAATATTCTGTACCACTACCCAAACTTGTTCCCAGAATCGGTTGGCTACAAAAATCATCGATTTATCTGGTATATTATTTTCACAAAATGACAAACCTGGACTTTTTAATGATAATGGAAGTCTTCTGAAGACTGAAATTTTGTTGTTGGTCTGGGTGGAAGGCTGAACCTAAGCTTCATGCATTTAGGGTGTAGGCCATGATTATGGTTTCTCCAGCTTGGAATAACAGGATGAGCTTGGTAACAATGCCTATCAAAACTAGCATGCCACTTCTATATGAGACACAACTATGGCTCAGTTGAGCTTTTACAAGTAGTAAGTTATCGGTGTTTTGTTGATGAAAGTAACTAACAGCTGAAGAAAGGATTCACAGCACTTGGGGTTATCAATGCAAATGTTTGAGCACACCAGAATACAATTTCTACCGAGCCACTATGTGCTCTGGCTGGCTGTAGTAGCTTGTCATCATGGCTTTACCATGTTCTGAGCTTTATTTTAGTACTCTTTTTCCTTTAATTGAATTGGAATTTCCAGAATGGTAGCTGATTGTCATAATTTGTCACTCGGTTTTTGGCAAGCTGGAGAAACATCGGTTTATAAATGCTGTGTAGGTTTCGTGTCATGTGGTTCATATACTTCAGCTGCATTAATGTTTGGTGCCTATTCCTAATCATTTGTGGTTAATTTGACCCAGTCTTCTTTTGCACATGGTTTACATTTGCAGGTGCAGGTTTTTATTAATCACAGTTTAGTGAAAGGGCAGAAGATGTGAATTGCATCCTGTTCTTAGTTCCATCTTTAGGGTAGCGTAAATGAGTTCTTTGTGCAGTTCTTATTCTGTATTCGTTATTTGCAGATTACTAATGTCTGATGCACATGACCTGTTAGGCTAACTATGTGCATGCCCATCGTCTTACGTGTGTCTGATTGGCTCGGCAGCGTTGAGGCATCGTAGTCGTAGAAAACCAATTTAAGTTTACAAACAGATAAAGAAGGATTGTAGAGGCATGGTAAAAGCATTAGAAATAACCTTAATTGGAACATAGTTTGCTCAAAATTTATAGAACAATTCAAATCTAGGTCACCGTCTGGCTATCAGTGAAGCTAAAAATGTACAATCAGGCACACTATATCGCCCCCAAAGCATCTTTACAACGCAAAATCTCGCCTCAAGAGGACCCCAACCAGGCTGTTCCCCCCATGTTCCAGAACCAATTATTCCAAATTAAGTTCATTATTCCCCAATATATTCTACTCTCCAACATCGGTAGAGCCCCAATTTGCCCCAAAAAGACCAAAATGCACGTGAATTTTGGGAATCTAAAGTTCGTAAGTATACATCAAAAACGAAAAAAAATCAAAGGGTTCCTCACCTTCGCCGCCTCCCGCTGCGAACGGGATCGGCATCCTCCGGGCGCTGCCGCGCGCGACGCGGCAGCCGCAGGCCAATCCGGACGCGGAGGCCGCCGGCACGTCGCGGGGCGGAAGGAGACGCATGCGGGGCCCCGCGGCGGACCTCACGAGGGCCGGGCTGGCCAGCGCAGAGGAAACGACGGACGCCACGGTCATCGCGCGGTGGCTCACTGGCGCTGCTCGGTGGCGACCCGAGACTGGAGTGGAGTGGAGAGCGCTCGCGAAGCGATGGATGGATGCGTCATGCGTGCGAGGGCCATGCACGCGGCCTTATCCGCCAGCATGGTACCTATCTAACGGACAGTGGGACCCACAGAGAGTTTACTTGGTTAATGTTGTACATCTCAGCCCGAGCGGGCCCACATAAGGGTTTGATTCGTGTCAACGATGTCCAGCTAAGCCACACCTGGACCTACCATATTCTTAGCCTATCTCACCGACATAAGGGCCTACCATACGTAGATGGCCCACCTGTCATAAATCGTTAAACCCGCTTCTTCTTGCCGCCACTTCTGCCCTAAACTTAGCCCCTACTCTTTCTTCCGCATCTTCTTGCTCCTCCTCCTGATCTCCAGATCTCGTGGTGTGCCCTAAGCTGCGCTCAAGACTGCGGCCATGGGGGCGACGGCCTTTCCCCCGTCCCTGATCTCGCATGGCGCCGCCGCCGTCCCGAAGGCGTGTGCCTCCCGCATCCGCCTCAACCCCGCCTGCATCGCAAGGCCCGCCGCCGCCACCAAGAAACCGAAGCGGCCCGGATCCTGCCTTGACGGGGAGCCTCCGGCGAAGCGCAGCCGCGGGGTGTGTGGTGAGGATGAGCCCGATGCCGCAGACGCCTTTAAGATCGAGAAGCGTCCTGAGCACACGGCGCCACCGCAGCCCTCGGTCAGCAGCATGCGTGAGCTCCTCGCGAAGGCTCGTCCCGTTGCCGAGGCCATCCGCCGGCGTGACATCGAGCGGCGGAGGGCGGAGGCTCGCCGGGAGCTGGAGCAGATGGTGCGGACAGTGGAGTTCAATGACCCCTTGATCGATCCCCAGGACGTGCTCAAGTGAAGCACAGAGGCCTTGATCGATCCCCAGGACGTGCTCAAGTGAAGCACAGAGGACTCTGTCTGAGTAGTGAAATGTGTAGTCTTAGTATGAGCAGTGAGCACACGAGTGTCCCATGTAGATGTAGGTCGCTGAATCACTGGCAGTTTTTTTTTTGTTGGTACCTGATCCTCCCCCCCCCCCCCCCCCCCCAGTAAGTAAGGTGATTTATATCAATTGATTAACGAACAGAATTGTTTTATGTCAAAAGCATGCTGTCCAATCTAATTGATTAATGAACAGAATTGTTTTATGTCAAAAGCATGTTGTCCAATCTATCTTCCCTCTGATCTATCCTCATCCCAAAGCTGACCAACACAGTAGCAGTAAATGAACTAGAGTTTCATAACATCTGAAATTTTTTTCTACTGAATGTATAACATTGCAGTCGAACTTTTTTTTTTTTTGAGGTGTCGACCCGGGGGGATGCAAACTGCGAAAATTAAAGGACACCATTGATAGATAGCACCGATTTAATTTTAAGAACACGGAAAGTAGAAACACGGTATTACATTAGGATTCGTGTTAATTAGAACTTAGTTTACTCAAATTAGATGCTTAAAGATATGGCATGAAAAGGGGGGAAATTGCTGTTCATTTAGTCGTTAATGCTCATAGAAGAGGCGTCAATCGATCGAACAGCAAGTTACCAATTTATTCAGGAAGTCACCCTCCTGGATATCAATGAACCTAAAGTGCACAATTCTTCCCCCAAAGCGTCATCTTTGATAACTGTAAACCAATTGCTCAAATGCACGTAAAACTCGGTACCTACATTCACCTGAAACCAATTGCTCAAATGAATCTAATTACTTTATTGCACTAAACATTATATTCTTCAACATCAGTACCTACATTCACCTGAAACATGAAAGCCCAAACTTAAAACTTCGCACCGTAGTTAGAAATGCACGTAAAATTCCGACACCAGAACTTTCAGGAACACTGCGACAACAACGAGATATGTTACTTTCAGGAACACGCGCGCGACGCAGCAGGCCAATCTGGATGCGGGTCTACCGGCGTACCGTCGAGCGGAAGGAAACGAGTGCGGGCACAGCGGGGAGGCAATGTGGGCCTCCCCATGCCTGCGCGTCCCGCGTACGCATCAACCCCGCCTGCGTCGCGAGGCCCGCCGCCGCCGCCAAGCGGCCGCGTCTCGGCTGCGGTGAGCCGTGAGGACCCACCGAGTTCGCCGCCCTCCAAGCGCAACCGCGCAGGGAAGATGGCTTCGAGGCCCCGCTGAAGCGGGGGATGATGTCGTTCGAGGAGCGGGAGGGCGTCGCCGACCTTCTTCTGTCGCTCCTGCAGCCGGGAGCGGGCGATCCTAATTCTTGCTCGGATCGGGTGCTGCCTCTTCCCTCCTCCATCATTCATTTCTTGGAGAAGAACTAGACCGGCTGCGGCGGCGGAGACGGCGAGATCGAGATCGACGTTCACACCCTCGGCGACGACGCCCTCTACGGGACGCGTACGCGTCAGCGGCTCGCCGAGCACGCGGCCCGAGCACCCGGTGAAGCCGCAGCCTTCAGCCAGCGGTAACTCCATGCCGTGCTCCTTGCGAAGGCACGTCCCTCTTCCGAGGTCATCCGCCGGCGGGACATCGAGCGTCGCAGGGCGGAGGCTCGCCGGCATCTGGATAAGATGGTAAGAACTGTGGCGTTCAACAACCCCATCGTCGATCCCCAGGACGTGCTCAGTGAAAGATTCATCCCGTGGCGCCATCGGGAGTTCGTCGAAGCAGAGGATCGTGTTAAGTTGTGAACGTACTGTGTAGTCTTAGTTGGAGTGTCGTGCCTACTAGGAACTCAGTCACTGGTGATCTTTTTTGTTAATGCCAGTGTGATTTTTCTTCTTTTCCCCTTGTAAGTGAATTATTATTACAATTGATTATGAAAGGGATTGTTTTATGTCAAAAGCGTTTAATCGTGTATGTTCACTCCACATCACCCGGACTATTGACAGAGATCAACACTATGTGATTTTTTCCGTATACCATTTGAGCTATTCTAAGTGACTATTTTCAAGGATGACAGGTATATGCCCCCTCAGAAAAATGTAAAACCATGCAGCGCGAGAATGATAAATATTTAATATTGCTTATGTCTTACTTTTGTTAATTGAGTTTGACTTTTATGAATTTGCATTTTAACATATGCTTTTCTGGCAGCACTGGTCAGACCAGTCTGGAGTGGCGGTCTGACCATCCTGAGGCTACAGTCAGACCTGCCGTGTACCGCGCGCGGTATGACCGGTTGTTGCTGGTAGTCCTACCAGCGCTTGGGTTGTGGTCTGACCAGCCGTGGTGGCGGTCTAACCAAAGAGCAGCAGTACAAACCCTTTATTGGTGGTAGCTATTTTTCAAATAAGGTTTTCTGAAGGTTTTTGGTTTGAGACCTAGTGCGGTAGTACCAGCGTTGTAATCACAGTGATCGGTGGGTGTTGGGCGGTTTGACTGTATAGGTGTCATGGTCACATCGGTTCATGTGCTAAGTTGGTTTTGAGTTATTGGTTTTGGGGTTGTTAGTCATAGCAGGAGCCCATGCAGTGCTAGTCATGGGGTTTCTATGCATATGTTAGTCATGGAGCAGTCCATCCATTTCTTTTGCTAATTAAGAGTCAAGTGCACGTCATTTGTGCTCGGATCGATTTATTGGCCTTTGGTGTGTAGGTGCTTTGACGATGAATTGCGGCTAGTGGCGAGACCAAGTCCTAGCATTCATGGAGTGTCATGTAAGTCCGGGTGGAGCATCATTTCAAGCCGAGAGCACGAGAGAACGACAATGATCATGAGGAGGCAATGCGTTCATGTGATGTACCAATTGATTTTGTGTGTTTCAAGTGGTGACAGTTCTCGGAGTAGACGTACGATCTTTGCGATAAGCATCAGGCATCATGAACTATAATGTGATGTTAGTATGCTATGGGACTTGGGCATTTCAAGTGGTGATGACCTCGGCGCAGGCGTGCAATATTAATGACAAGTCATGGGCATCATATAGTCGTGAAGACCGATGGGTAGCTATTGAGGAAATTATCTGAATCCGAGTGGAGCGACTGTTGCAAAACCGCAGCATTGGCCTAAGTGTTTAGGTCACGTCTTTGTGGAAGGAATAATTTTTCAGCCTTGTGGAGCCATTGGAAAGTCACGCTTTGAAAAATGTGCAAGTGTGTAATGTAAAACACATTTATGTGTAGGTTACCAGATTTTCTCAATTGTAAGTAGTGTGATCCACTACATAGTGGTTGGTTGTTAGAGTTAAGTGAGAGATGAGGAGCCTCTACTATATAAGTCTTGTATTGAGTTGAGTCATGGGAGACTCTAAGATTACAGTTAGGGTTTCCTTATATTGGAGCCTTGTGTGTATGCACTTTAGACTTGGAGCTCTGCTATCCTAAGGGATTACCTATAAAATATTCTTCTCCAAGTGATATGAACATCCAAAGTTTACCTAAGTGAGTTGTGCCATAGATCCTCTCTTGTGTTCATGATTTATTTGGCTTTCTTGTTTGTATTTCTCTCTTTTTAATCTTTCCTAGTGCCAAAGACATATAAAAGGTGGAAATATGTATTAAAGATAAGATTATATCCATCTAGACATGATCTAGAGGATATTCTTAAATTTGCTTGGTTTTCCTCAATTGAGGTGATTTGGGGTTTTGCTCTTGTAAGTAATTTGGGTTGAATTTGTGCTATTATCTAGTTTGCTATGATATGTAATAACCCATCCAATGTTACCTAAATCATCTAGGACTCATGAGCAAGCGCAGATAGAGGTTTCCCACTTTTGCTAGGTTTTGGTGTAACCTTCTTTCGAATGGAAAAGTCAGAACTTTGGCAATGATTGTTTCGATTGTTGATCGAAACAGGTTCATGACATTCTAGAGAAGATACGTGTCAAACTTTAAGTCATTGGACCTTCTATGTAAAAGTTGCGTGATTTTTTGTTTTGTTTGGACTAAATTTCTTGTACTGATATGAGAAAAAGATTGTACCGCCTATTACATAGTAGTAGTACCGCACCTTACAAGGTGTTAGTACTGCTCTAAAGTGTCAAGTCCCGTTTGGCTCGGTTTTTCTTAGGGATTTCTTTGAGGGTGCTTAGGATCTAATTTTCATAGCTATTTGAGTGAAAGGCTCTAACAATCTTGAGGCAAAATATTTTAGAGAAACTATTATCGTTGTGTCTTCTATTCACCTCCTTCTAGTCATCATCTTTGGTCCTACAAATAGTATCAGAGCAAGGTTGCTCTTTGTTAGATCTTAACCGATTTTAAGCATAGCGAGTAGGATGATGACTTGTGCGTATTTTTTAATGCTTGTTGGGATTCCTTTGCTGATGATGTCTGCCATGATGATGGTCTTGAGTTAAAGTTGGGAATGAAGGAAATGAGGAAACAACACTTTTGTGAAGCTTGCGGTGGATTTTTGTTCTTTCAATTGTCCTAGTTTTAGAGATAAGAAGCTTCAAGACTCTGAGGAGTAGGAGAGCTATGGACATTATGAAGGAGCAATCGAGGATGATCATGATAACTATTTGAGGATCTCTCCGTGGATGATCTCCTACGTAAGTTACACAAGGTGAGAAAGGATAAACTCAATGAGTGCTCTTTGTTTGTAGCAACTAAAATGCATAAGTTTGAGGAGAAAGTAGAAAAGCTAAAAACCGAAAATAGAGATTTGTCTCCTGAAAATGCTATGATAAAATCTCCTTTGCCATGTGAATCTTGTGATTCTTTACTCAAGGATTTGAATGATATGAAACAATCTCTTGCATGCTTAAAATCTAAAAATGAATCATTGAAATTGAATATGGTTATGTCTTGTGATTCTTGTATTTCCTTACTTCATGAGCTTGATAGTGTTAAGGTAGAAATAGACAATCTTATGATAGTGACTAGCAATGAATGTGATTCTTGTAAAATCATGCATGCTAAAAATAAAAATATGAAATTGGCTCATTTCTGCTTGTGTGGAACAATTATAAAATTCTAAATCTGGAAATAAAAAGTTGAAATTGAGCCTTCCCACTCATCTTTAGCAATTAAAGAATGTTAGGGCTGAAATTGTTGTGATTAGAGCTAGCCTTTATAGCATATTCTTAAAGAATAAAAAATTGCTTATGGATGATTTATCTTCTTGCAAGAATTGTGCTAGCTTGAAAATTGAAATTGATGCTTTGAATTCCAAGCTTACTAAGAATACATCATTGTCATCTTGCACATCCTACATTTCCTTGAGAGAAAAAGTTGAGTCTTTAAAGAAAGTGTGCAAAGATATGAGCGTCCAATCTTGTGACTTTTTTTGTTCTTCGTATGTTTGTCTGACAAGGGTGTTTCTTTCTCACATAATACTACACCTTCTAAGAAGAAATATCATTACACCTTTTGTAAGAAAAATGGATACACTTTTGAATTTTACTTCGGCCGTGTCAAACACGAGCATCGAGTGCGTCGTCAAGCTTCTAGGAACATACATCGCCCATCTCATAGTATATGTGCACCTAATACCCACACAAGCACTGGAAGTGGTGGTGGCTCTTCTTGTTTGTCTCAAAAGACTTCTCCTTTCAGCAAAAGTGGTACTTCATCCTCTAGGATCATGTCAACCTCTAAACTTTCGTACCATTGCTCATGACCATCAACCTAGGGGTTTGGTGATAACTGATTATATTTTAATAGGCGCAACAAGTTATATTTTAATATAACTTTTTAATTAATGGATTAAATATCATTGATATTTTATGTACCTTCTCTTACTAACTGGCATAGTTCAATTTTAACAAAAATATATTTATGCGAACCTAGCTTGTTATATACAATTATATTTCGATATCATTATTAATTAAATCTACTGGTAAGATTTTATTATCGACAGCATGTTAGTGCTAGGGATTATATTCAAATAGGACCTTCAACCAGCATATGCATCTCTTTAAATCAAGCATTGGTTGGCTTTATGTGTATAATCTCCATTCAATCCAAATTATCTTTCAAGGAAGATCGCTAATTAATGTGGACACTTCAATTTAAATTCTAGCAGCATGTTAATTAATCTATTCATTTTAGTTAGCCATTATTTTCCCAAGGCACCTTTGATTTTTTTATTTACATATTCAAAAACTACATTTTGACATTCCTTTCTTTTAAGCATGTGTTTAACTTTGGGTGTTCAAAACATATTGGCCATGTACCTTAACTTCAATTTAATTGTCTTTTCAATTAAGACCTTTATGATATCTGGACATTTATATAAAGTTTTGTGTAAGTAAATATATATCAATAATGCCCTTTTATTATTATTATTATTATTATTTTGGATTTAAGGTAAATATTATAGGCATGCTAATTATTTTTGAGAATTATTTAATGATATGCAAGGTAATCTTTAATCCAAATCTTGATATTTATAGTTAGAGATTAGTGTCCTCACATTGAAATTATTTTCCTTAATTATTTAGTGACTATTTGAGAAAGGGCCGACATGGTAATCGTGTTATAGTAATTATTATTTTTGCATGGCTTGCTCTTACCTTAATTATTCCCATACAATAACTAGCTTGCTAATCCTTGCCGACATGTAGTTAATCGAGATTAAACTTCTGATATTTTTATTTTGCATAAACTTGTGATTTAATTTCATAATTAAACTTTTGTTTATAACTGAATTATTTATTTTAATTACTCATTTAAAAAGAGTTTTCATTATATAAATTTAATTAACTATAGCTTACACAATTTATAATTAACTTGACATAATTCCTCTCTTACCTCTTACTTGAAACGTGCCAATACACATAAAAAGAAAAGATGGAGGGGAGGTGATTCAAACCCTGCTCACCTCCCTATTTGTGGTTGCCTCGGCTAAAGTTGGTCAATTTTGGTACTGTTTGTCACGTGAATACCAAATTTAGCCCTCGAATCATCGGAATTCCATTTATAGCTCCCTCCCCAAGCACTGGACGTCACGAGGGCAACGCATGTGTAGTGGTGTAGTTTGGGAGCGCAGGATTGTAGTCATGCAGCCAGAGACCGCGCCACTCTGGTACTGTTCATAAAACGCGGTCGGGGAGTGCATGTCTAGCATTGTAGCATCATGCGCTCCCGGACCGCATGATACTATAGTGGTAATCATGCACTCCTGAGCCGCATGATGCTACAGTGGTAATCATGCACTTTTGTACCGCATGATGCTACAATACATGAAAAATTGATGTTGTCCGAGAGGGATTTCTGGCATACACATTGTGTTCTGTGTGTATGTTGGTGTCATGACCTCCCGTAATCAACTGTTACGCCCGTGTAGTCCCATGATAAATGCAAATTTTCTATTTATTTATGGAAACATATTCGAAATGTTTTTGTAACAATTTTTAGATATAGGAAATGAAGTTTAAAAATTATGTTTTTTTGTGGAGCCTTGTTTACTTGCTTGTGTAACTTTTTTGTAATTATAAACATTACGAATTTTCATCCGTAATTTATTTATGTGTAGAGTCTGCTCGAATTTTGTAATATAGAAAACGAGGTGCAAATATTTAGAAATATATTTTGAAAACTCCTTACGCAGTGTAGTTGGTTGTGTAATTTTTGTAGATAATACATGTAGCAAATCTTATTGTAGATTGTTATTTATTCGAAAAAAGAGCAAACAATGTAGGTAGGTTGGTCCATTTGCGATTTTCGTAGATTCTCAATGATATGAAATATGTTAGACTGGCAATAATATATTGTGATCGTCGTATGTTGTTGTAGTGCGAGAAATTTTTGGAAGAATTTTGTGGGGACGATTGAGGCGTCAATGACTCATAAGTACGAAGGTAAGTAATAATGCGATATAATGATTGATCCATTTGTCATTTTTGTACACTGTGAATGGTACAAAATATGTTAGATTCGCAATAACATTTTGCGATCGTCATATGTTGTTGTTGTAGTGCAAGAAATTTCCTAAAAAATTTTGTGAGGATGATTGAGATAGCGACAATTGGTAAGTACGAAGATAAGTGATATTAAGCATGCGAAGTATTGAATGCGAAAAGATGACGAGATTTTATGTTGTGAATTAAAATAGACTTTATAATAAACCTGGGAATAATACGGCACACAGGGTTTGGTTACATGCATAACAAACAGCATCATGCACGATGCAATAAACTGAAGTAGTCCTACGATACATATGCGTCCTTTTGGCATGGAACTAAATTTGACATTGAGGACTAGTGCGGAACGGCCCGACTTACTACGTGGACTGGGGCCATTTTTGCTTCCTTATGAGCTCAGCGTTGAAATCCATGGCTGCCTCTTTGGCCTTGGCTGCTATTTCCCTCTTTTTCTTGTGCTCACTATCACGAGCCTTGCGCTCCTTGGTCGTGCATGCCTCAAGATGAGCTTTTGTCTCCGACGTATACTCTCGGTTTGCTCGTCGTTGCAGCGCTCCTCCTCCTGGATATTGTAGGCCTTTTGACTTTCCACTCCTTGTTGTCGAGAGTCCACTGGTCATGTAGGTGGATCTCTAGGTCGATCCACGTGCGGTAGCCACTGGTCATGGAGGGCGACATTTCTTCTGATGCCCACACTTCAGGGTACAAATTGCCAATAGTTTATTTTGTCTTAGCCAATAGAGTTTCTATGTTAACCATCCTTTCCAGTAGATGGTGAAATATGACTTTATCCACTAGATCAATCCTCCCCATGAACGCTATATAGTGAGGTAGGAGTGAATCTTACAGTTGGAGGCACAGATTGACAGTCTCAATGAGAACAATGACATCTACCAACAGATGCAGCGTGAGAGGGGAAACGAGGAAGTCGTCAATATAGAAAGTTCATTGATCCCACATGCTGCTATGTGAACCCTAACTACATATGTGCATGCCACTACAATGACGGCCAGCCATGCCTGAGGCGGCCCACTCCAGAACACTCCATGTGGGTAGTGCGAGGCACCTTCTACCAGTAGGCACGCAACGTTCTGATAGACTGGAGAGAATGATTAACTTAATGTTGTGTTCTATTTTCTTTCTTGTGTTTATTCTTGTATTCAAGGTGTAGCGCTGCGAGTGTTATTTTGATTCGTGCTGTTACCTATAGTGCTTTGTATGATTTAGGTATGTGCAATGTATATCTTGCTTGGTGTTGTTAGTGCATAACATCGTCTCATTTGGTGTTGTGAGTGCGTAAGGCTGCCACGAACTTCAACTATGTATAGTCACTCGTACTGATCATTATCTGTCTTCAATTATGGATGGAAAAAATACAATTTTGCCCTCGCACTGAGGCTATAAGAGCGAGCCATTCCTCTCCTACTCCCCTGCATTGTTCTCATTCATCTCGTGGATTATTGTTCCCAATCTCTATACATTGCTTTGGTGGTCACTCCCCCAGACGTCGAGATGAGTCAACTCAGCGCCTCTTCATCGGCACCTGCAGTGATTTGTCTGAAATGCAACACGGTTGTGAGACATAAGATCTCACAGACGCCTGTGAATCCTGGACGGCACTACTACAAGTGCCCCTTTTACTCAGTGAGTCAACTTGTTTCGGGTTAGTTCAAATCGTTTAGGTATGTTACAAAAGTTTCTTCTCATGGAATTGCAAGAAAGCCCAGGCGGTTGCCTATTCTGAGTGTGGGAGGATGAAATAGGCACTAGGCCCCGGCATTGTTCCACATGAGATAGTTGTCATGGGGGTAGCAACCCCGTGGAGATGTAGCATCATTTCAATAGATTGGAGTAGAAGATTAACTTAATGTTGTGTGCTATTTTCTTCCTTGTGTTTATTGTTATCGTGAAGGTGTAGTGCTTGAAGTGTTGTTTTCATTCGTGTTGGTACTTGTAGTTCTTTGTATGATATATGTATGTGTAATGCATGTTGTTACCTACAGTGCCCACGTGCATACGTACTCGTCGTATTTGAATGATGCCATTTTTATTGGTAAAAGAATTTTAGAAGCACATTCCAATGAGAAGATTATTATTTGCACAAGGTGGTGTGGATATGCATTACATATATGTACATCATACAAAGGGGTGTAGGTAACAACGCGACGCTACCAAAGTCGAAATACATGAACTCATTGTGCATCTGGCCGCCGCTTCATTTGATGACGTACGTGATCTTCAGAGAAGGTGAACCTACGAGAGGAACGTGGTGCATCTTGAAGGTCGTATTGCAAGGGCTACGTCTGAGGCGGTGCTGCGGAGAACTCTATGGTGAGTTGTGACAGATGGCCAAAAATAGAGCTTAGCCATTCGATCGAAGAGGGGTGCTCAGATGGTACAGATGGGTTAGCCTAGGCATTGTGACATTTATAATGCGTAGTACTGTTGTAAGGCATGTACCTAGTGGTCCGAAATGTAGAAGACGAATCCTGGCTTTCATGTCTGAGTTGCTCTGTGCAAACCTGTAGTTTTTTGTGATGCGTTAGTGCACCGAAGCGTACACACATGTTCTGTTTACTATGTTACAGCGTACCGGTACATGCGGCTGTACGATCGATGATCCTGTAGGTAAATCGCCCATGTACTCCTACACAGTGTATCCTAGGTACGTTTGGCCGAACCACTGATGCCGCTCGTGCAGGCCGGACTAAACGCCATGCGCGAACGTGGGCAACGCATCCTCCGAACGCTGGGGCAAGTCGGGGTTGTTGTTTGAAGACAGCCCCATTAAGCCAGCCTGGACATCCTGTAACATCCCAAATTGTGGGTAGTCAAAATTTTGAGAAATTTAAAACTTTTTCTCACATTTTGTTTGCACTCAAATTTCTTTTGAACATTTATTTGGAATTACTCTAGTTTTGCGATATGCAAGTTGACAACGGGAAATAATTTCCAAGTAAAAATAATAATCATATTAATAAAACAAATTAAAAATCTGAAGCAAGGGAGTTGTGAAATTAAATTCAAGAAACTAAATGCAAATCTAAGTCCATAAAATAAAACCTGGTTCAAAGTGAAGATTCAAGAATATGGATTCTAATATGAAAAGGTTAAAATGCCATTTTTGAAATTTCAGCAGTTCTCAATTCCTCTCATTATTCTAATTTTTCTCCCTTCCATGTGGGCCCGCATTTCTTCTCTCCCCTTTTTCTTTCTTTCTTTTCCTCCCTCCTGTTCTTCTTTCTTCCCCCTGTGGCTTTCCTGGCGTCTACACCACACTGCCTCCATCAGCCATAGCGCACGCGTGCCTACCTTTGTCGCGTCTCCACGTCAGCTCACACACGCATGACCTCTCCCCTCCTCTGTCTCTCCTTGCTTCCTACACAAGCCATGTGCCCAGGCCCCCTCCTTTCTCCTGGCGCCACGCCGCCGTGCTTACGTCGTGCGGCTGTGCCTATAGCCGAGACCTGCCACCACATCGTGCGCACGCCCGAGTCGTCTAGTGCCCACATCATAGCAACATGTCCCCTCACCATGCCCCCTCCATACCCTGGCAATGCCCACATCATGCCCCTCCGTCCATGGGCGCCATGCTGAGCTCACGTCGCTGCCACTCTGTGCACTGCCCACCGGTCACCAACCACAGTGCCACAACAGTACCACCTCCACCCCTATAAATGGCCCCTTCGCTCACCACTAGCTGCTCTACACCCTCCATGGTCTCCTTCTCTTCTCCATAAGCTGAGCTTGGCTCAAGCTGTGCGTTGGCCATGGATGTTACAGCTGTCCCAGCATGTTTCCTTCAAGTGCTCTCGTGTGACATTTCATTCCATGCTCCCAATTGTAAGTTCCCTCCATCAATTTTGGTCTCGGACCACACAAGTTTGCCGCACCACCACCTTATCCCTCTCCAACCGACAGCACCCCCATCTCCATTGTTCCTCCTCCAAAGCGCCTCAGCTCAATTCCCTTCTTCCTGAGCATCACCAAGACCTCCTTTATCTTCCCAAACCTTTGCTCGGAGCATCCCCTCACCCCACCTCGCTGGCATTGTGGAGCTGCCCATGCCGCCACCTGTGCATGCCACTGGACTTCCTTGACCCGTCTCCGGCTTCGACCACTACGTGGTGAGCCTCCTCCTACCTTCCTCCAGCTCATGCTCACATCCGCTCTTGCCTTCCCTTACCACGGTGGCGCTAGCCCATTTGGCCTCCACCGCCGGCCTCCCATGGCCATTGCCAGCCCACCGTGGAGCTGCCGGGCTTTAACTACCGTCCCCTTCGGCCCCCACCACGCAAGTAACCCATTTTGGCCTCCCCCACCGCCCCTCTGGCCTCCTCTCGCCAGAGCCCCCGCCGCTCGACCGCGCCACCTGCCTCCTCTATTTCTGGCTGATCTTTCCCCCCTACTGCCTTAATTTTCGGTGGCTCATCTCATGCTTTGGTATCTAGATTTTTAGATACAATGAGCATGGAATTCAAGATGTGATTGATGGCTGAGTTGACGTTCTTCCATGGTTTTAAAATCAAGCAATCAAAGGAAAGTAGTCATCCATCAAAGTAAGTACACAAAGAACCTTATTTGGCGCTTCAACATGAGAAGCAGCAAGACCATCACTACTCACATGTCCATTTTTACAGTTCTAGATCACGATGAGGATGGCGAGACTATGGACCAAAAGAAGTACTGCAACATGATTGGCTCCTCCTCTACCTCACCACTTCGAGACCAAACATACACTTTGTTACATGTCTACGTGCTCAATTTCAAGCTTCCCATCGTGCCTCCCATTGTCAAATAGTGCACTGCATCTTCAGGTATCTTCAAACCACTCTTGACTTTGGACTCTGGTATTCTTGTGCTTCCTCACTCTCTCTTTGAGCATTTTCAAACGCATTTCACAGAGTGTAGGATAGATAGGACGAGTACCTCAGGAACCAATCACTTCTTAAGCACATCTCTTATCTCATGATCATCTAGGAAGCAATCTTTTGTTGCACAGTCTACAGCTGAAGTAGAGTATGTAGTTGCTGCTAGTAGTTGCTCTCAGGTTATCTGGTCTTATCTACTCTACGTGACTATGAGTTAGCTTTGGGTAGTGTTCCACTCTTTTATGATAACACTAGTACTATTAACATTGCCAAAAACCCAATACAACATTCGAGGACTAAACACATAGATATTAGGTATCACTTCCTTAAGAACCATGTTGAGAAGGGCGATGTTATTCTCTAGTTTGTAGAGTATGAGCACCAAGTCGCAAATATCTTCACCAAGGTTCTCGATTCTTCTTGTTTTGCTTCTTTGCAGGGTGTGTTAGGGGTTATTTATACTTTTGGCCAGATTTGAGGGGGAGCTTACCTCTTTTACATCTATTGTGTCATAGTGTATATTTAATTTTTTAGCAATTTGCATTATAAGATATTAATGGAACTTTTACTATTATCCATGTGTGATATGATATATTACTTTACAATTTGCCATGTCTTGTGTTAGTTTTGCTAGACTCATCATATCTCTATGTGTAGCTTACCTTTTGCCTTGCTAACTTGATTAAATATGAAAAACTTGAATTAAAACATGTCAATATTGGATCTTATGACTAGTTTTGCATTAGTGATTCTTTTATGACTCATGCTATGTCAAATAGACTAAGTTAAATCTAGAAATTAAATTAAGTTTTAGATTGATTTATGCTAGTTCATTATTAAAGCATGAGCCTACTTCTCCTAGGCTTTTGCGGTTCTAGTCGGGTATTGCTATGGACTCAGGAGTAGTTCATTATTCTTGAACTAGAAAATAAAATAAAATCATGTGTGAAAAAAATGATCTCATGAATTATTTCCCATGAGATGGCTTCCTATTACACTAGGCTTGAATTCAGGGGGAGTTTTGGATGATTATGACCATGCTTTTAAGACTCATTAAAAGAATTGTGAAAACTGGTTAAACCTTAGGAGGTAGTTACGGATGGCTCCTAGTCTAGAACTTGCTTTACTAAGATAAGACAAAAATGTGTTTCAAAAAGTACGAAATATACTATTTGTGCTCAAATCCAAGTACTTGTGTAAAATGATTTAATATTGAACTTGTAGCACTCTAAATTAATTCAATTTTAGTTTCTTGGTTCCATTTAGTTTATTGACATGGCTTAACTCATTTTTGGATACCCTTGGCTAAACTAAAAATTTGTGCAACTTGACATATTAAGAAATCCATTTAATTTCATATTCTTGCTCAATTAACTTAGCTTTGCTATATATGGTTTACCATGATTTAGATAGCTACTTCACATAATATCGCTTGGTGTTACTTGTCAATTTAGATAATTTTCATAGCTCCTTATCAAGCTATAAATAAATAAAATACAACTATTTCATTTCATTAAATGCCCTTTCTTCTTCTATGCATCTTGATGAATTCATTATCCAAGGGGAGAAGATTGAAAAAAAATGCAAATTTAGATAGCAATTTGAAGTTTTCTACGAATTCTTGGTAAGTTGGAGCTTGTGTGTTTTACTATATTTTGTTCATTAATTTGATTTCTTTTCACCATGACGAAGGTCAAATAGAACAATTGTTCTTTTACATGGACTTAGAGTGAAATTTTCAATTTCTTTGGTGGAGTTGAAGCTTTTTTGTGAGAAACTTGTTCTATCTAGTTTCTTATCTCTATTTCTTGCTCATATGGTCAATTTCAATTTCTGCAATCTATTTTGACCATTTCGAGCTTTCTTTCGCTTATCTCCCTTCTATTTCGAAAATCAACTCAAATTTGTATATTTGGAGGAATTATCAATGTGTTCATCATGGGAGAGATTGAGGGACCATGTGAGAAAGTCCAAGATTTTTTATGGTGAACTATTGGAATGTTTATAGAGTTGAAATTCAAATTTGTGAAAGATTTGGATTTTTAGTTTGCTGGTTTCAATCCCTAGCGGTCAAGTCGGCTCTACACAATGGTTAGATCGGCCGTGCATAACAGTTAGATCAGTTTCCTCTGAATCTCGGCAGTGTGTTTTGAAATTTTGGGTTTGGTTGAGGATTGGGTAAATTGATTCTAGGTCAATGCATTCATGTTGCATGAAGCATTTTTGAGCAAACATGGGTTAAGTTGTGAAGAACTTGTGTCCAAAAATGATCTTAATATTTGGATATGCAGGGAACCTTGTAGTCAACTATGGTCAATAATGATGATCAGGACTGCACTCATCGAGGAGCTAATGTCCAGAACGGTCAAGAATGATGGGTGATATGATTGAGCTCAAGCGTGGCACAATGAAGGCAAGAAATGTTTAAGTGAAGGTACGAACAACAGGTTGTACCAAGTGGTTTGGTCAGTCCATGTGAGGTGTAGTCTAGTGGGAATTGGAGCATGAGAGACTTCACGATGCATGGCAAGCCATTGGTGCACATATACGTGACAAGTATGATGATTTCTTGCTAGGGAAGGAGAAGACCGGGTCAAAACAAGGCTTTGGTAGTTGGCCAAATACCGAAAACCGTTATTGGATCAAAGCTACAATGCTTTAGAAAAAGGTTTAGTTCAAGGAAATATTGAGAAGATTAAGTGGATCAAAGGTCGAAGGCTTAGCGGTCTCAGGCTCATGTACTCTGAAAAGCGTGCATGTGCTTTGAAAAGCATGCATGAATTAAGTGTGAGTGAAAACCCGAATTATGTGGAATTATCGGGTTTTCCTAATTATGCTAGTGGATAGTATCATTAGGATTACATGTGAGCTAGTTGCCCTATCTATTTAGTGGGTTGTGGATGGAGGCTTTTAGGCTAATCATTCCAACCATCCTAACCATTTTCATTCTCTATTTAGTGGGTTGTGGATGGAGGCTTTTAGGTTAATCATTCCAACCATCCCAACCATTTTCATTCATAAGTTAGGGTTAGTGTTTGAGAAAGAAGAGTGAGTGTTGTGGTGTGCTCTCTTATACTCCTTATGGAGTGGTTGTAAAACTTATATCCTCAAGTAGCAATATAATCAACATTTATTCATCTTCGATGAAGTCTTCTTATCTTGATTGATTTTCTCTTGTTCTTGTTAGTTCTTTGCCTCTTCCCTCCCCTTCTTGATCTTGCTACGTGCCATGGACATGTGAGTGATGAAGATGACTCATTAGATCAGATCCTATCTATTTAGGCACTATGGTTTGCAAGATTTCAAAGTTATCTGGTTCGTACTTGCTTTGGATCTCTTTTTGAGAATTCTTGGTGCGAGGGATTTGGCTTTGATTCGTTGGGTGGTTTTGCTTGCTGTAACATGTGCGAACATATCTAGAGCCATCTTGGCTGTTATTAACCTATGAGCAAGTTGTTTCTTAAGTTTTTGAGATTTATCTGATTTTGATGTAATTTTGCATGTTTTAAGAAAAGATTGGGAGTTTGACCAAGATCCATATGTTCCTTAGATAGAATAGGTTTCTGAGATTCTCAGCAAAGTGTGTGCAAAGTTTGCCTTCATTTGATCATAGATTTTGAAGTTTGCACCAAAAATGGTTTGCACTCAGACTGATTTTCTATTCTGGGAATAAGGGAGCGATAAGAATGCTCTTAGGCTTGGTCAGATCGGCAGCTTGTAGCGGGATAGACTGTCAGTCTGTGATCACCCACTGGTCAGACCGCATCTCAAGTGGTGGTCATACTGGTTAGGTGTTGATTTTGTGAGGCCTTGTTATTTTGGATTATGGTTTAAAGTTAGGCTGCCAAATCTGATTTTCTTACCTGTTTAACTCTGAAGTGAAAAATTTATAAGTATTTACAAAAAAAATTGAAAAAACACCATTCACACTCTGCTGTGGTACCAGTCTTGCAGAGACATCACAAGCTTGTTAGGGTCACGACTCACGAGAGCGTCGTGGATGGAGAGGCGCCGTGAGCTTCGCTTGATTCCCTAGCTAAACACCTCCATAACTGAAATTCGATTTCAATTGTGTGATTCTAGCCTCAATTACTCGCTACTAAATAGGGTGTAAGACAATTTCAGCACCGATCAAATATACAAAAACATCTTTTTATATAAAAAACATGGATTTTGATAAACATCACCCATATGTTTTCTTCTAAATAATCATCCAAATTTCTAACCTTTGGATGTGCGTGAAGATTCGTGAGGCGCCAACTCCACCTTCTTCTCCAACGACTCCTTCTTCCTCCTCTCCAGCGATCCTTCTTCCTCCTCGCCCATACGCCTAGGGTTCACACTATTCCCCCTGGGCATAGAGGGAGATGGGGGTGGTGGCCCTATAGTGGGTGGCGGTGGGGCAACAGCGACAAGGAGGGGGCGACGCAGAGGGAGCTACGTGGGGTGGGAGGCGGCGGGGTCGGAGGCATGGGGAGGGAGATGACGGGGGCGGTAGGATAGGGTTGGATGGGTTATAGAGGGCCTGTTCGTTTTTTGGCTTATGACTTTTGGCTGAAATTTTTGATATTACGGAGAGAGATACTCGCTTGCAATTTTGGTTGATGCAGATGTTAGGTTGTTAACGTGTACTACAATTAACTTGTAGACTCCGTCTTAAGAAAATACTCTGTTTAAAAGTTAGGTACTGTACCAAAAACTAAAATCCAGTTTTAGGAGCCGCAAAGAATAGCCCATAGTAAGGAGAAAGGATAAAGGCCTTTAGATCTTAATTTAACAGCCAAAATATTTAAATGATTATTTAAAAAACACCCAGATTATTAGTAGGCACGTCAAAAAAACACAGAGCAGCAGCCCCTCCTTCACCACCGGAGTAATTCAGTGAGTCAACGAGAAATGTCCAAAGCGGCGAAGTCCATAGCCGCCGCGGTCACATCAAGCCATGCTATCATCGCCCCACTACACATGTCCGACAAAACAGAGCACCTCAGCCATTCAGCTGAACTGCCTCACTGCTCGCAGACCAAGACACATCCCCCCAACTAAAGCAACCATTTTAAAACAGGAAACCCTCTGCAGCAGCAGCACCGCACCGCCACTTTCCCACTATTCTGCACCAGGTTCGACATATGATAGAAACATCTCACCTGCCCGCTTTCCAGCACCAGTATAATATCCTCCCACCACCACAGCTCTAGTTACCAGTCGCATGCTCACACTTGTCCCCTCCTCCCACCTCTGCGCCCGCCGCCTCGTCGCCGCCCGGACGCTCTCCGCCGCCGCCGGCTCCACCTCCGCCGTCGTCAAGGTAACCAACCGTGCTCGGTAAATCGTTCGATCGTGAGGCTGCTTTGGTTTGTTCGTCGGTCTTTTTGATAAGCTTGTTACCTTGGATCCATGCGCTCAGTGCTCTGCTTTTCTTCACGCGTCAGATGGCGCGGTCGGCGCTCGACGAGGTCACCGACTCCGGCGCCTTCGACCGGTCGCCATCCACCTTCCGGAGCTTCGTGTCCAGCGACAGCTCCGCCCGGTTCCCCGCCGTGCCGGGGAGGTACCACCTCTACGTCTCCTACGCGTGCCCCTGGGCGTCCAGGTGCCTCGCCTACTTGAAGCTCAAGGGCCTCGACAAAGCCATCGGCGTCACCGTAAGCAAACCACCTCTGACGATCGAATTCGCAGCTCATACATATAGGAGCATCCATTGATTTCTGCGTGGAATTTCCTGGTTGTTTGTGTGTGAGAATCGTAGGCGGTGAAGCCGATCTTTGAGAGGACAAAGGAAACCGACGATCATCTGGGGTGGGTCTTCCCCGCCACCGGAGACGAGGAGCCCGGCGCCGAGCCCGATCCTTTCAACGGCGCCAAGAGCGTCAGGGAGCTCTATGAGATTGCCAGCCCAAATTACGCCGGGAAACCAAGTGTTCCTGTGAGTCTGAATCTGGGGAACAGTTCTTTCCTGTTGAACAATTGCGTTGACCCCCGTTGTATTGTATTGCAGGTTCTGTGGGATCAGCAGTTGAAGACAGTGGTGAACAACGAGAGCTCAGAGATAATCCGAATGCTCAACACTGAGTTCAACGAGATCGCAGAAAATCCTGGGTTGGATCTCTACCCGGTTCATTTACAGGCCTCTATAGATGAGATCAATGACTTGGTATATGACGCGATAAACAACGGTGTGTACAAATGCGGCTTTGCCAAGAAACAGGGACCATATGATGAGGTAAATCGATTGCTAATGTGTGTCTCTGTTCACGATTTATTGGAAAACGGGCTTGGTCAAATAGGACGGTACCCATGTTTGACCAGCCATTCTTCTGTTCCACATATGTAGGCTGTCACGAAATTATATGAGGCCCTGGACAAATGTGAGGAAATTCTAAGCAAGCAACGTTATATATGCGGCAACCAACTGACAGAAGCAGATGTTCGCCTATTCGTAACTCTTATAAGATTTGATGAGGTATGGATTTCTTGCTGGGAAAAAATATGCCTAGTTTATCAGATTATACAATTTGTTTTGTTGTCATGCTATTTTTTGTGTATGCTCTTACGCATATGTGAATTGCTGAGCTGAACTACTGCATCAAACAAATGAACATAGAGTTCTATTTATCGTTCTAGTTGTCACAATAACTGACAACTCTATATATCCTCAAACTGTGTCTTTTTTTCTTTCTGTTCTGTTTGGTGCTCCCTTATGTTAGAAATGTGGGCAATATTTTAATTCCAAATTTTATTAGGAGACAGAAATAATAAACTAATGATGCAAAACTCACAACCAACAGCAAGCTACTCATCATACTTCACAAATTACACAAGAAAAACAATATAGTAACAAAGTCGAACGTGCGCACGAACGACTTGTTAGCCTGATGAAGAACAGGAAGCCGCGCAGGCTTGACGCAGTGCAGAACGAAGGTGTCGCAGTGCAGTGAGCGGTCGCGCAGATGCGCTGCCCAGAAACCTTATTGCCGCCCCCGTGCAGGTCTTCACGGCAGCAATGGTTCGGAGATACCGCTCCTCTTCTTCGCGGTGCACGCCGGGAAGAAGAGTCGACGAAGTTCAGACGGCGCAGCACAACAGCACACAAAAAGTTTGGAGAAAGAGAATGGAGGCAGTCAGTTTGTCACCTCTACTCTGGACGTCTCCAGGCATACAAATAGACAGACTAGTAACTGACATGATTAAAACAGCCATTTACCCACTGGTAACTGACACATTCAACCAGTCAGTTACACTGTCTGTCATCAAACCCAATAAAGCCCCATTCAAATGTTTGAATCTCATTCAAACAGAGAGATAGTGGTGTAGGATTTAGCAAAAATAGAGATAGACTTGGTCTGCCAAGTGGCGTGGCGCGCCACGCCACGGTCGCGCGTCGCAAGTCACAAGTCACGCGATTTTCACGCGAAAATACGCGGATACGCGCGCGTGCGTGCGCGTGTGTGTGACTAGCCAGAGCCCTCCTAATACCATCTCTATCCATATTCAAGGAGTGGTGAGAACTCCACCTTATAAATTGGTCTTTCTCACCTTGCCTTAGCAATATGGTACTAACCATGCATGCTTTGGGATTCGCAAAATGGGCCTTGCTCATTGGGCCAATTTCTAACACCTTAACCCCTTTCAAGTTTCAACAATAAGATATCAAAATCACCATTAAAAAGTTCTCCAGAAATTTGAGAAATGAGGGACTAGAGTAATTTAGCATTCTGCAACGTAACAAATCTTACCCGATTCCTCTGTTCATACTTTTGGAAATATTTATTGTGATGGTAGCATGAATGTCAATCTAGAAGAGAATGAGGGAACCAAAAATGGTTAGATGCATTAGGTACTCTTTTTGGTGCATAGGAATATATGATTATTTGGTCTTACCCATAATTAAGGGCAAATCAGTACTCTGACAATAAGGGGTTTAACAATTCTAAAAAATATATAAAGCTAGACAGAGTGCTTGTTCTTTTTAATGGGAACATGAGCGCACAGTATAAGAAGGCTAATCCGTATTTGTACTCATTATATCATCTAGTTCTCATCTTGTAGATCTTGTTGTATACAAGGGGGTAGTTTATATGCAGGTTTGTATTGAATTTTTTTTTGACTGGGAACTGTGTTGAATATTTTGTACCTTGGGTTTTGTATAGAACAAGGATATGTAAATTCAATCAGACTATGTTCCTTCTTTATCTTTTTTTTTAAGACCTGCAACATAGACAAATATGAGACCATTGGGCTAGATTGATATGCTCATTCGAAGCTACATGATTTTTTTTTATGTTTATCCAACCTTTTAATGGTAGAATTGTCCTATGTTTCATTATTTAGCTAATATCACTGTCAAACAACAAGAACATAGCAGGATGCTGGCATGCTGCTAATGGAGGCTATTCAATGCTCTGTGTAGCGTGTAACAACATTTATTTCAACCAAAAGTCTTTTATAATCCAAGCATGATTAGTTGATGCGCACTTGTGTCAAACTGTGATGAATAATCACAATGATGACCATTATTATCGCAATCTTACACATATCTGCACTCTATTTCTTATTTTGTTAGTGGTAATACCGTAATAGTAATTTAGTTGAGTTCACCAGTTATCTGCTGCAGATTGCTTTGACAGAATTATTTTTTACGTGATTTAAGAGTGTTTATTATGATTCATTCTATGATCTTACTATTGTCTAAATAATCCATGGATGTCCAAATACTGTACAGAGGAATGCTTATATTCTATTACATGAATCATTGTATCTGTGTCATTACCCACACTAGATTCACAAGGGATGCAACATTGGTCAATCTCCTGGATAGAGTAGCCTGATATATGCTCAATGAAAAAGGACAGTTTTGAACTCTTGCTGGATATAACAGTTGAAATTTCCCTATATCGGTTAACCAATTATGACTCATGAAGTTTTTTCTACAGGTTTATGCTGTTCACTTCAAATGCAACAAGAAGCTCCTCAGGGAATACCCAAATCTGTTCAATTACACCAAGGACATCTACCAGATTCCTGGCGTTAGCAGCACGGTTAACATGGAACACATAAGGAAGCACTATTATGGAAGCCATCCATCCATAAATCCCTACAGGATTGTCCCCGCAGGCCCTAACATCGACTACAATGCTCCACACGACAGAGAAAAGTTTGGTGCATAAGTAATCTTCTATGGTGGTTTCTGTAAAACTCGTGTGCATTGTTGTACTTGAGAATATTGTGCTTGGTTGCGTTTGTGCCTGAGGCTGCAAGTCTCACTAATAATGTTTCTGTCGTTGGTTTCTGTTGCTTGTAATACTGAAACCAGCATATAAAGTTGGATCGGTAATAAATCACTAGTTGCTGGTGTCAAAGGTTCATTTGTCACAACAGCATCTTTCTATGTTCACAGATATGTATCTGTTTTTGGCTCTGGGAAAAATAGTCCCTTGCAAATTGCATATGTTGAATAGTCGCAGGAATGATATCTCATTACAATGTGACAAGTCCCTAGGGTCTCCCCTCCTGTTCCGCTCAAAAAAAATATGACAAGTCCCTACCCATGAGTCATGAGTCCATGATCCTCTCTCACTTGGGAATGGTAAGTCATATCTAATAACCTCACTATGTGATCAATATATGATTTATATTGATTCTTTCCATTATTAAATTCTATTTTGGTGAAGACATCATTACCAAATTACTCACATAAAGATCGCTGCTAAAAAAAAGCAATAGAAGCAGTAGATCTCATCTTTCTTCACACTATTAGTCATGTGCTTATGCGTTGCAACGAAATTTATTATATGTATAGAGAATTATGTATGGAAGAGGGTTGCTCTGGTCGGTTGGAAAGTAGAGAATGGTAAAAAGTCAAATGAATGAGGCGGTTGGAGGAGAATCGATGTACAAGCATTAACTCATTCTTTTACAATAGTAATGATATTCCAATCAATCATACTTCTTACACTAATTCACAAAAAGCCCTAAGGTCATTTTCATATCTTTTACAAGGATAATTATGGCCAATATGTTGAGTAGGGTTGAAGGTCGAGAAGGCCGATTAGAGGAGGATGAATAGTCATTTTAAAAATCACTATTTGGCTAAAACTGAGTTTATAATATGGAAGTATAACTCAAATTGGTTTTGCACAATTAAGACATAAATCAACTAGTTTCACCAAAGTGTATAAATACCCTAAGTCTAAATCAATATTTACAATTCTAGTGTGATAAGCAACCAATTTAATTCTAGAAATATAAATTACTTGAATGTAGATTTAATACACGAGGGTAAACTATAATTGACAAGGTCTCTTTTTACCGTGGTGTTGGAGACTTACTAGTCTCCCTTAGTCCACATTGAAGTAAGGCCAAATGAATTGGACCGCTTCCACATATTAAGCCAAACATATCAATTTTCACTAGTGGTATCTCTTTCCCCTTCTAGGTAGGTGAGCTCCAACCTTTACAACACGCCATACCTCTTCACAAACTTCTTTGAAGTGATCACTGAACACAATGTCTCTAATGTCATCTAGGAGTCAGTAACCTCAAAAAGTAAAAGTCAAGTTAGTTGCTTGTCTCTCACTAAGTCCAACGAATACACAAACTCAAATGGATACGAAACCCAACACCAAGTGCAACACATGCACAAGAATTTTCCTCTACAAATTCACTAAGTGCAACATATATACATAAGAGATGAGAGAGCTTGCTCATAGCTCAGCTCAAGAGTGATGAAATGGGAACTAACAACCCTCTCCTAACCGGCCAGGGGTTATTTATAACCCTCACCATAAAAACTAACCGTTGAGGCAAAATCAGCAGGAGGTAGGTACTACCGTCAACTAATGGTTAGTACTACCGTGACCTCTGCAATGGCAAGAAAACTAGCTGTTACAATCACTGTTGGTACTACCATCGACATAGGGTTCGTTACTACCGCACTAGCCAGTTGTATTGCCAAACAGGCCGATCGTACCGCATGACCACAAAGTAGAAACAATGCTATCTGGAAAACTGCTGCCAACAACTAATGCCCAATAGTACCGCACAACCAGTTGTACCTGTCACACATAGCCGGTCCAACCACTCACACAGAGACAGTCGGATTGTCGGTCGGTCCGACTGCTCACACAGAGCAGGTCGTACCGCCGATCATACTGCCACACAAGGTGCGGTCATACCGCAAGACCGATCCTACCACTTACACAGAGTCGATCATACTGGCCTAGTTATACTGCCACACAAGGTACGGTCGTACCTCACGGCTGGTTTGACCTCTCACACAGAGCCAGTCGTACCGTCCTGGTCATACCATGACACAAAATGCGATCATATAGCACTGTATTTTCCAGCAGAGACAAGAGTGCATGTGCTTAAACAAATTTGTGAAACACATTCTCAATTTATAGTAACATGCACACAAGGGTTAAAATATGATTCACAACAAATTGCAAACATAGTTGCATACATTAAAAATCATAAAACAAGGGTTAGATATATTGACTCAACTTGTTTGTAAAACACATTTTCAAACTTAAGTCATATGTTACAAGAATCATGTATGAACTTTAACTATTTGCAAAACGTATTTGCAAACCTATGTAGCATGCCGCAAGGAATAGGTGCATAGATTTCAACTATTTGCAAAACACATTTGCAAACTCTAGTCACATGCTATAAGGATTAGATGCATGAGTTACAACTATTTGCAAATACTAGCATCATGCCACGGAGAGCTAAAGCAAATGAGATTGAGCTATTAATATATAATGAGACTTAAGCTCTAGACATGACCCTTCTTAATAGTACGGTAACCTATACTAGTAATCTGGTCTTCTAACCAAACACTAAAATCGGTAAAAAAAAATTAGGAACACATTTTTAGCTTATACAAGTCATATCTTTGCCTTGCACATCCACTTAAAACTTGATGACGAACACTTTCACTTCAAGTCCAATCCTTGTCTTTATATGCATCAACCCATGCTGTATCCCACTTGCCCTCCATCAACACCTGATGGCTTTTGCTTGGCTTGACGATAAACTCATAATCATTTTCTCTTTAGGATCTTGATTGGATGACAATCAACATATGATGCCACCATTCATCCCGAACCTTGATGACGATCAATACATGATGCCATCCAAAGTCTTCATCATCATAGGATATAACCTATTCATTCAACTCATGAAAAATATTATTCTCACAATATGATTATCATTAATAATCAAAATATATCATTAACACAATGATGGGTCTAGATTTTTTATAGGGCCCTTCAATAAATAAGCTCTCCTCACTTGATCTCTAATGCCAGGATGAAAATCATCAATTGGTATATGAAGTTCTAGATCAGCAACGATGTGATCCAGGTTTAATTCCATAATACCTTCATCCACTTGTTGTGGTTGTGGTTGTGCTATCTCTCTCTCTTGTTGGAGATGGAGTTGGTCCAATTGGACTTCAAATTGAGATTGTGCTTGTACGGCTGTCATTCTACTTGCCCTGGTGCTTCTGCTCGAAACTATGCTAAAATACCTATTCAAATCTATTTCCACCAAATCAAACAAGCAACTAATGACAATACATTTTAATACTCCATTTTATTTTGACAAGGAAACAGTAAAGACCAAAGATTTATCACTTAGACACTTACTATTGTAGCTTTCCCCAATATATTGCCAACTTGCTTGCTCATTTTGACAAGCCTTTGTCCTTTGTTGATCTGCTCCTACCACCTGGCCATTATGCACCCGCACCATGCCCCCTGGATGCCTAGTTGCCATGCACCCTAGCCACTCTATGCTTGCAATCGCATGCTTGCACCCGTGATCCCTAGTCGCCACGCCCAGTCGGCCTTTGCTCCTAGTCGTCCAGCCGCGTGAATGGTGCACGTCAGTCGACAGCGCCTCCACAGCCCACGCCTAGCTGCCGCAACCCCACCTGTCATGGCGCCACTCCATCATCACCCGCCGCCGCTTGTCGGACCTAGGAGCAACACCTCCAGATTCTCTATGTAAACTGCACTAGTTTAGAATCAACTAGTGCACACAGTGGACAATAAAGATAAATATCAACCATAATGACTTTTATTATATATATGCCTCATGGCCATAGTTTACATCCATGGCCCATAGGCCAAATTTAAATAATAGTAGTGGAAGAAAAAGTCAAAGCGGAAGAAGCCCAATAAGTCTGCCCACAGACAAACAACAGTAAGATGTGGCCTACTCATCCTAATCCTTACCGTAGTTGAAGTTCTCCTCCTCTGGGCAACAAAATTAAGCAAGGGTGAGCACATAAAATGTACTCTGTAAGTTACACGAGAAATGCAATAATAATGCAAAGATGACAAGTGAAGGCACCTAGGGTGAATTGAGCATAAAGCAAAATTTAAAAAAATACAATAAATAGAAAGAAAATTACTAAATTTAGTACAATTAGTGCAGGCACCGACCTAACACTAACCTAACTACGAGAATCCCACTCGGACCATTTTTCTCCAAAAATATTCCAACACTTTCACTTAAACCAGTTTTTGAAAACAAAGTCTAATTCATGAAAAACTTTACTTAACATGTCCAGGATAGTTTATATACTCTGCAGAGGTGGTACAATTTTATCCACAAGATATGACCATCTTATATTACCACAAGATTAGCACACTTCCTTGAGTGTGTGGCATTATAATGCAATGCCGTTAACCTGGCCATGCCTCTACTAAGGTTTTACCCTAATAAAGAATCCACTAGATCGGGGGCACCTCTTGCGCCATGTGAGACTTCTCGCGGCCAACGCCATGCTCACATTTAGCCTATAACGAGACTCAGATTGGGACCCGCAAATCAGTCAACCAGGATTATCTCATACCAGCCTTATGGTAGTAGGATAGAGCTTTGCAATAGTAGCTCATAAACCAGTTCTTAATTGACAGAGGCAGACTTATCATATACCCCTTGTGCCTATCACCCATGTTAAGCTATCGAGTAACAATGTATGGTAGCAAGCACCCACCACCTAACTATTTGTCTAAGTCTAAACCAAGTTTTACATTTTATTTTGATACATTTTGTAGACCTTCTTGACTCACTGAAGTCAAGAATACATTTTTAAAACTCATCATTTCATGTGAAAATTATCCCAAGCCCAAATTTATTTCTAAGAATGTCTAAGCATTTGCTACAAAGTGTTCTAGCTAATACTAGTGTACTAACCAGAGTTTTGTTCTAAGGTGATAAGGTATAAGGATTTGTAATGTCAAAGGTGTCATAACAAGTAGGTATTAACTAGATATTGAAAACTAGAATTGAAATACATTGAATAAACATATGCATATAGAATAATTTAAAATAATATAATTTTATTTGCAAACTGAGATCAACATACTCAAGGAGTGTAACTTGCCTTACTCCATAGATTGGTGGTGAGAATCGTCGGCAAAGTCGCACTCTTCGGAGAAGTCGCAGTCTGCACGCGAAAAGCTAGAACAAACTAAATTCAAATAAAATCCAAAATTATAAAATAGGTATTGGGAGATAGATTATGAATTTAGGTGAATTTAGGAATTTGAATGAGCTTAATCGGAGTTAGGACGAAGAAGAACGGGCTCTCAAAAAATCGCTAGATGAGAAAATACTAAAAAAGAAAAAATGAGGGAATATTATGAAAGATTATTCCTTCACTAGAAAAAGGAAAAAAAAAGAAAGCCATGCCATGTGGGAAACCTCTGTAAGTGAGAGAGAGAGAGAGGGGGGAGAAATGAAGCATTCTTCAAAGAATAGAGGAGGCCATGGGAGGCACATGGTAGAGGTGATGGCTCCAGTGAGAGGAGGGGATGGAGGCATGGAGGACAATGGTGGCACAGTGAATAGTGGTAGGTGGCGGCGATGGCACTCGAGGCAGTGGCCAGCGGCAATTCTTGAAAAAAAAATCAAAAATCCGCTTGAATGGAAATGTAGGGAATGAGGAGATGATCATGTGGGTAGAAGGATTTTTGAAAATACCTAACAGATAAAGAGATTGGACTCAACAGAATTCTCGCCGGAGTTAAGGAGAAACTATGGCCGGTGGTGCCCCGGTGGGTGTCAATCAAAACTGTTTAAAAACATTGTAGATAATAGCATGGGGAATCTATAAAACAATTTGAGGACCAATAGAGTACAAGAAAGGGTGGGCGAGCTCATCGAAGGATTCACCGGAGTTGGGGAAGAAGGTCCGATTGAGGGAGCTCTTATGGTTTTGTGCAAAACTGAGAGAAGATGTTGTGGGGAATAGTGTGAGGCACCTGTGGCTCAATTTATAGGAGAACAAGAGCTACGAAATGGTTGGAAATAATTGCCAAAGTTATGGCCGAATATAATGGCTGTCGTTTTCGTTGGAAAAGCAAAAAATGTGCAAGTCAAATGGAAAGAATAGCTAAGAATTAGTTGCTTGCGTAATTTGGAAAGTTTTCCATTTAGGCATGAAGGGAAAAAGAGGTCTGATTGGAGAGTTTGATTTGTTGAAAACATGAGGTGCCATGGCTTTGTTCTTTGGTTGGAGCCTAGTTTGGCCGCAACAAGATGATGGACAAGAAAGGAGATAATAACAGGCTAAAAGTAAATGGTTCAACTGAAAGAAAGAAGGAAATATGGCACCGGATCTTGTAAGAATTCTAACGTTAACCGGTGAGAGTAGAGTTAGGATGGGTGACCTCTCAGGATTTTTTATTTTTAAATCCCTTTTAAATTTAGAAATACCAGGAAATTCAAAAAAACTTAGAAATAGCTAATAAAGCCCAAAAAATTCAGAAATTCCACATAAATTCATGGAGCTATTTTGGACTTAGGAAAATTATTTTCAACTTAAAGTTGGTCTTTATCTTTTTACTAAAATATTGTTTTAACTTTGAAATTGATTTTTAAATTTAGAAAAAACAAATAAAACCCAAATACTTTCAAATAGTTAATTTGAATTATAATTTTTACAAAAATTCAAATTATTCTTCATTTAATAATGTATTTTTTTACCTAAATTACTTTTTAGAAGCCCTTTTTAAAAACTGAAAAACAGACAAATAAATTTTGAAAATTCAAGCAACCAAATAACACTTGTGTTTTATTTTAAATTAATTTATATTTTTATCACTAATTTTGAAATAAACAGTTGGGCTATGACAACTACCCCCTTAAATACTTGGGCTGATATTTACATATGTATGTATGTGTGTGAGTGTATCGCGTAATAGGAAGCCTTTTTTTCTACTCCTGGGTGTGTTGTATCACACATAGTATTGAGTACCTCATGCAACAGAGGATATATACATGTAGTATATGAGCATAGAATACCATCTAGGTGGTACATATATATTTTTGAACAAACTCCTTTTTACGTACGAATATGAAGGTATTAACAAAATATGCCAAAAAAAACTACGTGGTCCCTTGCAATTTTTTCGTGTGGTTCGCATTGGAGTATCTTCGAATTATTATATGAGTATACTTAAGGTGATAAAGGAGTATGTTAAGTTCGTTTAGGTGGTATATCATGAGTGAAAGTAACTACATCATGCATGCATGCATACATACATGCATACACACATAGGGGTGGGAAACGGTAATAGATAATTCATTTTATCTGATATTCGTATCCGAGAAAACGCGAATGTGGTAAGCAAAATCCATATTTGAAAATATTCATATCCGTATTCAAGAATATTCATATCCATATTTGAGAAATCTAAGATATTGTTATAAAGTTATTTATCTAGTCTAATCTTTTGTCTCATTGACTTCCATTGCAGGACAATGAATTAACATTAATTCCTAGTGTATCATTATCTTCCCATGCATCCCTGGACTTCAAAAGGCGTTTTGGTCCTTTCGATAAGTTGAGGTTAGCTTAATGTGATGATTGTCATACCTATTAGCAAATGTATCTACTAGGCATTTTTTGTCTTGAAATATTTGTAGTCATACTGCTTCTGGTCTTGAATTTTCCAAGTTTCTACTAATGCAGTGTGTAAATTGAATTCATACTTTTTTGGGCTTCAAGTTTACCAAACCTTTCATGACAAATATGCTTATTAGTGAAAATATAAAGAAAACAGTGAAGAAAGTAACAAATGTTGAAAGTAACAATATCTTAGATTTAGATTATTCCAATAGCTAGTGATGTTTCTATTATGTCATAAGTTACCCCATGCTTTATTTTTGGGTCCACCACTATCATCGCCAGATGGTGGTGGAGCTGAAGGATGGCTAGTAATAGCCAATGAAGGTGGGTGTTGAGTTAGGTTGCGAATGGTGGTTGGGGAGCAAATGATAGAGGAAAGGAGAAAGGGAGTTGCTAGGGAGTGGAGATGTGTAGGTGTCGAGAAATAGGGTAGGGAAGAAGTGCCCGCTCATTCAATTCTGTCTGAATGACCACATGATAGGGCTACCCTTGATTAGTGGCGAAGCCAGGATAAAAAAAAGAGGGTGGGCTTAAATACACCAAGCTAAATTAACAGACATAGTTTGTACTCTTGTGCAATTAAAATTCATACATGAATAGAAGAGAAGAAAGGAAAACAAGAGATGAATACAATAAAGGTACATTGGTAATGAAAAGCGCATCCCAAATCATATGAACATGCTTCCAGCCTTCCAGTGAGTAGCGATCTATCATCTAAATGTCAAAATTAGCAAAATTAGTGATATAAAATGTAAGTGGTCATGATTCATGAACATTCAAAATAAACAGAACATACCACGAAGGCGCTAGCATGAATCATAAGGCAAATTGGAACCACGAGGTAATTTCATTCTGTGTGATTTCATGCCTGGGAAGTTTCTTATGATTCTATCATTATCAGTGCTTATAAATATCTCTCACTCGGTGTAGCACACCATCAAGTCATTGAGCCACTCATTAGCTACCTCATTGCACAAATCTATTTTCATAATATTCATTGCCAAAAAAATATTCTCTCAACATATACCGTTGCCACCGGACTGATCAATGTCAATTCGATGAGGCGATATACCAATGGAAAAGTTCTATCTTTTTTGTTTTAATCATCATTTGAGTAAGTTTTGAAATATCATGACATTCATGGAATTCCTCACTTCTAATATTGAGAATGAAGGTTTGAAGCTGACTTCTTAACAAAAATCGGTTAGATATCATGAAATCATCAGCTTAAATCTCAGCAAGTTGAACAAATTTATCAACATCAAACTTAGAGGAGTCACTTAGATCAAGATAAGACTTGCATACAATAACTCAGAGGAAACTTCATTGAAACAATGATTATCTCATTTATACTTACATCAACGGAAATGTCAACTTCATAATAATGATGTTGAGTCACTGTGTGCTTCCGATGTACATATTTACCCACACTCCAATGGTATCATCCATATTTGGCACAACAATCCCATATGCCTTACAAAAGCTTTTGACTTGGTCAAACAATGCCTTCCACCCATTACCCCTCATATCTTGCAAGCGTTTTTTCATATCCTGTATCAAGCCCATAGCTTCAATAATATCTTGATGCTTCCTTTGCAAAGCAAATGATAGCTCATTTGTAATGCTTAACAAGGTTATTAAGAAATACATGATAAATACAATACAAATTTAAAGCATTCCATCTTTTTGTTATCAAACTTGCTGCTCCACCATGACTTGAGATTTGACAAGCATCTTCACTTATAAGTTCTAGCACATCCGCCACGTTCTCCCACATTTGGAATATACTAAGTAAGGTTTTGATATGTGAGCCCCACCGAGTATCTCCATGTCTAGCTAGCGTAGCTTCCTGACACAATCCTGTCTCAGCTAAAATCAAACCATTCTCAACTCTCCAACAAGACATCATGATGCTTTTCAATCAACGCATCTTTTCTTTTGTAAGATGCACTCACAACAGTTACTACCAGGAAAATATAGTTGAAGAAATTAGCAATAGCTCTATTACAACTTAAGACAGTGATGACCAACTGCAACTGATGGGTGAAGCAATGGACATAAAAAAGCATATAGATTCTCATCCAAAATAATTTTTTGCAAGCCATTAAGTGCACATATTATATTTAAAGCTCCATCATTGCCCTATCCACGAAGCTTTGAAATAGGTAAACCATGTCAACCAAGCAAATCAACCAAAGTTTCCTTCAATGCCGTATATGTATAATTAGTGATATGCTCAATAGTAAGAAACCTTTACATGACCTTCCCTTAATTGTTTACAAATTTGCATGCCACAAAATTTGCAAAATTAGAAAAATACAACAATGTGTAAATGGTATGACTAAAAACTAAGATATACAACTAACCTCACAATTACTATCATTTGCTCCTTTATTGATACATCTCGAAAGTCATCAATAAGCACTACGAAATTCCCATCTCCAATCTAACCCTTGACCACTTATGTGATCTCTTGTGCACAATATTTTGAAAGCTTTTTTTGAATATCCAGAGAAATTATAATTGAATGCCCTGGAGCTGTATCAAATTCCTCATTCACTTCCTCCTTATCTTTGCACCAATTCAACAACTCTTTGAAATTGCCCTTGTTCATGGAAAAAGATGATTTATCATGTCTACGAAAAGCTTCACCTTCTACTATAAGATATCTTATACAATTTAAAGATGCAATCAAACGAATTTTATATACAATTTCAGCCTCCTTAGTGTAAATCTTTATTTTACTAGACCCACTTGATCATTAATTTTTGAGGTCATCACACTTACCCCTTGCAAAATATTGTGGAAGCTATTTAGTGCACCAACATATTTATTAAAAACATCTATAGCCGTCTTCCAATGAGAGAACCCAATTGTAAATACATCATTACCAAATATGTTGAGTAGTGACAACTTCCTAAAAAGGGAACAATAGAAACAAAAATGGCATCATTTTTCGTCACTATATTCTAACCAATCAAACTTATTAAACCATGATTCTTGAAAGGATCTCCATACTTTACCATCCAATGTCTTTGGAAAGGCACACCTAATTGCTCGAGTTGGACCATTCAACAAATACGCTCTCTAATTTCATTAGCATAATCTTCTAATAGTATATGATGCGCCGGATCAGCAATAATTTTATTAAGATTAAATTCAGTCAAAACCTCTTTGTTTGTTATGCTCTCATCGGTTGATGGAGTACTACTTGAATTGCTTACGAAATAGTTACGCAGAGTTAGTTTCTCCATTATTGTAATTTGCAAATCTATAATCGAATTGTACAATTTATCACTAACACTATGTAACATCTAACAATTAATAAATAATACAGACAGAGAGAATCAAAGAATAAATACCTGCAGTAGTGCGGTGCTTTGTCGCTATGAGAACAAATCAACAAAATCACTTCCTCTTCTGCCGACGCCAGCAGCCTGGCCTCCTCGCGCACTAGCTCTAATCCCCGAACGACCACACTGCTCCCCACCTTCGGCCTCCCCGCACGACAGCACGAGCGCACGGTTGCACCGCACCGCAGGGCGTACTATCGCAGACCCACAGCCGCAGGCTCCCGATGGCTGGGGCACCGCTGAGCTACCTCCTTTCCTCGCGCCATGCGCGCCTCATCGCGAGCCCGCCCTGCCGCCCGACTTCCTCGCACGTGTCCGAGGCAAATCTGCCTGCGTCGGCACCAACACCCCCCGAGGCCCTGGCCGCTTACGCCCCCGCCGGTCGCCGCCCCGGCTTCCCCACGTGGTTGCGCCTCCTCACGCAGCCGGCCGCCGATCAGCAGTGGCGATTGTGAAGCAGTGGATGGAAGTTACTATTTGCTTATAGTGGTTGTGGGCCTCATAGAGTAGTTATGGCCGGCGGGAAGCTCGATAAAGCCCCTGTTTGGATTCGCCCCTACCCTTGATGTGTGTATAATAGGGGCGTCATGGTGTCCAGACTCTATGATTGAGACTTTCTATCCATGAATAAGATTTTCTATCCATAATTGAGACTTTCCATCTATGATTAAGACTTTTCATCCTGATATATTATGTATCATTGCACTTGCACGCATCTAAAAGCAATCCAAAGACAGCGAGACTTGATGCCCAAACACCATGGTGTCCCATTTCAACATCTTATATATATATATATATATATATATATATATATATATATATATATATATATATATATATATATATATATATATATATATATAAGAGGTGGAGATGCCAACTGTTGTTTGTACGGGGCTAAATCATAGGCCATGCACCAACAATATATATATATATATATATATATATATATATATATATATATATATATATATATATATATATATATATATATATATATATATAGGAAGCCTCTTTTCTACACCTGGGTGTAATTACACCCTATATCGTATATCATAATGCAGGGAGTATCTCGCGTAACGGAAGGTATGTACGTGTAGTATATGAGTATTTAAGACTATTTAGGTGGTATGAACAATTTTTCAAAGGTGGTATGTATATATTTTTTCGACATACTCCTTTTTATGTGCGTATATAAAGGTATTTACAAAATACGCTAAAAACTATGGACTCCCTTGCAATTTTGTCATGTGGTTCACATTGGAGTATCTTATAATTAGTATACAAGTATATCTAAAGTGATAAAGCAGTATTTAAAGTTTGTTTAGGTGGTATATTAGAGGTGGGTGTAATTACACCCGGGAGTAAAAGATATTTTTCCTATATATATAAAATAGTATAAATAACAGGGGCACCATAGTGCCCAGACTTTATGATTAAGACCTTCCATCCATGATTGAGACTTTCCATTCTAATATCATATCATATATGGAGGATTCCGCTCCGAGCGGCTACAGACCACCGGCCACATCCGCTCCGAGCATGGAGGATTCCGCCAACCACCCCATCTTTCACCAACCATATCCAGCTCCAGCTGCCGCCACCCGTTCCGCAATTCCGCCGACCACCACCGATGCCATGTTCCGACTGCCGCCGCCCATACCGCAATTTCCTCACAAACCGCTGGCGTTTGCGCACATCCCCATGGGCCAGCGCCAACCTTTGCCATCCAATTCATATTCCCATGCACTAAGATACCACCGGCTGGATTTTCCCACTTATGACGGCACCGACGATCCCCTTTCCTGGTTAAACAGGTGCAACCAATTCTTCCGCGGTCAGCGTACAGAGGAGTGGGACAAGGTATGGCTCGCTGCGTACCACCTCACCGGGATTGCTCAGCAATGGTACTTCCAATTGGAGCGAGACGAAGGACAGCCCAATTGGGACCAGTTTAAAGAGCTTTGCCACATGAGGTTTGGACCGCCTACCCGCAGCAATCCTTTGGGGGAATTGACTCGCCTTCGGCTGACTGGATCCGTCAGTGAGTACCAGACCAACTTCTTGGCCTTGCTTTGTCGGGCGGATCGCCTACTACCGCTGCAGTAGGTGCAAATTTTCACCGCCGGATTGGTCGAGCCTATTCGGACCGACGTTGAATTACAGCAACCAGCTAGTCTCCAGACGGCAATGAGCCTCGCCCGCGCATATGAGCGGCGTGCGCACCTCACGGTCGGTACTACTACCCCATCATCAGCACCACGGCCCTGGCATACACAGCATCGATCTCCATCGACACCGACTCCAGCTGCAGGTCATTCGCACGAGACGCCACCACTGGCTGTAGTTTCCAGCGGGCGTCCGGCAAAGCCGTTTCGCCGCCTCACTCCAACGGAATTGGCCGAACGCCGTTCCAAGGGTTTATGCTACAACTGCGACGACAAATTTCTGCCGGGGCACCGTTGCAAGCAACCCTTTCTGACCTATATTGATATGAATGAAGATGGCAACCCGGAAGCAGATCACCTGGGGCTGCACGCCATTGAAGCCGAAGAACCCTCACCTGACATATCCCTCCACGCAGTCACAGGAGTATCAAACGGGGGTACCATGCAGCTTGCGGTTACCATTGGAACTCACTCCTTCGTCGCCCTTGTTGACTCAGGCTCTACGCACAACTTCTTAAGTGCTCACGCTGTACAATTGGCAGCGCTTCAGCTGCTTCCTCGTCAGGGCCTACGCGTCAAAATAGCGAATGGGGAGCAACTCGCTTGCACGGGATTCTGCAATGATCTCCAGCTTTTGGTCAACCAGACCCCTTTTTCCATCCAGGCCTATGCAATACCTTTGGATGGCTTTGACATTGTCTTAGGGGTTCAATGGCTGAAGACGCTTGGTCCCATCCTTTGGGATTTCGACGACCTCACCATGATGCTTTGGTTGAAGGGACACCGGGTGCAATGGCAAGGACTTTCATCTCCTCCATCTGTGCATGCGCTAGTCCAATCCGACCAGGATGCACTGCAACCCCTACTGGCTGAATTTGATGACCTCTTTGCTGAACCTTCGGGACTTCCTCCGCCACGACCGCAGGATCATCGCATCACCCTCCGTCCAGGCGCAACTCCAGTTTCTGTGCGACCATACCGCTACCCGCATCATCAAAAGGATGAATTGGAGCGGCAATGCAAGGAGATGCTCCACCGAGGTATGATTAGGCCCAGCCAGTCATGTTTTTCATCTCCAGTCGTCTTGGTAAAAAAGCATGATGGCACTTGGCGATTCTGTGTGGATTATCGTGCCCTCAATGAGTTGACAGTCAAAGACGAATTTCCGATTCCTGTGGTGGATGAATTATTGGATGAATTACGGGGAGCTCAGTTTTTTACTAAACTCGACCTCCGATCGGGATATCACCAAGTACGCATGCACCCCGATGATATCTTCAAAACAACATTCCGGACTCACGAAGGCCTTTTTGAGTTTTTGGTCATGCCCTTTGGATTGACGAACGCACCGGCCACATTTCAAGCCTTGATGCAGGCAATTCTTCGTCCTTATTTGCGCCTCTTCGTCCTGGTTTTCTTCGATGACATATTAATTTACAGTTCATCATGGGCCGAGCACCTCCAACACATCCGCATGGTTTTCTTGCTGCTTCGTCAACATGCCTTGTTTCTTAAGATGTCTAAATGCTCCTTCGGCTTGTCTTCAGTCTCGTATTTGGGCCACATCATTTCCGACGGACAAGTAGCCATGGATCTTGCTAAGGTGCAAGCAATTTCTGACTGGCCACAACCCAAAACAATTAAAGCATTACGTGGGTTTTTAGGCCTTGCGGGCTACTATCGCAAATTTATTCAGGACTTTGGCAAGATCACAGCTCCTCTTACAAACTTGCTTAAAAAAAGAGGCATTCGGCTGGTCCCCCACAGCCCAGAAAGCTTTTGAAGCCCTTAAACTCGCGTTGTCAGCAGCACCGGTTTTACACATGCCCGATTTCACCCAAAAGTTCATTGTGGAATGTGATGCTTCCGGGTCAGGCATTGGGGTAGTTCTTCACCAAGGACGGGGACCCATCGCATTTTTCAGTCGTCCAGTAGTGCCACGTCATTCCAAGCTCCCCGCGTATGAGCGTGAATTAATTGGATTGGTCCAAGCCGTGCGTCATTGGAGACCATACCTCTGGGGCCGCGCTTTTCTTATCCGCACAGACCACTATAGTTTGAAATTTCTACTTGATCAGCGGCTCTCCACCATCCCTCAACATCACTGGGTGAGCAAACTATTTGGCTACGATTTTTCCATTGAGTTTCGGCCGGGCCGCCTCAACACTGTCGCGATGCTTTATCGCGGCGTGAGTATCCTCCGCCCAGCCTGATGGCCATATCATCGCCTGCTCTCTCACTTTTTCCCGAATTGCGCAATGAAGTGTTACAGACTCCAGCTCTGCAGCAACTCCAGGCAGATATCACTTCGGGTAAATTGGCGGCTCCATGGTCCATACGGGATGGCCTGATTTTATACTCCGGCAGAGTTTATGTGCCAGCCTCCTCGTCTTCGTTGCAGCACATCCTCACTTCAGCCCATGCAGCACATGAAGGCATCCAAAAGACTTTGTGCAGACTGCAGCGGGATTTCTTCATTCCAGGTGCCAAACAACTTGTTCAGGAATTTGTGAGAAACTGCATCATTTGCCAACGCAATAAAGTAGAGCAATTGCATCCCGCGGGCCTCCTTCAACCACTCGAAGTTCCCACTCAACCATGGTCCGACATTGCGATGGATTTCATTGAAAGGCTTCCTCGCGTACACGGTAAATCGGTCATCCTTTCAGTCATTGACCGCTTCTCCAAGTACGCTCATTTTATTCCATTGGTCCATCCATATTCCGCCACAACGGTCGCTCGCGTCTTCTTTGATGAGGTCGTCCGCCTTCATGGGATCCCTACTTCAATTGTCAGTGACCGTGATCGGGTCTTCACAAGCAATTTTTGGCAAGACTTGTTTCGTCTAGCGGGAATTCGCCTCCACCTTAGTTCCGCGTACCATCCCCAATCCGATGGCCAGACTGAAACAGTCAACAAGGTGATCGCCATGTATTTACGCTGCCTAACTGGCGACCTCGACAATGGGTGGATTGGTTACCTTGGGCCGAATATTGCTATAACACTTCATTCCATTCAGCTCTTCGTACAACTCCCTTCAAGGTGGTATATGGCCGGGATCCACCTTCCTTGCGCACATATGAAAAGGGAGAAGCAGTTGTTCAAGCTGTGGAAGTTTCTCTATTAGCTCGGGATCAACTCCTTCGTGATATCCGTGATCGTCTTCTTCAAGCCCAGGCATATGCTAAGAAATACTATGATCAACATCACCGTGATATTTCCTTTGTCGTGGGTGATTTGGTTTGGTTGCGCCTTCTTCATCGGCCGGCTGCTTCTCTTGGCATCGCTTCAGCTAGTAAGCTCGGACCAAAGTATTTTGGCCCCTACAGGATTGTCGAACGGATTGGTTCCGTTGCCTACCGCCTGGATCTTCCTCCCGGCGCCAAACTCCATGACGTCTTCCATGTTGGGGTGCTTAAAAAGTTCCAAGGGACTCCTCCACCGTCTCCCCCGCCACTGCCGCTTCTTCACCATGGCCGGGTATTGCCTACTCCACTGCGTGTATTGAAATCAGCACGGCGGCAAGGTCTGCAACACCTCCTTGTGCAGTGGCTGGGCACTGCAGTAGCAGATGCATCATGGGTGCCACTGCCTCAATTTCAGGAGTCTTACCCCGAATTTCAGCTCGAGGACGAGCTGCTTCGCGAGGAGGGGAGAAATGTTATAGTCTATAGACGTCGCACAAAGCAGCCTTAGTGCTGATTCAATTGAAGTAGTATTGCAGTTTTCTTTCCAAGTCCAATACAAATCCGGATAGGACTCTAAATAGGAGTCAGTCTCGGATTGTTAGTAGGAGTCAATTTCGGATTGCTATAGTATCTTATATAAAGCATTGTAATCCCAGTATTTGGGAAGCAAGAAGTAATAAAGAAGTTATAGTATTAGTTACCTTCTCCCCTGTTCCTGCTGGCGGCGTGCAATCTGGGGAATCCTGGCCGCCGCCAAGGTCAAGGGCTTCCGCCGGCAAGTCACGGCTACGCATTGAGGTCCAAGGGCTGTGACACTAACCTTTGTCCTTTCATAAACCTAACCTTTTCACTGTCATTAGGATTATATACACAAAAGAAAAAGATTTTGCTCCCCCAATCATCAGGGAGCTTCTTCTGCATCCACTGCATGACAATCGACGCCATCCAACAAAATGCGGCATCAACTTCTGTTCTGTTTTGTACACTTGACAATCTATGGAAAGAATCAAGCATCTACTGCAGATAAATTAGCCTCCTGAGAAATTTCCAGGGAGGCCAACTATTTCATTCGTCGTGCTGAAATTATCCTTTGTGTTCTCAGGAAGGTCACGCCCTTCCAGTGTGCCATCTTGCTGGGTCATGGAGACGTTTGTGCCATTCAACAGGATCTGTTCAAAGAATTGATACGTATACAACTAAGGCATAGCTAGTTGACCAGCATAACAAATTCAAAGTGAAAACGGAATACCCCATGTTGAACAAAAGAGCAAAGAACAAGCATGGAAAGACAGACAATGTGTACGGTTGTGGCCAACAACAGCATTTATCAGTAAGAGAAATTGAAGGATATGGCATTTCTTGAATTACATTGAACTCATAAAATGGCATCCATTGCCCTGAAAACAATCCTAACAAGTTATGTGAAGTGCACAGCATTTGTATTTTGCCAGTTAAGAATATGACCTAGTAGCAGCAGCAAAATGGTGAGCTAGTAAGTGATCTTGTTTATGGATGCTCATTTCTCGTTCAATTTCCTTTGTTTTGTTTCCTCAAAGCAGAAAAGCCATTTCTTCAGTTTGAAACAACTGATGCACCTACCATTTGTTTGATTCACCAATGCCAAAAATTTGTTTCCTAAGACTACTTCCAATAATAAAAAAGAAATGCTCATCTTATGCACTTCTTCAGTGGTCATAACTCATAAGCACCTGAAGAATACAAAGGCAGGCAAGCAGCCTAAATTATGTCAAAAGTGTTAGTAGGCAAGGCACTGTAACATCTTTTACATTACAGTGAAACGGTATTTTATGTGTTGTGACCCTAAAAAGATTGTTGGGTGACAAAGCTTCACAAATGACCCAAAAAAACTATTTTGTAAAACAAACATCTGTGACTTAAATATTTTCGATTGACATTACATAGAATTAATGATACAAATTGAAGCACTATGTTTTACCTGATTACCACTTTCAGTGTGCTTGGGATCAAATAGCATAGGACGGCAACGCTTGTCTTCATTCATCAAGCTTGAATTCTGGAAGTGATTTATAAGTGCAGCTTTCCCCTGTATTCGAGCATATGCTAATGAGACTACTTTCTCACTATTAAAATTTTCCCATTTCCGACCAGCAAAAGCCTGCAAAAAAGTAAACGCTGAATGGTTACAAGCTTTTGTAATTGTTGATTTTGATCATTCCCTAAACGCTGTGCCAACTTTAGCAAAAAAATTAAGTAGCCTATCACTTTCTACCTGACATTATTTATGTATATCATCCATGTCCTGGCAGTTATAATCAAGGCATTTAATCGAGCAATTCTCAGCAACATAAGTAATAACAAGCTATAAAACTTAGCAATATCCTTAGTCTATATAGGATTGTAAACTTTGCCTCGGTCAAGTTTTCTATATCCCTATTTTTATATAAGATCTAAAGCTTCCTCTTGAATATGTTCTTCTATATTCAGATGGACCTTCTAAAATGTTACAAAAGGTAGGAGTACAGGAAAACATCAGAATCTGAACCATAAAAAATAAAATATTTCAAGCAAACAATTATGAGGTTTCTGGAACATGTGCCATCTTTCTAGTAATAGCACAAAGCCACAAACACAATATAAAGAGGTCTGACTTAGGAAACAACCTGATAGAATGATACAATATAAGCAGGAGATGCCATATTGATGAAGGCATAGCCAACATTGCATTTATTCTGCAGAAATTGAAGCTCAAAATCAGATGTAGATAAAAAATATTACCCTGTCAGAATAGTGTGCTATTTATCAAGCAAAAAGTGTTACCTTGAAATCAATAGGCAAGTAGAAGAAATCATAGGTCCCTTCATGAGTTTCATCTATTACTTCTAAAAGCATATTCGATGTATACCTAAAGGTATAGTAAATCGTGAGCAATAAAAGCAGGGCAACATGACATTGTAATAAGTAATAACATAAATAACTGCCAGGTGATTCAAGTAAATTCGTACTTGTTTGGTATGTTCTTTATCATCAATGTTGTCCGAGTATCTTTTCCAGTAATGATCTTCTCCAAGTCTAGTTGATACTGCATCCTGCTATCTTCTTGATAACCAGAGTTTGTAACTGCCTGATTTCGGCCACGCTCAAGTAGACTCTCAAAACCAACTAAACCTGGATCATCAAAGGAAGGATTTACAAAGAAATGAATTCTCATGAAATCGGTGTTATCGCTCAAAAAAATATCAGTGTTATCGTTCAAAAACTAAGGACTCTAATATTTATTACCATTTTGCATGGATGGAACATTAATGCGGGAATGCGCACCAAAGTTCTGCACAAGGCCTCCACCACCACGGCTGGGACCCATGCTGCCAAACTTAGCCTGCCTCATGTAAGATGTCTCTGAGGACTCAGGATAATAGCCAAAGTTACTCTCCAAGGGCAAAACAGATGGGGCAGACCCAACATGATGCTGGGAGAAGTGCTCCAATGGCCCAAAGGAACCACGAAGGTTCCGACACATACCACCCTGGTGTTGTGTGTGGTTATTGGTAAAAAGTAAATTGCTAAGAGGTGGAGAATGGAAGGCTGAAGGTTGACAATGCTCCCTCATGGTATTCTTACTACCCCAAGGAAATGGTGTTCCAGTCATTGTTGTGAAACCAGATGCAGTAGAAGCCGACGAAGCTGTGGAAGACACAAGTGGGCTTGCACTCACAATTCCAGCATGATTTTCTGGAAAAGAATGTGAGTTATGAAAAGTAGGGGACCCATGAAACATATTATCAGCATGGTTATTCCTATAGGAGCTCTTCCCAGTGGGTGACTTCATGAGAGGATATCCTGAAGATAACCCAGAAAGATGGTTACTGCCCAAAGGACTCATCCCTCCACTAAACGCAGTTTCATTGAGTGCATTCAACTGATTGTGTTCTGTTGGGCTCATAAGTTGGGACCACAAACCTGCCAACAAATTGGAACACTCCAAAGTTTGAATTGCTCTATATTAACATCAATTTAGGAGAAGAATAAGGAACTAAATGATGTTGAGTCAGCGCTAAAAAATACTAGTAATACTTGGTGGAGAGTTGGCAGAAGGTGAACCAAGATGGAAAGTATTAAGTCTTGTTTCATCTTGCTCAAAGTCATGGTTAAATTGCTGTATGAAACTGCAGAATAAGAAACAGAACTCTGAGAGTGTAGACAGCCAAGGAAAATAATGAATGTCTGAATGCAGAAGAAAAAGGATAGAATAGAGGATTCCATATTAGAAATTTTCTTTTTCTTAAATAAATCATACCACCATGGCCATTTGCGAAAGATAGACAGGAGTGCCACATTCTAACACAAACCGTCAGAAAATTGACACAGTTAGCAAATGCATTGTTCTAGATAGAAATCATGGGATGATAAAAAAAAATCAATGTTTAAGAGTTATAACATATAAAGCAGGAGATCATGTCAAGGCTGCTCTACTTTAAGGCAAAGAAGCCGGACAAATGCTGGAACTTTTCAAGTAGAAGGTTCAATTGATAGCCAACAGGCCACTCCATTTAGAAACAGATTGAATAACTGTATGAAACAGGACTTAGGAGATTGGAAGCAACTATGCCATATCCAATATTCATAATGCTAAATAAACAGTTAAACACAAAATACAACATCATAGGAAGAGGGTAATCTAGAATTTTAACAGTAACTGAACAAAGAAAACTAGGTGGCTATGAAATAACATCTCAGCAAAGAACATGACAGAATGCAACCAAGCTTAATCAATTGTTGGTTTGGTTAATCTTTATAGTGTTTTGAGATTGGAACAACTATGGTTATAATGTTCTTGAGGGCACACAAAGGGCTCATGATGCGCAACAATACAGACCTTCGACGAGCTCCACCAGGACGGCTAGGTTCCAACTTTACCCGTTTTCCTGCAATATCACTTTTGTTTAGTGACCGAAGGGCTGCTTCTGCAGCCCTGACATCATAGAACTCAATAAATCTATGGTGCCGCTTTTGTGGTGTCTCTCTTATCTGCGGGAATGGAAAGCATGAAATCAAGTAAAATATGGTGTTCAACATAATTTTAATAAATTAATTACTTTTTGTAGAAGGATAAATTAAATACTAATTAGGTCAGTCTCATAATACTTCTACCAGAAAAATGCTGTTCATTATGATTCACATAATCACATATTAGTATGTAATGATTGGATGAGTTAGAAAGTAGAAGTACTTACCTCCCTCACTTCACCAAATGCACCAAAAATTCGAAGGAGTTCTTCATTTGAAACTGCTGGTTCCAAATTAAAGATCACAAGGGTTCCTTGGTTCATATCTTTATCGGACGGATTCTCCTGTAAAGACAAATCAAATAAATCAGCAAACGATGATATTGAGAAGAGGAGAAATGCAAATAGCTGACAGAAGAATTGACCTTGGGAATCGAGAAGTGAATGTCAAGCTTCCTCCTCCTTAAAGGTTTATTTTGCAATGTCCGCATAGCAGTTCGTGCATGACGAATATCATAATAAGATATCATAACGAATCCTCTGTGTTTCGTTGCAGTGTACATAGACCGAATGTCCCCAAATGGCTGAAAGGATGCATGGTTAGCAAAGCCATAATAATGACTATACAACTATACATGATATATTGGCCTGAAGGAAATGAAATGTGAAAGCTTTCTTACAGAAGGTGAAACTGCAAATTTAATCGAGTCAAATGTACAAAATAGCAGCTGTTTAGGAAAAACATGCGTAGATACTGTGAAGTGACAAGTTTTTTATGCCAATTTGTTTGGCACAAGCAGCAATTTTTTGTGACTGGACATAACAGCACTGGTATGGTGTACCGTTGAATGAAAAGATGTGTTTTCATTTGCAGTAGAAGTTGTTGTCAAAGACAAAAAATAAAGTCCAAAGGGCATAGTTAAGTTTCTTTTGAGTAATATAAATTCAAGTAAAAAGGTTATTTTGGTACATTTCAACAGCCATATTATGATTACTGACAAAATATAGACTGACCAGCATCCCTACTGTATTGTTCGAAGCTGTCTGTATGCATGTGTGTAACTCTTTCAAAATTATGTGAAAAGTGAAAGCAATATTTTAAAAAGCACATGATGGAAGCTCAGTGGCCAAGTGTTTTAATAGTGTATATCAGCAATGTAGCGGGCGAAACATGCTCAGCTGTATTTACAAAATATGAAGTTGATCTACCAATCCTAAAGAAAAATCCAAAATATAATAAATCCTATATGGCCAATTGGCCATGACAAATATCTAAAATAAGACTGGAGCATACTGTTATGAATATTGTGCATATATTGAAGAGACCCAATGGGCAATATATATAGGGAGTACAAAGAGATATTACAGGGGAATATGCCGATTCCTATTCTATCTCTAATACTCTTAACACCCCCCTCAAATGCAAGGCGTATGCAATAGCATTGCATTTGAAAAAGGGTGAACACTTAAACAAGAAAAATCCGAAGTCGGAGTCTTGATAATGTCGTCGTTGCGTGCAGTTTTTGAATAAACTGTCAAATCAAACCGAAGAGGAATAGATAGAAGCATGACGGCGCAGATCGAAGCCCGAGATGGCGGCGACGCAGTGCACAAAAAGCGCAACGGAGGCGCAGTGCAAAAGAAGCGTGGCGACTTTAGAAACTCGGGGCAGCGGCTTAAAGAGAAGCGGCGGCATCATAAAGACTTCTACGATCTGCACGCTGCTCAGATAGTAGAGCGGCGGCTGCTGCCATGCAAAAGAAAATTCATACACCTCTATGACTGACAATAAATTGGTGGACTCGCACGGCTTAGACGAACTAAAAATTAGAGACTATGGATTTGGTTGGACGGAATAAAAAAACTCACAAACGGGAGTGAGGAGGGGGCGTGAAGAGAGAGGGAGAGGAGGGGATCTTTTGATGGCTACTCGAGACCTCTGATTTCTTTTGCTGATTTCTTTTCGGCAGTCTTAGGTTATTTTTCGTGAGTCTTATGTCGCGTCTATCCAAGTCCGTAGTTTCTAATTTTTTTCGTTCGTCCAAGTCGTGCGAGTCCACAAATTTATTGTCGGTCATAGAAGTGTAGGAATTTTCTTTTGCATGGCAGCAGCCGCCGCTCTATTCTCTGAGCCGCGTGCAGATTGTAGGAGTCGTTATGATGCCGCCGCTTCTCTTTAAGCCGCCGCCCCGAGTTTCTAAAGCCGTCGCGCTTCTTTTGCACTGTGCCTCCGTTGCGCTTCTTGTGCATTGCGCCGCCGCCATCTCGGGCTTCGATCTGCGCCGTCATGCTTTTATATATTCCTCTTCGGCTTGATTTGACAGCTTATTCAAAGGCTGCATGCAACGACCACATCATCAAGACTCGGACTTCGGATTTTTCTTGTTTTAGTGTTAGCTCTTTTTCAAATGCAATGCTATTGCATACGCCTTGCATTTGAGGGGCGGTGTTAAGGAGATAGAGTTGTATTAGGATATAAAGTTTGTATTCTATTCCATATATGCCTTATCTCTATATGGCATATCCTCTTGTACTCTCCTATATATATGGCCCTTTGGGTCTCATATCAATATACACAATATTCATAACAATATTGTTACACATGCAGATACAGTGGATCAGAAACTCAGACAACTATTGATTCAACAATCTCACTTTGATCAGATATGTATGGTGGAACCTCCTTTGATTGTCAATTTGTCATGAACTGTGAACCTTTATCCATGCACGTCTTACAGCACTATTTGCTGAGGACCAAATGCCATCATGAACTGTGAACCTTTATCCATGCACGTCTTACAGCACTATTTGCTGAGGACCAAATGCCATATTACTGAACTGAGAAGGGAGTACATTTAATCATGCCTTGCAGTATATAAGGCCGTGTTTGTGTTCAACAGGGCATAAATCTAGCTAAGTTCAACTTGGACTCGAGGTCACAAGTTGTGTTGAAGCCTTATGGGTTATCCATGTTCAGCACGTATTGTCTAATTAAAGCTTAATATTAATGCTTATGAGACTCTGGCATGGGAATTTGTAAGTTTGACATGTAATGTGTGGACATACTCGCATACTGCTACTCTAGCACAGCTCGTTATTGTTATGAATATTGTGTGTATATTGATGAGGCCCAAAGGGCAATATATATAGAGAGTACAAGAGGATATATGGAAGAAATACAAGTCATATAAGGAAACAAATAAGAGCCCTATTCTATCTCTAATACCCTTAACACCCCCCCACAAATGCAAGGCGTATGCAATAGCATTGCATTTGAAAAAAGGGTTAATACTAAAACAAGAAATATCCGACGTCCGAGTCGTGATAAAGTCGTCGTTGCGTGCAGTCGTCAAATAAACTGTCAAATCAAGCCGAAGAGGAATATATAGGAGCATGACGGCACAGATTGAAGCTTGAGACGGCGGCGGCGCAGTGCACAAGAAGCGCAACGGAGGCGCGGTGCAGAAGAAGCGCGGCGGCCTTAAAAACTCGGGACGGCGGCTCAAAGAGAAGCGGCGGCATCATAAAGACTTCTACGATCTGCAGCGGCTCAAGGAAAAGAGCAGCGGCTGCTGCCATGCAAAAGAAAATTCCTACACTTCTATGACTGACAATAAATTTGTGGACTCGCACGGCTTGAGCGAACTAAAAATTAAAGACTACGGATTTGGATAGACGCGATTGAAGACTCACGAAAAATAACCGAAGCCTGACTCAATACTAGCAGCGGAAAAAAAAATTCATGTTCGCACAAAAACACACCTCACCCCGTCTCTTCCCACCCGTCCCTAAAAAAAACCCGACTCACTCAAACCCGCACGACTGGGTCCCTCTGTCTCTTCACTCCCTCCCGTCTCTCTCGCACAGGCGGCGGCTGGCGCCAGCAGGATGCAGCAACCGGGAGAAGACGGCTCCCCGGGGTGCCCAGAGCGGGCGCGGGTGACGATGGCCCAGCGACAGCCCGCCGAGATCCGGTCCGGGCGAGAGTTGGCCTGGCGCGGCGGCCGGATCTGGCCAAGAGAAGACGAGCCGGATCTGGGCGGCGGCTGGCGAGAGGTGGCGGCCTCAGGCGGGTGATGGCTCGGCGACCTCGAGCAATGGCGCGGCGGCCTCGGGTCTCCCACGCCCGAGGAGGGCGGCGGTGGCCAGAGACTAGGAGGCGGCGGCAGCCCAACGAGGTGGCCACCCACATCCGAGGACGACGGCGGGGGTGACGTCCGCACGCGAGACGGTCGGCGACTTGGAGATGGCCGCCCCCAGGAGCAGAGATCGATTCTCCCGGGGGTGGCGGCAGCGGAAGACGAACGGAGGCTAGATAGAGGTTAGGGTTTTTAACCTAAGCTCTGATACCATGTTATGAATATTGTGTATATTGATATGAGACCTAAAGGGTCATATATATAGGAGAGTACAAGAGGATATGCCATATAGAGATAAGACATATATGGAATAGAATACAAACTCTATATCCTAATACAACTCTATCTCCTTAACAAATATATAGTCCACATGTTTGTGGTACACTCCCTATAGCTAAATACAAAGTAGCATGGCATGATTATCCTAAAATCCCTGCCAATGCAACAATGTTTTGTCTTAAAGGTGTCTCTTGTTTCCTGTGGCTTGTAATATCTGTTGGTAATAACAGAAGATCCATGATTTACAGTAATAAGATTTTCAAGGCTCTGATCTCTTTGATCATGAGAAGGTTTCATTTCTAGCCTACCCTAACTTGTTTGGGATAAAAGACTTTGTTGTTGTTGTTGCAGAAAAAAAAACATTGTTCATCAATACTTTTACACTATACATTTCATCATTTAAATTTCAATACGCCAGCAACAAACAAGAGGAAGTGAGGAACTTCCATTTTTCAGTCAAAGTTAATTTACTACAAGAATGAAATATAAGAAAATGCATTCTGAAAGAAGAAAAATAGTCAAAGCATAAAACGGGACAAATGTAGCGGGGAATATGTTAAGTTGTCAACTATCTAGATTTCAAGAAGGCTCTACCTGACCATATCTGGTTAAAATCATGAAGAAGAGCAAGCAACAAAAGAATCAAACCTGCATGGAATTAAGTACATACCTCAAACATTAAGCGCAACTCTGAGTCTTCAACATTACTATTAATGTTCCGCACAAACAAAGTCCTGGAGGGGTGTTCACCATATGGATGCTCGCCAATCACTGTCCCAACACCATTTTGGAGGCTGTATTGACTACTGCTACTTCCAGTGCCATTGATGAGACTAGCCTTTGCCTCACCAAAGGTGATGCTTTCCAGAGGGTCAACATCCAGCTCCATACCCCCACTATTACGGAAAACATCATATTCTTCCAATTCCTCGGGTTGGGTTTGCAGTTTAACATGATCAAAATCATTTATTACTCCAGCTAGGAGCTGTTCTTCGTCATCTGGTAACAGGTCTCTAATCAAATGCTGGGCAACATCATCCATGGGATCTGTCTCCCTCGTATTAGTGCCTAGCCGCTTTGTTATGGGAAACATATCATCCATTGGTTGAGCAAGTTGTCCCCTTTCTTTACCTGGCACTGCATGAGACACAATAAGTGAGTTCCCATATGGGAATTAATCACAGGTTAACAGATAAACACATTTTCGTACATTTCCGAAATGGGAGAACTGATGGCAACGAGCTGGAGAATAAGACAGAATCACTAGATCCATTAATTGTACTTGCAGAAGAAACTCCCCACGCCCATATGTTTCTCATCTGATGAGTCTTTTTGGATGGAATATTTGCAGGTTCTGTAGAACATCACAAATATGATCTGAATAGAATCTAGCAAGGTTTCATCAATATTAGTGGCATTACAGCACCTGATAATTTCGCATTATCCTCGGGCTGCTCCATTACATCAAACTGAAAAGTTTGAAACCATTATCAATGTTGATGTACAACAATTAGCACCGTGCATAAAAACAAACAAACCTATTTACGCTTAATGGCACCCCATTAAAAACAAACCAAGTCCTAGAAAATAATAAGGAAAGTAAGCACTCACCCAACAGTAATATAGTCAGAAAGCAAAGGAAATATACACTTCTTCAGGCAAAAGTGGAATATGCCAAACATCAAGATTCAGAGAGGAAAGAGGAGTACCTTTTCAAGCTTTATTTTTTAGAATGCAAACCTTCTAGCATACCATTTTAGAACAACAGGGCCACAACCACCTCAGTCCCACTACTACTAATGAAACCAAAAGACATATTCAGGTACGAAATAGAATCACAAAACCACATTTGATACCTATGGAGCCCAAATAATGAAAACCTTATTTCACAAACGTATAAATCAGTTTCAAAATTGGTTTCGAATAAAACCCTTTGATATTTCTACATGGAGCAAACAAATTTACATTACAAGTGAGTGTATCTTGGAGCCATCAAATGTATGTTTCACTACTGACATATCAATCGCCTCATCTAAAATAAACCGAATGTTTTCTTATCGCAATGGACAGACCGTAATCAAATAATAAATCAATACTTGCAAAAGTCGTTACCCCAGTCATAGCAAAGAACGAACAAATTAGGGAAAAGTGATGCCAACCATTAACAAAGTCGGAGCTTACCAAGAAAGGAATTAACCGAAGCCCGGATGAATCCGCACTCCACTCAACTAGGGCCGAGGGCTCCTTGGGCCGCTCCTGCTTCCGCTACTGGCTCCGCGCTCAAAAGAACCCGTTCCAGAGGCGACCTGGGGCGTACGCCACCCCCGCAATGGCTTGGTCGCCGCCTCGCCGCACCACTCCCACGCCCTCCCCTCAAGACGCCCAAGACTGTAACTCCGTGGGTCGGTTCGGCACGGGCGCGGCGGGCAAGCCGGGAGGCGCGAGGAGGAGAGCAGCAGAGAGGGAGGGAGGCAGAGGGAGAGGGGGAGAGGAAGGCTGACGGGATGGAAGTGAGGCGAGGGATATTGCACCAACCTCTTGGATCTTCTATCGCAGGCTTTTTGTCGCGGCTGCGCAGGGGAGGGTTGTGGCATGTGTCTTCTGATAGAGTACAAATGTTCGGTTTGGGTTAGAGGTAGGGGTGAAAACGGGTCGGATTCGGACGGATATCGCTATTACCATATCCTAACCTATATTTTTTCTCCGGATTCGGTACCAATCGGATTCGGTACCAATCGGATTCGGTGTCAGATCGGTCGGGATTAACCCATTTCGTTTGCACCCCTACTTATTTGTAAGGAATGCATACAGTGCAGTAAATGGAGTAAGACGCACTGATTTGATATTACTATTTAATAGCTGATGTGGAAGATTTTATTTTACCATTGCAAAAGAAAATGAAACGTCAAATAGTAGCACTAACCTGAAATCAAACTTGAAGATGTATCGGATTCGGACGGATATTCGGATTCGGACGGATATTGTTGTTACCATATCCTAACCCATATTTTTTTTCTCCGGATTCGGTACTAGTCGGATTCGGTACCAATCGGATTCAGTGCCGGATCGGTCGGGATTAACCCGACCCGTTTTCACCCCTAGTTAGGGGTGCAAACGGAGCGGATACGGACGGATATTGCTCATCCCGTATCATTTTCCATATTTTCTGTCAGAGTCGGAATCGGACACGGATAGTGCCGGATGTCACTATTCATAAATTTCATCTTTTTCTGAACTTTTGGTTTTTTGTTGAGCTTTTTTGCCGGTTCTTTTTTCCCGTATTTGTTTGTATTATATGTAATGGGCTAACATATTTTTTATATTTTTTTAATTTTTTAAATTTAATTATGCTAAATAAGCCTCTGTCAGCTACAGTGCTTTTTTAGTCAGCTACAGTGCTTTTCAGCTATAATAGTATAGATCTTTAGCTACATACAAAGAACTGCATTGATTTTCTAGGCGAAAAAGAAAAGAGATAATACATAGAATTGCAGTTGCCAGTTGTAGTCCAATGGTAACACACCGTTTTTGTGGGTTAGCTAACGTTTGAACCATAACTGAATAGGTTTATAAGGTCAATTGTTTAGTTATAAATGGCATTTTTTTTGCCAGATACATGAAGAACTACAATTACTAGTCGGAAAGGGAAGAAGCAATGGCTCTCTTTTGGATAGATATAATGATAACGGTTGTTTCTAAATAAAAAGGAAGAGGTAATGGCTAAAAGTTCCGTTGATTGAGACCGGCCTCATAGCCAAGAGGGGATGCGTTAGTGTGCACCAAAGCGAGCTGAGGTTGATCCTCGGTCTCATGGGTGCAGTAGCAGTGGTGTTCGCCACATCCGAGGTAAGGGTGCAAGTGGGCATGTTCACAGTCAATCTGACTACGCCCGTATCCGCCATAAGACATTTTGCGGGTAACGCTATGCGGGCTTCGAGACACTATGCAGGTTTGTGGACTTCGTAGGTTGCCACTGGCCACTCGCGGCAAGCGCACCGGCTGGTGTCACTACGGGGCATGATGTACTTCAATGACCACACCACCAACCTGAGGGCGCTAAGAGCGTCAGCGACGGGTCCTGCTACTTGCAGTCGGAGGTGTTCTCGTTGGAGGCGTTGCAGCCAGAGGTCGTGCACTACAACGCGACCATGCTTATCAAGGTGTAGGCCAAGCTATACCAAGGACAATGAAAATGACATATGGTTCCATGGAGACTAAAGTTCTAGTTTATGTTGCAACTCAATATCATAATAAAAGTCTCGTTCTTTTAAGAAAATAGTACATAATAAAGTCTGAAGTTTGAATCCAGACGATGAGATGTACATTGTCAGAAAATTGACATTCCTTTGAAAAAATCATTAGTACAAAATTAGCCCCTAATTGCTAGCACTTGATTCTGGCTCTGCCCATCTATAACCACCCTTGTTTCAGAACAGCAGGTAGAACCACCTCCATCAGCCTCCCAATTTAGCACTTTTCTTACAGGCAAATTTCTCCTATGCAAAACAAGTGAAATGCACTCGATATATAAATCCCAAACTTGAATTCAGATCTTTGTAGCTTCAACTCAGATTGTAGTAGCTTCAATCAGGAAAGAGGAAACATAGGGGCAACAAAACTGAGATTGGTGGATAAATTCATGCCCCTTGTGTTCTTGATAGGACTCGCTGTTGTTGCCGGCGCGTTCGGCACACTAGATTACCGTGACACACTCGCCAGGTCACTCATTTTCTTCAAGGGGCAACGGTCCGGCAAGCTCCCTCCGGGGCATGACTTGTCATGGCGCGCCGACTCCGAACCCGAACGTCCTGACTAGCGCCATGGTCGCCAACGACCATCACAAGTTCACGCAGTCCGAGCCGGCCACGTACATCAACCGCGCCGCTCATCGGCACGCTGGCCTTCCTGTCTGCCCATCTCCAGCAAAAGTGTGTGCCATCGATTCAATGGCGGCGGCGGCCTCACGATGCATAGCTCAGTTGAGGAGGAAGTAGAGCGGAGGCAGATCGATCGAGAGGAAAGTGAGGAGCAGAGGTAGATCATCAAGCGGAGCTCTAGACAGGCTGCCAGCCTGCCGCAGACTATGCAGACGGCCACATAAAGGTTAGAAGTTAGTCCACGGTGTCCACTTAATGTTTTTTGTAGGATGGGTTAAGTGGGCTCACGGACGGGCCGCGTTCACTTGCATCCCTAACCCGAGGTGCAAAACACCTTGTCTAAAAAACTGTAGTCTGATTGGTAACACATGATTTATGTGGATTAAGTTATAGTCAAATCTATGCTTAGGTTAAACTATAATTCAAAAATAACTTACCTACAGAAGGAACTACAGTTACTAGCAAAAAAGGATGACAATGTCTTTTGAATGGATACAAATATAACTACAATTCTTAGTAAAAGAAGATATGGCTGCCATTTTTATTAGCTGTAATCCCACAGGCAGCTAGTAAACTCAGGGTGTGTTTGGTTTCACCTAATGTTCAAATCTCATCCAAGGTGTTAGGCTATGATTCTCTTAATTTAGGGTCTAGCTCCATATGCAATGGTCCTGTTAGGATCCGCCCAATCCTACGACGGGACAGTCCCAACCAAATCTTACCAGTATTACCCTCCGAAGGATTCCCCGCGCGAGAGGCCATCCACGTCACCCCTGCGATCGCTCCGCCCGGCGCGTGGCTTCGGAATTTCTGTACGGCCAGAGGAGGCAGTTTCCCTGTATTTTCCAAAAATTACTTAAAGGTCCTTTTTCCTCGCGAATAGGTCCCTGCCAGTTTTTTAAGCCCCTCCACTTTGCAGGATAGCGCCCCGCGTTTTCTAAAATACGTACGGGTCCTCGTTTATTACGTACAGGCCCTCGGTTTTTTACGAAAAAGACCTTCGACTTTCTCATTTATTACGTACAGACCCTCGGTTATTTACGAAAAAGACCTTTGACTTTTTCGAAAATACACATGCGCCCTTGATTTTTTTTAAAATTTTTTTAACAAACTCCTCACGGATTATCGCCTCTTTTACTTCGGTACACACGGTAGCTGGCGCGGCGTGGCGCCGCGCCTATGAGGCTAGTTATATAGACATTATTTGTTTTCATATTTTTTGTAGATTTTACAGGTTATGATTATGTAAATTTAGATACTTATACTCATAGAGTATAAAGTATTATCTAATCCTCACATGAATGAAATAAAACATTATAGCCTTCGATTCGAATAGCTGTAGGGTGAAGACTGTTGAGGAACCGTCGCTGGCGACCAGTCCGATCGATTCCTCTGCTTAGAACAAGAACGAATCAATCACAGAAGACAGAATAATAGATTGAACACAGGGAGGTAGAGAGTACTCCTGGTCTTTTTTTATTGCTTTCAATTGCATTAGGTGTGTACAAATATGCTAGTATAGGTCCCTATTTATAGCCTACGGTGGGGTGCCTATAATGAGCCAGGACTCCTGATCCTGGGCCCAAGTTTCTCAACACTCCCCCTTGGGCACTCACTTGACATGATCATGTCTCGTTAAAACTCCATAAAAACCCAGTGGGAAAATTTTGGAGAAAGAGTACATGATATATGTGATGTTGCGATGCACGAATTACCTCATTAAAAATCTTGGTCGAGAAACTTCATGGAAAACTCGTCAAGGGAAAAAGAGTACAATCCACCCAATTTCATTTGGTCTTCAGGACTTTATTCTTTGGGTACTTAATCTTCATGCTCAAGATTTATTAGCGGGCTTGAGAGAATTCTCCCCCTGAATTCTGCACTTCTCTAAGTCTCATCATTCCAATTCCACGCACACACCTTTTAAAACTAGATGCGGGGAGTGACTTGGGGAACAAATCTGCTAGATTTTCACATGACTTAGTATGCAGTACTTTAATCTTGTCCATCTTTTGCAATTCATGTGCATAGAAGAACTTGGAGTTGATATGCTTTGTGAGATGACTCTTCACATAGCCCGTTTGCACTTGTGCAACGCAAGCTGCATTATCTTCATAGATAATCGTGGGGGTTTGTACAATGTTCATCCCACATGACTGCTAGATGTGGTGAACCATTCGGCGGAGCCAAGCGCACTCTCGTGCGGCTTCATACAATGCTATAATTTCTGAGTGGTTCATCGAGGTAGCTACAAGGCTTTGCTTAAACGATTTCCAAGAAATTGCAGTTCCACCACACAGAAATACATAGCCTGTTTGTGACTTTGCGGTATACGAGTCCGACAGGTACCCAGCATCTGCATAGCCAATCAAGTTCAGATCTTGATTTTTCCTGTAAAACAATCCAAGGTTCTTGTTTCCTTGGAGGTATCGGAAGATGTCCTTTATACCCTGCCAATGCCTTTTGGTGGGCTCTGCACTGTACCTTACTAACATGTTCACGGTAAATGCAATGTTCGGTCTAGTGCAGTTTGCTAAGTACATGAGCGCTCCCACTGCACTCAAGTATGGGAATTTCGGTCCTAGGACTTCCTCCCCCTCTTCCCTAGGTCGAAAAGGATCTTTTTCTTGCTGTAAAGACCTCCCGATCATCGGTACTTTCGAGGGAAATGTCTTCTCAAAGCCAAACCTTTCAAGCACCTTCTGGTGTAGGTCGACTGATGTACCAAGATTCCTTCAGGGACATGCTCAAGCTGCAGGCCTAAGCAGAACTTGGTCTTGCCAAAATCTTTCATTTCAAATTCTGACTCCAAGTAGGAGCTTGCTTCTTTTATGTCTTTGTCTGTCCTGATGATGTTCAGATCATCTACATACACAGAGATTATACAGAATCCATTCTGGGATCGCCGTATAAATACACAAAGACATTCTTCATTGTTCGTGTAGCCTTTCTTGCAGAGAAAGTCGCTCAAGCGATTATACCACATTTTTTCAGATTGCTTTAGTCCATACAGTGACTTTCTGAGTTTCACACTGTACAGATTTCTATTTGCTCTGTCTTGGTTCGGGAGAGGGATTCCTTCAGGGACTTTCATATAAATCTCTGAATCCAAGTTACCGTAAAGGTATGCAGTCACAACATCCATCAATTTCATTTCTAAGTTCAAGTTCACTACCATTGAGATCAAATATCTAAAGTTATTCCACTCATGACTAGGGAGTAGGTTTCTTCAGAATCAACTCCAGGACGTTGAGTGAAATCTTGCGCTACTAGCCTTGCTTTGTATCTCACTACTTCGTTTCTTTCATTTCTCTTTCGAACAAATACCCACTTGTGTCCAACAGGGTGCACATGGGGAGGCGTGCGACATACGGGCCCAAACACCTCTTTTTTGTTCAGAGATAGCAATTCAGTTGCTATTGCCTTCGTCCAATCTTCCCAATATGATCTTTTCTTACATTCAGCGAGCGATGCAGGCTCGGGATCAAGATGAATGATGGTGGTAATTTTCTTTGCGAAGAAAATATCGATATTGGCCGTTGTCCTGTTCAGGGACTCTCTCGTGTGCACATAATTTATAGCTATTTCTTCATGAGTTGCTTGTTCTGGAGCGATTGCTTCTTCTAGAGCTTCACCTTGCGCATCGCTTCTTTCAATTGCGGTGGCAAGTCCCTTTAGTTTTTCGGCTCCGATGGGTGCACACACATCCATGCCGATGGGGATATTCAGATCAGGTATGCACTTTTCTGAAGGTGTCATACTTGTGCCAGGTCTCAACTGGCTCCCCTTCTCATTCTGGGGAACTTAAATGATCGGCTGTGATAAGTCCTTCTTATCCTTCTTCACCAGGCGTCCCCGGTTACTTAGGATTCGAGGAACCGGAGTTCTCGTCCTCTTTTTTATTTTTCTGAGTCCTCTGGACGAGATTAGAGATACCTTATGCTTTCTTTGGTATTTCAACCCTCTCCGGTGCAGTGCGTGCAGGCACATGCGACTTAGTCACGCTCTTCAAATCACTAAAGTGATCAGGCAGCTGATTTGCTAATGCTTGCAAATCAATTGTCTTCTAGATTTCTATTGTCTTCTGGACTTCTCTTGTTTTCTGGACTTCTATTTGCTTCATTATTGCGCGTGTCATGTGCATGAATTCCCGTGGCTTACCACGTAATTTTCCAACATTTTTCATCAAGGGGCTGATTTCCTCCCCCTAATGTTGGAAAATTTTCGGTGCTGACCCTTGTGCTAGTTGCATAGGCGGATGGATGTTGTAGGCCGATGGTCTAAAATTGATGAGATTCGCTGCATGTAGGACTGCGAGTCCCAGCATGTACCTGGCAAATTACAATTATGCAAGAGGGATCGGACAATAAATTTAATTCTCTTGATTAAAGCCTCTGCCAAGCCATTTTGGGTATGGACATGCGGTACCGAGTGCTCAACTATAATTCCCATCGCCATGCAATAATCATCAAATGCCTTTGAAGTGAATTCTCCAGCGTTGTCCATTCTGATGGACTTGATGTGATGATCAGGGAACACATTTCTGATGCGAATGATCTGCGAGATCAATTTTGCAAAGGCGTGGTTTCATGTGGACAACAAACCCACATATGACCACTTCGAGGAAGCGTCAATGAGCACCATGAAATACTTAAATGGCCCTGAGATGGGCTGAATGGGACCGCAAATGTCTCCCTGGATGCGTTCTAGGAATGCATGTATTTCATCCTTCACTTTCAGAGTGGAGGGTCTAGTAATTAATTTCCCGGTGGCACATGTAGGGCACACAAAATCTTCATGATTTGGGAAATTCTTCACATTAATATTATGCCTTTGGGAATTATTGATTATGTTTCTCATCATCCTAAGACCTAGGTGGCCTAATCTATCATGCTTGAGACAGAAGAGTTCAGAGCTTCTAAATACTGTCTTTGGGACAGTGTAGGCTGCAAGTGCCTTAATGTTGGTATAATATAGTCCAATTTCTAGTGAAGGAAGTTTTTCTAATACACTTTTCCATTCTCTTCGTGCTTCGTAATGAGCAGGTATTCCTTATCACACTCTTCTTCAGTCTCAATGTAGAAAGTATTAGCGCGAATATCGTTAAAACTTAGGAGAGTTCTAGTCGATTCTGGGTACAATAAGGCTTCTTCAATGACCAAAGTTGTGCCCATTGTGGCTCTTCGTGAACCAATTATTCGTGCATCGCTTCTGGCGATTGTCGTAAGGCTGCCAGTGCTCTTACGAATCGACTGAAAATACTTAGTCTCTCTTAATATGATATGCGTTGTGTCGCTGCTAGCTAAGCACATGTAATATCCCGAAAGTATTCAAAAGAATATTCGAGAGAGAATAATTAAACTAGGGGGAAGGACCAAATAGAAAAGCAACTTATCAGAGTTTTTAGGGGGGTTTCTTCGCAAAAAGGGAGACAACCTGGGCTTTGGCCTTGGCCCAAGAGGCCTAGTGGGAGCCGTCCATAGGGGGGAGGCGCTACCCTCCCCCAAAACCCTAGCCACTCTTTTCCCCCTCCTCCCCACTTGTGGCCGCCCCCCCACTCTCCTTTGGCCGCCTCCCCTGCGCAGCTCCTCCTCCCCTGTTGAAGCCCTCCCGCTGCCGGTGAAGAAGCCCCTGTGGCTGCTGTCCAATAGAAGGATCGCTCGCGTGATGGCCGGCCATACGAGGAAGAAGAAGAGGAGGGGAGGAGACCATCTTCGTGGAGGGTAATGCATCGGCTTCCGGCGTTCTTCAAGGGTAACGAAGAGTCTCTATTGCCGTATGTTTTGTATTAGATGCGTTTATGAGAGACCAGGTGGTCGTGACTCCATGTGAATGATGAGTAATTGAGAAAGGTTTAGGTCAGTCGAGTTTGGTTTGAGTGGTTCGGAGTCGAGTCGTTGCGTGGTGCAATCGGGCTCGGTCGGACTTTGGTCAAATCTGGTCATTTGGGGTTAGGATGCATATTCTAATGTTTTGACAGGTTTTGACTTCATCTGTGGTAAGTGTAATGGTATTTACGCTTTCATGTGTCGAGCGGTGCTATTTGACGTGTTTCTTGTCTGTGTGACTGCAGGACGTCGAGTTGGAGTCGTGGCGAGACACGGTGGACCGGACTAGGCGCAGGTGGCGCTGAGGTCAGAACGGTCGGGATGTGTCGAAGACGACGTGGACTCGAGGTGGTTGCGAGGCGTGCGAGGCAAGGAGCGCGGAAGCTTCCCGGAAGGTGCAGAAGGGGCGAATCGGGAAATTCGCAAGGCTGCACAAGCGGGAGCGGGCTCCGTTGGACGTAGCGGGCGTAACGGGGCGGAGACCCGTTAGCCAGGCGCTATAAAAGGAGAGGAGGGGCTGCATGCCCTCCTTGAGCATTTTTGGAGGGAATTAGGGTTAGCTCTAGTCAAAAGAGGCTTTAGGAGGTGGTTTTCCTTTAGTCTTTAGTGGTTAGAGGAGGCAGAGGTGTGCTCCCTGCTTGTCCCCTACGATGTGTTCTAGGTGAGTGTCCAGAGTGTGTTCATCCCCCTCCCAAGCATGTATGGGTTGAGTTCTTGGCTTGGAGAGGAGAGGGATTGAGTGGAGAGTCTTGTAATCAATCATTCCTCCGAATGTACATGCGTATCGGGACTCCTTTGTGTTCCATTTGATCCAAGGAATGAAATCTGAAGTTTTTATTCTGCTCTGTGCTCTCTGTTCTTCGATGTTCATTTGGTTGATTTCTTGACTCTTTGATTTTCGAGTTCTTGCTTGCTGGGATTGGCCAAAATAAGTTGCTCCATGATGGGTGAGTACCTCAAGATCATTTGATCAAGGATCCCAAGGGGCAACTCCATTTAATCTCAGTTTTGGATTTTTGGGTTGCCCTGTTCTTCTTTTTCCAGTTCTAGGGTTTGAGGTGGTTTCTTGTTTCCCTTTGCAAGATGGGCTGAGTTTTGGCATGGAGAGTCCTATGGCTATTGCTAACATATCTGCAAAGTCTCCTAGCCATAGGATCAAAGGTTTGGAAGCAATTTGATTTTTGGCTCGGGTTGTGCAAAAATTCAGATTTTTACCCATAATCTGAAATTCTTGCTTCTTGGTTTGATTCTCTTGTTTCCCAAGGTCCCCTTACTATTTAGTATGTTGTAGTAAGGCCTTGGATCGAAAAGATTGAGAGCAAATCTTCTTTTTAGCAAAAAATCCGAAGTCTCAAAGTTTCCAGCCTGAAAATCCTGCTGTCTGTCTGTCGGGTGGTACTACCGCTCGAGTACCCGGTACTACCGCCCCAGCGGTACTACCGCAGATAGCATTCCGGTACTACCGCTCGTGGACAGATTTTTCCCGGTTTGATTCTTCTCTCGTGCTGGTCTCTCTTTTTGTGTTCTTTTTGTTGCTGGGGTGTCTTGTGAGCTCTGATCTTCTACCTTTATAGCTCTCATAGCTAATAGAGAAGAAGATAATTGTAGGGGGCGATTTTAAAGATCGACATTCACCCCCCCTCTGTCGCCATTTTGGTCCTACAATTGGTATCAGAGCCGGTTAGCTCTAATTCATAGATCTTAACCGGTCTCAAGAGCCATGGCGACGGACAAGTACTCGACCAAGCCGCCCGTTTTCGATGGCATCGATTACCCCTTCTGGAAGAGCCGAATGGAGACATACATCCAGGCTCAGGGGTACGCTATCTGGCGCAAGGTCAAGGTCCGGTTTGTTGTTCCTGCCGATGAGAACATCAATGCCGGGAATATGCATGATGTTGAGGCAAACGCTAAGGCAAGGAACATCATTATCCAGGGCCTGAGTCGTAGCGAGTTCGATCGCATCTCCCACCTGTCGTCCGCCTACGATATCTGGGTGACCCTCGACGCATACCATGAGGGCACCACCCAGATCAAGACGGTTCGACAGGACCAGTTCAAGCGCGAATACAACAAATTCGAGATGCTTGCTGGTGAGTCCCTAGATGAGTGCTTCGCACGTTTTCACAAGATCTTGAGCAACCTCCGAGCGGTCGGTCTCACATACCCCGACTCGGACAACGCTCGTCAGATGCTTGAGGCACTCGATCTGCGAGTGTGGGAGATGAAAGTGACCACCATCAAAGACACGACAGACCTCTCGACCTTGACTCTTGACGCGCTGTACTCGCGCCTCAAGACTCACGAGATTGACGTTGTCTCTCGTAGGTCGAAGTCACAGTCGATGGCTTTGGTCACTGATCCCAGTTCAGCTTCTGGTCTCTCTTCTGAGTCTTCTTGCGGTTTCTCCCTTGCTGCTCTCTGTGACATAACTGATTATCAGTTAGAGCAGCTTGCGGATGATCAGCTGGCCCTCCTAGCCCGAAGGTTTTCCCATGCCTACAAGGGTAGGAGAGACAGAAAGAGAGGAGGACCAGTCATCTGCTTCGAGTGTGGTGGCCCCAACCACATCCGAGCAAACTGCCCCAAGCTTGGAAAGGGTAAAGGTGACTACGACGGTTCGGGCAAGAACGACTACACCGACAAGAACCGCAACACGAAGCCTTCAGCACCTGCTCCGGGAAAGAAGAAGTTCCGCAACTTCGGGAAGGCCAAGAAGCTCTTCCACCGCGTCCTCACCGCCTTCGACGACCTCGACCTCAGCGAGGTGGAGGGATGGAGCGACGACGACGGGACGGGTGACCAAGAGCCCAAGGATGGCGGCGACGACTTCTCCGGCATGTGCTTCATGGCACTCGAGGGCGAACTGAGCGACAGCGAGCTGTACTCCGACTCGGACGAGGTATGCCCCACCTACGACCAGCTCAATCATGCTTTTCTTAAGCTAGGTGGTTTTCATGCTAGAGCTAGGGCTAGGTGTACCGAGTTAGAGAAGGAAGTAGATAGACTATCACGGGAGCTTACTTCACTTGCATCTACTCCCTCCCGTGATGATTGTGATACTTGCTGTGCTCTGTTGGGTGACATGGAGAAACTAAGGACCTCGCATGATAGTGTGTCCTCCGAGCTTGATATTGTTAAGGTGGAGAATGTTAGTCTGCTTGCTGAGTTAGAGTTGAGTAGGATGGCTGTTACCCTACTTACTACTGATGAGACGACTTCTCCCACCTCATGTGAGGTTAAGGACATTGCTGCTAGAGGACCTTATGCCATGCTCCTTGATCTACCCGAGTCTTGTGAAAATTGCAATAACTTGAAGATGAATCTAAAACGGGCAGATCATAAAATTGCTGAACTACAAGCTTTTTTGCTTGAGCCGATTGATTCATGCTTGAACTGTCCTAAGTTAACTGCTGAACTTGAAGCTGTCTCCAAACAGTTTCAAGAAATGATTGATCATGATAGGAAGTTGGCTCAGTATGCTTCTAAGGACCCTGTTAGCTCACCATGCATTAATTGTAACAAACTAAAATCTGACTTGGTTGCATTGGATGAGAAATGTGTGAAGCTAACTAAGGACCTACTAGAGAAGCCACCATCTGCTTGTATTGTCTGTGCTGAGAAGGGGGAGAAGCCCCAGGGTAAGGTTGAGACGCTTAGCGACGTGAACCAACCTGCTAGCAGTAGGACTGTCCATTCTGAGTCGGCTGTGCGTGCACAAGCCATTCGTTCCTCTGCTATTGGTTCTTTATCTACTTCCTTACCTCCTGCTGTTCCCTCTTCCCCCTGCTCTTCTTGCACCTCTCTCTTCCGGGAGTGTCAGTATCTTATGAAAACTCTCGAGAGATTTGTAGGCGGCAAGAAGAAGCTCAATCTTATTCTAGACCAATCCAAGATTTGCAAGTTCAATCAGGGTCTAGGATATGATTTCTATGAGGACATGAGGAAGCATCCACCTGCTATTCTTAGACCCATAGTAGGAGGTGTGATCGAGGTTGAGCCCAGATCCGATGAGGTTAAGTTTAAGTCATCGGGCTTTGTCCAAGGGATCTCTGACAGAAAGGTGACTTCACCCGCAGCTTCGGCCTCTCAGAAGGCGAAGCCATATCATGCTACTTCTGCCTCTCAGAAGGCGAAGTATCATTGCACCTTCTGTCAAAAGGATGGACACTCGATTGAGAGATGCTTCAGGCGCGCCAAGATCACGCGTAGAGACCGTGTTGAGTCTCTTAGGGGTATTCAGGGTCAGCCCCAGATCCTGAGTGCACCTAAGACCAACACGAGGTCTAGGTTTGCTCCTGTTGCGGAGTTTGGGCAGCATAGAGGACTTGGTTTTTCCGAGTTTTCTGTTTTCCGTCCTCATGCTGCCTCTGGTTGTGTCTTCCGCCGTCCTGAGGGTAGATCTCGGTTTCCCCGTCGAGATAGCTATCCGCGGCGTGATCAGCATGTTGCCGGTGTTCCGACTCGCTCTCCCGTAGCAGTCGGACCCCGCAACAGCTTCAGGTCTGCTCACAGACCTTCTGCTTTGAGTGACAGAGAGCGTAGGGTAGATAGAGGTCAGTCGTGCTTGACTACTTCATCTGCTCGACGTGTTGTTCAGTATTGGGTGCCAAAATCTCTCTTGATTTACCCCAGTACTGAGACTTTACTCTCTGTTTGACTCAGGTTCGCCGGGCAGGGAAGGGAAATGTTTGGCTCGTAGACTCCGGGTGTTCACGACACATGACCGGAGATTCCCGTTGGTTTTCTTCCCTTGCCCGTGCTCCAGGTGATGAGACGATCACCTTCGAAGATGCTTCATCTGGGCGCGTCATCGCCAAAGGTACTGTGCGCATTAATGATTCTTTCATTTTAAAAGATGTAGCCTTGGTTAGTAAGCTGCAGTATAATTTGCTGTCAGTTTCTCAGCTTACCGATGACGGTTTCGAGGTGAGCTTAAGAAAAATGCTTGTAAAATTCTTGATTCTTCGGGTAGTCTGGTTTGCGGGATTTCTCGTTATGGGAGGATCTTTCGTGCTGATTGTTCTGAGTCTTCTGGTGATCCTCTCAGGTGTTTAGTTGCTTCTGAGTCCCGTGACCTTTCTTTCTGGCATAGGAGACTTGGTCATATCGGATTTGATCATTTGACCCGAGTTAGCGGCCACGATCTCTTTTGTGGTCTGCCGAAACTCAAGATGGTCAAAGACCTTGTTTGCTCTCCATGCCGGCACGGCAAGATGGTTGCCGCTTCTCACCCTCCGGTCACAGTTACTATGACCGATGCACCGGGACAGCTGCTCCACATGGACACAGTTGGACCAGCTCGAGTGCAGTCAGCAGGAGGGAAGTGGTATGTTCTTGTTGTGGTCGATGACTTCTCGAGGTATTCTTGGGTGTTTTTCTTAGCCTCGAAGGATGAGACGTTTTCGCATTTCCGAGGTCTTTTTAGTAGGCTTTCTGTAGAGCTCCCAGATGCCTTACGAGCGATCCGCAGTGACAATGGCACGGAGTTCAAGAATTCCTACTTTGAGAGTTTCTGTGGTGAGACAGGTGTAGAGCATCAGTTCTCTTCTCCATACGTTCCTCAGCAAAATGGCGTTGTGGAGAGGAAGAACCGTACCTTGGTCGAGATGGCCAGGACAATGCTTGATGAGTACTCTACACCGCGGAAGTTTTGGGCTGAGGCTATAGCCACCGCGTGCCATGTCTCAAATCGAGTTTTTCTTCGGGCACACTTGCATCGCACTTCTTATGAGCTGAGATATGGGCGAAAGCCTAGCGTCTCTCATTTTCGTGTGTTTGGTTGCAAGTGCTTTGTTTTAAAGTCCGGGAACCTAGACAAGTTCGAGTCACGTTCTTGTGATGGAATCTTTCTAGGTTACTCGCCTTCTTCGCGGGCTTATAGGGTCTGGAACTGCGAGTCTAGTAAAATGGTAGAGACCTGTGAGGTGACCTTTGACGAGGCCAGTCCGGGGACTAGGCCCGATATCTCAAGTTCTTTAGAGCAGTCCGAGACCATCTTTGTGGATGATGAGGATGATGGAGACGATGGTTGTCTACCTGATCCTGTCCCTCATCCACCCCTTGAGGTGCCGTCTTCCACCGCACCTCGAGGTGATCAGCCCATGCCTTCTGCTTCTTCTGGAGCTGGTGGCTCTGTTCCTACCTCGTCAGCTCACGAGGTAGATGTCACTTCTTCATCTCATCCTGAACCTTCTAGACATATCCAGAAAGCTCATCCTTCAGAGCAGATCATTGGAGACCTTTTCGAGCGTGTTACCCGCTCAAAATCTGGCTTATCTCAATTCTGTCTCCATTCTGCTTTCATTGCCTCCTTTGAGCCCAAAGATGTCTCTCATGCTTTATCTGATGAGTCTTGGGTCAATGCCATGCATGAGGAGCTAGAAAATTTCGAGAGGAACAAGGTCTGATCGCTTGTCGAGCCCCCGCGAGGTCACAATATTATTGGGACTAAGTGGGTGTTCAAGAACAAGCAGAGCGAGGATGGAGTGGTTATTCGAAACAAGGCTAGACTGGTTGCTCAGGGGTTCTCCCAGGTTGAAGGTCTAGATTTCGAGGAGACCTTTGCCCCTGTAGCTAGACTTGAAGCTATTAGAATCCTGCTTGCCTTTGCAGCTTCTAAGGGTTTCAAGCTTTACCAGATGGACGTCAAGAGTGCCTTTCTCAATGGCCTTATTGAGGAAGAGGTCTACGTCCGACAGCCTCCTGGTTTCGAAAACCCCAAATACCCAAACCATGTCTCCAAGCTTTCCAAAGCGTTGTATGGACTTAAGCAGGCCCCCAGGGCTTGGTATGAGAGGCTTAAGTCCTACTTGTTGAGTCATGGGTTTGAAATGGGTAAAGTTGATAAGACCTTGTTCATCCGCCGGCTTGGTGCTGACATTCTGCTCGTCTAGATCTATGTCGGTGACATTATCTTTGGCGGCTCTTCCCATACTCTGGTTTCCCAGTTCTCGGATGTCATGAGCACCGAGTTTGAAATGAGTATGATGGGTGAATTGACCTTCTTCCTTGGCTTCCAAATTAAGCAGACTCGGGAGGGTACATTTCTTCATCAAGGAAAGTACACTCGTGACCTCCTGAAGCGCTTCGATATGAGTGATGGTAAGCCGGTGTCAACTCCCATGGCTTCGACAGCCTATCTTGACCCGGATGAGGATGGCGAGCCAGTTGATCAGAAAGAGTTCAGAAGTATGATTGGCTCCCTTCTTTACCTCACTGCCTCGAGACCAGACATACACTTCTCCGTGTGTCTGTGTGCTCGTTTTCAGGCTTCTCCTCGCGTATCTCACCGTCAGGCGGTGAAGCGCATCTTTCGGTACCTTCGAGCTACCATTGACTATGGTATCTGGTACTCTTCCTCATCCTGTCTTTCCCTGAGAGTCTTTTCGGATGCAGACTTCGCTGGCTGTAGGATAGATAGGAAGAGCACTTCCGGCACCTGCCAGTTCATTGGCACTTCTCTCGTTTCCTGGTCTTCGAGGAAGCAGTCCGGTGTTGCACAGTCCACTGCAGAGGCCGAGTACGTTGCTGCTGCCAGTTGCTGCAGCCAGGTACTTTGGATGGTTTCGACCCTGCAGGACTTTGGGTTAGCCTTAGATAGTGTTCCACTTTTTTGTGATAACACGTCTGATATCAACATTGCTAAGAACCCAGTGCAGCACTCTCGGACCAAGCATATTGATATTCGCTTCCACTTCCTTAGAGACCATGTAGAGAAGGGTGACATAGTGCTCCAGTTTGTGGAGAGTGGCCACCAGTTGGCTGATATCTTCACCAAGCCTTTGGACAGTTCGAGGTTTTCAGCTCTGCGGGGAGAGCTTGGGGTGGTTTGTCCTTACGGACTGTAGTGAGGGGGAGCTTGGGCTTTACTGCTTTATTATATTAATTATGCTTCTGTCTCATTTCTGTTGTATTGCATTTGCGGGTGCATTGGGTTAAGTCCTTCTAGCATAGGTTATAGTGTTTCTTGTGTTGAGTTGCTTAGACTTCTTACTCTTATCTTGTGCTTCCAGGATTAGCTATTTCTTATCTCACTAGGTTGAGCTCACTCACTTCTTGTAGGTTCTAGCGAGGGTTGGGCCACCCTCGGGTAGACAGGGTACGTGTTTGCTCTCTAGTGTGTGCTCGACGATCAGCTGTTAGTCCTGGAGTCATTTGGGGTAGATGAGAGTCAGTTTAAGCCATAGTTGCTTCTATATCTTTTCTATGCTTTAAGGACTGCCTGTTTGGTTTTTTTTGCCAGCTTCTCGATTTTATTGATTTGATTCAGGGGGAGTTCATTTGGGAGCTTCTGAAGCTTAATTTTGACTTAACTCAACTTAAACTAAAAGTTGCATCTAATGTTGAGGGGGAACTGGTCTTTCGTGCATTTTCAGCATTCTAGTATTATAATCAATCTGCATTGAGCCTTGATTATTATCCTGTTATGACATGCTTCAGTGCTTTACACCTTACCATGACTTGTGTTTAGCTTGCTAGATTTATCATGACTTCATATGTGTAGACTAGCTTTCTGCCATGATAAGTTAATTAAAATTGCTCAACTTAAATTAAAACTTGTCATGTTAGCACTCGAGATTAGTCTTGCTTGAGCTATCCCTTTATGATTCATGCCATGTCAAATAGGCTGAGTTGAGTCTTGAATCTAGGTTGAATCTTAGATTGAGCTATTTTAGCATCTTGATAAATCATGAGTTAGCACAATCTGTTAAAAAGCAAAAGGATCTCTTTTTATGTGCGAAAAAACTGATTTCACCAATTCTTTCTCATGAGACGGCTTGCCACTGCACTAGGCATGAACTCAGGGGAAGTTTTGGATGACCTGGACTATCTTCTTAAGCTTCTCGCTTGGAGTAGTCGCATAAGGCTTGAGATCTAGCACATGATAAAATTTTTGGTTGGAAACAGCTATAAACTTTAAAAGAAAATATGTCAAATGTGCAAGATTTGCTTAATCACCTAAAGATGAAAAGTGCTTAACCAAATGATAAACTCTTGAGCTTGTAGCACTCTAATTGACTCAACACTAGCTTCTTGTTTCCGCTTAGCTTATTGACATGGCCTGCATCATCCTTGGATATCTCTAGTTAGACTTTGCTCATTGATGACTTGACTTGCTCACTAAATGCATTACATTTCAGATTGTCATCTATGTGCTCTAACTGGTTTATATATATGTTGTCATGATCTAGATAGCGTTTTATTGAGTTATGGCTTGGTGTATTACATTATGGTCAATATGGATAATTCTCATGGCTCTAAATGCTTAAATAAACAAACTTCAGCCATATTCATCCATTGTCATGTCATATTCTCTCTATTGCATCTTGATGTGTTTATTGCCAAAAGGGGGAGAATAGAGAAGAAAAAGTCTGTTGGGAATAGTTTAGAGCTTTGGAGATCATTTTGCTCTTTCAGTTGTTGCTCTAGTGTTCCGTCTGTCGACATAGTCATTAGCTTCATTCTCTTCTTTGGACCATGTTGGATTCTTCAAAATCAAACTCAACTTCATGCTTTTTCTGAGTTTATTAATATACTCATCAAGGGGGAGATTGAGAGACCAGGTGGTCGTGACTCCATATGAATGATGAGTAATTGAGAAAGGTTTAGGTCAGTCGAGTTTGGTTTGAGTGGTTCGGAGTCGAGTCGTTGCGTGGTGCAATCAGGCTCGGTCGGACTTTGGTCAAATCTGGTCATTTGGGTTTAGGATGCATATTCTAATGTTTTGACAGGTTTTGACTTCATCTGTGGTTAGTGTAATGGTATTTACGCTTTCATGTGTCGAGCGGTGCTATTTGACGTGTTTCTTGTCTGTGTGACTGCAGGACGTCGAGTTGGAGTCGTGGCGAGACACGGTGGACCGGACTAGGCGCAGGTGGCGCTGAGGTCAGAACGGTCGGGATGTGTCGAAGACGACGTGGACTCGAGGTGGTTGCGAGGCGTGCGAGGCAAGGAGCGCGGAAGCTTCCCGGAAGGTGCAGAAGGGGCGAATCGGGAAATTCGCAAGGCTGCACAAGCGGGAGCGGGCTCCGTTGGACGTAGCGGACGTAACGGGGCGGAGACCCGTTAGCCAGGCGCTATAAAAGGAGAGGAGGGGCTGCATGCCCTCCTTGAGCATTTTTGGAGGGAATTAGGGTTAGCTCTAGTCAAAAGAGGCTTTAGGAGGTGGTTTTCCTTTAGTCTTTAGTGGTTAGAGGAGGCAGAGGTGTGCTCCCTGCTTGTCCCCTACGATGTGTTCTAGGTGAGTGTCCAGAGTGTGTTCATCCCCCTCCCAAGCATGTATGGGTTGAGTTCTTGGCTTGGAGAGGAGAGGGATTGAGTGGAGAGTCTTGTAATCAATCATTCCTCCGAATGTACATGCGTATCGGGACTCCTTTGTGTTCCATTTGATCCAAGGAATGAAATCTGAAGTTTTTATTCTGCTCTGTGCTCTCTGTTCTTCGATGTTCATTTGGTTGATTTCTTGACTCTTTGATTTTCGAGTTCTTGCTTGCTGGGATTGGCCAAAATAAGTTGCTCCATGATGGGTGAGTACCTCAAGATCATTTGATCAAGGATCCCAAGAGGCAACTCCATTTAATCTCAGTTTTGGATTTTTGGGTTGCCCTGTTCTTCTTTTTCCAGTTCTAGGGTTTGAGGTGGTTTCTTGTTTCCCTTTGCAAGATGGGCTGAGTTTTGGCATGGAGAGTTCTATGGCTATTGCTAACATATCTGCAAAGTCTCCTAGCCATAGGATCAAAGGTTTGGAAGCAATTTGATTTTTGGCTCGGGTTGTGCAAAAATTCAAATTTTTACCCATAATCTGAAATTCTTGCTTCTTGGTTTGATTCTCTTGTTTCCCAAGGTCCCCTTACTATTTAGTATGTTGTAGTAAGGCCTTGAATCGAAAAGATTGAGAGCAAATCTTCTTTTTAACAAAAAATCCGAAGTCTCAAAGTTTCCAGCCTGAAATTCTTGCTGTCTGTCTGTCGGGCGGTACTACCGCTCGAGTACCCGGTACTACCGCCCCAGCGGTACTACCGCAGATAGCATTCCGGTACTACCGCTCGTGGACAGATTTTTCCCGGTTTGATTCTTCTCGCGTGCTGGTCTCTCTATTTGTGTTCTTTTTGTTGCTGGGGTGTCTTGTGAGCTCTGATCTTCTACCTTTATAGCTCTCATAGCTAATAGAGAAGAAGATAATTGTAGGGGGCGATTTTAAAGATCGACATTCACCCCCCCTCTGTCGCCATTTCGGTCCTACAATTTATGAATTCGTTTAGTAGATCGATTGTCATTAGCTGCTAGATCGCGTTTCTGTCCAGATTATTGAACGGCGGTTTTCATGACTTTAGAAGCAGCATCTGGGGATCACTTCTCTTAGATAAAGTTGGGTTGTGTTGTTAGCTTTCCGTGGCCGCCAAGAACGCCCAGATCCGATCAACGGTTAGAAAGTTATGAATTGTTTAGTGCCGCTGTCCTGTTAATCTGTCATCATCCTGATAGTCTGTAGAAAACTGAGTTAATCTATTAGGTAAATACGAAATCAGAGGGTCTCATTATAATGAAAAAGATGGGTAATTTCCTCACCTTTCCAGAAAGCTAAAGAACGCATAAATTGCACTTTCGTACCAAAAGTTATGATAATTTTAGTGTACTGTCCAGAGAACCCGACGTGATAATTGATGTTCTGTAGATTGGCTTGGTAGGGGCAGTATATGGAAGAATCAGAAGGGCTCCCCAACTAAGTTTGTTTAGGCAATTTAATTATCTTTCCATAAAATTTGAGAACGTCCTATTCGGACTTCTGTACCATTAGATAAGGATTTTTGAAGTCGACTGTCTGTAGAGGGGGACAGGGTGGCCGAAAGGATTTGGGGTTTGAGTCAAGTTAAACATGTTGGGATAGTGGGGGTGTTTTTGTTTAATCTAAAGACTCGTTACTGTTGCCTTAGCGATTATTAAAATTATGGTTCAGGAGGAGGACGGATTCCAGGGGCCGCGCCTTCTGCTCATCCCCCGTTTCCTCGCGGTTAAGGCAAGTATATTTATGGATATAATAGATATTATCGAATGGTATAGTTTGATAAATTCTATGAGAATTTGAGTTGTTCATGATTATTATGGTGATATGATTCGTAATGTTCATGGTTGCTAATGCTATGAGTTATGTATTAATCACGGATGTTTGAAAGTTATGAAGTCTATGAATGTGAGCTTTTGTAGTATGAATATGTTATTCATATGCAATGTTGATGCGGATGCATGTTGTATTAATTTGAGATTTCATACATATGCATCACGTTGGCTTATTGAAGTCTTGGTCTTGTGACGACCAATCAATTCTTGAGATCCCCGTCATGTTTATGATGGGCTAAAGGTCCCTATGCTTGAAGAGCATGGGCTTAGGTCCCCATACTTGCAGAGTATGGGCAATTGGTCCCTGTACCAGAGGGTACAGGCATGGGTGTGCATTGACGGATGCACACTCCGCATTACCGGTAAAATGCGAAAGAGAAGAGATAAAGAGATTCTTTTGAACATATTGGATAGCATGATTTATTTATTTGATTGATGGATGATTATGAGGAATGATGTTTCCCTTTTACTCTTGTTGCCACTATTTATATTTGCTGAGTCGTTGGACTCACACTTGTTTGTTGTTGTGGTTGCTGTTTGTTTTTAGGTACCCACATGAGACCGGCATGCATGGGGATAAAGATGGATTAGCTTTGTTGCACTTGCACGGTCCATTCACCTTGGAAGAAATAAAGAACCTTAAACATTATTTGTTGAATAGCTTAAGTGGTAACTGATTAAAGATCACCATGTTTAGAATGTAATGAAGGTTTAGAACTTTTACATTGCTTACGTTCTTATTTAAGTATTGTGGTTGAGATTGTGATGGCAAACATAATTCAGTTTGTTTAGAATTGAATATTTATTGTTTACTATTATTCAGATCATTTGTCTATGCATGTTGAAACCTTTGATTTACTCATTAAACAAAGGAGGTTCTGCTGAAATTTTGTAAGGTGAATATAGGTTCTTCCTTAATATGTTGTTAGTTTAGTAGCATTCAAGGTCATTGTTTGGCTGGGGTGTTACAGCACACTTCCTTCGTAGGGCGCTACACGTATTCTAATATAGGGTATTTTATTAATATGTATGAGAAGGCAACCAACACATAAATAAAATACTTCAATATCAGAACATATCATGCCATTATAAACTGAATAAATGAATGAATTCTTCAAATATCATCCAACCATCACGAGAAAATAAATGCTAAAGTACCATCCATGCAAATTCTAACTTGTCCTTTCACACAAAATAAATGACATTTAAACTCTAACTGTATTCTGTGCATCAGACTTCTACTATTTTCTCGGGGTTGACATTCTCTTCAAGAGAAATCATGGCATCGGCTGCTTCTAGGTCGAAAAAAGTTGCTGCTATCGTGATGGTTTCAACCTCCATCAGTGCAGGTAGCTACTCAGAACTCTCCCCCTTAGCCAATGCAAAGTGGGCTTCATGCTGTTCTTTGCCATCTTGCTTTGGCTTGCTAGCCTTATTTTCTTGTGGAGCATCTGATTTGCCTTTCTAGGTTGCGGCCTTACCCTTCCTTCCCTTTTTCTTCATCAAGGGCTTTCGCACCTTGTAGCTCCCGGCGTTGGCTGCACGGCCAGTGGAGTTCCCAGATGGTTGAGTGACTCAATTCTTGCGGAGAACTTCGCCCTGAGCTTCCGCAACTTGCATCATATCAATCAATTCGGCATATTCCTCATAGCCGTCTTGACGATAATTGCATGCGGATCGTACTGCATTGGGGTGGAAGGTGGATAGGGTTTTTTCAATCTTCTGTATTGGTGTACAAATCCTGTGCAAGGCAGAATTGTATTCTCCGACAGTCTTTGAGTCGGCAAACCTCAGTCTGATCCACTCTTGCTTCTCAAACCTACTTCTGGAGTGCGGTCCAGAGTGCTAGCGCTCTCTTCTCCGCCATGCACTCATTCTTGAGAGTGAGTCAGAGGTGGTGCCCGAGAAAATAAAATGCCTGATCATTCTCTTCAAGCGTGGGTTGGGCGTCATGCAGTCTGCCAATCCCAATAGCCGCGCGGAGCTTCTTGGCTCCAAGCACAATCTCAACATCAGATGCCCATGTCAGATAGTTTTGGCCATGCTGGGCCAGCTCCTCGAACTCTTGGTTTATGATGCCAATCATCTATATATGTATATAAGTTTACTACTGGTAAACATGCACGGAATAATTTATTGCGGGTAAATAAATGGTACTGCGTATTTTCTATAAATTTTACTGCTAATTTCAGTGATTAAAAGCAATTTAAACAATTACAATTAACCCAAAATAGTAAATAAATACAAAAAATACAGAGAATAATAATGGCATAAATAAATAAGCTTCAAATGCTAAAAATAATTCAAAATTTGGATTCCCGAGGCCCTTTTATGCTAGAATATGAAATTTCAGTGAATTCTGCAATTTCTAGGGGTTTCTACGCAAATTTTTAGTTCAGAGAAAAATTCGCGTAATTTTCTGATTTACATAGGGGTTTTCTGCAAAATACTGGACCCGCTCGTAAATTTGAGGGCATATTCGTAATTTTCAGAACTACGATGCCTTTTTCTGCAAAATTCAGGACTCAAATACAAGTTCTTGGGGCCTTTCAGTAATTTCTCGGAGATTCGAGGGTTTTTTCTAAAAATTTGTCGGTGTCTCAGTCTGGGCCGCACATTTGCCGATTTTATTTTTGCTTTCCACCGATCCAGCCCACCCGGCCCATTTGCCAGTCTAAAGCATCATGTGGTAGGGTTTCCCCTACCCCATTCATGGTGGCGGCGGCAGCCTGAGGGACCGGCTCGGGCGACGCGCATAGTGGGGCGGCGGCGGAAACCGACGGCAGGATCGGCGCTTCTAGCGTGACGGCGATGGGTGGAACCGGCACTTCGGCGCGGCTGCAGCTAGCCCGTGCGGAGGCTCGGCGGGCAAGTGGCGGAGCCATCGGTGTGTGTAAAATCCTAAAAAATTCGAATTTCAAAATATAAAGTTCTTAAATTATTTTTGCAATATGTTCTGTTGAAACTTGGATTTTATGGCGATTTTCTGAATTTTGGTGAAGGATCCAAAAAGTTAAACAGAAATTTTAAATATACAAATAATAGAAAACTAAAATTTTAAATACGAATCTGAAAAGATGATTCAGTATAAGGAGAGAGAAAACCTGAACTAAAATGTAAAATCTCGCTTTGAAAATAATAGCATAAATGGTGATAAAAGTAAAAGAATAAAATACAGACATAAATATATATATATATATGTATAAATAAATAAAAATATGTAAATATAAATATGCAAAATATGCATGTGCAAGAAAAGGGTCTAGTAATATAGGGAATAAAAGTGTGAACGTAAACGGGCAAGCACCAATGAACAAAATATGAAAGTGTATATATACAAATATAAAAAATGAAAGGAGGAAGTCAAACTGAACGAAGGCCCGGCCCAACTTCCCCCACCGTTCCCCGCACAGCCGGCCCACCCGCGCCAGCTCTTCCCTTGCTTCACTGCCGCGCGGGCCTTCCCTCTTTTTCCCGCTTCTCTTTCCCCCTTCCACCTTCACTCGCTGACAGCCGGCCCCGTCCCCGTCTCTCTGGCCACGCGGGCCCGCGCCCCCGCCCACACTCCTCTCTCTCCACCCGCGCTGGCTTCTTCCTTTTTCCTTCTTTCCCCCGTGCGCCCGGGTCCCCCTCCTCTCTGCTTTGGCGCCAAAGCCACGCGACACGGCCTCTCCCCCGCTCTGTCGCGTCCGCCCGCGTGTGCTGCGCAAAGGCTGCAAACACCTGAGTAGTCACGCACGAAATCCCCTGAATCCCGCTGCAGCGCCGCCCACCTCCACCCTCTGCGTCGCGCCCTACTTCTTCTGCCGCTCGGAGCTCCACGGCACCCCCCTCAGCTACTTCGCCTCCAACGCTCCTCGGCCCGATTCCTCCGGGGGAGAGGACCTCCACGCTTGCCTGAAGTCAACCACGGTGCCACCATCGGGTTTCCTTCTCCCTGGCAAGCCGCCCACGATGACCCCCTCTGCGCCATCACCGGCCATCGTCGCCAGCCTAACTCGGCTTCCCTCCGGTCGCACCAATGGAATGGGTAAGGCCTAGTGGTTCCCCCCATGCTCAAACTCCCCGCCGTTCCCTTCCCCCACCCTCTCTGGCACCGTCGCCCCGTGCTCACCTCGCCGATGTCCGCCTGAAGCTGCCGCTCGCTCACCTCACCGCCGCTGCGACCACCGCGCCGCCACCACTAGATTACTCCAGCTCCGGGTGACCCATTTTTCCGGCCTGCCCAGCCTCCTCGGTCACCCCTCGCCGGAGCTTCCGCTGCTCGGTCACGCCGGTCTTCTTCCTCTGTTTTGCTTAGCTGCATCCTAGCCTCAAGTAATTCCTGCGCCTTCTCAAGTCAGCCCAGGCCAATGGCCCACTTGGCTAACAGAGTATACGTTAAGCATTGCAAGGCCTCAGGTCGCCGGTTCGATCCTTGTCGGCCGTACTTTTCCATTCTGTTTTATTTTAGTTTTGCAACCCATTTTAAATCCAAACAATTATGGGTAAATTTAGGGAATAATCTAGGAAAACTAATAAATTTAATTGGTATATAAAACAAGATTATTAAATACTTAAATGTGGATTAGTTATCATATAAGAATAATTGTGCTCTCATTCTTTATTTTAAACCTACATATTAGTTAAGGCATTGATAAAGAGAAACAACTTTGGCTAAATGTCCAGATTTAGTAAAAATACCCTTAATCATAATTAAAATATATGTTCAATAGCTAAAACACTGTCATTTAATAAATCTTGGAGGTAAATTCTGTTAAGCAACAAATATTAAAAATATGGGACTAATCCACGATTAATACTAAAGTTTATCGAGATTGAGATGAGTTTAGTAAATGTTTAATCCTAGATCAAACAACATATGCTAGTAACTAATGTGCTCTGAATATTTGTTTTAAAGTTTAACTATTAATCAAGGGCATACTAGGAAATTGAGTAAAATCCTGCTTAGGTTATGCTCTCATGGAATAATGATGTAGCAAATGAAAACTTTCTAAGGAGCAAATCATACACTCCTGTATTTTAGTAAAATAGATAGAACTAGCCACCGCATAGCCAAACATAAAATGATAACCCTATGCCCTAGCATTTAACGTACCGCCGTTAAACAAAATCTCCATAGTAGGTTTAATTGAGTAGCTATATTAATATATGATCTCGTATGACAAGCCGTGATAAATAAACTTGACAAAAAAAATAATAACAATGCTAAGCGTAACAATAACAAAGGTGTGGACAAATAACAATTGTGCCAGTGATTAAATCTTAACATTTAATTTAGTAAACGATAATGTTGGGTATGAATAAATGTAGCAAGCTAGGACCCGAACCAATGGGTCCTAATTCAAAATAAGCTATGCCTAGTAATATCTATGTGTACATAAAATGTCGCTCCACAAAATGCTGTCAACCCGGATTCTAACATTAATTCAGTAAGCTAAAAATCCTATATATCACATTTATATAGCATATGCCCCGAAAATGAGCACTTAACAAAATAATGCTAAGTAAACTCGCACACCAATTTATAGGTCTAACCTAACTTATGGAACTCTTAATAAATACAAAAATAGTAGAAGAAGCTCATAATAAAAAGATCGAGTTGTCGTATTCTATTACCGACCAAGCCTCAAATCACCCGAATCACCCATTAACTCATAATAAAACTAAATTGAGTTTATTGGATTTATTTGGATCTTTTGAGTTATTTGCTTTATTTGGATTCAATCGTTTTTCGCATAATTAGAAACTGGGGTCCTGAAGATTCTATAGATCAAGCGAGACCGAGATCGATGAAGACCAGTAATTAAAGATCATCGCATGAGACAACTTTGTGCGAGCTCAAGACCGCGGTAAACCGCGCCAGGCGAGTCAATACTTTAATCATGTTGAACCTACATTTTCTGCAAATTACTTTGGTTTAAATTATCAAATTGCATGTTGTTATCTTATATGCAAATACATGTTTAATTTAAGATTCTAGTTATATGCCCGTTGTTTGCCTTGAATAATATTACACCTCCTTTGGAATACTTGAATATGTGAACCTTGTCACCCTAGTAAAATTATAATGGTAGCTTTTGAAAATAAGTCTGTAATTATACGCCGTGCTTAGTACTGTTTAGATAACCGGGGGTGCTGAAATGCCCCAAGCATCATTAGCATTTTAATCATGAGAAACAGGTTTGGGAAGTCATGGTGGTAATGACTAGTATATGTTGGTATGATTATTTATGTTCCCAAAAACTCCAACTTGCTTAAATATCTGGGCGGATGGTTCGAGGGTGTGAGTGTGGTGCAGTGGAAACACAAAGCAGGTAGTGTTAGACCGCCCATATACCACTAAGGACCGAATCTTGTCATGATCTCCTATGTAAAACAGTACAACCACAAGTCTGCAAAGTACAACTTGGCTAAGTAAATTTATTGAAACCCCGGACTCATCTCACTACTAGTGGAAAGAAGTGGATACGCAAGGGCAAGGGGAGGCCTAAAGGGACACCAAGTGGAGGGTGAAGTTTCCCAGCTGTTCTAGCGTTGCGGGAAGTGGAGCCCGGCTGCGTTAGTAACTGTGGGGAACATCCCGTGCATAGATGGGACCCACCGCAAGTGGGAGAAGCCTATAAGGTGAGATGACAAAAGGGGCTAGATACTTTGAAAAGTCACTATGATGGTCCACTCAACCACGTGGCTAAGGAATCATGTGGGGGCAGCGAGCGGATTGTCTTTTGTGGTGAAAGTGTACAAACTCTGCAGAGTCAAAACTATTCGAATAGTCGTGCCCACGGTCAAGGGCGGACATGGGAACTTAACCAGATATAGTTCTATTTTGAAAACTTTGTGGGTGGTATTGGTAAAGTGAAGGGCTGCAGATGGTCCTGGTTTAAATTGTCTTGGGTGTCGTCCCAGTGGTAAGTTAAGCGGCTATAACGCTGAAAGATGATATATAGTGGATGGAATCTGGATCGCTATTATTATTGCATTCTCTTACACATTATGTTTTTTGTTTAAAATTGCTAGGTCTCAGGAAATTTCTATTTGTTATATTTCTGAATAATGATAACACATCTCACAAAGTAAAATGTCATGAAGAATAGATAGAGTCGTAAGAAAAGTAGATGGTTGATTGTGTTAACCGTATAAAGTTGTTGGTGGATTCATGTCAATCATAAAGGTGAAAATGATAGTGCGGATTCTGGGAGAAATAAATTGGTGGAGCCTAAATGAATGTATAGGCTAGAAAGATGATTTAAATGATTTTCGGAGAATTAGGGAGTGCAAAGGTAATTGCTGGATTACAACACTGATAACAAATATAAATTCTTGGAAGATGTTGGAGATAATGGGATTAATAGGATTGGATCAAATATTAGATGGATGAATTGAATTTCTTAGAATATTAGAGGAATAATAACAATTATTGGGTTACAATCTTGATAAGGTGTATTCTCGGTGGATGTATACTAGTGAGTCGTAGACTTGATCATTGATATTTTTGATGGAGGTATACTAGTGAATTAGTTAGTGATAGATAATGGAAAATGAGATTGATTATTGGAAGAATGAATTATGGTTTTGGATCAATAACAAAAGGATTGAATACGAATGATTTCGGTGGATTTAAAAGCAATGGTGTTAGTTAATAATTGGAATTTAGAAATGAAGAGTTGATGATTAGCAACCACAAGATTGGATTGTTAGGAATTTAAAATACAAAAGATATTGGTGGATCCAGAATAAAGGATGACACTCACTGCTTGGAGTCTTAAGCAGCAATGAATGTATGATAGGTGGATTAACTAAATGATGTCACTCGCTGTTTGGAGTTTTAGACAGCAAATAATATAGAAAGTGTATTTCTGGTGGATTAAGTCAATTATGGCAATCGTTATGTGGAGTTTAGGTAGCAACAATAATACTGTGAAAAAATAATAATAATAATAATGGTACTAAAAGCGATTTTTGGCAAATAAAATAACCCGAGCCTCTCCTTTGATAAGCCATGCATACTATTTATATGCATCCTGTGTATTGGCTCGCGGAGCACAGTGGTTTGTGCTCACACTCGCTTTCACAACAAATCCAGAATCAGGAATTAGATCACTACGCCTCAGCAACACGATTGGACATGATGGAAGAGAAGATGAAGATGTCAAGGGCTAGGTCGCGAACCCCCAGTCGGCTGCCTGTGGGCAAGTCCTGAGGGTCCCACCTGTGTGCTTTATTTCCACTGCTGCATTTTATTGATTTCAGCCTAATCAGCACATGTGTAGGTTTACTATTATATTTACACTTCCGTATGATATGTATTTTGATGTTCATTTCTGTATCTGTGAGCATTATCTACTGATATAGGGAATAGTGCGGTGAGGTCACAGAGGATTCCGGATTGTAAAATCTGGGTCTGACAGGGATGGTATCAGAGCATATCGACTGTAGGTCGTGACCTACTTAGCCTGGCCGTTAGTTTCATGACTAGAAATATTTCTTTAAAATGCTATTTCCAAAAATATAAATTATACTACTCATTCTTATCTCTCTTAGATGATTTTTTCTCATCTAAATGCTGCCTTAGCCATTTTTACTTCTAGAGCTCTCTTACCCCGAATTCAAAACAATAATACAAGCGTGAGTGCTAATATCAACCAAATTACCCCCAAATACTTTTCCCCCTCTGTCTATTAAACTCAAAAGGAAAATTTTGATCCTCTTCTCGTACCTTTAATCCAAGAAATTAAGGTTAGGGACGTTGAAGATGGTCAGGAAGATAAAGTGGTCTCGATTTAAATGGACTGTGTGCATGGACCCTGCGCTCTCTTATGTGTGCTCCCCGAGTAGACGATGTATTGTTGCAAGATTCTATTTGGCCCTGTGCACTGCCTTCTTACCCTCAGGCGTCCTATTTCGCAGTCACGGGAAAAGCTTGCTTTTAAAAATTTGTGTGGTTCTGTGTCACCCCAGCTCCCGGGGCATACTCCTTTAAAGTTAGAATGTGTTCTTTTTTCCTTTTCTCGCACAGTAGTCGTCCAGAAACCGAACCATGCAAAACAGAATTTTTCTTTTTCGTTTCATTTCTAATCTACAGTGTAATCAACATCTACCCCGTTTCGCAATCTACCAATCGACATTGTGCCGGCGACTTCAGGTCTGCTCGCGGTAGATTAGGGCGGATTTGCATCTTAGAGATTCAATCTAGAACGCAAAAGAAATTGCGAATTCAAAGCGATCTAGAAAATTCAATCTATTAGATGCTTCGATGATTACCTTCATTCACCGGAGCGAACTCATGCTGATAACGTGTTGAGGAACCGTCGCTGGCGACCAGTCCGATCGATTCCTCTGCTTAGAACAAGAACGAATCAATCACATAAGACAGAATAATAGATTGAACACAGAGAGGTAGAGAGAACTCTTGGTCTTTCTTTATTGCTTTCAATTGCATCAGGTGTGTACAAATATGCTGGTATAGGTCCCTATTTATAGCCTACGGTGGAGTGCCCATAATAGGCCAGGACTCCTGGTCCTGGGCCAGGTTTCTCAACAAAGACAATCCTCGTTAGCCTCTCTGGAGAGTAGAGTATGATGGTAGTAACTGTCACCGGCTTACATGCCATGACAGTTTGTGAGTCTGACCACCACGAAATAAACCGCAGAAAATCCAAGGAGGCAACCCCACTTCCCCGAATTTGCCGTATTTGAGTCGAAGAATTTGCGTCCGTTCACATTGCTTGCCCTATCGTCCGGATTAATGTGCTAACCATTCTTTTGGAGCTGATGCTAACTCAATTTTCAAGTTAAAGTCCGATAGGTTATTTGGATGATCCCAAATTCTCAATGATTTGATGACAATGATGTTAGAGCATGTGCATCCCTAGATGCTAAACCAATGCTATAGAAGAGAGGGATTTCTTAGCACCTATGCTAAAAGATGTGAGAGTGAGTGTTAAGCTCGGATTGCATAGCACCGAAATAAATCTTGGTAGCTGGTATTATATCAGAAAAAGTTAAACCTTTAGTATCTGTAAATTGTACTAAGGGTTAAAGTAAAAATAGCTAACAATAGTCTTATAGAGAGGAAAGGGTGATATGTCCACTTTAGTGACTATTTTAAATGCTAAGCCATGTACATGCTTTTAAACCTCTAGTTTAGCTCATTAATTAAATTTAGTTAGTAAAACAGGCCGTCCGTACTCGGTTACAAGTTGGGTTGTCCAATTCTCATGTTTGGCAAATACTAGTACTACTTGTACTGGCACCATAGCATGCATTGTACTGGATGCTGCACAATTAATAAATGCATTTCCAAATTTGGCAAACATGGAATCCTATTGGAGGGGGGCACCATCCAGGCACAATCGGATATTTTTGGTACTCTATACGTGAAGTCAAATGATATTTATAGGTTCGTACAGATTCTCCAGGACAAAAGGTCAATGGGAATGTTTCGTTCCATGGAAGGCTTGTTTAGATAGGTAGAGATTAGAACTAATGAATATTTTAATTCAATTTCTCTACCCATCCAAAGGATAAAACACCAAAAAATTGCCAAGCATGGCGGCCGTATTGTGTGCGTTGTCCCTGTGAATTCCTGAGTTGGGTTTTCATCTAGCCGCGTGGATTTGTGCTGTTTTCATGGAGTTTACTTGCTGGATCATTGATCTTTATTTCTTGTTCGTGTGTTGTCTTGCACATGGGTGAGAAAAATATCAATCTAGGTTTGGTTTGTGCATACACTTATGTACGTAGTACAACCGAATCAAATTAAACCTGTTCGCTGCTGATTGATTAGTGGAGTTTTTGATTTCTTGGAGACAACCGAAAGTGCTACTCTTTGTTTTTGGCCACATGATAAACTACTAGCTACTGCACTTGTATTAGTGTGCATACACCCATACGTACAACCATCTTGGTTGTATTGTTATTGGAGGGCCACGTGTGACAGCAAGATTGAAGGAGCAGCCTTACTAGAGGGGGATGTTGTTGATCATAGACGGTATCATGAAAGATTGGACCAAACTTACGCATAAATTAGGGTCCTCTAATTTGTGCCCTATATTAGGCTTAATCTCCACCTATCAAACAAGCACCAATTGGTTACCAATGCTAATTAGTAACCAACTATTGGTATGGCCAAATTTTCATGCCATAAAGCAAATACGTGCCAATCTTAGTTGCCAAATGTTAACAAGTAAAATATTGCCATTATCATAGAAAGAAGGAAATCGATGTACCTACCAATTTTTGGGGGCCCAAAATGAACCAATGAATTTGACTAGCTAATATAACCTAAAAGTAGTTAAAAAAAATCAATTCCAACTCTATTTTTTAAAGAAGATTCACTACTACAAAAAAAACAGTATTACAGACGGTTCAGAAACGTCACCACAGACGGTTTTCTGAACCGTCTAAATTTATGGGACAGTGATAATGGAAGGTTATCACAGACGATTTTCGAACCGTCTGCGGTGTAAATATCATAGACGGTTTTTAATTAAAAACCGTCTGTGATATTGATATATCACAGATGATTTTTTTACTTAAAAACCGTCTGTGATATTCCTTTCAACCCCTAAATCTATTTCTGTTTATTGGCTATCCTCAGGAAATGCTAGTCATGCCCTCTGAAACAAGCAGATATACATACAATTTCTGACAAACATACAACATCCAATTCATATCGCACTTCATTTGACAAACATAAAACATCCATTTGACAAACATAAAACATCAATTTCGCAAATCAATTAATTGAAATGAAATAAAATATCTATTAACAAATATACAATTACAAAAGATGTAGGTTGCATTTCCACTTAGATGGTAATATTGCATTTTTTATTGCTCTATCACTCCGGAATCGAGATCTCACGAAAGGAACAGAGCCATAATCAACGAACTTTGTCAGGCTGCACAAGCAATACTTGGATGTTGCATGATTGCCATTCAAGTATTGCTTGTGCAGCCTAACAAAGTTCGTTGATTATGCACTGTTCCTTTCGCGAGACCTCGATTCCGGAGTGATAGAGGAATAAAAAATCATGGTGCGCAGTGGAACTTTCCAGCTGGGTTTATGACGTTAGCCACCAGAAAGTACGCCATCTCTCCTCGAATGTGTGAAAGGTCGGGCTATTTCAATGCAGTTGACGGGATGAACGCAGCCTGTCGATAGGAATATCAATGTGCGTATATATATAACGTGATAAGTATGAAGTAATTATGGAAAGATTGACAAACCTTGGAATTGGTGATCCTCGAGGAATCGAGGAGTAGTTCCATATAGTGGCAAACGTAGAATCCACATGTGTTGCCCGGCGGCTGCTGGTGGCACTGCAAAAAATGCAATGTGTTAATTCAAGAGGCATTACTACCAACTGTTGCATAGGATTAATTAATATGTAATTAATATTCCACCTCTATTAACAAGCCCAAATATTGGTCATTGCCGAGACCCGGAATTTTAAATTCCAAATCTACATGTGTTTACCGTGCTTGTCCAATGATCAGTAGCTAGCACACACATTCAACAACATTTATATCACATACATACATGAATAAATAAAATATAATAGCATGATATAGATAAACAACCAAATTAAGTCATACATGACTAAGTGTTACAATACATGGCCCGACCAACCAAATGTTTCACATAGTATAAAATTGCAGCAAACAAAAAATGATAATAGGGCACCAAAAATCAGCAAGCATATCCCAGTCCTCCCACAGGCAATTGACTAAATTAAACATTAGCAAACTGCATCATCGTTGCCAAAACCCAAGGCGTAAAAGTATCCAAACTTGGGGTCCTCCTCAACATCCTCTGAATTTGTCCTGCAAGCAATCGCGAGAACAAAATTGTACTGTGCAGGACTTTTAAAGGAAAGGTTATATAGTATGCAAGCTGAAATAAAGGTAGCGATCCTTCAAGTTTAATGTGCACAAGGCAAGTTTTCATTTGCAATAGAGAGTAATAGATTTCAATCACAAGTGTACAATCATTTGATATTGATTGAACAAATAGTAGTAAAGCATACATAGCATAAATAAATAAATAGGTGGCTTGCTGCCATAGAGTCAAACCACGATGAAAACCTTCCACAGAATAAACTATATATGCATGGATTCCTTATCCATACATTCTCTGAACCATTTTGAGAAACATAAAGCTGCTTATTGCGGGATATAACCAAGTGACACTCATAACTAGGGACATGACTATTCGAATATATTTACACTCTACAGAGGTTATACAACTTTATGTACACAACATAAATAACCTACTATGTCATCCATGTCACGCGATACCAAAGGTACTGTTAGATCAAGAGGCCGACTAGAGAGGGGTGAATAGGCGGTCTAAAATTCTTCTTCTAATTAATTATCAAATTCTATTTGGCTAAACCAAGCAAATAATACAGCAGCTTAACACAAAAAGGTTTAGCACAAATAACGCCTAAAACAACCAGATTCACCTAAGTGCACCAACAATATAAGCCTACGTCAAGATTTGCAATGTTAGAAAGACAACCAATCAATTTCATTCTATGAATGTAAATTGTTTGAATGTAAATTGAGTATAAGAAAATAAACCACAATTGACATGGTTGCTTTTTAACGTGGTGTTCAGAGACTTACCAATCTCCCCTAGTTCACATTGAGGTTAGCTCAAACAAATTGGACCAACGCTATGAATTAAGTCGAAACACCTCAATCCACTAGTTGTTGCTCTTTCCCGCTCCGAGTAGGTGAGCTCCAACCTTCACAACTTTACGGAGTCTTCTCACAACCTTCTTTGAGAGGATCACCACACACGATGCCTTCAACGCCATCTAGGAGTTGGTAAACTCTAAGAGTAATAAGTCAAGCCCCTCGCTTGACTCTCACTATGTGCAACGACTGCACAAACTTGAGTGGATACACAATCCAACTCTATATACAACACATGCAATCTAGAGCCTTCCTCCTTACTCACAAGGTGCAACACATGTACAATTGAGAGTAGGACCTCACACTAGCTCAAAGGAGTGAAATGGAGTGCTAAAAGTTATTCTCCAACTAGCCACAATATGGTATATATACCCTACACCTCGAAACTAGCTCAAAGGAGTGAAGATTGCATCATTGCACTACTTATGTGGCTCGTCCATAACTGTACGAATGGCCATCACATGACGATGGTGTTTGATAACTGACATGTGGGGACATCGGGTAGTCGGTTCAATGAAGTAGGTAGGTTTGGGCAACTCCTCAATAGGTGCAAGGTGCAAGTACGGCATCCTCCCTATACAATAGCTCCTGTGTGAAGAAGCCTTGGCCAACCAACAGGGTGATGTTGTCCTCAAGTGTCACTATCCTCCAACGTGCCTCCAAAAAGCTCGCGGGACAAACGATGGAGATATCCATCGAGTGACTTTACCAAGCCTATGATATGGAGATGGGGAGTGATGAAATCCATGTTGGACACATGGTGAACATTGCTCTCACTATTTCCTAGTTGTGAGGGAAAATAGTAGAACATGTCCACCATCTTGGAAAGGTTGTGATGGAGGCGAACGATGGTGATGTAGGCTGCATCATAGAGCGACATGAGAGTGCTCGAGCCTCACCCTAAGTAGTGTAGGGGCTGATCTCTAGGGTGTCATCCTAGATAAGCACATTCGTAAGGTACTCAGTGGACACTGCACTGGAGGGTGTGCTAAAAATAGTGTATTCCAGCGCACGAGTGAAGCAAGCACGTGCAACATCACTCATAGAGTGTGCTGCAATGTGCCCTCCTCGAATGCACTAGTCCGGTGTTATGGCTTCCAACAGGTAGTTATCTACAAATTTTGAACGAGGTAGGGTTAGTGACCATTTTTACAAACTAAAATGAGTGGCAATGATCAGAAATGACGCTAGGAAATGAAAAGGGTGTAGTAGTGCATTGCCTTAAATTTTCCATAATATTTTTCTAGTTTTTAAGATTCTATTTTAATTATTAAAATGTTGTCAAAACTTTTATTTTTAGAAGGTACACTTTTCTTTAAAATATGGGGCATTTTGAGACAAGATAAGTAGGAAAACAAAAGAATGATTTACATAACATGAGAAAGCTAAGAGAGGTAAGGTTAGTAAGAATTCCTATATTTGCATAACTATTTTTATGATTTAAATTATTTATATTTGGAAAATAAATCCTTCATCTAATGGTCTTCTATATAGGGCTTAACCTACAATCAATATGGCTATGATACCAACGCTATCAAACCTCGGGCGTTGAATACTGGTAATCCTCATTTGTGTAGCATACTAGTCCCATGATTAGTGTCTAGTACATACATCCACAACATTGAAATCACATCCATACACATTGCATTCATGCAACTTACAACAATAGGTTATACATATGCGATATATATCAAGTTTACAACAAAAAGGCCGACTAGCCAAATAAATATAAGTACCAACAACGTGTAGTGGATTAGGACCTAGAATGACCCATCATCGTACCCTCAGGTACCGAGTGCAAAGTATGCATCGTCGGGCATTGTTTCTTCTTCATTCTCTGAGCAATAATTTAAGCAAGATTGAGTATATTTTGTACTCAGCAAGACTTATGGTGTATCACAACATAATATATAAATACAAGGCTAAATAAAGTATGAGGCTCTATACTTTAAGTTATTTTAAGCATGAAGCAAGTTTTCATTTACGATATCGATAGGTAATAATTTGCAACAGAAATTTAAAGAGCAATTACTGTGTAAGAAAATAACAAGTATATAATTTCGAATAAGAGTAAATCACAGGCCTCCTCGGCTATACTCAATGTATAAATTTCAGCCATAGACATGGCAATATGTCACAACATGCCATCCTATCATTTCCAACAAAACTGTTTTATCAAAAACAAAAACTAAACCATGTGTAGCTGCACCAAGCATACTTATGACTATGAGCATGGCTATTTAAATAGTTTTATACTCTCGAGAGCTTGTACTACTTTACCTATATGAGATAATCAAATATTCTATCAGCCACTACATTCTTCCTTAGGCATGCAATGAAGTGATTATGATATAGCCTTTACATCATCTAGACCTAACCTAGCACTAGCCCAATGAATGACAAACGTTTACTTCAGTGGATGCCCTCCCTTTAGTGAGGCATTCACCATTGCATTAGCAAGCTTTGGTCCCACACCTTGGTGGAGAGAGCACCTACGGGTATCCTACTCGGTATGCTCTCACTGCTACAGTCTACCAAAATGCAAGGCTATTCCTAGATAACTTAGTTAGCTAAAGCTAGAGCCGATAATAGCACATGTGATTATATGGTTAGATTTGGATGTGCGACAATAGGGTTCAGTCCTTAATTGATCCAGGCGAGAATCTCCCCGTATGTGCATGTGAGATCACACATTCACATTTTTCAGTTTATGATATAACTCATCCGCATCAAAAACTAGGTTTTTCATTTTATTTTATACCAAACTAATAGAGGTTACCCCTTTGGTCCAACCTTTCACAATTTCCTATTTCCACGTGAAAGTTTCTCCGAATATCCAAACTTAGTAAGAACTAGAGCATGGCTAAGCATCTACACGATATGTGTAAATGTACCCAAATTGATATTAGTTACTATTTAAACTATGCTCAAAATGCTACTATAGTAATGATATCAATATCACAAGGACGATCAATACATACAATAGGAATTAACTACCGTTACCCGTAAGTATTGAGTGTTTAGACAAACATACATGCATGCATAATATTCTTTGCAAACAATATACAATGCTAGAATAATAGGATCAACATGGTCAAATGGGGTACTTGCCTTGCTCTTGTTGCTCAGAGAGTTGCTCGGGATCGTTCTCATAGTTTTCCCACGCAATAATATCTAATTGTTAAAACCAAATGAACACAAATAAGAGTCAAATAAACTCAAACAGAGACCAAATTCAAATATTTTTGCATATTCATATAAAGCATGATTTTATAAAACTTTAGAGATAACAATCACTAGATTGGAGTTCGTATGCAAAAATTATGGCCATTTGAATGTTGTTCGGTTCATAAAATCTTGAAAAAGAAAAGGATGGTGTCGAAAGCGTATTTTGGCTAGAGTACACTTTCCTACTAGGAAAGCGAACTTCCTAGGAACTAAAAGTGGCTTTTCCTATCTTAAATATTTTTTAATTTTCTTTTTATTACATGTGGGCCCTGCATGTCAGTCTCACATATTTTAAATCGCATTTTAATTATAAAAATAGTAAAGGGACCAATATGTCATAGACTCATTAGTTTTAGTTTTTCTAATTACTTAATTAATTTTTAATTAGTTTTTATGTCTAATTTGACCGATCTAACGAGTAGGGCTATAGGTCACAAAGGGAGAGAGAGAGAGTGAACGAGGCAGGGAGAGGCACAATGGCTCTGGCGAGCTCGCTAGTGGTGAGGGAGGCAATGATGTAGTCCGGGGGATAGGCAATATGGAATTACAGGACAATGGCAAAGCCATGGGAGGTGCAAGTGGTGCTCGAGGATGTCCGATGTGGCAGCGCGATGGCGAGGAGTGGTGGTGGTGCTCGGAGCTGTAACAAAGTTGGTGCAGTGAGGAGAGGGAGAAGCAAATGAGTGCGCGGATAGCTTAGGAAGGTCATTGTGAAGCTAATGGTGGTAGCACATAGACATATGAAATTTGGTAGGGGACTGATCTTATATAGCAAAAAAATATCACTTTAATATGTACATATGAAATTTATTGTTTTGTTTCCTTTGAACAATGTAGGCCAACTTAGCTGTATTTGTATTCAATTGAGTGATGAGTTTTTTCCCTGCTCCCGATTGATAAGGAAAGACATACATGTCATGAGTGGTTTAGTATAATTTAGGATGCTACTCTACCCTTATGTGGATACCATCCTCATCTTTTCCTGATCAACACTTGTGGAATAGAGTACCAGTAGTCCATAATCAATTTGAGCTTCTTGAGATGGAAATTTCTGATTCTTGATGGATGCTTAAATACATTGTCTTCTTGTTGTCGGACCTCGGAGCAACTACTCCGAAATCCTCTGTGTAAATCGCACTAGTCTAGAATCAGCTAGTGCACATAGTAGCAGCAGGGATACATATCAAGCACAATGACAAACTTTATTAAACTGAATATGGGACTGATGGCCAAAATTTACATCCACAGCCCATAGGCCAAATTTAAATATAAGCAGCAAAAGAAAAAACCGAAGCAGAAGAAGCCTAACAAGTCTGCCCATAGGCAAATGATAGTAAGACGCGGCCTATGCGTCCTTATCCTCATCGAAGTCGAAGTTGTTCTCCTCTAGCAATAGAATTTAAGCATGGTGAGCACATAAAATGTACTTCGCAAGTTACACGGGAAAATGCACAATAATGTAAGGCTGACAAGTGAAGGCATATAGGGTTATTTAAGCGTAAAACAGCATTTAAAGAAATACAGTAAATAGATTGAAATTATTAAATATAATTCAACATGATCAAGGAGTGTAACTTGCCTTACTTCATGAATTGGTGAGAATTGTCGTTGAAGAAATCCTCATAATCATCATAGTCTACGCGTGAAAATAACCCACCAAACTCAAATAAAATTCAAAAATTATAAAATATATACTAGGAGATAGATTATGAATTTAGGAATTTGAATCATCGAATTCAGAGTTCGGACAGTGGAGAATGAGTCATTTGAAGTTTGAATGGAACATAAAATGCAAAAATTGGTAACAGGGGAGAATATTCCAGGGAATATTCCACTCGGTGGGAACAAAAAACATCCAAGAGCTGACTAGTGGGACCATCTTGTAAGAGAGAGAGAGAGGAGGGAAATGAAGCAAAGCTTCAAGCAAAACAGAAGGTACTTAGGAGGGTTTACAAGCGCAAGGAAAAGGCCATGGCACCCGCAAGAGAAGTCACAGGTGATGCGAGGTGTCCAATCTTTATGATGTAGGATCGATAATGATAACTTAGATACGTACAACCTGACAAACCGATAACACTAACCATTGTTAGAATAGCAATATACGATAAAAGAATTCGTCCAACCACATGGTTGTGATCCCGTTTACCTGACCACAATGTAGACGTATCACAGCTCTTGAGAATTAGAAGGAATCATAAGAACAACGATATAGAGAAACGCCCAATTCCCCTCTAGGTTGCAATCAGATAGCAAACTCTAGGAAGAACAAGTGTATAGCTCTCTCTTAAAAATAATAGTTCAATCGTGGTCTACCTAAAAGTTACGTATTACAAGGCTTATGTAACCCTTGGGAGGCCGCAAAGTCTCATACACATTCCTATGTGTTTTTAGACTCAGACTCTCACAAAAAGGAAATAAAAAAATTTCATGACACTTTTGATGATAAATCCTCCTCCATTATGTAGCCCTTGAAATAAGCTTTCAGATGAATCCAAGATCACCTTAATCGGACCTCGTATGTGAAAGTTATTGCCTTTATACACTAGGTATACGGTCAGAGATACGGTCATACTGTTCCGAACATCTCCAAGTCAATCGAACAGCTGCAAGCGTCCCCAACCAATCCAACGGTTGGATCATTCGGTCTGGTTTGAATGTTACCATCAATATCGACTGCCTAAAGTTAATCGAACAACGCAGAAGGGCGAACGTTAAGAGTAGTCCGAACGTCACCGTTGCTATCGACCATCCAAAACCGATCAAACATTGTGAAATGAATGAATGTTCGGAGCGGTCCGAATGTTTTCAAGGCGATCAGGCGGTCCATTGAAGATTGGACGGTACGACTCATTGGAGTGGCCCAAATGTTTTCAAGGTGATCAGGCGGTCCATAGAAGATCAGACAGCGCGATCGTTCAGAGCGGTCCGAACATCTCTTAAGCATGTAAGCATCCAACGTTGATCGGACGGTTCGGACAATTGAAGCCATTTGGACTGGTTCGAATGTTCTAAAGGTTTTGCGTGTACCCGATGTGGATCGGACGGTCCTGAACACATCTGAGGTCGATCAGACCAATTCAAATGTAGTTTTTGATACCAATTGAAATTGTTTGAATGTCCGGTGCATCCTTGTGAGTTTGATTGTTATTGCGGTCAATTCAACGTGGAAATGAGGACTTGAACGTGTCTTTCCTTGCATGACTCCAAGTATTTCTTCTCCATTAGTTTCTCCTCCATGGCTCCAATTCCAAAAGCTTCACATCGTTCAAACCTAAGAACGCACAGCACATTGGAATGAGGTAGTATCCAGTTCTCACATAAATTACAACCAAATTCAATTAGGAACAAATTCACCTGTTGATTAATGTGTTTAGTTGTGCTCGTGTAATCAATCCGATTGGGATGTCCTCGTCATCTTGTACACTTGAAGTGATGAACGATGCACTAGTATCGACAATACCTTCTAAACGCATCTTCACTTTAGGTTTGTACATAATGAGTATGGGTCTGCATATAAATACATAACATAGTAGTAGCTCTGTATCTCCAAATATAATAATTCAAGACCCGATTAAATTAATGTTCTCTTGATAATATTTAATGCGGCTCAATAATTTCTTCCAGTCAAATAATATATTTAACTAAAAACGTTAAGCATGTCTGTATCCGCATCAACAGGAGTCATGGGAACTAGCAAAATGGAACCAGGGTGGTGGTGGTGGCACAAAGGGTGACGTGGTGTGGCGGTGGTGGCGACACAGGGGGTGGCAACCAGGCGTGGACTCGTATGGGCGTCGGCATTCTAGCGAAGAACGCGGCAAAGTAGCATGAGCATGGGTTTGGCCTTGACCCATGGAACATGTAGGTGAGCACCGAAGGATGACCGAAAAAGCGGGGCGACGGTAAATGGCGGCCGCCATGGAATCCAGTCGAAGCTACAGTACCGGTTGGTACTCGAAGCAACAGTAATTGGTTGGCACTCGAAGGTTGGAGGCTATAAAGTGGTCGAAAACAATTGAGGTTAGAAGCTAAAGAGGTCAAAGGTTCAGAGTTTTGAGAGTGGTCGGGGGCTTTAGGGTGTTTAGAGTGGTTGGTGGCTTGCAACAGTTGGAGTCGATGGTCAAAGGTAGTCGATGTGGTCAAAGTGGTCGGAGATGGTGGTGGTCGGGAGCGACTGTGGTCATGGGTGATCGTGGTCGTGAGTGGTGTGGTCAAAAGCGGCAGAGGTTGAAAATGAAAGCAGCAGAGGTTGGAAGCGATTGTGGTTGAATGGAGTGGTTGAAAGCAGGGGCCGATAGCAATGGTCAGAATGATTGTTCAAAAGGATTGAAGTGGTCGAATGGGCTACCGTAGTTGTGAGACTACATTGGTCGAATGTGGTAGTGGTCGTAAGAGGCTTCTGTGGTCGTGCATGGTTGCGGTCGAGAGTGATGGTTGGAAATAGTGGTCGAAAGGATCAGAGGGTTCTGAGTGGTCGGAGGGATTGAACGATGTGGAGTGGTCGAAGAAATCGAATGGTGCAGAGTGGTCGAAGGAATCAGATGGTGTAGAGTGGTCGAAGTCAAAGGTTACCATAGTCGGAGAATTAGAGAGGTTGGGTATATCGGCTTGGTCGGATTCGATCGGTGGCGAAGAAGAAGATGCGGAGGTGGCTCGGTCGTGATCGACAGCGGTGCTCCGGTGGTCAACCAGGTCAGAGCTGGGCGGAGAAGGTGTTGGTGCCGACTTTGAGACTCGGAAGGGGATCTTTTGCCGTCAGTTGTTTGCCGGAGGAGCTCGTTGATGCGCAAAGGAGGGAGAGACGGTGTGGAAGGTACTCGGACGCTGAGAAGTGTGATTGAGTGGGGAGCGGGTGCGGTGTGCTGAGAAGATGCTCAAGGATGTTTTATATAGGAGCGGGGAAGGGTGGACGGTCATCGGTTACTTACCGAAGTTAAGACTGGTGGTTGTGGGTGCTTAAAGAGGGATTAATAGGGTTTATAGAGGGGAAGGTGGAGGGATGTTTAGTGGGTGATTTAGGGCCACTAATGGCATCAATTGCCCAGGCTAACAGAAAAAAATGGCCGCTGTAATGAGCCCGGGTGGGGGTGGCAATGGCGGCGATCGAAGGAAGAAGAAGGGGGAGGAAGAAAAAGATGTGTGTGTCCCACATGTCGGTGAGAGAGAGGAGAAGAGGGGAGAGGTGGTGAGCAGATGGCTACCACGAGCTAAGGGATTTAATCCTGATCGTTGGATGGAGGGGAGGGTTAAGTGAAAACGGTCGGCCAAGATTAGATCAGCGATGATGGATATAATCGGGGACGAACACATGTCAGTCTTGGGAGAGATTTGGGTTTTTAAGTTTTTAATTTTTGACTTTCAATAAAGCCAGTAAACTCCAAGAAGTCTTAGAAAGTACCAAATAAAGTCTAAAAATTCCAGAGCAATTCCTAGAAATATTTTAGACTTAGGAAAATTATTTCCAACTTAAAGTTGGTCTTTAGAGTTTTACAAAAAATACTTTTTAACTTTGAAATTGATTTTTTAAATTGCAAAAAACACATAAAATCCAGACAAAAGCCAAATGCTTTAAAATAGTTAATTTAAAATAGGATTTTTACAAAAATTCAAAAGATCCATTATTTAATAACATTGTTATGTTTTTAATTAAATTACTTTTAAGAAAAAACCTTTTTAAAAGCTGAAAATAGGCAAATAAAATCTCCAAAATTCAAACACTTTATTTTTATTTTATATTAAATTAATTTTTTCACTATTATTTTTGAAATACAAACCTTGACTGTGACACTTGTCCTTCATACATCTAGGATCAGGATACACATCATTCATTACTGAAGCTACTATTGAAAATTAATTAATAGTAGGAGTCAAGTAAATTGCTTTTATTGTCTTGTATGATTCGGCCTGAATAGATTTTGTGGGCATTACAAGATCTGCTTTCTTTTTTGCTGCCAATGTTTTGAGGAGGATAGCAGATGCATCCGCTATGTTCCCACATTTCAAATGGATTGGTAATTTCATTCAGAAGGTGATTGTCATATTTTGCAATAAACCATTAGATTGCGGGCGTAATGAAATGGAGATGACGATAGTTTTGTCATTGTTGGACCGAAATGGCGACAGAGGGGGGGGTGAATGTTGATTCTTTAAAAACTTCCCCCTCAAAAGTACCACTTAGGATTTCTTCTTCGAAAGCTATGTGAAGCTGAGAGAAGAGATCGCTAATGCTTACTGGAACTCAAAAACTCAGAGAAGAAAACAAGGGAAAAGCTGCAAAATCAAGACACCAAAAACTCTCAACAAACATCAAGCAACAGCTGCACAAACCCTCTGGCCGGTCTGACCGTAGTGGCCAGGGCGGTCAGACCGCTTGACAGCCGCCGGTCAGACCGGCCAGTGAAGGCCGGTTAGACCGCCCTTGGTGAACCGGTCAGACCGGTTTTCAGGCATCGGTCAGACCGCTTGTCGGGCAAGGGTAGACAGCAGACAATTTTTCAGACTGAAAAACTCAGACTACAAACTGCAATGAAATTGGAGATTTCCCTCTGGAAATTTCAGTCCAGAACCATGAGACAGCACCTCAAACAGCAAGGGGAGGCCAGAGAACAAAGGAAAGCCAAATCAAGAGGATGAAATTCAGATTCTTGACAAAAATTGAAACTTTTGCAAGAACAGAACAAAAATCCAAATTCTTCTCTAACCACAAGACCTTTGCACAAGAAACTTTGCAGAAATGAAAGCAATAGCCTAAGGACTTCCAAGACCAAAACTCAGGCCAACTTGAGAAGATTAACAAGAAAATCACACCAAACCCTAAACATGATAAACTTGCAGAGAGCTACCCCAAAACTCAGATTCTCAAACAACCTTTGATCCTTTGCACATGAAACTTTGAAAATAGCTAATTAATAGCCTCAAGACTCAACATGTCAAGTTTCATGCCATCTCACAGAGGGAAACGAAATTTTCACCAAAACCCTAGAATGAAAAATGAAGAACAGAGGAAGCCCAAAAACCAAATCTGAGATTAAATGCTATTTGCTCTTGGAAAAATCGATCAAATGATCTTGAGGCACTATCCTATCATAGAGCAACCCATTTTGGGCCTTCCCAGCAAGAATCAACAAGAAACTCAAAAAGTCAAGAAATCACCAAATGAGGGCATCGAAGCGAAAAACAACCAGAGAGCCTGGGACTCAATCAAACTCAACCAAATCCATCTCATATTGATAAAGAGGTCGCAGGCCAGCAGGAACACTTCAGCGCCAAACCGCGGCCAAGTTATACACATCACAGCTGAGGAAGCTCAGGAAGCCGCTGGAATTCTTTTGGGTACGTTCTTTGCCAATTTAATAGCAGCGCATGTTCTTTACAAAAATCAGGGAGGGTTTCATCTTTTAGAGCTAAAAGATTCGTGGATAAGCCTGGGTTATCCACATAACTTTTAGAAGCTACGGGCACTTAACTCGCCTGCCAGGATAACCAACCATCAATAGTGTAACCCACCCAGACTCTAGACATCATACTTATAATATACTGGCTAACAAGGCACCAAAGGAATATTAGACTGCGCCACTAAGAGGAGTAGCTTACCAACTAGAACTGCCTGCAAGTCTAGCAGATGGGCACAACGTATTCCATGTATCCCAGCCCAAGACATGTCCACAAATATCAGAAGGATCAAACCCTTAGGAAGCAGTCGAGCCCAAGTGTGACTTAATACCTGCAGGAAATGGCCTATCAAGATCTTACTAATGGTAATAAAGAATGTTGGGAATCAGACCATCCACTAATATGGAGCTCAATAGAAACCATCATACCGGGAAATAGGATTACCTGGGAACGCAAAGATCAACTGCGAGAAGAGTATCCCGACTGGACCCCTAGCTAGGCTGAATCTCGGGGTCGAGATTCTTTTTAAGGGGGGTAGATTTGTAACATCCGGAAAAATGTAAATAGTAAATTATGGAGTTTTTGGATTATTTTATTTTCTTTTTATTTGAATTTGGAGTTTATTGGCTTTTTGTAAACGAAAATGAATTTCAAAAATAAAAAGAGGGAAGAAATCAACACATAAAATAACAAAACATGAGCATCAAATAAAGAATCTAAAAAGATGATCCATAAGATAATAAAGGAAAAAGGGTAAATAAGCATGAAGTATCTTCCCTAGAAATTTTGGTAAGCAAAATAAAAATGTTAAGAAATACAAATTCATGTGTATGTATATGTATGCATACAACTATGTATAGCAAGGGAATCAAATAAATTAAATACCAACCATAGCTGAAAATATTTTTGATAAGTCCAGAAGGTCCTCATGAGCTTCTGTGAATTTTTCTGAGATTTTTGGAACTGATCTCATATTTTTCTGAAGATTATTCAATTGTCTGGGCATTTCTGAAAATCCTTAAAAACAAAAAGGAGAAAAACTCTCTCGAGCCGCCACCTGGACGGCCCCGATGCGCGACACCTAGCCGCCTGCGCCCATCCACCGCTCGCGCTGCTCCGCCTCTGCCAGTGGACCCGCGCCCCGACCGCGTCCCTCCTCCCGCTGCCGCGTGGACCGCGCGGTCGCTCGCGTTGCCTCGGCCACGCCTGCGCCGTGGGCCAGCGCCCGTGCCTCGCTGCCTCGCGGCCTCCACGCGCCAGTCGCTCTCCCCGCTGGCTGGTGGCCCGCCTCCACCCGCGCCTCTTTCTCTGGTCGGTGGACCCCCGCCCGCTCTCTTCTTCCCCGGCTTCTTCTTCCTCCACGCGCCCGCAGCGCCAGCTTCGCCTCGCCTCTGCTCTCCCTCGCGCTAGCCGCAGCTGATCGCTCCCCCTCTCTCTCACATCCGCGGGCAAGGTTCAGCGCACCCCCTGTTCTCTCTCTCCCGCAAAATCTCCGCGGGATTTGGTTCGCCTCCCCTCGTCGGCATGAGCAGGGCGGAGACCGCCGCTACCTCGCCACGCGCCTCCCCCTTCCAGCTATAAAAAGCCCTCCCGTGAGCTGCATTGGCACCGCAACGCATCACTCTTTCCTCCTCTGCCCGCAATTGCGCCGAGAAACCTCCAATTCCTCGCCGGCCTCTCCTTCTTTCCCAATTCCGGCGCCACCCTCCCCGCCGATTCCGGAGGCCTCCGAAGCCAGCCCAAGCTCCTGGAGCTTCGCGGGAGCGCGGTGAAGCTGACGCCGGTCTCCCCCGCACCTCCCGGAGCCCGTAGCCCGCTGTCGCCGGAGCACCGCCCGATCCTCCGCCGTCGCACGCTGCCAACCTTCTCCGGCCACCGTCGACCCCGGCCGTCGGCACCAGAAGACTCCCCGTCGCTCGGGGATTATATTCCACGCACGACCCGGACCCATCCGGCCACCACTCGCCGCCGGCGCCGTCGCCTTCCTCTTCCTCTGCCGGCCGCCTCCGAGAGCCACCTCAAAAGGGTGAGTTACCCTTATGGGGTAGGCAAAGCCTCCCCGCCCACTTGGTTACCAGCGTCAGTCTCTTCTCCCTCTCTGCTCCCGCGTCGCGCGTTCGAGTCCGACTCCGCGCGTGCGGTTGAGCAATTCTTTTGATTTTTTCCTCGGGCTGACAGGTGGGCCCCGCCTGTCGGCCTGTGCAGCTGGAGCAGCCATTGACCGTTGGGCCCCATCGGTCAGTGACACATCCGCACAGAGCCCCTGCTGACAGATGGACCCCATGAACAGTACCTGGACCCACTCGCCAGCGGCACGGCAATAAAAGAATTAAAATAAAAAGAAAATGACATGTGGGTCCCACTGTCAGAAATTTAATAATTTTTGGAATTTACTGAACTGAGAACTTCAAATAATCATAACTTTTTCATCTTAACTCCAAATTGAGTGAGACAAATTTCTAAATTCATCTAAATTCAAGATCTATCCAATGGAACTAAAATAATAATTGTTGGAGTTCATTTGAATTTCTGGTGTTATTTGGTTTGATTTGCAGCTTTTCTTTTTGTACAAATTTTGGGCGCACGTTAAAATAGCTTACGAAGCGCAAGAAGAGGAGATCGAGGCAGCAGCACAAGAAGCACCAGAAAATCCGGATCCCGACCACTGTGACCAAGGCGAGTCAATACTTTGATCATGTTGAACCTACATTTTATGCAAATTATTTTAGTTTAAATTATCAAATTGCATGCCGTTATGTTATATACAAATACATGTTAATTTAAGATTTTAGTTACATGTCCATTGCTTGCTTGACTAATATTACACCTCCTTTGGAATACCTGAATATGTGAACCTTGTCGCCTTAGCAAAACTATAATAGTAACTTTCCAAAAGTAAGTCCATAATTTATATATGCCGTGCTTAGCATTGTTTAGGTAATCATGGGCGCGAGAACGCCCAAACATCACTTTAATCATGAGAAAAATTTGGTTGGGTCAGTCATGGTGGTAATGACTGATAAATGTTGGATATGATTATTTTATGTCTCCAAAAACCCCAACATGCTTAAATATCTGGGCGGATGGTTCGGGGGTGTGGTGCAGGTGTGCACGAGAGTGTGGTTTGTGGTAGAACCGTCCAGATACCACTAAGGACTGAATCTTGTCATGTCAACCCGTGTAAAACAGTACAACCACAAGTCTGTAAATTACAACTTGGCTTAGTAGATTTACCAGACCCTGAAAGTCATCCTTCCAGGAGGAGGTGTGGGATAGTGCAAGCGGCAGTCGGTGAGACGGCTTGAATGGGACACCCGGGTAGGGTGAAGTTCTGCTGTGGCGGGCTAGCAGGGGCGGGGAGCCAGCTGCTAGACGTTCAGAAGGAGGACATCCCGCACAACGCATGGGACCCACCGCAAGTGGGAGCGACCCATAGGGTGAAATGATGGAAGGGGCGAGGTACTTTGAATGGTTACTGTGATGGTCTGCTCAACCACATGTCTAAGGCATCGTGTGGGGCAACGAGTTGATTGTCTCTTGTGGTGAAAGTGTACAAACTCTGCAGAGTCTAAAACTATTCGAATAGCCGTGCCCACGGTCAAGGGCAGACATGGGAACTTAACCAGATATAGTTCTATTTCAAAATGCTTCATGATGGGTTGGGAAAGATGGAAGGGCAATGTAAGGCCCTAGTTTGGAATTGTCCTGGGTGTCGTCCCAGTGGTAAGTTAAGCAGCTATAACGCTGAAGAATTGCTATATGGTGCAGATGCCATGTAATGGTGGATGGAATCTGAATCTCTATTATTACTGCATTCGACATATATGTGTGTTCAAAATGCTAGGTCTTAAGGAATTTTTATATAATTGTATTCAAAAGCACTCTTCGCAAAAGAAAATAAACTTAAGCCATCCTTGATTAGCCATACATGTCATATACTGCATTCTGTGTGTTGATTCGCTGAGCACGGGGTCGGAGTGCTCACGCTCGCTTTACGGCAAAAATCCAGAAACAGGAGCGCAAGACCACTACGCCTACGAGGAAGCTCCCGCTACGGAGGAGAAGAATGACGAAGGAAACTAAGGCGTAGGCTCCGTTGACTAGACATGGACAAGTGGACATCCGACGTTGTGTGCACGTATGTTACTAGTTAGCTGGTGACATACAATGCATACAGTACCTTCCAGTCGCTTGCCTGTGGATTTGGGTTTGCTTTTGCTATGATTCTGCTGTGCGTGTTTGTAATAAAGACATTGGCCTAATCGGCCTCTTTTGTAAACCCTATCACCCGACGTGGTGTATTTCAATTTATGTAATATAATGGTTGATTATGCGATGTATGAAATGATTCAGCAAAGTACCTGTGTGCACTAACTACTGATCCAGGGATTAGTGCAGTGAAACACAGTAAGATTCGGATTGAAAAATCTGGGTCTGACAGAACAAGAACCTGCCTCTCTCAACCACTCTCACCAACTATAGTCTAAAGCCAAAACAACCCTCTAAAGCTCGTTTTGACTAAAGCAAACCCTAGAAACCCTTGGAGTGCATGAGTGGGCATGCAGCCACTCCCTCATATTTATAGCCCTTGGCTAACGGGTCTCCAACCCGTTACGCCCGCTAAACCCGAACGGAGCCCGCTCCCGCTTTTGCAGCCTCGCGAAATCACCATTTCGCCCCTCCTGCACCTTCCGGGAAGCTTCCACGCTCCTTGTCGTCCAAGCCTCGCAACCACCTCGAGTCTCCGCCGTCTTCGACACATCTCGACCGTTCTGACCTCGACACCGCCCGTGTCTAGTCCGATCACGTCGTGTCTCGCCACGACTCCATCTCGACGTCCTGCAGCTAACACAGACAAGAAACACATCAAATAGCAGCGCTCGATACATGAAAGCATAAATGCATTAATGAAATAGCCCAAACCTGACAAGTCGACATAATATGCATCCTAACCATTTTGACCAGGTTTGACCAAGTTCGACCGAGCCCGATTGCACCACGCAACGTCAAGGTCCGAACCAACCAAATCAAACTCAACTTCCCTAAACCGATGTCAATTACTCATCACACACATGGGATGACCTCCACATGGTCTCTCAGTCATACCACATATTACATTGTCCATAAACATTAATAATTTACTGCTGGTAAGCACATGTGGTTTTGTAAGAAACATATATAAGCGGAAGTGTATTGTTTTATATTATATTGTTCTAGCTTCAATTTGAGGAATTTGATCTTCATGTAATTCCAATATTCCAACATTGCATATCAAGGGATAGTGTAGATCTAGTATTTCTTTATTTGTTTTGATATTGAGCAATTGTAGCTATTGTTTAGATCTGATCTATCATTGTAGGCATAATCTTTGGATCCTTTACTTGATAACTACCATGCATCTACCTTCTAATTTTGACAAGGTCATCTCTTTTAATTCAGTGGCTCCATGCATATATCTGTATGGTCTACCATACTTTAGTGAACTATCATGTAGAAAGGTTGTGCTCACCAAAATCAAGCATGCATCCTACGATTCTTTCAGGTCCTATTCGAGAGGCAATCAACTGAGTGCTGAGCTAAGATTAGATTCAGTTTTGTATCAGTGCTACTTTTTGCCATTTCTTTTGGTATCTTTACCTTCCTATGATCTGTTTCTTTTGAGTAATGTTACAAACTAGAAGGTGTTATGAGAGGGTGTGTACTTCTAACCCAATTCATTGTTATGTAATCTTTATTTATGTTAGTACAAGAAAGAATGGTACAGTTCCTCTAGGTGCTGCTTATATATCTATTTAGGCCTATTGCTAAGAAAAATTTCAAGAAACTAATTGGTGCATGGTTGAGAAGAAACCCTTGTTTCAAACTAATTGTTCAATAGGAAAAACTTGGTTTACTGTTGTTCACCTTGTTCTCATGAGCCTAACTAAAGATGGGCAGTGTATCTTCTTTTAGAGAACGATGAATGCTTACAGATATAGGTGGCGAAACATGTTTGTTTCAATACAAAGTGCTAATACTATTTATTGTCATGGTATTTATATGTATGATACTACTTTTAGTCTATCAGCTATATAGATTGGCATGACATATTGACATATGTGCCTCTTTTCTTAAGAGGTTATATGAAACTACTAAGAAGCATTCAATCAACTAAGTTAACCTCGCATATAGCTTCTTATATTCATTGTTAATACTACCAAGCCATGTTTGCCTAGCGCAGCATGGTGCCACGCTTCCTCTTTTCTACTACTTAAAAGAAGTAGTTGGTAGTGGTTCATTCTCCCCTCCCATCCCCTCTCACGCGCCAACATGTAGGCCTCCTGTGATTGACAAGTATTTTTAGGAACAAATCTCTCAACAAAATATAGTTATTAGTTAGCTATTTCAAAGATTGAAGTTGAACTCCATCACCTCCACATCATGTGTGTCGCAAAATCGTTTGGTAGACTCTATGAGGCCATGTCAAGGCTAAGGGGTACCCGGACCTTGTAATTAGCCATAGCATTGAAGGTCCATGCCATTTAGGTGCTCTCCTCACCATCCAAGTCACCTAATTCACTAATTGCTACATGCGCTTGACTCATGGCTACATACACGTGCACTTTTAAATACTTCAAAACTATGTTAATTAATGTGAGTGCATGAATGCACTAAGTGTACTCATATAGCTCAACTTTGATGCGAACAAATAAAGGCTTGATTTTATACATCTCTTGTACAAAAGAACATCTTCACATCTCTTTTGCTCAGATGTATGGTGTTAGCAACAGATTTGTAGGTCGAGTAACAGTAATACAGAGGGGTGCCATAATCCAAGCATGACGATGCTGGTTCAGCATGTTGGGTTATGCAGAGACTAGCTCTCATGATAGGATAAATCTGGCAGTAGTGTGTTAGGCTCTGATCCTGGAGTGGAGGATAAATTCGGGAAGGGAATTTGGAATCCGGTCGGATTCGGATTCAGATAATTCATGTCGGATTCGGATTCGGATTCGGGAGAGTTGTTATCTGACCGAATAGTATCGGTATTCGGATACCGGATAATTATCCGGTCGGATATCTGGTAAGAGCTAAGAATTCACCTTTTGTTTTGCTAGTATTTGTTTTTTTGTCATGTTGGTTGGTTCAGGTGTGCAGTGTATAGAAAGTTTTCCAGGATCGTGCAAGCTTAAGTTCTTTAAAAGGAATATGATATTCGGTTGTGGCAACTATAAATATACAAATATTAAAATAGTGTTTTAGTTCTAATTCTACTGCTTATGCAATGGAATCCTAAATTTGCTCACTAAGATCACTCTTCCTAGGTAATGGAATGAAAAGCATGTAATCAGAGTATTATTAAACGATGAACTTTGGCATGCTTTAGTAAATGAACAGGTAAATTTGTCAAAAGTCTATTATCCCCAATTGTCTACTATCTCTACCTTAATTTAGTAAAATTTCTTTAGCCTAGAAAAAGAAAATGTTGTCCATCAAAAATCAAGATTCATCTTGAAACGCCACACCTCAATGGGCAATTTTGGGGGGAAACGTAACACCATCTTCGGCTGATGAATTATAATCACTATTATGTACTTATGTCTAATAGTTTAAGGCTTGAAGTGATGGTGATATGGTTTAGCATATTTTCCTTTCCGTATGCACGTACTATCCGTCTACATTATCCGTTTTCGATCCAAAACCGTCAAGTATCCGTTTCGGCGGCACCGTATTCAAAATTCCGAATACTTCGAATTTGTATTCGTATCCGGTTTTACCGTATCCGACCCCGAATCCGAGAAAAAATATGGATTAGGATACGGTATGAGCAATATCCGTCCGAATCCGACCCGATTGCACCCCTATTAACCACCTCTCATACAGACTCACCCTCGATCTTCCCCCACCAGTTGTAGAGATTCAATCAAACTTGAGCAGTTACTAGACCAGGTTTGCTGAATCAACGCTTGTAGTTGAGTGATCACTACGTTCTTTACTCAGCATAAGGGTCTAGTCCTTATATTTTCACTGAGGCAACTCTCACCCATAAACCCATATTTCAGTACCCACTACACTGCCACCATTCCATCCCAAGCCTCCACCCACTACGGAAATGAATAATTCAGTTCCATGCTCGAAGGGCTGAGCCAGAAATAAAGAAATTAAACAAAGAAAGAAAATACAAGAAATCCAAATAAAAAGGCTTTTAGGTTTATAGCGGTCCAAATATGTGAAACGGAGCTAGAGAATGGATCGACAGGCTCGAAGTTGGTCGGCGGTATCGGTGAGGCTGAAAGGTGTGGTCGTAGCTGGGTTACGACTACAAAAACTGAGCACTCAGTGTGGTCGTAAACCACAACGTAGTCATAAACCGCATAGTGGCCGTAAATCATAGCGTGGTCGAATGCCACACCGTGGTCATAAACCACAACGTGATCGTAACGACAACGTGGTCGTAAAACAAAGTGTGGTTGAAAGCCACATCGTGGTCACAAACCACAACGTGGTTGTAACGACAATGTGGTCGTAATGACTACCGAGTAGCTGAGTGCGAAGTTGACAAGATCGAACGGTGCACGAGTTGCTACTCAGATCGGACATTGTTTGGGTAGTTGCGGGGTTTGGGTGGGGTCTGGGTGGCTTAAGGGTATCGAACGATGTACGAGTGGCTAAGAAGCATCGGACAGTGTCTGAGGAGGGTTGCGTAGGACTTGCAACGGCGTGGTCAAAGTCTTTTCTGACTACAAGATGGTCGAAGACTTCAAGCGGTGGTCAGAGCTGAAGCAGGAGAGCGACTGGAGCTGTCAGGCAATGGGGCGATCCAGGTTAGTGTATTTTGCGACGGCTTCGGGGAGGCACGGTGCGGTTGGCAGAGGGGATGCACTAGCTACCTCGGGCAAAGGATTGCGGTGGTCAAAAGTTGTTAGAGGAGGTCAGGTCGGCTGTGAGAGCAAAGAGGGCAGAGAGACCAGGGTGACTGGCACAGCGATGGCGGGCACGACCGGCGGCTTTGACATGTGGTCAGGGCATTTAGGAGTGATGAGGACATCCTTTCCATGCATACAACCATGCCGACTCCATATCAAACTAAAACTATGATACAAGGACCAATGACTAGAGAGCGAGCACGTCAACTTAACCATCAGGTGAATGCGTTCCTAAGTTTGCATACAAATGTTTCAAAGAATGGAATACTACTTAATTCTTGTGATGATTTAATTGTCCTTAGGAACCATGGAGAAGAACCACATGAGCTCAAGTATAGAAGTGGAACCGTCAAGCGCAAACCAAGTCCTGTTCACGAGTTTGACTCGGATTCGGCCTTGTTGACAGCGTCTACTTCAAACGGCCGTAACTTTTGATCCAGAAGATTTCTCGGGGCCCGTGAGTACTCGTTGGAAAGCTCTTGAAGTCTACTTTCAGATGGATCCAGCCTCACCTCCAAATTCCATCCGAGTCGACCAGAAACTGCAAAACAATTCACATCGCTTTTCCAGTCCGAGTCAAAGTGGGCCTTGGGCCTTGTAATTCGAGTCCTATTCGGCTTCCTTGTGTTTTGGCCGACCCTCCACCTTCTGTGACCCTTAAATAGGCAGCCGCACCCTCTTCTAGGGTTTGGGTTTTGTTTAGACTAAGTTAGCTTTTGCTGCTTTGCCTTGTAATCGCGCGTGTCGGCTAGACCGCCCGAATACTTGTCTTCGGAACCCCACCGTTTTCCTGTTTTCGATTGAATCTTACATCGTTATTTGCAATTGAGTTGTTGTTCCTCTTGTTCTTGCTTGTTCTTCGATTGCTTGCAGGAACAAGAACCCTCGTGGTTAGGTTGATCGTGCGCCGACAAGGTCACGTACAATCTCTGGAGTTGGTGTATCGATCGCTAAGGCGCAACGTCCTTGGATGGTTGTAGTCGGGTCGTCAACGTCATCTCCTTCCCCAATCGAATCTACCACTCTCATCGAAAGATCGAGACCCCTAGTGCTATCAAGGAGGGGGTGTACGATCTCTGATAGGTAGCGTAGGGGTGGCAGCAACGAGAGAGTGTGAGAAGGCGCGAGAGAGGGCGGAGTGAATCGAGCGGCAGCAAAATAAGGGCGGCGGCGATGCGGTTTTCTAATGATGAACAATGCCGACACAATTCTCCTCTGTTGAGGCATTGTCAGAGAGGATTGGTGATGTGGATGGCTGAGATTTGAGCTGAATTAGGCTAGAGATTAAATGAAATCAAATCCCAAACGGAAATCAAATTCTTTTGAAAAATCGGTTTTGTTTCAAAAATAATGGCCAGCCAGATTAATTAATGTCTTAAAGTCAATTCAAGTAGTAATGGACAAGGCCAATTAACCCAATAAATAATTAATGCATTCAAATCGAATTTACTTTCCTCCTCCCTACAAAAAAATCACTTCCTCCGACCATATTTGCTGTGGCTAACAAGTACAATACATCCAACATAATAAAATTAAAATTAAACTGCAAATCCTTTATTAAAATTGAAATGACCTCAAGTAAGTAAGAAAATAAAAAATATTAAAATCTAGAACAAAAATTAATTTTGAATCATATTCGAATTGGCAGGAAGACAAATTTAAATTGAAAGTATATGTAAAAATAAAATTTATATTAGGATTGAACATGAAATAAACAAAATTCAGAACTAACAAAAATGAGATGTGTAATAAATTTATTTTTAGTATATAAATTCAAATTTTGAATTTTGCTCATAATAAAATTTAATTAGAAATAAAGTAAAATTTGGAGTTAGTAAATTTGTAATAAATTTCAATTTGGAATATTTATCTATACTAATAAAAAGTTGATACAAATTGCCAATATTTTCAACGCCTATAGTGTATGAAAAAGTAATATTATTTTAGTCCCTCCATTTTGCAATATTAGTCATTTTTTCCGAAATGTTGTTTCACAATTAGGTCAATTGAGAAAATCAAAAGCATAATTATTGTATTAATGTTGTAAAAGAGGTTAAGTGGTTGTAATATAATTTAGTAGAGGTATGTTTGGTCAATATGATTAAATTTTTTTAGAGAGCTTTATCAATAACTATTTCTTAAATTTGGTGCCTCCTTGGTATATGTGCATGGTGGGCATAGACTAATATTGTGAAAGAAAGGTCGTAATTAATAGAATAATAAGGTTAAAAATAAAAAGAGGGTGGCTACAGTACGTGTATGTAAATATATATTTTACATACACTATTCTCATCATCCACTAATCATCCAATAAATGAGAATAGTGGAGAGTGGAAAAATAGTGAGGGAGCAAAAGTTTTAAAACTTTTTTTTGTACTAAAAGTTGTATGTATAATGCATAGCCATCCCTGAGTTTTTGGCACTTTTGGTATGTTTTGAACCCGTATTTGCAAAAATAGCTGTAGTCGCGCGAAAATGGCAAATATGGTATTTCTGTTGCCCGGTCACCGGGCAGCAGCAGTGTAGAGCTGACACGTGGGCCTGTCGCCCAACCACCGTGCAGTTCCCTGCCTGCCGCTGTGCCACCAAACGGCAGGTAATTAAGCCAGGTTAGTTACCTGTCTTAATTAGTCGATGGCTGAAGTGGTCGAGTAGCCATGGTCGGACATGGTTGATGGCTGAAGCGGTCGAATAGCCGTGGTCGGACGGCTAGAATGGTCGAATGGTCAAGGTGATTGAATGGCCACAGTCGGATAGCTGAAGTGGTCAAATGGTCGAGGTAGTTGAATGGCCATGGTGGGACAGCTGAAGTGGTCGAATGGCCATAGTGGGATGGCTGAAGTGGTCGAATGGACGAGGTGGTCGAATCTATGATAGTTGGAGATACAATAGCTGGTATCTTAGGTGGTCAAAAGCAGGGGTGAACCCACAGGGTATGCAGGGTGGGCCACGGCATACCCTGGGGCCATGGTGATGTTTGTTTGTCATTAAGTAGCATATGCAAGTAGCCCATGGTGAGAACATTTGTTACTCCTTGATTACTCCTGCATCAGTAATTAATATAGCATACCTATGTTCTTTTTTTGCTATTTCTTCTGATGCGAATTTTTCTTATCATCTTGTCATCAGACCCTTGATGTTGTTTTGCAAGTCCTTGTCTCGTTTCCGAATCTAGGACCCTTGCGATCCAAGGTAAATCTGAACCTGTTTCTTTAACATCTTTGTTGGTTCACTGCTAGGATTATTTACCACTTTCTAACTTATGCAAACGCTGGAATGCAGGTCATATCCTTTCTGCACCGAATGATTGAGATATTAGGAATCTCAGTGCTTCCATGTATTCCAAGTGCACTAAGACCATTGCTTGTTAATAATGAGGTATTTCATTTTTTTTAATTATAGTAAATTTTTTTTTCTTTGTTCTTGGCTTTGCTGGCTTTTGTGATGTTTAATACCTGTAGCACCAAAGATTCCTTTCTCGGTAACTGCCCTGCCTTGAACAGTAATTCTTTTAGGGAAAATGGTAGAAGAGAATCCTTCTCTGTGTGTGTATGATATAGTTTACATGCTTCTTAAATTGGTTTTGTTTTTACTAGTGGTAACAGCAAGTGTTGAAAGGGTATTTTCTGCAATGGTTTTAGTGAAAACAAAGTTAAGAAATAAGATGGGTGATAGTCTTTTGGATGATTGTCTAGTCACATTCATTGAGCGAGATATTTTCTTTGAAGTAAATGAAGATGATATAATCGAGACTTTCATGTCCTTTATAAAGTGTAGGCCAAAAAAGTCAGACAAGTAGTATTGTAAGTCTCTTTTATGTATATTTGAGACTATTAGTATGGTGTTTGAACTATTTATATTGTAATTTGTGCAAGTTTTCAACTTAATCCTTGAATTTAAGACTTATCATATTATTTAGTGCCTGTATACCGAATTACGGTGCAAATTTTACAATTATTTACCGAATTGGCAAATGGTTTTACCGAATTGCATATGAAAATTTTGGTGTGGCATACCCTTTGATAAAATCCTAGGTCCGCTACTGGTCAAAAGCTACAGAGTGCAAAGAGTGGTCGAGACTTGAGAGTGATTGGGAACGGTCAGAGTGGCCATGGTCGTGAACGACCGTGGTCGAATACGGCAGTGGTCAGGATAATGTGGTCGGTGGTTGGGGAAGCGGCTGCGACTGGAACTAGTAATTAAGGTAGGTAATTAAGCCAGCTTAATTACCTGCCATTTGGTGGTAGGACGGTAGGTAGGGAGCCGCACAATGGCCAGGCAACAGGCGCACGTGTTAGCTCTACGCCACTGTCGTCCGGTGACCAGGTGACAGAATGGCTATTTTTGCCATTTTTACATGACTACGTCTATTTCTATAAATACGGTTTTAAAATGTGCCAAAAGTACCCCGCATACGCTATCCCATCTATAAATGTATAATAATTAATATCTTATATGCAAGCCGGTGCAGGTGCACGGATCGATGAATGGTGTTGACTAATAATTGGTTTGGCATGAAAATCATCACTAAAACAAAGCCGGGGGAGTTCCTGGCCTCCCGCCTATGCCATGTCATCTTTCTTACAAAAAGGCCCCTGTATTTTTTGAAATCACATAAAGGTCCTCGGTTCCTGCAAAAAGGTCCCTGCCAGGTTTTTTTCTGTAAACCCCATCCACTTCACCGAAATTGCGTATCCTTTTGCAGGATAGCACCCCGTGGTTTTCCAAAATTATGTATGAGTCCTCGTTTAGTTACGTACAGGTGCTTACAGGTCCTCCGTTTTTTGCGAAATAGGCCTTTGTTTTTCCGAAATTACGCATGTGTCCTTGATTTTTTTAAAAAACTTCTCATGAATTGTCGTCTCTTTTACTTCAGTCCACACAATACCTAGCGCGGTGTGCCGCTGCACTTACGCTGCTAGTTCGAAACAATCTTCGGTGTGTGCACGTGAGGTAGAAGCGACGCGTGGATGCTACTCGTAGGCAACCTTTTTTTAGAGGAATACCTGTAGACTAGCTTATCTCCAGATCGAGTTTACCAAAACATTGTGATTAATAAGTCCTAAGTAGCGATCAGTTAATTTGATGTGGCACCAAATATCAGCTCAATAATGATTTGTGTTTTTAAGGTGCAAATTGAAGGTACATCTTATATTGGAGCTATTTTGGAGTGAAGAAAACAAGAAAACAAGAGCCCACGAGGAGAGAGGTGTGGACGACGAAGAGAGAAAACTAACTTTGATGTCAGCGCAAGGAGGGGACGGCTAAGGAAAGGGAAGAGAAACCCTAACGCGGCCGCATAAGGAGTTGGTGCATGGGTTCGGAGCTGCGCATGGGCGCATGCAAGCGGATGCATGAGTGGGACATGCGAGCGCGTGCTTGGGCGTGCATCTGGGTCGAGCAAAGCACTTGAGGTCAGCCACGTGGAGCACACGGGGAGGGTGCATGGATTCCATGTATGCGGCACATGCAAAGTGCCTTTGTAAGCTGAGTGAAGGAAAAAAAGGGAGGTGTGATGTTGCCTTGGAAAGAAAGAAAGAGGAAGTTGTGTGGAGCCAGGAGAGTCTACGAGCCAGGAGGAGATGCCAATCTAGGAAAAGAGTTGGACAAGGAGCCAGGAGTTCTTTTACTATGCATTAGAAGCCAAGGATGAGCCAAACTTAAAGCCAGGAGGTCCACATCCGTTCCAAATCTGAAATGGGTCAATTCCTATCTCGGTTTCATTCTAAAATTAGTTTAGGAGTCCAAATTGTTCTCAATTTCCTTTTAAATTAGTTTCTATTCTGAATTTTAGAGATTATTTCTTGTGTTGTTGAGTCTAAATAGGAGTTGGGTCGAGTTGTATCTGTTTTGTGTCATGATAGGAGTTGGCTTCGGCCATGTTGCGTGCGTGCGTGTGTGATATAAGGCCAAGGGCCGAACCATTGAAGGCAAATCGGGCATGTTAGCTTTGAATTCAGAAATAAGCTAGAAAATTGCCATGGTGGTTGTTGGCCACCATATTGTGTGAGTTTCCATTTTTTTCCCCCAATTAGGGTTTGTGCGAGGAGGAGCAAGTCAAGAACATGCCATTCTTGAAATTGCCCACATAATCTATATGATTCAATCCTCCAATTCAAGCTCCTCTTTTGGTGCTCAGTTTGGTGGCTTGCTGCATGGGATTGAGTCTTCTTGCTAGATTGATTCAAGGCCGTCAAGTTATCTATTGGTGTTGCTGGTCTTCTTTTGGTTGAAAGAAGAGCTAGGGTTGTGCAAATCAAGCCAAAACCCAAATTCTATTGCCGGCCGCAAGGAGAAGGGAGTTCACTGCAATTTGTACCGTGAAGATCGGACCATGTTGCACATTAGCTCACCTACTAGTTGATCCGTATCATCTTGGTATCAAAGCATGGTTGATCATGATACATAAGGTTTTTCTTTGCTGATTTTAGGGCATTGACATGTTGTTGGGTGCAAGCAAAAGAGGATCGAATGATGATCACAGCAAGGAATTCGTGGGGCCAGCCTATGAAGATGCTTTACCATCGCTGTATGTGCCCAATTCAATGCTACTACCAGCTACTTCCGCCATCGAGATAACGTACTATGTGCTGATCTTGACTAGGGCATCGACAGCTTGAACGTGCAAATCATGAAGGTGCAAGAAATGTCGAACGCTCATCTCACCGAGGGTCTCATCAATCTAAACTTGTCAATTTGGAGGAGAGACTACCACCACCAGGAGGAGTTGGCGCATGGGGGCAGCAAGCACCCATCTTGAGGAGACATGCCTTTTCACATGATGGCGCCCACTACTATGGTGCTGATTTTGACAACAACATGTCCGACGATCATGGAGGCTTTCCACGATGAGGCGAGAATTGTTTGATCGTTGAAGTGCTAGACATGGTGGGCATTGTGGAGGAGGTTCCGAATGCGAGGATGACGATCTTGGTAGAATCAAAATAACCATACCAGAGTTCAAAGAGAGAGTTGATCTAAAAGCTTATTTGGAGTAGGAGATATGTGTCTATCAAATCTTTGACAACCACAACTACTCCGAAGAAAAGAAGGTACCATGTTGCTTCGATTGAGTTTACTGAATATACTATTATTTCATGGGATCAATTAAATCATGTAGGGGAATGTCCACACACTTGGGAGGAGATGAAGCGGGTTATGCGATCAAGGTTTGTACCAGCATAGTACACAAGGGCGCTGCATATAAAACTACAATGACTATATTAAGATTCCAACTTTGTGGATGAATGCTATTAATAGATGCAAGTGCTCATGATATCTACTAGTGTACATAAGTTCGCGAAAGCATCCATGACATGTTTCTTTGAAGAGCTGGATGAGGATGTGGGGAATCATGTCAATTTGGTACAATACAACATCGTACAGGAGTTACTACACTAAGCGGAGTGTGCTGAATAATAGGTAAAAGATTAACAACAGAGGTGGCCACACTAATACTACTAGTTAGAGGCTTCCACATTCACAAGAGGGCAAAGGTGGCTCAAGTTATAAACTGGTTGCATCCGCTAAACCATTTGGAATAGTGTTCAAAGAAGCATCGAAAGCGGTGAGTACAACGAGCAAGGAGGAAGCCAAAGCTAATTCTTGTGCTTTCTCTACCACTAGAACACAGGATATTGAGTGCATCAAGTGCAAGAGTAAGGGACACATGATGAGGGATTGTCCAAATATGCGGGAGGTGCTTCTTACTAATGAAGGCCATTATATGTCGGAGAGCAAAAAATGTGAGAAATCAGAAAAGGAGTATGAAGAAGCCCCTATTGAACAAGTTGTTTGTGATACTGATATGGATGGTCCTAGTTTGATGGTTGAAAAGGTGGATCGTGATAACACACCGATTGTGGAAAAAGGACAATGTCGTGGAGTGTTCCAAACTGAATACATGATCAAAGAAAAATATTCAAATTGGTGATCAATGGAGGAAGCTACAACAATGTAATCAAAAGATGTGGTTGATGCACTTTCATTGACTAAGCCATACTACATGCAATGACTTCATAATATTCGCAAGCTAAAAGCTACACACAAGGTTACCATGTCTTTCTCTATTGATAGTTATGAAGATAGGATGGAATGTGATGTCGTGCCAATTCATGTGTATTACTTATTGTTAGAACGTCCATGGTAATTCTACCACAATGTTACACTTCAAGGAAGAGTCAATCGATTTACTTTTATGCATAAAGGTGTTTTCCATGCATTGCTGCCGAAACAGGATGAGGAGATCAAGTCTGATATTATCGTGAACAAAAAGGAGGTTGCGAAGAATACCCCAAAACTAAGGATGGTTTCGCTTGAAGGGAAGGGGATGACGCCGCACCAAATATCAGCTCAACATTGCTTTGTGTTTGAGTATAATTGTCCCACATAAAATGGGAATCAAAATTACAGTCCCAATTTAATCAATACTTAGCTACAATAGTTTGTCTTTGAGTATAATTACAGTCCCAATTTAATCAATACTTAGCTACAATAGTTTGTCTTTGAGTATAATTGTATACGCGATGACCTTTTCTTTTCTGTATTCACTTTAATCTCCTTTTTTTTACAGGATACCAAAGAGAACTCGACCTAACAAGAATTGAGTAGTGTGAGGGAGTCAGGGAGGAATGAGTGTGACTCCATTACCTTGCATTTATACCTGCTAACACGTCAAGAAGACGACGATAAGATAATTAATGCAAATTAAAGTACCATCTATTCAAACTCTTAGTTATATAATCTCACCTGCAATTTTAGGATGAACAGAATCATCGAGGATATAAAGTGCAAACTCAAGACTATTGCTACTCCAGCAATGAAATTATGCAGTAATCGCTTGTTGTCCTTGGATGGAACAAATGCAATCTTCAGTGTGTTTGTGAGTTGAAAGATCCGTAAAGAGATCTACAAAGAGAAAAATGTAGAGGTTAGAGTAGAAAAATATTAAGAACAAAATGGGTTACCACGGCATAAAAAATAACGAGAACTTACAAAAAGAAATATTATACTGGTTAGAAGAAAATTCATAAGTGGGTAATTCGGAATTATACTAAGCAGCCACCTTGGCTGGCCATTAGGCATGCCTGACCTGCAAAATTAGCACGAAACATAGTTTAGGAAAACTAATTGTTTAAAAATTCCAATTTATCACGCACTATCTGCTTGATGTGGCAAGGGAGAAATGTTTGCTGACATCTAATGATTCTGAAGACAACATGAAGAGATGGAGTTCATTAAGATTTTGGTGGATCTTTAGAAAAAGATTTTCAAGCCTGTTGGTTTTGTTTCATAATCTACCATGATTGCAGGAGTCTCTCAAATATCATTTTGTGCATGGGATCATAAACCAGGTTTGGCTTGATGCATATTTAGTTTGTGCATTTGTCTTATACACTTCAAGTATAAGTCCTACCGATGTTGAATTTCATGCGCTGATAACTTCCCATAAATCATAAAGTTCGAACAATATTAGTGAAACATATAATCATCTAATCATCAACGCAGCATGGCACGTATGCTTAAATAGTCCTGACCATTAGGCATTCTTTACTCAGAGAATCACATTTTACCAACAAGCATAGCATAACACAAAGGAAAAACAAAAGCAAGAACAGCCTTCTACAGTCGACGTAATGCGTGCATGCCTAAGACAAAACAGAGTTTGCCCAACCTGGTACAAAGCAGAGTTTACACATGTCCTGGTGAATAAGAAGCTTTCCTTTTTGTTAATCAAGAAAACACAATAACTATATCAAGTGGGGTAGCTTTCTCGTTAATGAATCGAGAAGCTTCCATGGTTTTACTTAGAAGATGTTAGCTTTTTTATTTTCTTTTTCTTATGCGTTGTTTGTAGTTCAAATTGGACGGGTATCAAGTAGTCATGCTCAACTGGAGGCAACGAGCAGGCTTAAATGGTTTAATTGCTTAGCTCAATTTGCTTGATCTATTTTATTTTTTTTGTTTTTCAACATGAAGTGTTAATTCATACAGCATCATTAACATGGAAAGAACAATTAATATAAGTAACGACAGAAGATGTCAGTACCTCAGCCATATATGGATCTGAGATATGTATGTCTCCAATGTGATTTTACCGAGCCAGCTACAAAATAAAAGACAATAAATAGCAGTCTGTACATTAACTCAGATAACAATGTAGAGGAGGAAAAGATCCTTGGATGAATAAATGGACTTACGTAAGGAGTGCTAGTGAGTGGCTTCGAAAAAGTTGGGTGAAATTCCGCAGACAAATATACACACTGGGATATCAAACTAAAACATTACATGGCTAGCAGGTTTCCCATGCAGGGAACATAGTATATTTATATAAAGGGTTAATCAAAATGTGTTAAGTACTCACGTAATGGGGATCCACGAAGTATAAGGATGATATTTGTTGTAAGTAAGCTTGTCCAACTTGTAGATATATTGGAACCACAAATAACCAACCTGAAAGAAAAATCAACCCAAGAAATATAAACAAGAGAACTGTTTATGGAATTTGGATAATGCAGTCGAGATAATAGATTATTATCAAACCCACCAACAAGGAAATGAACAAAATGAATGTCTTGATTGTCCTCCGCTGCCTTGTTTCAGATTCTTCTAGCTTCTCCATCAATCTTTCAACCTTCAGTGGATCAGAAAGACAAGGTTAAAAGGAAAAAAGTTGTCAGTTGTCATGTTCGGCATCCCATATCGCCATAAGGGCCGCCAGGCACAGCCCGACAAGGCAATAACAGGCGAACCGAACATGCCACAGCAAAGGGCTGAAGCAAGGGAGAGATAAGTCCAGCTGTTGGTTTGTTGCTTAAAGATCAAATTAATTCAGGGGAGTTCAAGATATCCCCGGTTAAAATCCTTATTTGAGTTAGTTCAAATTGTTAGGAAGGTTGTCTCATATATATATATATGAACTGCCGCATGATTCATTAAGGGTGGGCCAATAGTTGTCTCTAAACTCCCAGTTTTCTTTGTCCCTTCCCAGTCTCTTCGTACTACTCCTGCGCGCATTGCTTCTTTCCTGTCCAATGCCTCCACCAACACAGCACGGCCTCTCCCCAAGGTCCGGGGCAAAGGCCACCCACCACTCACGCCTAGACATGTTCAAACGTCCGGTTGGGTTGGGCTTGAAAAAGTTTGGCCTGTTATGGACAAGCATGAGCCCAGCCCGAAATAGGCCGCCAGAAAAGGCCCAAAAATCCCTTTTTTCATGAATTAAATTATTTACTTATAATTTTATTGAATAATTTTTTTATTATTTTCCTTGTGTTTTTTGGGCTTTGGCCAAGCCTGCAGACCCAAAACCTAGGCCCGAGCTTGGAAAAATTGGGTCGGGCTTGGACTACCCATGAACAGGTCTACTCACACCTATGCGTTACGTTCTAATCCCCTGGAACATGAGATTTGTGGTAATCATTTTCTCTCTCCATTTCACAATATATGTCAACTTTCTAGTGAATTGTTGTGTCACAGTATATGTCAAGAGTTATTGCGGTTATCCCATTCTTAACCATGCTTTTAAATCTTGAGAGACGATAGGCTTATACTATGATATGGAGAGAGTACATTCTTATAATCCTTGTACAGGACTTTACTGTACAAGGATACATCGAAATGCAATGGCAAAGGATCAAGGAAAATACATTTGGATGGAAGTATGCGTATATCATTCCAGCAATCCAGATATATCTGTCAAGGCCAAATCTAAAATGCCACTCGTGCAACAGCGGACGATTTGGTTTCCTCGGGTCAGGATCTCTATATCCTGCATTCAATGTGTATCGGTCAAAACTTTAAACATATGAGCTTACTTCTGTACAAAGAAAATAAAAAAATCACTCTTTACCTAGAAGAAAAGTCAATGGGCTCCACAAAGTATCAAAAACCCCAGGCACCTCATAAATGATAATCACCATCAGAAAGCAACAAATGATCTTGACTGCTATCACACTTCTGATCTCATTATACTGATTAAAAACAGCAAGTGTTCCATATAGCATAAGAGTGAATACTGTGTGCATGGGACAGATATAGTAAAGCGTATAGTCATTGTTCAAGACAACACAGCAGAAGACCACAAAGAAATTAAGCCGCCACATCATCTGCAGTATAGCAAACAAAACTTCAATGCAAGAAGAAATATCTAGAGCACCATCGGCTTGGTAAAAAGTAAATGCATACCTGTACAAAACGAGCAATGCTAAAATCCTTCCGTACGTAGTAGTAAGAGAAGTTTCCGAATCCAGTAAGAAACACATAACAAGCAATGAACACACGAATAGCATTGTATATCTCTGTTGCGGCAAAGTAGTGATACAGTAAAAACATGACCTGTAAGGAGACCATTGAAATTGTAAGGAAAGCTTTCTTCCTTTCCATTGATTAAAAGGATTGATAAAAAATGCCAGTGCATTGCCAGCTGCATCACAAATATTTAATTGAAATAATTTGGTGCACTTTCATACTCTGGTTGCACTGGCATCATCTTTTGTTCCTCTGTTGCTGAAATAATGGCACAAGAAATGTTCTATTGTCACCGTATGTAATGTTGCAACCAGAATGCTTAAGGTAATCTGCACTAGGGGTTCAGGCACCGCTGGTGACTGGGCAACTAGGCCAAGACAAGGTGCTGATAGACCTTGTTGCTACAACAATTTATCAGAGATTTCCCGCAATCCTTACTGATCTAGAGTTTTTTGCAACTAAGAACAATATCAGATTAATTAGAGATATGAAAAACGTTTACATTTATCCTGTTTGGACAGGGGGGATTTTTAACTAAATCCCCAAAATTCCTAGAGAATCCCCCGGACCCCCCCCCCCCCCCCCCCCCTCATACAAATGGTATTAGATGCCCAGAAGAAACTGAACCATTACTAATTTCCACTTTTCCAGATATCTGATCTGTGGTGCAGACAAATTTTGGAATTAAAAAAGAACATAAAAGAGCCCTACTGGTTTGAATCAATACAATTTTTTCAATAGAAACAAGAAAGGAAAAAAAGGAAAAGAAGCTAAGGAAACACTAAACTAGTAGAGAAAAGATACAAGCACCGAGAAGATGAAACAGCAATGATGCAAGAGCAAGTCTCACCATTAACCGCTTAATTGGTGTGAAATCTACGTAATAAATGGAGAACACGGAAGAGTTCTATAAGATATATAAACATATTTGTCTTCCTTTAATAACCCACCACAAATAACTGCTACATATATATTAATATAGGGAGCACAAGTTTATATAAATTCCCAGATGAAACCACATTACCAACCATGCCACCATTGTGACAGTTGAATGTGAAACCTTAAGAAAAAAATTCTGTCAATCTGCTGCCTGCGTAAACACGACTTTTGTTTGAAGTTATGTACCATTTTAGTACAAATGGAAGTTGACAAACAATTCTTTGACAAAATAGAATTCCATCTATTTCTATGTTGTACAGGTTTACTTAGAATTGTTTATTTACAAGGGACCAAGGAATAATCATGCTCCACTTCAAAAGAACTGATGAAATTTTCTGCTAGGATTAGTGTAATTGTGCACCACAAGTACTTATGAAATATCTAGGTATTCAAATAGATAGGTTACTGACCTGCATCCAGCCTCTCCATTCGTCTGTTTGATGCCGATTCATATAAAGAATGGATTTCCCCAAGAGAGGAGATTTATCATTGTGCTTCTTCAAAGAACTTATTGCTGACACCATTATAAAAAGAGCATAAAGAAAAAGAAAAAGATCCCTGTTGTAACTCTGCAAAAGTTGAGCAAATAAATTTATTCATTAAACCATGGAGAGGCGCGAACTCAAACAGTTCTTCCTTATCTACTGGGAATTCTAATACTAAACATCAAACCCTCATGCCCTCAACTTCTTGCCCTTCATCCATCAGTGCAGTGTTTGGGTTTGTCTAGTACACACGATGCCCACAGGCCACAGGGATTCTTGTTACTTTCCTCAAATGTACCTTTTGCAAGCCTTTATCATGCAAACACCTTCATCAAAAGTAATAAAAAAAGAAGAGATTTTTGGATATATGCCAATCCAAAAATTGGTGTTTTGAAAAATGCCAGTAAAATGTCACCCCAAAACGTAATTATCCTGATTTTGGTCATTCTTTTTTTTCTTTGGACAATTATGCCCTCCTCTCCTTCGCATGTCTCTCCCTATACTCCTATCTCCTTTCCCATCGCCGGCAACTTCTCCAGTGATCCCCGGTGAGCGACCCGATGGCCTAGATTACTGCCCTCCATCCCGATCGTTCTTGTACGTGCAGAACAAAGAATTCAGCAATGGTTGGTGGCCATCCATTGGACAGTACAACAACCAGGCCAATATTGACGATGAACCACGAGACCAGTATGTGTTGCTTACTTATCAGAAGCAAGAACTTTGAGTATATTTTTGTTTGATGTTTACATGTTAAAACTCTATGCTGTATTTCATAATGACATGATAGAACTGAAATCCTGTCTTTGGGGAAAGAGCATACGGCTAGTCTTGGTTTCATGATGCATATTGATCCCGCCCGAGAACTGTTCAACAAATGCCCTAAATCAAATTAGTTAGATGTAACGTAGCTAGTGACTAATTCGGTGAATGTTGCTGCCTCATTGGGTGGCAATGATGACCGAGGAACTCCACGAAGTAGAGGTGGAGCGTTCTTTGGAGAGTAGCAGATTCCGGCAGCCCCGCTCGTGAAGGAGCAGATTTCAGCAGCTCTCTGGAGAAGAGATGGAACCTCGGTGATATCAGAGAAAAAAGGCATCATCTGACGTCATCTGAAGTAGAGAAGGCCAGTGACTACAAGGGAGCTGCTCAGCACTTGAGAAGAGCCTGCCAGATAGCTGGAGATGATAGCGGAATGGCTAGCATAGGACAGAAACATCCAAAGAAAAACAGGAGTGGCAAACATATCAACAAACATGTTTTAGAGTGGCATTTTACTATTTTTTTTTTTGAAGCAGCACAAATCCACAAATCCTGAAAAAATAAAGTACGCTCCAACGTCAAAATTCCTAACCCAATCCCGCTGGAAAATATAGCCCAGGAATGAGAAATCAAATCCCACATGGATTTGTGGCAAACCTGAGCAAAATGTGGGCTAGTTTGGCTGCCAAATAGCTTGTTCTCTTCAGGCCTTCCAAGCTAACCTAGGCCCACACAACAGTAGTAATCAGGTTGGACCAAGCTCCTTGTCGTAATTGTTATGAATATTGTATGTATAGATATGAGACCCAAATGGCCATATATATAGGAGAGTACAAGAGTATATGCCATATAGAGATAAGGCATATATGGAATAGAATACAACTCTATCTCCTAATACAACTCTATCTCCTTAACACCCCCCTCAAATGCAAGGCGTATGCAATAGCATTGCATTTGAAAAAGGGTTAACACTAAAACAAGATAAATCCGAAGTCCGAGTCTTGATGATGTCGTCGTTGCGTGCAGTTTTTGAATAAACTGTCAAATCAAGCTGAAGAGGAATAGATAGATGTATGACGGCGCAGATCGAAGCCCAAGAGGTGGCGGCGCAGTGCACAAAGGACGCGCGGCGGCCTTTGAAGCTCGGGGCGGCGGCTAGAGAAGCGGCGGCATCATAACGACTTCTACGATCTGCACGCGGCTCAGAGAGTAGAGCGGCGGCTGCTGCCATGCAAAATAAAATTTCTACACTTCTATGACTGACAATAATTTTTTGTGGACTCGCACGATTTGAACGAACTAAAAAATAGAACTACGGACTTTTGGATGCAGCGAAAGACTCACGAGAAAAATGACTCGAAGACTGACTCAAAAGAAATACTAACACTAAAACAGACAAAATAGCCCTTAAAAATCCCCTCCCCTCTCATTCTCTCTCCTCACACCTCGATCCCTCACTCCCGCGGTCCCGCCTCACATCACGCGACGGAAGAAGGAGCAGCGGGCTCCCCGGGAGAAGCGGCTCCCCGGGGCCAGGCGACGGCGAGCTCCGGCGGCGGCCAAAGAGCGCCGGCGGCAGCACGGACGCAGACAGCCCGAGCCGCGGCGGCGACTGCCAGGAGGAGCATCGGCACGACAGCGGCCGGAAGATGGGAGAAGGCGGCGATGAGGATGCGGAGACGCGGGTACGGCGGTCGAAAGAGGCGGCGTCGGGTGGCCGGATCCATGCGGGGAGGGCCAGAGGCGGCCGTATCCGGCGCAGGCCAAGCCGGAGCTGGTCAGAGGCATCGGATCCGGCGGAGACGGGCGCGGTGAGTCGGCGGCGGCTGGCAGCGGTGAGGATCCAAGGCGGCGGCTGCGGCCGAAGGCAGCGGCGCGTGGCACAGAGGTACGGGATCCGGCGGAGAGGCCGGATCCAGACTTGGCGGCGAGCGGCAACTCAGATCCGGGCCGGGGCAGCGCGAGGACCAGGAGGCGGCGTCGCGAAGAAGGCACAGCGGCCGGATCCGTCCGGATCCAAGCGGGGCGCGGCCGGATCTGGGACTGCTCGGGGTGGGCGCGGCAGCTGGGATCGAGCTCGGGGCGGGCACGGCGGCCGGGATCCCTCGGGATCCACCACGGTGACGGCGGCCCGAGGAAGACAGCGGCCTATCTAGATCGAATATGGATAGCATGAGAACCTGAAGAGGGTCGGCGACCCGAGGACGGCGGCTGGCGTCGGCGAAGGAGGACACGCAACCAACGGCGACGACTCGAGCGCGGCCGTGACGGCGCGGCGCAGTGTCGGGGAGACCGGGCTGGCCAAGAGAAGTGGCGACGGCGCCCTCAGCGCCGGCATCACCAATGTGAGGCGGCCGTCGACGAGAACCGTACAGCCGGCGAAAAGAGGTGGCCGCACCGGGAGTGAAGATCGTACCTCCCGGGGCAGCGGCAGCGGAAGAGAACGAAGGCTAGATTGAGGTTAGGGTTTTAACCTAAGCTCTGATACCATGTTATGAATATTGTGTGTATAGATATGAGACCCAAAGGGCCATATATATAGGAGAATACAAGAGGATATGTCATATAGAGATAAAGCATATATGGAATAGAATACAACTCTATCTCCTTAACAGTAATAACACCAAACCCAGCTCGGGTTTGAAACACTAGCCTGACCAGGCCAAGCTAGGCTGGACCATTTGTGTTCAGGTCTACTTTATGGACAGTATATGATTGCAATTCTAATTTCTAATCTCTTGATTTTGAACTAAACTAAAGGGGTTGAAAAAAAAACATGAAGAGATATTTGTTTTTCTAATGTCCTAGGATTGGATGTGCCCAATCATTATACGCAATTTTAATTTTTGTGAAAAGTTTCCAACCTTTGCCAAACTTGGTCTAGAAATAAAAGCACAATCACCATTGCGATATCCAAACAACTATATGCTATTAGTAATCCTCATTTCTGAAGAAAATTTCAGAATGAAAAACAGGATGAAATGTGCCCTAAGAAAAGCTAATTTTACACAACATTTATGGAATATCCAGAGTTAGCTCCTAAGGTGTAATTTAATATGCATGCTGCAATGACCATATAGTTAGTTTGTACAGAAAATTATAAGTTGTTAGTAAATCAACATCAGCCAAACGCAATATGATATGATTTGTGTGAAAAACTTCAAGCTGTTAGAAGAAGTTTTCTGAAGACGTTTTTTCAGAATGAGAAACAGGATGAAATGTGCCCTAAAAAAAGCTAATTTTGTACAACGTTTATGGAAACTTCTATTTCCATGGTTAGCTCCTAACGTGTAATTTAATATGCATGTTGCAATGACCATATAGTTAGTTTGTACAAAAACGCAATATGATATAATTTATGTGCAAAACTTCAACTGTTAGTTATGAATGTGGTAAAACTACTAGAACTTTGTTAAGGAGAATAATTCTCGATAAGTTCATCATGATTAGGAACATAACTGAAGAAAGGGGCATGAAGAAACACCAAATACTTGTGTGGCAAAGCTGTCTCTTTAGTAAATTAAGCTTAAGTACCCAACGAAATACAATGCAAATGGACACTAAACCAAATGGGGCAGAGTACAGGATAATGCATAAACTTAATATTTAGCTTTGGCCTTACTTTTGATGATAGAAGTTATGTATGTCAATTCTAGCCAAAAAGAAAATTACAGGTGATTTCAAAGAGAAAAAATTCCAGGAACTTATTAAAAAAGTATATCCAGGAACAATCACCTTGTTAGATTGTGCAAATAGGTCCGTGCGATCACAAACATAAAAGTAAATAAGGACTGCTCCAAATTCTGCCCTGTGATGAATTCAGAATTAACTATAAGTCAGCATATTTGGAAATTTGATTGACGGAACAATATCGTATACAAAAAAAGCATGAACAGTCATACATGGTCCTCAACAACTCATGGTTTTCAAGAAAGAACCTTTCATCTCTTCTTAGAAACCTATAGAATACATAATTATGAGCACTGCAGAGAGGATTAGGAAATTCCATAATTGTCTGTGCTGCGATATGACCTTACTAAATTTGCTCGAACAGATGCATTTTGAAACTTTGGACTTATAGATTTTGCGGTACCTCCTTCAAGTAAAACAATGCGTTCATCTTCCTTCTGTACTTGATTTCCAAGTTCCGCAAGATTTGAGTCAGAATGTCTGCAGAATAAGTTTTGTACAAGAAACACTACACATGATTAACAGAGACCACATAGAAAAGAAAGTTAGAAAAGGGAAAAAAGAAAATGTTATGGCACCTAACTAAGTAAGGCTGTGTAATTTAGAAATCTCATAGATACAAAAGGAACTCATTTGTATAACAAGCTTTGGTACTAGTAGTGTTCTATAAGCTGTTTGTGCCTGAGACAAAATTTCAACATGGCTAAGCCATAGCGAACACAAACCAATATAATTATGTGCAAAATATTACAACATATGCAGTGGTCCGCAACAAAAGAAAGACAACAATATATATGTAAACAGTAAGAACTAAGAATCCTATCATTGTTAAGCCATTTAGCATGTAGAAAATCAAGCAGAATTGATAGGCTTACTTTATCACAAGTAAAAATAAAGTTTGACAAACTGATGTTCTGTCTAAGGTTGTGTTAGGTGAATTGGGCTTGCTGGAACATAGACTCCAAATGATAATGTGGTCAACTGAAAGTCTATATCAGATTTAAGTCTTATGAGGACTACAAATAAAACACTTGACCATCAGAGCATTGCCAAGCTATTCAATACCTACGGTTACAGGCAAGGTTCAAAATCCCGGTGGTTACCGGCCGGTAACCGCCGGTTACCGTTTTTACCGGTGAAGACCGGTAACCCAAAAAACCGGCCGGTAACAATTTTTTATTTTCAAAATTTGGGTGGTTTTGTCCGGGTTTTCCGATTACCGGCCGGTTTTTCTGGTTACCGGTTTCAAAACATCTCAAAATTTAAATTTTGATTTTCAAATTGTGACCGGCTTTTCCGGTAACCGTCCGGTTACTGTTACCGGCCGCTGACCGGGATTTCTTCCGGTTCTGATTTTTGGAACCCTGGTTACAGGTGACAGTGGCACCAAAAGTAAATTTTTTATTTCAATATTAGAACTCTTTTCCGAGAACATATGCAAGAGAGTGGTGTATCTTTCGTCGATAGGGAAAGAATTTCTGCAGAACTATACTTACAAACCTGCAATCATTGGTCACTAGAGCTAGAAGATCATTCTTGTTAAGGATATAAGTGTATTAGTTTAGGTTTAGTACCATATTGCTTGGTCTAGCCTCAAAATTTTCATGTACTCTATATATTGGCCTCTTGCTCTACAATTGACATACATTGAGTCCCTAAACTCCAAACAACTCACATGCTTCTGCTTTAGAGAAGAGGAACAAAAAGTGGAAATTTGTAATGATCGCGAGGAATATATATTAACTTATCAACAGGAATAGGGTAGGAAACAAATGCCGGTCGTGATGGCATTAAGTAATATCTTACACTTTGGACCGTGAAAATGATCTCTTGTATGCCAGAAGTTCTGCATATGCCCATGAAATGAATATCACAATACAACTAATAAAAACTGAAACCTGCAGGAATAAGAAAGTAGTAAGTGACATGCTAAATTTCCCAAAAAAAAGTGAAAAGCCATATTGATGAGGAAGCAAAACGATGAAGTATTAAACCATGTGGTACTAGTTCCTGATCCATGATTTCAGATTGTTACCCTATCAGAATTGAAAAAAAAACTGTTCCATTATTAACAACGATTTAGAAATGAACGAATGCAAGGACCCATGCAAATGAGCAACTTAGATCATAACATCTGTGTGATGACATGTTCTTATAATATTATATCATTCAAGATGAATTCAACTAGCTAGTAGCTCGACAATGCTGTTAAAACTTCCACAGCCTAATATTTCTTAGACAAAACTAGATATCATTGAAATGGAGGCCGCAAAATCCATTTTATCTGCTATTAGTATCGTGAATAAAATGAATATGACACAATTGATTTCCAGCTTCAATTGTCCTGACATACAAAGGTAGGAGCTGGCATGGTAGGAGAGTGGCATTTTGGTTATTTTCTTATGTATTCTCTCTTGAAGTTTTAAATTTTATTATTTAAATAAAGAAAACAAAGGCAAGTCACAGTAGCATCATTATCAAACTCTACCTGACTTCTGTGATATGGTAGGGGATAGGCCAGGATGGCTTAGGATCGCCCTCTTTACGGAGGCTCTGATCTGGAGACCAACCGGTTTATAACTTAACTGCTTTATTGCTAAATAATAATAGGTACACTGTTGTCTCTTTTATAGGAATGGTTAAACTTAACATCTAAGAAACATATCTCTATATTAAATAAACTAATCCCTAATAATAGAAAACTTATCTCTAATACATAGAAATAATCTAGAAGGAAATAAGCCTAAATAATAAGGAAACTAATTATTATATTCCTAATCCGCAATATACTAGCGAAACACCCAAATCCGTACGTGCTACAGTACCCACGAGTACTATTCACGTGTTGCTATAGTACCCGTGCGGTATTGTTCACATTTGCTATAGTGCCGCGGTACAGTTCGCTCGCTTGCTACGCGTATACCGAGATTCTATGCCATAACATTACACCCCTCATGGCGAAACAGTTCGTCCTCGAGCTATCAGGTGGCGGTCATGGCTGAAATCCTTCATAACCCCATATTGACGAGAGGACACGATGATGATGTTGTGTCGTATGGAAGAAAATCAACGAAGCTCCAATGGATAGTAATCCCTAAGGAGACGTTGAGGGCATGGGCACCCAGCGTAGGGCAGAAATACCATCCTTCTTACCTCGGGATGCAACAGTTGTGGAAGAGATGCAACAACGTCGCTAACCCCCACATAGCAACCGTTGTGCTTCACACTTGCGGAGGCACAGTGTTAGCTGGCCGCGTGGAGATGATCGCCGTTGGACATCGACAACCTTCCTCCTTGGCAAAGGTATCAAATGTGAAGTTTGAAGATGAGTCGTCATTGGTGACGTGGCCAGTGCCAACGCCGGCGTCGGGGAAGGTGGTGATAGCGTAACCATTGCAATGGCACGTGACGCCTCTTTCTGCTCCTTTAGCTTGTCCACCATCTCTATAGCCTTCTCGAGTAAGGCCATCAGGTCCTTGTTACTAGTCTTCAATGATTCCAGGATAGATAGTACGGCACCGGAAGTCATGATGAGTGTCTCTGATACCAAATGATATGGCAGGGGATAGGCTAGGAAGGCTTAGGATCGCCTCCTTGCGAAGACTCTGATCTGGAGACCAACCGGTTTAGAACTTGACTACTTTGTTGATTAATGGTAATAGGTACAATGTTGTCCCCTTTATAGGGATGGTTAAACTTGGCCCCTAAGAAACATATCTCTATATTAAATAAACTAATACCTAATAATAGAAAACTTATTTCTAATACATAGAAATAATCTAGAAGAAAATAAGCCTAAATAATAAGGAAACTAATTATTATATTCCTAATTCTCAATATACTGGCGAACCACCCAAATCCGTACGTGCTAGGACCCGAACCACAGGGGGATCCCCGCGGGGATTAAAAATGCTAAATTATTTTAAAAATAATGTTGCTTTATTTATTACTTTATAATTATTTAGACATATTTTTTTCAAAATATATATTCTAACACATAGATTCAAGTTTTAGTCCAAATATATAAGAAAAGAATACAATCTTTTATGTTAAAAACTATAATCTATTATATATTTTTTTACCGGGTCTTTGCGAATGCGGGAGAGGGCGACCCTGCCCCCGCCCCGCTAGCGTAGCAGGCCCTCGTCCCCACCCCTACCCTGTTAGGCTAAACAAGGAAGATCGCCCTCTGTCCCTGTGGGGACCTGACCCCACGGGGATTAAAAATGCCAAATTATTTTTAAAAATAATAATGCGACTTTATTTATTATTTTATAATTATTTAAGCATATTTCTTTAAAATATATATTCTAACATATAGATTCAAGATTTACTCCAAATATATATAAAAAATGATACAACTATAATAGGATGGGGGAGGGCGACCCCAGCCCCGCCCATTCCCTGTGGGGGGTGATCGGCCCTGCTTCGGGGAAATTCCCCAGGGGCCGGCCCCTACAGGAGAAATTGCTATCCCAACTAATGACGGGTAGGGCCGCATTGATCACAACACCACCATGGACGCCATGCTCTCGTACTCTGACTTGGCCTCTCGACCTTCACCATGGCAAGGCAAGGAAAACCATGGTGCCCGCGGCCCTTACCTCCATGTGCTCTCTCATTGGCATTTATACAAACACGTAGCGTGCGTGCGTGCATAATGTGTTTCCCTAATCCGTTTGGAAACCTAATTATTGCGCCTATGAGACTCATTCGTGAGGTCAGATTGCTCATCTCAGGTGATATACTGATTATTGTAGGGAAGAACTAAACCAAAGCAGCAAGCAGTGCAGTAGACAAGCAACTCCATACCTGGCCGGCGGTGAGAGGCCCGGGCTCCACCATCTCGCTCCCTTTCTTGATCCCGATCGACCAAGAAACTCCTTTCGTGATGCGGTTCCGCTCGGGCGCCCGTGTTTCAACCCAAACCAAGAACGCTCGCAGGAAAGCACACAGGTCGGACAGGTAGGTGCGTGACACTTGTAGTCTTGCTCGGTGTGGTCGCGAAGCTGCTTACGAGCTCTGCTTGATTGGTAATTGAAAATACAGAGGAGGACGAAGAGGCAGAGGAAACTGCGAGGTGGTCGACTCGAAGAAGAGACGGAGGCTTCAGCTTAACTAGCTGAGTTGCTTATTTCATGTCAACTGAATCCTCGTTGATTTGGTTTGGTTTGGACCGATTCCTAGTATGTAATCTTCCATGCAAGAGTGGAAATTTTCCAATCTTGTTTGGCGACCAGAGACTATCATTGTTATTGCGTTTTCATTTGGACTTTATTTCTGAAGAATAGTCAGCTTTCTGCATTTTGATTCTAAGGCCAGTCTCAGTGGGGGTTTTATGGAGTTTCATGGGCATTAAATACGCTGACATGGCACTGTATTGATGAAGAGAGAGATGATAAAAGTTTCATGGGAGTAGAGATAGTTTCATGGGGATGAAACTCTTCTGCACTGTTTCCAAAATATGGATGTGTTGGAAACTGGGACATGAAACCTCCACTAAGACTGGCCTAAGAGCAAATACAATAATGCTGACTAGGTCGCCTCTAGCGAAATCCACGTCAACACAATCCTAAGTGGAAGAGAAAAAAAGAGGAGAGAGAGACAAGCTGCCCCTCATGCAAGAGGTGACCCTTAACACATCATACGAGGAGAGAGAGGCAAGTTGCCCCTCATGCAAGAGGTGACCCCTGATATATTTATGCAAGTATTAAATATTTGAGTGCTTTAGTAGAGTTAACCTCTACTCAACTTATTGTGTTAGCTATCTCCACCATGAGTCACTTGTACTCTTTTTACTTATTTGGCTAGTCCTAGAGGTGGCAGCCACCTCTTCTATTAAACTTGCTCTAATGCCTAACTACTCGTGAGTAAAATTGCATGCATCACGGCAACCGACCAAACAATGTTTGGCCTGGCCAAGGAGATGCAAGTCCCAACAAAAATAGCGAACCAAACAAACTCACTTACATCTTCTTGGTTTCACCAAATTAGACTTATTCTTTTCAGCTTCTCAAAACTGTTTTTTAGTTATTTTATAGTAATTATCTTTTAAATGGAGGTTTTTTGTAATGGAATCTATAAGTAGATTATAATACACACTATCGTGACTTCAACTTCTAAAACTGTTCTTTGGATTTTCTACAGTAACTAGCTTTTAAATGAAGATTTTTTATGATAACGTCTACAAATAGATTGTAGTACACATTGTCACGATTCCATTTATATCAACTAAAATTACACGTAAATTTCTATTACTCTATACTCTCTCTCACGAATAGTCCAAAAATTATAAAATCATAACTAGAAGTCATAAACTAAAATTAAAAAGAACAGATCTAATCTAGATGAAGTCATAAACTAAAACTAAGAAAGAATTGACCAACCTAGATGAGGCATGCTAGGAGGATGCAAGCAATCAAATACACCCTAGGTGCAACACGGACCAGGACTCGGGCCAGGGTTCCAACCACAGAGCATGACCGAGTCATCCACACCTGCCGGGGGGCGACTGGTAGGCGGCGGTGCGGCGCAACCAACGCACAGCAAAAGAGCAAGGAGGCGCGGCACGGGCACGTGGGACGGCGGGAGCTACGAGGCGCGGCGGCGCAGTGCATAGAGCGGCCAGGAGCCCAGGTCTGCCCCACCATCTCAACTTAAGCCCTCAAATCTCAATGTCCTGTTGGTCAAATCTTAGTCAATTTTGATTTCGAGGTTGTAGGAACCTCATAAGAAGAAATCAATACAGGCTTATTTTAGAACTGCGACAGTAGATCGCGAGTTCCAAGCCGTTGAAACATCTAATGCAAATAACACTGCAAAGAGACTTCGTGCTAGTGATGTGTTTAATCCAGATGACATTGTCCCTCCGGAAACAAATTAAAGAGTACGCCACTCTGGAAATTAGAAACGAAGTGTGAAAGACATATTTGATGAAAGTCCATACCAGCTGACTGGTTATGATTTCCCTCACAAAAATCAAGGGAAACAAGTAGGGTATTTAGACCATTTTTATTTGGGCTTAGAGCAAGGCTAATAATATAGCCTTCAGCTGGCTGTATGGACACTTACAACCCACTTATCAGCCCATTCATATAGTAGTTTACAGCCAGCTGAAGGCTTTATGACCCACCCATTTCTCTCACAAAGTTTTTTGGTTCTTATGCTTCAGCTGGCAGTAAACTTACAGCCCACCTCTCTTTTCTCTCCTCCTCTCTCTCTCCTCCACCTCAGCATACAGTCTACTAACAGCCTCTTATTATACTTGCTCTTAGGGCATCTCCAATGGTTCTAGCTAGCAACTAACTAGAAGACTTCCACATCATTTATATAGTACACACTAAAAGCTAGCATTCTAAAGAACTATCTATAAGGATAGCTATTTGATGCTTACATGTACACACAGAAAAGGACTATCATTTATAGAGGTTGCCTCGTTTTGCGTTATAGACTAGTGCTTAAGGAAGAGCTGGCTCGATTTTTTGCATACTCTCTTTCCTCCACATAGGATATATGCTGATGTGTACATACATATAGCTAGCTGACTCAGATCATTGGAGATGCCCTTAGACTTATGAAAAAGCGGCTTATTGCTAGGGATGGTAACAGGGTGGGGGATCACAGGGACAAACCTGTGTCCCTGCCCCGATCCCTGCCAAGCTCTCTCGCCCAGTGAAAGTTGACGAGGGACAACACGCCCCCGTCCCTAGGGCCCCACCCCCATGGAGATCCTGGGGGATTGGAAAATAGTGTTTATGCATATTTAAAAATGTTAAAGTGCCCTTATTAATTACTTTATAAGTATTTTATATATACATTTTCATAAAAATATAGCTTTAAACTATAAACCATAATGTATAAGTGCACATTTTGTCCAAATATATGCAAAATAATACACATTCCATATTAAAAATCTATATTATACAAATAAAATAGTATATTTTTTATTTTTATCGGTTCCGACGGGCCCTATAGGGCCTTCGGCTCCTGCCTCGTCAACTAATGGACTCCCAGCCCCGTGACCCCCCTGGCGGACAGCATGGGGATTATCCCCGCAGGGCCCATTGCTATCCCTATGTATTGCTAGCTTTTTTTATAAAAAAAAGCAACTTATAAGCACCTTAGCTTTTAAACCAACCCAATGTGGTTGTCAATTCAGTTTTTTGATGAGTTGGTTGGCTTTTTGAGATGTGGGCGAAGCATAAGAAGTTTGAATTACCCCTGAGGGTTTTGAAGACATGTTTATGCATTGATTTATGTTTAGTACAAATGTATTTAACTTTTTTCACAGAACCGAAAATACGGTGCATACGCTGCACGCGTACATGTGACACAAAATAGATATCGCTTGTGCATCCATGCATGAGGGTTGTGCATGCATGATCAATTTTTTTGGACATTGCTTAATGAAAGAAAATATTATGAAAAGGCAAACATTGGCTGATCAAACAAAATACCAAAAAATAGGACATATTATCCGATCAAATGTTGCAATTAGAATGACAACGCTAAATGTCACTGTAACATGTACCTATCATATTAATATGGATTAATCTATCTATTTATCCTCTTGCAACCATCAAAGAAGGAGCAATACTATCATAAAAGGCACTTATGTCTCCATCGTCCAATGCTGATCCATTGCCGCCAGCCCCTCCAGATGATCCAGCTTGTGTATCATTTGGATCATATTCTTCGTCAAGATCGCATGTCTCAAAAAGTTCATCACGTAAACCACTATCTCGGGTGAAGTTGTGAAGCGACATACATATAGTAATAATTCCCGTTTGCTTCTTCTTTTAGTAACTTGGCAAATCCAACAAGATTTGCCATTTCATCTTAAACATGCCAAAGAACACTCAATCACATTTTCAAGGGAGGAGTGAGTACATTTGAACACCTTGTATCTGCCACTCGGTTGTCGACCCTGTCAAAATTCTGGTAGATGATACTTTTGTCCTTTGTAAGGAACTAGATAGCCCTTTCAATTGGGATATCTCGCATCAATAAGTTAATATTTTCGTACATATCACAAATAGATAAGTATTTACAATGCAAATCAGGAATGATATCATAATAATTAGTTATAGATTCAATCAAGCAAAGTACCTTAAGGAGGATATGGAAACCGATTTGAATGCTTGTCCAAAGCATTATTGAAATCCTTGTGTCATGTGTTGAATCCGGCCACCCAGCAACAATGAAGGTAAACCTCATGTTGAAGTCACACACCACCATCACATTTTGAGACGTATATCCATGGCGACTAGTGTAGGCGACCTGCTCATCCGATGGCACAACAGTAGGTACATGCAAACCATCAATTGCACCTATGCAATTGTTAAAATAAGGTGAGAAGCGATTATTTTGAAGTATTGGATGCACTGTTGTGAAATCTAGATCTGTTGGTTTAATATTATATTTAGATAAACGATATACACGTTCCAAGACTTCACCAAACTTTCTATTGATTATTTCAGTTGACCTCTTGAAATGGTTTTGAACTTGGGTAAACTAACTGAGGGCCATCAATTGTCCACAAGAACATAGCCAAAGATTCTACAAAATTCATATCCCTAGTTGATTTCAAACCATAATTAAATCTGAACAAAAAATTAGCCATTTATGTATAAATTTATCTATAGCTTGTATTGCTACTGATACTCATCCAATAAATCAAATCTCCATCACAGATCAAAGAAGTTAGTGTCCATGCACATCCATCCATGCATCAGTACACAAGCATCTACATTTATACACCGACAAAATTAAAAAAAATTCCTCATCTAAATCGAAACATGCCACAACCTTTCATAGGATAAAAATATGAATTTCTGACATCCATTTGGAATCTTTCTCTTACATCTGACCATGGCATCTAAACTGAAATAAGTAACAAACTTTGTAGGAGATGTACATGATAAAAATTCCATCGAAACAATTACTTATAGAGGCAAAAATGGAGTCATAAAAGTTGGGATCTACACAAACTTGTGCAATCAAAGGAACCGAGCCAACAATGAAGTGATCATTACATGTAAACTCAATGTACAGTCACAGGATAACTACACCAAGTTGTGCTCAACAATCACAAGATATCTACGATCATAGAAATTGGGGATCTATAGTTGTACCTTGATGTTGGGGCATAGTTGAGCTTGATGAGGAGGCTTAGTCTGGCAGTGACGGAGGGACGAATGAGCAGAACATTAGAGGAAGAATGCAGCTAGCAGAGGTCATTGAGGCTGGTGGAGGCTGAAATACCCCAAAAATTCAAACCCAAAATTTTTTATGATTTTTCCTGGATTTTTGAGTGATTTTTGGCAACTTTCCTTTTTTTGGAAAGTTTCCCCAAAGTCGCTTTCCCATTTCGGCATCGCGCCTTCTCTTTTTGCTGGCACCCTTCTCCTTTTCCGCTTCTTCCTTTCACCTGCGCTCGCACCTGAGAGCGCGCCCGCGCCCCCGGTTCGCCCCGCCCACGTTACCCCGACGCCATCCGGTCGGAAACCAGCGACACTTCCCCCTCGGCACGTGTCGCCGCCTCCCTCCCTTGGCCCACTTGGCAGTCGCCGCCACCCCTCCCTCCCCCGCGCGAGAGCGCGCCCCGCCCGTGCCATTTGTTCACCTGCTCCCTCTCATCCCCTCGCCATTACTCCCGCTCAGCCCCGGTCACGACTCCATTGCCCGGAAGAGACGCCCTAGCAGCTCCCCCGTCCTTCCTGTTGACCGCCGGTGCCACGCCCATCCCCCTCTCCCTCTTTTTCATCCCCCTCCACCGAGGCTTTAAGGCCCCCCTCTGCTTCCTCGCACTCCCGTGCTCCTCAAGCCTCCCCCCACCGCCTCCATTCGCTTTCTGCCACCTCCAATCGTCCCCAGGAGCTCCCGATCGAAGCCCCATCGCTTCCAATGCCGTCGCCACCCTCCCCTGCGTCGCCGACCCCTGTGAGCCTCTCTTCTCCTCCTCTCCCTCATTTCTCAATTCTTTGCGCCCAGAGCTTCCCTGCTGCTTCCTGACTTTAGTGGTGCCCTTCTTTGGCCAGGTGAACGTCCGTGGAGCTCCGGCGCCGTAGCTCGCCATCCACCGTAGAAGCTCTCCCGTGGCCAGCCCGCTCGGAAGCTCCCCAGCTAGATCCACCTCTGCCAAAGTGAGCCTCGAACCCCGCAGATCGTGAAAACACCGCCAATTTGGCTTGATCGCCTCCGGTGAACCCCTTCGCCGCCGAGAGGCCAAATCTCCCCCTTTTGCCTCCTACCTCCTCCTTTGACCTTCTTGCCTCCCAAGTCCCCAAAATGGGTTCCCCTCGCTGAGACCTACTCGGTGGTGCCTTCCCTGGCCACCAAGGACATCGCCGTCGCCAGAGAGCGGAGACACTCATGTCTCTGCCTCTTTGTTGCGCGCGCGTGGCGAGAGGTTGAAGACGACCGATGTGGCCCCATCCCCGCCGTCCTCTCCCTCTCATTGCCATATAATATCGGCCGTTGGATGGCGCCCTCTCCGCAGCCGTCCGATGCCACTAAACACTCCCCTCCGCAACCGCCCGATCCAGCCCTCTCCACTGCCGTCCGATCTTTTTCCCGCCGCGCATCCCGTCCGCTCGCCTTTCCCTCATCTCCACCGTCCACCCGAGCCGCGTGTCGGCCATCCGCCAGGCCAAGGCGCGCGCACGCTGGCCCTTCGGTCGCGCGGCCCACTCGGCCGTGCAGGCTCACAGTGTCGGGCCGCACTGTAGCCATGGAGCCGGCCCAGCACTGTTCATCTGATTTTCCAGAGATTTATCAATTTTCAAAAATCCAGAAAATCAAAAAATCCTAGAAAATCACAGAAAATTCCAAAAATTCCCAAATTTCACCACGTTGCTCATTTTGATGCCTTGGATCCATTTTGGCCTCCAATCCACCAAATTCATCCCAGAAAAATTCAAAATCTCCCATTTGACTATTTATGCATTTTACTCCTTTTTCATAGATTATTTTTTCTCGCTTGATTAGGCTCAAGCCGGACTTATGCTGTTTTTGTGTGTTTGCGCTAGTTTCGGAGATTCCAGAGGCTTCGGTGCAAGGCCAAGATCAGGGAGTTGCTGCTTACGAGATTGCCGAGATCGTCCAGATCCAAGGCAAGTCGCAAAACCTTGATCATGTTGTATCCCATGTCATTTAATTATGTTATTATGCTACTTGCATTATTATTAATTGTGAAATGTCAATTTGAGTAAAATAAAATGTTTAGAATGACTTGATATGTAGATAAAACCTGCCACCGAAAATTGCCCTGTCAAATTGTAGCCCCACCTTTGTCAACCCTAGAATTACCTTAAGTAAGACATAACTACCCGTAGGCTATTTACTTTTCATGCAAAATCTTTACACTACTAAGGTTGTGGCCGTGAGCTGGTAGATTCGAAAATGTTAAGTTGGGGGTGAAAGTGTTGTGGGACACCGCGAGACGGTCTTCGCCTACTGCTTTGCCCTGGGGTGGAGGTCGTGGACCTCGAGAAAATGTAAGGACTAGACCCTTACGCCAAGCAAGTGACATAATGGCCGCTCAACCACAGGTGTTGACTCGTCAACCCTGGTTTAGTAACTGCTCAACCTAAGTGAAGCCCTGCATTGGGAGTCGGTGTGGATCGCGGATCCAGACTAAGACAACGATAGGTCCCCACAACTCGGGCCTGGTGTTCTGTGGTGGCCAACGGATACCCGAGGGTGTGCGGGTTCCTAACCTATCGGGTGGAGTGTATACCAAGGGTTGAGCAGCGAAAAGACCCAGTTCCTTAACTCAGTCATGAGGGTTAAGGATGCGTGTGGGTAAAGTTGGGCAACTCTGCAGAGTCAATCAAAAGGTATTTGAATACGCCGGGCTCCCGGTTAATGGAGCTGTGTCTATTGGGTGATTCCAGCTGCGAAGCTTAAGTAGATTTTACAAGTGTTTTAACTGGATTAGTTGGTTAATTATCTTTTTATGAAAACCCCCTCAATTTTAAGGAGTAGTCATAGGTTTTTGGGTTTCTTAAAGCTGTTTGCAAATAAAATTTGCATCCACTCAAGTTAATAAAATAAGTATACCCCCTTCCTTTGTTGATCCGTGCAAATTAGCTAAGCTAGGGTTTTCTTTGTGACTTACTGAGCTGGTTAGCTCACGGCTTGCTAAACCCTTTAGAAGATCAAGACGCTGGAGAAGGTCTCCCCATTGAAGAAGCTCCAAAAGAGCCTTTCTACGACGAGGATCCTTGGTTCTAGGTTTCAGCCGCGCTCGAGCTTCTTGGTGGTTTTTGTAATGTAATATACTTTGGGCTTGCGCGCCTGCTGTAGTAAAACTCGATTGATAAACCATATGTTGTAATATAAGCTGGTGTTTTGTTGTAAGCATGTGTTGTGATGGTACTCTTTTGCGCGACGCTCCGTAACTGGCCAGGCTTGGGTAGTTGCGGAATGCCGTGTCCCAGGCGCCCCTGGAAACGGGGGCGTTACAGAGGCGGAGGAGGAGAACGGTGGCATCGGGGCGGACAGGACGGCGGAGGTCGCGGACATCGGGCGGAGGTCGATGGAGGCCGGTGAAGGTCTCTAGCGGCCGGAGGAGGTTGCGGACAAGTGGGCCGCAACTGGTCCTTGCAGGAACCCTAATCGACCCTAGAGACAACTCGGGTCTGGGAGCTGGGAGGGGAGAGGAATGTGGGTGGGGAGGCTTCAAATGGAAGCATTTATACCCGGATGTGTGTGGGTAATTTCTTGGAAGTGTAGTTTCAAAGGCTATTTCTATACCACAAAAGTTGAAAAAAGTACCTCTAATAGGGCTTTTGACTTATAGTTATATGAGTGGTTTAGGCTTTTCCAAAAGTCCGGTCGAAAATCCAACTGTTTGTTTGGGCTTCAGCTTTTTTCCTTTAAGTTGAAGATTAAGCCCAAACAAACAGGGCAGGTATGATCAATTTGACTAGTTAGAGAACAATGTAACCAAAGATGCCGCATATTGTTTCTACTATTTTCTTTTCAAGCAGCTGGCAATTTCTGAAAAGTTTGGGGTGATGCTTCATGAGGAAGGGGTTTAGAAATTGGAGGAGAGCAGTGGAACATTTCAATATTCATGTAGGTCGCTCAAATAGTTTTCACAACAATGCAAGAAAATAGATGGACATATATAGGCGTGGAAGCACTAATAACTCATAATTAAAATAATTTGTGTTATCGGTGATGTTTGCTGGCATCCAAGTACAAAAAGTTCGGTAACTTCATGAACCAATACTACAATTAATTTGTTACACATAAATATATGTGAGATGCCTACAGTAGGACTGAAGCCAATCAAAGATCAAAGCTAGATGCCTTCCTTAGCCGTAGAAGTACAAGTACCAATATTTCTAAACATGTTAATCAAGTTTCAGCTTATCTTCTTACGTGAGCATAGTCAAAATTCTGGTTAGAGACCATGAGATGCAATTTTGCACTATCTTTTATCATATTGCAGAGCTTCAACTCTCTAGAGATAAAACAAGATACATGGCAAGGAAAAAAAAGACGACACAACTCCATTCCTCCGGCAAATGTACTTGATTTCCATCCAAGCTAATGGTAACATCCATAGCTTCGCTCACTATGTCTATAGTTACATAGGGGGAGCTTCAAGATATTGGGCCTATTCTTTTTGGCTGCGGCTTGTAGCTTTTAGGTTGTTCGTGTGAGAGATTACAGAGTAACAGAAACTCACGTGTGGTTTTTGCTGATATAAATGAAGTCGGTACAGTATTACTACAATTAACTAGTAGATCCATACCCTGTTTAAAAATTAGTTACCGTGGAAAAACTGAAAAGTAGCTTTTAGAAGTTGAAAAGAACAAGGCTAATATTTCACAAGTTCCAGGAAAAAAAGAGAGAAAAATACAAGGGTTGGAGCTCACAGGAGATTGATACAAGTAGGAGGTGGCAGGATTGCAAGCATAGCATTGGCGGGCCAGTCAGCAGTCGCCGCGCGCACACGCTGACCACTGCTCGTGGCTCATGGTGCCCCTCACCGTGTCCGCACATGGCTCGCGGCGCCCTCTCCGTGGAACGTCGCCCACCGCCGGTCGCGGCAATCGCATGTTGGTTGCAACTGTTCTGGATCTAAACCCTAAGTGGAGAGTCAGAGGAGTGGAGTAATGGGGAAATCACCATGAACATAAGCATCGTCGGAATGGTGAGGAATAAGATACAGTTCAGTTGGAAGCGGCTCTAGGATGCGTGCCAGTCCAATGGCTCAAACCTATCCCATCGATAAGGCATGGAACGGTATATGCTTAAGTAGACCTCTTTTTAAAAAGGTTTACGGATCTCAAAGAAAATTATTTAATATTAGATAGGGGCAAATATGCATAATCTAAAATAATAAATCAAATAGATGATTTCCTCCTGTATAATTTTCAATACTATATCAATATATAATATTCAAATTGATTTACTTTTTTAGGTTGGTACCGATTTGCCGCCACCTAATATTCTTTGTGATGGACCATGTGGAGGTGACCACATGTGAGTGATGAGTAATTGACATGGGTTTAGACAAGTCGAGTTTGGTTTGGGTGGTTCGGAGTCGAGTCGTTGCGTGGCGCAATCGGGCTCGGTCGGACTTTGGTCAAACTTGGTCGTATGGGATTAGGATGCATATTCAGATGATTCGACAGATTTGGACTTCGTCATGGTAAGTATGATGATATTTATGCTTTCATATATCGAGCGGTGCTATTTGACGTGTTTTCTTGTCTGTGTGACTGCAGGACGTCGAGTGGAGTTGTGGTGAGACACGGTGGACCGGACTAGGCGCAGGTGGCGCTGAGGTCAGAACGGTCGGGATGTGTCGAAGACGACGTGGACTCGAGGTGGTTGCGAGGCGTGCGAGACAAGGAGCGCAGAAGCTTCCCGGAAGGTGCAGGAGGGGCGAAACGAGAATTTCGCAAGGCTGCACAAGCGGGAGCGGGCTCCGTTGGAAATAGCGGGCGTAACGGGGCGGAGACCCGTTAGCCATGGGCTATAAAAGGAGTGGAGGGGCTGCATGTCCACTTGAACACTTTAAGGGATTTTAGGGTTTCCTTTAGTCAAAATAGGCTTTAGAGTTTGCTTTGGCTTTAGGCTTTAGTAGTTGAGAGTTGTTGGTGGAGGCAGAGTTGTGTTCCCTCTGTGTCCCCTTCGATGGTTTCTAGGTGAGAGTCTGAGTGAGTTCTTCCTCCTCCAAGCATGTATGGTTTAGGGATTAAGATGGGGAAAGGAGAGGATTGAGTGGAGAGTCATGTAATCCTTCATCTTGTTCTAATGTCCATGCGTATGGTGACTTCTCTGTATTCCTCTTGATTCAATCAATGAAAATCTGAAGTTTTATTCTGTTCATGCTCTCTGTTCTTCGTTGCTCCATTTGCTTGATTTCTGAACTTTCTTGATTTTGAGTTCTTGCTTGCTGGAGAGTGCCAAAATGGGTTGCTATGACATGAGTGATACTTAAAAGCCATTTGACTAGTCAATCCTAAGAGCAAACTGAGTTTAATTTCAGATTTGGCACTTTGAGTTCCTCTGTTCATATTTTGCTCTCTAGGGTTTTTGGAGCTGTTCTTGATTCCCTCCGCGAGATGACTTGAAATTTGGCATGGAGAGTTCAGAGGCTATCATCTAGCTTCCCTCAAAATTTCATGGCCAGAGGATCAACGATTGAGGAGTAATTTGATTTTTGGTGGAGGCTCTGTAAGATTTCAGGATTTAGCCCTTTTCTGAATTTCTAGGGTTTGGTGTTATTTTCGATTCCCTTCACGAGATGGCATGAAACTTGGCATGAGAGGTCCAGAGGTTATTGCTAACCTATCCTCAAAGTTTCATAGCCAAATGATCAAAGATGAAATGGGAAATTGAGTTTTTGAGCAACCCTCTGTACTTTTCAGGTTTTTGTCCCAATTCTGAATTTCTTGCTTCTAAGTTTGATTTCTTTGTTTTCCAAGCCCTCCTTGCTATTTGAAATATAGTGGTGATTCTCTGGGTCAAAAAGATTGGAAGCAAACCCTTGTTTTCTCTGTTTTTATCTTGTCTTTAATAAGTTCTCAATTCCTGTTTTCAGCTACTTCTTGCTGCAGAATTCAGTCTCTTCTTGCTGCTGTTTTCAGTCAAAATTGCAGCAGTTTTCAGCACTTCTTTAGTGCAGTTTTCAGCCATATATTGCTGCAGTTTTCAGCACCTTTCTACTGCAGTTTTCAGCCACTAATTGTTGCAGTTTTCAGCAACAAATTGCTGCAGTTTTCAGCTCTTATTTACTGCAGTTTTCAGCAACAAATTGCTGCAGTTTTCAGCAATTCTTTAGTGCAGTTTTCAGCCTTATATTGCTGCAGTTTTCAGCATCTTTGTCTAGTTTTTGGTCGCTAGTTTTGCTCTCAGTTTTTAGTCTTTAATTTGTGTAGTTCATAAGTATGGCTTTCCTAGCTTCTCTTAAAATTTCAGTGAAACTGCATATTCCTTCTTCATAGCTCTTTAGCTATCGGAGAAGAAAATGTCGTGAGTACTTTGGGGGCGTTTTTAAAAGTCGACATTCACCCCCCCCCCCCTCTGTCGCCATTTCGGTCCAACACTTTGCTTTAAGATTTATAAAGTTTTCTAAAAGAGGTGTACTGAAGCAAACCCCTTGGGAAAATGAGGCATGCATCATTGTTATATCAAGAGATGGATGAAAAATATAGTTGCAGATAATGGGTGGTGTGCACTTGAAGAACTGGATTTTCAGTACTGAAGTTTTGATCTCTGGTAGTAAATTTGCCTCATCCATTAACAATTCTATTCCCTTGACCGATGCCTCTCTTGTGATGATAACCAAATGAAATTATATATAAAGAAGCTGTTATCTCTGCCTTTAATGGCTGATTGATGAAACTAAAAAAAACTTTCCTAGTTCATCTGTTACAGGCTTACAGCCCACGGAAAATTTCAGACTGCTACATGCTAATTGATCATTTTTCCCCCCTTTTCCGCCATTATTTCAGATCTGCTTATGAATTTGCAATGAAAGCTGGTTGAGATTTCAGAACTGCTAGCCGCTACATGTACTGATATACCTGCTTCTATTTGATGTGTGCTTCGACACATTGATCCTATATCTGAAGACTGACCTTAGTTCATCTGTCTGCACTTTGGGTTTGTTTCTGCTCCATCTTTTCTGGGGTGCGTTGACACCGGACATATGTGTTCTTCTTTAAATGCAAAAAAGGAACACCAACTATGCTATGCTCAGCACAAATGGAATACACATATGTCAAATTCATCTGCACATCCATTGATTTTCTTCATGTTCACGGTTGATTTACTGTTCCTAAAGGTTTGCGCGCTGTACAGGCTGGTTAACTACCACCAACCGTCGTGGTCAGGAGCTCCCATCAGTCTGGTCTAATTTTCTTTATTTTTTCGGGTTCGTTCTTTCACTTGCTCCAAGCAGATTGTCGCATTGGAATCTGTGTTGTAACCTGACTTTTCATTCTTCTTAATACAAAGGCACGCAAAGCTTCTGCGCATTCTCGAAAAAAGATTGTTGAGTTACTCTTTCCCATTTCCTGATCATTCCATGAAAGACTGGTCGCTTAACATGTATTCCTGCATCGAGCTACAGAGGTACTGCCACAGTTTGGCTAGCTTCCCATACCCAGTTACTGTAGCTCGTCTGATAGCAGTGTATATTGCTCACGGTGAAGGCGAAAGCCAAAAGGCGCTTTTCAATGTGGATATCCCATCATGTGGATAGCCCTATGCTAATACGTGTCTAGCATGCTTGGCAAGAACACTCTTAGTTGCGCCACTGAAATGCCATGGAAGATCAGTTGTGTTGATCCCTGTTGCAAATCCGGCAAAGAGGTAAGAGGGCAACTTCCATGCCCCCTGTTTTTCTGCCAGCCGACATCACAAATTTGGTGGTCGCAGTTAGTTTTTCCCTGACGGTATGGTATATCAAGTTAGTGGAGACTCAGACTAGAATTTGGCTAGCCTCACTGTAGAGTATACCTTACTTTCAGTTGCATTTTCAAGGGAATAGCATTGCCACATGTGCTAGGAAAATAGTATGTTGAAAAAGAAGAAGAGGAAACTCAGTTTGGTAGGAAATTCATTCATCCAGTGCACTGTTTGTCGCAATCACAGATAAGCTAAGCACTAGTGTGCCCATTTTGTGGCACTGGTTGTCGCATTCACAGGTAAGCTAAGCAGTAGTGTGCCCATTTGGTGCGCATGTATTGGCCATGTCAACAACTGCAACTCAAACTTCCATGCCTTTCATATAATGACCATTCATATATCTGAATTCCAACTAAGTTTAAGTTCAATCTGATGAAAATTGAAATCTGATAAACTTTGAGTGGATTAACAAAGTACAGAGTAAAGAGTACCTTTTTCTTTGTGGTGATACGGATATCAACATGCAAAAGTTAGTTGCAGAGCAACTAAGTACAGATCAAACCCGCATTTTGCACGATCAGAACTGATACCTGAATGATCAGCGACACACAGAATACTAGGGCCCCGTTTGGCACAGCTCAGCTTCACTAGTGAAGCTGTTTTTTTTTGTTTTAGCTTCACGAGCAGCTTCACCGATGAAGCAAAATTTGTTTTGGAAAACTGTTTGGCAAAACAGCTTCACCAACAGCTTCATGCATGGCTGAGAGAGGGCAATTGTCCAAGATGCCCCTGTCTACTTGACTTGTTCTAACATTTGGAGTTGTATATTTGTATGTGGTCATATGAATTAAAAAATAATATATTTGAATGAGTATGGATTAAAAAATTAAAATAATAAATAATAAAAAATTAAAATCATTAGGAAGCAATATTAGTGCCTTGTTTATGTTTCGTAGTCACGATGCTTTAACAAAAGTACTAGTGGCAAATGTATGTAATTTTGGTGAACCAGAGGGGCAGTGGGTTCCTAGGACTGCGGGCCTAAGGGAGAGAGCTGTGAAAAGCTACTTTTTTCAGCTTCACCTCTCCCTATTCCTTTGTGAGAGCACAAAAAAAGGAGCTTCACCCATGAAGCTGTTTGCAAAAAGGGTGTTTGGCAAAAAACAGCTCACAACAGCTCATGAAGCTGTTGGTGAAGCTGTGCCAAACAGGACCTAGAGATGCACTGAAACATTTGCCAAGAAAAGAAAGAAACTGATGTGCAAATGTTAACCGCAAGTATCTCAGATATGACACTGGTCATCCCTGCGCCGTGGCTGTTGCATTGCATGCATCTCAAGGGAAGAACCAAACTGGACGAGAGCAGTCCGACGGGGGCAGGGGTCCTTGGGGAACAATCGGCTCGACCACCCGGTAGAACGATCCGCATCTGCCTATGTCGCTGCAGGGGTACTGCGGCTCATCCTCCAGTGCAATCACCTCGTCGACGAAAGTTGTCTCGTCGTCCAGGAAGTAGATATAGTCCGGCAAATCAATGCCGTAGAACTGGGACGACTCAAAGGATCTCGAGCTGGCCCGCGCCACGAATAACATCCGACCACGGCCGTACTGAACCTCGTTCCAAGAAGCTCGACGGTTGCCATGGTGATATTGATCTTGAGCTACTGCCAACGCGAAGACCCTGAACGACACCGTGACGTCTTCGGGAGAGGCGAGCCTCACCACCATCAGGAGCTCACCGCGGGACTCGGCAAGGTAGCGGCTGACGACATTTTCCTCTGGCGGTGTGACATGGTGGTCAGGGAAGCGGTACGTCACCAAGCGTGTCGTGAGCGCGCCGTCCGGGCCGTTCTCAGGGACGTAGACCAGGATCTCCTCATTAATGGTGAGCACATGGAAGCCTGCAATGTCGTGGCCCCTGTAGTATATCACGTCCTCCAGAATCTCGAACGTCCCCGGAGCCAAGCTGCGCCACGACTGGCTCTCGTGCCCCTCCACCGGGGTCGGCGGCGACCAGTGTGTCATTCCAGGGCGCCAGAACGCGATGGCGCACGCGCTCCACACCAAGGCGGCCGCGACGTACCTGTCGTCCTCCTCGTTCGGCGAGGCGGAGAGCGCGGCAGCCCGGAAGAAGACGCTGTGCTCGCCGCCGTCGTCGGGTGTTCTGAGGTTGTTCGGCATGGCGACGCTCTGACCGTTGTGGAGGTTGACCAGCGCGTAGCCACCCAACTGCTGGAGCGCGAGGACGACCCAGCCGCCGGCGAAGGAGCCGCAGAAGCGTGCGCCGTTGGCGTCGCCATGGAGGAAGAGGCGGTGGTATTTCTCGCACAGGACGCAGAAGAAGGAGGACGCGTTCCTGTACGGGAGGAGGAGCCACGGCAGCTGCGGCAGGGGAGGGTACCGCTGCGCGGCGGAGAGCCAGTCGGAGCAGACTGTGGGGAAGTAGACGCGGTTGGCAAGGCAAGGGATATGGGCGAGGACTACGCCGAGGAGGTCGGCATTGAGCTCCGCCCAGGTGCTCACGGCGGCCATGGGAGAAGGCGAGGAGCAGTTGGGTTGGGGCGGTGGAGTTGCTTGGAGAAGACGATGGGATCCAGGAGGCCAGAAAAAGCAGAGGGGACAAGACAAAAGACGTTACGGGGTTTTTCACATTTTCACGCCTGTGCCTTTTTGTATTTCAAAAATAAAATTTGATACATTTCCATCAACTTAACTGAAATAAAAAAGGGTGCTTCCAAGCTCTCACACTGCTCGATTTACACACAGTGGCGGACCCAGAATTTGAATCCAAGGTATGCCTAACTAAAAAATTATTATCCAGCAAACCCCAACCACTTCACTACGCAATTTTGCAAACAAGCACGAATTTGCACACCTGCAACAACAGCAGCAGCAACAATCCTAGGCTTAAACCAACTCCAACCACTACCCTGTATCCCCAATCTGCCATTGGACTTGTTCAACCAACCCCACACACGAACAACATCGAAACGCCCAATCCCATCACATCAATATGCCTGAGAGGTGTTACGGAAAAGGAAGGAAACAGGAAGAAGGGAGAGAAGGAATCGCACCGGAGACGAAGAGGTTGGGGGAGGGGTCGGCCTTCGGGGGCGGGGTCGGTGCCTTCGGCGGCGCGAAGGCCAGGTTGCGGTCGCCGGTGCCCGCTTGCTCTGCTCCTCGGCTCTTCCTGCGGTTGCGGCCTGCGGAGGCGGAGGCGGAGGGAGCCTGGCGGAGGCGAGGCGGACTGGCGGAGGCGGATGGGCCCCGGTGGAGCGGGTAGTCCTGGGCCTATATGGACTACCCGCTGGGCCCGCCCCTGTTTACACACTATTTGCCCCCGGACACTTTTTGTATGATGAATAGTGCGCATCCGAAATAATAATAGATATGGCCATTTTTGCACCTTAAATAGACCAAATAATCTTTTGCATTGCTTTTGTTTCATACATTTCATAACACTTACCATCGTTCATGTCAAGTTTTAAGGAAATTCAAGTTGGATTTGATGAAACTAACGTCTGATGAATAGTAGAACTAACTGGTGTTGGTGTCCTCTCTCTTAGTGCCAATGTTGGTGTTTTTGGTGTTTACCTTCAAGACCGATGTATTTCTCTTTCTTTTTTTTTTTTGTGAAATGAATGGTAGAGTTCTTGTCTTTAGTTTCAACAAATAGTAGAACTAAAGTCTAAAAATATAGTGAACTGTTTTGGAGTTAGGACCGTGGTTCACAAATTCTGCCTTCATTCCTATCGCTACTCACCATGAAATGTCCAGCTCGTTCAATTTTTTTTGTCCTCATTGAAGAGCTCCCAAGCTTGCTTGTACCAATCATCGTCGAGAGTAAACCAAACCCAAATTTATTTGAGCCATGGCTTCCTCCCATTCCCTTGATCATTTCCTCTTCACAACAGTGAGCTCCCAGACCGATTCCTTGCACCCACACTATGTCCACCACACCCTCCACCAAAACTCCAACTCAATTTCTCTGGAGCATCACAAGTTGGCCATCGTCACCGCCACCCACCATGGCCTTGTTGCCAGCCCGCACTAGCGTGCCTCACATTACAAAAACAAATCTAAATTAACCTCACAAGGTCTTAGGATTTCATTTTGGCAGTCACCGCTACGCTCCTTTGTGCTTTCCTTCAAATTTCTTCAAAATTTGGTTGAAATTCATCCAAAAAATTCAAAGTTGTTTCACCTCAAAAAATTCAAAGTCGTGTTTGAACGAAACTTAGGTCTGAAAATACCAAAATTCACAAATTTCATTTGTTTTGATGCCCACCGATGAAATTTTGAAAACAAAATAGCTTTCCCTGCTTGGGACTTGGGGTCAACAATCAGTTTCCTTGATTAATTACCACCTCATAGTTCCTTGATTGCTGGGTGGTAATTAAGGTGCTCTGAATGGTTTGTGTGAGAAGCAGGCTATGTATCAATAATTTTCTAATGGTTGTTGGTCTCAAATCGTTCACTCTTATTTTTTTTAGTACTGTATCTGCTATTCATCAGATGTTACCTTTCATCACGTCCAAGTTGAGTTCCCTTGGATCTTGACATGAATTAATTATTTTATTTTGTATGAAGTGTATGAAACAATGCAATGCAAAGGATTATTGGTGCATCTAATTCAGGTGCAAAAGTGGCCATATCTATTTTTATTTCCGATGAGCGCACTATTCCTTATTTTTTATTTCAGTTGATTTGATCAAAAAGTATCGAATTTTATTTTCGAAATATAAAAAGGCACAAGGGTGAAAACGTGAAAACCACATGCTGTCTTCTTGTCTGCTTTTTCTGGCATCCTGGATCCCGTCGTCTTCTCCAAGCAACTCCACAACCCAAACCCAACTGCTCCTGGCCTCCTCCAATGGCCACCGTGAGCACCTGGGCGGAGCTCAATGCCGACCTCCTCGGCGTCGTCCTCGCCCACATCCCTTGCCTCGCCAACCGCGTCAACTTCTCCACCGTCTGCTCCGGCTGGCGCTCCGCCCCGCCCCGGCCGCAGCTCCCGTGGCTCCTCCCGTACAGGGCCGGCCCTGGGCCTGGGCAGCAGGGGCACCCGCCTAGGGCCCATAAAAATCAGGGGCCCCCTACCCTAAGTCCATGTATATATACTGATATACATCATGTATTGAGGTTTCCTGTTCTTCCGTTCAACCGTTAGCTAGCTTTGATTGGATTGGGCCAGCCGGCCAGCTGCAACCTACAGACAATAACGGCCCAATCGGCCAATCCATCCGGGCCTGGCGCTGAGAGACTAGAGAGGCAGAGCCGAGTGGCGAGTCACCGAGAGACGGAGACCAGGAGACGCATCGCTAATCGAACGCCCAATCCGGCAATCCGGAGAGACACAGTAACCATCACCGCCTCCGCCTGCTCGCCCCATTCCCCAATCGCACGCCTCGTCGCCGCCTCCGCCTGCTCGGCTGCTCGCGCCAGAATGCAAGATCCGGAGATCCCCTTCCCCAATCACACGCCGCGTCGTCGCCTCCGCCTGCTCGCGCCAGATCCGGAGATCCCCATTCCCCAATTGCACGCCGCGTCGCCGCCTCCGCCTGCTCGTAAGTCGTTTCCTATTCCTCTCCGCCTGCCCGATTTCTTCGCTTTGCAACAGCTCTAAACCTCTACTCGAAATCCCCTCATATAGCCATTGTATATTTGTATTTGCATACGCCGGTGTGGTCTCATTCGCATCCCTGATCCCCTATTCGTATTCGGCCATTGCATACGCCGGACGCCGGTGTGGCCATTGCTACGAGTTTGTCCAAGAGGCAATCAGGCAAGAGCAGATCAGCAGAGGACTGAGAGGAGTTCATTCAGTCAACGACCGGTTCATCATTCATCAACGAGCTCAAGCCTCAACTCCTCAAGGTGACACGATTCTGCAATGTGCAATCTGCTGTCTGCAATGCAATCTGCATTCTAATGGTTTATTGGTTTGCTGCAATCTGCAACTGCAATCTGCATTCTGCAATCAACGCATGTTCAATTGTTCATTCAGTGATTTCAGTCATTCTGCAAGACTGCAATCTGTATCACTGCATTCTAATGTTTTGCTAATTGCTGGAATCTGCAGAGTTGGAGTCTTGCTTAGTTGCTGTCTTGGAGAAGCCGAGAAGGGCAGAGTTGGAGAGTTGAAATCTGCATAGCTACAGCTTCCAGCAGGGCTTGGTGTGGTAAGATGTCTCTCCTTATTATCCTTTGAGTGATGCAATGTTGTAGTTTACCCATAGTGGAATGTTATAGTTTCCTCAGACTTATAAGTAATATTAATGGGATATTGGATTGTCACCAAAAATGATTTCTGTGTTTTTATGTACATTTTAGAGCATATGGTAAATTGGTAATATGAGACTATGAATATTTGCTATGTAGTATTGAACATTAGCTTAATAGTTGATATAAAAACATGTTTGTGTTTGAGTAAAGGGTCTCAAATTCTATCTCGCCCCAGGGCCCCCGAAATGTTAGGACCGGCCCTGCTCCCGTACACGAACGCGCCCGAAGGAATCCCACCGCCTCTTCTTCCACGGCGACGCCAACGGCTAGCGCTGCTGCGGTCCTTCCCGGGCGGCTGGTTCGTCGTCGCGCTCCACCAGTCACTCGGACACGCGCTGCTCAACCTCCACTCCGGCGACGTCGTCCCCCTCCCGGACCGACTGCGCCTGTTCGTTATCGCCCCGAGGAACGTCCAGGTCTACGGAGAGTACCCCATGGTAATCCACGCTGCCACCCTGTCAGCCGCGCCGACCACCGGCGGCGCGTGCCTCGTCACCGCCATAACGTGCGGCAAGTCCAACATCGCGTTCTGGCGCCCGGGGATGGACCGCTGGTCGCCGCCGGTGTCAATGGAGGTAGACCCGGGGTTAAAGATTTCGGACGAATTTGAACGAAATTTTATAAATTTCGGTTATTTTGTTGCCCAGTGAAAGGAAGATTATTCGGTTAAATTTGACCAAAATTTTCTTCGTTCAAAAGTTGTTCAAATTTTGTCCAAATTTGATTAAATTTCACCTAAATTTCAAATGAAGTTCAAAAATTTCGTCTGAAATTACAAACAAAATTCTGAAATTTCGTTTAATTTAGTTGTTTCGCTGGGTAGCGAAATTTTTTTAATCTGAAATATTTAACCCTAGGTAGACCATCGCCCGTCTCTTTGCGGGATGATTCCCGAGGACGCCACCAAGGACGTGATATACTATAGGGGAGTTCACCACGAGGGTTTCTACGTCCTCACTGCTAGGGAGCATCTCTCGGTGTACGAACCACACAGCAGGGAAGACGGCGTGCTCGCCACGCGCTTAGTGACCTACAATTTCCCTGTCACCGTGTGACCTTGCCGGGGTCGAGAAGGTCGTCGCCCGCTACCTCGTGGAGTTTGATGGGAGCCTGTTCATGGTCAAGAGATTCGCCTCGCCGGGGCAAGACTGTTTGAGCTAATCTTGTTGTTAGTCATACTCATGTGCTCGAGTACTGTTATTGTGTGTAGAGTGCTCGGTATGTTCGAGTACGATGTGTTGTATATAAAGTACTCGGTGTGTTCGAGTATTATAGTCATGTCAAGTATTGGTGTGTTAAGTACTACATAGTCATGTCAAGTACTCATATGTTGAGTACTGTGTGATTATACTCGTGTGTTGAGTACTGTGTGGTCGTAGTCTTAAGTCGAACTGCACAATGGTCGTAGTCGTAAGTCGAACTGCACAGTGGTCGTAGTCATAAGTCGAACTGCGCAGTGGTCATAGTCGTAAGTCGAACTGCGCAGTGGTCGTAGTTGTAAGTCGAACTACGTACTGGTCGTAGTCGTAAGTAGATGTAGTCGGTACTCAGAGTACTATAGCAGTAGTCATGTGAAAGATCAAGCTCCGATTAAATTGGTTAATGGGGAGATTGAAAGATCAAGACCCGATTAAATTGGTTTTGGTGTTAATGAAAAATACCATTATGAGATCTTGATATTAATGACGAATACTTTTATAATGTGTTGGTGATAATGACAAATACATATATGAGACTAATATGTTTGTTTGAGTTTATTTATGCTTAGTCTCATTTGGATGGAAAGGTGAAATCAAAGAGGTATGCATTCAAAATCACTTTCTCATTTACTAATGCATTCCTTAGATCCAAAATATAGATTGAACTCCTCAATTAGTCTAAAATGAATATGTGCATATGTCTTCATTATATACACTTGTATGCACACATTTAGGGGGAGCTCTCTATATATTTTGTAGTTTCAAGAGTATTGATCCATGCTTCTCTTAATATGCATATTTAGGATCTTTACTTGGAAATACATTCTTGAGTATATATAGCTTGAGTAGTTTATATATACTCATGTGCAATCGGGTTGTCATCTAACTTCTCCATTATGTGTTAATGGTTGAATGATTAATGACAACCGGATAAGTGAGCTTTGTTTAAAGCTTATCTTAGAGTATACAATTATTGTGTACAAGGTGTATACTCACAAATCAACTTCTATATCTCATTATTTGTTGAGATTGTCATGAATTACCAAAAAGGGAAGATTGTTGAATCTAGTCCCTCCATTATGTGTTAATGGTGAAGTTTGGTAATTGATGACAATTGTTTTGTGGACTAACGGTTTCCATGAGTTGGATGCAGAGGTTAGGTTCCACAAATGAGAACGACATGGGATGACTTCATGTGTTAAAGGCCATCAAGTCAAGATGCGAGAAAAAGATGGATTCATGTGTTGAAAGCCATCGAAAGAAGATGCGTCATGAGTTGATGCATGATTCAAGTGGAGATGATCATGTGTTGATCATCAAGACAAGTGAAAGCCATCATGTGTTGATGGAGGTGATGAAAAGAATGCATCATGAGTTGATGCATATCGAGAAAATGACCCAAGGTAAAGGTATGGCTAGCTAGGGCTAAGGATGTGTTTCTAGTCTTTTACCGGTCTTGGTGTTTGGTTGGAAGACCGGATTGCTAGTGTAGGTTGCCGTACTATTAAGATGGGTCATGTCTAGTAGTTTGAGTCTTATCATGTGTTGATAGTTCAACCTCACTTGCTCTAGCTCATCTTGACATGATGCCATTATTTGCGAATGTGTTTTGCAAATAGTTGAGGCTCATGCATCTAATCCTTGTAACATGTGACTATACTTTGCAAATGTGTTTTGCAAAAGGTTGAAGTCCATGTACCTAATCCTTGTAGCATGATCTAAGTTTGCAAATGTATTTTGCAAAAGTTGGAGATCATGCATTATCCCTTTGTATGGTCTAAAATCGTTTATTGCTATTTCCTTTGACATTAGACCATGGGAGTGACTCTTTTGGATCTCTTTTGATTTCTGCATTGATTTAATGTGTTTGAGATAATGCAAATAGATGGGTTGTGTAGCCCTCTGAATAAGCTTTCCATAGAGTCCAAGATCACTCAATTTCGACATTGGAGTTAAAAGTTATGACCGTTTTTCCGAGTGTCGTCTGTGCTGAAAAACTGGAAACGGAAGTACCGCAATTTGTACTGCGGTAGTTCCGAAAAAAAATCAGAAGTACCGGGAAAAAAATCGGAACTTACGATTTTCCGGTAGTTCCGATTTCTGAGCGGAACGTTTTTTCCAGAGAGCAACTTTTTGAATGACTTGCCTCGAGAAAATCAGAAGTACCGCAATTTGAACTACGGTAGTTCCGATTTCGCTGAGAAACGGCTAGTTTTCTGACCGTTGGCGAGGAAATCGGAAGTTCCGCAATTTGAACTGCGGTAGTTCCGATTTCCCTGATTTTTCAGGAGTTTGGCTCTAATGGCTAGTTTTCTTGTGTGGGGTATAAATACCCCCTTGTGGCCGGTTTGAGAGGTTGTTGCTTGACTTATTTCTGTTGTCTTGAGCTAGAGTGAGGCTCTCCACTTAATTGTGCATGTGTTGCACTTTGTGAGAGAGGAGAGGTGATCTAGAGTGCATGTGTTGCATCTAGAGAATGACTTTGTGTCCGGATTGAGCTTGTGCATTCGTTGCACGTGGTGAGAGTCAAGTGAGGGACTTGACTTATTACTCTTGGAGCTTGCCGACTCCTAGACGGCGTTGGAGACGTCGTGCGCGGTGATCTTCTCAAGAAGGTTGTGAGAAGACCCGGTGAGGTTGTGAAGGTCGGAGCTCACCTACCCGGAGCAGGAAAGAGCTACCACTAGTGGATTTGAGGTGGAAGGCTTAATTCGTGGAGCCGGTCCGATTTGTTCGGGCTAACCTCAACGTGGATTAGGGGAGACCGGCAAGTCTCCGAACACCACGGTAAAACATCGTTATGTCGATTGTGGTTTATTTCCTTGTACTTAATTTATATTCAAGCAATTTACATTCATAGAATTAAATTGATTGCTTGTATACCTAGGATTGCAAACCTTGACCTAGGATAGAATTGTTGGTGCACTTAGACGAATTTATTTGTTGTAGGTGCTATTTGAGCTAAACCAAATTGTGTTTCGCTTCCGCATTATATACTTGGTTTAGGCAAATAGGAAAGCTCTTGAATTGATTAGTATTAATTTGTAGAGAATTTTTAAACCGCCTATTCACCCCCCTCTAGTCGGCCTCCTCGATCTTACATAGTGTTACAGTGGTCATAGCACAATAGCCGTAGAAGTCCCAGTCATAAGTCGAGCTGCATTGTGGTCGATGGCCGATACTCGTATGATATAGTATCCCGGTCGTGCTTGAAGACCGATAGTACCATCTGTGTGAGCAGTACTACTGAAGATGCTACTCGACAAGCCATCGTCAGTAAATCGGTCAATGAAGCCGTGGTCGAAGATGTGGTCCACAAGGCGTGGTTGGTAAATCGGTCAAAGGCACTGTGGTTGAAGGCATTGTGGTCAAAATAGCCGAGGTCATGAGGCATGGTCGAGGCACCATAGTCAACAAGATATGGTGGAAGGACTCGAAGGAGAACTCGAAGAAGGTCAGGTCTGTGTGCGGTCGTAGACTTGGTCCGGTAGCAGTATGTCTGCAAGAACTGGTCGTATCCACTAAGTTGTGTGAGGTGGTTGGTGGAACAAGTTGTTTGGGTAGTGCGAGTCATGGAGATCGTGCCGGAAGAGCCAGGAACTTTGTTAGCCTATATACCTGTAACCTGTGTCTATAAATGTGATGAGAAAATGGAAAAGAAGTGGCGAATTGATGCAGCGCAAATCTCTAGCGTGTCTTGAGTTGAGCAGAGGTGTTTATGTGAGTTTCGACCACCGTGTGTGCGCGTCTGGTTCCGTCCCTAGGCCAACAATTGGTATCAGAGATTGGTGTTCTCCTTGTGAGTCAGAAAGAAGCCGAGACGAAAGTCTTCCGCAGTTGACCGTGCGTTGGTCAAATGCGAGAGGCCACGACGAAAGGCTTTCATAGCTGATCGTGCGTTAGTCAGATGCGAGGGGCTGAGGCAAGAGGTAGCTGCATCTGACCGTGTGGCGGTCAGATGGCGACTTGTGTTCCAGTCAGCATGATAGTGCATGCAGCGGTATGCGTCGATCGGAGGTGCACAGGGCGTTGGCGACGAGCCGGCTGCAACACCGTGATGAGAACATGTACTCTATGGATATAACCATATTTGTTATGCTTGTTGTTCCGATTATAAGAGCTCTTATGCATCATTTAAATTATCAGGTGAGTTCGTTTCAAACAGATTTCACTTTGTTTGATAAAAAACTTATGATATTACATAATGAGAGTCCGTTGTGTTTGTTATCATGTACCAAGATTTATGATCAAGATCATGCAATATGTGAGTCTAAACATTTGTTAAAACCGAGGACGATTTTCGGTCAAGAAGGGGAGGATGATGTGAACACGCCACAAACACATATGACCATAGCGCCCAATATCAAGATTGAATTAAAAGTGAATTCGTTTCTTCAGTTTTAACATATTTTAAACAAGAATATGATGTACCTAATGATGAAAATATATATTTTTGTAGAACAACATCACTTTTGCACTAATTTAAGCAAGAGTTCAAGTTGGACACGTTTTTGAATCCAATTCGGCCTCCAGATCAATTCGGATTCAGTTTGACAGGCCCAACTTTAAATGTGCATAACTTTCACATACGGAGTCCATTTCAGATCTAGGAGTACTTGTTGGAAAGATTTTCTGATCCTCTTTCCAACAGATTTAACCTCACCTCCAAATTCCTTTTGTGCGCACTGTAATCATCAAAAGAATATGCTGTGTCACATGGCCTTGTAATGCTTGGGGCTAAGGGGAATGTGCCCCCCTCTCTTGGCCCATCTATTCACGGCAGTACTGTTCATGTGAATAGTATCATAAATAGTACCACCCCTTATTTCTTAGTTTTGTACAGCTTTTTCTCTCCTATTTAAGGAGGCTGCACCCTTGTAGTTTTCTTGGATTTTGTTTGCTTAGTTTTCCATTGTGAAAACTCTTGTTCTTTGCTTGTGTTGACTAGACCAATCGTAAAGAATCTCTACGGAATCCCACCTTTTTGAACTCGATTTATACATTTGCAATTCAGATTGCTTGTTATCTTGTTCTTGCGTGTTCTTCGGTTGCATGCCGGAATAGACCTTCATGGTCAGGTTAACCGCATTCTTGGCACGGTTGATAATGACTTGGAGTGTGGTTTAGCGATTGCTTGGTGTTTTGGTCGTGCCCGGTTAGAAGCCTGCATCGTCAAAATCGTTCTCCTTCAAATCGAAATTATTATCCTATCGGAAGATTGGGACCCCATTGCCTCATCACATCGAGCACCCAAAAACACGATGATCAAGGTCTGTGTAGCCACGGCAAAACCGGTTGTGTGCCGGTGTCACACGTGACGTGCATAGTGGCGATGCTAGCGGCAAAGGGCAATAAACGACGCTAGTGCAGACAAGCCATAAGGAGAGTTGGCATGAGGCCAATGATGATGGTCGTAGCCATCGTCACTAGAAGGTGCGTGAGTTGCACAAGAATGCTACTGCGTGCGGCAAGAGCAAGAAGGCTGTTGCGTGCGGCAAGAAGAAGAAGACGATGTGTGTCATCAACATCGTGAGTCGACATGTCAGATGATGACAATAAGATTAGGGGGTTGATTGTTGGAACTAATCTTGTTGTTGGTTGTACTCGTGTGCTCGAGTACTATGTATTGTGTGTAGAGTACTCGGTGTGTTCGAATATGATGTGCTATATGTAAAGTACTCAGTGTGTTCGAGTACTGTAGTCGTGTCGAGCACTCGTGTGTTGAGTACTGTAGTCGTGTCAGTACTCATGTGTTGGTACTATGTGGTCGTACTCATGCGTTGAGTACTACATGTTTGTAGTCGTAAGTCAAATTGCGCAGTGGTCATAGTTGTAAGTCAAATTGCGCAGTGGTTGTAGTCATAAGTTGAACTGCATAGTGGTCATAGCGTAAGTCGAACTGCACAGTGGTCATAGTCGTAAGTTGAACTGCGTAGTGGTCGTAGTCATAAGTCAATGCAGTCCATACTAGGAGGAGTACTGCAGCAGTAGTCGTGCTACAGTGGTCATAGCACAGTAGTCGTAGAATTCGCAGCCATAAGTCGAGTTGTATTGTGGTCGATGGTCCGTACTCGTATGCTACAGTATTCTAGTCATGCTCAAAGACCGGTAGTACCGTCTGTGTGAGCAGTACTAATGGAGATGCTGGTCAACAAGTCATGGTGAGTGAAGCGGTCCATGAAGCCGTGGTCGAAGATATGATCGACAAGCCATGGTCGGTGAAGCAGTCGAAGGCACCGTGGTCGAAGGCACTGTGGTTGAAGCATCCGTGGTCGTGAGATATGGTCGAGGCACTGTGGTCAACAAGACATGATCGAAGGACTTGATACGGGACTTGAAGTAGAACCCAAAGGAGGTTAAATCTGTGTGCGGGTATGTTTGTACGAACCGTTCGTATCCACTAAGTTATGTGATGGTTGGTGGAACGAGTTGTCTGGGTAGTGCGAGTCGTGGAGATCGTGCGGAAGAGCCGGACACTTTGTTAGTCCGTGTACCTATAACCTATGTCTATAAATACGATGAGAAAATAGAAAAGCAGTAACGGATTTGATGTAGCATAAATCTCTAGTATGTCTTGAGTTAAACTGAGATGTTCCTTCTATCATCGTGTGTGCGTCTGGGCGTCTGGTTCTGTCCTGGGCCAACAAAGGCACGGTGTCGTTCCAGGTCTTCAGGCTCCAGGCTTCCTGGCGCAGGTGCACCGCCCTGCCCGGTGAGGTGCTCTTCGTCAAACGAGGCTGCTCCATGGCCTACATGACGGGGTTGTTGTACGACCCGGGCTACATCTACTTCCTGGACGACGCCGAGGAATTCCGTGACTTGCGGACCGTTCTCCAGGGCGGGAAGCAGTACCGCTGCGGCAACACCGGCCGGTGCTGTTACCTCACGCAGAACATCCAGCGGTGCTTGCCGCGAGAGCCCCCGTCGGACTGCTCGCCATGGATTTGGTTCTTGCATTGAGCCGTGGCATATCCGCAGCGTACATCGGTTTGGGCAATTTGTCTGATGCAAGTGATGGTACTTATGCAATCTCGGCTGTTTGGAGCTGACATTTGGCATGTCCGCATGAATCATGAATGGCATTTTCGAGCACTTGTTTGGTGTCTGGTTGGAAATGTGGAGTTTGGGACATGAATGGCCGTTGAGTCATGAAGAAGTTGGTTCCTACTTATCTAGTACTGATGCTGATATCTCTCACTGAGGTTTTAGAGTTTTCCTGACACATTAACTCGTGCTGTGCCCTTGATCGATGCCCCTCTTGTGAGGCTAGGCAAATCGTGTTTGCGGACTAACAGTTTCCCAATGTCATCCGTGAGATTGCTAACGTGCATGCTAGTTGATTATGCTTCTCATTTCCCCCTCATATTCTTTCAACTATGCTTAAGAATTTATGCCGTAATCTGCTTGAGATTAAGAGATTAATTTACAGAGCTGAGACAGAAAGAATTTCAGTACTGAAGAACTGCTGATTGTATGACTGTAGCACTACACAGCAGAGGTGATTTCGATGTTTTCTATGACTGTAGACAAGAACTAGCATGGTAAATTATCTGCTTCTGAAATATTTGATGTGTGTTGGGGTGTACGGATCCTATGTTGAAGACTGTTTTTGGATGACCCGTCTAAACTTTTGGGTATGTTTCATGTGTTTTTGCTGAGTGTATTCTAATAATAGGAATTCCCTGTCATCCCTGACCTCTGAAGTCACTCTCTTCCTTTATTTATGCAACTGAAGAAAGATAGCACCACTCTCGCGAGACTGCTGAGTACTAGTATTGTAGTATGAGTGTCTGGTGTCTTATCAGAACAGAGCTCTATATATCTCACCGGGTATCGACAGGGAGAACCTTTCACCCTGAGCAATACCAGCACACACTTCTGTCAGATGAGCCACAGTGATCGGGCACCTTGCGATGCTGGAATGCTCTCTGGATCTCACACTGTCGAGTCTCGCAGTACCTAATATGTGAGCTCGTTCATTGGAAACAGGGGCGGATCCACATTATGGCATGCTATGGCAGCTGCTATAGCATGCCTTTGGCGTTAATACTCCTTACCCCCTGTTGAAATGGGCCAAATTGCATAATAGCCAGCCCATGAGCCCATGAGTAAAGAGCTTAGGGTTCACCGTGGCGCCTGGCGGCGTGGCCTCCTGCCTCCTGCCTGGATCGATCCGCGCGCGCGACCAGGGGAGAGGGGACTCGGCGGCGTGGCGACCGGCGGCAGGGGCTCCTCTGGCGCTCCGGCGCCTCCACCTCCACCGGCAGCTCGGCCTCGGCGGCGGCTCGACCTCGGCGCCTCCACCTCCACCGGCGGCTCGGCCTCGGCGCCTCCACCTCCACCGGCGGCTCGGCCTCGGCGCCTCCACCTCCACCCGTCCACCGGCGGCTCGGCCTCGGGCCCTCGGCGCCTCCACCTCGACGGCTCCACCGGCGGCTCGGCGCCTCGGGCGGCAGCAGCGCGGCCGGCAACTCGGCGGTCGAGCGGAGCTGCGGAGGGCTGGGCGGCGCGGGCGCGAGCGCGATGACAGGCGGCGCCGGCCGAACTCGAAACGCGAGGGCGACCGAAGTGCTGGCCGATGGCGGCGAGAATACAGAGGGAGAGGGGGGAGCGGCGCAGCCGGCGCTGGCGTCGCCGGCACAAGAGGTTGTCTCCGGCGCTGGTCTACATTCATGAGGTATTCTTCTATTTACTACCTTGTTGTTACAATTTAGTGATTGCGGTTTGATTTATTGTCGATTTTGCTTGGGTTTAATAGTACAACCGTTAGTTCATTAGTTTGTCTTTAAAGACTCCGCCATAGCAAGATATTTAGGCTGGATCCACCACTGATTGGAAATGAGTGCAATATGCATTTGCCAGTTGACAGGATCGACTGGTGTGCCAAAAACCTCCTTTTCTTTAGTACTTAAGCAGATGAAGTGGGCACTTGAGTCATAGAAAGGAACCAAAAATCATGATGCTAATGTCTGCCTCTTGAAGTTAATTATAACGAGAATGATGAAACAATGAATCCTTCATGAAAGGCCAAATATCAGTGAAGAGAAATTTGGGCAGCAGTACAATACAGAACCGTACCAATGTTGTAGAAGATAGACCGTTCATATATACGAGAAAATTGCTATTATAGGACGCGAAACAATGGGCTTCGTTATTATAGGACTCCAAACACCGACTTCGCTAAAACGACCCTTGAAACATTGGCACTTTGTTATAGATGATATTTGGTCTATTTAATCTCTTTTCTCAACTAAAATACATGTATTTTACTAGGGGTGAAAACGGGTCGGATTCGGACGGATATTGCTGTTACCATATCCTAACCCATATTTTTTCTCCGGATTCGGTACCAATCGGATTCGGTGTCGAATCGGTCGGGATTAACCCATTTCGTTTGCACCCCTACTTGTTTGTAAGGAATGCATACAGTGCAGTAAATGGAGTAGGACGCACTGACTTGATGTTACTATTTAATAGCTGATGTGGAAGATTTTATTTTACCATTGCAAAAGAAAATGAAACGTCAAATAGTAGCACTAACCTGAAATCAAACTTGAAGATGTATCGGATTCGGACGGATATTCGGATTCGGACGGATATTGCTGTTACCATATCCTAACCCATATTTTTTTCTCCGGATTCGGTACTAGTCGGATTCGGTACCAATCGGATTCGGTGCCGGATCGGTCGGGATTAACCCGACCCGTTTTCACCCCTAAATTTTACCATGATGTGACCGTATTGCCCTTCTGCCTCATTCACGTAAGAGATCGACCTTTCGTTGAGTAACTGAAAAATTAAGCAAAAGTTTTTTTTTGCTGAACTGTTCTCCATCGGGTTCTTGCATGGATTGATGCAGGGCCCTTACCTCGAATCCATCCTTGCATGCAGCAGTGGCCTGCCAATTCTTGAGCTTGTCCAAGTACGTCTAGTGATCTGGAGCTGGCATGGGTGATGGACAACAGATCAGCTGATCTTACTGTCTGGTGCTGCCAAACTCTGCGTCGTACACTGCGGAGAGCTCGAAGTCGTCGTCCAATGCGGCCGGCACGTTGAGATCGAAGGACCCGAAGCTGTCGCCAAATTTTGCTGGGGACGGCGATGGTGTCGGCGGGGCGAGCGCGCCACCGTAGGACATGTGCGCGCGCTTGTGGCCGCCCAGGGCCTGGCCGGAGTCGAACACGCGGAAGCAGAACGAGCACTCGTGGATGACCGGGGCGTCGGTGCGGTTGGCCTTGGCCGGCGCCGGACGTGGCGGCGGCACGCATCCACCCTTGCCTTTCTTCAGGCTGGCGCGGTGGCCACCGAGCTCCTGGTATGACCGGAACACCTTCTTGCATGTACCGCACTGGTACCTGCAGCGTGGGCGCGCGGCACGTGAGATGAACAGTCGGAGTCGGACGAAGGGACTCAACGAAAGGTCGATCTCTTACGTGAATGAGGTAGAAGGGCAATACGGTCACATCATGGCAAAATATATGTATTTTAGTTGAGAAAAGAGATTAAAAAGACCAAATGTCATCTATAACAAAGTGCCAATGTTTTAAGGGTCGTTTTTAGCGAAGTCGACGTTTGGAGTCCTATAATAGCGAAGCCCATTGTTTCGCGTCCTATAATAGCAATTTTCTCCATATATACAAAAGAACAAAAGAGGAATGGTTTCTTTTGAAGAACACAAGTACTGTAGTATCAAAGAGGAATTATTTTTTGATGTTTAGGGAGACGAATCCTACTTCGCAGAACAAAGTAAACACAGCCCGGAGATGTGTTAGGGAAACAGTCAGTCCTCAGTCAAACTACTATGTTAGAGAAGTAATATGCTCATATATTGGTCTCGCGTGCAGATATACAAGCGCCATACCACCAAATGCACAATATTATCCAATGCAAAGCTGCAATCCATTTTGCAGACAGATATATAAGCACCCATATCATCCATTATTTGCAACAAGGGTTCCTAATTTCGGCGAAATTTCTTTTTTCCCATTTCGTTACCCTACGAAATAAAAACTGTTCGGTCAAATAAATTCGTCGTCAACAGCCCAAGCACTTCCCACAATGCAAGCTGACAGCCGACAGCCCCCGCACCGGCCACACCTAGGGATGGTAATTGTGCCCGTTTACCCGTATACCCGTGGGTAAATACCCTAATGGAGTCGGGTATGAGATATTTTTTTTACCCACAGGTATGAAAATGGGGGAGCACTCTATCCGTCGGGTAAATGGGCATGGGTATGGGTAAGCTCCACCCGTACCCACCCCACCCGTTTACCCACGATATAGATTGACAGGTGGCATATCCATAGCAATATCTCTAATTGCTATTGATTGTCATAAACTTTTGTATATCTCTATTGCTATTGATTGTTATAAATTTTTTTGATAGCTATTATATTTCCTAGCAACAGGTACTGCTTATATGTACTTGTCATTAGTTCAACTTTCAAATAGTGACTCTCAGTTCACGGGTAGGCATGCCCACAGACGGCGGGTACTTGCGGGCGACAGGTATGGGCAAGGTTCTTCACCTGTCGTCCTTCATGGGCATACCCGTGGGCGTAAATCAGGGTCACGGGTACGGGTATAGGCGAGCACTATCCGTACCTGCCGCACCCGATTGCCATCCCTAGCCACACCTGGTTGCCTTGCGCCCTTGCCCTACCTTGGCTTCTCACCAATCCCTAATTCCCCTTCCCCATCAGAACAGAGCAGTAGTAGCCACCAGTCTTCCTCGAACCCTGATCAATTCGATGGCGGTGCAGCTCTGCCTCCTCACCATTCTCCCCCGATTCTCCATCAGCAAGTGACGGCGGTGTAGTAGGCAGGTGCGTCTCTTCACCTGTTTTGCTCTTCTCATGCTCTTCCAACATCGAATCCTCCTCACACGGCTTGCGGCTGGGGGAGCGCCATGGATGGCTCAAGCGGTGGCATGGGGAGTGGCAGGAATGTTTGCACAGGGATGTAGGCGTCGAGAGTGGAAGGGGTTGCTTCACCGACACCACCAGCGTCGGACAGGGAGCTACTGCTGATGTGGATGAGCCTACTCCACTGACTGCTAGGGAAGGTAGGATGATTATGAAATATGCTCTTTTTTGGATTGATTGGTGCTTTGAAGCTTGATTAGTGAAGCTAGCATATCAATGACAGAATGATTCTTGTTGTCAAAAAATATTCTAACATTTGTCCGAAAATTGGCCTGAGTTTCTTCTGACTTTCTAGTAGTAGCTATGCAGAATTGCAGATATACATTGGATTAACCATGTAATCATTCTCTGTTTCTTGTGTGAATTTTGCTCTGTTTATCACCATAGTATATTGTGTACTGTCAATGTACTGGATATTAACTATAAGCTGGCAAGCCACTTGCTCTGTTTGTCACCACAGTAAGCTATCTCCTATGCTAATTCAATTTTGTTATCATGGAAATGTAGGACATGTGAACATCAGAGATGTCGTCGGTATGAGTCCAGACAGTAAATGTAGAAGCACCCCCGAACGGATACGGAGATCATCGAGAATATGAAGGGACTCAAAAAGAAGCACACAGCCACCAAGTGTACCCAATTGAAGTGTTTAGGGTTACAAGAATGGCCTCTCTTCCCTCTCATTACAAGGGATACTATTTATAAAAGGGGAAAGGGGGCAAGCGAAGTTACAAGTTTGCCCTTGGGGCCTAGCTTACTCCTAGGGACATTTACGTTATTTGCTCCATACGGGCCCTGCCATGTTTGAGACTCTAGGGTTGGCCCGGGGTTGGTCTTTGCGTGCTCCACCTGGGGTTGGCCCCAGACCCCTCCAGGGCCGACCTTGCGTGCTCTGTCCAGGGTTGGCCCAGGACCCTTCCAGGGTTGGTCTTGTGTGCCTCGCTTGGGGTTGACTTAGGGATTTGGCTCAAGGTAGACCTTCCACAGGTGCCATCGCTCTGAAGTAGTCATGGGCCTAAGGTAGCGTGGGGACCCTCCCCTAACAAGAGATATTAATTATGTGTGAAATCATGGTAGCAGAGTTGGCACCTAAGGCTTCACGTGTAAGTATTGCACATGGATGAAGCATGGTGGAGGTGCAACCCGGCTAAGGGAGCATCTGGCTAGGGTAATAGATAAAGTGCGAGCTTATGAAAGTGTGCTGCGAGAAGTGCGTAATGCAACGAGGAGGACCTGAGCTTATGGTGAACATAAAGCAAATTGGAGTAATTGACATACCTAGTGATGAAGAGGGCCGAATACAGTTGACATTGTCGAGATCATGAGAGATCTTTACTTTCGGCATACAGTGGAGATGAGGGGTGGTACATTCGAACATGGCTCTGGTAGTGGCAGTGGCAGTGATGCTGGTAGTAGACCTAGTGGAAGGATTGGCACCATATTTAATAAGGCTAGGGCTGGTCATAGTGACAGTGGCGGCAGTTCATTTGATTCAGACTTAGTACGTGGCAGAGGGCCCAACCATCCTAGGATTGATATTGTCATGAACAAGGGATTCAAAGAAAAACTTAGCCAAGCTTGGACAACATGGTTTCATGCCAATGACATTCCTGGGGCGAAAAGGCTAACTGCTCTTACTTTTGAGTAGCATTCAGGCGACTCAAGATCTAGGTTCGATGGAGCACCTTCCTAAAGGGTATAAAATTGATGGGACATACTTGCAAGCCAACTATAAGGAAATGGATGTGTATGTCAAGAAATTCAAAAACGACTGGGATCAATTTGGTGTGACTGTCATATGCAACTCATGGACATGACCTACCACAATGTGCATCATCAATTTCATGGTGTATTGCAATGAGAATATGTTCTTTCATATGTCCATCAACGCAACTAGTCAAATCCAAAATGTAGGTGATGAGAAAGCTACTAGTCAAATCCAAAATGTAGGTGATGAGAAAGCTACTAGTAATTCTATTTCTCATTCATTCTCATGTGATTTATGTTGTCTTTTTTTCCCATGCAAAATTTCCATTCACATAGATTAAGCGGGTGGTTGTCGATAAGATTGGGCACAAATCAATTGTGCAAATTATCACAGACAATAGATCAAACTACAAGAAAGCATGTGCACAACTCATTAGTGAGTACCCTCATATTTTTTCACAACCATGTGTAGTTCACACTATCAATCTTATGTTGAAGGACATTGATAAATTCCCAGAGGTTGCAAAAGTGGTGACAAGTGCCAAATGAAATTTGCAGATTCTTCTACAACCATAACAGGTTGCATGATGAGATGAAGAAGAGGATCAGCGGGGAGTTGATTCGACCCAATGCCACCCGCTTTGGAACTGTGTTCATTTTCCTTCAGAGTTTCTAGGATAGGAAAGACAAGTTTTGACAGTGGATGGTGCTGGAAGAATGGAAGGACAATGATACGAGAAGTCATCCTGACTATATGCTTATGTAGAAAAAATTGACAAGTAATACCCGTTGGTGCAGACTCAAGTGGGTCCTAGATGCAGTAGGGCCCCTATTTTCTGTATTACGATATGCTGACTAACAAAAAGTTGGAATAATTGATAGATCTAGGTTTTAGGATCTCCTAGGTTAGATCTAGCGAGGTCTTCTTTTCTCTAGGGTTCTTGATGTTCTACCGAGAGAGGGAGAGAGGGGTACCAACCTTCTGACGCGTTGGAGGAGGAGGAGGCCATCTCGGGTTCGGTGGTGAAGATCTGCGCACGGGCAGCGACGGTCGGTGGCGGCGCGTCCCGGGCGGTGGCGGCTCCTGGCGGCGGCGTCGGAGATCCGGTGAAGGAGACCGGTGGCGTTTCCCGTCGCTTCAGCGCCCCCTCTAACAGATCGGTCTAGGGTTTGTCGGTGGGGTGACGGCGGCACGGTCAACCTCGTGATACCTGCCGCCCGGCCCCCACCTCTGTATTTATAGCGCTGGCGACAGGGGCCCACCAGCCAAACGGGCTGGGCGCCCCCGATCAGGGCGCGGTCAAGGGCTGGGCTTTGGCCGTTGGGCCAAAGCCCTGAGATCACTCTAACATTCTCCCCCTTGATCTCAGTCTATACTTTATCTTTTAATTACTTTTGACTTTACACATTCCATCACAGATTAGTGCATAGAACATGTCTCATCGTCACGGTCAAACGCCGATAGATTCAACAGTTACAATACACCTCTCTGTTCTGAAACAGTTACTTTAATCTTTGGGCCATCTTTTAGTCCAGGAATCATAGGCTTTCCCTTAAACCCATGCCGGCTACATGTTCTCTGAACACGTTGGGTGGTAAGCCTTTAGTAAGCGGATCCGCTAACATCTTTGCGGTACTTATATGCTCTAAACTTATAATTTGATCCCGAACTTTATCTTTCACAACATAGTACTTTATGTCAATGTGTTTGGCAGCACCACTTGACTTATTGTTGTGGGCATACGCTACTGCGGGTTCATTATCGCAGTACAACTTAAGTGGTCTATTGATATCGTCAACCACTTTTAAACCGGGTATGAACTTCTTTAGCCAGTTCACCTGCCCCGTAGCCTCATAACATGCTACAAACTCGGCATACATTGTGGACGATGTAGTGACGGTTTGTTTTGAGCTTTTCCACGATATAGCTCCTTTAGCGAGAGTGAACACATATCCGGATGTAGACTTTCTATCATCTCCCGCAAAATCAGAATCTGTATACCCCACTATATGGAGTGAATCTGATCTTCTGTATGTCATCATAAGGCCTTTTGTTCCTTGCAAATAACGCAAGACTTTCTTTATCAATTTCCAATGTTCTATTCCAGGATTGCTCTGGAATCTGCCAAGTAACCCGGTAACAAATGCTAAGTCAGGGCGTGTGCACACTTGAGCATACTGTAAGCTTCCGACAGCTGAAGCATATGGAACCGCTTTCATTTGATCGATCTCATACTGGTTCCTGGGGCATTGAAAATCCCCATATCTGTCGCCCTTGACTATAGGTGCAGGTGATGGACTACATTTATGCATACCAAATTTCTTTAAGACTTTCTCTATGTATGCCTTTTGTGACAGTCCCAATACCCCTTTGTTTCTATCTCGGTGAATTTCGATCCCTAGAACGAATGAAGCTTCACCAAGATCTTTCATATCGAAGTTTGAGGACAAAAACTTCTTTGTTTCCAGTAGCAGATTAACATCACTACTAGCTAGTAGGATATCATCCACATACAGGATTAGAAAGATAAACTTCCCATCTTTAAACTTTGCATAAACACAGTTGTCCTCAACATTCTCTTTAAACCCAAATTTTCTTATTGTACTGTCAAACTTCAAGTACCACTGTCTTGAAGCTTGCTTTAACCCATAAATCGATTTCTTTAGGCGGCATCCCATTCTTTCATTTCCTTCCACGACAAAACCTTTCGGTTGTGCCATGTAAACATTTTCCTCCAAATCTCCATTGAGAAATGCCGTCTTTACATCCATCTGATGTAACTCTAAATCATAATGTGCCACTAATGCCATTATGATTCTGAAGGAATCTTTACATGAGACTGGAGAAAATGTCTCATTGTAATCAATCCCTTCTCTTTGCGTAAAGCCTTTTGCCACAAGTCGCGCTTTATATCTTTCTACATTCCCTTGGGAGTCATGTTTTGTCTTGTAGACCCATTTACAGCCTACTGTTTTGGCTCCTTTAGGAATAATTTCCAAGTCCCAGACTTTATTAATCTTCATGGACCTCATTTCCTCTTCCATGGCCTCAAGCCATTTTGAGGAATTTTCGCTTCTCATGGCATCTTCAAATGAGGTGGGATCATCCTCCATTTGAAATTCCTCTGTATGATAAATCTGATAATCATCAGAAATAGCTGATCTTCTTACTCTTTGAGACCTCCTCGGGGCCTCCTCATTTGGTACGTCTACTGTTTGAGGCTGCTGTTGCTCCCCCTCATCTGTGGCAATTGGTTCTATATGATCCTGAAGAACAGGTTCTTCATTCTCATTCATTGTTGCCACAGGAGGAACAATAACAGGTGCTGGCACCACAGTGTCTTGCACCGTCGGTGCAGCGACAGCAGGTAGTGTGAAGAATGGCTCTTGAATCATCGGAGTGGGCGCATACACCCGCTTCTCTTCAAGGTCAATCTCACGAGCTACCATGCTCCCCCTCATCATTTCATCCTCTAAGAAGACAGCGTGTCTCGTTTCTACAAACTTTGTATATCTATCTGGACAGTAGAAACGAAACCCTTTTGACTTTTCAGGGTAGCCAATGAAATGGCAACTTACTGTTTTGGGATCAAGTTTCCCAAGGTTTGGGTTAAATACTTTAGCCTCAGCAGGACTCCCCCACACACGTAAGTGCTTTAGTGAGGGAACTCTTCCTGTCCACAACTCGTACGGTGTTTTGGGCACCGACTTACTAGGCACTCTGTTGAGAATATGAATGGCGGTTTTCAACGCCTCCATCCATAAACTCAATGGGAGTGTGGAGTAGCTCATCATACTTCGCACCATATCCATCAGGGTACGGTTGCGTCTTTCAGCTACTCCATTTTGCTGAGGTTCGCCCGGCATAGAATACTGGGCCACTATTCCATTTTCCTGTAAAAACCTTGCAAAAGGTCCAGGAACTTGTCCATATGGGGTATGTCGACCGTAGTACTCCCCCCCACGATCAGATCGGACTATCTTAATCTTTAAATCGTGTTGGTTTTCAATTTCAGCCTTAAATATCTTGAATTTATCCAAGGCTTCATTTCTTTCTTTGATTGGATAAATATGTCCATAACGGGAGTAATCATCTGTGAATGTTATGAACGAGTCATATCCATCCACACTTTTCATAGGAAAAGGACCACAAATATCTGTGTGAATAATTTGTAGAACTCCTGTGCTTCTTTTAGCGTCTTTCTTTATTTTCTTTACATATTTTCCTTTAATGCATTCTCTGCATTGTTCTAAGTCTGAGAACTCTAATGGAGGAAGAATATCATTCTTTACTAGTCTTTCTATTCTCCCCCTCGAAATATGGCCTAAACGACAGTGCCATAATTTCGACGACTCATCTAGAGTTCTCTTTCGTTTTCTGTTTACATTCGTAAACGAGGATTCAATCACTTTCTCGCACGCAACGTTCTCATTATCGCATACGACATTCACATCATCACATAATGATAACAAATAAAGCTCATTCTGTAATATGGCAATACCAACACATTCTTTATTAAACATTATTTCGCACTTGCCATTTCCAAAATTGCAATCATAACCATCTTTGTCCAAATTTGACACACTAATCAAATTCCTGTAAAGAGGGTACAAAAAGGACATCTCTAAGTAAAAGAGTAGAGCCATTAGCTAATTCTAATGAAAGATCGCCAACGGCTTCCACTTCAGCTTCGACTCCATTTGCAACTTTAATGCATCTTTCTTTTCTTTGCGTAGTCCTCGTCGAACGGAATCCCTGTAATGAATTAGCAACATGAACAGTTGCTCCTGAATCAATCCACCAAGTGGATTTCGAATATTTCACATACAGGCATTCATTAATAAAGGTAATAATGTTCTCACCTTTCTTAGCCATTATCATCTTTAAGTAGTCAGGACAATCCTTCTTGTAGTGTCCCGTCTTCTTGCAGTGAAGGCACTGGTCTTTGTCTACAGCAAATTTGTTCTGTTGAGGCTGATGTACATGGGTTTTGCCCTTGTTCTTTGAGAAGGGGTTACTGTTGTAATTCTTTTTCTTGTTTTCCCTCACAAAGTTGATAGCACCACCATGTGAGGATTTGATTCTTTCCTCCTCTTGCACGCACATGGCTATGCACTTTTCCATGTCCCATTTCTCGGGCTGCATATTATAGTTGACAACAAAAGTGTCAAACTCTTTTGGCAAAGAAGCAAAAACCAAATGAATAAGGAACTCATTCTTGAGAGCCAAATCCATCGGTTTCAGTTTAGATGCCAAGTTGCTCATTCTAAGAATATGCTCTCTTATTCCATTGCCACCGCCAGAATACCTCTCTGTTACCAGCTGCTTAATCAGCTGTGTAGCATAAGTCTTTGAAGAGCCAGTGAACTGACTCTTTATTTTATCAAGGTATTCAGTGACAGTGTCACACTCTGCAATTGAGCCCAGAATAGCAGGCTCAATTGTGTTCTTTATCACAGCCATACATTTCTTGTTGGCTGTGGTCCATTTCTTATGATCAAGGTCATAAGACATCTGTAAAGGGGCATGATCCCTCTGTGTTTTCTGCCATGCAGTGTCATCCTCATTCTGTTCCCTCACTGGCGCCAAAGGCTCAGTGGGACGTGCTGTAGTGAGGACCCAGTCCACCTCAGCCAAGATAAAAGCTAAATCTAACTTTTTCTTCCACTCTCCATAATTATCACCTTTGAGAGTGGGGATTTCTCTAATACAACTCATTAAGTTGTATCCTCCTGAAAAAATATTTCAAATACAGTGAGAACGTAACATCAAAATCATATGCCTTATTTCCAACGTTGGTCAAAAATACGACATACAATTTAAAAACAATTCTATCATACATTAAATCTACATCACCGTTGGGCAGAAATAGAAATAATGCATGAAATCAACATTAAAAGTTTATAATACTGATATTAACAACGTTGGTCAGAAAATAACAGTATCATAAATCTCTGGGAATTTTATCTATTTTTTCAAAATTAAATTCTCCCGTTGGTTCGAATTTAATAATGAAAAACAATCAATATTAACTTTTGCAGCGGAAACTGTAAATAATTCAATATTCAGAATCATCATAACTATACTCTTTTAATCTCTGAAAATTTAACACGTTGGTGCAAAAATTTCCAGAAATTTTGGGTCAAATTTCATTGAAATTCACTCAAAAAAGCTTCTGAAAAAACAATAAAAGACCTCGTGATACCTGCCGCCCGACCCCCACCTCTGTATTTATAGCGCTGGCGACAGGGGCCCACCAGCCAAACGGGCTGGGCGCCCCCGATCAGGGCGCGGTCAAGGGCTGGGCTTTGGCCGTTGGGCCAAAGCCCTGAGATCACTCTAACAATAATATCTAGTTTTATGCCAAAGATGATGAATGCTATGCATGCAATGGAAGCCCATCTTGGTATGGGGATGCTGGAATTGGAGAAATATATGAGTAAGGTGTCCAACAGAGTTAGCTATTTATACGAGGTCACAATAATGGTTGCAGGTAATGAAAAAGTAATAATACAAAATTGTGAATTAGCTAATTCTTATGCATTTTAATAAATGATTTCTTTCATTTATCATGTAACTACTGTCTCTTTGATCATGAAGGTCACTATAAGTTGAACCTTAGCAACACTGCCGAATATGTGGAAGCACTAACAACTTGGGAGTGTTTCTAGTTCTATCCAAACTAGAAAAAAGGCATACACTCGGCAATTTTCAAGTTGATCTTAAGTCGAAGCAATTCACAGTGCATGCATTCTTTCTCAAGTTAAATAACATTATTTTTCACTAGAAGTCAGAATTGTATAGTACTGTCATTGAATTAATTAGAAAAGTCACTTATTTGTCATATAGCTAGACAGAGATGCATTTCACTGGTCTAATTGCTCCAAGCTCTGACCATCAAACCGAGGCTTTCTACACTTGCTGATTTTGCAATTGTCAACAAAATTTCTCCTTGTGAATTAATTCCATCTTAGCCTCATTAACATATACATTCTCACATTTTCTATTTTTAATTACTTTTACTTTTTATTCTTCTTTGTTACAGTAAACTAGAATAAACTTTTACCTTATCACATTTTCTCAGATTTTTTCTTATATTCTTCATAATGACAGGTGGTAATGGCACTGTGGTAGAGAAGGGATAATGTCATGTGGAGGTGTGATGTAATGGATGATTTAGTCTTTTGGGTTATGCAATGCTATCTGAATGTGTATGGTCATGTGGAGCTGTTTTGCAAGGCACAATCAGCATGGACTTTTGTGATGTTATCTGAATGTGATTTGTAATCGTTGAACTTCATGTGTGTGTAATCGTTGAACTTTATGTGTGTGTCGTGAACATCTGGTTACATTTCATCCGGAGCTGTGTTTCTGTTTTTGTTCTGTTGTCTCTTAATTTTTAGGCGAAATTCTACCAAAATTTTGGCCGAATTTTATCTAGTTTCCGGTAGACGATTCAAACAGCATTTGAATGTTTCGTGCGAGTTTTTGAATAAAATAGCGAAATTTCGTTCAGTTGTTGCTTTCGCTGCCAGACAATTTTTTCCCAAACCGAAAGTTTTGCCCGGTGCGAAGAAGCTACAAGCCACCGACCGGCAGCGCAGTCCACACGCTAACCAACCTGCCCGACCCTCTCCACCAGGCCACCACCACGAGGGAAGCTCGACCGGGCAACCAATCCATGGCGACGGCGGCGTGTCCTCTCCCTCGCCGGTGTCCACTCCTCCTTCTCCAGCTGGGCTTCCTCGCCTTACTGTTAGCGGCGCCCCCGGCGGCCGAGGCGTGGACGGGGGAGATCCGCGGCCGCGTCGTCTGCGACGTCTGCGGCGACGCCGCCATCGGCCCCGAGGACCACGTCCTCGAAGGTCAGTCCCATAAACCATCCCCTCGTTCGGATTCGTTGAGCGGCCGTCGCCGCCCCCTCTGCGCGCTTGTGGTTTCCCGAGCTAGATTTTCGTGCGATTGCCCCCGCGGATCTCGGGTTAGCTGTTTCGTATCTCGAAATTCTGGTCTGGGTTTTACCTGGTCCAGGAGTTGAGATGATTTGCAGAGTGGCGAATTGTGCCTCTTGTATTGGAGAAGTTGGTGTACGTAGAGTGCATTTGGTGTCATTCCGTGGGAATTTTTTGTGGGAAACTCTGATGGAATTTTTAGCCTATGGTAGAAGTATAGGGAGCGGGAATCGAACGGGGAGGTGGTACTAGGTTTACTGGTCATCTGATCTCGGTCGAACGGACCTGTTTGTTCTCAAAATGAAAATGAGTCATTGGTGAATTGCAGCAAAATTTATCTATGCTCAAAGAGGTGTCTGTTTCTGGTCGACAGTCCAGGGCTCTCCAGTGTCTTGAGGAGCGTAATAGACGCGCATCGTACAGCTTAGCCAAGCTTTGGTGTGGTGAAGCAGCCACCATCAGTAGTGCAAACTAATTGCTAATTGTGCCCTTTTTAGCAAATCCTCAAAAATTTTCAGCCTGATGCTGAAACCCACTCAATATTTTGCCCACGGACGGTGGATTTGGGGGAAAAAATTGGGGGGGGGGGTGGTGCTTTTCCTTTGGGAATTTTTTTGGTTTTCCCTAAATAGGTTGACTCCTATTATTACTCTGCCGTCCCATACAAGTTTTGAGATTGAATCTAAGTGTATTGGGGTTAAACTGCTTCATATTTATACCCCGGCAAATCACTTGCTGGGACCTGGTTAAGTCAAATTAAATTCTGAATTTGAGGTGAATGAACTCTCTGTGGAATTCCCATAAAAAATAAGTTACTGTGGAAGTTTTATGAATCTTCCATTTCAGTCTGTCTCAGTGTCTACTGTTTTGACACTTGTACCTTCTTTATCAACTACAAATTAGATTTTCTCAGTTAAGCTATTAGGGATGGCCAACTATGAAAATGTAATGTGGCAATACCTGCAATAGCACCTTGATTAAGTAATTTCTCCTGAGCATGTCTTGCTTATATTTTTGGATGAATGAGTAAAGAATTGAAACCTAATTCGCCCCATCATATCTACTTGTTATTACTTATGATGGAGGGGGAATGGAGATACCTATTAAAATTTTGAGATGCTTTTAGGACCTGTTGTACAGCTTGAATTCCTGTCTTCCAGCAGCACATTTACTATCGATTTGAATGTAGTTAAGCCACTCATGTCATAGATCCTTGACCTGGATGTTGGGTACTTTGGTTTTGACTTCTAAAACCACAATCATGTCTTCGTATTTCATAATGATGATTTACCAGTCTATGTTCAGATTCATGATGGCCTACTGGTCAATATCTTTCATGCGGTTGTGTTGCTCTCTGTTAGACATAGCATTTTCTTGTGTACTACTCAATAGGCAGTATTATTTTCTCTTGCTTACTGCCAGTGCCACCCCTGGCAACTCTTATGGGATAACTTTATGTAGCTCTGCAATACATTATCTTACATAGTCATATTTGAGATTCATGAAGATAAGTTGTGGAGTTGTGATAAGGAAATTGCACATTTACACCAAAATTATTTGATTACTAAAACCTTTTGTAATTGTCTCTTCTATATTTTGAATTATTCAAGCAGTACTAGGACATTTAATGCCTGTTTGGTTTGCAGCCTAAGGTTGCCGCACCTAACCTTAGGTGTGCATAGTTTCTTAGGTAGTTGTTTGGTTCATTCCCACAATCATGGCTTGCCACATTTTCTGAACCAAACAGGCCCGACTTGCAGAACCATTTTTTCACTTAAGGTGTTCATGCTATTTGTGCTAGTATGGCGTTTAGCTCAATGTGCACTGAGTCAATTGATGTAGTTTAAACAAGAAGGATCCATCCAGATGCACTATCTGTGTAATATGTTCACAACATACTAAAGACAACCTTGATTCTTCGCGCTTCAAATAGAAAATTCATAAATCAGTAAGAAATCTAGAAAGATCTGCTCGTTCTGGTCCTATTGAGTGATGAACCAGAGAATGCGTGAAAACAAAAGTATATGAACCAAAGAAGTTCAACATGCACATCCTAGGATAGAGGCTATTTTCTTGATACGACAGTTGATGAAAAGGTATAGGGAGCAAAAGAAGGATCTTAACATGGTTATCGACTTGAAGAAAGTTTATGACAAAGTGTCAAGAAAGATCATGTGGTGGCGCTCCAAAGGAAAAAATCCCAACAAAGTATGTTACGCTAATCAAGTATATGTATGAAAATGTTGTGGCCAATGTCAGAGCATGTAGTAGCAATAATAATGATTTTTTTATTAAGATAGGACTACACCAAAGGTCAGCGTTGAACCCATACATTTTTGTCTTAGTGATGGACAAGGCCACGCGGGACAGACAAGAAGATATCTCTCGGTGTATGTTTTTCGCTAATGATGTAGTGTTAGTTAATGAGAGTAGCATATGTGTCGATAGAAAACTAGAGTTGTGGAGGAAGACTTTAGAATCGAAGGGATTTAGACTTAATAGAACTAAAGCTGAGTACATGAAATGTGATTTCAGTGGTGCCAGAGCAGATGATAGAGATATTAGTCTGAATGGACAAGTGGTGCCTAGAAAGGATACTTTTCGATATTTGGGATCGATGTTGCAGTAGGACAACGAGATTGATGAAGACGTGAGCCACAGGATAAGAGCGGGGTGAGTGAAATGGTGCCAAGCATCGGGTGTCTTGTGTGATAAAAAAGTTTCTTAAAAGTCAAAAGGTAAGTTCTATAGGACGGTGATTAGACTTACAATGCTATATAGAGCGGATTGCTGGGTGACTAAAAGATAACATGTGCAGAAGATGTATAGCAGAGATGGTGATGTTGTAGTGGATCTGTGGTCACACAAGATGGGATCGAATATGGAATGATGATATATGTGATAGGGTGAAGGTAGCATCAATTAAAGAGAAACTTGTTCAACATCGTTTGAGATGGTTTGGACATCTTGAACGGAGGCCTTGTGAGGCACCGGTACGTAGTGGAATTTTAAGATGTACTAAAAACATAAGAGGCAGATGACTGAGATTAACGTGGGATGAAACAATTAAAGTGACTTGAGATATTAGAATGTATCCGAAGAATTGGCTTTGGATAGGAGCATATGGAAGTTAGCAATTCACGTACTGGAACCATGATATAAGAAGATTTAGGGGTGGTATTTTAGGCTTCGATTCAGATGGTAGGATGTAGTGCTTAGGGTTTTAGTCTTGTAGGTTTTATTATAAGGCTCTTGTTTCTATGATCTTGAGTATGTTTCATTCCTAGTCTATATTAACTTGTTTGGGATAAAAGCTTTTGTTATTATTGTTGTTGTTGCTGCACATCTTGGGACGCCTTTGTTGATTCTGTAGTGGATTGTTTTCTTCTCAGCTCTGTAGCTTCTGTTGACTGTAGTAGTATGTGCAATTGTGCATGGTTAGTAGGCCTCATTGGCACTATTTACTGGTTTCCCTGACCAAAACATATTTTCGATAATCTTTAAATTTTAATTTTGAATATTATTTTTTCCATTTAAAATCTGGAGACCACTGGTGATCTATTATCTATTTGATTATTTCCCTTGTTGGTAAAAAAGCTGAACTAACACGAAAAGTTGCCTAGTTAAGTTGCAATTAATAATACCCCCTGTAGCCTGTATGCCTGCTCGGTAGATCATCTAAGCAGTAGATCTGCTTGCAATGAAAGCCCAAACGTTGCTGCGGTCCAAACCTATTAAGTGGTTGTGTGATCCAACAGGAGATCCTCCGATTATCGTTATTAAGTTAGCAGTGGAGAAGTGTTCTGGATTAGGCCCATAAAGGTAGTATAATCCAGGTGGCTATTGGCAGGTATCATCATGATTTTGATTGTCTTATGGAAGTCAGGTAGTAGACAGTTACTGCCGGTGCTGGGAGAAGTTGGGATTATTGTGAATAGCGCTTCTATTCATTATGAGGTCAATAAGTCAATATATATACATGTACAGGTGTGGCAAATATGCAGAAAACCCCTCATACAAAAGAATAAAATACACAGCTATGTATACATATCTAACACCCCCCTTAAACTTATGGTGGATCAACAACATGAAGTTTGGAGAGGTGAAAACTATGCTGGGCCCTGGTTTGTGCCTTTGTGAAAAAATCTACCAACTGAAGCTCGGAAGGCACATACTGAAGAGCAATAACCTGGTCCTGCACCTGTGTCCGCATGTAGGAAGCATCAACACCAATATGCTTTGTAAGTTCATGCTTCACGGGATCTTTAGCAATGCTAATAGCACCTGTACTATCAGACAAAAGAGGAGTCGATGCAGAAACAGAAACACCAAAGTCCTCAAGTAACCACCGTAGCCAAGTAACCTCCGCAGTCAACAAAGCCATAGCTCGCAACTCAGTCTCAGCATTCGAATGAGAAACTGCTGTCTGCTTCTTAGTCTTACAAGTAATGAGAGAACCACCAAGAAAAACACAATAAGCAGAGAGAGACCGACGATCAGAGGGATCACTAGCCCAGGTGGCATCAGAATATGCCTGGAGCTGTAAAGAACTGGAGCGAGGGAAAAAGAGACGACGAGAGATAGTTCCACGAAGATATCGTAGAACACGAAGAAGATGACTATAGTGGAGCTGAGTGGGAGCAGAAATAAACTGACTCAAGATATGCACGGGATATGAAATGTCAGGACGAGTGACACCAAGGTAAACAAGGCTTCCAACAAGATGACGATAGCGAGTAGAATCAGCAAGAGGCTCACCATCAGTAGGACAAAGATGAACATTAAGCTCCATGGGAGTTTCAGCTGTGCGCTGATTAGTAAGAGAGGCACGATCAAGAAGATCCTGGATATACTTTTCTTGGGATAGATAGAAACCCTCAGGAGTAGAAATAACCTCAATCCCAAGAAAGTAACGAAGAGGACCTAGATCAGACATAAGAAACTGCTCATGAAGACGCTCCTTGACAAAAGAAATATACTGAGAATCATCTCCAGTAATGATCATATCATCAACATACAAAAGGAGAAGCGTCCGACCACGAGATGAAGTGTGAATGAAAAGAGCAGGATCATGAGCACTGGCCGAGAAACCAGCTGTAGTGACAACAGAGGAGAAACGATCAAACCAGGCACGAGGAGCTTGCTTGAGGCCATAGAGAGATCGGCGAAGACAACAAACCATACCCTCGGGAACAGAATATCCAGGGGGTGGCTGCATGTAGACCTCCTCACGCAACTCGCCATTGAGGAAGACATTCTTGACGTCCAACTGAGAGATAGACCACTGTCGAACAGAGGCCACAGCAAGAAGAGTGCGAACAGTGGTCATGTGAGCGATAGGAGCAAAAGTCTCATCATATCATGACCGTGCTCCTACTGAAAACCACGCGCTACAAGACGAGCCTTGTAACGCTCAAGAGAACCATCAGAACGAGTCTTAACCTTATACACCCACTTGCACGTGATAGGAGTAACACGCGCAGGAAGAGGAACAAGATCCCACGTGCCAGTACGCTCAAGGGCAGCGATCTCCTCCGCCATCGCATACTGCCACTCCTGGTGAACAACAGCATCACGATAAGAAGTCGGTTCTGCAAGAGCAGCGGCGGCAAAACCAAAACGCTCAGGAGGCCGAATAGACTGGCGATCACGAAGAGCATAACAAGGAGTGGCCGAAGAAGATGACCCGTCAGAAGGGGAGGGCATATCAGAGGAAGCCTCAACTCTCGGGCGACGAGTATAGTAGAAAGGATAAGAAGGAACAAGATCTGGAGCAACCTCGGGAGAGGATGCCGATGGTGAAGAAGGGGCTGACCGAGAAGGAGGCACCGAAGAGACCAAAGGCTGTGGTAGAGCGGTGACTATAGGGCTGGAAGGAAAAGTCAGAAAAGAAAGCGGCTCAACAACAGACGCTGAAGTGGAGGAAGGAGAAGGACGAGGATAGAAAGGACGAGACTCATCAAAAGTAACATCCCGAGAAATCCGCATCCGTCGGCCAACAGGATCCCAACATCGATATCCCTTGTGCTCAGCACTGTAGCCCAGAAAAACGCACTCAACTGACTGAGCGGTCAGTTTGGTGCGCTCACGAGGTGCAAGAAGAACATAGCACACACACCCAAAGAGGCGAAGTCTGGAATAATCAGGAGTCTGGCCACAGAGATGCTCAACTGGGATCCCACCTTGCAGAGCAGAGGAGGGCTGAATGTTGATCAAGAAAATGGCAGTAGAAACAGCCTCAGCCCAGAAATGTGGTAGAACAGCAGAAGCAATCTTGAGAGCACGAGCTGTCTCAAGAAGATGACGATGCTTGCGTTCAGCCACACCATTCTGAGCATGGGCACCTGGACAAGAAAACTGAGATAGAGTGCCCTGCTCAGTAAGAAAACCACGAAGGGCTCCCGACAAGTACTCTCCAGCGGAATCGGCGCGAAAAACACAAATAGTAGAGTCAAACTGAGTGCGAATCATGGTGGCAAAAGTCTTGTAGATAGATAAAACCTCACTACGAGATGACAAAGTATATTCATGTATGTCTAGAAAAATCATCAATAAAAATGATATAATATCGATGACCTCCTTTCGAAACAAAAGGAGTTGGTCCCCATACATCAGAATGAACAAGATCAAAAGGACGCTGAGACACTGACTCACTAGAAGGATAAGGGAGTTGAAGCTGTTTGCCAAGCTTACAACCCTGACAATTTAGAGAAGCATCACCAGACACAGACCCTAAAAGACCTCGACAAAGTAAGGAAGACATACGGGAACCACAAAGATGTCCTAGGCGATAATGCCACTGAGCAAACGATGCGGTGGAGGCTGTAGCAGCTGTAGGGGCAGTGGTGGAGGCGAGAAGACTGACTGGGGCAACGGAAGGAAGACGAAGCCAGTCAAGCTCCCAGAGCCGTTGGGAGTCACGGCGGCGAGGGCCAGTACCAACCAGAGTCCCCGTGCGACGATCCTGAACACAACAAGAATCAGAATCGAAAATAACACGACAACCATGATCAGTGAGCTGGCCAGCAGATATGAGCTGCATGGTTAGTTTTGGAATATGAGAAACAGCAGGAACATGAAAAGAGGAATTTGAAAGAGTGCCTCGTCCTGTGATAGAAAGAGGTACCATCTGCTGTGTGGACAGTGATAGGAGCAGCTAAAGGACTAATGGAAGTAAGACAGATGGAATCAGATGTCATATGAAAAGAAGCACCAGATTCAAGAATCCAAGGTGATGTACCTGAGGAAGGAGAAGTAGAAGGTGGTATCTCACCAGAAGACTGAGCAGCAGAACCAGCAGAACCAGCAGAACCAGACGATGCAGAAGCAACCATGCGACCTAGCAATGTGAGAAGCTGCTGAGTGTCAGGGGTACCAGAACTCTGCTGAGAGGAGGAACCTCCAGTGCCCCTCGGAGGACGAGCACCACGACGAAGATCCTTCTTGTAACAAAACTGTTCCACATGTCCATCCTTGTTGCAATAGGTGCAGTGAAAGCCCTTACCAACAGCAGCTGTCACTGGTGGAGGCACAACTGGTGGAGGCAAAGGCACAACAGGTGTAGAAGCCGGAGAAGCCACCAAAACCGAAGGAAGTGATGATGCTGATGATAGCAGACCCGCTCCACGAAGTCGAATCTCCTCAGTACGAACAGCTGCAAGGGCCTCCAACAAAGTCACACGAGGATGACGAGCCAGCAACTGAGCACGAGTCTGCTCAAACTCAGACCGGAGACGTGTCAAAAAATCGTAGATGCGGCGAAGCTCCATGTGAGACTGCTGACGCTGGCAACACTGACAGGTGCGGCAAACATCTGGCCCCAAAGAGTCAATCTGACGCCATATCGCAGACAACTGAGCATAGAACTCATCCACAGTAGCATCTCCCTGCTGCAGTGACTGCTCCTGTCGCACAACAGCAAGATATAAGGAATCACCAGATGGCTCGTAGCGGCTGCGTAGATGCGTCCACATCGCATGTGCAGAAGCCAATCCAACAACATCACCAGTGAGATGCACCTCCATGCTAGCAACCAAAATAGCAGAGGCACGAGCATCTTCATCAATCCATGTCTTGTAAGCAGCATACTGAGTCTGAAAAGTCTCCATGGCATCCTCAAAAGCCTCAGAAGCCTTTGTACGAGCGTCTTCGGAAGCATCCCTCGGGAGAACAGGCTCAACAGGTGGAGTAGGACGAGACGGGTAAGGCAACTCGCCAGTAAGAAAGTTCCAAAGGCGCTGACCACGCATGTGGATGCGCATGTGCTGGAACCAGTCCCGATAATTGAGACCATCGAAGATCACCAGGCAACGAGGAACATATACAATGCTTGCAAAAGACATTGTTTTTTTTTGGCTCTTTTTTTGCCTTTTTTTTGCTTTTTTACACGGATCCTATTCGGTCGGTCGGTTTACCCTCAAACCAACAGACTGGCCGAAACAAACGATCGACCCAGACGCCGAAACAGAGGAGCGGAGCGGCAGCCCCGGGCGGGGAGGCGGAGCGGCGGGCGGACCTCGGACGGGGGCGGAGCGGGATCCCGGCAGACGGCGGTCTTGGCGGGGTCAGCGACGGCAAACGTCGATTTCGGTGGAGGTCTGCAACGGCTGCCTCCTTCCGCGCGTCAACGGCGACCTCCTTCCGCGCGTCGGTCGGGGCAGACCGGATCTCGGGCGTAGATCCAGATCTGGGGGCCGGCAACCCCCCAGACGTCAACCTCGAGCGATCTCCGAGCCCCACCAGACGCTGTGTGACGGAGGATACGAAGAAGCAGCAAAGTCCAGCGGCGGCTGGAAAAACGAACCAGCGGCAACCAGCGACGGCTTGACAAGCACATATCCCTAGGTATAACGAAACCCTAGGTTTGGCTCTGATACCATATTATGAATAGCGCTTCTATTCATTATGAGGCCAATAGGCCAATATATATACATGTACAGGTGTGGCAAATATGCAGAAAACCCTCGTACAAAAGAATAAATACACAACTATGTATACATATCTAACAGGGATTACTTCCGTTGTGTAGGACTGATATCGGCAATCAGGGGGGTGAATGTTGGACCTGATGTGGCAATTAGATTGGGGTGAATGATTGCTTCAAATTTAGCCTTCCAAAAGATATTCCAAAACTTTCACTCTACTAACTACTGGAAGTTAGGAGGATCAGTTTTGCCTACAAGCAAAGCACTCACAAAAAGCATGGAAGCAAATGGAGTTCGACTTTGTAGGGCTGGAGGGGCTTATGCATTTCTGTTTTAAATGAAAGCTGGGTTTCAAGTTCCTTCATGCTCCATAACAGTAGTTCCAGTTTTCAGTAAAAGCTTGGGCTTATGCCTTTCACTCTTTTTCCTTTCTTTTTTTTAAAGAATATCTCTTATGGAGTGACATGACCATGGGTGGCTGTTGCTGGAAAGCGGATGGAATCCTGGTCATGTATAGTCCAACTTAGTAGGTTGAGTTAAAAATTTTCAGTACGCTTTGGAACAAGCCAACTGGCTGAAAATGTCCAGTTTCCACTATTAACCAGGCAAAAAACCAGTACTATAGAAGCCACCGGCCATAACCAGACTGCTTTTGGTATTTTCAACCCTTACCATGCGATTGCACTGCACAAGCGCACACGTACAGATGTACTATATTTCAGTACTTTTCCATTTTTGTTCATTTTGTTTTTGTAGTTTTGGACTGTACAATGTGTTGTGTGCAATTGAATTTGCGATAAGATAATCTTTCTTATGCTCCCCTTCCTCATTTATGTCTTTTGTGTCTCATATAGGTGCCGAGGTTGCTGTCCTCTGCATCACGAAATCTGGTGAGGTTATCAACTACCAGGCCTTCACAAACTCCAAGGGCATCTACACCGTTGCAGAGACGATGCCACAGAGTGACCGGTGGGAGTCATGCTTAGCAAGGCCCATCAACAGCTTCCACCAGCACTGCATTAGGAGGGGTGACGCACACTCTGGGGTCAAGTTCACATACAACAAACCGTCAGGGAACGCCCACACCGTCAAGACATTCCTTTACAAGCCTGCCAACGCTCCTCTGTACTGTAGCTAAACAGCTTGTTGCGTTTGTTCGGTCGGGAGGAAAACAAGAAATATATAGAATGGATATGACCTCATGCCTGGTCTTGGTATAAATAAAGAGGGTGTAAGTTGTGAATAAGAATATACTGTACGACCTGTGTGATTATAATCGTCATCTAGATCTCTTGCTGATCGTCAGTCGTTTGAATGAAAAACATACTACATGCTTCATTATCATGAATCGATATATGTTTTTGAACTATAATTCGTCAGTTCGAATCACTTCGTGCGAAGAGTGGAAATGTTTTTGTGTACAGATGGGGCGAGCAATCAGGCCTAGCTAGGTTTGTTGACAAATGAAATCCTCGCATATACGGAGTGTGTATGACAACGATTGGATGCTATGCCAACCTAATCAAGTCGACAGAGTCGACCTGCTGCCGATCCTTCTCTCTTCTCTAGCGTTCTCGCCGGTGTAGAGTGAGTGGGATCCATTGATTTTTCAAAAGTTATTTTTTTTCTTTAGTCTCTTTTTTTCCTAGATAAATTGTTCTAGTTTATTCTTCTCCGGTGAGTTTGTTATTCTCTTTAGTCTCTTTCTTTCTAGGTAAGTTGTTCTAGTTTATTCTTCTCCGGTGAGTTTTTTAGCCGGGTTTTCTTTACGTGTGAATTCGTGAGAGAAAATTGATATTATGCCACTCCTTTGGAGTGACTTCGATAAAATGCCACTCTCTAGATGACAATTGTTAAAATGCCATCCAATACATGATTAACTCTATGATTTGCCATTTTTGGAGGTTTTAGCCATTTCTTTTTCATTTTTTATTTTTTTCTCCCAAAATTGCATAGCAAATATCCATTATACCCTCCCCTCCTTTCAGGCACGAGTAGACGAGGGCTTCCGCCGTTCGATTCATATGCCGGCGCCGCGCCCAACTTACAATTGTTGGCCCAGCCGAGTATTCAAAGTCCTTTGAAAGAGATTTGTGCATTGTGGAAGCCGAAACCAGAGTGCATGACTTTGTATCATCAATCACTTGAGCATATAAATGCTTGTTTGAGCGGAAAATGCTGGTAAAAGAAGCTACTGATTAGAACAAATTTGACAGAATCGGCATATTCAATCATTCAGATATGGGGAAACTTCTGAGGGTTGTAGACACTGTCAGTAAGAATATTACATACCAAACAAGAGCAGATTGTAAATGCATATTAATTATTATAGGAATTTATTTTTTTATCGACAAAGTGGGCAACGGTGCCTTACAAGATGTCCTTAGCACTCTGCAGGCACCACAGAGAGGCCAAGACTCAGCATTTTCCGCTCAAACAAGCATTTATATGCTCAAGTGATCGATGATACAAAGTCGTGCACTCTGGTTTCGGCTTCCACAATGCACAAATCTCTTTCAAAGGACTTTGAATACTCGGCTGGGCCAACAATTGTAAGTTGGGCGCGGCGCCGGCATATGATTCGAACGGCGGAAGCCCTCGTCTACTCGTGCCTGGAAGGAGGGGAGGGTATAATGGACATTTGCTATGCAATTTTGGGAGAAAAAAATAAAAAATGAAAAAGAAATAGTTAAAACCTCCAAAAATGGTAAATCATAGAGTTAATCATGTATTGGATGACATTTTAACAATTGCCATCTAGAGATTGGCATTTTATCGAAGCCACTCCTTTGGAGTGGTATAATATCAATTTTCTCGAATTCGTGATGGGTTTTATCGGGCCGTCGCCGTACTGGGCCGAGCTCCCGGGGGCCGCGCTTCTGACGATTTTCGAGCGGCTCGGCGTGGCGGAGGTGCTCATGGGCGCCGACGTCGTGTGCCGCAACTGGCTCCGCCTCGCCACGAGAAAATTGATATTATGCCACTCCTTTGGAGTGGCTTCGATAAAATGCCACTCTCTAGATGACAATTGTTAAAATACCATCTAATACATGCCACTCTCTATGATTTGCCATTTTAGGGGTTTTAGCTATTTCTTTTTCATTTCTTATCCCCCAAAATTGCATAGGAAATGACCATAATACCCTCTTTTTAGCCATTTTGTCTCCGTTCGAAAATTGCATAGGAAATGCCGCTAGCTGGGGAGCTCCTGCCGCGACGCCACAAAATCCTCATCTTTGGCGATCAGTACACATCGATTAATCTAGGTTCTTAGCTAGATAACCATGTTCCATCGTTGTCTGTTCATTACAGTGAAATCTTGCAGTGTTTTTGTTTCTACCTGCTTGGCAGCTTGGTGTGTCATTTTGGATGGTTGGTGAAAATAGTAGACAGTTGTGCAATTGGAATCTGGTTCATGTGTATATAGGTGCGAATGCTCTGTTGGTTGAGAAAATTGGCGAAGCCCTCCAGCGGCAGCGGCGGCGGCGGAAACCCTCGGCGTCTCCTCGTTCGGCCTGGAGGAACAGAGACAATGAATGAATCGAACGGAGATAAAATGGCTAAAAGGAGGGTATTATGGTCATTTCCTATGCAATTTGGGGGGGGGGGGGAATAAGAGATGAAAAAGAAATGGCTAAAACCCCTAAAATGGCAAATCATAGAGAGTGGCATGTATTAGATGGTATTTTAACAATTGTCATCTAGAGAGTGGCATTTTATCGAAGCGTGGAGTGGCATAATATCAATTTTCTCGCCTCGCCACCGGCGAGCCCCAGCTCTGTCGCCGCGTGGACCTCTCCGAGTCCGACTGCTTCGACCCCACCGTCGACATGGCGGCCATGGCGCGCGCCGACGGCATCCTCGAGCACTTCGCCAGCGACGCGCTCCTCTTCTACATCGCCAAGAGGTTGTGGTCCTTTTTGCTTCGCCCTCGGGTTTGGGGTTTGGGAGAGATTAGTCGCTGTTGTTCCATGACTTGTGCCGGCGGAGTGGAAAATTTTGGGGTTTGGGGTGTTACACATGTGCTCTGATCGTGGTCTTGTAAGGATTAGCGGGATTAGTTGTCCATATTTTGTTGGTATACTACAGTGTGATGATTTAAAAAGAATAAGGAACATCGCAGGTTAGGGTTTGCATATGTTGGGTCTCCTTTGTTTGAATTCTAGTGTTTTTGCGGTGACTTAGGTGATACACGTTATATGGAGATAGTCTCTCCATCGCTTTTGATGTACAGGGTTGTGCTGGTTTGGTCTTGGTTTAATGATAATAGTTGGGTGATTACAATCTGTAGCTGGATAGTGTTTATTTGTACACATCCGTAGGACTGTAAGAGCTTCCATCACTTTTGACACAACGTAGGATTAGTCTTCCAGTTGTTTGTATCCTTGTTTGCATTTTTTTATGTCTGTTAATGGTTAATGAAAGCTTACTACTTACTAGTTAATTTCACAAACTTTCTAAGTTACTTTCTCGTATGAATCTATTTCTAGAACTAGCTAAATCGCCTACACAATTGCACGGCTTAGCCTTACTAAAACAAAAATAGGAAAATGCTCTCATTTTCTATTCTTTTTGGTTTTTCCTACTGTTATCTCGGGCATTCTTCATCTTCAATTTGTGTCTTTCGTATTAAGAAACCAAGCTTTTCTCTGGTTTGAATTGATGCTTCATATAATTCTCGAGGTCACACGGGACATATAAGGAAATATCTCTTGATGTATGCTTTTCGCTGATGATGTGGTGCTGGTTGATGAGAGTAGGATAGGAGTTGATAGAAAACTTGAGTTGTGGAGGAAGACCTTGGAATTGAAGGATTTTAGACTTATTAGGATTAAAACTGAGTATATGAGGTGTGATTTCAGTGGTACTAGGGTACATAATGGAGATGTTAGATTGGACGGACAAGTAGTGCCTAAGAAGGACACGTTTCGTTATTTGAGATCGATGCTACAGTGGGACGGTGAGATTGATGTAGACGTGAGCCACAGGATAAGAGTGGGGTGGGTGAAATGGCGCCAAGCATCTAGTATCATGTGTGACAAAAAAAGTCCCTCAAAAGTTAAAGGGTAAGTTCTATAGGACGACGATTAGACCCGCGATACTATATGGAGCAAAATGTTGGACGACTAAAAGACAATATATACAGAAAATGAGTGTAGTGGAGATGAGGATGCTGCGGTGGATCTACAGTCACACAAGGCGGAATCGCATCCGCAATTATGATATACGTGATAGGGTGGGGGTAGCACCAATTGAAGAGAAGCTTATCCAACATCGCTTGAGATGATTTGGACATTTCCAATGAAGGCATCCCGAGGCACCGGTATGTAGTGGAATTTTAAGGCGTACTGAAAATGTAAGAAGAGAATGTAAGAAGAGACAGAGGTCGACCAAAACTGACATGGGAGGAAACAGTTAAAAGCGACTTGAGAGATTGGAATGTATCTAAATAATTAGCTTTGGATAGGAGCGCATGGAAGTTAGCGATCCACGTACCGGAACCATAAGAAAGTTAGGGGCAGTGTTTTAAGTTCTCGGCTCAGATAGCAAGATGCATGGCTTAGGGTTTTAGTATGGTAGGTTTTTATTTCAAGGATCTCATCTCTTTGATCTTGAGGATATTTTATTTCTAGCCTACTTCAATTTGTTTGGGATAAAAGGTTTTGTTGTTGTTATTGTTGTAAAGAATTTTTTAAATTGGCTACCAATTGATGGTAATAGTAAAAAAAAAACAGAATGCATCAAAAAGATATCGCTTTATGCGAAATGTTAGATGGTAAGTCTAAAAGTCCTTGTTCTCTCTTTTTGTTTGCCTTCAGTGGGTACCAAGCTTTTCTTTTCCTAAGAAATATGTATTTGTTGTTCGATAATTTTTTTTATAAATATCACCAGATAACCTTTTATTTTTTAAGAATGCCAAAATTATATTGCACATTATATGCCTCTCTATGAAATATTTAAATGCCAGAATTAAGCACTGCATTGTACTTCATCAAACAAAAATTAAATAAAACTCGATGCACTCTATACTAGTGGTCTTAGATGATTACATCAACGTAACTTTAACTTAGATGTGCTTTAATCATTCTCTGAAGGCATAAGAAAACAGAATGCGTGCATGCCCTGGCTGGCATTTTTTTTACCCCAATGTTCCAAATCTCCATATCAGATAATGTATTTAATATGAAATTTGTTTATTTGCACACATTTGTAATGAAAAATGGTATTTTTATTTGCATATGTAAAATTCATCCTTATCTTGCCAAAGTTGAGTGTCATGTCAGTATACATGTTGGAAAGGTTTGCTACATTTGTCCATTGCATCGAAACAATGGTTGTTTTGCTTTGAGCAGTGTTGCCGAGGAGAGAAGGCAATAAAGTAAGCTTCGAGATGTGTTCTTGGTAAGATGAGAATGTGCATGAGTCAGTGGTTGGTACTCGTAGACTCGCGGTAATTGCGTGTGTTTCTAGGTAAGATGAGAGTGTTAAGAGTATGTGACTGGTACCCCTAGACTTCTAGTAGCTGTGTTTTTCGTATGATGAGAATGTCTGAGACTCTGTTATTGGTATGCCTAGACTTACAATAAGTGTGCAATTGCATGTTCTAGTCTCATGTAAAAGCTACCACTAAATTTAAATTCTGCCATAGAATGGTTTCCATGCATACTGCCATCGAATAGAACCTGTAAAGATGGAAAGGACTAATAAAGAACGTACAGAATCCTTAAACTGAAAAAAGGATCACAGAGAAGAAAACAAGTCTTTTGATCGTAACATCATTGTCTCTTCATGTAGTACATCAACAAGGCTAGATAAGAACATACGCAGCAAAATTATTATTAAAAAATTGATTAGAGGTTCAGATCAGAGTTAAATATGATATTAACATTTGTTGAGATGTATAGATGCTTGCAATCTCGTTTGACGCAACCGCCGCATCTCATGGTAGGCTCCGTACTTGGTGAGAACAAAGTGCAGACGTGGAGAGTATCAAGACTGACCCCATTATCTTTCTGCCAGTCAGTACTATGATTCCATGTCTAACGCCTAATAGAGGACAAAAGGCACTACACCTATGATGCATATTATGTGTAATCTAGCCATTATAATTGTGTACCACTGAACAGACTAATATATTTGTTTCCATGTTATACATTTAATCTATCCTGATATAGGATTTTAAATGAAATTGTACAGAACAATATTTTTTCCATTTTGTACGTTTAATATATCCTGATATAGGATTTTGAATGAAATTGTATAGTGATTACTTATTTTAGTTGGACTCCGATTGATGAAGTATCCTTAGAGTTGTAATTATATGTGGCCCACCTTGTGAACATTTGAGATATTTCTTTTTCTTTCAGTTAATGAGATAATTTCTAGGAATTTATCTTTTCCCTGATTTAAGAATTCCCTCAAAGAAGGTGCTTTGATATCACCAGTTCGTTTTGTGTATAAATTGTTATAGATTATGGCTGAATTTTTTTGGAGTAGTGTTTGCTTTTTACAATAAGTGAATGAAGTTGGTGCCATTTTCGAAATAAAAATTGTTTTTATTGTTGTTTTATGCTATTGTCTAAAAAATTGGTCTTTTATGCATTTCTCACTAGTCATGATAATGTTTCGGACATTCAGTGCAACAAAGGTTATCAACGGAACTTATTTCTCCTGCTGTGCCATGATAAGACTCCACTAGGCTGTTATAGATTGTAAGGCCGAAGGGAAGTTTAACATGCAGCGTGGGTTCCGAATTTTTTGTATTTAAGCCCTTTTTTTGAAAAATATTCACATTTAGACCCCTGGTGGTTTTAATTCCGTTTTTGGACCCAGGGGATCGGCGCCGTGGATCACGGCGCCGAGGTAACACGTCTCGGCGCCGTGATCGATGGCTCCGAGGCCCCAGGCCGGCACCAGCGTGGCGACCCGCGTGGTGCCGACGTGGCAGAAGCTCGGCGCCGTGATCAATGGCTCCGAGCTCGGCGCCGTGACTCGTGGCTCCGACCTCGGAGCCGTGGATCTTGGCGCCGAGCTAGCGGCATTTGCCCAGGCCAAGCCGAGCCATTTCGCGTCGCGTCTGCCCTCAGCCCCCAGCCCCCGACTCCTGCCCCGCCGCCTCCCCGGCCGCCACCGCCTCCCCGGCTCGCGCCGCCAGCGCCTCCCCGGCCCGGCAGCCTCCCCGCCGCCTTCCCGGCCCCCGCCGCCTCCCCGGCCGCCACCGCCTCCCCGGCCCGGCCGTCTCCCCGCCGCCTTCCTGGCCCCCGCCGCCTCCCCGCCCCGGCCGCCTCCCCGCCGCCTCCCCGCCCCGGCCGCCTCCCCGCCGCCTCCCCGGGCCGGCAGCGCCTCCCCGGCCGCCTCCCCGTCGCCTCCCCGGCCGCCTCCCCGCCGCCTCCCCGCGCCCGGCCGCCTCCCTGCCGCCTCCCCGGGCCGGCAGCGCCTCCCCGGCCGCCTCCCCGCCGCCTCCCCGCGCCCGGCCGCCTCCCTGCCGCCTCCCCGGGCCGGCAGCGCCTCCCCGGCCGCCTCCCCGCGCCCGGCCGCCTCCCTGCCGCCTCCCCGGGCCGGCAGCGCCTCCCCGGCCCACGCCGCCTCCCCGGCCGCCACCGCCTCCCCGCCCGCCACCGCCTCCCCGGCCCCCGCAAGCGTTCAAGGTGAATCATTGCGGATATCGTGAATTTTTTTCCACATATGTTACACACTGTCGCTTAATGTTCACTCCATATCTATGGTACCTACGAGAAGGCATAATGATTTTAGACTTTTGGTGTGATTAATACAATATCTAGATAAATATTGGTGGTTCTGTTTGACTCCAAAAAAGACATTGTAGGCTGCATATTATAACTGAAAATCTCATGTGACTATATCTGGATCGTATTAGATATATAGATGTTTGAATGGGAAAGGGTTCATTGAGATATTTTATTGCTTAAACAAGTAAGCATGTGATTTATCCAAAATTTCGCTTAAAGGTATTGAGTTTGGTTTTGTGTATGAACTAGATGGACAACGTAGTAACCCTATATCATGGAGGCAGTGTGACAAGTGATGATTATGGAAATGTTCAATTTGTTGAAATGCAAAGGGTGCCTCTGATGTTCAGTGATCGGCCGTCGTTTAGTGAGTTGGTTGCTAGGGCCCGGGAGAAGCTACATTGTCATGGAAACGAGGAGAGCATCACAGTTGAGGGGTTACTTCACTTCGGTTCGAAAGACACAATTCTCAGGCGGTTGATCTTAATTGGTTGTGAGGATGAGTGGGACAAATATGTCAAAGTGGTTATGAGGAATGAGTTAAAATGTTTGGACCTTGTTGTGCGGAAGGTGTCCATTGAACCAACCCCTCACGGTTATTCACCAGAACTAGGTGATCAGGCACCCTTTGACCCTCCATTACTGGATCTTGCGGTGGATGTGGAAGAAGTGCCTGAGGTGCCCGATGCTCTATCTGCCCCGAACGAGGTTCAGATTTCTCAACCAGTTCGAGTTGACTGTCGGACTGATGATGTCGTGGCGGCCCCTCAGGAGATGGGATTGACCCAGAATCATCCCAGTAAGTGTCGAGCAACACTTTAGCCTTTTGTCGTCATTGCTTTTTTTTTGTCTCAATCCCATCGTTTTCGTGCTTATGATGCAGGAGACATTCCTGATAATGTTGGTGTTCCTCCCGTTGCTCCATCTAGCAACGTTGAAGAAGTCTGCAGGGACTCCAATAGTGTGGATGTTCAAATTGTGGATGAGCTGCAGCCTTACGAGATCGCAAGGGCCGTTGAATCTGACGATGACCGCCCTTTTGGAGAGCTGACCGAAAGTGATATTGAGCTGATCAGGCGTTATTGCCCTGGCCGGGATCCATCAGTTCATGAATTCAGCGATCTTAGGCATTCTCATGGGGCTTATGCAGAAGGAAGGGATGACGAGCTGCTAGATGCTCCTGAGGCCGGTTCAAGCATGACAATTGAGAAGGGCATGATGTTTGAGGACTTGTCTGCATTGAGAAGGTGGCTGCAGGAGTATTCAGTGATTCGTAAAAGGCCATTCAAGGTGAGGCATTCTTATGTGGAGCGGAGGTACACAGTTGTGTGCGAGAAGGAAACATGTGAATGGAGGGTTTGTGCTAGGAAACAGAAGGACACGGGAAAGTTCAAGATCACAAGAATCGTTGGCCCACACACTTGTGCCGAAGCAGAGCTCAAACAGAAGCATCGGCAGTTGACCTCTACCATTATTGCCAAGTCACTGTGTCACATAGTAAAGGGAGAACCCAATATGAAGGTGAAGACACTTGCTGGGATTGTTAAGGAGAAATTTGGATACGAGATAAGGTATGGAAAAGCATGGAGGGCAAAGCAACGCATCTGGAAGATGATATATGGGGACTGGGAAGATGGGTACTTGCAGTTGCCAGCACTTTTCAATGCAATCAAAGCGGTTAATCCAGGCATGCATTATGAGTACGTCCCGAAACCAAACGAATGGACTCAAGATGGGATGCAGATATTCTTCCGTGCTTTCTGGTGCTTTGCTCAGTCCATCGAGGCCTTTCGGCATTGTCGTCCCGTCTTCTCCATTGACGGTACGTTTCTTCTTGGCAAATACCAGGGCACACTTCTGATAGCCATTTCGTGTGACGCAGACAACACGTTGGTTTCTTTGGCGTTTGCTTTGGTTGAGAGGGAGAACAAAGACAGCTGGGGATGGTTCTTGCGGCTCGTTCGGAGGCACGTGGTCGGCCCTGGTAGGGAGGTGGGTGTCATATCTGATAGACACCAGGGCATACTTGCTGCCGTACAAGAGCAGATACCGGGGTATCCACCTTTGCACCACCGTTGGTGCACTCGGCATCTTGCCGAGAATCTACTCCGTAAGGATTGTAGGAAGGATAACTTTCCTCTGTTCGAGGAGGTCGCTCGAATGCTTGAGGTCAAGTTATTCCAGGAGAAGTTGGAGCAGCTTAATACTGCAACAACCGCAGAAGGTAGACAGTGGTTGTCGGGATTGATGAGAGATGTAGACAAATGGACAAGGGCTCATGACGACGGTGGCTGGAGGTACGAGTTTCAGACAAGCAATATGGCCAAATCCTTCAATAACTTGCTTAGGGGTATACGTGGTATGCCAGTCAATGCTATAGTATCATTCACCTTTTACAAGCTTGTTGCCTGGTTCAACGAAAGACACACACATGCAATGGCGCTACAGAGTAAACAAGAGAGATGGGCGCCAAAACCGAAGCGTCACCTTGAAAAGGCAAAGGCGAGGGCTGAGGCACATGAGGTACAGTGTTTTGACAACTCTACGGGCACTTACGAGGTTGTAGAAAGGGGTGGTACAACGACCGATGGAGAGCTCCGGCCGACGAGGAAGCATAAGGTTGTTCTTATTGATTTCTCATGCACATGTGGTAAACCGAGGCAGTACCACTTTCCATGTTCTCATTATGTGGCAGCAGCGAGGCATCGCAACTTTGACTACGAGAGCAAGATACCTCGGGAGTTCAGTGTTGACAACCTTGTGCTTACGTGGTCTCCCCGTTTCGAGCCTTATCGGGATGAGGGAGAGTGGCCACCGTACACCGGGCCCAAATACATTGCGGATACGGGTAGCCGTTGGAACAAACGTGGAACCAGGAAAAGGACGAGACACAAGATGGTTATGGATCAGCTTCAAGGAACAACGAGGCGAGGGAGAGCAACCCCCTTTCTTACTAACCCCGAGCAGAACCAATGTAGCAGATGTGGTAGACTTGGCCACAATTCACGCACATGCCATTGGCCACTTAGTCAGGTGCGAGTGCTTGTTATTCGTTATGTTTCATAGTTCGTCTAGTTATTTTTTCATATGTAATTTGTTATGTTTCTTATTTAATTTCTTATTCTTTCCATATTTTATGCATGTTCAATTTTTTGTTTACTTGTATGTTGGACTGACAAATTCAATTTTTTTGTAGGATGGCGCAATTCCACCTGCTAGACCAGTACTACGAGGAGAGCCACCGAGGACGGCTCACCGCGGAGGGGGGGGGGTATTGCCTTCATCACTTCCTGTACAATTTGAGTTTATATTGATGCATTAACTACATAAATTGGTCTATTCTATACAGGATCTGCCCATCCTTCGTACTCGAACCCATGACGGGTTCCTGGACATGCGGTACGACGAGAGGTACACTCCCTTCCTGGAGAGGGCTGGCCTAGACGCCATCTCTTACCAGGTTCGCCGTGGGTTGCCCACCTTGAACCCCCCGGCCATCACTGCACTGATTGACAGGTATTCTCCTAAACCATTGCTCCACTTGCATGTTCATTGTTGGTCGGCTATGTGCGCCTCAAATTCTCTGACATGTAGTCCTCTTTTTTTATCATGTAGGTGGAGGCCGGAGACTCACAGCTTCCACCTCCCTTTCGGTGAGATGACTATTACGCTCCAGGACACTCAGAAGATACTTGGTGTCGCCATTCACGGTCGTTGTTCTCCTCAGTGAGATTCTCCATTCGGTACTCCAAGTCCCATATTCGAGCCCATAATGTACCCACATAACGATCAACATACCGTTCGTGAGGAGGGTCGATCCAGTGGGAGAAGTCGCATTTGGCCATCTGCACAAAAAATGACGGTAAACTTCGAGGGTCCATAAGCAATACAAAATGTAACATTACTAATTTGTACCCCGGAGCGTGAGCATCGGAAGAAACGTCGCCCGCCATCGTTCGGGGAATCCAAGATCTGGACGACCGCGTACTCATTGTGTCTGCATTTCGGCCACGGTGGTTGAGCACGCCGGCTTGGTATCAATCGGTACTGCGGACCGAACATATCCCTCGTTTCTAAGGGAATGTCGTCCTTCGGTGACCCAAATCCCACTGGCCCCTCGACTTCAGACATGATATGTTTCACCACGAAAGAGAGGGTACTACTTTGTTCGATTCACAATGTCATGAGACCCCAACCCTGCTACTTATAGCCAACAGGGCAGCTTAATGCAGTGACCACCAAAAAAAGAGGCTTTTGCTCAGGGACATGACAACACGCCCCTGCTTTGCTCAGGGACATGACACAAGAGGTCAGCTTTTCCTCAGTGAGATGACAAAACAGGGCAGCTTTGCTCAGTGACATGACAAAAGAGTTCAGATTTTGCTCAGTGACATGACAAAACGAGGCAGCATATGCCAGCTTTGCGCAGTGACGAAGTAGGCCTTTAGCCTGTACACATATAGGGCGTAGGTCTTTAGCCTTTACAGGAGTAGGCCTGTAGGCCTGTACACATATAGGGGCGTAGGTCTTTAGCCTTTACAGGAGTAGGCCTGTAGGCCTGTACACATATAGGGGCGTAGATCTTTAGCTTTCTAGGCTTTGAATGGTCCAATCTCTGAAAAGGCTACACTGCAATTAGGAGACTATAGTCTCTGAAAAGCCTACATAGGGTCATTTATTGCTACACTGGAATCCAGGAAAAGCGAAAATATCCTCTCCATGGACTATGCCCACTGCACCAGATAACCTGCCTACATAAAGGCCTCCCTACTATGTCTTCCATACCACATCTCCTCCTCAAGGCATCACAATACTACTATACAACAATGTCTTCCTGGAGGTCCGACCCATTTGGAGTGCCGGAGTGGCATGAGCGCCCGAAGTGCCATTGCGGCTTTAGGACGATGTTGGGAGTCTGGACTGATCGAGTACAACGAGCCAAATACGGCCGTAGGTTCTTCAAATGTCCTGACCTGGATGACGACTTCGTGGTAACGACCACAACTAAATCATTTGTTTCTCGTTATCTTTTTTCAACTTGATCGATGACATCTACCACGCCACACATAGGCTTGCAGGTTCATCGAATGGGTGGATCGGGTGTCGCCGGCATGGCCAAATAACCGGGCAGAGGAGGTGGAAAACAAAGCACAATACTTTGTCAAGATGACTCAGGCTCGCGAGGTGGAACGACAGATGCGGCTTGACCAAGAGCGTCGCGTGAGGGTGGACCAAATCCGTCTGAAGGGCAAGGAGGATGAGCTGCAAAGGAGGCGGGAGCAGTTAAGTCTGCGTGAAGCTGCCATCAAGCGTCAGGAGGAGGAGCTCCAAGCTCGGGAGGCAGCTCTCAAGACCAAGAGTGACAGGAAGAAGGATGCAGCGGAGCCATCTTCAGGGCGTGACAAAAAGGGGAAACAACCACGCTACACCCAATAGACAAAATGTAATAGACCCAGCAAGTTATTTTCCCTAAGGCATGCATGTTAGGACTAGTGGTGGAATTCTGAACATTAGAAGTACAGAGTTGCACACATGCCACATGCCTGCCATGTCAAAATATCACTCACCTTCGAAATATCACTTACCACTATATGCATCGATATTTCTACGCTCAATCCTTCGGCAAAAAAATTTAGCTTAATTTGGTTTGCATGTCCAACCTGCAATGAACATAAATTTTTATTACGACTTCATCAGATTAGTTCCCATATTACAACTACAAAATAACAAACCTTGCAAAAACCACGGGAATCAAACCTTAAAAGACACTTACCATTTTATATATCGACCGTTCTACGCACAATCGTTCCTAAAAAAAATTACCATATTTTTTTATGCATCTACAACGAGCCAATCAACATAAACTTGTTTTACAATTTTTTCAAATTGTTTTGTAATTCACAACTACAAAATTAACAAAACTTATAATCATTACAGTTCAAATTAACAAAATACAACTAGTAATTTTTTTGCGACAACGTTAAAGCCTGATCGGTGCAAACCCTAGACGCCGAGTGTCTGCAGACGTGGCAGGGAGCTCGGCGCCACGTGGCAGGGAGCTCGGCGCCAAGATCCACGGCTCCGAGGTCGGAGCCACGAGTCACGGCGCCGAGCTCGGAGCCGTGGATCACGGCGCCGAGCTTCTGCCACGTCGGCACCACGCGGGTCGCCATGCTGGTGCCGGCCTGGGGCCTCGGAGCCATCGATCACGGCGCCGAGACGTGTTACCTCGGCGCCGTGATCCACGGCGCCGACCCCCTGGGTCCAAAAACGGAATTAAAACCACCAGGGGTCTAAATGTGAATATTTTTCAAAAAAAGGGCTTAAATACAAAAAATTCGGGCGTGGGTTTATGTACTTGCATCCGTTAGATGGACAACACATCCATAATTTTTTGCTTGTTAGTACTGCAGTACATATATCTGGGGAAGCATATACATAAGATGAGACTAGCCATCTTGTATCCTGTACATGATGTACGTTCTGAGTGTGCATGGTTGCTTGCTATCAGGTTCTTGATTAATGATGTTTTGTCTAACTGAAGTATTAAAATCTGCAGAACTGCATGGAAGTCTCGCACAAAGGCTTGGTTGCTGTCGGCAAGTGAAACCCCAATCTCGAAGAACTTGTGCTCATCACCTACTACATCTTCGATATGAAGGCGGTTGGTCGAGCATTTCCAAACCTGAAGCGTCTGCGGCTGAACCATCAGTGGCTTGACATTCAGTTCGATGAGTTAAAGATATCTACCAAGCCCTTGGTGTAACCTGCAGCATGCCTGAGCTACGCCACCTTCTGCTCTTTGCCAATCAGCTCTGCAACAATGCACTTGCTGCCATCCTTGATAACTGCCTTAACCTTTCCCTTGACTTGCGTCAGTGCTTCAACATTGAAATGGATGCAGAACTGCAAGTGAAGTGTGCAAGGCTGAAGGACGTGAGGTTACCAAAGGACTCAACCAAGGACTATGAGTACGAGACATTTATCGAGGCGCCCTCGTTAGATTACTTCCAACTTCCACTTGCCGCCGCGCATCCTCAGTGCCCCATCCATGGAGGCAGTGATGAGGACAGTGAGGATGATGACTTGGACGCCCCTCTTGGTGTCAGTGTGACGAAGTATGGCTTTATGATTGGTGATTACGATTTCCATGGACAGATAGTCCATGACGACTAATTCAAGAAAATCACAATGATCATCTGGAGGTTCTGCTTGCGGTGCAGATGTTTATGTCCTTCAGGATTTCACTGGCGGCGTTGTTTTCTTTTGTAAATCGTATGTAGCCTATTACATATTGAAGGTGCGCTTCAACCTGATCTGTATCTAATTGTGGTCGGCCTAATGACCTGATAAGTAGTACCTCATCCATATTATGCGAGTGTTTGTTGCAACGGACGTGTGGTATGTGTCTGGTATTTGCGTAGAATTGTGATGATATCCTCGGTTACATGGGTCTGTTTTCCGTTGAACACATGAAGCGTGACCATTAGGATCTACATTTAAATTAGTAAGTTTAGATGCCGTGATAGGAACGGACCATTTTCTTGCGCACCTTATATCAACTACTTGTAGTATATAATAAAGTTTCTACATTCTTTTCTGGTATTATTGGATTACGCATTATTTATGACTGTTATATGACTTGCGGCCTTGCCTGAATGTAATTGTATGCTCACCACCGTCCAGTAGGGTTACTGGTGCCAACTTATTGCTAAGCTGTACATCCAATGCACCTTCACGTCACTTTTGGCCGTCACTTGTTATATGAATATGTAAGTAAAAAAATATATAATACATCATGAAAATAATTTTCACAAGAAATCTAATAGTATTGTTTTCGGCTTAACAATCTGAATAGCCTTTTATACATTAATGGTCAAAGTTAGATAAGTTCGATTGTGTACTGTCTAAAACGGTGTATATTTCTGAACGGGGCCAGAAGATAAGACATCAATCAACAAAATTACCAAATTTGGATACTCAAACCAAGCCTACAAAGGTAAAACAAGAAAAGACATATGATGATGATAGCCATTCCTATAATATTACTATTTATCTTCTAATTTGCCATCTTCCTTTCTCAGTCTCTAGATTCACTATATTCTTCAAATTTTGCGCGGACATAGGACACCTCTCTCCTTAGCTTGAGTTTCTTTTAATATTTTTATTAGTATTTTAATTTAAATGTCATATCGACAGTATAGAACACAGGGGAAAAAAAATTAAGGAACAGTAAAAACTAAAAAAATACAGGAATTTGACTAAACCGTTATTTTTCAGGTGGCACTGAGCTAAAAATAAATAAAAAAATTGTTCTCGTGTCAAATTTTGTAATCCGATCTCGAATTAATTAACGGGTCTGTGGAGCATTACTCGCTTACAGCCCGAGCTGCTATAAAAAGGGAAATGGAGAACTTTTTTTTTTGAGGAGGCAGACAATGGTAATAATTGCCAAATGGGTAAGGAACAATTTGATGATTTGACAGTGTTGTATCGATACCAGCAATCAAAGGGGTGAATGTTTACGGAAGCTTTTTTTCTCTCTAAGTATTCAAAATCTTTACTCAAATGACTATGAGCTATCAAGTTCAGATTACACCTCCTATACAAAAACTTATAAAGATCTGGAACCAAAGGATGTAACAACTTGGTTTTTAGCTGCCAAACCGGTCAAACCACCATCATGGGGCCGATTTGACCACCAAAGGGAGGTTGGTATGACAGCCGGTGACCGGTCTGATCGCAAAAGGGAGGCTAGTGTGACTGTTCTCCTATTTCCAGGCACAAATCCCTCAAGACAAAAACCCAAATTTGTGGATCTTGATCAAACTTTCTCCAAATGCTATCAAAATCGGTATGGTCCTTTGTAATGATGTTAGGAACTAAATCAAATTAAGAAATACAAGGTTCTTAGACTTGATTTCATCCAATTAAAGAAATATCGGTTTAGCTCACAAGAATACACTAAACCCTAAAACTCAAACTCAAATTACTTCTTATTCGTAAGGATCTAAGTCATCAAAACTTCTAGATCATCTCTCATAGCTTTGGGCTAGAAAGGTCATGATCTATGCAATAACTTGATGAATAGCATGAAGAGGAATGATTTATTACAACTTGCTGGTTACAAAGGCCCCCCCACAAGCCCCACTCTTATACCATGGAAAAGAGGAGGAACTAGCCTAAGCCTAAAACTCTTTGCTATTTAAGCCTAAAACTCTTTGCTATTTTCTTACCAACCCTAGCTCTTCTTCATATAGCCAAACTAGCCCCCTTAGTGGGTCAAAACCCAATAAAGATTTGGGGAACTCGTCATCCCCATAAAACCAGGTTTTTCACTCACACGCATGCTTTTCAAAGTACTTACAAGGATTAACCCACACACCCGTGTTTGATTCATTCCACACACATGATCCTAGTCTAACCCTAAACCACTTCCCTTGTACATCACCGCGCCGCAGTTTTGGTGTAGGCCTCAAGTCTGGTTTTGGGCATTTCCCAAAATGCCCCAACGAATCTTTTAGGTATCTTTCCTTGCCTCTGTCTTTAACTTCTCGTGCAAGCCACCATGTGTAGGCCATGTGTAGTTGATCAATAGCTTCCCTCTCATCAGCAAGTCTCTCCAGCTCTCACCGGATCACGCCTCACTTGAACCAACGAAGTCACTTGATCCTACCCGTTACTCGAACCTTCCCTCGAATGCATTTCTTGACTTTACCATGTGCCATGCCTACGCCCAACTACCCTACACGACCTCCGTTGTAGGGGTGGCCCCCACCTAAACCCAGCAGGCCTGTTAGAAGATTATAGGGCCCAAAATGGGACATATGTAATGGCTTAAATACCCCTGGCAGGGAGGTACCGATGTAAGGGCACATTTGTAATAGCACAGCCCATATGAATATATATACCAAGGGAAGACTAGAGGGAGAGGGACGATCACTCTCTCCCAACTCTCCACTACCACATCTCTCTCTGTTTGGTCTGTAACCACAACAGTTGGCGCCGTCCGTGGGGAGGACAGGAGCAAGCCTGAAATCCGAAGAAGGATGGCACCGAAAAAAGCTTCGTCGACGGCGGCGAAGGGAAAGAAGGCGGCTGGGTCGGAGCGTCGCGTGGGTACCAGGGCTTCGGCATCAGCTGTCGCGGGCGCGATGGCCGCGAACGTCGACGCTCGCACTGCGACGACCGACCCCGCCACCGGCGCTGCGGCGGCCGACCCCGCCACCGGCGCTGCGACGGCCGACCGCGCCACCGCCGCTGCGACGACCAACCCCGCCGACGCGACAGCGACCAACCCCGCCACCCTCGCCGCAATGCTCGCCGGTAGCGCAGACCGGGCGGTTGGAGATAGCCACAATGGAGCGACCGATAGCTCGGGAGCTCGCGAGGCGATCATACCTGTGCCGACCCGTCCGCCGGGCGCGCCGGTGGGCTCGCCCGCACCAGCGGTGGAAAGCGCCCTGCTGGCGGCCCTCAACGCGTTCCAGCGGGAGCTAGGGGATCTTCGCGGGGCTGTCCGAGACATGCAAGAGGCTTGAAGCCAGCAAGCCACGCCAGTGGTCGCGCCAGACCCCGCGCCGGAAAGGGCAGACAGCCGCGACGCCCCCACATGCAGCCGCGTGCCGCTGCGACGCGTCGATCCAGAGTCCCCGCTTTCGGCAGGACTACAGCAGGCGGCGTGGCCCGAAGACTTCAAATTCCCCAGTGTCGTCGAGCCTTACAAAGGCGATACGGACCCCCGCGAGTTCGTGCGTGTGTACGAAACCGCAATCGAGGCCGTGGGTGGAGACGACACCACAAAGGCGAAGGGGCTCCCCCTCGCGCTGCAAGGAGTGGCGCTTTCCTGGTTTTTTACCATAGAGCCGAACTCCATCTACGCGTGGGAGTAGATCCGCGACCGCCTTCACAACAATTTTCAAGGAAACTATGTTGAGCGGGTCGACGCGGACCAGCTCTTCGCCGTGAAGCAGAAACCCTCGGAGAAGCTTCGGGACTACTTCAAACGTTTCGCGAAGATACGCTGTCAAGTCAAAGACGTTAACGAAACCACCGTTGTCAATGCGGCCATACAGGGCCTTCGCCCAGGCCCGATGGCCGAGTACAACGCACGGAAGCCAATCAAGACAGTGACGAAACTCTTTGACAAAATGGAGGAATACGCCAGGGCGGAAGAGGACGCACGGCGAAGGCAAGGTGACGACTCCGACACCAACCAGGCCGATGGCTTGGCGAAAACCGAAGACCCGCCGAAGGACGGTTCTTCGAAGGGAAAACGCAAGCAGGAGTCGTCCAAGGACGCGTCCGAGCGCAAGGACGCCTCGTACAAGGAGCCGTCCGATAGGCCCAAGCATAGCCAGCAGAAGTCGCGGCGAAGTCGGTATGTCTTCGACATCGAAGGCGGCTCTGAAGAAAACGCTTCCGCTGGTCGTAGCGGTCGGGGGCGCCGAGGCCGGGGATGCGGCCGTGGCCGGGGTCACCAGGATAAAAGGCCGCGAAGATTACGACGACCAGCACCATGGGCTGTGGTGCGAAGTCCACGGTCGCGGCACCCACGACACGCGCGCCTGCACCTCCATAGCGGCGCTCCGCCAAAGCGTCGCCAGGGATAGGAACCCGGAGGCACGCCCGCCTATGGTGGCCCACGTCCAGCACCCATACGAAGCCCCCATGCACATCCAGGCGCAAGGGACGCAGCCCCATGAGGGCCCTCTGTGAATTCAGGCTCATGTGCAGCAGCCTCGGGAGGGCCTCCTGCAGCTGCAGGCTCCGGAGGCAGCCCACCACAGGGTTATCAATGTCATCTCCGGAGGCTCCTCGCTAGAGTTCGCCTCGGCACGGCAGCGGAAGGCCTACGTCCGGAGGCTACACCATGTAGCGGCGTATCAAGCGCAGGCACCGCCGGACTGGGCACAGCACGAGGTCACGTTCACACCCGCCGACGCCCAAGGCGTCGAACTTCCTCACCAGGACCCCCTGGTCGTCCAGGTCGTGATAGCAGGATGCGACGTGGGACGTGCCCTAGTCGACGGCGGCAGCTCCGCGAACATTCTGTTCGCGGCAGCTTTCGACCAGATGGGGATCCCTCGAAGTCGCCTCGGCCCATCGGGAATTCCGCTGCAAGGCTTCGAAGGACAACCTCTACGGGCGCTTGGCCAAATATGCCTGCAGGTCTCCTTCGGCCAGGACGACAATGAAAGGGTCGAAGATGCCACCTTCGATGTCGTCGATCTCCTATACCCCTACAATACTATACTGGGGCGCCCAATCCTCAACTCCTTCGGAGCGGTGCCACATCACGGCTATTTGTGCATGAAGCTCCCGGGGCCGCGGGCCGTCATTACCGTTCGTGGCGACCAGGATATGGCTCGGCGCATCGAGTACGGCACCAGATATCCCCGTCGCGACGCTCAACGGCACGCTTAGAATCGGCATCGCAGCGCGGGGACCCACGGCGTCATCCGGGGACGGCTCGGCAAGCCCTACAGATAGTGCAACTACTAGAGGCTCCGGCCGCATCAAAGACAAGTGGTCAGTACCCCCACCCATTGTAATCGCTCACCTGCGCAAACGGGAATGTAATAGAGTTCCGTTTGTCGCCAACCTCTTGTCATTATGCACAAATACGCGGCGAGAGCGCGCGGAGGCCTCGCCTACGCGCGGGCTCCCGGAGTATAAACCAAAGACGCACGTTCGCGTGTGCACTCTCCGTCAAAGACACGGGTATGAGTATAAACCAAAGACGCACGTTCGCGTGTGCACTCTCCGTAGCCAGGGGTACGGGTATGAGTATAAACCAAAGACGCACGTTCGCGTGTGCACTCTCCGTAGCCAGGGGTACGGGTATGAGTATAAACCAAAGACGCACGTTCGCGTGTGCACTCTCCGTAGCCAGGGGTACGGGTATGAGTATAAACCAAAGACGCACGTTCGCGTGTGCACTCTCCGTCAAAGACACGGGTATGAGTATAAACCAAAGACACACGTTCGCGTGTGCACTCTTCGTCAAAGACACGAGTATGAGTATAAACTGAAGACGCACGTTCGCGTGTGCACTCTCCATCAAAGATACGGGTATGAGTATAAACGAAGACGCACGCTCGCATGTGCACTCTCCGTCAAAGACACGGGCATGAGTATAAACAAAGACGTGTGGGGGACGCCTCTGCACGCGCTCTACGGAGTATAAACAAGACGTGGATTTCGCGCATGCCACGGACGTCGTCCTTGCGCATACTCTCCGGAGCATAAAAAAGACGCGGATGTTCTCCCTGCGTACGGAGTATAAACAAGATGCGGATTACACGACGCGAATCCCGCGCATGCCATGGACGTCGTCCTTGCGCATACTCCCTGGAGTATAAAAAAGACGCGGATGTTCTTCCTGCGCACTCTACGGAGTATAAACACGACACGAATCCCTCGCATGCCATGGACGTCGTCCTTGCGCATACTCCCTGGAGTATAAATAAGACATGCATGCTGTCCCGGCGCGCTTGGCAAAACGCAAACGCGGCGCGAACCTTGCACGGCTGACGAATTGCGCACCCCCTCCAAGCGCGAGGCTCGTCCTCGCGCACCGCGGGAGAGGTACGCAAGGCGCGCTACGGAAACCCAATTTCAAGAATTTCAAGAAATAGCGGCGTAGCGCGCCACAGGCTGGCCCCACTTTGGAAGGTAGGGGGACGAAGCGCGCCTCCGCACGCGCCAGTCTACGGACTTTAAACAGGTCGTAGTGCGAAGGTCCGCCTCCGCATGCGCCAGTCTACGGACTTTAAACAGGTCGTAGTGCGAAGGTTTGCCCCCGCACGCGCCAGTCTACGGACTTTAAACAGGTTCTAGTGCGAAGGTCCGCCCCCGCACGCGCCAGTCTATGGATTTTAAACAGGTCGTAGTGCGAAGGTCCGCCTCCGCACGCGCCAGTCTATGGACTTTAAACAGGTCGTAGTGCGAAGGTCCACCTCCGCACGCGCCAGCCTACGGACTTTAAACAGGTCGTAGTGCGAAGGTCCGCCGCCGCACGCGCCAGTCTACGGACTTTAAACAGGTCGTAGTGCGAAGGTCCGCCTCCGCACGCGCCAGTCTACGGACTTTAAACAGGTCGTAGTGCGAAGGTCCGCCTCCGCACGCGCCAGTCTACAGACTTTAAACAGGTCGTAGTGCGAAGGTCCGCCTCCGCACGCGCCAGTCTACGGACTTTAAACAGGTCGTAGTGCGAAGGTCCGCCTCCGCACGCGCCAGTCCACGGACTTTAAACAGGCCGTAGTGCGAAGGTCCGCCTCCGCACGCGCTGGTCTACGGACCTTAAATGGGTCGTAGCCCCAACGGCTGCCTCCGCACGCGCTAACCCTACGAGGTAATCAACACGCAAGCCCTGCGAGCGCACTTTGAACGTGGGGATCTTGTCCCCGCACAACATGACCGCCCAAAGCACAACATGCAGCGCATATCCTAATCGCCAGGAGGTCTATATATCGGAAAAATCTTACAAGTACAAAGGCCCGCCAACATCTCTGCCGCTCTAAGCAGCTATTCGGCAGGCTTGTCCTTAACACGCGCTAAGGCCGGGGCTTCGCCAGAAGAAGATCGGCCCGCCCAAAAGTTCAGCGACTCCTCGGCCCTGCGCCAGCGTCAAAGGCACCACCGGGTCGCAAGGTCGGACGCAAGTAGTCGGCCCTAGCAAGGAAGCTGCCCGGCACACAGGTGAAAGTCAGAATTTGTAAAGCAAGCGCGCACTTCATTCACAAGAAAAGCGGGGGACATTGCAACACACGCCTACACCTGGCCACTTCGGCGTCACACCTGCGAGTTTCCGGCGCCTTCGGAGGCCTCAGCGCCACCCTCGTCGCGCCGCAGGACCTCGTCCAGAAATTGGCCGAGACTCCCCTCCCCGTAAAGTGACTTCCGAAGCTCGACCTGCGCAGCGGCCTCCCCGACGTAATCCCAGATCCGCTCGTGGAAGTACTTGACGGCGCGGCAAGCGGCGCGGACGGCACCGGACATTACTCTGGCTCCGCTGGGCATCTCCAGCTGGGGGTCCTCCAGCTCGGCGACATGTGTGCAACCGCGGGGCCGTAGGAGCGCGCACACCATGCACGACGCCGCGTAAGCACAGTGGTTGCCGAAGGTCGTCGCGGCGCCGCGCGCAATGTTGGCGGCATCTCCGATCCAGCGAAGGGTCCGAGGCAGCTCCTCCGGGCCAAAGGCGCGATCCGGCACCTTAGCCACAAGCCCCTGGACATGGCTCTCCAGCGCTTGCATGGCATCCCAGGCAATGACCGAAGCCTCGCCAAGTGTCCGGTCACGCTCCGCTAGAGTTAAGGCAAGTTCGCCTTTTTCCTTCTCTAGCGAGGCGACCTGTTGCAGAAGGCCGTCCCGCTCCGCCGCAAACCCCTGCCGCTCCGCCTCCACGGCCAATTCCCACACCGACGCGGCAAGTCCCTTGGCGTGCGCCTTCACCTCAGCGCACTCCGCTTCCAGCTGGCGGATGCGGGCATCCTGGGCAGAGCGGACCCCCGAGGCTTCGCGTAGCTTCTCTGCTCTTCGATCCACCCTGACCTAGTCTCAGTCATCCATCGCTAACCATAGTTACTTCCTATCTTCCTACATATCCAAAGACTAAGAAATTATTTTTGGGCATAAGTTTTTCATAACTTGACCCATGTTAACATAAACATACAACACAATACAACCACACAACAACACCCAAACCATCCAAAAACCACTCTCACTGTTCACTGGATGCAGCCATCGGTATGACCGCACTTCCAATGGTGGTCATACCGTACCAGTCGTACCGCCAACCATTTGCCAGTCTAACCAGTCCCAAACCAACTTAACCCTTTCCCGGTAACAAGGGAGCAGTATGACAGCTTGCCCAAGGCCGGTATTACCTTCCTGGTAGTATCGCCATGCAAAGCCTAATTATACCATTCTTCAGTAGTACCATAGTTTTGCACTGGTACTACTGGATCTGGCCATAGCCTAAAATCCCTCAAAATGACCCTATCTGAAAAATAGCTACACACATTTAGACAAAGGTCATACTGCACCTGTGATAGTACCAGCTCTCACATTCGGTACTACTGCTGTCACCAGGTCGGTACTACCTATAACACCCCAGCCCGACATGAGCCCAGAATGACACCACTACCCTTTTTTCCTCAAATAAATGACCCATCTGTAATACATCTCTCAACGACAAATCTTTAACCAAGGTTCCATAAGTCAATTACCTAACAAAAGTATGACATGTATTGAAATAACAAGCATTATCACTAGCACATTATAAATAACTGAGATAAACCAAATATTAAATTTTACCAATAGTACTTTAATTGATAACATCCATACTGATAGCATTATTTTCTAAGGGAACTCATTAACCAATAGGTAAAGTTTGCATGAACCAAATGACTAGTAATGAATGATTAAATATCTAAGTGTGATAGTTGGAGCAACGTCGGTTCATAAAATAACAATATAAGTAAAGGTGAGTTCAAAACTCAGCAAGTATGTAATAAAACAATAGCATCAACTATATTCATGATATTTATCCTTAACCACAATATTATCTCTTCCTGTTTTCTTTTCATCAATAAATCATAATGCAATGCAATACCATGTTTATATGCACCTTTTAAGCTCATACCACAGTTTCTCTTGTGAGTAAAGTTGCACAACCTCTGCAGAGTGTATAAACTATCTTGGATAGCCGTGCCCACGATCATAGGCAAGCTGAGCAAAGTTTTTTTAATGGATTAGATCTTGTTTTTAAAAACGTGGTTAAATGAAAGATAAGGAGATCTTTTAGAAAAGATGGTCTGGGTGAGATGCTTGTGGATATGTTAATAGTAGGTTTGAACTAACTAATGGTATTAATTTGATTAAAATATTGTTTTATTTACTTATTATATTAAATTCAGTAATTTACATCTACTTAATGTATTTACTTGTTAAATTGGTTTTACGCTTAAATAACCAATTATGCTTTCCTTCGATAATATCCATACATGCATTAACTCTGTTATTGGTGTAACTTGCAGAGTATATTTTTGTACTCGCCCTTACTTAAATTTTATTGCTAAGAGGAGGGCTGCTTTAACTTCGGTGAGGATCTAGATGTTTAGGCCGTGTTCTACAGCCGTTTGACTGTGGGTAGACTAGATGGGTTTCTTCTTCTTCCGCCTTTTCTTCCGTTGCTATTATTTATATTTAGCCTATAAGCCATAGATGTAAACTTTGACCATCAGGCCCATATTTAGATAATTAATAAATGTCATTATCATTGATATTTATCTTTGTTGTCCACTATGTGTACTAGCTATTCCCGAACTAGTGCGATTACATGGAGGATCTGGAAGTGTTGTTTCCGGGTCCAACAAGATCAATCTTAGAGAACACATTATCTCCCTTCAATTTATCAAATAAATCCTCGAATGGGGCAATGGATATTTGTTCTTGATAGTCACCTAACTGAGAGTGCAATAATTAACACATATGTGTCAACTCCTATCCTTCTTCTTTGTGAATAGGATGGGTGCTCCCCATGGTGACACACTATGCCAGATCAACCCTTTGGATAGCACATCATCCAATTGCTTCTTCAATTCATCCTGCAAAGGATGAGCTAAATGGTAAGGAGATAAGGAAATAGGCCGAGTAGCAGAAACAAGATTAATTCAGAATTCTACCTTCTACTCTAGAGGTATTCCTTGAAGCTCTGCAGGGAAAATATCTAGATAGTCACAACCACTAAGATCTCCTCAATGCACAATGATGTACTTGGTTTCTTGGCAAAGGCCCAAAGCAACACAATCCTTGACACTCATCGGCCAGGAAATAGATTGGCCAACACAAAAAGAAAATCCGATGCCGCACTCCCTTGAAAGGCCATCTCCTCTCCAGGTGGAGCTTGCAAGGCAATAATCTTCCAGAAACAACAAATCTTGTCTGGTAGCTAAACAACCAGTCCATGCCGAGGATAACATCAAAAGGTGCTAGCTGAATAACCATCAAATTGTAGTGAAATCCTTATCATTAATAGTAATGACACAACTAGGACATACTATGGAACTAGCAATGAGACCCTCCAAAAAATCTAACTAGAACAGATTGAGAAATTTGCTGCATACCCAAGTTTGCCCTCCTAGCAAACTCTAGCGACACAAACGAGTAGATAGCTCCAAAATTAAAAAGGACAAATGTCTCATGAGAATCCACAAGTAATATACCTATCACCATGTTATGACGACCCATAGTCTCATAGGTAGGTATAGCATAGACTCCAAGTGGCGTCAGGGCAGTGAGAGCCCGGACACTCAGATGTGGCAGTGCGTGGATAGTTGGAGGTGCAGCTATCTGAAGTGGTGCAGTCAATGTCGGGTACCAGTAGAACTCGGCAGGGGCGCGACAGGTGGCAACCAAGCAGGAGGAAGCTGCAGCATAGGGGTGCCTGCCAACTTCTAGACAGAACCCTGAGAAGACACGGTCGAACATGATGCGGGTATGGGCTCCTACTTGATGATGCCAGTAGGATTTTGCTGACAAACCTACTCCATGTGGCCTAAGTAACCGCAAAGATGGCACTCCCCAATGTAGTAGCATTCAGCAGCACAGTGACCACCACCACATTTGGAGCAGATCATACCCTAGCCTGGAACAAGGCACATCACCTGGGAAGCTAAAGAAGGACAAGGCACCGAAGAAGAGAATGGCCTCAACTGATGAATTTTGGAGGATGACAAAGGACGTTGGCCCCCCTTAAACTTCTTGGGCATGAGTCACTGAAAAGGCCAATTCCCCTTACCAAAGCTCCTCTTTTGGCCACCACCAGAACCTCCAAAGACAACAGAACCATTAGAAGCCTACCTCTCCTTAGTGAGCTCCATCTCAAACTCTATATCCTTTGCCTACTCAACCACAGAGTTAAAGTCACATGAAATTGTTGCTCCCAAGACATGTCGGTACTACTGATTAAGTCCCTTACAAAACTTCCTGGCCTTCTCATGGTCATCGCTAGCCACAGATGGCATGAAGCGAACCAAGTTATGGAATCCCGCCTCGTACTCTGCAACAGTCATCTTTCCTTGTACAAAAGTTGATAGGGTGTGCTCCATCCTATCAAGGAAGTACTTTGGGTAAAACTTTGCCTTGAACTGCTCAATGAAGTCCTCCCAAGTGATCAGTCCCCGGGTAGGAGTCCGAGATGAAAGAACCCTTTCTCACTAGATGTCCATCTGACCCTTCAGCTGAAAGGCCACAAAGCGAGCCTTCAGCTGTGAGGTCATCTCTAGGGCCCCAAACTGCCTATCCATGTAACATAGCTAGTCCACTGCTTGGACTGACATTCCTGCCCCCATTGAAGGTGTCCAAATGAAGGGCCATCCACTTGCGAACACCCATCCTCACCTTTGGTGGAGTCAGTATAGCAACAGGTATAGTGTCAGGTACACTGGCAGCAAGAGGAGCTACCTGCACCTATTGACAAAGCTTGTAGACCTCCCTCTGAAGTTCCCACAACAAGGTTGACAACCCTGCCTGCTCCCCAACTTCAGACTGAACAGAAGAAGTGACCTCCACACCAACCCCATAAATAACTTAGATAAACCAAACATTAAATTTAACAAATAGTACTTTAATTGATAACATCCATACTGATAACATTATTTTCTAAGGGAGCTAATTAACTGTAACATCCTCAAAATTAGGGTATTTGAAATTGTGTAAAATTTTGAACTTTTCCATTGCGTCTTGTTGGCATTGGTTTTTCTGGTGTTTGATTGAGGTTCCTAAGAAGTAAAATGCATAAAAATAAAATCTAGAAGAAAATATGCAATTAATAAAAACTAAATCAAATTATAATATGAACATGAAAAGATTATCTAGAAAATATGCAGTAGAATTTATAGTAACAATCTTGCTAAAACAAGAGTTAGGTTCAAAAATTGAAACTTAAATGTAAAGATGCTATTTATTAAAATAAACCATGAACTTAAGTCTTAAGAAAAATTTGTGGGAAAGAGAGCCATTTTCAAATCCAAGTCAAGCAAAAATTCAAATGTGAGTTCAATCTAAAAACTTGTAAATCCCTAATTTGATTGCCATCCAAAGGCATCAAGTGGTATCTTAGGGAAATTAAATATTATTTTGGGTCAAGAACATGTGCAACTTCAACTATATGCTAAGATGGCTATGCCTTGGAATAAATTATTTAAATTTAAAATACAAGTTTGAAATTGGGAAGGAAATTTAGAAAATTGGAAGAACAGCAATTGGGCTCAGCCCATTAGGCACATGGCCCATCTCCCTTGCCCTGTTGACCCACAGCCTGGCGCAGCCACACCAGTGTGCACATAGTGCGCTCAGTTCATGAGCTAGTTGCACTGCACTCACATCATTGCCTCACTCCGGTTACGCCCAAGCCAAACCAGAGCACACACAAGCATTGCCCCACCGTCACTAACCTTCTATCATGCATGCTCGTGCCAGCCCTACTTCCACTGTGCATCGCACTATGCACGCCTGTGCCGGCTGTGTAATGCTAAGCATAGTGTTGTTGCAAGGTTTGACTAAAATGTCTCCCTTCCTTTCTAGTGTTCACACCTTCGTATGCCCTATCATCGCTTGCATTCAATGGCGCTTAGACACCAGCCGCTGCACTTGCTTCCCCCTAGCCTGCCGTCATGTCGAGCGACTGCCATGCTGAAAACCGCCCGTGAGAGTAACTCTACCAACTACGTTGCCAAGCCTCGTTCAGCCGACTCGACACTCGCATGCCATCCCTTCCATGCTCCTGTGGCCATGCAGAGTTGACAAAGGCCACCAGCGCCGTTGTGCCATCTCCCCTGCCATGCCATGATCGGCCTACATCACTCGGTCGCCTGGCCATCTATAAATACCCTACCAAACTCTCGTTTGCTTTGCCACACCACACTCCCTCTTCCTCCCCGAGTAATTACTCTACCATCACCTGTAGCTCGCTGGAGCCGCTTCATCCACAACTCCAGCAGCCATAGCACCTAGCTGACAGAAGGCACCTCTGATCGATTCCTTCCATCGGGAGTGTTTCCATGGACACTCCTGTTGATCCCCATCATCTATTCCAATCATCATCCACCCAAACTCGCTAGTGCTGTGCTCCACCTTACGCTGCCACTGGTCCACATCACCGTGCTTCCTTGAACTTCCTCGAGACTCACCGACCCCTCAGGTAGTCTTCTCATAGCTTGTAGATGCTATCTATTCAAGGGATTAGCCCAATTTCTCATCATTTGCTATAACACATGCTCCGGCCATCGCCATCACTCGGGTTCATCATCGACCACTGTGCAAGTAGAATTTAGTCGTGAGACTTAGCCTAGAGGTGTGCGCGGAGGCTCAGATCCCATTTTTAGCATTCCCTCTAGTTGCCGTCCATTCCCTCACTGGCGACAAGCGCTGCTCTCTTCGGCGGAAAAAAGAAGGAATGTAACGTGTCATTAAGTTTAAACTGTGATTAGTTAAATCTAATGCCATGCTTGGTCAATCATTAATCCAGCTGACATGTGAGTTCAGTTCATTGTACTAAATAATGCATGGCCCCACCAGTTAGTCACAGTAATCTTTTCCAATGAAGAAATATTTCCAAAAGGAAATTAAAATCCTTGGACCCACCTACCATACACTATGGCCTTTTTCAATGGGAAAACAAATAGAAAACAAAATAAAAAGCCTTGTGCCCCACCTGTTAGTGAGAGGGATTCTCTCTCCCTTTTTATTTTTGGAATTTATTCAAAACTTAAATGGTTTGTTCTCATTCATCTAAAGTCCAATTAAGTAAAATTTATTTCTAAATTCATATAAATTCAAGATATTTCTAATGGAAATGAAATCATGGATTTTAGAGTTTATTTGAATTTTCATTTGAATTCAATATTATTTTTCTAGTATTTATTCAAATTTATGCGCAATCATTTAATAGCTTACGAAGCTCAAGAAGAGCAAGCGTTCGAGGCAAGCCAAGACCCGCAAGACCAAATAACTTGTGAGCAAGGCAAATCAATACTTTATCATATTGAACCTACATTTTATGCAAGTTATTTTTGTTTAAATTACTAGATTGCTTGCTATTATTTATTATACAAATTATATTCATCTTAAGATTTTAGATACATGCATAATCATTGTGTTATTATTATATCCCACCCCTTTGGTTAGTTGAATACTTAATCCTTGTCTCCCTAGAGATTTACTAATAGCCATAATAGTTAAACATTGTATATAAATCACCATGCTTAGCCTTGTGTAGATACCTGGGGACATTAAATTGCCCTGTCATCAATTTAAAAAACATAATACTAGTTTTGGGTAGCCATTGAAGGGAAATGGTTGATATGTTAAGATAAATTAATTTATGCTTCTCAAAACCCTAAAACTTACTTTATATCTAGGCGGATGGTAAGAGGGGTTAGTATGGATGGAGCATGAGAGTGTGGTTTTCGGTAGAACATCCTAGATAACTTTAAGGATTGAATCCTGTGATGACTTTCCAATGTAAAATAGTACAACCATAAGTCTATAATGGGTATGAGTTGGCTAAGTAACTTAACAGACATTGGAGTCATATCGTATGGTGGAGGAGTGGAGTTGGTGCATGAGGATTATGATCTAGCTTGAATGGGACACGAGTGGAGGGTGATGTTTGCCCGCTGCGCTAGTCATTGGGGAATTGTCGTAGTCCCGATGTGCTAGTCATTGAGGGTAAAACTTTCCACACAACTATGGGTCCTTTGGAAGGAGTAAATCCATCGGTCAAGATGATGAAGGGGTGAGGTATTATAAAGGACTCATGGTGGTCTACTTGATCTACATGTATAAGGAGTCATGTGGAAAATAACGAGATGATTGTTTCTTAGGGTAAAGTGTACAACCTCTTAAGAGTGTAAACTATTCAAGTAACCACGCCTACGGTCATGGGCGCGTAGGGGAATTTACTCGAGATAGTTTTTATTTCAAAAACTTTGTTGGTGGAATGAAAACTTGTCGGGTGGATAGAACCCTGAGTATTGATTTCCCCTGGGGGGTAGAGCCCTATGATTATAAATGGTGGATAGAACCCCAATAGTAAAAACTAGTATTGGTGGATAGAACCATTTAACCGGTGGATGGAATCTTCACTATTAATAATATTGCACACTCTTACTCCATTAACTAAAACATAGTTTAACAAAATGCTAAGTCATAGGAATTTTTATTTATGGTAATTCAATCAATGCCATTAGCAAATAAAATAAACCTGAGCCTGCCCTGGTTAATCCTTATATATGCACTATTGCATATTGTGTATTGGCTTGTGGAGCACGGCGGATTGTGCTCACACTCGCTCACTATTAACTCAGAACTAGGGGAGCCAGATCACTACGCTTATGATGATACACCTAGAAATGATGGTGAAGAAGAAAGAGGGAATTAGGTCGACCCTTAGTATCACTAGTCCCTGCTAAGCAGGGTATGGTTGAGGGTGTGTGCCCATATCTTATCTTGGCTTCGATAATATCTGTTGTACATATTTTACCCCCAGTCGCTTGCTTGTGGTAGTTTATGGCCTTACCATTCATTTACTGCTTCTGCTTCTACTCCTTGTAATGTAAGTATTTTGCTTGGTGGGCCCTATATATAACTATACCCGATGTGGGATATTTAAACTCTGATGTGTAATGATAATTTATGGTATAGTTTATGCGATGTGTAAAATGATTCAACAATGTATCTGTGAGCACTGTCTATTGATCTAGGGAATAGTGTGGTGGAATCATAAAAGATTCTGGATTAGCGAAATCTGGGTCTGCCAGCATTGGTATCAAAGCATATGACTCTAGGGTAAAACTTTAACTAGAATGGTTGTTAACTAAGGACATGGGACTTATTTTCAAAACTAAGAAAATGAATTACCAAAATATAGCGTATTACTGCTTACTTCAAACTATAGATGGTCGAATCAGCAACTGATGGTTCGTAGGAATAATTTGCTCACGGCCAAGATGAAGGTGATTTTGTTGACATCTTGTGCAAGCTGATGTAGTACTTGGGCCATCTTTCAAGGCCAAAAGACTTCAAAAGGAATCAGGGAGTCATGGATCATAGAGGTCTTCATATATGCTAGGGATGGTGAGCACCAGCCCCACACCTTCAAGAGCCTATATAGGAGGAGTACTACCACCAATGCTCTCCAGGATGTCGCCCGTCTAGCCTCTGCTTGCTTGCATGAGATTCATGAGGCTACCCTTCTATCGTTTCCATTTTTCATCTATCCATCCCGCCGGTGGGGAGCACACCACTATGAGACATTTGTCCTAGTAGCTGAGGATGATTCACCGCGGACTCATCAAGTTCAGCTCACATGAGCTATGGGGCCACATACACTAAGGCATTGCACGAGACCATCGACCTTCGTCAGCTCCTGATCATTAGCAACAGTCAAGTAGAGGCCCTACGTGAGTAGCTCGCCAAGTGCTAGAAAGCGCTCGCTGTAATGGAGAGCAAGAAGGTTACGATCCTTACCGAGCTCCAGCGGACCACGGTGGTAGCCGCAATCCATGCTCTAGCACTTGCCGCACCTACCATCATCCCCGCCGATCCCACCCCATCCCGACCCTAGACTAGGGGTTTTTGTTTGAGGATTACTGCATGCAAGAGCGTGTGGTGCCCCAATCTGCTGGTGGTCGTCATCCTTGGGGGTACTTGTCGAGGACGTAGTCACAATTGCTCCCATTCCTGCTCTAGCTCACCCAGCTACAGTGACAGTCGTTCTCGCTCCTGCTCACCAGGCGATAGTCCCACTTGTCCCGGAGCTAGTTTCATAGAAGAGTAGATGGATTAGGCTAGTAGAGTGCTTACTAGGTGTAGTGTTTTGATAGTAAGCACTAACCCTTGTAGTAGTGGTGAGTTGTAAGATATACGGTATTGTATTATAAACTTCATGACTAAGCATAGCTTAGGTGCTATGTAAGAATTGTCATGTGGCCACAATAGGCCTTCTATTGTATATTGTTTTATCATTTGCCTTATTCGAGTGGTTTTTGCTTGTTTTCAAGGACCAACTACTCACCTATCTAGATTTTAGTACTGAATGAGATTATTCTCCACAGATGGCCCCAAAGAGAGTTACCAGGGCGCAAGCTAACGCTAACCAAGACATCAATCAAGAAGCGCCACCTGTAGGATGTGGGAGAGGTTGCGGACGAGGAGCTAATCTTGCTCCCCCACTGGTCAATCCCACTATGGCACATGTCATGGCACAAAAAACTCAAATTCTTTAAGCTATTTTCTCGGGTCAGCAATTGAGTTCTAACAACAGCAGGTCCAAACTAGCTGATTTCCTAAGTACTCAGCCCTTAGCCTTTTCTTCTACCAATGAGCTACTTGAAGCTGAAGACTGGCTTCACGACATTGAGAAGAAGCTATGACTGGCAAAGTGTGCCAAAGAAGACAAGATGGTTTTCACCACCCATTAGCTCAAAGAAACAACAGCTGTCTGGTGGGAAAACTCTCTAGCCGCCTGAGGTAAAGAAAGCCTTGTGGGTGCGAAAGACTCTGACGAAGAGGAGACCGAAGTGGAAGAATAAGCTGAAGAAGATGCAGAAGAAGAGGGAGAAGAAGTAGCTGAACAAGCTTACCAGGCTATCCAAGATTGCATTCAGAACCAACTTTGTGCTTGCAGGAATCATACAAATAAAGAAGAATGAATTCCATGCTTTAAAGCAAGGAAACATGTTAGTCAGTGAGTACCCCCACAAAATTTAATCAGGTAGCCTGCTATGCGCCTAGAGATGTATCGGATGAGGAGGAAAAGATCAACCGCTTCTTGGAAGGCATGTATGAGGATCTGTGATTGCAGTTGATTATCCAAGATTTTTCTAGTTTCCATCACCTTATCAACAAAACCCTCATTCTTAAGAATTAAAGAAGGAATATAGAAGCTAGCCGCAAACACAAGCTAGCTGTCTAGAGACCACAAGGAAATTTTATTCAAAGGATTTTCAAGAACCCTCCCATTTAGAGGCCAGCTGCAATTCAGCCTCCAAAAAATTCTAGCTCCAGCACCACGTCCAAGCGGTAGTATATTCCGAACTCCATGCCCTGCAAGCCAGTCTACTAGAATAAATCTTGCTACCAACCTCAACTACTTCAATTCAGGGGAAAAGGGCACTTTGCCAACCATTGTCCACATAAATAAATAACACCTATGAAGTTTAACCTGGGACTACTCTAGCCCATGTTGAAGCTTCAGCACCAGACAAGGGGTATTAGATCCCTCAAGCAACCAAGGCAGCCTCGATAGCAAATCATGGTTGTGTCAATCATATCATCGCTAAAGAAGCCCAGGAAGCTGTAGGTATCTGATGTGTACGTTCTCTATCAAATTAGTACCTGCACATAGTCTCTTTGATTCTGGGGCTTAGTCTGTTTGATTCTGGGGCTTCATATTCTTTTATAGTAAGGAAGTATGTTGAAAAAATTAAGCTACCAACCTATAAGTTAAACCTATGATACTTAGTTCACCCAGGGGACCTTTCATGGACACATTAGTAAGCCCTAGGGTGGTAATTGCCATAGAAGATTTTGGATTCCTAGTAGACTTGATGGTACTAAATTTGATATTGGATATTATTTTAGGAATTGGTTGGTTGGCAAAACACCAAGGGGTATTAAACTGTGCCAATAGAAAAGTGAGCCTGACCAAATGCCTTGGATTAACCATAGAAATTAATGTAAACCGTTCATATCGATGGGGTCGTGTAATTCATTATTGGGAGGATATGCCTCTAGAGTACAGAATCTCATTCCAATATTTTAAATATTTGTTTTTCAAAGCACACATAGCCTCTCATAACACTATGTTATTTTCATTATTTTTTAAGTGAGTGACAATCACAATAATATGATGCACAATTACAGGAGATATTGGATAATACACTCTAGATAAAGCAATAGTGGAGTCATAAGTCTTCCAAAAATGCTAGTAACTTCTCAGCAATATACCAGTGTTACTCAGTCAGAAGTGTATTGCTAGTATGGCTATGATAGTGTGTGTGGATAAAAAAATATGGGCTTATAGGGTAAAAGATTTTGTAACATGAGATAAGTTGAGTTCCATCTTACCGGTATGTCCACAGTGAACTTTCATGGATGTACACCCATCGCAATGCGGTAGGTCTTATATGCTGTAATTCGTTGGTTAGAACTATTTACAAAAGAAATTATATCGCAAAAAGCTTGAAGATATGCAGTAGGTCTTATATGCTGCAGATAATTCATGATGACATATTTTGTAAAACAACAATTCTTACCTGATCTTCGGATGACAATTCTTCATGACCTTGTCAAAATTTACCCACACGTCTGATGTGCTAGGTTTGAATCTCTTTGCTCTAGTGCTTGTTGATGCAGAGGTACTATTAGAGTCTAACGATGGTACAGTCATGGTCTGCTTGGCGGCCTTGCCATTTGAGGTGGTGGCTGTCGGAAGCTGGGTTAGCAAACCCAGATCCTCTGTGGTTCCACCGCACTATTCCCTGGATTAGTAGATCGTGCTCACAGATACATTACTGTATATCAAAAACATATCATGTGGAAGCGTACATAATACAGTGATAACTTATCAGGGGCCGAATAGGCTGAAAATAATAAAATGCAGCAACGGAAACTTCACACAGGTGGGACCTGCAGGACTTGCCCACAGGGAGCCAACTGGGGTTTGCAACCTAGTCCATGGCCACTTTGTCTTCCAGCTCTGTTGACCCCTTTTCAAGTGCCGCAGGGCTTGACTTTCTTTTCTTTCTGACTGAGTAATGGTAATTAAGCAAAAATGAGGACGACAGTACTCACCAAGCCACCGCACAGGATGCAATAATAATAGATGCAAGGCTGTCAAGTGAGGTTTGAGGTTCTTTTATTTGCTTAATGCGATATTTGTAATAATCATAATTAAAAATTCCTATGACTTGGCTTTTTACAACATGCTTTAAGGAGTTTGAAATTGCGCAGTATTTATAGCGGTGTAGGTTCCATCTACCGATTACATGGTTTCATCCACCTATGCTTAGCTTTTGATCATTAGTTTACTCCCACCATATCAACAACGCTGGAGTGCATCCCTCTAGGAAAATTTCGAAAGCCAGGTGTACATCCACCTGACACTTTTCTTCCCACCCTCAAAAGTTTTGAAAATAGAACTAACTCGAGCAAGTTCCTATGTCCGCCCTTGACTATGGGCACAGCTGTTCGAACAGTTTTATACTCTGTAGAGTTTATATACCTTTACCCACAAGAGATAATCAACCTGACGGGTCCACCTGATTCCTTAGTCACACAAATTGAGAGATTGTCACGAGGCCTTTACAATACCTCGCCCTTTATGTTGGACCGAAATGGCGATAGAGGGGGGGGTGAATGTCGACTTTTAAAAAAAACTTGCCCCCCCCACTAGTACCACAGGAATCTCCTCTCCAATAGCTATGAGAGCTATGAAGCGGAGTCCTAACCATTACTGGAACCTTCCGCTAGGGAGACAAACTGAAAACAAGCAGGAAGCAATCAACCGATCCTTGACGAGAGAAAGGAACCCTCCAGAGAAAATCTCCTTCAATAGCTATGAAAAGCTATAAGGTGAAATACTCTTACATTCTGGAGCCTTGAGCACACAGAGAAAGAGGCACAGCAAACAAGGAAGCCAAAAGGCCAAAAACTCACTCAAAAATAGCAAGCAGCAGAGGGGCCGGTCAGACCGCTGAACTACCGCCGGTCAGACCGCATATCCCAAGCCGGTCTGACCGCCACTGAAGGTCCGGTCTGACCGCCAGTATTGAACCGGTCAGGCCGCCCATCGGGATTCAGACAGAGCAGTGGCTGAAATGCAAACAAAAGCAGAGTTTTACAAACTTCAATTACCAGAGCAATTCAGAGTTTCCCCCATGAACTATTTGGCTAGAAACAGCAGGGACACAACTAAAATAGCCAAATGATTCAAGAGAAACACAAGAGTCCCTCTCTACAACAAGAAATTAGGATTTGAGGCAAAAACCCAAAAAGTACAGAGTGCTGCACTCAATCCCAAGATCCTCTCCAAACTCAGAACCTTTGCACATAAGACTTTGCAGAAAAGAAAGCAATAGCCTAGGGACTAGAGAGACCAAATCTCATCCCACCTCAAGAAGGAAATCAAAGGATTACTCCAAACCCTAGAAATGCCAAAAACCTGAAAACTACAGGGAGGAGCACTAAAACCCAAATTTCTCTTCAATCCTTGAATCTTGGCTCATGAGACTTTGGGGATGGCTAATAGATAGCCTCAGGACTTTAGAAGCCAAGTTTCACGCGATCTCATGAAGGGAAATAAGAACAGCACCAAAACCCTAAGAGCAAAAACATGAACAGAGAAACCCAAAATGCCAAATCTGAGATTAAACTGGGTTTTGCTCTTGGGAAAATCGATCAAATGATCTTGAGGCATCATCCCAACATAGAGCAACCCATTTTGGGCCTTCTCAACAAGAAACAACCAGAAAACGAAAATCTCAAAAATCACACATGAGCAAGAACGAAGAACAGAGGCACGAACAGATAAACTTCAGATTTCCATTTCAAATCAAAAGAGGATTACAGAGGAGTCCCGATACGCATGGACATTAGAACAAGGATTGTTTACATGGATTCACTACTCAATCCCTCTCCTCACCCTCTCACAAGCTCAAGAAACCCACTCACTACATGCTTGGAGGAGGGGATGAACACTAAGAGAAAGCTACGGAGACCACTACCTACTGCCCTCAACCACTAAAGAGCAAAGGCAAAACCAACTCCCAAAGCCTCTTTTGACTCAAGAAAACCCTAACTCACTTTCAAATCCATGAGGGGGCATGCAGCCACTCCCTCCTTTATATAGCCCTTGGCTAACGGGTCTCCAACCCGTTACGCCCGCCAGATCCAACGGAACCTGCTCCCGCCTGTGTAGCCTTGCATTTTTACTGAAATGTCCCTCGTGCACCTTCCGAGAAGCTTCCTTGTTCCTTGTCGTCCAAGCCTCGTAACCACCTCGAGTCTCCGTCGTCTTTGACACATCCGACCGTTCTGACCTCGACACCGCCCGTGTCTAGTCTGGTCACCTCGTGTCTCGCCACGACTCCGCCTCGACGTCCTGCAGCCAACACAGACAAGAGACACATCAAATAGCACCGCTCGATACATGTAAGCATAAATGCATTAATGAAATAGCCCAAACCTGACAAGTCGATATAATATGCATCCCAACCATTTTGACCAGGTTTGACCAAGTCCGACCGAGCCCGATTGCACCACGCAACGTCAAGGTCCGAACCAACCTAATCAAACTCGACCTTCCTAAACCGATGTCAATTACTCATCATACACACGGGATGACCTCCACATGGTCTCTCAATCTCCCCCTTGATGAGTATATTGACAAACCCAGAAAAAGCTTGAAATTGAGTTTGAAGAGAAAGTCAAACATGGTTCAAAGGAAGAAAATGATGCTAATGACCATGTCGACACAAGGAGCAAAAAAAAAGAACAAGTTTTCCTCAAAGCTCCCAAACAGGCTTTTTCTATCACTATTCTCCCCCTTTTGGCAATAAACACATCAAGGATGCAAAAGAGAGAATATGACATGGAAATGGATGAAATGGCTGAAGTTGATTTATTCTAAGCATTTAGAGCCATGAGAATTATCCAAAATGACCATTAAGTATTACATCAAGCCATAACTCAACAGAAAGCTATCTAGATCATGACAAGATATATATAAGCCAGCTAAACAAAATAGATGATAATCTGAAATGTAGTGCAATTTGTGAGCATGTCAAGTCATTCATGATCAAAGTCTAGCTAGAGGTATCCAAGGATGATGCAAACCATGTCAACAAGCTAAGCGGAACCAAGAAACTAGTGTTGAGCCAAAATAGAGTGCTATAAGTTCTAGAATGAGACATTTGTTCAAGTACTTGTAATCTTTGTAATTTTAGCAAATTGGGCACATTTGATAAGTTTTTGTTTAAAAATCTCATGATTGTTGCCAACCAGATTTTTGTTTTATCATGTGCTAGATCTCAAGCCTTATGCGACCACTCCAAGCAAGAAGCTTAAGGAGATGATCTTGGTCATCCAAAACTCCCCCTGAGTTCATGCCGAGTGCAATGGCAAGTCGTCTCATAAGAAAGAATTGGTGAGATCAGTTTTTTCGCACAAAAGAGATCTTTTTGCATTCATAAATGATTGTACTAACTTATGCAACATCAAGAACTATCATAGCTCGATCTAAAGCTTAATAAAGATTCAAGACTCAACTCAGCCTATTTGACATGGTATGAATCATAAATGGATAACTAAAGAAAGACTAGTCTCGAGAACTATCATGACAAGTTTTAATTCAAGTTTAGCAATTTTAATTGACTTATCATGGCAAAAGCTAGTCTACACATATGAAGTCATGATCCATCTAGCAAAGAAGCACAAATCATGGCAAGATGTAAAGCATTGTGAATATGGTATAAATGGATAATAATCAAGGCTCAATGTAGTTATATTACAATGTGAAATGCTAAAATACAGAAAATCCAGCTCCCCCTCAACATGAGATGCAACTTTTAGTTCAAGTTGAGTTATGTCAATATTAAGCTCCAGAAGCTCCCAAATGAACTCCCACTGAACCAAAGCAATAAAATCGAGAAGCTGGCAAAGAAAACCAAACAGGCAGTCCTTAAAGCATAGATAAGATATAGAGGATACTATAGCTCAGACTGACTCTCATCTACCCCATATGACTCGAGTACTATCAACTGGTCATCTAACAGACTAAGGAGCAAACACGTACCCTGTCTACCCGAGAGTGGCCCAAACCCTCGCTAGAACCTACAAGCAGTGAGTAAGCTCAACCTAGTAAGAAGAGAACCAGCTAATAAGCAGCATCCTAGAATCACAAGATAAGAGTAAGAAGTCTGAACGCTAGACAAGATGACCACTCTAACCTATGCTAGAAGGACTAAACCCAATGCACCCCGAATGCAATGCAACAGAAAGGAGCAAGAGCATAATCAATATGATAAAGCAGTAAAGCACAAAGCTCCCCCTCACAACAGTCCGTAAGGACAAACCACCCCAAGCTCTTCCCACAGAGCTGAAAACCTAGAGCTATCCAAAGGCTTGGTGAAAATATTAGCCAACTGGTGGTCACTCTCCACAAACTGGAGCACGATGTCACCCTTCTCTACATGGTCTCTAAGGAAGTGATAGCGAATATCGATATGCTTGGTCCGAGAATGCTGCACTGGGTTCTTAGCAATGTTAATCGCAGAAGTGTTATCACAAAAGAGTGGAACACTGTCGATAACTAACCCAAAGTCCCGTAGGGTCGAGACCATCCAAAGCACCTGGCTGCAGCAACTGGCAGCAGCAACGTACTCGGCCTTTGCGGTGGACTGAGCAACACCGGACTGCTTCCTCAAAGACCAGGAAACGAGAGAAGTGCCAATGAATTGGCAAGTGCCAGAAGTGCTCTTCCTATCTATCCTACAGCCAGCAAAGTCTGCATCCGAGAAGGCTCTCAAGGAAAGACAAGAAGAGGAAGAGTACCAGATACCGTAGTCAATGGTAGCTCGAAGGTACCGAAGAATGCGCTTCACCGCCTGGCGGTGAGATACGCAAGGAGAAGCCTGAAACCGAGCACAAAGACACACAGCGAAGTGTATGTCCGGTTTCGAGGCAGTGAGGTACAAGAGGGAGCCTATCATACTCCTATACTCCTTCTGATCAACTGGCTCGCCATTCTCATCTGGGTCGAGTGAAGCTGATGTAGCCATAGGTGTGGACACCGGCTTACCATCGCTCATATCAAAGCGCTTCAGGAGGTCTCGAGTTGTAACAACCCAAGTTTTTATTAAAATTAAAATGAATTAATGAATAAATAAATAATATTAAAATAAAATCTGAATTAAAATTAAGTATTTTTGTTGCCTAAATTTTATTGTTGGATTTGCCCTGAATTTCCGTTTTGAAAAAGCTGGATTTGAAAAGTAATTTAAGTAAAACCTAAAAATATTATTAAATAAAATGATATTTCGATTTTCTATAAAAATCTTATGTCAAATTAATCATTTGGATTTATTTGGCTCTTATTTGATTTTTCTGAGTTTCCAGGAGTTTAAAATGTATTTTTGAAATTAAAAGTATTTTAAAGTATGAAAATTGAATACCAACATTAGTTAGAAATATTTGTATTAAGCTCCAAATGTCTCCAGGAGGTTCTAGGAATTTTTCTGGAATTTGGAGTTTATTTTATATTTTTCTGAGGCTTATTGAATTTCCTGTGTTTTTCTGAAAAATTAAAATCAGGAAATAAAATAAAATTCCCTTCCCTTCCTATCCGGCCCTGCCTCCCCCTTCTCCCAGGCTGCCACCTGGCTGGCCCGGATCGCCTATCCGCCATCCACCCGCCTTGCCCCTCTCTCGGCCGCCCGATGCGCGCCCCCGCCACGTGGCTCCATCCTCGTCGCCCACGCCCCCCTCTCTCTCTGCGCCCCCGACCCCACCTGTCGGCGCGCCTCCCCTCCGCCTCCGTCTCTCTGCCCGCGGGCCCCGCACATCAGCCGCTTCTTCCCCCTCTCTCACTGCCGCCCCGACCCCACCTGTCATCCCTTCCGCGCAGCCCCCATCTCCCTCCCCGCCGCCGGCCGTTGCGCCCATCCCCGCAACCTCCGGTGCCGCTCCTCCCGGCCGCACGCCCCGCTCCCCGCACGTGCACCGCCTCCCCGTAGGACCCGCGCCCACCTTCTCCACCCTGCGCCCCACGTCCCCCTCTTTCGCGCCCACCTCCCCAACTCCGCCCGCAACCGCCGCTCGCCTCTGGCGAGAAATCCCCGGCCACCCTCCCCTCCCCGAGCCTATTTAAGCCCCTGCCCGGCTCCTCCCCATCTCGCTCCACCCCGTCCGCCCTCGCCCGCTTCGCCCGAGCTCCCCCTCGCCATCGCGCCGTGCGCCTTGGTCGCCGCCGCCGCCCTCAAGTCCGGCGAGAAATCGCCGCCGCCTCCGTCGCCCTCGCGCCCCGCCATCGCCTCCCTCGGCCTCCCCGCACCCGTGCGAATCCCCTCCGCCGCTCTCCCGGGCCCGAGCGCCACCGAGCCGCTGTGTCGCCGGAAGACCCGAGCCGCCTCCGCCGCCGGCCCTTGTCGCTGACACCCAAGCCTCCCACGAGGTATAACCGTGCTCGCCGCGCTCTCCTCTCTCTCCCTCGCCCATCGCCGGCCGCCAATGAGCCGCCGAAGGCCGGCGAGACCCCGGTGCCCGCGCTCCCCTCCGGTCGGCCTGCCACGTGGGCTCGTCCGTGCCAGCGTGGACGGTGACGCGGCGCCACGCCAGCGCCACCTCCTTCTGTCCGTGCCCCGTCGGTGCCACGCATGCGGCCGTGCCACCTCAGCCCCCCAAATGGCCCGTGGACCCGGTCTGTGGACCAAGGGCCCACTGTCAGTCAAACCCCCCTTGGCTGACGTCATGCTGGCGCAATTAACCTGATTTTTCAATTGATAAATAAATCAGCCAAAAAAGAAATCCTTGCTGACGCAATAATTCAGGTTTTTCTTTAGAAAAATAATTCCAGAAATTCCTTTTATTCTTTTTCTCTGATTTCAAACTTCCCGGAGCCCGTTCTTCTTCGTCCTAACTCCGATTTAGCCCATTCAAATTTCCAAATTCATCAAAAATTCCCCTCTATCCATTTCTAGCCTAAATTAAAAATTTTGAAGTCAATTTGAATTTATTTTGAATTTATTTGAATTGGTGGGTTATTTTCACGTGTAGACTTCGACGATTCGAGAGATTTCTTCGACAAAGATTTGCACAAATTTGAAGAGCAAGGCAAGTCACACTCCTTGATCATGTTGATCCCAGTTTTCAAAATAAAATTATGTTGGTTTGAATTATATGGTATGCATATTTTTATTCAACGTATTTCAATTCAGTTTTAAATTTAGTTATTGCCTACTTGTTAAATCCTCCATTGAATTTGAATTCCTCAATACCTTGTCACCCTAGAATCAAACTCTAGTTAATACATTAGTATGACTAGAGAATTCTTATATCAAATGCTTAGACCTGCTTAGTCCTATATTTGTTTTGGGATACTTTCTCACATAAAATGATAAACTTTTCTCATGAAATGATAAGCTTTTCAACTGTACTCTTGACTTTGGTGAGTCAAGGAGTGTTATGAAATATTTTGAAAATAAAATATAAAACTTGGTTTAGACTTAGGCAATTAGTTAGATTGGTGGGTGCAGGCATGCCCTGTTGGTTGGAGCCGCAGTGGTTGATTGTCGTGCACGGGGGTTGTTACGTTGGACCGAAATGGCGACAGAGGGGGGTGAATGTCGCTTTCTAAAAATCGCCCCCAACACGTATCTTCTTCTCCAATAGCTATGGGAGCTATGAAGGTAGAAGACCAGTGCTCACAAGACACCCCAGCAGCAGGAAAAACACATATACAGAGACCAGCAAGCGAGAAAAAATCAAATCGGGAAAATTCTAGCCTCAAGCGGTAGTACCACTGTGACGGGCGGTAGTACCGCTGGTCCGAGCGGTAGTACCTTTGAGCGGTAGTACCTCTCCAGGAGCGGTAGTACCTCTCGAGAAAAACAGCAAACGGGATTTTCAGGCTGGAACTTTGAGACTTCGGATTTTTGGCTAAAAAGTAGGTTTGCTCTCAATCTTTTTGATCCAAGGCCTTACTACAACATACTAAATAGTAAGGGGACCTTGGGAAACAAGAGAATCAAACCAAGAAGCAAGAATTTCAGATTATGGGTAAAAATCTGAATTTTTGCACAACCCGAGCCAAAAATCAAATTGCTTCCAAACCTTTGATCCTATGGCCAAGAAACTTTGCAGAAATGTTAGCAATAGCCATAGGACTCTCCAACCCAAATCTCAGGCCATTTCCTCAAGGGAAACACGAAAGGCCACAAAACCCTAGAAAAGGAAAAACAAGAACAGAGGAACTCAAAAATGCAAAACTGGGATTAAAAACTTGTCTCTGGGATTCTAGCTGACCAAATGGTCTAAGATCAGTCTCCCATCACTAAGCAACCCATTTTGCACCTCCACAGCAAGCAAGAACTCGAGAATCAAAAAGTCAAGAAATCCACATAGAAAGCATCGTAGAGAAATGAACAACAGAGAGCCATAAGACTCAAAATCCACCATCTCATATTGATCTAGAGGAAGAGAGATACATGATTGATACAAGAGGAATGATTACATGAGGGTTCTCAACTCACACACTCTCTACTTCCCCATACATGCTTGGATTGATCAAGAACTCTCCATCCTTCTCTCAAGAACACACAGAGAACAATGAAGGGGACAAGCAGGGAGCACACCTCTGCCTCCACCAACAAACATCACCAACTAAAGCCTAAAGCCAAAGCAAACCATCAAAGCCTCTTTTGACTCTAAAATCCTAACTCTCTCTCAAGTGCTCAAGTGGGCATGCAGCCCCTCCACTCCTTTATATAGCCTTGGCTAACGGGTCTCCTCCCCGTTACGCCCGCTAAACCCGAACGGAGCCCGCTCCCGCTTGTGCAGCCTTGCGAATTTCCCGATTCGCCCCTCCTGCACCTTCCGGGAAGCTTCCGCGCTCCTTGCCTCGCACGCCTCGCAACCACCTCGAGTCCACGTCGTCTTCGACACCTCCTGACTGTTCTGACCTCAGCGCCACCTGCGCCTAGTCCAGTCCTCTGTGTCTCACCCCGACTCTGTCTCGACGTCCTGCAGTCACACAGACAAGAACCACGTCAAATAGCACCGCTCGATACATGAAAGCGTAAATAACATCACTTACCATGCCGAAGTCCAAACCTGTCGAAATTATCAGAATATGCATCCTAATCCCATACGACCAAGTTTGACTAAGTCCGATCGAGCCCGACTGCGCCACGCAACGACTCGACTCCGAACCACTCAAACCAAACTCGACTTACCTAAACCAAAGTCAATTACTCATCATACACATGTGGTCACCTCCACATGGTTCATTAGGGGTATGTGGTTGGGCCTAAGTCAGATTAAGGACCGGTCTGTGAGCTACTGTTGCAAAGCCCTAATCGTACTACCACATGGCTGGTATGGGATAACCCTGACTGAATAATTTGTGAAGTCCCAACCTGAGTCAAGTCGTAGGTTGAAAGTGAGCGTGGTTGGTGCCATGTGAAGTCTCACTTGGGCGAGCGTGGTTAAGCCATGAGAAGTCTCGTCTAGGCTAAAGAGGGGGTCCCGGTCTGGTGGATTCCTTACTGGGGTGAAACCTTAGAGTTGGCTCGACCAGGTTGAAGGCTTTGCATTGTAAAGGCCTTGTCACGACTCCTCGGCGCACACCTAAGGAAGTGTGTAAACTGGTGGCAATATGGGATGATCGTGTCTTGTGGGTAAAGTTGTACAACCTCTGCAGAGTGTATAATCTATCCTGGATAGTCGTGCCCACGGTCATGGGCATGCTGAGTAAAAGTTTTTCATGGATTAGATTTTGTTTTTCAAAAATGTTTTTAAAAACCTTATGGATGGATGGAATCCATGAGAGATGAAAACCTTGTGGGTGGATGGAACCCATAAGAGAGATTGGTAACTTGTGGATGGATGGAATCCGAGAGTGTTTGGAAGTGTGTGGATGGATAGAATCCATACGTGATCTTTTGGAAAAGATGGTCCGGGTGGGAAGCCCGTGGATAGGTTGGTGTTTGGTCGGAGCCTGCACTGACGGTATTATTTTCTACTACAATTATTTGTTTTACTTACTGTATTAAATTCAACATTTCAATCTATTTACTGTATTTCATTAAATGTTGTTTTTGTAAACTAACCCTATAAGCCTTCCATTGAAGCCTTTATCATTATGTTGCATTCTCCGTGTGATTTGCGGAGTACAAGTTTGTACTCACCTTGCTCCCTCCCTGCACAGAGGAAGATGTCGTCGACTACGGTGAAGATCAGGATGAGTAGGCCGCGTCTTACAGTCGTTTGCCTGTGGGCAGGCTTGGGCTTCGCTTTTATCAGTTTGCTTCCGCAGTTATTTTTTTTATTTATCTTTGCCAATAGGCGTTGATGTAAGACTTGGCCATAAGGCTGTACCTTTTATTTAATATAATCAGTCATTTGTGCTTGGTCTTTATCTTTGTTGTACTGTGTGCACTAGCTGATCCTGGACTAGTGCGATTTACATAGAGGATCCATGAGTCGTTACTCCGGGTTCCGACACGAGTGTACTTGCCCTGATGCAAGAAGATACCCTTCCGAGTCTGCTTGATTTGGAAGCCAAAAAAGAAGCTCAACTCGCCCATCATGCTCATCTCAAACTCCGAGCTTATGACATCGGAAAACTGGGAAACGAGAGCATGTGAAGAGCCGCCAAAGATGATGTCATCCACATAAATCTGGATGAGCAGAAGATCAGTGCCATACCGGCTGATGAACAAGGTCTTGTCTACTTTACCCATCTCGAAACCATGACTCAACAAATGGGACTTAAGCCTCTCATATCAAGCTCTAGGGGCCTGCTTAAGTCCATACATCGCTTTGGAAAGCTTGAAGACATGGTTTGGGTATTTGGGGTTCTCGAAACCTGGAGGCTGTCTCACATAGACTTCTTCCTCAATAAAGTTGTTGATGAAGGCACTCTTGACATCCATCTGGTAAAGCTTGAAACCCTTAGAAGCTGCAAAGGCAAGTAGGATTCTAATGGCCTCAAGTCTAGCTACAGGGGCAAAGGTCTCCTCAAAATCTAGACCCTCAACCTAGGAGAAGCCCTGAGCTACCAGTCTAGCCTTGTTTCGAATAAACACCCCATCCTCACTTTGCTTGTTCTTGAACACCCACTTGGTCCCAATGACATTGTGACATCGAGGGGGCTCAACAAGCGACCAGACCTTGTTTCTCTCGAAATTCTCTAGCTCTTCACGCATGGCATTAACCCAAGACTCGTTAGAGAGAGCATGACTAACATCCTTGGGCTCAAAGGTGGCAACAAATGCAGAATGGAGACAGAAATGTGACATGCCAGACTTCGAACGAGTAACTCGCTCAAAGAGGTCTCCAATTATCTGCTCGGAAGGATGGGTTTTCTGGATATGTCTAGGAGGTCCAGGATGAGATGAATAAGTGGCCTCTATCTCATGAGCTGATGAGGTAGGGACAAAGCCACTAGCTCCAGAAGAAGCAGAAGACATGGGCTGATCGCCTCGAGGTGCAGTGGAAGAAGGCACCTCAAGGGGTGGATGAAGGACTGGATCGGGTAGACAACCTTCATCTCCATCGTCCTCGTCATCCACAAAGATGGGCTCAGACTGCTCTAAAGAACCTGAGATATCGGGCCTAGTCCCCGGACTGGCCTCGTCGAAGATCACTTCACAGGTCTATACCATTTTACTAGACTCGCAGTTCCAAACCCGATACGCCCGCGAAGAAGTTGAGTAACCTAGAAAGATACCATCACAAGAACGTGACTCGAACTTGTTTAGGTTCCCGGACTTCAGAATAAAACACTTGCAACCAAACACACGAAAATGAGATACACTGGGCTTTCGCCCATATCTCAACTCATAAGAAGTGTGGTGCAAGTGTGCCCGAAGAAAAACTCGATTTGAGACATGGCACGCGGTAGCTATAGCCTCAGCCCCAAACTTCCGCGGTGTAGAGTACTCATCGAGCATCGTCCTAGCTATCTCGACCAAGGTACGGTTCTTCCTCTCCACGACGCCATTCTGCTGTGGGACGTGCGGAGAAGAGAACTGGTGCTCTACACCTGTCTCACCACAGAACCTCTCAAAGTAGGAATTCTTGAACTCCGTGCCATTGTCACTGTGGATCGCTCGTAAGGCACCCGGGAGCTCAACAGAATGCCTACTGAAAAGACCTCAAAAATGTGTAAACGTCTCATCCTTCGAGGCTAAGAAAAACACCCAAGAATACCTCGAGAAGTCATCGACCACGACAAGAACATACTACTTCCCTCCTGCTGACTGCACTCGAGCTGGTCCAACTGTATCCATATGGAGCAGCTGTCCTGGTGCATCGGTCATAGAAACTGTGACCGGAGGGTGAGAAGCAGCAACCATCTTGCCGTGCTGGCATGGAGCGCAAACAAGATCTTTGACCATCTTGAGTTTCGGCAGACCACGAATGAGATCGTGGTCGCTAACTCGGGTCAAATGGTCAAATCCAATATGACCAAGTCTCCTATGCCAGAAAGAAAGGTCGCGGGACTCAGAAGCAACTAAACACCTGAGAGGATCACCAGAAGACTAAAAAAATCAGCACAAAAGATCCTCCCAAAACGAGAAATCCCGCAAACCAGACTACCCGAAGAATCAAGAATTTTGCAAGCGTTTTTCTTAAAGCTCACCTCGAAACCGTCATCGGTAAGCTGAGAGACTGAAAGCAAATTATACTGCAGCTTACTAACCAAAGCAACATCTTTCAGAATGAACGAATCATTAACGCGCACTGTACCTTTGGCGATGACACGCCTAGATGAAGCGTCTCCGAAAGTGATCGCCTCATCACCTGGAGCACGGGCAAGGGAAGAAAACCAACAGGAGTCTCCGGTCATGTGTCTATGAGCCAAACCTTTCCCTTCCCTGCCTGGCGAACCTAAGTCAAACAGAGAGTAAAGTCTCAGTACTGGGGTAAATCAAGAGTGATTTTGGCACCCAATACTGAGTAACACGTCGAGCAGATGAAGTAGTCAAACACGACTGACCTCTATCTACCCTACGCTCTCTGTTGCTCAAAGAAGCAGAAGGTCTACGTGTAGACCTGAAGCTGTTGCTGGGTCCGACTGCTACAGGCGAGCGAGTCAGTGTACCGGCAACACGCTGAACACGCTGCGGGTAGTCATCTCGACCGGGAAAACAAGATCTACCCTCAGAATGGTGGAAGTCACGACCAAGGGGAGCATGAGGACGAAAACCAGAAAACTCGGAAAAACCAAGTCCTCGATGCTGCCCAAACCCATCAGCTGAAACAAACCTAGACCTCGTGCTGGTCATAGGTGCACTCAAGGTCTGGGGCCGACCCTGAATACGCCTAAGAGACTCAACACGGTCTCTACGCGTGATCTTGGCGCGCCTGAAGCATCGATAGATCAGATGTCCATCCTTCTGACAGAAGGTGCAGTGATACTTCACCTTCTGAGAGGTAGAAGTAGCATGATGAGGCTTCGCCTTCTGACAGGCCAAAGCTGCAGGCGGAATCACCTTGCTGTCAGAAATCCCTTGGACAAAGCCCGTAGACTTAAATTAGACTTTCTCGGTCCTGGGCTCAGTCTCGATCACACCTGGTGCTATGGGTCTGAGCACGACAGGTGGATGCTTCCTCATGTCCTCATAGAAATCATATCCTAGACCCTGATTAAATCTGCAAATCTTGGATTGGTCTAGAATAAGATTAAACTTCTTCTTGCCTCCTACAAATCTCTCGAGAGTGTTCATAAGATACTGACACTCCCAAAAGAGAGAGGTGCAAGAAGAGCAGGGGGAAGAAGAGACAGTAGAAGAATAACCAACAGTAGAGGAAAGAATGGCTTGTGCACGCACAGCCGACTCTGAGGGGACAGTCCTACTACTAGCCAGTTGGTTCACGTTGTTATGCGTCTCTACCAAACCCTCATGCTTCTTCCCAACACACACAGTACAAGCAGATGGTTGCTTCTCTAGAAGGTCCTTAGTCAGCTTCACACATTTCTCATCCAATGCAATCAAATTAGATTTTAGTTTGTTACAATTAATGCATGGTGAGCTAACAGGGTCCTTAAAAGCATGTTGAGCCAATTTGTTATTATTGTCAATCATCTCTTGAAACTGTTTGGAAACAGATTCAAGCTCAGCAGTCAATTTGGGACAATTAACACATGAAGCAATAGGCTCAAGAAGAAAAGCTTGTGGTTTAGCAATTTTATGATCTGCCCGTTTTAGGTTCATCTTCAGATTATTGTAATTTTTACAAGACTCGGGCAGATCCAGAAGCATGGTAAAAAGACCTCTAACTGCGTTGTCCTTATCCTCACATGAGGTGCAAGCAATAGTCTCAACAGTAGTACATGAAATAGAAGCAACCCTACTCATCTCAAGTTCAGCTAAGAGACTAAGATTCTCCACCTTAACAATATCAAGCTTGGAGGACAAACTATCATGCGAGGTCCTTAATTTCTCCATATCACCCAACAGAGCAGAGCATGTATCACAATCATCACGGGAGGGAGCAGATGTAAGCGAAGTAAGCTCCCGTGATAGTCTATCTACTTCCTTCTCTAACTCGGTACACCTAGCCCTAGCTCTAGCATGAAATCCACCTAGCTTAAGAAAAGCTTGATTGAGCTGGTCGTAGGAAGGGAATAACTCGTCGGAGTCGGAGTACAGCTCGCTGTCGCTCAGTTCGCCCTCAAGAGCCATGAAGCACATGTCGGAGAAGTCATCGCCGCTCTTGGGGTCTTGGTCACCCGTCCCGTCGTCGTCGCTCCATCCCTCCACCTCGCTGAGGTCGAGGTCGTCGAACGCGATGGAACAGCTTCTTGGCTTTGCCAAAGTCGCAGAACTTCTTCTTTCTTTGGGCATGGACTGGAGGCTTCTTGTTGCGGTTCTTGTCGGTGTAGTCATTCTTGCCCGAACCGCCGTAGTCGTTCTTGCCCTTCTCCAGCTTAGGGCAGTTTGCTCGAATGTGGTTGAGGCCACCACATTCGAAGCAAATCACAGGTCCTCCTCTTGTAAGCATGGGAAAACTTCCGAGCTAGGAGGGCCAACTACTCATCTCCAAGCTGCTCTAACTGATCATCAGTTACGTCACAGAGAGCAGCGAGAGAGAAACCACAAAAAGAATCAAAAGAAAAACCAGAAGCCAAGGTGGGATCGGTGACTAGGGCCATCGACTGTGACTTCAACTTGCGAGAGACAATGTCAATCTCGTAAGTCTTGAGGCGCGACTACAGCGCATCAAGAGTCAAAGTCGAGATGACCGTGGTGTCCTTGATGGTAGTCACCTTCATCTCCCAAACGCGCAAGTCAAGTGCAGCGAGCATATGTCGAGCGTTATCCGAGTCGGGGTATGTGGGACCGACTGCTCGGAGGTTGCTCAGAATCTTGTGAAAACGCGCAAAGCACTCATCAAGGGACTTGCCAACGAGCATTTCAAATTTGTTGTAATCTTGCTTGAACTGGTCCTGTCGCACCATCTTTATTTGGGAGGTGCCGTCATGGTAAGCATCGAGGGTCTCCTAAATATCGAAGGCGAACAAAAGATGAAATATGCGGTCAAACTCGCTACGACTCAGCCCCTGGATTATGATGTTCCTCGCCTTAGCATTTGCCTCAACATCATGCATATTTCCGGCATTGATGTTCTCATTGGCAGGAACAGCAGACCGTACTTTGACCTTATGCCAGATGGCGTAGCCCTGAGCCTGGATGTAGGTCTCCATCCGGCTCTTCCAGAAGGAATAGTCGATCCCATCGAAGACCGGGGGCTTGGTCGAGTACTTGTCCGTCGCCATGGCTCTAGAGACCGGTTAAGATCTATGAAGAAGAGCTAACCGGCTTTGATACCAATTGTTGGACCGAAATGGCGACAGAGGGGGGTGAATGTCGACTTTTAAAAAAACTTGCCCCCCACTAGTACCACAGGAATCTCCTCTCCAATAGCTATGAGAGCTATGAAGCGGAGTCCTAACGATTACTGGAACCTTCCGCTAGGGAGACAAACTGAAAACAAGCAAGAAGCAATCAACCGATCCTTGACGAGAGAAAGGAACCCTCCAGAGAAAATCTCCTTCAATAGCTATGAAAAGCTATAAGGTGAAATACTCTTGCATTCTGGAGCCTTGAGCACACAGAGAAAGAGGCACAGCAAACAGGGAAGCCAAAAGGCCAAAAACTCACTCAAAAATAGCAAGCAGCAGAGGGGCCAGTCAGACCGCACTTAATAGGCCGGTCAGATCGCTGAACTGCCGCCGGTCAGACCGCTTATCCCAAGCCGGTCTGACCGCCACTGAAGGTCCGGTCTGACCGTCGGTATTGAACCGGTCAGGCCGCCCATCGGGATTCAGACAGAGCAGTGGCTGAAATGCAAACAAAAGTAGAGTTTTACAAACTTCAATTACCAGAGCAATTCAGAGTTTCCCCCTTGAACTATTTGGCCAGAAATAGCAGGGACACAACTAAAATAGCCAAATGATCCAAGAGAAACACAAGAGACCCTCTCTACAACAAGAAATTAGGATTTGAGGCAAAAACCCAAAAAGTACAGAGTGCTGCACTCAATCCCAAAATCCTCTCCAAACTCAGAACCTTTGCACATAAGACTTTGCAGAAAAGAAAGCAATAGCCTAGGGACTAGAGAGACCAAATCTCATCCCACCTCAAGAAGGAAATCAAAGGATTACTCCAAACCCTAGAAATGCCAAAAACCTGAAAACTACAGGGAGGAGCACTAAAACCCAAATTTCTCTTCAATCCTTGAATCTTGGCTCATGAGACTTTGGGGATGGCTAATAGATAGCCTCAGGACTTTAGAAGCCAAGTTTCACGCGATCTCATGAAGGGAAATAAGAACAGCACCAAAACCCTAAGAGCAAAAACATGAACAGAGAAACCCAAAATGCCAAATCTAAGATTAAACTGGGTTTTGCTCTTGGGAAAATCGATCAAATGATCTTGAGGCATCATCCCAACATAGAGCAACCCATTTTGGGCCTTCTCAACAAGAAACAACCAGAAAACGAAAATCTCAAAAATCACACATGAGCAAGAACGAAGAACAGAGGCACGAACAGATAAACTTCAGATTTCCATTTCAAATCAAAAGAGGATTACAGAGGAGTGCTGATACGCATGGACATTAGAACAAGGATTGTTTGCATGGATTCACTACTCAATCCCTCTCCTCACCCTCTCACAAGCTCAAGAAACCCACTCACTACATGCTTGGAGGAGGGGATGAACACTCAGAGAAAGCTACGGAGACCACTACCTACTGCCCTCAACCACTAAAGAGCAAAGGCAAAACCAACTCCCAAAGCCTCTTTTGACTCAAGAAAACCCTAACTCACTTTCAAATCCATGAGGGGGCATGCAACCACTCCCTCCTTATATAGCCCTTGGCTAACGGGTCTCCAACCCGTTACGCCCGCCAGATCCAACGGAACCTGCTCCCGCCGGTGCAGCCTTGCGTTTTTACAGAAACGTCCTTCGTGCACCTTCCGGGAAGCTTCCTTGTTCCTTGTCGTCCAAGCCTCGCAACCACCTCGAGTCTCCGCCGTCTTTGACACATCCGACCGTTCTGACCTCGACACCGCCCGTGTCTAGTCCGGTCACCTCGTGTCTCGCCACGACTCCGCCTCGACGTCCTGCAGCCAACACAGACAAGAGACACATCAAATAGCACCGCTCGATACATGTAAGCATAAATGCATTAATGAAATATGTCGGGACCCCGGATTTCCTAACCCGGACTCTCTGTGTATTACAGCATTAGTCCCAGATCAAAGCTAGTGCACACAGTTAAACAGACATGATTACATAACCAACAGTGCTTTATTACAATAGTCGAGAGTACTGACCATCAGGTCTCGTTATTACAATTGAGGTTACAAGACCTCGCACACACGAAACACAGCGGAAGCAAAGATAAATCCAGCGGAGACCCATCAATACGCCACAGGCAATTGACTGGGAAAGCGCGACCTAGAACTCCTGGAACCCTTCGTCGAATCCACCCGCGAAGTAGTCGTAGTCTCCTTCTTGAGCTTCGTATTCCTCTGATTATTATTTTTGAGTGCAGCATGTGAGTACATAAAGTACTTCGCAAGTCTTGGGAAAAATGCAATAGATGCAAGGCTTGACCAAGGAAGGCTATATGGTTCTTTTGCACAAAGCAATGTTTTAATTTCAATTAATAATAATTATTTTTGTAGGCATCAAGTTAATCAAATAAATGTTTTAACAGAACTAACATTTACTTAATAGTGAAGGTTCCATCTACTAACACTAACTAACCAAATACAATTGATCAAGTTTAAAGCTGCGGGTTCCATCCACCCTCTCTGGCTCCAACTGCCAGGATACCCTTCCGAGAGTTCCCTCCACTCTCGGGATACCAAAACTTTGATTTTAAAACCAAAACCAGAAATCTACCATGTGAATGCATTCCTTGCCCGCCCTTGACCGTGGGCACGGCTATTCGAATAGTTTGACACTCTGCAGAGGTTGTACAACTTTACCCCCAAGAGATAAATTATCCTAATAGTCACCACGCTTCCTTTGGCATGAGACCCAGATAAAATATCACAAAGCTTTTACCTCACTCTAGTCTAGCTAGACACCACCCGCTGAGGTTTCACCGCAGAAGGGTTAAATCTGCCCAATCCGAAGCCCCCTCTTGCACCATATGAGTACAGTAAATCCCTGTCCCTCACTGTGAATAACCAATAAATCCCTGGCACCCACTTTCCACTGGTGGCACCTAAACTAGACTATCATGAGTTAATCAGCTAGGTCGTACCCATATAGACTTAGGGTTGTACGGTAGTGCTCAGTCTGGACAAACACAAGCGTCAGTCCTTAACTAACTAGGGTGGAACATACACTTTACAAGATCTCGTGCTTCCTGCACCAACCCAAACCAACCATCCACCCTAATCTAAACCAATTTCCAAATTTTATTTTATTTTAAAGGATTAGTGGCAACTCCAATCACCACTAGACTTTAGAAACACAAGTTATTACAACAATTCATAATTTCCCATTTTCAAGATTTCAAGGGTATTATATAGCATGACTGAGCATTAAACTACCATTCTAATATCCACAAATAATTATGATACTCTCATTATTGAGACAAAGGAAATTCTAGGGTTACAGAGGTACATGGCATTCAAATTCAATTGAGGGCATAACAAGGTTGGATATAACTAATGCCTTAAGATTTGAACTAATGTTTTATGTAAATAGAAATGCACATAATTTAAAATAATTGAAACATTTCAAAATTATAGGTTCAAGATGATCAAAGGAGACTTGCCTTCTTGCACGCTCTCGGGGTCTTCCTGCTGAGGAGTGGAGAGATCTTCGACAACGGTGGAATCTAAGCGCGAAAAAGACGAAGCAAACAAAGCAAATAAATACAAATAAAATCACAAAAATATATATAATATATATACTGGAAGGAAGTTTATGATTTCATACGAATTTAGGAGAAAGATTCAGCGGATTTGGGGTTCACACGAGGGAGAACGAATATCTGGAAGATCGGTTGGGAAAAGAAATTACTGAGAAAATATTTGGAGCAAGAAAAATAGAATGGATATTATGGAGATTTTGCATGATTTGAATTTAAAATTTGAAAGTGCACAAAAAATTTGGAATGGAACTGAGGCTTTGAACATAAACTAGGCATTGGAATTTGAAATTTAAAATTTGAAATATCAAATAAATTTCAAATATTTGAAAGGATGGAAGAAATAGATAGTTTGGAATTTTTGATGAATTTAGAAATTTGAATGGGCTCAAACGGAGTTAAAATGAAGGAGAACGGGCTCCGGGAAGTTTGAAAAGAGAGAAAATGGAAAATGAGAATTTCTGGAATTATTTTTCTACTGAAAAAGATATTTATGACGTCAGCCCTGGGAATTTCTTTTCGGCCGATTTATTTTTGCACTGGAAATGGGGCTGAGGGGCTGACAAGTGGGCCCTTGGTCCATGGACCGAGCCCACGGACCTGTGGGAGTGGTGAGGTGACGGGGTGGGGTTGACTGCGCGCATGTGGCACTGACGCAGCGCCACCTCACCCTACACGTCAGCCCGGCTGGTGACGTGGCTAGGTCGGCCGAGTGGCGCACGGGCACGGCGAGCTCGCCGGCGCTCCGGCGGGCGGCGGCTGGCGTCGAGGGCAGAAACGGGGAGAGGGGCGCACGGGGAGTCTAGTGGTGGGCGCGGTCTTTACCGTCGGCGACCGGAGGCGGCCGGTGGCGTGAAGAGGCGGCGGCGCTGTTCGGGTCACCGGCGAGATCGGCCTTCGGGCGGAGGGCGGCCGAGGTCGAGGGCGGCGCGGCGAAGCCGAAGGTGGCGTCGGCGGGGCTCGGGGAGCAGCGGCGTGCCGGCAATTTCTCACCGGAGGCGAGGCGGCGCCCGGGGAGAGGAGACACGGTGCGGGCGCTCTCGGGTGGCGGAGGAGGAACGGGGAGCGGAGGGGGAAGTGGAGCGAGGAGAGGCGGCGCTCGGGGTGGAATTTATAGGGGCCGGAGAGGGGCGGGGGCGCGCGGATTTGTCGCCGGAGATTTCGGTCGGCAGGGATTGCGGTGAGGGAGAAAAGGAAGGCGTGGCTGCGTAAGGAAGGAGATCGGGGAAGGGGCAAGGATGGAAGGGGCGCGACTTGCGGGGGAAGAAAAGGGGAGGTGGGTGCGCGCGGAAGGAGGCGGGCGGCAGGTTGGGCGGAGGCGAGTGCGGGAGGAGAGAGGAGGCGCTGCCGGAGGTAGGAGGAGGACCCGACAGGTGGGCCCGGGGTGCAGCAAGAGAAAGGGCTCGGGCGGGGCGGATCGGGTGACGCGCGGGAGGTGGCGGCCGATCTGGGCCGTCTGCTTGCGGGCGGTGGGGATGGGCCAAGGCAGGGCATGGGCGAGATCCAGGCCGGCCAGGTGTCACGCGGAGAAGGGGGGCTAGGCGGGATCGACCGGGTGACGTGGGAGGCATCTGGCCGTCCACGTGGTGGCCGGAGGGGAGGGGAGGGATTTGATTTTTATTTTTGAATTCCAGATTTTCAGAAAAGCCTAGAAAATTCAAATAAGCTCAGAAAAATATGAAAATACTTCCAAACATTCCAGGAAACCAAATAAAAGCCAAATAACTCCAAATAATTAATTTGAATTAGGATTTTTATAGAAATTCAAAATATCTTTTTATTTAACAATATTTTTAGGTTTTACTTAAAATACTTTTCAAATCCAGTTTTTTTTCAAAAACAGAAATTCAGGGCAAATACAAATAAAACTCAAATACTTTAAAATAATTAATTTGAATTTAAATTTTTCAGAAATCAAATTTTTGGGATGTTACAAAATAGCCCAAACCTGACAAGTCGATATAATGTGCATCCCAACCATTTTTACCAGGTTTGACCAAGTCCGACCGAGCCCGATTGCACCACGCAACGTCAAGGTCCGAACCAACCTAATCAAACTCGACTTTCCTAAACCGATGTCAATTACTCATCATACACACGGGATGACCTCCACATGGTCTCTCACTTTAGCATCTCACCCATATGGGGTTGCCCCCACACACAGTGGGCCCATATGTTGTGTGGGATGTCCACCCCAGAGTAGTGCAGATGGACTCTACTCTCCTTGAACGCTAGTCTAGGCAATGTCACCTTTTCTCGGTGTCCCATTCCAACCGGATTTTTATTATCCGCTAACACCAGTCTTCTGTGAGATGACTATAGGGTCTAGTAAATTATTTAGTCCAGCCTATATTTTGCCAGCTTGTGGTAGTACTGTTTTACATGGAGAGGTCATCACAATCCACAAACCACAGATTCTTGTGCTACCTCCACACCCACCACGCTTACCACTCGTCGAGATAGGTATAATAGGTTTTTAGGGTTGTGAGAAGCATAAAATAAGTTATTCAAAATATTCAGCCACGTATATCCTGTGACTGCCCTAAAATAAGTTCTTATGTTTTAAAGATTGATGATCTGGGCAACTAGTGCCCTGGACTTGATATGACTAGCATAGCATTTTAATATGACCTGTAACTAGTAAAGTTATCATTAACATCTAAGGTGAAAATGGTCCAGTGATTCAAGTGTCAAGGAATGGCATATTAAAATTAATACATCAAGTGGGCATGTAACTACCTTAAGCTTGGACATATATTTGCATAATAAATTAGGCATGCAAGTTGATAAGTTAAAGGAACATAAATTTTGCATAAAATATAGGATCAACATGATCAAAGTGATGACTTGCCTTGCTTGGTTTACCACGGCCTTGATTTATCTAATTCAAAGCCTTCTCAGTCAGTGATTTTAAATTCTTGGTCTTCGCTTTTACCCAAGTCTGGATCCTATTCGAATTTGTCGCCTCGTCGAGTCTTCAGATTCTAATATGCGGCAAATGAATGAAAGAAACCAAATAAATCCAAATACTTTAAATGCCCAATTAAATTTAAATTATAAACTTATTATGGTTTGAGAATAGAAAGATGATTCAAGTTAGTGTGCAGTACACACCGCGGTAGATGAGTTGAGCAAAAGAATGAAATGTTTGAGTGGCTTTACCATGAGGGAAAATTGGGATGAGGAGGGATCAGAGGTGAAAAAGTATCCATAGGAATTATCCACTTTGGAAAACAAAGTGGCCGAATATAGCTGATCGGGGAAAGGCAAGGTTGATCTTTTATGTGATGACTTTTTATTTTTTATTGATTTATATTTATCAAGGAAGTTCTATGAGTCAGAGAAGATAGGTGTTATGGATATATGGGAGAGATTATCGGAGATATTGGGTATTATTTGCTGAGTGGTAGGATTTAGTGACTTTAGGGTACATGTTTTACATAAGATGAGTATAATTTTAATTACTTGATGTAACTTGATATTTCTAGATGCAATGCTTATCTGGGATTGCAACTACCAATTTAAGGAACCATTCTTTTCCTTAATAATTTAATTAAAGTATGTAGTTAATCATTTAACCATTTATTGTTATGGACAAGGTTGATTATTTTTATTGTTCAACCAATTTATTATTAATGGTCTGCCCTTTATTGGATGGGTAAGTTATGAATTGTCAGGGTTTTCTCAATAAGGTTGCCCTTGCATTATTAATTAGTCTCAACCATTAAATTTAAATCCTGAGATAATGATTGGAGATTTGGATGTGAGACCAAGATTAATAATTGCTCTTTCTTGTTCAAGAATTTTTAATCATAAACACCCTTTATTTTAAATCTTAGTATTTTAAGATTAATGTTGAAGCCTTTATTACGATTAGTTTAGGCACTTTTGAAAAGTCATTTTTCATGATTTTAGGGATGAGCAATTTAGGGTTAATATTTTATGTGGCAAAATCTTGTTATACCAATTATCTTTAATCTCTTTAACATATTTAGATCTAGAGATAAAGGCATGGAGTAATATTTAGACTATTTGATCTTTCGGTAGGATGTGATATTAGTATTTGATTTGTTTGAAAGTAGAATTTGAGAGTATTGAAATTATCTTTATAAGGCTTCAAGCATGCATCTTTAGTTATTAGAATTAAATTTCTAGCACTTTTGATTTATAAAAGAAAAGCCTTTAATTAGTTTCACATATTAGATTTTAACATCAACACCCATTTAATCCATGTCGATTTCTTGTCATCTGAAAATAGATCATGTATATTTTGTTTTAGTTTTACATGAGGGTTAATGTATTAATCTCAATTGGCATATAATTAACCAATATTAAGTTTTTAATTTAATTGCATAAATCTTTTCATTATGAATTCATAAGTAATTTCTTATTCTTATTATTATTCACAATTTATTTTTTTTGTATGCATGAATATTTCTCACACAAGAATTGATCATTTAGCCAAAAGGGTGAATGTTTTGCAATTTTCTCTAGTTGGGCCCACTTGACAGAAGAGACAGAGACACAGATGAGGAAGGCCGTCTTCTCAGTTGAGGCAGAGTCGAAACAGAGGAAGGAAGGTGCTAGGGCATGGCAGCAGCAGTGCCGGCGGGGAATGGTCGGGGAGGCGACGACGACTGGCAAAATGGATTGCTTAGGTGACGAGGAGGCTCAGGGTGGCAGCGGCTTCGGCCGGGGTGGTGCCCAGACAAGCTGGTGATGGCTCTAGGCGGTGGACGGTGAGGGGGAAATGGGGCGCTAATGACCGAAAGAGAGATGGAAGGAGGTGGGGCGCGTATGAGTATGAGTAGGGTTCCAGGAGCTCACCTGAGCGGTTGAATTGACCGGAGGGAGACCGAAGTGAGCTGGCAGCAAGCACGGGCAGTGGTGTGGGGAGGCTCACGTGGAGGGGCCGCACCAGCGGGGAAGGGCGTCGGCTAGCCGTTGGGGGAGCTCCGGGGCACCGATGGGCTGCTCTCATTGCGCAGAATTAGGCTGGGGCCGACCGAGCGGGAGACGGCGGCGGAAATGGCGGTGGCTGACCAGAAGCGAAGACGGAAAGGGCGCAGCGTGCTCAGGCAATGATTCTCCAATTAATCGAGAGGGGAGGCAGTAGACGTCCAGGGGCGCGTCGTGATGCGGTCAATTTGTGGAAGGGATGGCCGGAGTGACGGAATGACACGAAGTGGTGGTGGCTAGCGCGAGTGCAGATTGCTCGAGCGAGCTTGGTTTGAGGGAGGAGAAGGAGGAGCAAGGGAAGGCACCGGGAGGCTCAAGCCTTCTTATAGGCGAGGGCGAGGCAGTTGAGCGCCATTGAAGACGGAGTAACATGGAGTAATGCCGGGTATGGGCGCGAGTAACGCCGGGGCATGGGCAGCGGCATTGAAGGCGGAGCAAAGCATAGGGGAATGGCGATGGGGTAGGCCGGTGATAGGTGTGACATCTAGGCGTACGGAGGTGAGGCCGGGGCGGTTGTAGCCGGTGGGCGTGTGACGATGGGCTGTCGGCCTGGGCGGCGGCGCCAGGAACGGAGAAAGGAGGAGGAAGAAATGGAGCAAGGAGAAATACGAAGGCGGTTGGGCCAGCGGCCAGGAGAAAAGAAGAAGCGGGCCTGGTGGAAGAAGCAGGGGAGATAAAGAAAATGAGCCGGCCTAAGAGGAATTTTGGGAATTTTAAGAATTTCCGAATTTTGGGTTTCAGATTTAAATTTGTAATTAGGTTTTGAATTTGAAAACTTGGGTCAAATTTTTGGATTCGACAATTTAATTTTAAGATTGACAAGTTTTGAGAGAAAATTTTTAAATTTCAGAATTTGTGTTTCCGGATATGAAAATTGGAAAGAAAGGTTTTATATTGGTTTCAGTTTTAATTCTTGGTTTTGGATATCCGGATTTCAAATTTTTTAGATTTTGAATTTGAGACTTCCCATGAAATTTGGAATTTCTTAATTTGATTTTTAGTCTTGGTTCTTGATTCCAAGGTTTGGATTTTTATTAATTGAGTTTTTTGGGCAAGAAAGCAAATTAAGAAATTCGAATAACGGCAAAATTTTTTGAGATACACTGGAAAAACGATTAAAGATTTTATAATTTTTGAAATTACAATATTTCCCTTTTTAGGATGTTACAGAGGCGGAGATGTCCTAAAGGATGCAAGATCTTCTAGATCAATTCCGTATTCACTCGTAGGAAAATCACCATAGTTTTCCATGGAGAAATGTGAAAATATGCAAAATGTAATAGAAAATCAAACTATTACCTATTTTATATCACAATAAAGAAAAATAAGAACAATATAAGTACATGAAAATTAGTATTGTTACCTCTTTCCTTGATTGTATGCCGGATTTTGAATTTTTGGATTTTTGGCAAAATTATTTCAAATTTTGCCAAATTATCACAAAGTGTTTCAAAAATTTCACAAGAGAATGAGAAGATATTGCTGGTTTGAGCGTGGATAAATGAGGAGAGGTATGCTGCCTATTTATAGAAAAATTTGAGATTTTTTGAATTTTATTGTATTTTTAAAATCATAAAAGACCACAAAACAGTTATAAATTTTACAAAATGGGATGTGCCCATCGTACCATGGCCAGGCTAAATGTGCCTAAGTCACATTTTTGTATCTAATGAGCTGTGCTTACAGGCTATGCATACCAAACAGGCTAACCGTGCCAACAGACCAAACATGTCAGGTAGATCGTACCGTGTCATGTCTGGACACACCACTACACGTGGTGTGCTGTGTCGGCACGGTAGACCAAGGCATATAGCCTAAATATGACCCATGATTCTATACTTACATACTGATCTTGTACCATGCCGTAAGTAGTATATACGTAATCGAACTGTAGACCAGTCCGCTAGACACACCACTAGCGGGCAGCACGGGGATCCAAACCTCTAGAAGTGTCGAATATTGAATTTTCCCAATTGGTAATGGACAGCTGGACAAGGTGGCCAGACAGTGTATAGTGCGAATGCGAGCAATGAAAGTGTGGAAGTCCCCGACCCTGTGACACTTCCCCACCTAAACCCCCCACCCCCACGCTAGCCACCGCGTCTCCCCCGTCCGCAAACCCTAACCCCATGTCATCGCCGCCGCCGGCGGCGGCGGAGGCCGAGGGCGAGAGCCGCGACTGGGCGGAGATGCCGTCGGACGCGCTCGCGGCGGTGTTCGCGAAGCTGGACGTGGCCGACCTTCTGACAGGGGCCGGGCTGGTGTGCCGCGCGTGGCGCCGGCTCGCGGCGACTGATCCCACGCTGTGGCGCCGCGTGGACATGAACCACCAGGGCGACCTCCTGGAGACCGAGGAGGCCGAGGCCATGGCGCGCGCCGCCATCGACCGCGCAGCCGGCACCATGGAGGCCTTCTGGGCCGACACCTTCGTCACGGACGGCCTCCTACGCTACATCTCCGAGAGGTCTCAGCTGCTTTTCCCTTTTCTATTACATTTCCGTTTCTTGCATGATGAATGATGGCACATGTTTTCGTTAATTTACGGCTCACTCTGCGATGTGTGCCATTACAACCAATCTGTGATGTTAGTGAAATATACGATTTCCCTTAGGTTGGATCGAGAGGAGAAAGTTGATCTTCTTATGGATATATGCTATGTTCTTAATTTTAAATAGATCCGCGACATAGGGTTACTGTTTTTTCTTTGGAAAATGGAAATGGACCTTTCTGCTGTCAAGTTTGACAACCATTTTGCATCGTATTGTGTTTGCATGGAATTTCCAGTCATGTTTCTCTGTTTGAACCTCATATTTAATTTATTGCACATTTGATGTGAGCCATTGATTTGTGATGAAATTGGAATTATTTTAACAAGTGGAGAGCTAGAGGAATTCACTGATAGAAATGAGCTTGTTGTACTGAACCTTCCTCAATTTGTAGAAGTGGTAATTATTTATTCTTATAAAAGATTAGGGATTAGTTATGTTAGGATCAAATGACATCTGAGTGTGGGTGAATCAGCCCAAGATCAGTTTGAGATATCTAAAAATCCTTTCACTTCCAAAAGGAAAAAAAACTACTGAGCTTAATGTTCTTTTCCTGATAATCCTGTTTTAGCACCAACAAAACAAATCAATCTTAGTGACCAAATAAGGTTAGATGGAATAAAATAAATTCTTAAAGGTAAAACGCTTGGAACACATTGCTTGGATCTCTAGTCCTGCATCTTTGTCTGACTCCATGGACCTAGCTAGATTGTCTAGCTTGTAGATTTGGACAGATTGTGAGGCAACTGCACGCAAGTCCTTACGAATTTTGAAATCATAGACATAATCACTGTCAATGGCACCACACTTGATCCCTTAGAACTTTCTAATAACACAGCCTGCACATCTTTATCTGTAGTTGAGGTTTGTTATCCGGGAGGGAATTGACATGTTCCTCCTTAGGGGTGAAACCGGATCGGATAGTGCTCAAACCATATTTGCATCTATATTTTTTTTCTTGGATTTGAATACGAATCGAACAAATGCTGGATACGAATACGGACCGGACAAATGTCGGATACGAATTTGAATCGAATATCTACTCAATTCGGTCGGATCTAGATATCCTCATAACTTAGGTAGTGTAAAGACATTAATGTCATTTTATCCTCATACAATCACGCTTAATCATTTTAATTCATTTACTTCACCTAAAGAAACACGAATTTTTTTCTCGAACAACGCAGGAGAGCTGCGTGTCATTTCATTAAAAAACGGAGAGACAAGAGTCTACTCCAAGTACAACACCCAACACTTACAACCAAGAAAAACTAACACCCCAGCACACATCAAGCCTGTGTGCAAAGCAGCTGAAGAAACATCTCATTAAGAGCAGAGGCTCCAGCCATGCACCACAAATCACTCTCATTAGCCACAGCTTGTAGAACCAAAAGGACATTTGGAGGAGCTCCTTCGAACACACAAGCATTACGATGCTTCCAAATTTCCCAAGCGACCAAGATGATTAAAGAATTCAGCCTTTTTCTCATTTTTTTTATCAAACCCCTTGATTGCTTGGCACCACCAATTGGAAAATCGAGACTCTCCAGGCTGAGGAGCAAAAGTTAGTAAACCCAGTCTGCTCAAGATCAGAGCCCAGACCTGTCGAGAGAAGACGCAAGATACAAGGATATGCTGAATTGACTCCTCTGCTTGATCACATAAGGGGCAAGCTGAAGGGTGGGGTAACCCACGTTTAGCCAGCCGATCAGCTGTCCAACAACGGTTGTTGATGGCTAGCCAAATAAAAAATTTGCACTTTAAAGGAGCCCAACTCCTCCAGATCCTTTTCCAGGGAGAAAATTTGATCGTTCCCAGGAAAAAAGCAGCATAGGCTGACTTGCTGGAATAGATGCCGGATTGTGTCAACTTCCAACGAAATTGATCAGGAGTATCTTGCTGCAAAATTACCCCATCCACCAAATCCCAGATCAGCAAATATTCCACCAAGACCTGAACAGAAAGAGCGCCTCTGATGTCCTTCACCCATCCACGATTGTTGAGGGCCTGCGCAACTGTCCTAGTTTTTATTGATCTCTTAGGAACCAAACTGTACAGGTTTGGGGCAAGTTCAGCCATATTCTTTCCTTGTAACCAACGATCCTTCCAGAATTTAATAGATTCTCCGCTGCCCAAAATGCAGATAACAGCCACGTCAAAAAGGGCTCGGGCATTCCACAGAACTTGGATAGGTAATCCAGCCCAAGGTCGCGAATCGCCTAATTTTTCAGCCCACAACCACCTGATACGCAGAGCCCACCTCAATGTTTCGAGCTTATGAATGCCCAGGCCGCCGTACTGCAAAGGGCATTGAACTTTTTCCCAAGAAACTAAGCAATTTCCACCGTTGGCCTGCTCTTGACCTTTCCAAAGAAACCCTCTTCGCTTTTTGTCAATTGCTTTAAACACCTATTTTGGCAAATCCAACGCAATCAAGTGATGGATGGTAGTGGCTGTCAACACAGCACGTACCATGATTAATCTTCCAGCCCTGTTCATGAGAGAAGCTTTCCAACCCGGAAGATGATCAGCAACCTTATCAACTAGTGGTAACAGATCAGACTTTGTAGGTTTATGAATTGTGAGCGGTAGGCCATGGTAAGTGCAAGGGAAATCTTTCACATCACATGACAGAGTACTGGAGGTGAGAGCTAATTCCTCCTCGGAACAATGAATGGGTGTCACTGAACTTTTTGTCATGTTAGTCTTGAGACCCGAGGCATGACCAAAAATTTCCAGCGCTAGCACGATAGTATGGAGATCAACACTCGAAGGCCGAAGGAACACTATTGCATCATCTGCATAGAAAGAAACCCTGTGCTTGACACCTTGGACAGCAAGTGGTTGCAGCAGATTCAAATCAGCAGCATGGTTCACCAGGGAGCTAAGAACGTCCATAACAAGGATAAACAACATTGGGGATAAAGGATCTCCCTGACGAAGTCCTCGGAGATGAGATATTGAATCCCCAGGCTCACCATTCAAAAGAATCCGCGTCGAGGAGGTAGATAACAGGAGACATATGAGATTCCTCCAGCGCCGACCAAAACCCATGTGTTGTAATACTTCCAACAAGAAAGCCCAAGATACTGAGTCAAAAGCCTTAGAAATGTCCAACTTTAGGAGGATGTGTGGCTCCTTTTTGTGCAGACTCCTTGCCATTTGCTGAACAAACAAGAAATTATCGTGAATATTCCTTCCTCTCACAAAAGCACTTTGATTTGTAGAAACCAAACTGGGCAACAGAGGAGCTAAACGGTTGGCCATGATTTTTGTCACCAACTTCGCAAAGCTGTGAACAAGGCTAATCGGTCTGTAGTCCTTAACTTCCATGGCATCCGCTTTTTTGGGTAACAGAGTTATGAAAGCTGTGTTGAGGAGTTTAAATCTGAAAACATGACCACGCTCAATAGCTGAAAGAGCCTGCATCTCATCCCCTTTTATAAAATCCCAACAAGACATATAAAAACGCCCCGTGAACCCATCTGGCCCTGGGGCTTTGTCCAGTGGTATATCTTTGATAGTTGCCCAAACTTCCTCTTCCGTGAAAGGCTCATCAAGGGACGCCAGATCATGTTGCTGCATATGGAGGGCAGCAAGGTCTATGGTATAGTTCCTGTCTACAGCCGAACCTAGCAGTTTGACATAGAAATCTAGAACAGCATCCTGTTTGTCCACTTGAGATGTGATAATCTGATCCCCAGCCTGAATCTTAGCTACAAAATTTTTCCTTTTCCGGAATCGAGCATGCTGGTGAAAGAAGGAAGTATTAGCATCTCCTTCCCGAAGATACAACACTCTTGATCGCAAGCGGGCAATGGTGCGTTCAAGAGAAGCTAGACCAAGACAGTGGAGTTTAAGCTTTTTCCGCAGCCACTCCTCCCCATGAGAGAGCTCCCGACTATCCCTTGCAATCTCAATCCGATGTAGGATCTCTTTGGCCATGCTCAACTGCAGTTTTATGTTCCCAACTTTCCGCTGACTCCACTTCTGTAGCCCCTTACTGAGTCTTTGAAGCTTGAGGAAGAAACGTTCAACCGCACAGAGAGACTCCACGGGAGCATTCCAGCATTGCTGAACAGCATCCATGAATCCTGGGAGTTTAGGCCAGAAGCTCTCAAAATGGAAGCGCCTCTTACCACGAGTACTAACTTTCAAACCAAGAATGAGCGGACAATGATCTGAGACCACAGATGCAGTACTTTGCAAAACAGAATCAGGAAAGATCTCTTCCCAATCGACACAACAAAAAGCTCGGTCCAGCCTAACAAGTGTAGGAGAGGACCTCTCATTTGACCAAGTATACTTGCGGCCTAGCAGAGGAATCTCCTTGCATTCAGTATCATCGAGGAAACGCCTAAAACTCCCCATCATTGCTCTATCAAGATTGGCATTATTTTTATCAGAAGCTTGATAAATCAAGTTAAAATCACCGGCACAGAGCCAAGGGCCAGCACAAACGCTGCGGACATCACGGAGTTCTTGCAAGAAAAGGATTTTAGCTTCATCCTCCTGTGGTCCATACACGCCAGTGAACCACCAGTTACGACCTTCCTGTTCGAAGAATTGGACAGAGACAGAGTAGGTGTCAACACATGAGGCTAATGCTTGACAAGAGGCACTCTTCCAAGCGATCAGTACCCCTCCACGTGTGCCATTGGCTGGCAAAGCAATAAACTTGTCAAAAGCTGAACCAAAAACTGAAAGAAAAAGTCGTTGGCTCATAACAGCGACTTTGGTCTCTTGTAGGCATACAATCTCTGCATTTGAGGAGAGGATCACATCCCTAACAGAATTCCGCCGATCCCTGCTATTAAGGCCACGCGCATTCCAGATCAAGATAGAGGTCGGATTCATTGGAAGAAGAGAAAGAACGACCCAAACACACGAATCAGCAGCAAGCCAGCGCCGTCAAAGGAAGAGCCTGAACACTGTCACCTACGCTCCATCCAAAAATAGCAGCTAATGCTGCCACATGTGTATCAGACAACTTATTCTCAAAGAGCTTGGCATAGTTGTCCTGCGCCTCCTTACAAATCTTATCACTCTGCGATAGCCCAAGGCTTCGAACCACACGCCTTTGCGCCTCCGACACCATGGGCCCTGGGGAGTAGGGGCTGACACCCGCGATGCGCCTACTTCGCCGAGGAACAGAGCCAGGTGGAGGAGCCTTCTTACGTCTCTTATGAATAACAGGCCGTGGCAAAATTTTGTCCACGGGCCTGGTGTCATGGTTGGGATTCCATATACACGGCGCCGTGCGGCAACAGCTACGGCGGACGGTTCCAACCGAGATACCAGTACGAATTAGAATCCAAATATTATCTTCTATTCTCAGTATTGCTTTCCAATTAGTTAGCATATCTGTAACAGATTAGGTTTGCTGGTAAGTCTCTATTTAAGAGGCACGTGAGATCAATAAAGGATAAGAAAGGAACAACTCTCATATCTCATCTCCTATTCTCTACTCTCATCTCCGTTCTCTGTATACGTCCGGCAACAACGGCGGGACGCCAGCCTTCTTCACGTCCAGCGCCTCCCCATCCATATTACCTTCGATCGGTTGCGCGGGCACGTGACATCTTGGTATCAGAGCCCATGTCGACGGAAGAAGCGAATGCGCCGGATGCCATGGCGCAGATGCAGCAGGATATGGCTGCAATCCTTGCAAATTTCGCCACGCTTGCGTCCAAAAAGGATGTTGCGGATCTTAGCCGCGCGGTGGCAGTGACTACGGCCAGAGTGGCCGCCTTGGAGCAGATGCAGACAGCGACAGAAGATTCCACGTCGTCCGGCATGCATGGAGGAGCACCGCGGCTTGGTGGTTCGGGGATATTGGTGTCCCCCGAGACACTCGGCCGTCCGCCGGTCAGTTCAGCCGCGACAGCGGCGCCACGCTACTACAAACTGGAGTTCCCTAAGTACGACGGCAAGGAGGATCCATTGAATTGGCTCAATCATTGCGAACAATTTTTTCGAGGCCAGAAGACGGACAACAGTGATCGGGTGTGGTTGGCAACATACCACCTCACGGGAGCGGCGCAAGAGTGGTATTACCATTATGAGTGCACCCGCGGTGCACCATCGTGGGATACTTTCAAGGAGATGTGCCATGTGCGTTTTGGGCCGCCAATCCGCAGTAACCCGTTGGGCGAATTGAAGCGGTTGACACAAACCGGCTCGGTGGAAGCATACCAAGAGAAGTTCCTAGCCTTGCTTGGTCGTGCCGATCCTCTACACGAACGACAGCAAACGCAGCTGTTCACGGCGGGCCTCCAAGAAGAAATCCGTCTCGACGTGGAGATCCAACAAACTGATGACTTGCAGCTTGCAATGAGCCTTGCTCGGGCTTATGAGAAGAAGCTCAAGGCGGTGTCGACAACACGCGCTCCTTTTCGACCGGCACCTAGGGTCCCCACATTCTCGTCGACCACTACGTCGCCGGCACCTGGGCATGCGGCGGTGGCCACTTCGGTTGCGGCGCCGGAAGCGCGGCAATTTCGGCGTTTGTCTCCAGCGGAGTTGGCCGAGCGACGTCGACAGGGGTTGTGCTATAATTGCGACGAGAAATTTGCCCGTGGGCATCGCTGTGCCAAGCTGTTCTACATCGACTATGACGACTCGGCGGCCGATGATGACGGCTGGGAGCCCTCCGACGATCCAGGGGAACCGCGTATCTCATTGAACGCGCTTTCTGGTTTTGGGGGCGCAAGTACCATGCAGCTGGCCGTACACATCGCCGGGCATGCCGTGATCGCCTTGATCGATTCCGGATCGACACACAACTTTATCAATCAAAGCCTCGTCCACCGTCTTCAACTACCACTTGCACCAGTCAAGTCGGGCCTCCGTGTCCTGGTGGCCAATGGCGATCGGCTCTCCAGCACAGGTGTATGTCAGGCCTTGCGTCTCGCAATTGCTGACGAAAAATTTGCAGTGGATTGCTTCGCGCTTAACTTGGGTTCATTCGACGTCATTCTGGGCACCCAATGGCTCCGCACCCTCGGTCCTATTCTCTGGGATTTTGACCGCCTTCACATGACCATATGGCGCCACGGACGGGAGGTCGTATTGCCGGGGGTTGCGAGCTCACGACCGGCGGCGCTTACGGCAGTCACACCCGAAGACCTACTCCAACATCTCCTGCGTGAGTTTGATGATCTTTTCAGGGAGCCGAGCGGCCTGCCTCCCCCACGTATTCACGATCATCGGATACACCTCAAGCCGGACACGGGGGCAGTAGCAGTTCGGCCATACCGTTACCCGCAACTTCAGAAGGACGAACTCGAGAAGCAGTGTGCGACTATGCTGGCACAAGGGATTATCAGACCCAGTACATCGCCGTACTCCTCTCCGGTCCTGTTGGTGCGCAAGCAGGATGGGTCGTGGCGGTTTTGTGTAGATTACCGCGCCCTAAATGCCGTTACCAGTAAAGACAAGTTTCCCATTCCGGTCGTTGAGGAGTTATTGGACGAGTTGCGGGGCGCTTGTTTCTTCACCAAGCTGGATCTCCGCTCCGGCTATCACCAAGTTCGCATGCATCCGGCTGACGTACACAAGACTGCGTTCCGCACTCATCAGGGTCACTTCGAGTTTTTGGTGATGCCGTTCGGGTTAACCAATGCGCCGGCCACTTTCCAAGCCCTAATGAACACGGTGCTCGCTCCCTTTCTCCGTCAATTTGTACTCGTCTTTTTTGACGATATTTTGATCTACAGCCATTCATGGTCCGAGCACCTCCATCATGTCCGCGCCGTCCTGACCGCCATCCGTGCCAATCATTTAGTGTTGAAGAAATCCAAGTGCACATTTGCGGCGCCTTCGGTCACCTACCTCGGCCACGTGGTGTCCGCTGCCGGCGTCGCTATGGACAAACAAAAAGTAGCGGCCGTTGAAGATTGGCCACAACCGCGCTCGGTACGCGCGGTCCGCGGTTTTTTGGGCCTCGCCGGTTACTACCGCAAGTTCATCAGGAATTACGGGGCATTGGCGGCACCCCTCACCGCTCTACTCAAACGGGATGCTTTCTGCTGGACTGATCAAGCGACATCGGCCTTTTCGGCCCTGAAGCATGCCCTGTCCACAGCACCGGTGTTACAGCTTCCCGATTTCAACCGCACCTTCGTGGTCGAATGCGATGCGTCGGGATCGGGTTTGGGCGCCGTGTTACATCAAGATGGTAGTCCACTGGCGTTCTTCAGCAGACCGTTTCCACCTTGTTATGCCGGGCTCGCCGCTTATGAACGCGAGCTAATTGGGTTGGTGCAGGCCGTGCGTCACTGGCGCGCATATCTTTGGGGCCGCCCTTTCCTTGTTCGAACTGATCATTATTCTCTCAAATTTTTGTTAGACCAGCGATTATCCACCATTCCGCAGCATCGGTGGGTTAGCAAGTTAATGGGTTTTGACTTCGCGGTGGAGTTCCGTCCAGGACGGGCGAACACGGTGGCCGACGCGCTCTTGCGTCGCGCGGAGGCGGACGGGCCGTCCTTGGCCTCGCTGACCGCTTCTACCTTCGACATCTTCGACAGGCTGCGCCAGGAAGTGGCGACGGATCCGACCCTACAACACCTTCATGACGCTATACTCCGCGGTGACAAGGAGCCGGCTTGGTCCGTGGTGGACGGGTTGATCACCATGGAGCGCAGGGTGTTCATTCCGACGTCGTCACCAAGTCTTCCTGCACTCTTGGCCGCAGCTCATATCGGTCATGAAGGCGTGCAACGCACGTTACAGCGCCTGCGTGCAGATTTTCATGTCCCGGGCGCTCGTCAGCTGGTCCAGTCATACGTGCGGGACTGCGCCGTATGCCAACGCAATAAATCAGAACACCTACACCCAGCAGGTCTACTACAACCTTTGCCGGTTCCAAGTCACGTATGGATGGACATTGCCATGGATTTTGTCGAGGGCCTTCCGCGTGTACACGGCAAGTAGGTCATCATGACGGTCGTGGATCGCTTCTCCAAATATGCACACTTCATTCCCCTCGGCCACCCGTACTCAGCGACATCTGTGGCTGCAGCTTTCTTCGACAATATTGTGCGTCTTCACGGCATTCCAAGCTCAATCGTAAGCGACCGTGACACAGTATTCACCAGTTCTTTTTGGCGGGAGCTTTTTCGTCTATCTGGGGTGCAACTCAATTTTACTTCCGCTTTCCACCGCCAAAGTGACGGGCAGTCAGAAGCGGCCAATAAGGTGATTATCATGTATCTTCGCTGTTTGACGAGTGACAGACCTCGCTTATGGCTGCGTTGGCTTCCATGGGCGGAGTATTGTTTCAATACCGCCTATCAGTCCTCTCTCCGGACAACGCCGTTTCAGGTGGTGTAGTCCGCCTCCTCCGTCGCTTCGTTCCTATGATAAGGGCGAGGCGCGGGTACCGGCGGTGGAGCAAGCCTTGCTGGATCGCGATGATTTTCTCCTTGCCACTCGGGAACATCTCCTTCAAGCTCAAGAATATGCCAAGCGCTTTTATGATGCTAAGCACTGGGATGTTTCGTTCGGCGTCGGCGATTGGGTGTGGATTCGGCTCTTGCATAGGCCGGCGACTTCTGTTCCAGGACACAGCAAAGGGAAGCTGGCTCCAAGGTATTATGGTCCTTATAAGGTGTTAGAGCGCATCGGTGATGTTGCATATCGGGTGGAATTACCGCCGGGCGCTCGCATTCATGATGTATTCCACGTCGGAACATTGAAGCTTTTTCGTGGTGAACCTCCAGTAGCGCCCCCTTCATTGCCGGTTCTTCTTAATGGACGGGTGCTGCCGTCGCCAGAGAAGGCAATTCGCGGCCGTATTGCTCGGGGCGTCCGGCAAATTCTGGTGCAGTGGACGGGTCAATCACCAACAGACGTCACGTGGGAGAATGAGGCAGATTTTCATCGCAGTTACCCACAATTCCAGCTCGAGGACGAGCTGTTTCCGAAGGACGGGAGAGATGTCATGGTTGGGATTCCATATACACGGCGCCGTGCGGCAACAGCTACGGCGGACGGTTCCAACCGAGATACCAGTAAGAATTAGAATCCAAATATTATCTTCTATTCTCAGTATTGCTTTCCAATTAGTTAGCATATCTGTAACAGATTAGGTTTGCTGGTAAGTCTCTATTTAAGAGGCACGTGAGATCAATAAAGGATAAGAAAGGAACAACTCTCATATCTCATCTCCTATTCTCTACTCTCATCTCCGTTCTCTGTATACGTCCGGCAACAACGGCGGGACGCCAGCCTTCTTCACGTCCAGCGCCTCCCCATCCATATTACCTTCGATCGGTTGCGCGGGCACGTGACACCTGGTGACTTGATCTTGTAGCTGAAGTTGCTGGTTTGTTGGAGGAGCAGGGATAACAGCGCCAGATGATGTCGAGGAAGGAGCACTTTTGCGGCGACGCTGCCGGGAGTACACACGGAGCGGGTGAGACTACGTGTGACTCGACCAGAGCACCATCAAGCACGAGAGGCTCCAAATCAGGAGGCGCAAGAACAGCAGTAGCAGCCTGAGTATGAGATTGAACTGGTTCCACAGAAACAGGGTCGTGCTGCTGAGATGAAGGGCCATCATCTTCCGGTCCGGCCCCTTCTGGACAAAAATCCGACTCAGGTTCCTTATCCTGCTGTGAGCCCAGGTAGAGGGACGAAGGCCCACCGCGAGGCCCAGCAAGATCATCTACTCCAGCATCCGAATCTGTGTGGCCTGGCGACGCCTGGGAAACCCCGCAAACGGCAGGGGAGGGAGGCGCCTCAAAGACAGCAGCGGCCGTCGCGTGATCAGTGTGCCTCAACACCCGGAACACCCAAGACCGGAATGGAGGCAGAGACCGCGTGAACGGCTGGTGCAACACCCGAAACGTCATCCCTTGAAGGAGGGTTAGGCCCAGCAGAAACATCAATGTCAGCCGCAGATCCCGGATCATCATGAATAGGGGGTGAAGCCAGACCCTCCTCATCGTCTGCCACGTGGCAGGCCCTGGTAGGCAGGTTGCCCAACCGAGCATGCACCGAGACACGCGGGGCGCCGCCTGCCGACGAACAGCCATCCTGCGCCGCCGGGCCATGGTGGGCAGAAGAAGAAACACGTCGATGCCGCCTATCATGTCGTCCCTGCTCGTCATCTTCCGGTGGGGGAGGGGGAGAGCCATCCGCCATCAACTGAGTATCAAGCAATGCCACCGAGATCTCAATTGGGTAGGACAATGTTCGCCGCGCCGAATGCGAACTCCCCACAGCTGGTGGAGGCTCAATGATGTGAAGGTCCAATGCGGCGGGGATAAGGTCCGGTCGAGAGCACCAGCCTGCTAGACGGAAGACGTCGCGTCGAACAGCAGTGTCCGGGTGAAGCTCGTCCACCAAACAGCAATCATCAAGAAGCTGCACCGCCGTCTCCGTTTCCCAAGCGTGAGCCGGGATGCCTCGCAGTTCAACATCAACGGCGAAGGGCATGGAGGCCGCAGACGAGTGGAGAAAGCGAGTCCATCTCATGAGATGCAGCCACAGGGAAGTGGTGATGATTGGACGCCCCCCATTGTAGACCTCCGCCGCAATGTGTTCATCCAGCAAGGACAATAGGAAGCTCACCGGAGACAAGCGCCAGAGGAGCAGAGAGTCCTCGGCAAGTCCAAGACGTCGGGCGAACACATCCTTTATAGAAACCTCTGAGGCCCCATGTCCATCTCCGATAATGGTGACTACCAGAGCATTACGGAGCTCATCTTCCCTCTGCGCGAACCTGGTCGACCAGTTGATCACACGCTGCGGCTTCCGGTGACAAATAGGCACAGAAGTTGCAGCAGAGTCCTCAACGCACAGGTCAGCAGGAGGAGCATCCGAATCACCTCCGGAGCCATCCTCAGAACGACCATGCGGAGGATGGCGAGCATCGCGCCCTGAAGGATGCCGTCGGCGGGCCCGTCGACGCCTCTTCTGACCACCGCCTCCGGCAACTCCATCATGACACGCCAGGCCCGAGTCACCGCTCGCCAGGGGAGGATCGGCTGGAGCAGGTGTAGCCGCCTGGGAGACCCGGCGCCAGACCAGCCTCTACCGCGGCCGGGAAGGAACCGGACGGGAGGCAGGAGGTCGGCGGGGGCACTCGGCCACGCGATGACCCAAAACCGAGCAGCGGAAACAACGCGTGGGGCGGCGACAGACGACGGCACGGTGCGAGGTGGAGAGACAATTGAAGCACCTGCCCCTGAGGTCCTCAGGAACAGGGGCGCGGGGGCGTCTCGGCGGCCGAAGTTGCCGGCGGCGGGTCTTCTTGCTCACCACAGCCTGCCAACCACCCTGGCCACCATCATCCAACGAAGGGAGAGGGGCATCTTGCTCCTGGTGAGGCTCGACATCGGCAGACGCAAACGACGATAGCAGCGCATCCCGGAAGGACGGTGCACCAGCAGCGAAGCCGCCCTGGGAGGACAGCGGGCTGGAGTCGCTCTAGCGCAGCGCCTTGGAGCGACCAGGAGACGAACGGAAGGGGGACGGGGAACGCGGCGCCTGGGAAGGGGGGGGACGTCGGCCTGGGAAGAGACGCGGCCTTGGAGGTGGCCGTCGGCTCCGGGAAGGACGCCGACGTAGGGCTGTGGAGGGTGCAGGCGCCGGGAGGGGAAGGGACAGGGGCGGGAGCTGGAGCGACGTGAGGAGCCATCCAAGTGAGAGAAACACGAATTCACGTTCAATTAAAAAAACTTGTCCAACTAATTAGTCGTATTGTAATAAAATATGCATATTGTTTCGTCGAATATGAATACGGATACGAATAGTCCGGATAAAATAACATTTCAGATGGTAAAAGTCCATTATATATTCGCATCCATATTTTTTATGCGAATTCAAATTTGAATACAAATAGGATGGAAATTGTTAATCGGACGGAAAAATCTATACCATATTCGCATTCTATCGAATACGGTAACCAGATAATACGGATAATTCGTATCCACTTTTCACCCCTATTCCTCGTAATATCAGCCAAGAGCAGGGTTTCTAAGGCTAGTCAGAATGGGGGTATTTATGTGCTTTCTTTTGCATAGAATATAGGAATTGGTGAGCATTAACATGGAAACTTATAGAATTTACAGGGAGGAAAAGCCATCTGAAAAAAATGAAGAAGAATAGGTTGGTTTCCAGCGAACTAGCACACTAGCAGGGTCTAGGATAATTGCTGGAAACCTTTTTTTTTTCTCAATTGGGAATAATAAAGGCATCTTTTATTGAAGACAGACCTGTTAAACATATGAGCTATATTTGGTTAAAAACAAAATATCCCCTGACTGATCTCTTGTCCTAATGATTTATCAACTGTAAATGTCAAGTCCAACCAACCCACTCAAATCCTGGCCTTCTTGGGACTTTCAAAACAAAAGTACCCACTCTAATCCTCACGATTAACTAACCGTATATGTTCTAGAAATTTCAATTCATTTGATGATAGAAATCACATGGTACACATCCTTCCTTTCGTATTAACTGGAGTGTAAAAGGAACACTTAAAATTGAGTAAGATGTAGAACTGAGTTGGCTGTAGTGTAATTGATTGACTCCTTTTGCTGTTTCCTGTAACCCTGTTGGTGTTCTCCGAAAGGTAGCCAGTTTGACCACACCATTGACATATACTGCTTTTTGATTGATGCATTATGAATTGGCACTTCAGGCACCCTGACTTTGGTAGCTGGTGAATTTCTCTGTAGTTCATATTGTAGACTTTTATGTTGATCTTCCGGTAACTATTTCTGTTTCATGCATCATCACCTCTCTCTTGTTCCGCATTTCTCCCCTATAGTCAGAGTATCTAGAAACTTGGCAACCTCCGGAACTTTTACATTGTTATCTAGTTTCTTCAGAATCCATCAGATTCTTTCCAAACTAACTGTATGTATTTAAGGAAGAATGTTGAGAGTGCGCCTGCCCATTTCAGAAAGTTACCTACATTTTACATAATGTTTAAAGACTGTTCGTAACAAGAGCTTGACGTCAAATGTATGGCTTGTCTAAATGCGTTACATCATGCCCTACTGTTAATTTTCCTCTCTAAATGCGTTTTATCACCAATTACTAAAATCAGTTAACAATTATGCAGTGAAAAGACAAACATGTAATTGCTCAGTAACTAATTTGTATTATGGTATTACCTACTGTTAATTTTCCTCTCTAAAGTAAAACCTGTCTGCTGTTCATATTCCTGTAATCATCCGTTATGTTTAGTAAATGAAGTTCCAAGTCAGAATTGATACTTTTGGTTGTGTGTTGATCCTTTTTTGTTGTACGTTAACTGTTTGCTTCAAGTTAAACAAACTGAACCTACGCGTATTATTTGAATTTTCTGGCTGGACCCGGTATCAAGTTTGATTACACTGGTTACTAGCTTCAGCAACATTCAATTGTTAGTTATGCTGAGATGATGCTTATTTCTAGTAGAGGCATGGTTCATTGTCCTTGTTCCGATGGTTTGATAAGATGTGATATGTAGTGTGTATTTCTATTTGAAAATTTTGTACAGATAATCTTTTTTTATTTGAAAATACAGAAATATATCTGCAGGAAATTTTTTTACAAAAATAGGCTCCAGTCGCCCGGGGGGGGGGGGGGCGACTCAAGCTAATCGCCCAACCAGACACCGACAGAATTTCTGTCGCTGTACTCTCGGGCGACTGCTATCAGTCGCTTTCCTATTGAGCGACTTGCATGCAGTCGCTCAATGGATAGACGACTGGAAATGCAGTCGCCCAATAGGGGAGCGACTGTACTCAGTCCCCCGTGATTTGTTAGAGTTTTGTCAATTTTGTAATTTTAAACTGAGAAAAAATCTCGTGTAGTTGTAATAAAAGTTTATGTTCACTGTATGTTGTAGGTGCATAAAAAATTTTGGAAATTTTTTTTACGAACGACTGACCGTAGAACGATCGATACATACAGTGTAAGTGATATTTTGATCTTACTGAGAATTAGTGTACGGAGAGAACCGGTATGTTAATGTAGTTAAATGACTTGCTATCTGAATCATTGAATGCGAACAGACGAGATAATAAGCTTATGTCAATAAAAATAAACTTCATAATACAGTTGGGAGTAACATGCCGCGTGCATTTTTATTACATGCATAACATATAGCATGATATGCGACTAACCCACCCAACTGCTCGTACGATCTACTGTGTGGACCGGGGCCACTTTCCATTCCTTGCCCGCTCGGCGTTGAACTCCTTCGTGGCCTCTTTTGCCTTAGCCGCCATTTCCCTCTTTCTTCGCGCTCCCTCTCGCGAGCCTCCCGCTCCCTACACGTGCACACTTCGAGATGAGCTTGCGTCTCGCGTTGTATACGCAGGGTTTGCTCGTTCTTGCGGCGCTCCTCCTCCAGCAACTCCTTCTCCCGTGTGACATTCCACTCCTCGAAGTCGAGGGTCCATTGGTTCGCAGGGTGGATCTCAAGATCGATCCATTTGTAGTAGCCACATAGGGGCTCCGGAGACTGTAAATACAGGGGAGAGATTGGTAGTGCGTGCTGTGAAGGAGAAAGGTAGGGGGAAATGGTGCATGTGGTCGTTACCGGCTGCCGATAGGTTGCGGTGTCAAAACAGCGGTTGGGGTAGTCACTGGAGTAGTTTGCGCAACCCCAGTAACGCATACGGCATACCTAGGCTGATGCGGTGCTTAGACTTGAAGAACTTGCACGTGTCCCCGCACTAACAAAGGGGGTGTCTTCCCCTGAGGTGGGAGTTGCGGCGAACGCTCGGTGGGGACGTCCGGGATGGGGTTGTTGCTACGCGGCCGCTCATTGTGGGGAGCTAACCTCGTAGCACGCTGGGCTTGTTCTACCCGGGCCGCAATAGCCCCTATTTTCTCATCGCGGGCGGCAGCTGACCGTGCTAGGTCACGGGTCTCTTCCCATTCCTTCACCATCTTGTCCCATTGCTTCTTCTGGTTTTTGTCTATCCCGGTGAGGTGAAGGAAGCGCGGTGTAGTGTGGGGTTTGGAAGTGCAGTATGACCTGCGAAATGGAATGCACACCAATTTATAGGGTTCATTTTCTCTCTACTCCAATGTGTAAAGCTGGTCTGCGTGGTCGTAACACTGAGTAAAGCTGGGCGTTCAGCCATATCACTGCAAAAGGCTGCGTCATCATGCCATGTGACTGAGCAAAGCTGTCCCGTGTTGTCATCTCTCTGAGCAAAGCTGCCCTGTGTTGTCATGTCACTGCGGAAAGCTGGCATCTTTTGTCATCTCACTGAACAAAGCTGCCCTATTTTGTCATGTCACTGATCAAAGCTGGCCTCTTTTGCTATCTCACTGAGCAAAGCTACGTCGTTTTGTCATGTCACTGCGCAAAGCTGGCCTCTTTTGTCATCTCACTGAGCAAAGTTGCCCTGTTTTGTCATATCACTGAGCAAAGCTGGCCTCTTTTATCATCTCACTGAGCAAAGCTACTCTGTGTTGTCATGTCACTGCGCAAAGCTGGCCTCTTTTGTCATCTCACTGCGCAAAGCTGGTCTCTTTTGTCATCGCACTGCGCAAAGCTGCCATGTTTTGTCATGTCACTAAGCAAAGTTGTCCTGTTTTGTCATGTCACTGAGCAAAGCTGGCTTCTTTTGTCATCTCACTGAGTAAAACTGCACTGTGTTGTCATGTCACTGCGCAAAGCTGGCCTCTTTTGTCATCTCACTGAGCAAAGCTGCCCTGTTTTGTCATGTCACTGAGCAAAGCTGGCCTCTTTGTCATCTCACTGAGCAAAGCTGGTCTCTTTTGTCATCTCAGCAATACTTCATTGCAGTAAGTTCTCTCGTTCTATATAAAGAGCACAGGTGCGGCCCCATGAATCGAACCCTCTAAATCGACCGAAGTACCTTCTCCGTCGTGCTAGTATATACTATGGCGGACGCCGAGGGGCCAGTCGGAGCGGGGTCACCCAAAGAAGACCTTCCCTTGCAAAGGAGGGAGGACTTCGGCCCTAACTGCCGCTTGATACCCAGGAGGCGTGCTCAACCAGTTTGGCCAAAATGCAGACACAATGAGTACGTGGTCGTTCAGGTCATCGATGGGCATTTCGATGGTGGGTGACGTTTCTTTCGATGCCCACACCGGGGTACAAATTGCTAATAGTGCATTTTTCGTTACTGCTTACATAGCCTCTTTCTTAACCGACTTTTTCCGCAGATGGCAAAATGCGACTTCACCCGGTGGATCGACCCTCCTCATGAACTGTATATTGTAAACTACGTTGATACATTGTGGGATCGAATATTTGAATTGGAGGAGCGACTCGACACTATCAATGAGGAGAACAACGACCTCCGCCAACAAATGCAACGCGAGAGGGGCAATGAGGCGGTTGTCAACATAGGAAGCTTGTACGATCCGACGTGTTGCTATGCAAACCCTAGTTGCATATGTGCGTGTCACTACTACGATGGCCAACCCCGTCCGAGGCGTCCCCCTCAGCAATTCTCCATGTGGGTGCCACGAGGCTCGTTTGGCATATAGGCAACGAGGTGTATGGTTGTACCGTAGTATGTACGAGTGTCGATCGAAATAATGTGCAATGTTGTTAAGCATGTCATGGATTGGTTGTTATCTTCATGCAGTTGTTATCACGAGCCACCAAAGTATCGTATTTTAACGAACAGCAAATACATCTAGTAAATAAGTAAACAGAGCAATACTAATCTACCAACACAACACCAAGTACATTACAGAAAAGGGATGTAACATGCAAGTTTTACAAATGGTACATTAAATTTAGCTGTAGTCTCCAATAACTACTGATCAGGACATGCATTGCATCGTCTAGCTGTGTGCCCCTCCTGATCGCATCGCCCACAACGTGCACCCGGTGTTCCAGCTTGTGATTCATCCATGTCATTTCTAATACGTCGGCTCTGTCGCCGAACCTTCCCACCCTTCAGCATGTTAACATCCGGAACCCAGGTCCTCGATGCAATGTCCAAAGTGGCGAAGTTTCCCACCACCTTGAACCCCCGGAGCTCCCCACACCAAGCCTGAGTATCCTCTCCTGAAAGAAGTACTCGGACATGAAGTTCGAAGGATCTATGCCCACGGTCCCGCATGCAGCGAGGACATGAGAGCATGGCTTGTGTAACAACTTAAACTTGTTGCACGTGCAGTTAGGTTCGTTTGCATGATCTCCAAGGCATACCTCGTGAGTAACAAATGAACGTCCCGTCCCAAATCCGGCTCTATCATGGAGTATCACCTCAAAACGATGCTCCCTGTTGCCCATGACCTGCACTGTGTGCAATTGACTCTTTTGCGCCTTCGTCTCCATGTACGCCGTAATTTTTGACGAATAAAGGAAAACTCCGGGATTGGCCGCATGAAGTGCGGCACTCGCGTGCCTCTCCCTGAAGTAGCGGATTGTGCTATGAAGAACACCTTCCAAGATGGTGACAAGGGGCTGAGAACGGAGACCCCTGAGAACCCAATTGTAGACCTCGGCAATGTTAGTTGTCATTATTCCGTACCTTGCGCCATCCGTGTCGTGCAACAGCGACCACTTCTCCAATGGTTCCCCCTCGATCCACTGCGAGAAGCACTTGATGTTTCGTGAGCTCCTCCTTGGACCACTTGGGTTAGGCTCATCGATTGCTGGCAAACATTGTGGTTGTGCCGCCCCAGGAGTGACCGGCCCCTTGCTCCTCTCTTCGACGTTCTTCCTGGTGTGCTCATCCAACAACCCCACAAAGCATCAAATTTCCTCTTCTGGTTCTGCCTAGCCAGCCTCTTGATTTGCTTCATCAAAGATTGTTTTGGGAATTGCTTGAAAAAATTTGCCCCTAAGTGAAGACTGCACCACCGGTTCCTCATGTCCAGCCAAGGAAAGGGCTCATTGGGGTCTTCCTGAAGTTTTCTTATAGCCTTTATAATACCGACGTGGCGATCATGGATTATGCACACACCAAGACGAGACTCCAGCCCTCACATGTCTGAGAAACCACAGCCAGCTCTCATAATTCTCACTCTCCACAAATGCAATGGCCAGTGGCAATATTTGATTGTTACCGTCAACGCCTATGGCCGTCAGGATCTGCCCCTTGTATTTGCCTGTCAAGAAGGTCCCGTCAACTGAGATCACTGGCAGCATGTGCCTGAATGCTTCGATGCTAGCACCGAATGCAAACAATGCTCTCTGCAACACCGCATATCCTGGTGGACTTATGGACGGCTTGTCGTGCATGGCGATGTACGTGCCCGGGTTCCTTTCCTGCAAGACGTTAAGCATACGAGGAAGGTTGTGGTACGCTGCCTTGAAAGTGCTAAAATGTTTTCCCAACGCCTTTTGCTTGGCACGCCATGCCTTCGCGTAGCTAATCTTATACTTAAATTTATTCTCGATAGCTACCACAATATGCGTGGCCGCCATGTCTTTCTTCTCCACTATCTCCTCATATATCAAATTAGCTATAAATCCGAACGTCAGATTACGATGCCTCGCCAAGATAGTGTTTGGAATGTAGGAGTGGGGCTCAACCTTGGACACAATCCAGTGACTCATACTTCGGTCTACGTGCGTGCACCCTTCAAGAACAACCAGGTTGCTCGCACTTCACAGTGTACTACTCCTGGCTTGATTTGACGACGCGAAATGTCCGCTGCATTGAAAGGGCCCAAAGCTTGATGGCATCATGCAGCGCTTCCTTGTCAGCAAACATAGCATGCAACCGAACCTCTGTCTCATGATACTCCCATGGTGATTTATGCTCATCATGTGTGGAAACACCCTCCGCATTAAACCGGTTCCATTCCTGGGGGATAGGAACTTCATCCTCATCGGAACTGTCCTCGTCGTCGTCCTCTACAACTTCCTCTTCATCCCATGCCCTCGGTCATCATAGTCCATCCGCTGCACGATGTACTCATTATACTCCTTCATCGGCTTGCCCAGTTGCCTCTCATTGGCTTGACGGCTGTAACTCTCCTCCATGTACCGCATCGGCTTCATGACGAGCAACTTCAACATCTTCGCCAACATGCGGTCTCCCGAGCTGCTAGCACCTCCCAGAGGAAGGGCGGACGCACGAGCTTGCGCAGCTGCTTGTAGTGAGCACGGTTGCATAAGCATCACAGCAATGTCTTTAACTCCTATCTGATGTCCATGGGAGACCGGCTCCAAAGCCCTTGCACGATGACGCTGCACACCTCGGAGTCTAATGAAAAATTCCGGGTCAACCAATACTGCACATCTGCCATTCGAGCATTCTCGTCATCCGGAAGTACGAGAGTAACTTGCGGAAAATCGCTCAAATCCACACCATTCGGACATTCACGAATGGTTCCAGCTCCGTAATGCACTCTCAATGTAGTGGCCATTGATAATGTCGGCCGGCATATATGTTTCAATTTTGCGACATGTCAAATAATATCGCACAATACTAAACTTCCTATACTAAAAATTGTGCTAAAATTTCTATACAACATGTTCTATACTACAAAATGTATACTAAAACTTTTTTACACTAATATTTCCATACTAAAATTGTACTAAATTTTGTACATCTAAAATTTCTACTAACACCAACATTTTATATAAATAATAGTGCATATACAACATAATAAAAAAATATCTGGATCCAATTAGATGGAATAGCTTCCACTCCTTCCTCCCTCACCTCTTCTCCTCCTGTTCTCCCCCTCCTTTTCTTCCCCTTCTTCCTCTTCTTTTCTCTTCTCTCGTTTCTTCTCTGTGCGCAGAATGAGTGAAAAAAGTGGTAGGTAGTGGGCGGCGGTCGGCTGTGCTGTCTTAAACCCTCCCTGTCGCCCTGGCGTTGGGCGACTGAAATTGCAGTTGCCCAACCGTGAGGCGACTGCAATTCAGTCGCCCAACGATCAGGCGACAGAAATGATTCGCCCAACGGTTCCCATATTTACCAAATGTCGCCTCCCGGTTGGGCGAAAAGTTGCAATCGCCCCCATTGGGCGACTGGAGCCTATTTTTGTAAAAAATTTCTCGCGGGTATATTTCTGTATTTTCGAATAAAAAAAGATTATCCGTACAAAAAAATTCTATTTTTAGAACTGTATGCATGCAACTACATTTATAGATTTTCCCCCAATTACGGTCAATGTAACAGGACAGAATGTTTTACTTTGACATGGTTATTTTCAACCATTTGTATTGTTCAAGTGATATTTCTTATTATGAGCTTAGAAAGCGTGTTTGGATTTGGCATAGCCTAACTGTTTGGATTTGGCTAAAAACAAGACACTTACGTAGATTTAACATCTTTCCATGCAGAGCCTTCTCATTGAAGAGCCTTCAACTCAGCTTGTGCGATAATGTCTCTAATGAAGGGTTGGCAGAGGCAATTAAGGGCTTTCCTCAGCTTGAGGAGCTGGATATTACATTCTGCTCATTGTATGGCAGCGTGTGTGAGTCTGTTGGCAAAGCTTGCCCACGACTCAAATCCTTTAGGCTGAACGAGCGCTGGACTATTCTTCAAAGTGAGTTTGCAGTCTATGAGGGCATGGATGATGACACAGAAGCATTGGGGATTGCTACGAATATGCCTGAGCTCCAAGACCTTCAGTTGATTGGCAACAACCTAACTAATGATGGACTGATGGTAATCCTTGACCATTGCCCTCACCTTGAATCACTTGACATACGCCAGTGCTATAACATTCAAATGGATGATGCTCTGAAATCGAAGTGTGCTAGACTAAGAAATCTTAAGCTTCCTCATGACTCCATCTCTGATTTCAAGTACCGGGCTTACATTAGCAGCGTAGTTTACTCTGGTTCTGATTTTGAGGTCGATGTGTATGATGATCTGCTGGATGTGGTCACTGATGATGATGCTGATTTTGATGATATGGATGATTTTGATGACGTGGGCTCAGATGCTGCCATGTATGATGATGAGTTTGATATCTGAATAAAATGTGATCAGGATTGGTTTTTCATTGTGAGTTGTGAAAAGTTGTGAGCTCAAATGGTTTGGTGTATCCCTGTATTGAAATTCTGGAAGCTAGGTTGGCATAAGCAGTGCAATGTGGAGTATTTGTCATAGGACATCTTTTCTTTGCACCCCTTTTTTAATAGGCTGCTGTAACCAATTATCTATTGTATTTGCTGTGATACACGGTTGTTTGCACATGCAAGATTATCGTATTTCCTCTGTGCTCTTGTAATTTGTGCTGCAGTTGTGAGTTGTGACGAAGTACAGTTCTTGCAAATGAATTATGCCAACCAGTTTAAGCATCATACTTCATTTGCAAGTACATATGAATGCTTAAACCAGTTTAATACCTTTCCTTACATATGAATACTTCATTTTCCCCTAATTAAACTGGCTGTTACCGAAGCATGATGCTTCCCTTTGGGCTTTGCCAACAAACTACCTGCAGGGGACGGCTGGGACCTACTAATTAAAATGATTAGTTTTGTTGCAGACTATATTCATACATAAGGCAAAAAAAAAAAGGCTAATATTTGTGATCACCACAATTATCAACTGGAAAGAGCTTTTAAGTAGTATGAAATTATCCAAGAGGAGTTGAAAAGTTTAAGTCACCGGTTTATCTGCTAGTTTCATGTTGATTTAACCGGTTTGGCCAAAATTCCAAAAGAAAAAATCTAAGTTATTTATATCTTAAGTAAATCAAATCTAATTTGGATTTGATTATTCTTTCTTGTTTTACAAGGAAACCAAATAGCAGTTATATTTATGTACTGTAGCAATCACGTGACTGTAGCAATCGACTAAGGTGGTGATCAGTTGGGCTTAAAAGCTCATGGCTTATGGCTGAAAACACTGTAGCTGGCTGAAAAAACACCGTAGCTGACGGAGGCTTATTTAGCATAATTAAATTTAAAAAAATTTAAAAATATAAAAAATATGTTAGCCCAATATGTATAATACAAACGAATACGGGAAAAAAAAGAACTGAAAAAAGCTCAACAAAAAGCCAAAAGTTCAGAAGAAGACGAAAGTCTACATAAAGAGGGGTACTTCCTCATGTAATGGTGTGTAATGTTGATGAATATGAATTAAGTGTATATTATGTTGGCTTTAGGGTTTTGTATCCCTATCATCTTGTGAGTCTGATTAACTTTTATATATCTTTACAGGCTCTTTGAGTTTGCTTAGAGTGATCTGTCATGATAAACCATTTCGTACTCTTGCCAATAGCAAGTTGTGTGGATTGGATTCTTGTGAAGGTTATGATACAGTTGTGGTAGTTGTATTCTTATGCTTGACATAAATTTGTTTTCTTTATCAGATCATATTGCTTTCTTCGAGTTACTTTTGTGATCGTTGTGGTACGACCTTGAATTGTATTGTTTTGGTTGAGTTATCTTCATATTCCATGTGATCATCGTCACCGTAAGATCAGGCCAACCCCAAGGGTTTGCGTAGTCGGATCCGCATTATCTGGTATCAGAGCTAAAGGTTGAACAGTGATAAACTTCAGTTGCATGATGACATCTATCCTTTAGCTTGGTTTATTTTCATCCTACCACAAAAAGGAAACAAAATATTTGCTTCTCTTTTAGCCTATTGATTTCAATATGAAAATTTTGGTGAGTTAAGTTTTAATCCATTAGAACATTGGCTAGCTTGCTGATCCAAAAATTATCTTGTTTATTTTTTGGCTTGAACTATATTGTCCAATTTTTAGATCTGCCCACTTTTTGTTGTTCATCTGAAAACCTAGATCCGGTCTGACTGCTAGTGCTTTTTCAGAACTGGTTAACTTGCTTTTCGCTTATACTCTTTTGTTAACTACATCTATTGTTGAGTTGCTATATTTTTCACTTATATTCTGTGATCAGCAACTAGGCAATTGTTTTCTATCTTGGATTACTACTTAAGTTGACAATAGTCTAGAATTCAGATTGCACTGCTTTGACTAAACCTACCAAGCTCCACATATATTGTCATTTTCTTGGTTGCACTTACCATGTGAGGTACATCCCATCATGGTTCACACCATAATGATGAAGATGAACTACACTATATGGTGACCTTCCCCAAGCACAACTTGGACAATTATTGCATAACATAGGATTGAGTCCTAGTGTACTCTACAAACAAAGGTATGGGAAGGATTAGACTTTCCATACTCGCAGCAAAGTGAGAGAAAGTTTGTGCCATGTCTATTGACCACGCGGTTCAATCAATGCTACTAGCATTGAGCTCGTTGAGAAGTTGGAGCTACCAACAACCCCACATCCTCAACCGTATGTGCTAAAATGGTACACCGACATACTCGACATCACGGATCAAGTTAAGGTATTGTTTTCATTGGGAAAATTCTCTTGCGAGATTTTGTGTGATGTTATTCCAGTCCCTATAGTCTCGTGTTGTCTTTTGTTGGGAGATCCATGGTGCAAGGAGTTTGGTGCACCACATCAAGATTGGTGCACCAAGGGCTACGACTTCACTTCGAAGGGTAGGCTAACCCATTTGTGCCTATGGGTGAGGAAATGTGTGCCACATAAAGAGACGTAGTGCTACTGAAAATCAAGAAGTGAGAAGAAATCAAGCACTAAAAGGAGGCCATAGATTCATCAAAACCCAAGTAAGAATGAAAGTACACAGCCCACAATTCCATCAAATAAGAGTATTCCAAGAGAGTTGTGTGATTTCACCAAAAGTGAGGTTGAAAGCATCCACTTTGAGAGGAGAGATCCACCAAAACAAGATGGAAAAGATTCCGATATTAGTATCACTTTAAATAATATTCCTTCTAGTTTTGTTTGTGATCCTATATAGATTCAACAAGATGAGGAAAGACGACAAATTTTTCTACCACTGTTGTCTAAAACTAAAGTTGCAGATATGTCAAAAGCGGTGATTCACTATGGCACCAAGAGAATCATAAGAACTTATTTGATGCATACAAAGAGAAAGAAGAACAAATGCACAAGATAATACAATTGTTGGTGTGTTGTCCCAGAATTGGAGATGAGTTCTTCTACCATGAACAAAAGCAGAGAATGACTTTTTTTTAAGGGAGAGAGGATGATGCGGATATAATCAGCATCAGTCAAATATTCGTGATCATCGCAATTGTCAATTTTAAAGAGCTCTTAAGTCGCATCAAATTATCCAAGATAAGTAGTTGGAAAGCTTCAAGACACCGGTTTAATTGCTAGCTCCATGTTGGTTCAATTGGTTTGACAAAAATCTGAAAAAAAAAATCTAAGTTACTTATAGCATAAGCAAATAAAATCCAATTTGGATTTAATTTTTCTTCCTTGTTTTACAAGGAAACCAAATAGTATTTTTTTTCTACTTATGTACTATAGCAATCACGTGCACTGTAGCAGACTTTATGATTTTGTATCCCTATTATCTTGTGAGAGTTTGAGTACCTCTTAAATGTCTTTGCAAGTTCTTTGAGTTTTCTTAGAGTGATCTATCGTGATCAACCATTTCGTGCTCTTGCCGATAGCAAGTTGCATGGATTAGATTCTTGTAAAGGTTGTGATGCTGTTTTGGTGATTGTAATCTTGTGCTTGACACAAGTTTGCTTCTTCTATCAAATCATGTTGATTTGTTCAAATTACCCTTGTGATAGTTGTGGTACAATCTTGAATCGTATTGCTTCGGTTGAGTTATCTTCATCGACCTTATGATCATCGTCACCACAAGATCGAGCTAACCCCAAGAGTTCTTGTGGTCGGATGCACATCATTCACCCTGCATCAGTGGACCACTCAGCGATAGAGAGAGCCTATATAAGGTGAAAATGCACATTAATTTCCACCAAACTTATTATTTTCTAAAAAAATACTATAGGTGACAAATTAAGAACCTGTATTGTAGGCTATACTGAAGCTGAAACTACAACCTACCACTTGATTATTATAACATCCTAGTTTTTAGTGCTTTTTGAAGCTTTAAAAATAAAAACTACCATTTGGATTTTTCTTGAATTAATTAAAGCTTAATTTGAATTTTTAGAATTTTAAAAGAGTTAATGTGACTAAAATAAACTTCAATTAATTTAAAATCTATTTTATTTGAGTTCCTTGTGCTGCAAGGAATTTTTTCTTTTTTCTTGGATTTTTGGAGTTTGTTTGCTATTTATTTGTGCTCAATTTGATTTAACATAATTTCTAGAATTAGAAAACCCTAGAAAATCCCTAAAGCCTTTTTGGACCAAAACCCAAAAGTCTGGTGCATCTCTTTTCCACGCATCTTGGCCCAACCTGCCGTCTCGGCCTGGTCTATCTTGGGTCAGCCTCGCCTACATGCAGGGGCGGATCTACAGTAATTCATGGGTATTCAGCTGAATACCCAAAATTTTTTACTAAAAATCTGCTATACATTAGGTATACTATATATATGTATTAGTAATTAGGTTTAAATGAAAGGATTTGCAGTCAAAAAGGAGCTCGGGCCGACTCGATCGCCTGAACGGCCCAGTCGGCAGTCGCTCCCACGCGCACGCGGCCACGCCCGAACAACCCATTTCCTCCCCCGAGCGGCCCACTTGCCCGTCTTCGACTCTTCGGTGTCGTTGTATCGGTCTCGCTCTCATTCTCGCTTAGTCCTACCCTAACTCGCTCTCGCTCAGATCCAGCGCCCAGGCGACGGCGCTCTCGCTCTAACTCGCTCTCGCTCAGATCGGGCACCCGGGCGACGGCGGCTGGCGCGCTGGGCGGCTGGCGACAGGCCGCCTGCCCGCTCTTTCCTCCGGCAGTCGGCAGCGGCCGCAGCGCAGTCCCTCGTCTGTCGCCCAAGATTGAGGCGGAGACGGCGCGACACCGGTCGCCCAAGACGCGCAAGTCAGGAGGAGCACGGGGAGGAGGAGCCGCTGCCGCAGAAGGCGGAAGGCGCGGAGGTCGCCGTTGCCGTCCTCGTCCACGAAACCATGACCGCGCGAAGCAAAGATTTCGGCCTTTCCGTGTTCTTTAAGCCCGGTGAGTCACCGCATTGGTTTGCATTGGTGGTGGAATTAATTTTACACATGGTTGCTTTAGCTAAGCTGATAGGAATCATAGGATAGGATATGGAAATGCCGAAATGGAATTTGGAAATGGACATGCCTTGATAAAATACAATTACTGTCTTCATTTGGAGGATATCAAATGTCATTAAAAATTTTGGACGGTATCAATTGTAATTTTCATGAACAATACAGAGAAAACGTGGTCTTTTGTCTAGTAAACTTCATCCATTGGTTCGACCTGCATCCCTAATAGTTCTGGTTTGGGAAACGACTTTTGTATGCAGAGTTCTTGCTCCATAGGTGGTGTTCTTGGTGCTGAGGTTGGTGCTGATGGCAGCGGTGCGCACGCTTAGTGAGTCTGTTGTGTTCTGATATGGTGGAGCAATGACGATTGCCATTTTCCTTGTACTGATTATACTATTTTAGGTAATTTATATTCTGCACACTGTTTTTTGTATATTATATAGTGCCAATTGATCTGATGAATGGCATTGGTAATTGCTATTCTTTCAATAGTTCAGTGAAGTTTTCTTATTGTCATATGTTTGATTTTGTAGATATTTGAGCATTAAAAAAATGAAGGCATAATCAATAAGGTATGTAACTATTATTAATCTCTATAATTTGCTATTTAATTCATGTCATTATGCTAGCCTTATGTCGCCCATTTTTTCGTAAGAAATTATTAATTTATATAATTTATATATATTTGTTATATCTATATACACGTATCAATGTTTTGGGGGAAAGGTGTGTCACGGTATTGACATATCGGTATGATGTATAGGTATCGACGTATCTAAGCAATTTAGTTCTAAAGTCTGAATACCCATTCTAAAAATCCTGGATTCGCCACTACTGCATGGTATGCCTCGCCAGCCGTTCGATTCACGCCTATACGACGCGTCACCCGTCTGCATCACCATGCATTGTAGCCACACGCACCTGCCCACGTTGTCGCTTACAGTGGGTCATACACTCATACTATCATATCCATCATCTCCTATTGGGACTTCACCTTCGAGCCATGTCCGCCTCACCGCCGCTTGCCATGTTTGCCTCGGACTCCTTATCATGGCCATCTCGACTTCCGTGCCATCGGGAATAAATAGCATGCTGTCTCCTCGTTTTTTGCATCTTTGAGCCACGCATCGTTTTTGCTTCTTCCGTCATCTCGCCGGAGTTTCATGCTGTCATCTCGTCGATCTTCATGCCTACTCATCTTCTTTGCTGTTGGTGAACTCGTTTCTTCTTCACATCCATTCGTCTTCGCCGCCAATAGACAACCTCGCCGTTCCACTATCTTCATCACTGGCGGTGAGATCTCCGCCGTGCACCACTCTTCTGCTCTGTCATCCCATCTCCTCACCAGTCATCGCTTCATGCCGCCTCGCTTCACTCCGTCCGCTGTCATGTGCTGTTCCTCGGTTCTCGGAGTGTCGCCTTGATTTCCTTGCCATGCTTATGTCATGGCTTGCATCATCACCGACATCACCCTTCGCAACATTGCCACTCAGAAGCTCTGTAGACTTAGTCCACCGTGAGCCTTGTGGACTATGCCATGTGGGTCCCGTATATCAATCATTGTGTTGTAGACCTATCTACCGTAGACCTGAGCCTTGACGTAGACTTGGTCTATAGATCAATGCCCACATGTCAGTGACCGAGCCAATTTTCTTTAGAAAAATAATTTAACTGAAAATAAAAAACCCTTACTGACATCATAAATTGAGTTTCCTTTAGAAAAGTAAATCTAGAAAATGCAGAATAGTGTTATTTTTCTTAGAATTAAACCTTACGAGAGACCGTTCTTCTCTGATTGATCCGAATCTTCTTTCTAAATTCATCTTAAATTGAGCTCTATGTTTTCATTCTAGTTTTATAGTTTTGGATTTTATTTGAATTTATTTATTTTTTGTTTGATTTCTCTTTCATTAGAGAACGTTTTCGAAGGAGAAGAAGCAAGGCTTGAAGTTCAAGAGTTGGTAACTGAGTAAAATCAAGGCAAGTCATAACCTTCGATCATATATTGCTAATTTAATACAAACCTTTGTACATGGTAATTACAACCAATTTGATTAATTTCCACTTTGATAATTTGAATACCATAATTCCATTATCACCATAGGATGGGTAACTATCTAGTGATGCAATACTAATATCCACTTGGGTTATACATATAGTATGCTTAGCCATACTTACTGTTACATTGGGCTTGTCATCATATGCTGATCAATTAACTAATTTTGACTTAATAAGATATTAAATTATGGTTGTAGCCACAGTTATAAAATTTGTATACCATTACATGGGTATATCATTAGTCTTGGTTAAATCAAAATAGTTTTTACTTGGGTGAATGATTGTGCAGTAAGTGGGTGCTAATAGCATATTGTGATGTGCATGTTTTGTCTAGGTAATATCTAAGGACTTGATTTTATGCACCAATGATCTGAGCTTTATCGTACAACCACATGTCTAGTATGAGATGGATTGGCTAATGATTTTGTAATGTTTCAACCTTAATTTTGTCATTGAGATATTTATTTGGTGCAAGAGGGATCTTTTACCTATAGGCCTGTCAACCTATTTAGCAGTGAAACCTTAGCGAGCGAGATCAGATTGAGATTGAGTATTGTAAAGGCCTTGTTATGAACTCTCTACCGTACACCAAAGGTAGTGTGTTAATTGCATAGCAAAAGTAAATGAGCATGTCTTGTAGGTAAAGTTATTGTTGGATCGAAATCGGCAACAAGGGGGGGGGGGGGGGGGGTGAATCGTGCCTTTTAAAAATCTCCCCCCAAGTACTCGCACAAAATTTTCTCCGATAGCTATGGAAGCTATGAAGAAAAATAAATGCTTTCCGTTAAGATCCGATCGATAAAAGATCTAAAACAATCCGAAGAGTGACAAGTCCAACTGAGTGCATAAAAATCGGCAATGACTAGAACTTGAAGCAGAGGCCTGAAGAAAAACAGCACACAAACTACTTGATGACTAATCTTCCCACATAAATGGTTCGGACAGCAAAAATATATACTTAGGAAAGCAGATCGGAAGAACAACCAACTAGCATACTGCTGGCCGAAGGCTTCAAACAATGGGCTAAAAAACACACACGAGCTGCTGCAAAAGCACCAAAAAAGGACTATTTTTGCTGCTGAAATTGAGCCAAAACACAGAGAAATCAGCAAGTACTGTGAGCTGAAAATAGGAGAAAGAAGGCTGACTGAAATCTGGGCAAAAGAAGCATCCTCACTGCTGAAAAGTTAAAGCAAAAGACTGCACTTGATTTCTGAAAAAGGACTGGAAGAAAGAGCCAAAAACAGTAGCATAATACAATATTATCCCTTGATTTTACTGCTAGCTGCTGAGCTGCCGAAACTGAAAAAGAAGAGCCACTTTTCACTGCCAACCAAGAGAGTGTTTGCTGCTATTTGGCTGCAATGAATACAGCATACAAGAGGAGAAAGAGAGGACTGCACGCACAAAAAGAGATCCGATTGAAAGAAGGCAGAATAGAAGACATCTTGCTGGCCAAAAACATGAAAAGGCAAAGAGAACGATTTCTCTTCACTTCTTGCCGAGACTAAATCAAATAAAACTGAATGGTTCGTAAGCCTCTTGATCTCTTGACTTTTGCACACCGCAAGAAATGATCATACGACGAAAGAGCACAAACTGAGAACAACCTTTGTGGCCGAAGCAACCCAAAAGAAAATAAAAGGAGAAGCACAGAGAAACAAAATACTGGAAACCAAGAATATCTCAAGCGAAGAAACTGAGACAAGAAATTAAACACAACCAATCCATTTCATTTCACCAATCAAACCCTACATCCCCATACGCCTGGAGAGCATAGAGAGAACCTCTCACCTTCTCTCTTTCTCTCTTTCACAATAAGCAAAGACTAGAAGTAAACCCTAATCCATCTCCCTAAAATCATCCTCTCATTTCATACATGGAGAGAGCCAAATAAAACCCTAACTCTTACACCCACTCTCTCAATTTCAGCACAACCTCTCCCTCTCCTTTTATAGCCTCCCACTAATGGGTTTGCACATGCTTTACCCATTAGGTCACCACCTACTCGATGCTTTATCCAAACCCGCTTCCTTTAGTGCAGCTTTGCGTTTTTATCGAAACGCCCCTCACGCACCTTCCAGGAAGATTCCTCCTTTCTTGCCTTGCAAGCCTCGCAGCCACCTCGAGCCCTCGCCGTCTTCGACACCTCCCGACCGTTCTGACCTCAGCGCCACCTGCGCCTAGCTAGTCCGGTCCACCGTGTCTCACCACGACTCCGCCTCGATGTCCTGCAGCCATCACAGACAAGAAACAAATCAAATAGCACCGCTCGATACATGTAAGCATAAATGCATTAATGAAATAGCCCAAACCTGACAAGTCGATATAATATACAACATAACTATTTTGACTAGGTTTGACCAAGTTCGACCGAGCCCGATTGCACCACGCAATCACATGGTCCGAACCAATTACTCATCACACACATGGGATGACCTCCACATGGTCTCTCAGTTATAGAACCTCTACAAAGTGTAAAATTATAGAACCTCAGTTATGGACAATGCTCGATGATTTCACATGAGGGGTAGAATTTCCTAAAACTTGGGTTTGTTTGGTTTGGAAAGTGAATGGCCAGTTCATTTGTAGTTTATTTAATTTGTTTGAATTAATTACTTAATAATCATTTTTAAATTGTGCATTCCAATCTATTTATTGTATTTACTTAAATTGTTGCTTTTAGAAGCCGAAAAGAAGAGACCCAATATTTTATTATTTTCTTCTTATTAGGCAGTAGAGGCTTCCTCCATCATAATGGGAAATAGATCACATGATTCTGTTGTTGGTGTTGGCACGGTGGATCTGACGCTTAATTCAGGGAAGATTGTTCACTTGAAGAACATGCAGCATGTTCTAACAATAAATAAGAACCTCATTAGTGGTTCTATCATATGTAGGGATGGTTATAAGTTAGTGTTTGAGTCGAATAATGTTGTAATACCTAAATTTAGAAATATTGTTGGTAAAGATTATAAGAGCGGAAGCTTGTTCCACCTAAGTACTTTATAGTCTTGTTATAATATGAATGTTGCAACTGGTTTAAATAAATGTGAGGCTAATATTTTGCATTCTCACTTCTGTTATATTGGTTTTGATAATATTGCTAGAATGTACATATTCGATTCAATTCTAAAATGTGAAATTATCAAAGGATCAAGGTGCCAATCAAGGTGCAAAGTAGCATAAAAACCCATTTAAAGGATTAGATGAGTAAAAGAACTTGGCACCATTAGATCTTGTTCATTCAGATTTATGTGAAATGAATGGATTGTTTACTAAAGGAGGCAAAAGATATTTTCTAACTTTTATTGATGATGTAACATGCTACTGTTATGTGTATTTGTTAAAAACTAAGGACAAAGCTTTAAATTATTTTAAGATTTATAAGGCCGAGGTTGGGAATCGACTAGAGAAGAAAATAAAATGACTGAGATCCGATCGCAGAGAACTCATGAATTCTTTTAATTTTGTTTTGAGCATGGAATAGTTCATGAATTTACACCACCATATTCATCCAATCAAATAAGGTAGCTGAGAGGAAAAATCGAATACAAACAAACTGGGTTAATACCATGTTAGAAAGTGCTGGTATACCTAAGGCATGGTGGGGAAGCTATATTGATAACAACTTTTATCCTAAATGAAGTAATCATAAAAAACATGAGATTACTCCATATGAGGGATGGAAGGAGAGAAAACCTAATGTCAATTTTTTGCTAACTTGGGGGGTGTTTGCCAAAAGTCAAAATACCATTGTAGAAAAAGGGAAAGCGTGGACATAAAACTATCAATTATGTTTTTCTAGGATATACTCATAATAGTATGGGCTATAGATTTTTAGTAGTAAAACTAGAAACACCTGAGATTTTTGCTAACACAATAATAGAGGAGATAATTGATTATATACCACTGAATAACGACTACTTCTACAAAATACCATTGAAAATACTCTTTCTATTATATACCACTGAATAGCATTGAAATTCTTTTATATGCCATTGCCATGTATCATGATAGGAGCGATGACAACATACAGAAATACAAAGTAGCAAAAAAAATACGGAGAAAGCGGTGAGTGAGGCACGAGGCAAGAGATACGAGGAAATTTATCAGAAACTAAGTATAAAGGAGGGAGAGAAGGATGTCTACAAGGTGGCTAAAATTCGAGAAAGGAAGACGAGAGATTTCAACTAAGTTAAATGCATCAAAGATGACACTAATAGACTTTTGGTGAAAGACGAGGAGATCAAGGATAGGTGGAGAGATTACTTCAAAAAGTTGTTCAATCATGATAATGATTATAGTATGATTGAACTGGATAATATTTTTGACGATGTCGATAAGTGGTTTGTTCGAAGAATCCAGGAGTCAGAAGTAAGAGAGGCCATAAAAAGGATGAAAGTGGGTAAGGCGTTGGGGCCTGATAACATCTCTATTGAGGTGTGGAAATGCCTAGGAGAAGTGGCGATTGTTTAGCTAACTAAGTTGTTCGATAGCATTTTTAGATTGAACAAAATGCCAAACGAGTGGCGGAGGAGCACATTAGTACTTGTTGTGGCTACAGACCAAACAGAGAGAGAGATGGTAGTGGAGAGTTGGGAGTAAGTGATGGTAATGGTCTGGGTCTTCCCCATGGCCTGTATTCTATACATATATACATGGGGAGTGCTTTTACAATTATACCCTTACAGCTGAGTATCCCCTTCAGGGGCACTTATGTCATTACACATGGCCTATTCTGGGCCTTATAACCTTCTACCAGGCCTGCTGGGATTAGGTGGGGGCCACCCCTACAACAGGAGCCTCTCATGGTAAAGGGCTTCACAGGGCCGAAGCCATGTTGCCGAGTCCTTTGGCCCCCTCCGTCCCTGCGGCCTGTGAACTTTCCCGAACTTGACCGGGGGCTGAGGCCGTAGCCGAACCCGACGCCTGGATTGGTGGTTGAGGTAGATGTGCAAGCGCTCCGTCCCGAGCTGGCGCCTACTGGAAGTAGGCGTGCGCGCGCACTCCGTCCCCCTGTCGTGGCGGGATCGGGGTTGCCCGGGCCGAGTCGGAGGCGTTGCATCGGCATAGGTAGGCGTAGCGGGCCCCTGAGTCGTCGCACACGCGTCAGGTGATAGAGGATGCGCTGCGACGTTCTTCTTCTGGCGGTCCACGTGGCGGAGTGTGCTTGGCGCGGTGCTGGCCTTGAGCCGCCGTGGCCATTTTAATGTGGCGACGGATTTCCGGTGGTTAGACTTCCGCCGGTTGGACTTCCGCCGGTTGGCTCCCCCGCTGATGGGGTATATATATGGCGCGGGTGCGGCGTTGTTCCTGCATCGTGTCCTTGGATAGAGGCTGCTCCCCTAAAATGGGCCCCTTCCGCGCATCGACATTCCCTAGCGACGCTGAGCGGCTTGGGGGATGTTGATGTACAGATGGAGGTCCATTTTGCTTGGGAGCTTGGTTAGCGTCTGTTACCGGTAGCCAGCCGCGCTTCCTACCCTCGCGCTGCGTGTCTGCATACGACTGCAAGGTTTGCCTCGTGCACGCGGTCCGCTCCTCGAGGCCAAGGTCCAGGCCGAAGCCGCGGCTGCGGCCAGGTTGGAGTGGCGATCGAGAAGACGGCCTCCTACGCGCGCGTCGTGCTCCCATATGAAGATGGCAAGGTTTGACGTGTTCTCGTAGACAGATATGCTTGAGTTCATCTGCCTCCGCTATTGCGCCAATCTGGCGCTATCGCCAAGGAATGTTGATGTACTGAAGCTTATCTGTCTATGCGAACTCGTCAAAACCTGCCGCACATCAGCGGCTTGCATTCCGAAAATACGGGAAACCCAGGCGTCTGAGTCGCTGCCGGTTTAGGTCATGAGGTTGTCGCGCGGGTCTTGACGCCGAAGTGGCCGCCTACGCTTTCGTCAAGGAGGCAGAGCTTGTGTCGAGGCTGCCGCCGAGGTTGCTTGGCCCGCGGCGGTTTGCCGTTATACCCCGGCGCAGGGCCGAGGCGGGTGGCCGAGTTTTGCGGCTAAAGCGGAGACTCGCCCGTATTAGGCTACCGAAGTCGACGCAGCGGAGCTGGCGCTTAGCCGAGGTAGACGCGCGCGCTCCGTCCCCTACCCTTCGAACGGGTGGCAGCGGAGCTGGCGCCTTAGTCGAGGTAGACGCGTGCGCGCTCTATTCCCTACCCTTCGAACGGGTGGCAGCGGAGCTGGCGCCTTAGTCGAGGTAGACGCGCGCGCTCCTAGAACATCGCCACGCATGCGGTGATTGTGATCTGACGACGCGGTCATGCGCTGTAAAGGCTCCTAGAATCGCGCCGGCCCGCGGTTTGCCAGGGCTAGGTTGTCGTACCATGCGACTCGCCTCGGCGCGTGTAGGGTACACGGCGGTTTGTTACTCGTGCGCGGCGGCGAACCGTGACGCTACGACTTGTTTAGAGTCCATAGACTGGCGCGTGCGGAGGCGGACCTCCACACTATGACCTATTTAGAGTCCGTAGACTGGCGCGTGCGGAGGCGGACCTCCGCATTACGACCTGTTTAAAGTCCGTAGACTGGCGCGTGCGAAGGCGGACCTCCGTACTACGACCTGTTTAAAGTCCGTAGACTGGCGCGTGCGAAGGCGGACCTCCGCACTGCGACCTGTTTAGACTGGCGCGTGCGAAGGCGGACCTCTGCACTACGACCTGTTTAAAGTCCGTAGACTGGCGCGTGCGAAGGCGGACCTCCGCACTGCGACCTGTTTAAAGTCCGTAGACTGGCGCGTGCGGAGGCGGACCTCCGCACTACGACCTGTTTAAAGTCCGTAGGCTGGCGCGTGCGAAGGTGGACCTCCGCACTGCGACCTGTTTAAAGTCCGTAGACTGGCGCGTGCGAAGGCGGACCTCCGCACTACGACCTGTTTAAAGTCCGTAGACTGGCGCGTGCGAAGGTGAAAGTGCGCGCACGTTCGGCGGGGGTAGCCTCTGGTGTACCGCGCGCTCCGCATGCGTCCTTCCTGAGGGCAGCTTCTGACTCACTATCTCGCCCTCTTGGAATTCTTGGAATCGGACTTCGGTGGCGCACCTTGCATCCACCTCCCGTGGTGCGCGAAGGCGAGCCTCAACGCTGCGTCGTGATGCGCGATTGATATCCATGCCCTCCTTGCGTTCTGCGGAGTGCACGGAGAGCACCTGCGCTTTATTTCTACTCCACAGAGTGCGCACGGGGGCGAAGTCCCTGGCGTACGCGGGATTCGCGTCTTGTTTATACTCAGTAGAGTGCGCAGGGAGTACATCCGCGTCTTATTTATAGTCCGTGGAGTACGCCCAGGGGCGAAGTCCCTGGCGTGCGCGGGATTCGCGTCTTGTTTATACTCAGTAGAGTGCGCAAGGGGAACATCCGCGTCTTATTTATACTCCGTCGAGTACGCCCAGGGGCGAAGGCCCTGGCGTGCGCGGGATTCGCGTCTTGTTTATACTCAGTAGAGTGCGCAGGGAGAACATCCGCGTCTTATTTATACTTCGTGGAGTACGCCCAGGGGCGAAGTCACTGGCGTGCGCGGGATTCGCGTCTTGTTTATATCAGTAGAGTGCGCAGGGAGAACATCCGCGTCTTATTTATACTCCGTGGAGTGCGTGCAGAGGCGTCCCCCCACACGGCTTTGTTTATACTCATGCCCGTGTCTTCGACGGAGAGTGCACACACGAACGTGCGTCTTTGTTTATACTCAGGCCCGTGTCTTTGACGGAGAGTGCACACGCGAACGTGCGTCTTTGGTTTATACTCATACCCGTACCCCTGGCTACGGAGAGTGCACACGCGAACATGCGTCTTTGTTTATACTCATGCCCGTATCTTTGACGGAGAGTGCACACGCAAACGTGCGTCTTTGGTTTATACTCATACCCGTACCCCTGGCTACGGAGAGTGCACACGCGAACATGCGTCTTTGTTTATACTCATGCCCGTATCTTTGACGGAGAGTGCACACGCGAACGTGCGTCTTTGGTTTATACTCATACCCGTACCCCTGGCTACGGAGAGTGCACACGCGAACATGCGTCTTTGTTTATACTCATGCCCGTGTCTTTGATGGAGAGTGCACACGCGAACGTGCGTCTTTGGTTTATACTCATACCCGTACCCCTGGCTACGGAGAGTGCACACGCGAACATGCGTCTTTGGTTTATACTCATACCCGTACCCCTGGCTACGGAGAGTGCACACGCGAACATGCGTCTTTGTTTATACTGCAGGAGCACGCGCGTGGGCGAAGCCCCCGCGTAGTCTCGCCGCGTACTTTTGCTCAATGATAATAGACTGGCGACAAACGGAACTTTATTACCTTCCCGTTTGCGCGGGTGAGCGATTACATATGGCGGAGGGGGTACTAACCGTCTGTGTTCGGCGTGGCCAAAGCCTCTAGTGATGGCGCTACCTGCAGGGCCAGCCGAGCCGCCCCCGGATGACGTCGCGGGTCTCCGCACGGCGGTGCCGATCCTAAGTGTGCCGCTGCTCGTCGCGCCGGGGACATTTGGTGCCGTGCTCGATGTGCCGGGCCATGTCTTGGTTGCCGCAAACGGTAATGATGGCTCGCGGTCCCGGGAGCTTCATGCATAAATAGCCGTGATGCGGTACTGCCCTGAAGGAATTAAGGATTGGACGCCCCAATATGGCATTGTAAGGGTATGGGAGATCGACGACGTCAAATGTAGCGTCTTCGACCCTTGCATTGTCGCCCTGGCCGAAGGAGACCTGCAGGCATATTTGGCCGAGCGCCCGTAGAGGTTGTCCTCCGAATCCTTGCAGCGGGACTCCCGATGGGCCGAGGCGGCTTCGGGGGATCCCCATCTGGTCGAAGGCTGCCGCGAACAGAATGTTCGCGGAGCTGCCGCCGTCAACTAGGGCGCATCCCACATCGCATCCCGCTATGACGACCCGGACGACCAGGGGGTCGTGATGAGGGATCTCCACGCCTTGGGTGTCGGCGGGTGTGAACGTGACTTCGTGTTGTGCCCAGTCCGGCGGTGCCTGCGCTGGGTATGCCGCCACGTGGTGCAGCCTCCGTACGTAGGCCTTCCGCTGTCGTGTGGAAGCGAACTCCAGCGAGGAGCCTCCGGAGATGACATTGATAACCCTGCGGTGGGCGGCGTCTGGAGCCTGTAGCTGCAGGAGGCCCCCCTGAGGCTGCTGTATATGGGCCTGAATTCGTAGAGGGCCCTCGTAGGGCTGCGTCCCGTGTGCCTGAATGTGCATGGGGGCTTCGTATGGGTGCTGCACGTGGGCTACCACGGGCGGGCGTGCCTCCTGATTCCTGTCCCTGGTGACGCTCTCGCGGAGCGCCGCGATAGAGGTGCACGTGCGCGTGTCGTGGTTGCCGTGACCGTGGACTGCGCACCACAGCCCCTGGTGTTGGTCGTCGTAATCTCCACGGCCTCTATCGTCGCGGCCCCGGCCACGACCGCGCCCCCGGCCTCGGCGCCCCCGACCGCCCCGACCCGCGGGGGCGGTATCTTCGGAGCCACCTTCGATGTCGAAGATCTGCCGGCCTCGCCGCGACTTCTGCTGGCCGCGCCTGGGCCTATCGGACGTCTCCCTGTGCGGGGTGTCCTTGCGCTCAGGTGCGTCCTTCGACGACTCCTGCTTGCGCTTTCCCTTCGCAGAGCCGTCCCTCGGCGGGTCTGCGGTCTTCGCCGAGCCATCGGCTTGGTTGGTGTCAGAGTCGTCTCCTTGCCTTCGTCGTGCGTCCTCTTCCGCCATGGCGTATTCCTCCATTTTGTCGAAGAGTTTCGTCACTGTCTTGATCGGCTTCCTTGCGTTGTATTCGGCCATGGGGCCCGGGCGGAGGCCCTGTATGGCTGTATTGACAACGGTGGTTTTGTTGACATCCTTGACTTGGCATCGTATCTTTGCGAAGCGCTTGAAGTAGTCTCGGAGCTTCTCCGAAGGTTTTTGCTTCACGGCAAAGAGCTGGTCTGCGTCGACTCGCTCAACATAGTTTCCTTGAAAGTTGTTGTGAAGGCGGTCGCAAAGCTACTCCCATGCGTAGATGGAGTTTGGCTCTATGGTAAAAAAAACCAGGAAAGCGCCACTCCTTGCAACACGAGGGGGAGTCCCTTCGCCTTTGTGGTGTCATCTCCGCCCGCGGCTTCGATTGCGGTTTCGTACACGCGCACGAACTCGCGGGGGTCCGTATCACCTTTGTACGACTCGATGACACTGGGGAACTTGAAGTCTTCGGGCCACGCCGCCTGCTGCAGTCCTGCCGAAAGCGGGGACTCCGGATCGACGCGCCGCAGCGGCACGCGGCTGGACGTGGGGGCGTCGCGGCTGTCCGCCCTTTCCGGCGTGGGCTCTGGCGCGACCACTGGCGCGGCCTGCTGGCTCCGAGCCTCTTGTATGTCGCGGACAGCCCCACGAAGATCCCCTAGCTCCTGCTGGAACGCTTTGAGGGCCGCCAGCAGGGCGCTTTCCCCCGCCTGCGTTGGCGGGGCCGCCGGCGCGCCCAGCGGACGGGTCGGCATAGCTACGATCGCCTCGTGAGCTCCCGAGCTACCGGTGAGCGTCGCGGCGAGGGTGGCGAGGTTGGTTGTCGGAGCGCCGGTGACGGGGTTGGCCGTCGCGGCGCCGGTGGCGGGGTCGGTCGTCGCAGCGCCGGTGACGGGGTTGGCGGTCGCGGCGCCGGTGGCGGGGTCGGTCGTCGTAGCGCCAATGACGGGGTTGGCCGTCGCGGCGCTGGTGGCGGGGTCGGTCGTCGCAGCGCCGGTGACAAGGTTGGCCGTCGCGGCGCCGGTGGCGGGGTCGGTTGTCGCAGCGCGAGCGTCGACGTCCTCGACCACCGCGCCTGCGTCGTCGTTCGCGCCCGCAGCAGCCGATGCTGAAGCCCTGGTGCCCATGCGACGCTCCGACCCAGCCGCCTTTTTTCCCTTCGCCGCCGCCGATGAAGCTTTTTTCGGTGCCATCCTTCTTCGGACTTCAGGCTTGCTCCTGTCCTCCCCACGGACGGCGCCAACTGTTGTGGCTACAGACCAAACAGAGAGAGAGATGGTAGTGGAGAGTTGGGAGTAAGTGATGGTAATGGTCTGGGTCTTCCCCATGGCCTGTATTCCATACATATATACATGGGGAGTGCTTTTACAATTATACCCTTACAGCTGAGTATCCCCTTCAGGGGCACTTATGTCATTACACATGGCCTATTCTGGGCCTTATAACCTTCTACCAGGCCTACTGGAATTAGGTGGGGGCCACCCCTACAACAGTACTAATTTTCAAAAATAAAGGAGGCATTCAAAGTTGTACTAATTATAGAGGAATTAGGCTCATGAGCCACATAATGAAGCTCTGGGAATGAGTGATTGAGCGTTGTTTAAGAAAAGTGACTAGCGGACGACAAACTAATTTGGTTTTATGCCTGGGAGGTCGACCACGGAGGCGATTTTCTTGCTACGACATTTGATGGAGAGGTATAGAGAGCAAAAGAAGGACCTTTATATGATATTTATTGACTTGGAGAAAGCCTATGACAAAGTACCAATAAATGTTATGTGGTGGGCGCTTCAAAAGAAATGAGTCCCAATAAAATATATTACCCTAATTAAGGACATGTACGAAAATATTGTGATTAATGTCAAAACGTGTGGTAGTATTACTAATGACTTTCCCATTAAGATAGGACTACACCAAGGGTCAGCGTTGAGTCCATACATTTTTGCCCTAGTGATAGACGAGGTCACACGGGACATACAAGGAGATATCCCTTGGTGTGTACTTTTCACTGATGATGTGGTGCTGGTTGATGAGAGTAGGATATGTGTTGATAGGAAGCTCGAGTTATGAAGGAAGACCTTAGAATTGAAGGGTTTTAGACTTAGTAGGACTAAAACTGAGTATATGAGGTGTGATTTCAGTGGTGTTAGGGTAGATGATAGAGATGTTAGATTGGATGGACAAGTAGTGCCTAAGAAGGACACGTTTCGTTATTTGGGATCGATGCTACAGCAGGACGGTAAGGTTGATAAAGACGTGAGCCACAAGATAAGAGCGGAGTGGGTGAAATGGCGCCAAGCATCTATTGTCCTGTGTGACAAAAAAGTCCCTCAAAAGTTAAAGGGTAAGTTCTATAGGATGGCAATCAGACCCATGATGCTATATGGAGCAGAATATTGGGTGACTAAAAGACAACATATACAGAAAATGAGTGTAGCGGAGATGAGGATGTTGCGGTGGATCTGTGGTCATACAAGGTGGGATCGCATCCGCAATGATGATATACGTGATAGGGTGGGGGTAGCACCAATTGAAGAGAAGCTTGTCCAATATTGCTTGAGATGGTTCAGACATCTCCAACGACGGCCTCCTGATGCACCGGTACGTAGTGGAATTTTAAGGCGTACTGAAAATGTATGAAGAGGCAGAGGTCGACCAAAACTAACGTGAGAGGAAACAGTTAAAAGAGGCTTGATGGATTGAAATGTATCTAAAGAATTAGCTTTGGATAAGAGCGCATGGAAGTTAGCGATCCACGTACTGGAACCATAAGAAAGTTAGGGGCAGTGTTTTAGTCTCTTGGTTTAAATAGTAGGTTGTACGTCTTAGCGTTTTTAGCATTGTAGGTTTTATTTCAAGGCTCTCATCTCTTTAATCTTGAGAAGGTTTCATTTCTAGCCTACCCTAACTTGTTTGGGACAAAGGCTTTGTTGTTGTTGCTGCCATCAGTTAGGGTACGTTGTCCCTAGAAAATAACGATTTTGCCCTCAGTTCAAATCTATCCCTATGATAAACATTAAATATAGGGCAAATTGGCTTAGCCAAAAATACTAAAATTTTTAGGTAGATCATTGGGTTAGTGTACAACTCAAATATTTTATTTCATGAACTGAATCTTCTATTTGTTCCATTTTTGATATTTAAATACAAAATCAGCCTATTTGAGCTTTTTTTAAACTGTGACAAATTAACTATAGAAAAATGGAAAATATTATTTTTTGACACCTATGTGACATCTTAGGAGCATGTGAGAATTATTTTAGAAATTTTAGGCCTCATTTAGTCTTTTTTTGTAAATAGTAGCCTTCATTAGCATTTAAATTAAAAATCTGGAAATTTGTTTGAACAGTGCCTTGAAATTTTTTCGTGGCTCACTGACAAATTTTTTTAGAGGATAACGGTCTCCACTAATGTTCAACTAACGGAAGTGGCATATAATAAAATTGTAACACCCCAGTCAAGCAATGACCCAGAATGCTACCAATCTAGAAATAAAACAAGGATAAACTAACTATGCCATACAAAATTTTGGCAAAACCTCCCCTGTATTGTAGTTCAAGACAGAGGTTGCAACAAGCATAAATAGAAGAAAATGAATAACATCAAGAATATAATAAACTCTAAGCAAAATAGTTTGAGTTTACTGAAGCATTCATAAATATAATAGTAAATAAAGAACGAAAGCATCATAAAAGAATTCGAATCCTTTATTACAATTTAAATCCGACAATCAATAATCATCTACTACTTAAGTAATTCAAGCAAATAGCATTTTATTTTCTCCCCTCTTCCGTTGTGGATAGATCGTGCAAAGTGCAATAATACTAATCTGTCCTTTTCCCCATGCATGCCGATCACATACAGGTACCTAAAACAAACACAACAACAGCAAGAGTGAGTCCAACGACTCAGCAAATATAATAGATAGTACCAAGTACATTTATGAACATCACTTCACAAATCCATCCATCAACCATATAAACAAGCTATGCTATGCAAGATGATCAAAAATCTCTTTATCTCTTTATCTCTTTCTCTTTTGCATTTTACCGGTAATACAAAGTGTGCATCTGTCGATGCACACCCATGCCTGTACCACCTGGTACAGGGACCAATTGCCCATACTCCACAAGTATGGGGACCTTTAGCCCTTCATGTCATCAACATGACGGGGACCTCGGCGCTTAGTCATCTCGTGACCAAGACTTCAATAGATCAACATGATGCATATGCATGAATGTATCAATAAAATAAATCTTTCATTCACACTATCCATGCACCAGAAATACTCATGAACATGTAAATTGCAATCACCCATAAATAGTACCAATACATCCTTACCACAACCATGAACACATATATTCCATATTATAGATCAAACATCGACATTCCACACTATCAATTTTAAACCATCCTTATACTTGCCTTAACCGCGAGAAAACGGGGGACGTGCAGAAGGTGCCGCCTCTGGGATCCGTCCTCCACCTGAATAATAATTATAATATTTGCTAAGATAACAGTAGCGGACCTTTTCCCAAATAAAAACAATCACGAACTAGTAAATTCGTCTAACTTGGTTCCAATTCCCAAATCCTACAGGTCATCCCGCCCCCCCCCCCCCTCTGTGGACAGTCAACTTCAAAAATTCATATCTATTGGTACAGGAGTCCTAATAATGTGTTCTTAGACTTTCGGGAAATATAATTAAATTATCTAACTAAACCTAGTTGGTGAGCCTCCCTGATTCGGCCATCTTCTACCCACACCATCCAATTTTCTAAAACATCAATTTCACGTCGGGTTCTCTGGACAGAGCACTAAAAATGCCATAACTTCCAGGCCGAGTGTTCGAATCATGATTTCTTGAACTTCCTGGAAATCTAAGACAATTATCTACAACTTTCATAATATGGAGATCCTCTGATTCTCCCGTTTTCTAATCACGCAATCCAATCTACCAAAATCTGACAGAAATCTCCCGATCTGCAGAACAGTCTTACAAGCAAAATCATAACTTCTGCTACAAAGGTCCGATTGATGCGTTCTAGCACTTCATGGAAAGATAACGACGTCTTATACAACTCTCTAGGCGAAGTCCAGATCTTAATCCCCACGAAACTACCCCAAAACAGCCGTCCAACGAAATCTATCCTAGCAGTCCAGAATACCGACCTTGCAACAACTAGTAAAAATGCATCTAATTGGGGGAACAACGGGGATTACCCTTGACGAACCGATGTAGATTACGATGAACGCCCTACGGACTCCTCCTCTTCTCCTTTTTCCCTTTTTCCCCTTCCTCGTCCCTTCCTCCGGATCCAATTGCCTTGCTGCGGTTGATCTCCCTCCTCCGTTCGATCGGCAGCCAAAGGAAGACCTTTTCCACCAGTAGAAGGGCTTCAGTGGAGGAGAGGGGAGGGATAGGGCTGCTGGAGGTGCAAGGGGCAGGGGGAGGGGTGGCGCAAGGGGGAGAGGAGGGGAGAGAGGGGAGGTGGCGGCTAGGGTTGAGGGGGGGTGGGCCGCCCCCTTTTGGCCGGCCTCCCTTGGGCCAAGGCCCAGGCCCAGGTTTTCTGAAATTTTCAGAAATTCCCCTCTAACAAATCTTTACTAAATTCTTTCCTATAAGGTCCTTCCCTCCAATTAATCGATTAACTCTCAAATCACTTTTGGGGTATTACAAAAATTCCAGTGCTATTCAGTGGCATATAATGAAGAGAGTGTTTTTCAGTGCCATTTTATAGAAGTGGTCGCTATTCAGTGGCATATAATCAATTATCTCATAATAGAGTCTAGAGATGCTTCATTTTTTGAAGATATTTATCTTATGAAAGCCTTAGGCAATACTTAACGAACTGAGAATGTCTAATTTGAAAATATTCAAACTAAGAATAACCAAATTTCTGAATCTTCCATTATTTTTGAACCAATGTGTGATATCCCTGAACCAATATGTGATATCCACAAGGATGATAAAAATTTAGTCGCAAAGTCTCCTCGTAGGTGCAAGAGATTAAGGATTCAAAAACCATTAGTGATGATTTTATTGTATACCTCATAGATGCTTTGCTAAAGACTCTTTTATATGCTCATGCATCGCCTGATGCTGAGTAATGGAAAGAGGCAGTCTGTAGTGAAATAAACTCTATCATGGCTAATGAGACTTAGGAGATCACTGATTATCCTAGCGGGTGCAAACTTGTAGGGTGTAAGTGGGTCATCAAAAATAAACTATGGCCTGATGGTACTATTGAGAAGTACAAGGAAAAACTTGTGGCCAAGGGTTACACCTAGAAAGAGGAAGATGATTTCTTTGATACCTATTCTCCAATTACCAGACTAATCACCATCAGAGTGCTCCTTGCGTTACCATCTTCCTATGGTCTACATGTCCATCAAATCGACGTAAAGACAACTTTCCTTAATGGAGAGTTGGAAGACGTCTATATGGATTAACCAGATGATTTTGTTGTTTTTGGATAGGAAAATAAGGTATGCAGATGATTGAAATCCTTGTATTGCCTAAACTAAGCATCTAAATAATGGGTCAAGAAGTTTGACAAAACTTTGATATCTGCTAGCTTTTCTGTGAATGAAGTTGATAAATGTATATATTACCATTATGGTGGTGATCAAGGAGTGATCTTGTGTTTGTATGTGTATGGCATACTTATTTTTAGGATAAATTTTACCATGAATGATGAGGTTAAATCTTTTTTATCTTGATGCTTTGATATGAAATACTTGGGAGAGACAGATGTCATTTTGAATATTAAATTGATCAATAACGAGGATGGGATTACTTCGAATTAATTCTATTATGATGAAAATTTTTTGAGTTGTTTTGGCTATGAGAATTCTAAAATTTCTCCAATGCCCTATGATGCGAGCATTAAGTTGTGAAAGAACTAGGAGCTAGGAAAGATAAATTGAGATATTCATAAATTATTAGGTCACTTATGTATTTAGCTGGTGCCACAATGTAACATCCTGAAAATCTGAACTTGGGAAATGTGTAGCCCTTGAATTGTTTTGAAATATATTTTGTTGATATATGGAGATTTTGTGGATTTTCCTTGGTTTTGTGATTGAGGTTCCAACAAATTAAAAATGAATTATGAAAAATTGAACAAATAAAAGATTATGAAAGAAATGGAAAATAATAAAAAGAGCCCTGGGTCAAGTCTCGGCCAGGCCCAACCGGCCCTTTTTTCCTCTCCCTGTCTCGACCACGGTCGAAGTCATTCCCTACCTCGCCCAATGAAAGCCGCGGCCCACTTCGCCACCGCAGCCCGGCTTCACGACTATGCCTCCTTCGGACCGGTGGTCGGAGGCATGTCTCGCGCTCGCGTCACAGGGACCCACCCTTCCTACTCCCGACGACCGCGTGCGTCCTTGCCAACTGCCTGGCAGTCTCACCCCGTCGTGTCGCCTTGCCACGGAGACCGACCTTTTTGACCGAGAAGTCGTGCCGGTTAGGCACCGAATTCACCGCCACCATCTCCCCGGCCGCCTCCGTCAACTGCAGTGCACTCCTGCTCCCGTCGCTTCCTCTGTTCCGGGCGTCACTGCGCCTGTGGCAGCATCAGTGGTGTCGGTCGCCCAGAAGCCGTGCGACTGCGCCTGCCGACTCTGCGCCTAACCGCATGACCCTGTCACCCCGTCTCCATCCCCACGCCCTGCGTCACCCACTCTCTGACCCATGGTCGAATCCCTGGCGCTGTAGCCACTCGACCGCCATGCCGTCACCGCTTTCCCGCCACCGCCTGCACGCGGTCGAAACGCATCTGTCGTGGATCGTAGTAGTGGTCAAAAAAGTATTGTAGCAGCCAGGTCGAAGAATCCGTGGTCATAAAAAAAAGACATGGTCGTGAAATGGTCATTTACGACCACGCGGTCGAAGCTACGACCATGTGGTCGAAGCCATGACCACGCGGTTGTTCCCGACCACGTGAACGAATTCAGGACCACGTCGCCATTTATGACCATGCGGTCGAACACACGGTCACGGTTATTTGTCATAGTCGAAGCTCCCCTACGACCATTCAGAAACACCTTCCGACCACTCACACCGTGGTCGAAGCACTCTTCGACCGCTCACATCGTGGTCGAAGCACTCTCCGATCGCTCACACCATGGTCGAAGCACTGTCCGACCACTTACACCGTGGTCAAAGAACCTTTCAACCACGTTCATTCCTTCACCACGCGGTCGTAACCTCTCCCGACCACATACACTCCTTCACAATGTGGTCGAAATACGTTCCGACCACATCCACGACCACTCAAAGTTGATTACGACCGCTCCAAAACACTTACGACCACCCCAGAGTCATTTACGACCACCAAGGGTGACTTACGACCACCCTGAGTCATTTACGACCGCTCAGTACCATCCACAACCACTCAAAGTTGATTACGACCGTTCCAAAACACTTACGACCACCCAAAGTTGTTTACGACCACTTCGTGTTCCGTACGACCGCTCAAAACCACTCATGATCACTCACAGTCAAGCTACGACCATGCGGTTGAAACCGACCACGCGGTCGAGGCCACGACCATGTGGTTGTTTACGACCGAGCGGTCGAACTCACGACCATGCGGTCAGATTTACGACCACGTTGTCGTCCCAACAACCAGCTATGGGTCCCGCCTGTCAGACTTTTAGCTATTTCTCGAATTTATTCAAACAGAGAACTTCAAATAATCATAACTAATTCATTTTAACTATGAATTGAGTGAAAAAATTTCTAAATTCATCTAAAATCAAAATCTAACCAATGGAACCAAGATCATGAATTTTAGAGTTCATATGAATTTTCTTTGAGAATTTATTTGTTTTGCTGATTTTTATCCGAATTTTCGCGCACGTTAAAATAGCGTACGAGGCTCAAGAAGAAGAAGCCGAAGTGGAAGCAGCTGCTCTTGGTGATCAAGACCCAGTTCACTGTGACCAAGGTGAGTCAATATTTGATCATGTTGAGCCTATATTTTCTGCAAATTACTTTGGTTTAAATTATCAAATTGCATGCTATTATTTTATATGCAAATATACGTTTAATTTATGATTCTAGTTATATGCCCATTGTTTAACTTGATTAATATTACACCTCTAGAATATTTGAATATGTGAACCTTGTCACCCTAGTAAAATTATAATGGTAACCTTTCAAAAATAAGTCCGTAATTATACGCCATGCTTAGTACTGCTTAGATACTCGGGGGCGCTGAAATGCCCCAAGTATCATTTTTAATCATGAGAAACTGGTTTGGGAAGTCATGGAAATGACTAGTTTATTTTGATATGATTATTTTATGCTCCCAAAAACCTCAAATTGCTTATCTATCTGGCGGATGGATCGGGGGTATGGTGCAGTGGTGCACGAGAGTGTGGTTTGTGCTATAACCGTTCAGATAACCCTAAGGACTGAATCTTGTCATGACCTCTTGTGTAAAATAAGTACAACCACAAGTCTGTAAAGTACAACTTGGCTTAGTAGATTTACCGGACCCTGAAAGTCATCATCATAGGTGGAGGAGATGTGGTAGTGCAAGCGGCAGTCTGTGTGGCGGCTTGAATGGGGCACCCACAGAGGGTGAAGTTCTTCTGCGGCGTACTAGAAGTGTGGGTAGCCAGCTGCTGGGCACATAGGAGGGGAACATCCCGCACAACCTATGAGACCTGCCGCAAGCGGGCCAAGCTCATAGGGGTGAGATGATGGAAGGGGCGAGGTATTTTGAACGGTTATTGTGATAGTCTACTCAACCGCACGACTAAGGAATCGTGTGGGGGCAATGAGCGGACTGTCTCTTGTGGGTAAAGTGTGCAAACTCTGTAGAGTCAAAACTATTCGAATAGCCGTGCCCACGGTCATGGGCAGACATGGGAACTTAACTAGATATAGTTCTATTTCAAAAAAAAACTTTGTGCTAGAATGGGAGATATGGAAGGCAATGGGAAAAGCCCTAATTGGTGTTGCCCTGGGTGTTGTCCCAGTGATAATGTAAGCAGCTATAACGCTGAAAGTTTAGCATATGGTGTAGAGATCATGTAAAGGTGGATGGTCTCTAGATCACTGTTAATAAAGCATTCTTTTACACACACTATGCTTTGGTTCGAACTGCTAGGTCATAGGAAGTTTTCTAAGTAATATATTTCAAAAAGTAATTTCTGGTAAATAAAATAACCTGAGCCTTCCCTTGTTAAGCCATGCATACTATTTACTGCATTATGTGTATTGGCTCGCGGAGCACGATGGATTGTGCTCACACTCGCATTACCAAAATCAGATTCAGGGACCCAGGATCATTACGCACATGAGGATACCCCTGCTACAGATGGAAGAAACAACGCCGAGGAATAGGGCGACTCCTACACTTTTGGGTCCTAGGCAATTAGACTATGGAGTTGTGTGCCTATAAATATTGCCTAAGCTTAGGTAATATTCATATGGCACACATTTACCCCCAGTCGCTTGCCTGTGGATTGTGGTCTCGCTACTGTTTATGTTTCCGCTGTTCTTTGTAATGTAAACATTTAGCCTGTTTGGCTCCTATGTAAACTTCGCCCGACATGGTGTAATTTTAAACTTTGTTATGTAATACTGTATTCCATGCGATGTATGTATTGATGTAGCAATATACCTGTATGCACTATCTACTGATCCAGGGAATAGTGCAGTGAATCAAAAGGGATTCTGGATTGAAAAATCCGGGTCCGACACACAAGACCTAACATTTCATTTGTTGTGAGCAAAGTAAGTTGGTTTACATCTAACCCAAGAGATGATCACCAGGAGGCACTTGAAAGAGTATTGCATTACTTGAGAGGCACAATATCTTTTGATTTCATTATACTGGATACCTTTCTATATTAGACGGATATAATAATTCCAATTAGATCTCTTATACAGATGAGATCTAAGCTACAAGTTGTGATGTTTTTTACTTTAGTTAGTGATGCAGTTTCATAAAGGTTTTGCAAACAATCCATATTAATAAGGTGAACAATGGAAGCTGAACCTATATCACTTCACAAACCACTGTTGATACTGAATGGCTAAGAGAGCTTCTGTTGGACTTGTTGTTTGTTGAGAAACTAATACTGGCAATCCTAATATACTGTAATAATCAAATGGTTTTGGCTAAAGTTATGAGTACTAAGAATAAGCATGTACAGCATAGGCTTGAATCTGTCAGAAAATTGAGGAACTCTAGAGTGATTACTATGAATTATATTTGCATTGAGAAAAATTTGGCAGACCCTTTTACAAAGTGGCTAGCATGGAAAGCAATTTTTATTGCATCTATGGACATGGGAATGATGCCCATTTGAGTTACATTAAAATGGTAACTCATACCTTTTTTGATCGAAGATCCTGTGACTAAGGAAGTGGAAGAAAGCTGATGTTGTAACAAGAGAGTATATATCAATTGTACCTATGTACTGACAAATAAAATACTCTCAATTGTATGGAAGGTTGGCTTAAAGCCTTAATGTATTCTGTTGTTGAAATAAGAAAAATATATTAATCAGCGGGATATCTAGAAAGAATACACCTACTTGGGCCTAACTGTATGGTCACATTTCACGAGAACGGAGCATTCTCTACAAAGCTTACGAGCAGATAAGGGAACCTGACCTTTTAACACTTCAATTATGTGTGATTCTTTGGCGTCCTACTATTAGTTGAGATTTTAGGTGAAGTCTGATCATAAAAAACTGTGAATTCAAGGCATAGTCCATTTATGAGCTATGAGAAGATGAATTATGTTATTCTATGTGCAAATTAAACTCGTACGGGACTTACACAAAAGATTGGTGTATTAACAACACCTTGGCACATTAATTCTTATTATCATCTTGCTACATGCTTGGTAATTGGTAGGAATTGTTAGAATTGGGCCCATGAGACAAAGGCTCATTCATTCCTAAATTCCAAAACATGGCATGGTTTAGTCCCATATTGCTCAAACAAGTGAGAGGAAAGCAATATAAAAGGTGGAGCTCTTGCCACCACATAAAACATATGACATGTGGAATAGGATGGCATGAGGACTTTGGCTAAATACACATGTGTGCGTTCGCATATTTTTCGCATGAAAATTGTGTAACTTGTGACTTACGATTGCACCGTATCATAGCTCTATTCTTGGCACATTAAATCCATCAGTTTTTTGCTAATCATGCCATCACCTCTCTCTCTTAATTCTATTTGAATTGGATTAGTTCAATGTAACTGAGTTAAATGTTGTTAGTTACTAGTGAATAATTAATTGATGCATGTTTAAAAGGAGGCTAGACACACTACTGCAGAAAAGGTCATCACTGACGGTTCAAAAACATCATCACAAATTGTTTCATCAGCTATTTGAGTTTATGGGTTAGTAATGATACGAGGTCATCACAAATGGCTTTAGAACCGTTTGTGATGTAGACTTTCATGGACAATTTTTAGTAGAAACCATCTATGATATAATTTATCACAGACGATTTCAACTACAAACCGTCTGTGATATATAAATATCACAGGCGGTTTGTAGTTGAAACCATCTGTGATAAACCATATATCACAGATAGTTTCTACTAAAAATTGTCTGTGATAGTCTTATATCACAGACGGTTACGAGTTAAAAACTGTTTGTGATATTTTTTCTGTTCTTAAATCTATTTCTGTTTGTTGGTTAGCCTCAGGAAATGCTAGCCATGCCCTCTAAAATAAGCAGATCAACATAGTATATATACATCCAATTCACATTCATTCATTTTAGAAGCAAGAACATCCATTTCATAAATTAATTAACAGAAATAAAAAAAATTATCCATCCATGAACAAATACACACATGAACAATTAAGCTCAATCTTATCCCAGTGAAATTCATTCTACATTTTGGAACACCCCATCTTCTTTTATAACTTCAGATATCAAGAAGTACGCACACTGTCCTTGAATATGTTTGAGGTCGGCTTGTTCCAATGGAGTTGCACCGATGGATGGAGCCTATCGGTAGAAAGATCAATGTCGTGTATGCATATATAAATTGATAAGTATGAAAAAATTATCGCAAGATTGATAAACCTCAGATTGTTCTTCACGAAACCGATGAGTAGTTGTATGTTGTAGCAAACATAGAATTCACAGGTATTGTTGCCCAACGGCTGCTGGTGGCACTACAAAAGTAGAATTTGTTAGTTCGAGAGGCATTACTATAAAGGGTTATATAGGATTAATGTGTACTAGTGAATACCGAGAAATCTAGAACGTGTCACAGGGCGTCGATCCCTCCCTTGGATTTCTGTACCTTTGCAACGTACATGGCGAACGACCTATGTGATTCCAAAAAGTTAGCCTTAGTCATTGGAAATGAAGGAAAGACTATAATAAAGTTATCTATGGAGGAAATGTGTTTACCTGTCAGTTACTTGTTGGACAACTGTGTAGTCGGTTTTGTTCTTCTTTATAGAATCAAGGTATATTACCCTATTCCATTTTGGTATAATTACAAGTAGAATCCAGTGGAACCTATACAAGTATGTCTTGGTCATTAAACTTAATTTAGTATTGCTTATAAAGTATAATCAACAAGTATAGCCACTAATGTAGTACTTACCCCTGGATGTAGGGCATAAGTATGAATTCCTTGTTGCGGTGACCCTCCAATGCCTTCATAATATAATTCTCGATGAAGGATGCATCCTTCTTGATGATATCCATAGCAACCAAGCGTGGGTCGAGGAAACCAATCAGTGATTTTGTTAATCTAGCTTCACTCACCATTTATACACACACACAAAAGCAATAAGTTATATATGACTTTTATCGACATTACATAAACGTAGACCATGATTGTACACACTTACAGTGTCCAGCATCGATTGGGTGAGGCATCGAGGGCATCGAGTGAGGATACAGTCATGAATATTGTGCTATAGATGATGCGGCATGAACTGGACATTGACACCCGAGCGTCGTTGTTCCTCCGGCTTGTTGGCCTATTCCATGTAATACATATGCAATCTCTGACAAGATAGTCCTAGAGTTAAGAGGCACTCTTTCGGGATGACCAACGGCTCATCTAGCACAAATTTTTGGGCCAACGACAAGTAGAGGATCTCATCATCCGTCTTCTTCAGTTTCCCTTACCGTCTCAACTGTAGGTTGACTTCACAGTAGTCGACTAGGCATGAGATGTAAATGCACCACACCCTTGCTACATCTGTGCAGGTAGTGTTGGTGCGGATCATGCCTGTGGAATTGGCGCTAGTGCAGATAGCCCGAGTGGACTTGGCACCGGTGTAGATTGCTCTCGAGGATTTGGCATAGGTGCAGGAGCCTCCAGGCAGATATCGCTCTTGTGCTACTGAATGAATGTTCTAATGCCTTGCCTTAGAGTCATAACCTCATCGTTGGGGGGCATCCGTAGAGGGACGACCTCGAAATTGGCATGAACACTGTCCACATTCACTTTTGCCAAACCTGGCGCTAGAGATGCATCATGAACCAAGGCCCCGGGCCCGGATGGATATGCCTAGCCCTAAGCAGCGCAAGGGTAACAAAGGTATATCTCACTTGGAGCTTGCACTTCTTAGCCACATATATAACGATACAAAATTAGCTACTCCAATATGCCTATAAATAGATCAAGAATTCAAGAGATAATAATTATTACTAGGATATCATCAACAAGAAATCGGTGGTTGCTTTCTGAGGTAGGGTTGAATGCGCACTCCGATGGTTAGGGGGCTACTTAGCACAGGAGCGTCGAGGGCTTCCTACTGATTTTCTCTATACCTTTGCATCTCATGTCTGACCAACCTTTGCATCTTACCTTTGATTTTTACTATAATGTCCTTTTGTAGCTGTGCTTCGTGCTCAGCTTTGGCTCTCTTCCTACTCTGGTAAACTTTGGAGTTCTCTAGGAAGCCATATTTCCATGGAACATAAAAATCAAGGCCTCTCATGTGACCCAGGTGCTCTTTGTTTTCCAAGGCCACGGAGAGTTAATGGGCCTGTTCTTTTTTGGCTGAGGCTTGTGGCTTTTGGCTGCAGCTTGTGGTTTTTGGGCTGTTCGTATGAGAGATTACAGAGTAACTGAAACTCACGTGTGATTTTTGCCAATATAAATGAAGTTGGTACAATATGTACTACAATTAACTAGTAGACCCCATCTTGAAAAGACACTTCATTTAAAAGCTAGTTACTGTAGAAAAGCCAAAAGATGAAAAAAAACATGCCCAATGTCTCTCCCTAACTGCCTGGAATGAGCCTTGGGAAGATTCTACACTCAGCACTTCCAATCGGTGGGACACTTCCTCGCCTGCGGGGTTTCGAAAGGAGATGGCCCCCGATGACATGGTAGATGACCTCGCTCTTATCCAGTTTCAAGTGCGCTCATCAGGGATCTCGGTAAATGGCGGGAAGGTCACTCGTAGGTTGCTTGCTCGTCCTCTGCCTCCATTGCAGGATTTTACCTGCATACCCAGCGGTGCCAAGTCTGTGGGGGTGTGTGTTTTTTGCCTAGAGGGTCCTGTGCGTCGCACTTTCACTCCTAAAATTATATGTTATCTTCATCGCCACAAACTCTTACTATTGTGGTTTAAGGAATGGATACTTGTAGGAGGGCATCAGATCCTTCTCCACGTATTTCTTGATAAGCAGGCTCTTGAAGTTCTTTCATGCTTTGCATGCCGCTAGCAACACATGTCGTCGCATGGATGTCTGGTGTTCTTCCAGGATCTCGAACGATCAAAAAACTTCCATCAGCAGCTGACTTTTCTGATCTTCGGTCACCTTCTTCCACGAAACGAACATGATCTCAATCTGTTCCTGTGCACCTATTCTGACTATTCTTTAGAATGCGGACACATCGACATCCGTGATGGTAAATCGGCCCTTGAGCTTTTTTGATAGTCTTCTTTCTTTTTGGGATTATCCAGAGGATGATGCATCACACGCATCCAATGACGATGTCAAAGAATGAGCAGACGATATCACGTATTTATGTGACATTTTCTCTAATAAGTCAGCAAAGCATATATACAACAAACCACATTAATTACAACAATCCAAAAAACCATGCGCATATACAGCAAAGCATATATCCAAAGATATGATAATAACATAGAGATCAAATTATTATCTCTCAACATGAATAATGTAACCAAGCCGAAGGACAATATGCTAAACTGAGCACAAGCATAAACATTTGTAATTAACATAATGCACAGATTAAGAAGTGAGTTTTGCTCTTAGTTTGAGAAGTTGCTCAAGTTAAAACCTGGCCTTCTCACCCTTGTCAATAGATCATATATCAAAGGGACTAACTCCTCAGTATTCTGCTAGTTTGATACTCTAAAATTACCTCAGTAAAGTAATAGAATCAACTGCTAGATTTTAAGCACATGACAGAATGAAGAACAACTATTGCAATATCAACAATAGCGCTACGACAAACACCAGAGATGTGCTAGGCAGTAATAACAGTAATAACTGAATCTAACAATATTCAGTCCAGAGCAGTAGTGATTTATACTTAACCAAAGTAAGAAATAAGTAATGATAAATCAATACTATTAGAATACTCTCTATAGTCACAATGATCTTAATCAGACAAGTTATCTTCATCGAACATTCACAAAGCCCACATTCTATTATGCAAAGTCCCCCAGTGCTAGCAGTTACGAGGAGGGCCACCGGAGTCGGGGGAGGCGGCGACGGCGATAGGCTTGGGAGGAGGAGGAGGGCAACTTCCTCGGGGGAGAACGGCGACAGCTCGGGAGGGCCAGGAGGGCGACTGCTTCGGGGGAGGAAGGCCGCCGGAGTTGGGGGAGGAGGAGGAGGGCGACGGCCTCGAGCGAGGAGTGCCTCCAGAGTGGGGGGAGAAGGAGGAGGACGACAGGCTACGGAGGGGGAGGGCGACGGGCTTGGCGTGAGGCGGCGGCTTTAGTGGCCAGTACAGTGGAGACAAACCCTAGCGTACAATATATATCGGGGAATAATCACAGATGGTTCTATTTAAGAATATTGTCTGTAATCACAAAACATCACAGACAGTTTTAATATAGAACCGTTTGTGTGTGTGTGTGTATATATATATATTAAACATTCCCATATACATAAATGCAAATTCACATATATATCGTATATTCTCATATACATAAATGTAAATTCACATATATTTGACTCATTCTCATACACGTAAATGCAAATTCACATATATATCACACATTCTTATTTATTATATATATATGTATATGTATATATATATATATATGTATATATATATATATGCAAATTCACATATATACCACACATTCTCATATACATATATAAATTCAAATACAGAACATATGACACATAAATGTTTTATTCATCATTTCACTTACTTATTTCCTTTAAGAATTAGCCCTTCATGATGATCGACGCGTATGTAGCTACTTTTATCATGTTCTTTCTCTACCCTTATGCCGTTTCCGAAAGGAACCAACCAATCAAACTGATTGTATTCTTCCTTGTGCACTACATTCTCAACTTCGACAATTCTTCTTTTTTCTACGAAGAACTATGTGGCGCTTCTTATTTGCCTGGTTGGACCGAGATCGATTAGTACATAGGACTTGAGAATTCCCATAAACCTCTCGAACGGGTACTACTATGTAGGAACATGGGCCTGCACATTTTTGTCTCTAACACAATGTGAACAATGAGATAGACCATGATGTCAAAAAATGATGGCAGATAGTACATCTCAAGATGATATAAAGTCGTCACCATCTCATCCTATAGAGCATCTAGTCCTTCGGGATCGATGACCTTATGAGCAATTGTGTTAAAAAAATAACACAACCTCATGATTGTCTCTCAGACCTTGATCGGAAAAATACTTCTAATTACAATAGGGAGCATCCCCATCATCAGCACATGACAGTCATGAGACTTTATGCCAATTAACTTCAAATCTTTTATCGAAACAAGTTTCTCCATGTTGGTGGAGTAACCAGATGGAACTTTCACACCATGAATCACTGCTACAGTTCAGTTCTCTCAGCCTCAGACAGAGTGTAACAAACAGGGAGAAGATAAGTTCAACCTTTATCGGTCTTTGTCGATGCTAACTTAGGCCTGATGTCCATATTAACCAAGTCAAGCTGTGCGTTGACACCATCCTTTGTTTTATCACGAATGTTCAGTAAGAGACCAATCAATCTGTCACATACATTCTTCTCTACGTGCATGATGTCGATGCAGTGGTGAACTTCTAAGTGCTTCCAATAAGGTAAGTCCTAAAATGTTAATCTCTTCTTCCAGACATTCTTCTCACGGGTGGTCGATTTACGTCCCTTTTCGAGCACAACATTTGAATTCTTAATCATATCATGATCAAATGCCTTGGAGCTTAACTAACCTCGTTCTCTCCGTTAAATTGTTTTTTCATCCTACGGTATAGGTGAGCCCTCTGAAGGAACCTAGGGTGACGCATGTACACTATTTTGCACGAGTGCTTCAGCCACATACTCTCGGTATTATCTAAGCAATGAGTACAGGATTTGGCCCCTTTTGTACTCTGGCCCGCCAGGTTAGTAAGGGTAGGATAATCATTTATGGTGCAGAAAAATAAGGAGCGTAAAGTAAAGTTCTCTCGTTTATATGTATTCCAAACATGTACCCCTTTGATCTATAGTATTTTTAGATCTTCTACCAAAGGTGCTAGGTACATATCAATATCGTTTCCATATTGCTTTGGCCCTTGGAGAAGTATTGACAGCAAAATATACTTTCGCTTCATACACAACCAAGGAGGAATGTTGTAGATACAGAGAGTCACATGCCAAGTGCAATATCGGCTGCTCATGTTACCAAAAGGATTCATTCCATCTGTACTCAGTCTGAACTTTATATTTCTTGTTTCCTCACCGAAGTCTCCAAACCACCTATCGATGTTTCTCCACTGGGCAAAATCAGCAAGGTGACTTAGCATTCCATCCTTCCTACGCTCCTCTGAGTGCCAACGCAATAGTTTTGCCTCCTTTGGGTTTGCAAAAAAACCACTTCAAACTGGGAATTACAGGAAGATACCTTGCCACGTTAACAAGAGGTCCTTTCTTCACCTCTATTCTCTCACCATCATCTGATTGATTCTTACACTTGTATCGGAATGCGTTGCACACCAGACATACATGCATGTTTGCATACTCTTTACGGTAGAGGATACAGTCGTTCGGACATGTATGTATTCTTTCTACTTCCATTCCCAACGGACAAAGAATCTTCTTGGCTTTGTAGGTGGTTTTGGGCAAGTCATTTCCCTCTAAAAGCATGTCCGCTAAGAGATCTAACAACACTGTGAATTTTTTGTCGGACCAACCGTTGCTTGGCTTCAATTTCAGTAGTTCAAGCACAGTTGACAACCTCATGTACTTTGACTTGCAGCACGTGAACAAAGGTTTCTCCGAGTCCTCCATCAAGCTCTAGAATTTAACATACTCTCTCTCATCACAGTTCCCTTCTGCATCGTGAAGCATCTAATCCAGATTATCATCATGCAGCCTATCTGAATCAGAACTACAATCGACATGATCATCCAGCGGTATATCATTGACTTCATCCGCGATGTCATTATTAATAACTTCCTATATAATCTGCTCTTCACCATTACTGGTCCAATGTTCATACCCTTTTTGAAACCCATTCGAATCAAGTGCACTTCAATCAATGCATAGACAATACATATATTCCACCCCTATTCAATATATTCTCCTCGACAGCTCTTGTAAAAGCAGAAACACCATTAATGCACTCTTCACTCACACGATTCCCAGCGTACATCCAGCTTCGGTCTTACGTTACGCATATAACAATTTAGTATAACATATTCAAGTAATTAATTACTTATTATATATGTACGATCTAAATTAGGTAGTTATATGTAGCAAGAATAATTAATTACATTGAATTAAGTAGAAATAGACTATGAGTTGACTAAACCCTAAACCCTAAACCATGTTAGATATAAATAATCTTCTCTCTATATCAAGCTAGCTAGATGTAAACCATCTTCAATTTTCCTCTCACCAAAAGCTAGATCTAAATTATAATGTAATTAGGAACAAATTACTAACCATAACTAGCCAATAACTTAGTGGATCCACAATTACTCTTGCCAAATAGTATCCTTCCACTAAATGGCCTCAAAGCCCCGCCTCCAGCTCAAAGCAGTAGCGTATAGATCTGGAATTTAAGACAGAGGGTTGACGGGTTTGCGCGCAATTAATATAGTGTAATTATCACAGATGGTTTCTATTAAAAACCGTCTGTTATAAACTAATTATTACAGATGGTTTTTTAATAGAAACCATATCTGAATTATCATAGACGATTCAAGCTAAAAACCGTCTATGATACTTCATAATATCACAGACGGTTATTGTCTGTGATATTTTGTAGACGATTTTAACCATGAACCGTCTGTGATAATTCACTTTCATAGATGGTATTTTAGCACTAGCAGCAACACAGACGGTTTCTAAACTAAAACCGTTTGTGATTGTATTTAATACAGATAGTTTTGGGTAACTGTTTGTGGTGTGGTGTCTAGTATTAGGCTTTGTGTAGTAGTGAGACGTCCAAACTTAGAATAACTCGAATTCTTCTGTTCCTTTGTCACATCGTATTCTTCCTCTGGTGCTAGCCCGAACACTGACACGTATATTAAGGTGATGTGCATGAGCCCCTGTAGTATGGGCACTCCTAAAGGTGAAAGGAAAGCAAAAAAATACGAAGCTGATTTGGAGTGAGTTCTTAGATGAGCACAATAACTTCAACGGATAAGACTGAAAATGGAGATTGCTGAGTAGGGTGACTTATATCCTAGTCTTTTAGGATTTAAAAAAGTGTACTACAAAAAGTCCTAGATTAATCCTAATAAAATTAAAATTCCTACTTTCTTTTGAAGTAGGATTTCTATTCTATTTTGGAGGAGGACTAGCGGGACTATATAAAACTATGAGACGTGATCATGGAGAACCCAAGCAACAAAGCAAAGACACTAATCGAAAGATAAAGGTGCACAAGAGGATTAATGGCAAGATTATTTTTTAGCATTAAATTCTTGTATAGGAAAAGAATCTGACGGTTCTAAAAGATTTGAGAAAGTTGTGAGAGAGCGATAATCACTTATACTCTTTTGATGTTATGCTTAATGAATTTGCGGTTAGTTTCATTAAATCTTTTCTCTTTCGTTGTGGTTGTTTTAATGTTGTTATTTTGAGTCTCTTTACGATATTCTTTTTCTTCGTTCTTGATACCGTACATATTTATACTGTATCTTATATATTCTGATCTAATTCTAAGACTGCTGCGCATAAAAGAATATTAGAGTGTAAGAAGCAACAAATACTCCTTACCAAATCAATTGTAAAGCACTGGAGGTAACATTTTTCTTGCCTTTCTGATGATTACTAAGGGCAGTCCCAATGGAAGAAACTGACACGATTTCCATAGCACAAGAAATCATCTATAGAAACTATCTTCCACAGTGGAGGTGTCTTCGAGTAATAATTATTTTCTCTTTCTCTCTCCCAACTCTATCTTCCTCCTCCAATGAGAGTGTGCCACGAGCCCCCTAGAAACTGGTGGTTTCTTCCCAATGGCGATTTCATAGTTTCTTGGTGCATTGGGTGGAGTGAAGACCTGATTTCTTCATGAGGAAACCGTTTCTAGGATTTGTGCTCTCTTTCATCATTAATTACGTTGCCATGTTAGCATTTTGCCTACGTGGCAAGTCATTTAATAAGGATAGAAACTATCATCAATACACCATTGGAACTGCCCTAAGATAATACAAATCGTAGATGAGACACCCTTAATCATTCGGCACGGACCTCAGCCCCCGTTCAAAACGTGGTAATACTAGCAAAGTAGCAATGGATTGTATGATGCGGTCTGTCTCGGACCCGACGCCCGGTCAGCTCACGCACTCGGATCGATTGACCGGGTCCCGGCCCAATAACTCCGCGCGCTGCCGCACCCGAGGCCCGAGGCGACCGAGAACGGAGAACAATCCAAGATCCATCATGCTTCCCCTTCTTTTAACTTTTGTTCCTTCAATTCTCTCTAGCTGGGAGAAAGCAGGCAAGAAAAAGATATGAGAATATGCATCCATCCGGTCTACGAAGCCCATCGTGAGCCACCCCTGCATGCATGGCTTCCAAAATCTAAAGTTGCATGTTATGTACAATGGAAACCCACAATGCACTGGGTGTGCACTCCGCACGCATAAGTCCGCTGTCCTGTACAATATAATCATACTGATCATAAGTCCAGTACAAATAAGTTCAAAATTAGGCATAAGTCATAAATGTAATGCAAATAGTTCAAATCACATTGCTCTATACTCACAAATCACAACTCAATTTCCGCAAGTACCTAGGAAAATTCTTGCCTTACACACAGCACTTTAGGGGGTGTTAGGTTGCCCACATGACCCGAGGCCTGATATTTGTTTGGTCGCCTGTATCCATGTAGCCTAGCTGAGTAGAGAAGTTGTTTGGTTGTCCCAATGAACACTTGTTGGCCTGATCACCCTTTCATAGGTGTGGTGAAAATACCTCCACCGTTTGCTTGAGTCCTTATAATTTTACAAAGTCCTGGACATTGGAGCGAGGCATGTAACACACAATTATGGCTAACCGTATGGGATTTTTGGTTAATTCTTATTACAAAAATTGACAGCAATATATAACAAGTCATGATTGTTTAGAATAAGAAAAGGAGGCACAAACATTGTGTTATCTCGGACAGACAAAACGAGGGTTTTATAGCATTAGTTCGTTATCGCTAGTACCACACATGGATAGTCAAATGGCAGCTGACATCAATTTACATAGCAACAATACGATTACTACAAGCTGAGCTACAATTATGACATCTATATAGCTGAAAGCACCCTTATCTAGCTTCTTATCTGGGTTGACCATGGATTCGTTGGCTCACACAATTGGACAATTGTAGCCAGCAAAAGCCTCATGTACCCGTCTATATCCTTCGTAGAATGCTCCTTTGTACCCGTCTACGTGCGTTGGCATGCCTCCCAAGTAGGATATATAACACCCCAGTTTGCCAACCACGGTGGACAACGTACCACCAAGTCATGGAAATCTTACCTACAACGTAAAAAGTTTAATCAGCTCAACATGAACGCATAAAAGTGCAAATGACAACCATGGCTGGCCTATCCTACAACGTTTCTGTTGAGCGCCTATTGCTCTCTTTGCGTCATCCTGCCAGGCCAGCGGTGAATAACTTGGACGAGAGAGCCAAATATGCAGGGTGACAACAAGGAGAGAAGTGAGATGCACAACCAGCAATGCATATGTAAGTATGATCACAGGCCAGCAAAAGAAAGGAGGCCATATTGTTTCATCATTGGCCAGAACCAAATGACCAGAAAATAAGATGAGGCTAATCCAAAAAACAGTTCTCTTTCTTTCATCGTTGACCACAATCAGAAACATGCATAAACTAGTTAATGGTAAGTGGTTTTGGCCTCAGCAATTAATTACCATCAGTTGCGCCAGATCGGCTGTTTCCTTGGAGCATAGAAGTCCATTGAGAAATCAGTTCTCAAGCGAGGCCTCATTTCGTGATGGTATGACATCATTTGCACCATGATACATGAAATAACTTTTGCAAAATTGAAGAATCAAAAGGAATGAGCAATTTTCAAAAAATTGGACTTCAGACTGAAAAATAAGTAATTTGGAACCATTTAGAAAATGGAATAGATATGTTTCATAGGATGTGAAAAATGATTTGACTAAACTAGCATAAGAAACAACTTGTGGAAATTACTAAGCTAGCATATTGGCAAAATATAATACCAAGTATAGGTTTAGGGTGCATCAGAAACAAATTGTGTTTAGAATCATCGTTGGCCATTGCTTGTGAACAAAATATCAAGCTTTTCGCAGGACCCCGGTGCATCAAAAATTTATGATAAGCATCACTGGCCAACTACCATCAGACCATCTCATGAAGTAAATATTTTTATCAGCTAGCAGCACAGATTGTAAGGATAACTCATCAATTTTCATCAGAATTGACCCACTCATCAAATAAATTGTCCTCAGGCCACAAGATCTAGGCTCAGGCCTAACCTAGTAAGGTTGACTAGGCTGGGGATTATGGACATTTTTCTGGGCTGGGAGGCCCTGGCTTGGCCCTGCAACCTGCAAGCATTATCTGAGCCTAGCTTGGCCCTGAAACAAAGTTTGGAATGTGCGAAGTCCATGGAGCTCGGTCTGGAACAAAAACTCACGAATTTGCTTTGAAGTTTACTAACAAAATCATCCTTCCCTTGCAAAAAAAAAAAAGACAAAATCATTCTATAGGCATTTCGGTCCAGACACGTGTAGGATCGGATATGGCAACAGAGGGGTAGGGTGAATGGTGCCTTCAAAAAATTTGCCCCCTAAAGTATCCACTAGTAACTCTCTTCTCCGATAGCTACAAAGCTATGAAGATGAAATTATGCTCTCTGGATCCTCAACCACACAGGAGAAGAAGTGAGACAAAAATCAACGGACAAGACAGAAAACAACACAGGCTGTGAAGGGGACCCGGTCAGACCGCAGGCATCAGGCCAGTCTGACCGCACCCTGGCCACCGGTCAGACCGCCCTGGCCACACCGGTCTGACCGCCCCTATAAGTCCGGTTTGACCGTCCATATAGCTCCGATCTGACCGACTCAGCCTGGCTGGTCTGACCGCTAGGGTTAGCGGTCTGACCGCCGGCTGGGGTCCGATCTGACCGCCTTTAAGAGCCCGGTCTGACCGCCCCTACTTCCAGCAGAAAAGTGAAAAGCGCCCAACTAAAAATGCTTGCGCTGTTTTACTGAAAAAGCTGATTTCAGACAAACTGAAGAGATTTTGCTGTTTATTTCTGGCCAAGGGAATAAAAACCTATTCTAAACATCATAGAAGCCCTAGAACCAAGAAATTACATCAAATGAGCTAGGAATCAAGATTTGAGCTAAGAAACTGTAAACAGTGGAGAGAAAGAGTCTAATCTCCAAATTTCACATCAAACTCAAATATTTTGCCCATGATCCTTTGCAAACAACAGAGAGGCAATCTCAGAGGTGTAAGTATGAAGCTAGAATCACTTTTCTCAAACTATCCAAAGAGAACTCGTGTTCCCTTAACATCAAACCCTAGGGAATCTAAACAGAGGAAATGAGGTCTCAAAGTAACACACATTGATTTCTTCAAATACTCTTAGGGATGAACTGGTCAAAGGGCCTGGAGGCTTTATCCCACCATAGAGAGCAAGGAAATGCTACTACACAAGCAAGAACTCAGCTCAACTCAGAAGAACAGAAGAGAAACAGAAATGAGCAAAAACCATCAAACGAGCTCAGGAAACCATAGCACCTCAAGAACAAGATTTTTCATATTGAAATTGAGGAAGCGAGATGAATGATTACACATGGTTTTCATTAAAGCCATCTCCTCTCAACCCACTACATGCTTGACTAGGAGGTGAACACACACGAGACACTCCACTGCCTGGACTCTCTCTACTTGGATGCATCTCCAAAATGCCATCTCTATCCACTAAATAGAAGATCTCCCATCCTCTAATAGCAAATCAAGAAATGTCATACTACATCCACTCCCTTACCTCACACTCCACATGAGGCAAAAGTCAACAACTAGATTTTGGAGGGAAATCCACCCACTCCACTCATTTGCTTGAGTCAATTTACCCTCAAGCACCTTCCCGGAAGCTTTCGCATCCGGTACCTTGACCGTCTGGACCTCGACTCCTTCCTGAGTCTAGTCCCGGTCCGCTCCACTGCACAAGACCGCACCCGGCATCCTGACCGTCTGGACCTTCAGCTCCTCCCTCAGCCTAGTCCCGGTCTAGTCCTGGTCTGTTCCGTCGCGCACGACCGCAACCGACACCCAACCGTCTGGACCTCCGACTCCTTCCTGAGCCTAGTCCCGGCTCTCTCGTCGTCGCCCGTCGTGTCCGTCACCGGTAGCTCCAGCTCCGGTTCCTCGTCTCCCAACTTGCAACCACCTCACCAGCCTCGATCATCTTCGGCATCACCGACCGTCTGAACCTCAACACTTCCTGTGTCTAGTCCCGGTCCTCCTCGCCTCACCATGACCTAGCTCCGAAGTCCTGCAGTCACACAGACAAGCAAACCATCACATAGCACCGCACGAAACAGCATATCAACAAAAGCATATGTAAAAGGTACTCAACCCTAGAATACCCAAAACAAACTCAAACTCTCTAAATCAACCGTCAATTACTCATCACAAACATGGGGATACCTCTACATGGTCTCTCAATCTCCCCTTGATGAGTATACTGACAAACACAGAAAAAGCATAAGATTGAATTTGTTTGAGAGTCAAACATGGTCCAAGGGAAAGAAAATGATGCTGATGACCATGTTGACAAAAGGAGCAAAGAAAGAGCATGTTTTCTTCAAAGGCTCCAAAACTCCCAAAAACTGGCTTTTTCTCCAATATTCTCCCTCTTTGGCAATAGAGTCATCAAGATGCAAAAGAGAGAATATAGCATGGTGTGGCTGAATTTTATTCAATTCTAAGCAATTAGAGCCATGAAGATTATCCAAAATGACCATTTAGTATTACACCAAGCCATAATATATATGAATGCTATCAAGATCATAACAAAATATGCATAATCAAGCCAAGCCACATAAGTAATAATCTGAATATTAGATGAATTCTTTTAGCATGTCAAGCTATTTAAGATTATAGTCTAGCTAAAGGTATCCAAAGATGATGCAAGCTATGTCAATAATCTAAGTGGAATCAAGAAGCTAGAATTGAGACAATTTACAGTACTATAAGTTCAAGTACTTGATTCTTTTTGTGGTTAAGCAAATTTAGCACAATGAACATATTTTTCTTTAAAACTCACGGCTGTTTCCAACCAAAATAGATCTCAAGCCTTATGCGCTCATTCCAAGCAAGAAGCTTAAGGAGATGATATTGGTCATCCAAAACTCTCTCTGAGTTCATGCCTAGTGCAATGGCAAGCAGTCTCATGAGAAAGAATTGGTGAGATCAGTTCTTTCGCACATAAAAGAAATCTTTTTGCTTTCTTAAATAGCTGTACTAACTCATGTTTCATCAAAAACTATCATAACTCAGTCTAAAGCTCAATAAAAATTCAAGACTCAACTCAGCCTATTTGACATGGCATGAATCATAAAAGGATAACTAAAGATAGACTAGTCTCAAGAGCTAACATGACATGTCTTAATTCAAGTTGTGCAATTTTAATTAACTTATCAATGGCAAGGCTTGATGACACATATAAAGTTATGATAAATCTAGCAATCAAGCACAAATTATGGCAAGATGTAAAGCATTGTAAACATGTCATATAAGGATAATAGTCAATGCTCCATGTAATTATATTACAATGCAGAATGCTAAAATGCAAGAAAATCCAGCTCCCCCTCAACATGTGATGCACTTTTATTTCAAGTTGAGTTATGTCAATATTAAGCTCCAGAAGCTCCCAAATGAACTCCCCCTGAACCAAAGCTAAAAACTGAGAAGCTGGCAAAGAAATCAGAAAAGACAGTCCTTAAAGCATAGACAAGATATAGAGGATGCTATAGCTCAGACTGACTCTCATCTACCCCATATGACTCTAGGACTATCAACTGCTCTTCTAACACACTAAGGAGCAAACACGTTCTCTGTCTACCCAAGGGTGGTCCAACCCTTGCTAGAACCTATAAGAAGTGAGTGAGCTCAACCTAGTGAGAAGAGAAACAATTAATAAGTAGCATTCTAGGTCACAAGATGAGAGGAATAAATCTAAGCAACTAGACGAGAGAAACACTCTAATCTATGCTAGGAGGACTAACCCAATGCACCCAAATGCAATGCAACAAAATGAGAACATGAGAATAATATACAGGATAAAACAGTAAAGCACAAAACTCCCCTTCACTACAGTCCATAAGGACAAACCACCCCAAGCTCTCCCCGCAAGGCTGAAAACCTAGAGCTATCCAAAGGCTTGGTAAAGATATCAGCCAACTGGTCGTCACTCTCCACAAACTGGAGTACTATATCACCCTTCTCCACATGGTCTCTAAGGAAGTGATATCGAATATCAATGTGCTTGGTCCGAGAGTGTTGCACTGGGTTCTTAGTAATGTCTATAACTAACCCAAAGTCCCGCAGGGTCGAAGCCATCCAAAGTACTTGGCTGCAGCAACTGGCGGCGGCAATGTACTCGGCCTCTGCGGTGTACTGTGCAACACCGGATTGCTTCCTAAAAGACCAAGAGACAAGAGAAGTGCAAATAAATTGGCAAGTGCCAGAAGTGCTCTTCCTATCTATCCTACAGCTAGCAAAGTCTGCGTCCGAGTAGGCTCTGAGGGAAAGACAGGAAGAGGAAGAGTATCAGATAACATAGTCAATAGTAGCTCGAAGGTACCGAAGAATGCGCTTCACCGCCTGGCGGTGAGATACGCGAGGAGAAGCCTGAAACCGAGCACAAAGACACACAGAAAAGTGTATGTCCGGTCTCGAGGCAGTGAGGTACAAGAGGGAGCCAATCATGCTTCTGTACTCTTTTTGATCAACTGGCTCGCCATCCTCATCTGGGTCAAGTGAAGCTGTGGATGCCATAGGAGTTGACACCGGCTTACCATCACTCATGTCAAAGCATCTCAGGAGGTCACGAGTGTACTTGCCTTGATGCAAGAAAGTACCCCCCGAGTCTGCTTGATCTGGAATCCAAGGAAGAAGGTCAACTCACCCATCATGCTCATCTCAAACACGGTGTTCATGACATCCGAGAACTGTGAAACAAGAGCATGAGAAGAGCCGCCAAAGATGATGTCATCCACATAAATCTGGATGAGCAGAAGGTCAGTGCCATGCCTACGAATGAACAAGGTCTTATCTACCTTACCATCTCAACCCCATGACTCAACAAATAGGACTTAAGCCTCTCATACCAAGCTCTAGGGGCCTGCTTAAGTCCATACAAGGATTTGGAAAGCTTGAAGACATGGTTTGGGTATTTGGGGTTCTCAAAACCTGGAGGCTGTCTCACATAGACTTCTTCATCAATAAATCCATTGAGGAAGGCACTCTTGACATCCATCTGGTAGAGCTTGAAACCCTTAGAAGCTGCGAAAGTAAGCAGGATTCAAATGGCCTCAAGTCTAGCTACAGGGGCAAAGGTCTCCTCAAAATCTAGACCCTCAACCTGGGAGAAGCCCTGAGCTACCAGTCTAGCCTTGTTTCGAATGACTACCGCATCCTCACTCTACTTGTTTTTGAACACCCACTAGGTACCAATGATATTATGACCTCTAGGGGGTTCAACAAGCGACTAGACCTTGTTTCTCTCGAAAATTTTCAATTCCTCATGCATGGCATTGACCCAAGACTCATCAGAAAGAGCATGACAAACATCCTTGGGCTCAATGTGGCAACAAAGGCAGAATGGAGACAGAAATGTGACAAGCCAGACTTTGAGCGAGTGACTCGCTCAAAGAGGTCTCCAATCATCTACTCTGAAGGATGGTCTTTTTGGATATTTCGGGGAGGTCCTGGATGAGATGAAGAAGTGGCCTCTATCTCATGAGCTGATGAGGTAGGAACAGAGCCACTAGCTCTAGAAGAAGCAGAAGGCGTGGGATGATCTCCTTGAGGTGCAGTGGAAGAAGCAGGCACCTCAAGGGGAGGAGGAACTAGATCGGGTAGACAACCCTCATCTCCATCCTCCTCATCATCCAAAAAGATGGTCTCGGACTGCTCTAAAGACCTGAGATATCGGGCCTATTCCCTGGACTGGCCTCATCGAAGGTCACCTCACAGGTTTCTACCATCTTACTAGACACACAGTTCCAGACCCTATAAGCCTGCGAAGAAGTCGAGTAACCTAGAAAGATACCATCACAAAAACGTGACTCGAACTTAACTAGATTCCTAGACTTCAAAATAAAACACTTGCATCCAAACACACGAAAATGTGAGACGCTGGGCTTTCGCCCATATCTCAACTCATAAGAGGTGCGATGCAAGTGTGCCCTGAGAAAAACTCTGTTCGAAACAAGGCACGCGGTGGCTATAGCCTCAGCTCAAACTTCCTCGGTGTAGAGTACTCATCAAGCATCGTCCTAGCCATCTCGACTAAGGTACGGTTCTTCCTCTCCACAACGCCATTCTGCTGAGAGACGTATGGAGAAGAGAACTGGTGCTCTACACCTGTCTCACCGCAAAACCTCTCAAAGTATGAATTCTTGAACTCGGTGCTATTGTCACTGCGGATCGCTCGTAAGGCACCCGGGAGCTCAACGGAAAGGCTACTAAACAAACCCCAAAAATGGGTAAATGTCTCACCCTTCGAGGCTAAGAAAAACACCCAAGAATACCTCGAGAAGTCATCGACCACGACAAGGACATACCACTTCCCTCCTGTTGACTACACTCGAGCTGGTCCAACTGTGTCCATGTGGAGCAACTGTCCTGGTGCATCGGTCATAGTCACTGTGACCGGAGGGTGAGAAGCGGCAACCATCTTGCCGTGCCGGCAAGGAGAATAAACTAGATCTTTGACCATCTTGAGTTTAGGCAGAACACGAATGAGATTGTGGCCGCTAACTCGAGTCAAATGGTCAAATCCAATATGTCCAAGTCTCCTATGCCAGAAAGTAAGGTCACGGGACTCAGAAGCAACTAAACACCTGAGAGGATCACCAGAAGACTCAACAAAATCAGCACGAAAGATCCTCCCATATCGAGAAATCTCGCAAACCAGACTACCCGAAGAATCAAGAATTTTGCAATTGTTTTTCTTAAATCTCACCTCGTAACTGTCATCGGTAAGCTGGGAAACAGAAAGCAAGTTGTACTGCAGCTTACTCACTAAGGCAACATCTTTTAAAATAAATGAATCATTAACACGCACAGTGCCTTTCGTGATGACGCGCCCAGACGAAATATCTCCAAAGGTAATAGACTCATCACCTGGAGCACGGGCTAGGGAAGAGAACCAACGGGAGTCTCCGGTCATATGACGAGAACAACCGGAGTCTACAAGCCAAACCTCTCCCTTCCCAGCCCGGCGAACCTGAGTCAAACAGAGAGTGAAGGCTCAGTACTGGGATAAATCAAAAGAGATTTTGGAACCGAATACTGAGTCACACGTTGAGCAGAAGAATTAGCCACACACAACTGACCTCTATCTACCCTATGCTCTCTGTCGCCCAAAGAAGCAGAAGGTCTATGTGCAGACCTGAAGCTATTGCTGGGTCCGACTGCTATGGGAGAGCGAGTTGGAGTACCAACAAGACGCTGATCACGCCGTGGGTAGCCATCTCGACGGGGGAAACGAGATCTACCCTCAGAACGGCGGAAATCACGACTAGAGGCATATCAAGGACGAAAACCAGAAAACTCAAGAAAACCAAGTTCTCGATGCTGCCCAAATGAGAGACCATGTGGAAGTGACCACATGTTTATGATGAGTAATTGACTTTTGTTTTAGAAAGATTGGGTTTGATTTGTGCCTTTTTTCCTCAAAGTCGTAGCCTTCTTGAGTGGTCTGCAGGTTCTTTTTACGACCACCTTGGTCGTGGTCGAAGTCGGCATTAGCTGTCCCGGGTGTTTGGATAGTTTACGACCACGTTGCCAGCAGTAAGAAGGTGTTATGACCACGACAAAGCATTTCTGGTGAGGTCGGAAGGGGTTACGACCGATTTGGTTGTGGTCGGTAGCCAGCTGAACTGTTTACGACCACACTGTCAGCGGTCGGAAGCCGAAAAACAATTTTATACCCTCTTTGGCCGTGGTCGGAAGGCTCTACGACCACGTTGTGGCGCTTACAACCACTCTGGCCGTGGTCATAGGTCACCAGAGGAAGTTTTCGACCACGTTGGCCATGGTCCGAAGTCGTAAGTCGAAGCTACGACCGCTGCGGTCGGAAGTCGGCGCTCGGGCATACGACCACGTTGAGAAGTCGGCGCCTTACGACCACGTTAGCGCGAGAGGAAGTTCGAGGTCGAAGCTTCGACCGCTGCGGTTGATAGTCGAAAGATCTCGACTAAGACCACGTGGGGAGTCAGCGGACTTCGACCACAATGAGAGGCGGTCGAATGTGGTCGGATCGCACTCGGACGTGGTCGACTGGAATCGTAGGCTATCAGCTGTTCCTGAAAGTCATGAACATGGTCATAGACACCTTGTAACCGGTCGTATGACCTCCAGGATGGATCGTTTGAGCTGGGAATCGATCGTATGACCATGTATTGCAGTCGTAGACTTTGTTCATTTGATAGCATGACATTTCGACTGGTCCTTTTGCAGTTACGACTTTGTGGAGTATGGTTTGAATTGTTTTTTTATGCAGATGGTTGTACACAATGTTTTGTGCGGCGCTATGAATGTTTGCTTGTCTGTGATATTTTGCAGGACTTTGAGACTAGTCGTGGTGAGGCATGGATGGTCCAGACTAGGCACGGGGGTGCTGAGGTCGTGAGCGGCCGGGAGATGCCAAAGACGACGAGGTCTGTGAGGTGGTTGCAAGCATGATTAGCAAGGCAGGAGGAAGCTTCCGGGAAGGCAGCGGAGTGGCATTTTGGAGAAATGCGGAAAGCTGCAAAGGGAAGCTGTGTCTCTGCCAATGCACAGGAGTTGTTGGGTTTAACGGGTAAAGCACTGGAAGCTTGTTTTCGAGTGGGTAAAGCGAGTGGTAAAACCCGGTGTTAGGTGGGGGTTTACGGGTTCCCCCCGGTAGCAGATGGCTATAAATAGAGAGGGTAGAACTCGGGTGCTCGGAGAGATACTGATCCCCGAGTTGCTCTATTCTTCCTTGTTTATTTGTGAGTGTGTGGGTTCTCGAGATGGAGCAAGTGTGCTCATGTATCTCCCAGTTGGAGTGGCTGTAGAAACCTCCATTATCAATCATTCATCTCTCTTCCTCTATGTTGTGTTTTAGTTCTGTGATTTGTTTGATTGTTTGTTTGTGCTTTCTCAGCTTTATCATTTCCCAAGTATGTCTGAGATGATGGCTCTCATTTGTGCTCCGGCTTTCTTGATCTGAGCAAGTTCTTTGCTTGAGTTACATTGCTTTCTTCTGCTCTGAACTGGGATCCATACTCAAGACCATTTGGTCAGGTTCTTCCCGAGAGCAGAGATTTCGATCGGGTCCTTGTGCAAATGGTCGTGCGTCTCAAGTTACTCTGTTCTTTATCGACCATGCCTTCTTGTTAGAGCACAGTCATGTTTAGAGTCGCTTGGCTATGTGTCTCAAGACTTTAATGTTATTCGCTTTTGAGTCTTGCCGGTCTTGCGTGCTATCTCTATCTTCCGTCGTTACTGTGTTCTTTCCTTTATCAATCGACATTTCTCTGAGAAGTTTTGACTGCTCTGAAACTACTTCGGTCACAGCAGGGAGTCGTTCGACTACATAGTAAGCGAGCATCCATCTTCTGTCTTCGTAGCTTCTGTAGCTATTGGAGAAGAAGTTGGTGAGAATACTTGAGGAGTTTTTGAAGGCACCATTCACCCCCCCCCCCCTCTGTTGCCATTTCGGTCCTACACCAAACCCATCAAGTTGAACAGTCCTAGACCTCGTGTTGGTCTTAGGTGCACTCAAGGTCTGGGGCTGACCCTGAATACGCCTATGAGCCTCAACACGGCCTCTACGCGTGATCTTGGCGCGCCTGAAGCATCTCTCGATCACATGTCCTTCCTTCTGACAGAAGGTACAATGGTACTTCACCTTCTGAGAGGTAGAAGTAGCATGATGAGGCCTCGCCTTCTGAGAGGTCGAAGCAACAGGTGAAACCACCTTACTGTCAGAAATCCCTTGGACAAAGCCCGCTGACTTGAATTGAAATTTCTTCGTTCTGGACTCGACCTCGATCACACCTGCTGCTATGGGTCTAAGAACATCAGGTGGATGCTTCCTAACATCCTTAGAAAAATCGTATCCTAGACTTTGATTGAATTTGCAAATCTTGGACTGGTCTAGAATAAGATTTAGCTTCTTCTTGCCTCCTACAAACCTCTCGAGAGTGTTCATGAGATACTGACACTCCTGGAAGAGAGAAGTGCAAGAAGAGCAGGGGGAAGAAGAGACAGCAAAAGGTAAGGGAGTAGAAGAAGAACCAACAGCAAAAGAACGAAAGGCATGTGCACACACAGCCGCCTTAGAAGGGACAGTCCTACTGCTAGCCATTTGGTTCACGCCGCTAGGCGTCTCTACCAAACCCTCATGCTTCTTCCCGTACCAGCACACACATCACAAGCAGATGGTGACTTTTCTAGAAGGTCCTTAGTTAGTTTCACACATTTATCATCTAATGCAATCAAGAAATATTTTAGTTTTTCACAATTATTGCATGGTGAGCTAACAGGGTCCTTAGAAGCACATTGAACCATTTTCTTATTGTAGTCAATCATTTCTTGAAACTGTTTTGAGACAGATTCAAATTCAGCAGTTAATTTAGGACAGTTCACACATGAAGCAATAGGCTCAAGCAAAGAAGCATGCAATTCAGCAATTTTATGATCTGCCTTTTAAAAGTTCATTTTCAAATTATTGCAATTTTCACAATTCTCAGGCAGATCAAGAAGCATGGTATAAAGACCTCTAAAAGCATTGTCCTTATCCTCACATGAGGTGCAAGAAATAGTCTCAATGGTAGTAGATGAAAGAGAAGCTACCCTACTCATATCTAGTTTAGCAAGAAGACTAATATTCTCCACCTTAGTCATATCAAGCTCAGAAGACAGACTATCATGAGAGGTCCTTAATTTCTCCATGTCACCAAGCAAAGCAGAGCATGTATCACATTCGTCACGGGAGGGATCAGATATAAGTGAAGTAAGCTCCCATGACAATCTATCTACTTCCTTCTCCAACTCGCTACACCTAGCTCTAGATCTAGCATGAAATTTTCCTAGCTTAAGAAAAGCATCATTAAGCTGGTCATAGGAGGGGTATACCTCGTCGGAGTCGGAGTAAAACTCGCTGTCGCTGACTTCGCCCTCAAGGGCCATGAAGGACATGCCGCTGAAGTCCTCGCCATCCTTGGGATCTTGATCGTCCTTCCCATCGTCGTCACTCCACCCCTCCACCTCGCTGAGGTCGAGGTCGTCGAGGGTGGTGAGGACGCGATGGAAGAGCTTCTTGGCTTTGCCAAGCTTGGAGGTTTCTTGTTGCGGTTCTTGTTGGTGTAGACGTTCTTGCTCGAACCGCCAGATTCGTTCTTGCCCTCCAGCTTGGGGCAGTTTGCTCGAATGTGGTTGGGGCCGCAACACTCAAAGCAAATCACGCGTCCTCCTCCTCTCTTTCTCTCCCTAACCCTCTTATATGCATGTGAGAATTTTCTGGCTAAGAGGGCTAGCTGGTTTTCTGGAAGCCGTTCTATTAGGTCATCACTCATCTCACAAACAGCAGCAAGAGAAAAACCCGAAAGAGTGTCAGCAGAAGAACCAGAGGCAGGACTGGGATCGGTGACCAACGCCATCGACTGTGACTTCGACTTGCGAGAGACAATGTCAATCTCGTGAGTCTTTGTAACATCCCAAAAATTTGGATGTTTAAAAATGTGGAGTTTTAAAATTTTTATTGCATTTTGTTGGCATTCAAAGTTATTTTGAATAAATTATTTGAAACCTTTTTAAGTTTTGTGGCATGCGAATTAATAATCCAGAAAAATTCAGCAGTGCAAATAATATTAGGTAAATAACAAAGATGGAAAAAAATCAGTACAGGTCATGACTTCAAAATACCCAAAATCTTGAATTTAAAATTCAGGTCAACAAAATGTGCCCAAAAAGAACATTAGAATATATCTCTAAATGATTAAACCAAAAGCCTCTCCTTTTAAATTAAACTAGCATACAAAATCCAAGGCTGATATTCAAAATTTAATTATGCAATTTAGAACAAAGTAATATCAATATTAAAATCCCAAGGCAAATAATTAAAATCCAAGAATAGAGGAATGTAGCTTTTGTATCTAGATGTTTGACCCAAGAATGGAATTGAAAATTTAAATTAAGTGAACCCAGAAACTTAACTAAAAATTTAAATTTGAAATGCCATGCAAAAACTTCAAAATCAGTGAACATAAATGTGAAAACAAAAATTTAAATTAAAAGTCTGAAAATCCAAAGCTAGCAATAAAGTTTTCCTTCTTCTCTTTTTCTATTTTTTCCCTTCCTTTTGCTTTCTCTCTATTCCCCTCCTCATCCCCCCACTGCCAGTGGGCCTAGCCCCACCGGCCTCTCCCTTTTCCCCCTTCCCCTTTCTTCCTCTGCGTGCGGGGCCCAGCCCCTGCCCCCGGCCTGTCCTCCTCCTCTTCCTCTGCGCGTGGGCCTGCTCCCCGATCCCTCTTCTCCCTCCTGCCGCTGGCTCCCAGTCCACTCTCTTTCTTTTCTTTCTTTCTTTTCCTCTGTTCTCCGCTCGCGTCAGCTGCCCACGCCCATCGGACGCACACCTGCTCCCGTCCCCTCCCATCACCGCACGTCGCCGCACCTGCGCCGCGCCATGCCGTGCGTCACGCACCTGCTCCTTCACCTGCCTCCGGCCCCGCGCCATACCGGCCGCACTGACGCCCATGCCCTGCCGTACAACCCCACACGGCGCCGCTCCTTTTCCAGCTATAAAAGCCTCGGCCGAAGCCTGCAATTGCATCGCCGCACCCCCCTCCCCCTTCCACAGAGCAATTGAGCTCCCCAGCCTCCGTTGCTCGCCGGCGGCACTTCTCCCCCAACTCCGGCCGACACGACCACCGGCCAAGTAAAGCAATCTCCGACCGATTCTACCGCATGGGAGCCTCACCGTGACACGGCGACATCATCCCCACTCTCGGCCGGTGCAATCGCCGTTGGTAGCCCGCTGGCACCGTGCGCCATCGCCGCCCGACATCGCCCTCCGCCGCCAGCTCCCCTCGGCGCATTACCCGCTCGGCTAGTCCATTGGTGAGCCTTCCCCAAACCCCCTAATACTCACACACCCCTCAGTCCCCTCCTTCTCCTTCCCGGTCGCCGCCGTGCCGTTTGACCCCGCCGTCGGCCACTTCTCATGTCCGCCCGCCCTTCACCGACGCCACCAGGGCCCAAGCGTGACTTCCCACGACTTCTCAGCAACCCATTTCACCGCCCCCCTCCTCCACTCCGGTCGTACCCCACCGTCGACGCCGTTGGCCGTGCACTGCCCGAACCTCCCCTGTTTTCTTCGACTTGGCCCCCAGCAAACTTTCACCTCAAAGGACTAAATCCCACCCCCGTGTCACAGGGTGGTCGCAGCCCGGTTGGTCACCACTGCCGCGCACTAAACCACAGACGCGGGTTCGAGTCCCCTCCTCCCCCGTTTCCCACTCTTCTGTTCTATTTTGTTTTAATACATTTCAATTAGGAAATTAATCAAGGAAAATTTGGTAAAAATCAGAAATTATTCATGGGAACTGGTAAATTTAATTTGGGCATAGCTAAGATTATTTAAGATTTAATATTGTACTAAATATCATGAATGAATAATTAATGTGTAATGGTTATTTATCTTAAATCTAATTATGCATGAAAGGCATTGAGTAAAGGATGGTTGTGGTTAAATGCCTAAACTTAATGAAGATTCCAATTAAAAAGGCATCCAAGTTAGAAGTTTATTCATGGAAGCCAATAAAAATTTAATTAGGATATAACCGTGAGTAATTAAGATTTAAATTTGGAATAAATGTCATATATGGGTAACTCCTGTAGCTGATACATTTAATTAGGACTTGATTATTAAACGCATGATGGGAACGAAACTTGCATAAAAATCTTGTTAAGTCTGAGCTCTCATGAAATAATGATTTTATGAATATTACTTAAAGAATAAATCACCAATCCTTGCATATCCATAAAGATCATAAGACTGACCACAAGATGGTTTAAATCGTTGCATATTTATTATTAAATCACAATGCCTTAAATTAAAGCTTGCCCTTAGGTACGTTAAAAATAGGTGCCCTAGTATTTAACATGCTATCTTAAGTAAACCATAGAGGTACATTTTGCTAAATAACAAATATTAAAATATAATCCTATATAACCAGCTTTGCCCAGATAAATAAATTTAAATTAAAAAAACTAAAACTAAGCCTAATAATAATTGAAGCATAGACGAAATGATAAGATTTCATAAGCTAAATCTTAGCGTTAGATTTAGCAAACACAAATACTAAGCACGATCGAATATAGCCAACTAGGACCCAAACACATGGATTCTAATTCAAATGATGCCTAGTAATAGCTAAGGGTCACATAAAATGCTACATACCAAATTACTAGTAATATGAATTAATCCGGTAAGCTAAAAGTCATAGACGTCATCTTTGGAACACCTACCCATATGTCCGTCTCGACTCATGGGACTTTCTTGATTAATATAAAAATAATAGAATAAGTTATTAACAAAATGATCGAGTCATCGTATTCTACTATCGGCTATACCCAGCCATCCTGGAACCGAAAGAGAAATATTTCTGTAAATATTCTTTCACTATAAACCTTTCATGACATCTGTCTCGACGAATTCCACTCAGCCATTTGTCACTTCATTCCAACCCTTTTTTGACTCCATTAATACTCCGCGCATCATCAACCTTGCCTCAAATCACCCAATAACCCATGCTAAAGTTAAATTAAGTTTGCTTGGATTTATTTGGACTATTGAGTTATTTGCATTTATTTGGATTCAGTTGTTTAGCGCGTGATTAGAAATTGAAGTTCCGAAGAATGAAGGGAACGAGCGTGATCAGGGCGAAGTGAAGATAAAGAACAGAAGCTCAAGAGAAAGCATTGTGTGAGCTCGAGACCGCGGTAAACCGTGCAAGGCGAGTCAATACTTTGATCATGTTGAACCTACATTTTATGCAAAATACTTTTGTTTAAATTATCAAATTAAATGCTGTTATTTTATGTGAAAATACATGTTAATTTAAGATTCTAGTCATGTGCCCATTATTTAACTTGATTAATATTACCCCCCTTTGGAATATTGGAATATGAGAACCTTGTCGCCCTAGCAAAATTTATAATAGTAACCTTTCAAAAATAAGTCTGTAATTATATACCATGCTTAGTGTTGCTTAGATACTCATGGGCGCAAGAACGACCAATCATCACTTTTAATCATGAGAAAGTTTGGTTGGGCAGTCATGGTGGTAATGGCTGGCGTATGTTGGATACAATTATTTTATGTTCCCAAAAACCTCAACTTGCTTACTTATCTGGGCGGATGGTTTGAGGGTGTGTGTGAGTGGTGCAGTGGAAGCACAAAATGGTTAGTGGTAGAACCGCCCAGATAGCCCTAAGTACCGAATCTTGTAATGACCTCCCAGTGTACAATAAGTACAACCACAAGCTGGCAAAATGTAGGCAGGGCTAACTAATTTGCATCGACTTAGTAAGAGCTGCGCCGGTGTGACCACGGGCGGGTAGAGGATGGCCACATCCTCCGACGTGACGGCGCAAGAGGGGGCTTCTGGAAGGGTGGTCGTACCCCAAAGGAAGTGGAAACCTTAGCGGACATAACTCTACTAGGAAAAATGCATTGTAAAGGTCCTGTGATAGTCTACTCAACCGCATGGCTAAGGAATCATGTGGGGGCAACGAGTGGATTTATCTCTTGTGGGTAAAGTGTGCAAACTCTGCAGAGTGGAAAACTATTCAAATAGCCGTGCCCACGGTCAAGGGCGGACATGGGAACCTTACCAGATATAGTTCTATTTCAAAAATTTTGTGGATGGGAATGGTAAAGTGGAGGGCAGAGAAAGGCCCTAATTTGTGTTGCCCTGGGTGTCGTCCCAGTGATAGTGTAAGCGGCTATAACGCTGAAGGTCTAGCATATGGTGCAGAGACCATGTAATGGTGGATGGAATCTGGATCGATATTATTATTGCATTCTCTTACACATTATGTTTTTGTTCAAAACTGCTAGGTCTCAGGAAATTTTTATGTATTATATTTTAAATAATGATAATACTTCCCACAAAGTAAAATGATAGGAAGAGTAAATAGAGTTGTAAGAAAAGAAGATGGATGATGAGGTAAACATATAAAGATGTTGGTGGATTCACGTCGATCATAAAAAGGATACGATAATGTGGATTCTAGAGAAATAAATTGGTGGAGCCTAAATGAATATATAGGCTAGATAGACGATTTGAATGATTTTTGGAGCATTAGGAGGTACAAAGGTAATTGCTGGATTACAACACTGATAACTAATAGGAGATGGTGGTGATAATGGGATTAATAGAATCTGATCGATTACTGGGTGGTTCAATTGAATCTTTGGGAATTTGGAGGAATGATAACAATTATTGGAGTATAATCTTGTTCAATGATAATTTTGGTGGATGTATACTAAGGAATCGTAGATTTGATCACTGATATTCTTGGTGGAGGTATACTAGTGAACTAGTTAGAGTTAAATAAGAGGGATTATTGGAAGATCAAATTATGGTTTTGGATCAACAACAAAAGGATTGAATTATTAGAAAGTCCTAGTACAGATGATGTTGGTGGATTTAAAAGTAATTACGTTAGAGGATCAAAAAAATTCAGAAGTGAAGAGTTGAGGAATAGTTATTACAAGATTGGATTATTAGGAATTCATAACACAAAAGATATTGGTGGATTAGATAAATAATGTCGCTAGCTGTTCGGAGTTTTAGACAGCACTTGATCAGTGGATTGCATAATTGATGATATTCGCTGTTTGGAGTCTTAGACAGCGATCAATAAAGAAAGTATATTTTGGTGGATTAGGTCAATTATGGTAATCACTAGGTGGAGTTTAGGCAGCAACAATGACACTATGATTAAATAATAATAATGCTACTAAAAGCGATTTTTGGCAAATAAAATAACCCGAGCCTCTCCCTTGATAAGCCATGCATACTATTTATTTGCATCATGTGTATTGGCTCGCGGAGCATGGTGGTTTATGCTCACACTCGCTCTCATAACAAATCCAGAATCAGGAATCAAATCACTATGCTGCAGCAATACTCTTGGTCATGATGGCAAAGAAGATGAAGATGTCAGGAGCTAGGTCGCGAACCTCCAGTTGCTTGCCTGCGGGCATGTCCTGAAGGTCCCACCTGTGTGCTTCGTTTCCGCTGCTGCATTTTGTTGATTTCGGCCTAATCGGCCCGTGAGTAAGTTTACTATTATGTTTACGCTTTCGCATGATATGTACTTTGATGATCAGAACTGTAATCTGTGAGCACTATCTACTGATCCAGGGAATAGTGCGGTGGAATCACAGAGGATGCTGGATTGTATAATCTGGGCTCTTACAGTCTTGAGGCGTGAATAAAACACATCAAGAGTCAAAGTCGAAAGGTCCGTCGTGTCCTTGATGGTGGTCACTTTCATCTCCCAAACACGCAAATCCAAGGCCGCAAGCATCTGACGAGCGTTGTCCGAGTCGGGGTATATGAGACCGACCGCTCGGAGGTTGCTCAAGATCTTGTGGCATCTCGCAAAGCATTCATCAAGGGACTCGCCAGCGAGCACTTCAAACTTGTTGTAATCTCGCTTGAACTGGTCCTGTCATACCGTCTTTATTTACGTGGTGCCCTCATGGTAAGCATCGAGGATCACCCAAATATCGAAGGCCGACGTAAGATGAGAAATGCGATCAAACTCATTTCGGCTCAAACCTTGGATGATGATGTTTCTTGCCTTAGCATTCGGCTCAACATCGGGCATATTCGCCACATTGATGTTCTCATCGGCAGGAACAACAAAGTGAACTTTGACCTTGCGCCAAATCGCATAGCCCTGAGCCTGTATATAGGTCTCCATCTGACTCTTCCAAAAGGGATAGTCGATCCCATCCAAGATCGGGGGCGTGGTGGAATACTTGTCCATTGCCATGGCTCACAGACCGGTTAAAGATCTATCAAGAAGAGCTAACCGACTCTGATACCAATTGTAGGATCGGATATGGCAACAGAGGGGGGGTGAATGGCGCCTTCAAAAAATTTACCCCCTAAAGTATCCACTAGTAACACTCTTCTCCGACAGCTACAAACCTATGAAGATGAAATTGTGCTCTCTGGATCCTCAACCACACAGGAGAAGAAGCAAGACAAAAAAATCAACGGACAAGATAGAAAACAACACAGGCTGTAAAGGGGGGGCCGGTCAGACCGCAGGCATCAGGCCGGTCTGACCGCACCCTATAAATCCGGTTTGACAGCCCATAGAGCTCCGGTCTGACCGCCTCAGCCTGGCAGGTCTGACCGCTAGGGTTAGCGGTCTGACCACCGACTGGGGTCCGGTCTGACCACCTTTAAGAGCCCGGTCTGACCGCCCCTACTTCCAGCAGAAAATATGAAAAGCGCCCAATTGAAAATGCTTGCGCAGTTTTACTTAAAAAGCTGATTTCAGACAAACTGAAGAGATTCTGCTATTTATTTCTGGCCAAGGGAATAAAAACCTATTGTAAACATCATAGAAGCCCTAGAAACCAAGAAATTACATCAAATGAGCTAGGAATCAAGATTTGAGCTAATAAATTGTAAACAGTGGAGAGAAAGAGTCTAATATCCAAATTTCACATCAAACTCAAATCTTTTGCCCATGATCCTTTACAAACAACAGAGAGGCATTCTCAGAGGTGTAAGTATGAAGCTAGAATCACTTTTCTCAAACTATCCAAAGAGAACTCATGTTCCCTTAACATCAAACCCTAGGGAATCTAAACAGAGGAAATGAGGTCTCAAAGTAACACACATTGATTTCTTCAAATACTCTCAGGGACGAACTGGCCAAAGGGCCTGGAGGCTTTATCCCACCATAGAGAGAGAAAAAAATGCTACTACACAAGCAAGAACTTAGCTCAACTCAGAAGAACAGAAGAGAAACAGAAATGAGCAAAAACCATCAAACGAGCTCAGGAAACCATAGCACCTCAAGAACAAGATTTTTCATATTGAAATTGAGGAAGAGAGATGAATGATTACAAATGGTTTTCATTACAGCCATCTCCTCTCAACCCACTACATGCTTGACTAGGAGGTGAACACACACAAGACACTCCACTGCCTGGACTCTCTCTACTTGGATGCATCTCCAGAATGCCATCTCTATCCACTAAATAGAAGACCTCCAATTCTCTAATAGCAAATCAAGAAATGTCATACTACATCCACTCCCTCACCTCACACTCCACATGAGGCAAAAGTCAACAACCAGATTTTGGAGGGAAATCCACCCACTCCACTCATTTGCTTGAGTCAATTTACCAAATTGCCCTCAAGCACCTTCCCGGAAGCTTCCGCATCTGGTACCTTGACCGTCTGGACCTCGACTCCTCCCTGAGTCTAGTCCCGGTCCGCTCCACTGCACACGACCGCACCCGGCATCCTGTCCGTCTGGACCTCCGGCTTCTCCTTGAGCCTAGTCCCGATCCACTCGCCGCTGCCCGTCGTATCCACCCGACACCGACCGAGACCTCCGACTCCACCTGAGTCTAGTCCCGATCTATTCCGTTGTGCACGACCTCAACCGACACCCAACTGTCTGGACCTCGACTCCTTCCTGAGCCTAGTCCCGGTTCTCTCATCGTCGCCCATCGTGTCCGTCACCGGTAGCTCCAGCTCCGGTTCCTCGTCTCCCGACTCGCAACCACCTCACCAGCCTCGATCATCTTCGGCATCACCGACCGTCTGGACCTCAACACCTCCTGTGTCTAGTCCCAGTCCTCCTCGCCTCACCATGACCTAGCTCCGAAGTCCTGCAGTCACACAGACAAGCAAACCGTTACATAGCACCGCACGAAACAGCATATCAACAAAAGCATATGTAAAAGGTACTCAACCCTAGAATACCCAAAACAAACTCAAACTCTCTAAACCAACCGTCAATTACTCATCACAAACATGGGGATACCTCCACATGGTCTCTCAACACGAGGGAACTTCACTTTCGCAAAAAATTTCCCACTGTTCAAAAGAGTATGTTCTTGCCCAAAAAAATCTGCACAGAACTCCTAGATTTCTCCATAAAAACACAAATAAGTACTAATAAAGTATCAGACCCGGATTTTATCAATCCATAGTCCTTTATGATTTCACTATACTATTCCCTAAATCAGTAGATAGTGCTCATAGATACATTGCTGTGTATTAAGTACATATCATGTGAAAGTGTAAATAATAAAGTAATAAATTTACACATAGGCCAATCAAGCCGAAATCCTTAGAAGTAGCAGCGGAAACGGAACTCCACACAGCCAACTGGGGTATACGACCTAGTTCTTAGTCTTATTGTCTTTCATTTCTGCTGATTTCCTTTATATGACTGCAGGGCTTGGCTTTATCGTTCTTACTGATTGAATAATGATAATTGAGTAAGAATGAGTACAATGGTACTCAGCAAGATACCAAATGGAATCTAATAATAATAGATGCAAAACTATCATGCGAGGCTTGAGATTCTTTTACCTGCAAAAACAACATCATTTTGAGATACAACTATAGAAAATTCTTGGGTCCTAGCCTTTTTACTAAACCATGTTTTTAAAATACTTACATGAGTGTGTAATAATAATAGAAGTGTAGGTTCCATTCACTTGTTACAGAGTATGGTTCTATCCACCAAATGCTAGTTTTGTTACCAGGGTTACACCCACCCATTAATATCACTGGGTTACATCCACCCAGGGCAATTCAAATTCAGAGTTATATCCACCCAACAAGTTTTCATCCCATCCACAAAGACTTTTGAAATATACACTCACTCGAGTAAATTCCATGCCAATTCTTAGCCGTGAGCACAGCTGTTCGAACAATTTATCTCTGTAGAGACTGTACACTTTACTTTTAAGAGATAATCAACTTGCTATATTTCACATGTTTCCTTGCGCACTACGTCAGGATGGACCTTTAGTAACATGCATATGTGTTATTGTAGCTTAAAAATGTGTTACTGAGGCCTATAGTAACATACTTGATTAGTGCTTTTGTAGACTAGATTGCTATTACAGGGTCTATTGCAGCATGTAACTAGTGTTCTTGTATAAAAAAACTAGTATTGCAATCACGCTGTAGCAACATGTATCAAATGTGTTGGCATCGATCCTAGTAACACATTTTTAGCTAGAGCAATATAGTAGCGCGTGTTGCCACAGACCCTAATAACACATTTTTTAGCTAGAGCAACATAGTAACGTGTGCTACCAAAGGCACTAGTAACACCTTTTAGCTAAAGCAACGAAGTAGTGTGTGTTACCATTGACCTTAGTAACAACTTTTAGATACTGTAGGGCCAATATGGCAATAGAGGGGGTGAATGGTACCTTCAAAATTTTCTACAAGTATTCTCCTAATCTTTACCTTAATAGCTATGAGAAGCTATGAAGATCAAGAAGCAAAAAGTCCAAAAATTCTCAGAGCCATTGAAATTTTCAGCCCGTGAATAGTGATTTTAGCACTATTTCAAATCTGAAAAATCATGTGACTTTTGATCCGTTGATCCAAAGACTCGAAACTTGAACCACAACTAGTTCGTTACCTTAGGAACCTATTCCAATAAAAAAAACTTAAAAGAACTTAAGAGATTTGGGATATTTCGGTTAGTGAAGCTCTGTTGTACCAAAACTGGCACAGAATCTAAAATTGAGCTAACATTCAAACCAAAACTTCAAATCACTTGAAATTTGGTACACACCTTTTCTAATATGTCAGAAACCTATTTCAATCAACAATTAAGAAAATTGTTGCTAAAATTCTAACCTTTTTTCTGTTTGAAGGTAGATTACACCAAAAACGGGTCAAAAAACTAAAACAGTGAATATGACTTGCTCGTGAGTGGATGATGGCTAAGATGGCTCTATATGTATTCCCACATATCACATCAAGTTAGAACACCAAAGAAATCAGCCAAAAACTCTCAAATCAAGAGATCACTTGAAGGATCAAAAACACACAGAAATTGAGTTTCCTAATGAACTTGTTACCAAAGTGCTTAGATGGGTGGAAATTGATTTTCTAATATTATCTCCATTAGTTATACGCCCTTGGCACAACAAGATCAAGAAGAGAGAAGAGAAGGGATTGGAATTTCTCCATCCCAATCCCTTTATATAGGTGGGTTAACTAGCACACCTAGCCCTTAATAGATACTATTCACTTAGCACAATGAAAGCAACCCAATAACCTCGCATACATGGGTTTTACTCACACATGTTCACTTATGCACGCTTTTCAAGGTGTATAAGCCCGAATCCGCTAAGTCTTTTACGTTGATCCATCTTGTTCAAACCAGCTTCTCCTTGACTTAAACCACTCTCCAAGCGTCACGGTTTTGATCCAAGGCAAATTCTGGTATTTGGGCCAAACTATGAAAATACTCTTTCTTGATTGATCATCTATTTCCATTGCAAGCAATCATCATACTTGTCATGTGTAGGCTTACCACTAGCTTACCACGTGTCGGCATATCTCTCTCTCGTTCCAGTTCGACTGGACCACGCCTCACTTGGACCGACCATACCACATGGTGCAAACCCACCGTTCGAACTTACCTTCGACATTTCTCGCCTTTCCTGTGCTATGCTTGAGCTCACCGTCTCACCCAACATCCTCGATTGTTCTGAGCCTAGGCTCCTCCATGAGCAAAGCCTTGCTCCTCACCATTGACCCCGAGTGACTCGTGACTCTACATACCGGAAGACAAAGAAATTTTTATGGGCACAAGTTCTTCACAACTTGACCCACATTAGCAATGACAGGTCTCATGCAACATATAACCAATGACCTAGGTCACCAAATCACCCTATGACTTAAAATTCCCAAAATCATCCATTTCTACAGGTTGTCAAGAAAATATGCAAATTCGAAATTTTTACTCCTCTAAAAAGACAATAGTTCATCACAACAAAAATATACCTTCTCTCATGGTCCTTCAGATACAAATCCTAGTAACATCGTTTTTAGATATAACAACACAATAATGATATTGGTCTAGTAACACCTTTTTTAACTACAACAACACAATACTGACCTCGTACAACATTTTTAAATATTTCTAGGAATTATTTATTTTCCTGTGAATGTACAAATTAAAATTTTTCATAGTACATCCTTTGATAAGCATGACACATTGCACAATAACATAAATGACCACGAGTATAACAATCGTAACATACTATATTACATCAAAGAAATAAATATAAGTACAGTTTACATCATTCCATAACGTGCATATCGATTTGATTTCTAGAGAATTCAAGTCTTTCAGAACAAATATTACAAATTTTTAGTCTAAAAATCTGAAATATATCGGTCTTAAGAAAGAATATAAAATATCTCTAATGTTGTCTAATCTTCATGAAATCCTTTCCCTTTTGATCCATTCATGAGGTATTTAAGTAGCCAAAAGTAAGAATTCAGCCATTGATCTTTTCAACCTACACAAAAAATATTAACTACAAAATACAATATATGTACTTCATTGTAATTGGAGCAAGCAACAATTAATATACACAATATGAAGGCTAGGGCAACCGGTCTTCGTTCGACGTGGATATCACTAATTATATTGCAGCGCTTGATTGGCCTTACTAACTCCTCTTTTCCACAAGAAGATGATTGTTAAGCACTTTTATAAATTGATTGCCAATCTCAACATTCTCAACTTTTTCAATTGGTCTACTACTCAAAAACGTAGCTTATACTACATATTCTTTGTTTGGATATGATGCAATCTTCAGAAGTATTATGGTACCAACCTATATTAGCATTAATATAGTCACTAAATTAGCAAATGAAAAACATAAATTAGTCATAGCACATAAGACTCCAATAAGAATGTTTTTATATGATGTATTTGTACCTTCATTGGAGAAGAATGCACTACTACAAAAGAGGCTATACTGGATGGCTACATCACAGACGGTTCATACGGAACGTCTATGCTTAAACTATCATAGATGGTTTATACTAGCAACCGTCTGTGATATTTTCATAGACGATTATTAAAATGAACCGTCGGTGATAATTGAGACATCATAGACGGTTCGTCTTAATAACCATCTGTGAACTTTCACAGACGATTCTTAACACAAACTATCTATGATGTCTCAATTATCACAGACAATTCATGTTAATAACCATCTGTGAAATTGCGGACATCACAGACGGTTCATGTAAAAAACCGTCTCTGATATTGTGGACATCACAGACGGTTCTTATAACAAATTGTCTGTGATATTGCGGACATCATAGATGATTTATATGAATAACTATCTGTGAATTATCATAGATGGTTATTAATACGAACGATCTATGATAATGTTGGTATCACAGACTGTTTGTGGTTGGAACCGTCTGGAATAATCCATGCTATTAAATATTGGGCGTACATGGTCTCAACATAGATCTGTTTTCATTGCGCTGCATCGGTGGAGCGAGATGGCCAGTTTTAGGGAGTTTGGTGAAAACATATCGCTTGTAGATCTATATACATCTTCTTAGTGATCAAAGGTTAGTACTCAATTGCTTCTAATAACTTATATGCCTTGTAATTGAAAGAGATGATAGATAGGTTTTTGTTTAGATCTAACTAGCTAGGTTTAGAAAGATAATGGTACTTTGCTCAATTTTAGAATGGGTAAGTACTCCTAATTTACTTCAATATATTCTTGCTTAATATTATTGTGTCACGAATACGTGGCTAGCTTGCTAGTCTGATATATTTGCTATAGTAGCACTAATAATCATTTTTGACACTTATTTGTTACATGTGTAGCGTAGATGGACCGAAGCTGGATGTACGTTGAGAACTGTGTGAGTGAAGGGTACATTAATGGCGTGTCTGGTTTTAGAAGAGCAGCTGAGTTGGATATGTTGAAGAAGGAGATAGAATATATGTATTGTCCATGCATTGATTGTGATAATCTAAACATGTTTAGCAACTCAGCGCAGATCGAAGCTCACTTGATTCGAAGAGTTTTCAGAAAGGGGTACAAATGTTGGACCAGTCACGGTGAAGAGAAAATTGCACAAGAAAGTAGTTATGATATCGCCACGGTGAAGGGAACTATAGTGAGAGAGAGTTTGGTAAATTCGAAGGCTTGATGGAGGACTCAGAGAAACCTTTGTTCTCAGGCTGTAAGCCGCAATACACGAGGTTGTCATCTGTTCTAGAACTATTAAAATTAAAGGCAAGCAATGGTTGGTCCGACAAGAGTTTCACGGCATTGTTAGGTCTCCTAGCGGACATGCTTCCAAAGGGAAATGTGTTGTTGAGACCACCTACCAAGCCAAAACGATCCTTTGTCCATTGGGAATGGAAGTAGAAAGAATACATGTTTGTCCAAATGATTGTATCCTCTACCATAAAGAGTATGCTAGCTTACATGTTTGTGCAGTGTGCAAAGCATCTCGATACAAGCGTAAAAATGACTCCGATGATGGGAAGGGCATCGAGGTGAAGTAAGGACCTCCTGCTAAGGTGTTGTGGTATCTTCTTGTAATTCCCCATTTGAAGCGTTTATTTGCAAACCGCAAGGATGCAAGATTGATGCGTTGGCACTCGGAGAGCGTAAGAAAGACGAAATGATAAGATGTGTTGCTGATTCTACCCAGTGGAGGAATATTGATAGGATGTTTGTAGATTTAGTGTGGAATCGAGGAATATAAGGGTTGGGTTGAGTACAGATGGAATAAATACTTTTGGTAACATGAGCAGCCGATATAGCACCTAGCCCGTGACTCTGTGCATGTATAACCTTCCTCCTTCGTTGTGTATGAAGCAGAAGTATATTTTAATGTCACTACTTATTCAAGGGCCGAAGCAACCTGGGAACGATATTGATGTGTACCTAGCACCGTTGGTGGAAGATTTTGCAATACTGTGGAACGAAGAGGTACATGTATGGGATGTGGACAAACGAGAGAACTTCACTCTACGCGCCATGTTGTTTTGCACCATTAATGATTTTCCTGCCCTTGGTAACCTATCAGGGTTAAGTACAAAAGGAGCCAAAGCCTGTTCGTACTGCTTAGATTATACTGAGAGTGTGTGGTTGAACAACTCACGCAAAACTGTGTACATGCGTCACCATAGGTGCCTTCCAAAATATCACTCATACAGTAAGATGAAGAAATAATTTGATGGAAAAAATAGGATGACTCAGTACCAAGGCCTTTTAGTGGGAAAGAGGTCTATGATATGGTCAAGGATATCAACATTGTGCTTGGAAAGAGATGTAAATTGAGGACCTGTTAGAAGAACATGTGGAAGAAGAGGTAAATATTTTGGAACTTGCCTTATTGGGAACACTTAGAAGTTCACAATTGCATCGATGTCATGAACGTAGAGAAGAATGTATGTGACAGTTTGATTGATCTCTTACTAAACATTCCTGATAAAACAAAGAATGGTGTAAACGCAAGGCGTGACTTGGTCGCTATAAACATCAGGACTGAGTTAGCACCGATAGAGACCGATAAAGGCCAAACGTACCTTCCTCCAGCTTACTACACTCTACCTAAGTCTGAGAGAACTCCTCTATGCTAGTCCTTACATGGTGTGAAAGTTTCGTCCGGTCACTCCACCAGCATGAAGAAACTTGTTTCCATGGAACATTTGAAATTAATTGGCATGAAGTCTTATGACTGTCATGTGCTAATGACACAAATGCTACCTGTTGCAATTAGAAATATTTGCCGAACAAGGTTTGAGTGACAATCATAAGGCTATGTTATTTCTTTAACACAATTGCTTAGAAGGTCATCGATCCCGATGGACTAGATGCTCCGCAGACCATGGTGGTGAAAACTCTATGTCATCTAGAGTATTTTCCTCCATTATTTTTTGATATCATAGTCCATCTCATTGTCCACCTTATGAAAGAGGTAAAGATATGTAGCCCCGTGTTTCTATGTCATATCTACCTGTTCGATAGGTACATGGGAATTCTCAAATCCTGTGTACGCAATCAATCTCGACCAGAGGGTAGCATCATCGAAGGTTATATAACCGAAGAAGTCATTGAATTCTGCATTGGCTACATGGCTCAGGTCGAACCAATAGGTGTACCTCTATCTCGTCACGAGGGGAGGCTAAAGGGTATCAGAACTATCAGAAGGAAAGCAATAACTCCAGATCGAGATACATATGCTCAAGCCCATTTCACAGTTTTACAACACATGACTGAAGTGACCCCATATATTGAAGAGCATAAGGACATTCTACGCCAAAAGAATGCAGGCCAGTTAGAGGTTTGGACCACGAGACAACACAACCGTCAGTTCAACAAATGGTTGAAGGTGCGATTGACTAGGATGTCGTCAAATGAAACACTACAATGGTTGGCAAAAGGGAAAAAATTCTAGGATGTCATCAAATGAAACACTACAATGGTTGGCAAAAGGGCCAAAATTTACAATTGTGACTTGGAAAGGATACGATATTAATGGCTACACATTTTATATAACAGATCTTGATAGAAAGAGCATAGTGCAGAACTTAGGTGTCCGCATAGATGCTTATGATGCGCGCGTCAGTACCACTGGCCCAAGCTCATACTAGGGCTTGTAGAGGAGATTTGGGAGCTTGACTATGTAATTTTCAAGATTTCTCTATTTCGGTGCCGTTGGGTCCAACTCCCACGGGGTGTAAAGGTCGACAAGTACGGTGTCACTACCGTGGACCTCGAATGTGTAGGATACAAAGATGAACCATTCGTACTCACGAGGCAAGTTGTTCAAGTAATTTATGTAACCAACCCGGCAAATAAGAAGCGCCATGTAGTTCTTCATAGAAAAATAAGGATTGTCGGAGTTGAGAATGTTGTGGATGAGGAAGAGTACAATCAATTTGATGAGTTGCCTCCATTCGGAGACGACATCAGGCTCGAGGAGGAACAAGGCGATGAAGCAAGTTATATGTGTATCGATCATCATGAAGGGCTTTAGGAAATAGCCAAGTGTAATAAATGATCTTACACAGCCAGCACCTATCTGGAAATTGTTGCAATATAATCATAATTAGGAAACTCGGCATGAAATTATGAAACTATATTCCATTGTAATTATAATTGATTCATTAATTAAGAAATAATTATATTTATGATTATGCTTGCGTTTTTCATAATAGTGCATGACCAGCATGATTGTTTGTGGCTAGATAGAGTGAACTATCACATGCAGTTTATCAGAACAAACCGTCTATGATAATACTATCATAGACGTTTTTTTATAGAACCATCTGTGATATATTCAATATCACAGATGGTTCTACAAAAGAACCGTCTATGATATGTTGAATATCACAGACAGTTCCATAAAAGAACCATCTATGATAATATTATCGCAGACAGTTCCACAAATAAACCGTCTGTGATAGTTTCCCTATAAATATACCCCAAGGATAGGTTCGCAGAGTCCTCACTCACTCCGTCTCCACCGCCCCTGCTAGGTTTTGCTAGATCTGACTGCTCACTCGCGTGCGATGCTGCCTCTCCCTCCCGATGCCGCCTCTCCCTCTCGACGCCGCCTCTCCCTCCCGACGCCATTTGCCTCTCCCTCCCGATACTGGCCACCTCTCCCTCACGACGCCGGCCGCCTCTCCCTCCCGCCGCTGGCCGCCTCTCCCTCACGCTGTCGCCTCTCCTTCCCGACGCCGTTCGCCCCTCCCTCATTTGTCTATCTTGTGGTCTGTCTCAATAGTCAGCTAATTTATTTTGTGATATTCAGAAGTTGGCTAAATTGTTTTATGACATTTAGTACTTCATGATATATGCATCACTTGTTAGCTACAAGATTTAATACTAAAACTCGATATTCAACCTTGAGCTCTAAATTTTTACTATTACTATTATTTGTCAATCTTGTCGTCTATCTCAATTGTTGGCTAATTTGTTTTGTGATCTTCAGTAATTGGATAATTTGTTTTATGACCTTTAGTACTTCATGATATATGCTTCACTTGTTAGCTACAAGATCTAATACTAAAATTGGATATTCAAGTTTGAGCTCTAAATTTTTACTATTACTATCATTTGTCAATCTTGTGGTCTGTCTCAATAGTTGGCTAATTTGTTTTGTGATCTTTGGTAGTTGGCTACTTAGTTTTATGACCTTTAGTACTTCATGATATATGTTTTACTTGTTAGCTACAAGATCTATTTGGAATAGCATGTTACTGTTCCAAAAGGACCTTGTAGAAATAACGTATGCCACATAGACCTTCAAAGGGCATGAAGCATGTTACACACTCCAGTGAGGCTCACTGCAGTTAGTTTTTTCTTAGAAGAGAGATGGCGTCCACACAGTCATCGTCGTCGTCATCTGGGTCTCATGCTCCCAAGATTGGGATAACTAAGTGTGGTCGAGGAGTATTGAAAAGGCCAGAGGGCCGAATGACCATCACGGTGGTCTCTCCGATAGAGTCCTCTGCAACCAAAGAAAGCAGCGGCATCATTTCAGACTACCTGTGGGATAATTGGAAGGCAACAGGTCCCCATCACCATAGCAAGCTGAAAAGATTTGGCAAAGGATCCGAAAAATTAGCTGTGGGAGGAAATAACAAATTCGTTCAAGATCCCAACAAAAGTACATGGACTCGTGCAATGGCATGCACTCCTTGCAATAGTAAAAGCATGGAAGAACGTTAAGAGCACTCTTGTCACGCAGTACGTGGCCAAGAATCTCACGCCTTTCACGAGGTACCCTTTTGTGTCGTCGGAACATTGGAGGCCTTTGTGCAGATGAATACAATGACCGAATTTGAACAACAAAGTGCGGCTCACAAGGCTCTCCAGTCACAAAATACTCATCCTCACTAACTCGGCATCGCTGGGTACGCGGATAAAATCCCGCAGTGGAGGATGCAGGACGAGGTCGCAATCCGTTCGGAGGCCTCCCTGCCATTTGTTGGGATCGCAAACGAGCGTGCCCAAAACTGGTTAAGAGCGAGGTCATCAACCACGTCTTCAGGTGTTTCTTTCAAAAATCCTGCAGATGAGAAAGTGTCCCAATGTCTCATAAGATATGTTAAACTACATAGTTGTTAATACCTCTTGAACTTCATGGGTTTAAAAATAACATGATTGCCTATTGCAGCAATCATTGACTACTGAATCTTCTCGAGGCTCCTTTCAAGAATACGGGGAGAGAGATATACTATCACAGGCCCTAGGAAACAAGGAGCACCCAGGTCGCACACGAGGCCTAGGGTTTATGTACCTTGGAGGCACGAATTCCCAAATGACTCTGAGACATATAGGAGTAGGAAGAGATCCAAGGCCTATCGTAATGAACAAATAAAACTAGAGCTTTGTACACAACTTGAGGAACAGCTATCTGCCTCACTTCAAGAGCAGACTGCCTCACTATGAGGAGAGATAGATTCATTGAGGGAAGAACTGAGACAAGTCTGCAACCAATCGCAACTCACCCCCGTTAATGTGGTATGCAGTCCCCCTCAACGCTATAGTAGCTGCGTGTCCACGCCAATTACTGAACATAGCGACGTCCACTTACCTATGGACGACATCCAGGTAATGTACCTCTTTAGAATTCTATATAGATAGATCTCCCTGGTGGACGCCTTAGCTCATCTTGTATCATTATGTAGGAGCCCATACCTTACATCCTCATAGACAAGCTTGTTGGCTCCATTCCCATTAACGCTGGGTGGGGGATGGCGTATCCATGGCTGTCAGGGACGCTAGTGCATAGTGTACAAGTAGAGACCGGTTTCATGAAGGTTGAGGTGGACATGATTAATGATGTTTTCAAGACCGTCCCTCTTGAGAAGCCCCCAAATGAAGATATTACGATATTAGGGGATGCCGTCCACACATTCATCCAGTGGCCCAAGAGGGAGATTGCCCTCGACTCGTCTGTGCCACGATCTCCACATCCAGTGGCCTAAGAGGGACATCGCCCTGGACCTATCACATCATCTCCGGTGGCTCCACCTCCAGCTTCAGTTCTGAAACCTGTTGCATCGGCTCCCTTAGAGATGCCGCCAAAAATGTATCACAAACGAGGCTCTAAGACCCAACCGAAGAAAATTAAGGCACGTCCTAAGCCATGGAAGTTCATTCTCAGAGTATCGTTGGTCCCTGAGTCACAATTACCCCGGCTTGGTTTGGTTTCCAATACATTGCATACTTGGTACATGCAGAGGTCGAACATGAAGCCAAACCGGCATAGTGGATTCACTGTGAGATACACAGAGGCCGATTTCCTCCACGACACGGGCTACTTTGTCATGACGTTCAAAGACTTATTCTTACTATTCAACCACGATGAACTCGACGACACTGTAAGTGTACTGTACAATGAAATTCTACATTCACGTCATGCCGGTAAATGTTATTACTCTTTGCTTATGTATAGATACATAATCCAACAAGTCTGGTGACAGCGACAACCGGTGGGTTTTCTTGACCCACACTTGATCTTTGAAAATCCATCAACGAAAATGCATCCTTCGTCCAAGATTGCATAACGAACGGATTGATTGCTCACATTGACAAGAAGTACATCATGGTACCCTTCAACCAAGGGTAAGTGCTTCACTAGTTGCCACACAAGTTTCATGTGTACTTTATATGTAACATGAACTTAAGATTAATCACTATGGCGACACACATGACTAGGTCTCACTAGATTCTGATTGTGATTGTATCAAAGTGGAGTAAGGTAATATACCTTGATTCCCAACTTAGGAGCAACCACGACTTCACTTGTGTGCAAGAAGCAATTGATAGGTAAACTTATTTTCTCCATACATAACTCTATTGTAATCTTTCCTTCGTTTGCAATGGCCGAAGCTAACATTTTTGGAATCACATGGTTGTTTACCGCTTATGTTGCCCAGGGAGAGAGACACAAGGAATCCAGTGACACGCTGCGATATAGGACACGATTTTCGGTACCCGCTACAACACAACAATCCTATATCACAATTTGTTATAATACATCTAGATTTGATAATACCTATGTATGTAATTCTATTTTTGCAGTACCACCAGCAACTACAGGGCAACGTATGTGGATTTTACGTTTACCGCCATATGAAGGAAATCATGGACAGTAGGATGAATGATCTAGAGGTTTATCAACCTTCCAATAATTATTATTTTTTGATTATATATATGTATATATATATACAGATGCTAATTAATGACTTAACATTGCTCCTAGCGACAGCGAGTGGACTTCGATGAAAGTGTATTTGATCTTGACAAACTCATCGAAATTCGTGAAAACCTCTCCCAATTCTTGCTAGCAGAGGTTATAAATAAGACTAGAGAGTTCCACCCTGGCAATGGTGATTAGATGTTGAAATATTGGATTCAATTGTAATTACTCAATTATGCTTAATCAAACAATTCATTCAATTTAATTCATTTGTGATATCTGTGTAACGATTGTCATGCTATATATGTTATGTGCTTGTGTTGTTTCATTTATATGTGTGATTTATGTAATGATTGTCCTATGATTGATATATATATATATATATATATATATATATATATGTGTGTGTGTGTGTGTGTGTGTGTGTGTGTGTGTGTGTGTGTGTGTGTGTGTGTGTGTGTGTGTGTGTGTGTGTGATCTTGCTTGTTTTCAGAGGGCATGGCTAGCATATCCTGAGGCTAGCCGAAAAAGAGCAAATAAAATCATTGTTGAAATAGCTATCACAGACGGTTCAGTGTTCCAAATATCTGTGATATGATTCATATCACAAACGGTTAATACAAAAAATAATCTGTGATAGTTGAGTATCACAGATGGTTTTTCTGAAAAACCATCTGTATTGTAAGCTATCACAGACGGTGTGGGAGTTGTCTATGATAACCAGTTATTATCGTTGACACATAAACACAGACGGTTCAGAAACCGTCTGTGATGACGGTTTTGAACCGTCTGTGATAACACTGTCTGTAGTAGTGATGGCTCCAATTTGAAGACTTGCGACGTGGAATCCTGTTTTGAGTGTCTTGATGTTGGGTACTCTTTATTTGCAGTGTTACTTGCTATCTCATGCTGAAATGAATTAGTTATAGCACATAAAACTTCAACATGACATTTTCTCTTATGCAATGATGACAAGTCCATTCACTCGAGTGCTTTTAGTTGGATATCAAGCTCCTCTTCGATGCAAAAATTAAGGAGTGGCTGATTGGGAAAGAGAAATACAAACAAGAGACACAATAAAAGCATGTCCTTTTAGCTATTGTAGACAAATTTCTTGTTACTAGACAAGCCAATAAAAGTGGAGCAAGCATTCTATGCTTTGACGAGATACAGGTACCTGAACTTTGAAATTTTGAGGGCGTCCTTTTCCGTCTGTTTAAAGAGATCTGGCATTTCTTTCGTAGCATTTAGCAGCATGCTTACTAGATTACCTCCATGTTTAGCAATCTGTTGTGATTACATAAAGGATAGCCTTGTGGGACACTACATATGTTGCATAACAGGCATGCTATGTAATAACTGATCACACATATAAGAAACTAAATCGAACAAGTGTCAGTTAATATTGCTGATGGTAAATAAGATTGGTCACTGATGCCCACATGACTTAGCATAATTCTAACTTCAACTTCTCAATAAGCTTTCATGAGGCTAATACATCCGACAATTTTTTACATCCAATCTCAATTTCGTGCTATAACTTAAAGTATGTACTTTTTTTAAAAAAAAACTTTTACAAACACCTCTTGCTACTCTACTGTGTCTATATTAATAACTTGCAAGCACTTGGAAATATTTAGTTGTCACTGTTAACTTAATATGCTCTATGACCTAGAGTTTTTAAAAATATATATATACTCTATGACCTAGATTTTTTTTAAATGTACTAAGAAACTGCATTTATGCAGACTATTGATGTATTTGCTGTTGTGGCCCTTTCTGGTATTGAGCAGGCTGTTCAGCACAGGGACTGTACTTGTTGCTACTAGTAATAAAGCACCTGAAGATCTGAATGAGGCAGGCCCTTTTTGTGATTATTCTTCCTTTTCTTTCTTTGTTAATATATTAAACATTTGATATTTGACCAAAATAGAACATGGGAATGAAAAGCTAACCACATTCTAACCTACTGAAATTGTTTAGTTAAACTACACTACCTTTTTAGAACTTTGTTCCTACAGATAGGAGCAACTTTGACACACTGTTAAGATATGATGGCAAAGAAGGTAAATATCGCTGGGTTTTTATCATGTTATAAAAGAGTAACAACTTTGGAAATGTAATGGAGCTAAACTAGAATGGTTTGCCATGAGGGGTGGGTGTGCATCTTTATTTCTCCTAGTCCTAGGTACAGAATTAGCTAATGATAATTTGTGCAATTAAAATTCATTGAAGTAGCATGCCATGGCTATGAACTATTTATTTGCATGTGGATTTCTTCTTGTCACTGGATTTTGAAACACAACATCCATCTACAAGAAATGATGAGACACTAATTTCCATAGTTTTAAATCTCCGGCTATAGCTGCCGCTATAGCCCGCTATAGCTGTTTTAGACAGATGAAGCTATTTGAGTCCATGTATAATTTAGCCACTATAGCCCGCTATAGCCTCATTTAGCTCCGCTATTAGCTGTTTGAGAAGTCATCCGCTAAACGTCATAACCGGAGATTTAAAACACTGATTTCTGAAGCTTAGTTCTAGTCTATTGATACACCATAAGCATGACAGCTTGAAGTGATACCTAAATGGCTGAATAGCTAACTTTACGTCATTTATTGTCATCCCCCTTAAGTGGTTCCTACCTTCCCATTGGCCATTTGAACTCCTTACTAGGTCTTGTGTTCAAATAATTCTTTACTGCCTTTTGACATTTTCATTCTTTTCAGTTATTAACGTGGTTTCGTAGGATGGGATGTAGTGGCAAAAGTTAGGCTATCTAAAGGGATATTTCATTTCATTGGTTGCAAGTCAAGGTGGCATGGATTCATATTTATAGTTTTAGTGCTACCACTACTTAAATATACAAAATTAGCACAACATTTTGAGGAAATAAAGCTGTAATTTTGCAAAGCTCTTATAATGTAAAAGTTGAAATAACTAATGCCTCAAAGATGAATGAACTAATCATAGTTTACTCCAACAACCAACTTATTTGTGAGGCACTATATAAGTAGCATGCCAACTATTAGAAGGTAAGTTAAGACCATTGTTTCTCATATTCTCTTATCAACTATCAGAAACTAATAATTTCCAGCATACTTCTCAAACTGTAAAATGAGCCAATCAATCAAATCAAACAATTAGATTTGGATCATAACTACATGCATTTTTTTAACAACCAACAAACTAACGCTTAATCAATCAAGTTAAACATTTAGGATCAATATGGTACTCAATGCCTAGTTATCTTGGTGCCTATTTCCACCAGATGGTTGTCAAGGTGCTTGATGCTCTTCTCAAAACCAACAAGAGGTTGGAGCTACAAGAGACGCAATTTCAGAGGTCTACAAGAAAACTAATAGATAAATTGAAAAAATGAAATGAGTTAATCGATTGCTAATTGCAGAGTATTGACTGAAGTTTGGTTCAGACTTCAGTGGCATTTAAAAATATAGTAGAAGCCCAAAATCTTTGTTATGGTCTTCTCAATACGACCAAATATTCTTGGAGCAAGATTGAATAGTACCAGAGAGATTGACACTATTGTACGTAGGTCATTGCCTTCCCTTCTAAAACGCTCATGCTATGCTGTCCAAATCCTAAACTGCTCACAGCTTAACAGAGTGAATTTAATTCAAAGATAAACGAAACTTCTATTTGCAGGAAATGGTAGACTTTCTTACCATATAAACCATTTCTCCACTCTATCACCTCATAATTCAACTTGGAGCATTGCATTCACTACAATTATGAGTTTATGACCATTGCAGTTGGAAATGCTATAAATGCCCTATAATCAACAGTGATTACCAGTACTATATTTTGGGTTAATACCAAGGCCATCGAAACTCCCTCATTCCACATTCAAGCAGGCATTACAATGCAATTATTACATACTTTGACATGTTTTCAAAGGTGGCATTCAAGATGCGGTTGCCTAAAACCCTCTAGCAATTAGAAGTTTCAAGTTGAGCAATTGGAGTGTTGCATCCGGAGTGTCTGCTTAAATGATTAACTGAGGCAGAACAGTCACTTCATTGCATTTGTTTGACCGCCATCTCACTAAGAAAAGGCAAAGAATAAACAATTTCTCTCTAGCAAAATGATGGATGTCAAAATGCAAGATTTGATGGTCTTTATTTCAGTAGACCGCCGACAATTCTATCATATTCAATCTCAAACAGTTAGTTCAGTATGTTAAATGTAGAAGAGGGAGTGGTAAAGTTAGGTTATCTAAAGAGATATTTCCTTTCGTTAGTTGCAAATCAAGAAGATCATCGCAAGACCTTTACAATATATCCCCTAGTGTAAGTTACACCTGTTAAGGTTTATCTGATGGTGGTTACGTCCGCCACACCCAGACCACATCTTATGCCATATGGTGGCTTACACCAATGACATGACCCGTGTCCACGATGTCTTAAGATAGTGGCATGATTCGTGGGTCACTCCAATGGCGCAACTCACAATGGTGGATACAAATTATTTAGTGAGGTTGACACCATTACAGACTTGTTGTTGTAGTATTTACATTGGAAGGTCGTCACAAAATTCAGTCCTTAGTGTTATTTGGGCGGTGCTACCTCAAACCACAATTTCTCGTACTACATCCTCACCAACACCTCTTACCATCCACCCAGATATGTAAAGCAAATTCTAAGATTTTGAAAGGCATAAAATACTTTAGACCAATGTATCAGTCACTTCCCTCTAGTGACCACTACTACAGAAAAGGTCATCACAGACGGTTCAAAAACGTCATCACAGACGGTTTTGTGAACCGTCTGAAATTATGGGTCAATGATAATACGAGGTCATCACAGACGGTTTTCGAACCGTCTGTGATGCAAATATCACAGACGGTTTTTAGTTAAAAACCGTCTGTGATATTTACATATCACAGACGGTTTTTAACTAAAAACCGTCTGTGATTATAACTATCACAGACGGTTTTTAGTTAAAAACCGTCTGTGATATTCCCTTCTATTCCTAAACCTATTTCTGTTTATTGGCTAGCCTCAGGAAATGCTAGCCATGCCCTCTGAAACAAGCAGATCAACATGTACATGTATACATCCAATTCACATCTCAATTCATTTCACAAACATAAAACATCAATTTTTATTAAGATTAGAGTATACCATTACAATATCTCAAAACAACGAGCAGGTTACACAACAAGAACAACGAGCAGGTTACGCAACAAGAACAACGAGCAGGTTACACAACAAGAACAGCGAGCAAGTTATACAACAAGAACAACAAGAACAACGAGCAGGTTACATAACAAGAACAACGAGCAGGTTACACAACAAGAACAACGAGCAGGTTACACAACAAGCAAAGATCCTCTATGCCTTCTCGCCCCTGATGCAACGCATGAGCTGAATGTCTTTGATGACCACCATCGTCGGCGTTGATTGAGCGTCTCCCCGGTTGGCACGAGCTAGATGCTTATGCGTCGTCTGCAAGGAGGAGGACAGCAAGGAGGAGGAGAACAACAAGGAAGAGGACAGCAAGGAGGAGGACAGCAAGGAAGAGGAGAACAACAAGGAAGAGGACAGCAAGGAGGAGGACAGCAAGGAAGAGGAGACCAGTAAAGAGGCTGGATTTTGGGTATATTTATAGGGAAGGGAGAGGGAGGGAGAAGCGGGAATTCGAAATTTTTGGCGCGGGAACGGAAAGGCGGAGCTACGATTCGTGGGGCTGAGGATCGATAGGCCCAGCGGTCAGATTATCACAGACGGTTCTATATATAGAACCGTCTGTGATGAATGAATATCACAGACGGTTCTATATATAGAACCGTCTGTGAATTGGAGCACAAATTTTATATACCGATGCAATATAAACAACTAGTCTAAAAAGATAAAATAGCAAATGTTTATATAGTTTATATATACTCATTTGAAAGGTTTCGACGAGATCTACAACTTTGCAGTTGAAGAAAAATCCAAATTCCGAAAATAAAACCAAGAAAAAGGGCAAAAACAGAAACCAAAAACATGCGACGCAGGTTTAGGTCCAAAGATGGCCGATTTTAGGGGTCTTGGAGGTCGACTGGCGCAAGCGGGTCATTTTTTTTGGATCGGGCTCGTCGTTAGCTTTCCAACGAGTACAAGAACGTCGAAAACGGACACCGTATGCAAAAGTTATGCCCGTTTTACTGAAGGTGTCTCAAAACTGAACCATACTCGGACTTAAGCGGGAAAATATGAAATTTTGAGGGATTGCAAGGCGGGAAATGTATCACAGACGGTTTTTATTATAAAACCGTCTGTGATACTAGAATATCACAGACGGTTTTATAATAAAAACCGTCTGTGATATTCCAGATTATCACAGACGATTTTTATTATAAAACCGTCTGTGATATTCTAGTATCACAGACGGTTTTATAATAAAAACCGTCTGTGATAATCTGGAATATCACAGATGGTTTTTATTATAAAACCGTCTGTGATATTCTAGTATCACAGACGGTTCAGCGTTAAGAACCGTCTGTGATACTCATTTTTCCCGCCACAAATACCACAGACGGCCTCCAAATTAAAACCGTCTGTAATAGTGTAAATCACAGACGGTTTCACAAAACCGTCTGTGATTTGGCGTCTACTATTAGGCTTTTTGTAGTAGTGGACTGCCCAAAACTAGTTTCATATTTTAAAAGATGATGATTAGGGAAAATTAATGCTCTAGTACTTAAGCAAGACTAGTATGATGCTTAAGTACGACCTATAAAGTAAAGTTACCATTTAGAATCTAGGGTGATAAGGATTATGTGGTTCAAGTGTCCAAAGGAAGGTATAGCAATATTACGATGTTAGGTAGGTATGTATCTAACCTTAAGTTTAACATATATTTGCATAACAAATAATAGCATGCAATTTGATATTTAAATGAATTTAAATTTACATAAAATGTAGGTTCAATATGATCAAAACAATGACTTGCCTTACTTAATTTACCACAGCCTTGATCTTACTCAAAGCCTTCTCGGTCAATGATCTTGAAACTCTTTGTAATGCCCTAGACATTGATTCGGCATTTCCAGAAGTATTTAACGGGTTCACGGAGATTTCTTTTTCTTCCATTGAATCATGAATGTGGGTGTGGGCTGCGGATTTGTCTAAAAAGAAAAAAGAGAAAAAGAGGAGGGTCGGTGGGCTGTCCAAAGAGGGAGGCCAGACCTTCCACCTCCCACCTAGGGCCCAGGTCAGCCCCCTTAGGCCTAGCCACCCCCCTTAGGCCCAGCTGCCCCCCCTTTTCCCCAAACCCTAGGCCACCCTCTCCCCTTGTGGCCGCCACCCTCTCTTCCCCCTGCACCCCTCTCTTTCCCCCCTACGCCCTGTTGCTCCCCCTGCTGGAAAGAAGTCGAGGAAGAGAGGAAGAAGAGGAAAAGAAGGAAGAAGAGGAAGAGAAGGAAGCAAAGCAAGAGGAGGAAGAGGAAGGAAGAGGAAGGAAGAGGAGAAGAAGAGGAGTAGGGTGATTTATGCTACTGTTCAGATGTTCTTGCTGTGGTCTCCAATGGTAACCAATAATTTTCTACCCCTTTTGTTCTTAGCGTTTTCCTGATCAGGCTAGTTTTCGGTTAATCGTTCGATCTACGCTGTCTACTATCTTCTATGAATTAGGGGACATTTCATGCGAAATCTGGGGATTTCAAACCTATAGATTTGAAGAGGACGTCATTATATTTCTGTAGAGTTGTCATTCATGTCATTCTGATGAACGGTTTAGGAGTTATGAGTGTTGTCGTGTTGCTGTGCGGTCTAATCATTCGGGTTCGGGCAGTCGGTGGGAATTAAAAGATTAAAAATAGAAGACAATTTTTCCTGTAGAAACCATGAATATTAAACTTTTGTAGGATTTTATTCATAATTTTTGGACAGGTCGATTGGGCGCAATAGAGATTGGAAGTCTGCTGTGTAACAGAGTCGGTTTCAAGATTCAATTTCTGTTCGTGAGCAGATTCAGAGGCCCTAATGATTTTTATAAATTTTCTCATAATAATGGAAGTTGTAGAAAATATTGTAATATAGCTTACGGTAAAATTTTATAATTTTTGGAAAAGTGTACTGATGATGGTGGTCTGTAGAATATCGCTGGTCAGAACTTGAGGCAGATTCTGTCCTCTATTTTCTATCGCGGATTACACCCTTTTAACGGTGGAATAAAATTATGGTGTTTTCAAAAAAGTTATAGCTTTTGTTCAGATTTTAAAAATGCTATTTGTTTCTATGGTCTGTTTAGTGGATAAAAAGATACAAAAAAGACAGGCAGCACTGCTGCTATGAGCTAAATGTCGGAACGGCAGTTTGAGAGAGAGTTGTTGGGTTTCAGGCGTAGTAGTGCTTTACCTTTTAGTTATAAATGTTATATTGAGCTTTTGTGCTGAGTGGTGACTTGTGAAGAGGTGGCTTCGCTCCTAACCATGCTTGAGTCATTCGCCCCTTCGATAAATGCATGTAAACATTTCTGTTGTTGCTATAGTTTAACTTATTAATTTAACTGCCTTCACCATAATTGTTGATGTATGCTAATTAATCCACCTTTAGATAAAGATGCCCTATTGCGCTATGTCTTATTTTACATATTGTTTCCATGTGGTTATTTTCCTAATGAATCAATCGTGGCCATATCATGTATGGCATAACATGTCATTTGCATTGAAGCTATGTCATCGCACCTAGCCATGACCATACCGGTACAGCATCGTACATTGCTGTAGTACGATACACACTCTTACGTTGCCAGGTAAGAGTTCAGTGGATCATTTGTATACATATGTATTTCATGAGGATAAACCTTATTATGAAGTTTTAAGAGATATTGGCTAGTAAGAGTCACTTGTGGTATGAGGTAATATCTGGCGGTTACCATTGGTGTGAGTAGAGGAACAAGCTCGTGAAAGTCACTTGTGGCATGGGGTATTTTTTTTTCTTGAGGTTGTTGTTGGTAGTAATTATGGTCATTAATTTAATGTTTAATCATCCGTAGTTTAATTAATTTGTTAAACAATTTGTTTGCTGAGATTTCATCTCACCCCTGTATTCCCTCTCCTAGGTGATCCTTGAGCTTGTTTGGAAAGGGTAGATAGCACAGAACTATTACATAAGTCTTCATGAGTTTTGTTGTAATAAGTTAGAGGATTTAATTCTTAAAGCATTTCTTTCTCTCAGTCGTTGAGCATTGTATCTTAATGATGCTAGATTGTGGTTGGCATTAATGGGGTTGAACATTCAAAGCTAGGTTGCTAAAGGATATTATTGCATGGTTTTATATTCTTATGCTATTTTATTGTCCCCAATTAATTAATATGTTGTCATGCTTCCGCATAACCTGTTGTTTCTGGGGAGGTGTTGCTGGATTTTCTTGTAATCCAATGGGTCGTAAGTATAGTTTAGTAGCATCCTGGGGTAATGTGGTTCTTGGGTTGTTAAACTCTTGGTTTTCATTTCTATCTTGATCTTTCTCGATCCGTCATTTCTTTGAAACTTCAACTTCTAATTACGCGATAACTGATCGAAAACAAAATAAATCCAAAGAACTTCAAAAGTACAAATAAATTCAATTGAGCTTAGTTAAGTCTTGCTATGATTGAGGATATGAGAGAAGATTTAGCGAGTGCGGGATGCTTGGAAAGGTTAAATGGTGGAAAAACTTTACCGAAAAGAATTAAAAGAAGGATCGATGTTGAAGGAATATTCACAGGAATATTTTTCTTCAGGTTGGGACATAGCTTAGACATAGTCGATTGCAAGATTACCAAGGCTTGATCTTTAATTTAAATACTTCTTTAATTAATTTATATTTATTAATAAAGTTCTATGAATTATGATAGATATGAGAGTCGCTCTAAGAGGCTGGGCATTATTTGATGAGTGTTGATACTTAGGATTCAGGGTGAAAGTTCACATGTGATGAGAGTAGCTTTAATTTGCTGGGTTAACCTTTAGAGTTCATATTTTTTCTAGAGTTCTCTCTTCAAGTTGTGCCTTGGACTATTGGCACATTATTTATTCTTAATTATTATTGGTAGTTTTAAATCCAGAGGTAATGACCGGATGATTTTTATTTACAAATTATATTTTCATCATCGCCTCCCAAGTATATTGGTATTCTCGTATGAGTGGCAGTGACTACTACAAAAAGGCTAATACTGGATACCTCATCACAAACGATTGACCAAAACTGTTAGTATTAAATATAATCATAGATGGTTTTGGTTTAGCGACCGCCTATGTAGCTGGCTACGCTAAAACCTTGTAAACCATTTCTCCACTCTATGAAGATGTAATATCACAGATGGTTCATGTTGAACACCATCTATGAAGCATCATAGGCAGTTCTTAATAAGAACCTTGTGTGATATTACTAAATATCACAGACAGTTTTTCTTAAAACTGTTTGTGATACTTCACATATGATTTGTATTAAAAATTATCTGTGATAATTTCACTTATTACAGACCCAACCCTCACATATATATCTTAAATTCCAAATATGTTCTCACAGGCTACTTGCTGCTTTAAGGAGGTGGGGCTTTGAGACCATTTGGTGAAAGGAGACCACAGATTTGGAAAGAGTGATTGTAGATCGATTTGTTCTTGACTATCTATCTATTGTTGGTAATTTGCTCGTAATTGCATTATATTGTAGATCTAGCTTGGTAAAGGGAGAATTGAAGATGGTTTACATCTAGCTTGATGTAGAGAGAAGATTAATTACATCTAGCATGGTTTATGGTTTAGACCGTATCATCTTCACCACGAGGTTCAAGACTGTGTCTTTACGGTGATCTTCGAGGACTTGTTCTTTCTCTTCAACCTCGACGTCCTCAGCGCCGCACTCATTCAATGTTGGACATTGTAAGTTTGCACAATCACGGTCTACGTTCATGTAATACCGATAAATGTCATACATAACTCCTTGCTTTTTTGTGTATGTGTGTGTATATATACACACATGGTTTCTGATGACAGATCAAAGAAATCACTGGTAGGTTTCCTTAACCCACACTTGGTTTCCATGTAAACCATTGAGGAGGATGCATCCTTCGTCGAGGCTTACATGACAATGTCATTGTTGGCTCACTACAACAAGGAATTGCTACTTTTACCTTACAACTAGGGGTAAGTGTTGTACTAGTAGCTATACTTGTTGATTTGTACTTTATAAGCAACACAAATTTAGGTTTAATGACCACGGAGACATACCTGTGTGGGTTGCACTGGATTCTAATTGCAATTATACAAAAATAGAATAGGGTAATATACCTTGATTTCCTAAAGAGAGCCAAACATGACTTCACAATTGTCCGACAATTAATTGATAGGTAAACACATTTTCTCCATAAATAATTCTATTGTAGTCTTTTCTTCCTTTGCAATAGCTAAGGCTAACTTTTTGGAATCACGTAGCTCGTTCGCCGCGTACGTTGATGTGGAGGGAGATCCAAGGGAGGGAAAAGTGCCTTGTGACACGATAAATTTTTCAACATTCGCTAGTATACATTAATTCTATATAACACTTCGTAGTAATGCCTCTCAAACTAACAAATTCTATTTTTACAGTGCCACCACTAGCTACTAGGCAACACCTGTGGATACTATATTAGCCACAACATGAAACTACTCCTCAGTTCCACAGTGACCAATGATCCTCAAGTTTGTCAATCTTACAATAATTATTTTATACTTATCAATTTATATGTATGCACGACTTTGATCTTCCTATCGACAGGTTTCGACTATCACTACAATTTTGTTAGAACAGGCCGAGCTCCAAAAAATTCGAGGACATATTGCTTTCTTCTTGTTGTCTCAAGTCATAAGAGAAGATGAGGATTTCCATAATGTAGATTGAATTTGATTGGGATAAGATTGAATATAATGGTGCATGTGTGTATTTATTCATGAATGGTTAATTTATTTCATTTGAGTTAATTGATTTATTAAATAGATGTTTTTTATTTTTGAAATGAATATAAATTGGATGTATACATGTGCTTATTGTGTTTCTGCTTGTTTCAGATGACATGGCTAGCATTTCCTGATGCTAGCCATCAAACAGAAAATAGATTTAGCAATACAAAATAATATCACAGACAATTTTATCTACAAACTGTCTATGATACATTAGCTATCACAGACGGTTTCAACCAGACGGTTTTGAATTAATAACAGTCTGTGATAGTCAGCATCATAGATAGTTCGAAAACCGTCAGTGATGATCTCATGTCATTACTGACCCATAAGCTCAGACAGCTCACGAGCGCGGCTGGCAGCTAAGCATGGGCAACACACACGGCGGGTGCAGCGTAGATGGCGCGATGCATTGTGCACATGAGGCTGAGCATGTTGCGGCTGCGGCTAGGCAGCTCGCGTGCCCGGGTGGCACGGCGTGCCAAGCGGGGGTGCAGAAGTGGGCGCGGCGCGCATGGCGTGTGGCGCGGGGCAACGACATAGGCGGCGAGCCAGGGGCGCTAGGTCGACGTGATGGCGGGAGCAACATGCCTGGGTTGGGCGGGCCAAAATAGAGGACAAGAGAGAGAGAGGGGGATAAGAGAGAAGGGGTGTGGGGGTCAGCTGTTAGAGAGAAGGAAAAGAAGAGGGACTTCGCAAAATTGGGAAATTGGGTTTGGATTAGAAATTTCATTTTCGAGATTTGGATTCGGAATTAAATTTGAACTCTCGGCTCAAATTACTTGGATGCAAATTTTAATCTCCTTTGCTTTTGCTCATGTGTAAATTGATTTTAACTTTCATTTTCCGATTTGAAATTCAAATTTGAAATTTGATTGATTTGTTTCCAAATGCTTTTGTTCTTAATTCTTGGTTTTTATTTTATTATTCCTTATTTGAGTTCGATTTGCAAAAGGCCAATTAAGAATCTAGGAGAATTTCCAAATAACACCGGAAGAAATAAAAAAGATTTAAAAGCTCTCCTAAATTTTTACATTCCCATTTTTGGATGTTACATAAAGCATGCATGCAACACTTCCTTTTCTTTCCATGATAGCGCACGCAGCAAGGATGACACCATCAAGTTTACGCCTTTGTCAGTTAGTACCTACTGTGAAAACTACGTACAGAGTTACCAGTCCATTGATTGTATTGAGCACCGTTACTCGGACGAGAATCGCAGTATGGCAGCTATGCTCTACCAGCAAGATATGTACTTAAGACTACTATCTGCTGTACCAGCAAGATATATACTTAAGACTACTATCTCCTTAAAAGAAGAGTAGGATAAATACGTATCAGTTCTAACGTTGTACTATAGTGCTACTTTTTTTCTTCTCTTTTTGTGAGGAATTTGGAAGCTCGAACGTACACGCCGTAGATGAGACACGCCTAATCATTCGGCACGGACCTCGACCCGTTCAAAGCGTGGTGGTACTGCAATCCACAGCCCTGGGAAGCACGGCCGTTCGACGCCAAGCCATGATGCCGCCTCGGACCCCAAGCCCGACGTTCGCCAGCCCAGCCGGCCAGGCCAGGCAGGAGATCGAGAAGAGAGAACAATCCAAGATCCATCATCCCGCTTCTTTAAACTTTTGTTTCTTCTCTCTAGGGGAAAGCAACGAAGGAAAGCAGGGTAGGTGAGTAGTATAAAAAGATCCGAGATCCATCCATGGCCTGGCCACGAGCCGTCCGCCGTCCGGTCAACAGAGCCCATGATGGGGGCATCCGTGCATTGTTTCCAAACTCCCATTATGATCTTCGGGACCCCAACGGGTACCCGGGTACTAAACTTTTCCCTCTCTCTTCAAATTTTGAAACGATGCTAGCATAGCAGTAGAGACTAGAGAGAGGAGCGACGCCGATGCGAACAAAAGCAAAGGAACGAATCCAGCGCGGTGCCGTGCGCGCGCGCCTAGCTATGCATGGGTGGATGCACGCACGCATACGCATATGCGCGAGCGCGCGCGCGTCTGCTGGGGCTGGGGCTAGCGGGTGGCTGGGCCGGCGTGCGCGGTCATAATTCGGCGCATTTCTTGCCGCCCAATGAAGATCTCGCGGCACCGGAACCGTGCCGGATCGGGCGCCATCATCACCTCACCTCCCTACGCCCCCGCACTCGATTAGCCCCTCACCGCGCCCGCGCACCCAACCCAACTCCACCACCTACTCAGGCGAGACGAGACGAGGGAAGAGGAGCCGTATCGGACCGGTCACTCGCCTGCGAGCGCGCGCGGCGTGGCGTCGGCTCCCCCCACGCCCATGACACACGAGCCCCACCAACTGGCCAAACCAATGTGCGCGGTGCGGTTGCCATGGCGTGCGTGCGTGTATCCCCGCGCGTGGCGTGCCGCGTGGGCTCGCAACCGCATCGATCGACACCTGTGTACCTGCGTGCATGAATCCATCGAATGGAAGACGAGTGCGTGCGTAGTGGCAGATAGTTTACCAAGGAGGGGACTCCTCTGGGCACTGACCCCATTGAGAGGAAATAGGGTCAGTCCCGGATGGTCGACACGTGTCGGGAGCGTGAATCTCGGCGCCGGCCGTCTCCTCCTTTTCTCCGCGCGAAGCGAGAGCCTCCCGTCTCCCGTCTCGCGAGCTCCGCCGCTCCATTCCCCTCCTCCGCCGCCGTCGCCGAGGCCCCCGTTCCTCACCTGGACCGACCCCTCGCCCGCCCCCACCGGCTGGACTGCCGTCTTCACCGCCGCTCGGAGGGCCGCCGCATCTGGGAGCGCAGCAGCTCAGGGCCGCATCTGGGAGCGCGGCGTCGCCTCCGACAGGGACGCCGTCGATGCGGCCGTGCGCCACCTCTACGTGGGTCGGGGACGGCGTGCGACGCAGAGGTGCCGGCGGCGGCGGAGGGAATCGCTGCGAGTCGACCGGGGAGGTGCCGGCGGCGGACAGCGGGCGATGCGAAGGTGCCGGTGGAGGGAAAGAGGAAGGAAGGAACGGGGAAGAGCCGAGCGTGGGGCGGGCGGCGGGCTCGAGCTCTCCGGCGTGGTCGAGGCGGAAGACGAGGGAGGTGGCGTCGGACTGCTTCCAGGCGACGCCGCGCTCCCAGATGCGGCGGCCCTCCGAGCGGCGGTGAAGACAGCGGTCCAACCGGTGGGGGCGGGCGAGGGGTCGGTCCAGGTGAGGAGCGGGGGCCTCGGCGACGGCGGCGGAGGAGGGGAATGGAGCGGCGGAGCTCGCGAGATGGGAGACGGGAGGCGCTCGCTTCGCGCGGAGAAAAGGAGGAGACGGCCGCCGCCGAGATTCACTCTCCCGACACGTGTCGGCCATCCGGGACTGACCCCATTTCCTCTCAATGGGGTCAGTCCGTAGAGGAGTCCCCTCCGTTTACCAACCTACTAAAGGTTTTTGCTATTGTATAGTCGCTTGAAACATTTTTATCTCTCAGTTATCTAAAGTTATATTTTTAGTCATCTAAGATTACAGTGTGTTAATTCCTTCTATTAAAGTTGCACTCTCAATCATAAAAAATTACAGTATAAAAAAGTGACTAAAGATAAAGGGAAAAACAATCGTCTGTGCAATAGTCACTCCCCCATGTACTAATGCTGCACTGTGGCTACTACTATATCCGCATGGGGCGGGGCCCACCAGTCAGGGAGGCTTGCTGCCTGCATGCTACTTGCTGCTGCCACTGCGTTTGGTCTTTGGCTTGGACGGCATGATGGCGGCGATGATGAAGGCGTCCATGCATCGGGCGACCGCTGCTGCGCCTCACTTCCGACAGCTGCACGCCTCGAGAGGGAGTCTGCGCCCTGGACGTGGTCTACGGTGGGGTTCGCGGCGCGTATACTATGAGCGGTATGATGGCCCCTCCATCCGCCCGTTTCCCCTTTTGCCGCTACAGAAATCGCTCCCTCCCCCCCCCCCCCTAGGGTGGCTAGTGCGCCCAGTCTTGCCTAGGCCTCGCCCTCGCTGGACCGGCCGGATGATCCATCCATCCTTCCGTGGGGCCCCCTCGCAGTGCACATGCCTCAATAACGTAGGCACACTAGTTTGTGCTCCGTATGCAGTACATACATAACGTGCTGTAATTGTTGTACTGCACTAATCCTCTTAATTATCTGTTTCAATGTTGTATAGTCATCTTTTGATTTTTTTTTTTATGGAGTAACATCTAATTCGTTATCTACAGGGTGAAAGAGAGGTGTGCAACTGCAAATATGATGGTTTGTCGATTGGCATCTAGGGCAGAGGATTAGTCCGCACTAGCATGATGGAAGGAGAGAGGAATCAAAATTTTATTATTTGTGGATACATGTACATGCGGGACATGTTTTGGCCCACCCATGGACAGGTGGGACAAGGTGTTCCCCATGTCTTGTTATGTTGCACTCAAGTTTGCTGTTACAAAAGATAGAAGCACACTATTATACCTCCATGCCATGGAATGAAGGGAATTGAATACCTCATTATTTTTCTCTGCTTTACCGCAGTTGGCGATGAATAGCGATGGGCGCCCCTTATTTTCACCATTATCTAAAATAGAGCGAACAAATTGTGCTATCGGGATGAAAACGGATCCAATATTCATCAAATGCAAATATAATTTGAATATTCTTGTATTTGGTACTAATCATATGAATATGAAATACCAATACGAATAGTATGTCTATTCAATTTGGTTGAATGTAACTTGTATATATCTTTACTATTTAATAAGTTTGAATTGGTGGTTGGTGCATTCTCCTTCCTCTCTTCTCAATCGTCCGATCTGAATACTGAAATCTTGACCATCTATTTAACATCCCTCCCCTCTCTTTCATATCTAACTACCCATCCTCTCCACTTCCACTAACAATTACATCTCCCACCTCCTCTTCTACCCGGCCTCTCTCGCCTCCCTCCCCTCTTGCTCCGCTTGCTTCCGCTTCCTCTCTGCTTCACCTCCCCACGCCCCCTGCCCCTCCTGTCGCGCCGCTGCCTTCTGTTCCCCCGACGCCGGTGTCCGCCCACGACACGCGGTGCAAGAACGGGATGCACGACGGCGCGGGGTGGGGGAGGAAGGAGGAGGCGAGGAGGTGGGGCAGGGAGGGGAGGTACGGGGAGAGGTGCACGCCGACGGTGAGGGAGACGAAGAGCACACCAGAGAAGAAGAGCACCTTGTTGCGGCTGAGGTGCCAGCCCGCGAGCCCCATGGGGACGAACAGCACCACACAGGCCGCGAGCACGCCCGCCTGTGCCGCGGCGGACACCATCGACCGTACAGCCTCGCGCGTGAGCAAGGGGCCACCAGATTTGGGTCTCGCTAGGGGGGACGAGATCGCAGAAGGAGGTTAGGTGGGCGGGCGATCAAGCGGCGCGGCGTGGAGCAAAAGCGAAAAGTAGAGAGGGGGCGTCGTGTGGTGGGTTGGTGGCGTTCGGCATGGTGGGGGGAGCAGAGCAGAAGGGGGTCGGTGGGATGAAAACAGCGGAACGACAAGCGGGTGCGGTGGGGGCTGGCTGGCTCCGGCGCTTGGAGTTGGCTGGAGTCGGTGCGGTGCGTGCACCGGCGTGGACCCGGGGGCGTTGGCACCAGGCTGGCTTGGCCCCGGTTTTCGTTTGTAAAAGATAGTGAGATGGGAGGATGGTTATTCAGATTATGAAGTTATCGTTTCATTAATGGCGTGTGTTTTTCTTCTGCTTTGTTAAGTGAAAACAAAAATGATGATAGATCAATTCCAATGCTACTCTCTCTGCACGGTAATACTAGCTGAATGCCCGTGCATTGCTACGGATTTTAAAATTTTATCATACTACATGTTCTAAAACTAACGGGTAGTAAAATTTGTTGGAACGTGCATACAAATATGTTCTAATTTTTTTAAATCCGTAGCAACGCACGAGCATTCAGCTAGTGGCTACAAAATAATGACCTTTGGCCCCTGTAGACAACAGAATTAACTATTGCAATATATTAAGTTAACCTCAGGAAGCATTCAGATAGATAGCTAACATAAAATAACAAGCCATATTCACATTTCATATTGTTTCAATTTCGAATATGGATCTCATTGCAAAATCCAAATCAGATTCTTATCCTGTTGGATACATTTTTCAATCCGTTTTATGCCGATCTTGTTCAATTTGAAAATGGTTACTTCATCAGAAAGTAGGAGTACATTCAAATTTTGGTGCTCCATCCCTCCAACAAAAAGAGTTCCCCTGACAATTACAGTAGATTGGTCTCACTCGTTGCACGATTCATGTACATGAGTTCTTCACATATCTAGTGCTGCAGCTTATTTTTTTCAAATTTAATTCTCAGACACATATTTTTGCAAATTTAGTCTCTTCCCTGACCTTGGCAGCAACACCACGCTACCCCAGCTTGGGAGGAGTGCGCCACCTCAACAGGTCACTCCAACTCGGCAGCAAACGAACCGTCACAGCAGGTGATGGGCCCCACCATCCTGCTGCGCCTCAGGAGCTCGGCGGTTCCTACCGAAGACGCATGTGCTCGGCAGGAAGGGTTGGCCATAATCGGCGATAGCGACGGCAGTATCTGGCATGGCAGGTTGCAGTTTAGATGATGTTTTAATAATACGTTATTGAAAATAATGTAGTAACGAAAAATGTATGATTCACAAAAAATTTCTCGCATTTTTGTGTTTTTAGTAGCTAACAATAGCTAACTATTAATGTTCAAATTTGACTAGTGTGCGTCACGTTGCCATTAAGTAATTTACCATTTCGAGTTTGACATAACACTTCATAATGAAAGTGCGAATTACATGGCGCGTAGTATTTGATTAGGTGCATATGTTTGTCTAACGCTACTACGATACAAATGGCAACATGCACGAACCATTAACCCGAACTACAACTAAGATACATGTGTGCCTTTTGAAATAAAAATACTAGGGATGGAAAAGAAGTCAGGCTTATGGTCTACGTCCTATGCATTCAGGTCTATCGATGTCTTTCACTTGTCTTCCCTAGGGCTTTGGCTTTCACGATGGCCATCTAGTACTCAGTTTCTAGGACATGTACAAGCTTGTCCTAGTCCAAAATAACCTCTCATTCAACACAGGCATCGAGGGCCACCAGCACCTTTCCCTTGTGTTCCCACCTCTCGGCCTTTCCCTTGTCTTCTAGGGTGTAAGGTTTGCAATGGGTGAAGTCTCAGGTGCCACTGAGTAGTTGTGTATGTATTTTTTTTCTCAATGAACACCATGTCATACCACTCTGGGCCATTAGTCTATTGGAAAAAGTAGCAATGCTCAATGCCTACCATCATGCACGGAGAAGGTTAGCGATATGTTAAATGAAATATGCAATATGATTTATCAACACATGAAATTCACTTACACGGTTATTGTTGTACGTGTAGTGCGCATGAGTGTGATGGCTCAATGTGTTGATCGAATGATCTGTGCCGGATTACCGCAATCATACTATGGGCATGGAAACTTCGGTGGCATAGATGCATCCTTGCAAGAATTATCAGGGTAGGATCCATTCTTCTTGACAATCCACTTCCACTTCTAGTGCATCTCTCTGAAGTTCGACATCTCTAACCCCAATAGAGTGACGTTCTCTACCTGTCCTCTCTTCTTCCTCCCTTCTCCCCCTATTTTTGAGATCAGTTTGAGTGGAGTATTGGCTCTAGTCGTGGAGTCTAGCTAGATTTTATAGGCGGTCAATGCGTAGTATTTGGGGGTAAATTATCCCAAAAGAAAGTGCATTGACATCCACGAGAGATAATCTTGTGGGCATAGGAAAGGTCATGTCATTGTCAATTCACTGAGAAAAGCTGGTACATATTGTCAATTCACTGATAGAAGCCAACACGAACTATGAACTCAATAAGAAAAGCTAACGCGTGTTATCAATTCACTGAGAAAAAGGTGGCACCGAAGACTACTTCACTAAGAAAAGCTGGTGCACGTTATCAAATCACTGAGGATAGCTGACACTTGTTGTGAACTCACTGAGAAAAGTTGATGTGTGTTATCAACTCACTGAGGAAAGTTGATGTGCGTTGTCAACTCACTGTAGAAAGCTGGTACGTACTGTTAATTCAATGAGAAAAGCTGGTGTGTACTGTCAACTCACTGAAAAAAGCTAGTGCGTGTTATCAAGTCACTAAGAAAAGCCTGCGCGTGCTGTCAATTCACTGAGAACAGTTGGTGCCGGTCATACTACAACTAAGGACAAAATATTTTAGTCATGTATGCATGATTAGTACAGTACAAATACGAATTTGAAATATTCTACCATATTGTTTTGTCATGTCATACGATATCAATCCAGGCCGAGTGCCAACTGTCGACGTGCTTGGCCTCCATTGGGGTGTGGAGGGGGCCCTGTCAGTCTGCATTGGGTACGTGATACATACCACTGTAATTATGCAGTGTACGTATCTGGTCATACATTTGTCTTTCTTGCTCGACCTGTATCTTCGCAAACTGCTCCCAGGTCGTGGTCCACGACAGATGTGTCTGCTTCTAGTTGTCGCTCTTTTATCCCTCATTCATTTGCCTACAAAAGAAGGCATGGTACGCAACAGTTATTTCAGTATGGAAACAAAAAGGTAAGGAATTGTATGCGACTTAGAAGTTAATGCAATAGACTATACAAAAAAGAGCTAGCAAATTATTTCACTTACAAGTGAACGGGTCTTAGGAGAGGTTTAGGAGAGGTCGACCTGATGCTGGTAGCACCTACTGGTGAAGTATGAACTGTCTCATGACTCATTAGAGGGCATACGACTCCACCATATGGGAGAAGATGAGGTAGCAAGTTGTAAACCAATAGTCCAGGTCCTACTCACATTGCACTAACAAGCCGAATGATGTAGTCTCTGAGATGAACTATGCGGTCCATATCGTCCACACAATGACGTAATCGTGAAAGGTCTCAATCGCATTGTGAAACTATGGGTACACTCATCGTGGTATCTCCCTCAACCATCCTAACTCGGTAGCAAGTCCAATGAGTACCCATGGTTAGTCCGCCCATTAGGTTCTCACCATCACCGTGACCATAAAACTGTGCCTCCAACCAGTAACAGTGCACCTTAACCTGAAAGTATGATCGACCAATAGGGAAGTGCTCCGACGACCACAATTGCAATAAGATGTAGCAGACGACGAGGTTCAGCTCGCCTATAGCACGATGTGAGCTATCGCACAAACCCCTTCGGGTCGTGCACAGTAAAGTTGAGCTCCAACTGTACAATGGGATCACACACTACCAAACATTGGGTCATCACACATGGCTTGTAACCCTCATCAGAGATGGTTTCTAAACTATTTGATTTATTGCTTCAATGATAACAGATAGTTATCACAGACAGCTCCCAAACCATCTGTGATAAGTGACAATACAGATGGTTTTAAAAATAATTGTCTGTAATATCCGACATATCACAGATGGCTAATACAAAAAATTTTGTGATGCCCTATGTATCACTGACAGTTTTGTGTTAGAAATCATCTGTAATAGTTCGTTGTATAGCTGAAAAAAATTCTGTTTTGGCTGCCTCGGGAAATACTAGCTATACTCTCTAAAAATAAGCAAGAAGATTACATATAAATGACAGATAAGTAAATTACAACTCAAAGTGATTTACATCTTAAAGTGAATTACAACTCAAAATCAATTACAAAATAATGTTCATATATTGTCGCCAGAGTTACAATTGAATTACAACTCAAAGTGAATTACAATTAAATGAATTACAATTGAATCAAATGTTTGAACATGTATTAATCGATGTCGCCAAAGTAAAATTCTCCTTTCGAGTCAATGACCTCCATCATCAAAAAGGTGGAGAGCCGTCCTTAAACATTTGAGAGTTTGTTCAGATTGAATGAACATGATTTGATTGTCATGCCCTGCCGCTAGGAGGAGTAAAGTAGTGAGCATATACATATAATTTGATAATTAGTAAATAATTATTGCAAGATTGACAAACCTCTGTATCATTTGTCTTAGCACTCATGATTTCTTACATATGATGGAAACATAGAATGCACACAGGTTGCCTCGTAGCTGCTAGTGGTACTGCAAAAATAGAATTACATACATAGGATAGTCAGTTCAAGAGGCATTATTATGAAGTATGATATAGTATTATTATGTTATACCGGGTACTGAAAATCACGTCTTGTGTTACAGTATGGCGCTCGATTCCTTGTGTCTCCCTCCCCTGGCAACATAGATGCTAAACGACTTACGTGATTCTAAAAGGTTATCCTTGTCCATTGCAAACGAAGGAAAAACTACAATAGAGTTATCTATGAAGGAAATGAGTACACCTGTCGAGTGTTTGTTGCACAAAGGTGAAGTTGTGGTTATTCTTGAGTAGGGAATCAAGATATATTACATTATTCCACTTTGGTACAACAATTATATGGATCTAGTGCCACCTACACATGTATGTCACTATAGTTATTAAACCTAAGTTGGTGTTGTGCAGAAAGTACAAATGAAATTTGTGTAGCAACTAGTGAAGCACTTACCCCTTGTTGTAGGGCACAAACGTGTAATCCTTGTTGCTCTAAGTAAGCAATTATGTCATGATGTAATTTTCAACGTAGGATGCGTCTTAGGTGATGTATTGCTCAGAGATCAACTGTGGGTCGAGGAAACTCATCAGTTCTCACGATCGTCGGGCTTCTTGCATCATGTATCTATACATAAGCAATGAGTTATGATATTTATCGATATTACGTGAATGTAGAACATGATTGTACATACTTACAAAGTCTAAATCGTAGAAGTGAGGCATCGAGGGCGTCAAGATTGAATAGTTCAAACAAGTCATCGAATCATAACTCACAACACAGGACTCAAGCATCTTAAATGATATATATGAACTAGTACTACATATATGACCAATATATAGTACTGACCATATATGAACTAGCACTGCATGTGTATGAACTAGCACTGTATATAGACTAGACCCTAATCCATGAGAGGCAGCGAGCACCAGCGTGGTATAGCGAGCACTAGGGTAAAACCGTCGGTGGTAGAGAGCTGGAGGGAGGCGGCGCACTAACCTAGAGACGTTGGAGAGAGTTGGAGGGAGGCAGCAGACAAACCAAGAGATGATGAAGAGAGCTGGAGGGAGGCGGCAGAGGAAGCTGAGCTGGCCTGGATCAAGCGACAAAGGAAGCTGAGAAGGTGTGGGTGTGTTGAGGAAAACATAAGTGTGCGCAGAAGTAATGAGTTAGGTTTTTGCCCTAAGTGTCTGTGTATATAGAAGAATATTATCACAAATGGCTAATACAAAAAACCATATGTGATAGTTTTAAAAATAATCATCTGTGATATCCGACATATCATAGACAACTTCCTCACTAGGTTCTTTCTCATTCATAATGTCATCTCCAAAAGTAGGCAACTCATCAAATTGATTGTACTATCCCTTATCATCCACAATATTCTCAACTCCGACAATCCTTCTATTTCCATGAAGACCTACGTGGTGGTTCTAATTGCAACAGGAAATATTTGTGTCATCAACACATGACAATCTTGAGACTCCATACCAATTAATTTTAAATCTTCCATAGAAACAAGTTTTTTCATGCTGGCAGAGTAACCAGATGGAACTTTCATACCATGTAAGCTCTGGCACAGTTTATTTCACTCAGCCTTGAATAGAGTGCAACAAGCTAGAAAAAGGTACATTAAACCCTTATTGGACTCTTTTGGTGCTAACTCGGTCCTTATGTTCATATTAACCGATTCACGTCGTGCATTGACACCATCCTTTATTTTGTCACGAATATTTAATAAGAGACCAATCAAGCTATCACAAACATTCTTCTCCACGTGTATGACATTGATACAGTGGTAAACTTCAAAGTGTTCCCAATAAGGTAAGTCCTAAAAAGTTGTTCTTTTCTTTCAAATATTCTTCTGATGGGTGCTCAATTTATGTTCCTTTCCAAGCACAGCATCGATATCTTTTACCATATCATAGACCACTTTCCCTCTAATAGGCTTGGAGTTGAACCATTCTCCTTCTTTCCATTGAATTATTTCTTCACCTTACGGTATAGGTGATACTTGAGAAGGAACCTACGGTGACACATGTACATAGTTTTGCGTGAGTTATTCAACCACACACTCTTGGCATCATCTAAGTAGTGAGGACAGGTTTTGGCTTCTTTGTACTCAAGCCCGATAGTTTACCAAGGGCTAAAAAAATCATTGATGGTGCAGAACAACATAGCGCGCAAAGTGAAGTTTTCTTGTTTGTCCGCATCCTATATCTGTACCTCTTATTTTTTTTCAACAATAGTGCTAGGTACTCATCAATATCATTTTTAGGTTGCTTCAGCCCTTGGATAAGTAGTGACATCAACATATATTTATGCATCATACACAGCCAAGAAGAAAGGATGTAGATACATAGATTCAAGGGCCAAGTGTTTTATTGGCTGCTCATGTTACCGAAAGGATTCATTCCATCTGTATTCAATCCGATCCTTATATTTCTCAGTTCTGCACCAAAGCCTACAAACATGGTATCAAAGTTCCTTCACTAGATAGAATCAGTAAGGTGTCTTAACATTCAATCTTTCTTACGCTACTTCGAGTGCCAATGCAGTAATGTGCCTCCTTTCGGTTCATAAATAAATGCTTTAAACAGGAAATTACAGGCAGATACCATAGCACCTTAGCAGGAGGTTCTTGCTTCACCTTGATGCCCTCACCGTCAATGGAGTGATTATTATGCTTGTATCGGGATGCTTTATACACTAGACATACATGTATATTTGCATGCTCTTTACAGTATAAGATACAATCTTTTGGACATGCATATATACTTTCTACTTCTATTTCAAAGGGATAGGAACCTTCTTGGCTTGGTACGTAGTTTTAGGCAACATGTTTTCCTTCGGAAGTATGTCCGCTAGAGACCTAACAACACTGTCATACTCTTATTGGACCAACTATTACTCGCATTCAACTTCAACAGTTCAAGTACGGATGTCAACTGTGTGTTTTTGCCTACAGCCCGGGAACAATGGTTTCTTCGAATCCTCCATCAAGCTCTTGAATTTACCAAACTCTCTCACTATAGTTCCCTTCTGCATTGCACAACATCTAATCCAGATTATTATCGTGCAACTTGTCCTCATCAAAAGAACAATCAACATCCGGTATATCATTGTCACCCTTGATGATGTTACTACCTTCCTGTATAATCTGCCCGTTACCATGACTGCTCCAACATGTATACCCCCTTTTTAAACCCCTTGAAATCAAGTATGCTTCTATCTGCGCTTAAGTGGTAAATAACTTAAGATTCTCACAATCAATGCATAGACAATACATAAATTTTATTCCCCTTTTCAACATATCCTTCTCGGCAGCTCTTCTACAAGCATATACACCATTGATGTACTCTTCACTCACATGGTTCTTAACGTACATCCAGTTTTGATCTATCTACACTACAAATATAACAAATGAATGCTAAATTAGATTAATGCTCTCCTAGATAGCCATTACATGTACATACACTCTTACACATAATTTTTATTTACCATAATTTCTCCATCTAAAGTAGCTAGCTATGATCCATAAAGCAATCCAACAAGAATTAAAGTAAACAGGAGTGTGACCGACCCTTGTATTGGAGGAAAAACTACCAAGATAGATATCACTTTCCTTGCAACTAAAAAGTGTGTAGATCTAGCTAGTATATAATACATTTCATTATATATAGTATCAATTACTAACCTTAGATAATCAAGAACAAATGGATACACAAGCACCCTTCCAAATCTCTGATCTCTTTTCACCAAATTGTCTCAAAGCCATTGCCTAACAGACAGAATATCTGTCGAGATGAGGGTATTTAATATCACAGTGAATATCACATATGCTTCCATTCACAACCTGTCTGTGATAAGTAGGTCATAATAGATGGTTTTTATAAAAACCATTTTGATGTATCACTGACAACTTTTCACAAAAATCATCTGTAATAAGTCCATACATCACAGACAATTTTTAATACAAACCGTCTATGATGTATCATAGACGATTTGTGTGAAAAACTATCTATGATAAGTAGACCATCACTGACAGTTCTTATCATCGGTTGCAACATAGACGGTCATGCTACTAAAACTGTCTGAGATAACTACGCTGCAACTTAACACTAATAGATTCTATAGAACCGTCTATGATTAGACGTCCAATATGATCTTCTCTGTAGTAGTGTCACCAAGCTCAGCGTCAACCGAGGACTCTGTGTGGTGGATATAGTTAGGGTACACCCAATCTTCCAGAGTCATAGGAAACTTGACCCACCCGAACAAGAAGAGTAGGTAAGGAACTAGGTGGGACCTCACAACTTCTGGCAGTGTGTTTGCTGGACAGTGGATGTATCATCATAGCCACAAATGTGGCACAACCGGGATCCTGTTTGGAATGAGATGACCAAACATGTGCAGTAGACATAACCTCTAATCGATTAATTTGGAGGGAACCACGACTTGACCCCGTATGGAAGGCCGTTAAGGTAAGCAACATTCTACAAGGTGATGGTCATCTCCCCCCCAACGAAAGTGAAACGTGTGAATCTCTAGCCTACACCAGTCAATGAGCGTCGTAGAAATGGCAAGTCCAACGCAAAAGAGTGCCCAATGTGTGTCATCCTCACTATGGGTAGTAACCTAGCATACCATAGAATTGGAACATAGCAATCACCAAGAGGCCAGTCCTCCCGAGGACACCAGAGAACAAAGGTGGGCAGCCAATCACCGCTCAACCATGCTCGACAACGACGTTGGCTATCCCAAGATGGATCTAGCAATGTACCTCGCTCATCGTCATCACTAACGATTATTTCCTGCAGTATAGAAAAGAATATGTCAGTCTTTATGTAAAAGTTACATAAACAAATGTGGCGACATAACGACTCTAACTTAATTAAAATGTATGGAAAGTTACATTGCAAACCATTACTTTATTGAAACAACGACATAAATGATTTTGTACAACATATTGGCCTTACAAATCATGGTTCATCGGTAACTACTAAGACGAAATCTCCTTGTTTTCGATAATGCTAAATACAAGTGAATATAACAAAAAAATGACCATGCGCATCTTCATAACTGAGTTATCAATTATGTCTATGGACATGTGCATATATGCATGTATATATGTACACATATATACATACACACACAAATACTAAAAATAACAATGCACATTACTGCAATCTTATCATCATTTCCTATATTTTTTTAATCTCACCACAACAATACATATATATGTATATACGTACATACATATTTTATAAATTGCAAAGACACTGAGAATACTAAAAATAATAGTGCACATTTCTTCAACATGGCTAATTACAAAATATCATCATTATCGACACTAATATGTCATTAACATGGCTAATTACAAAATATTATCCACGTGAACTAAATACATATATCAACTATAGTTACCAAGTGCATTTCATACTACCAAACCACTGTTACACAAATTAAACGCTAATGTCATATTAAGCACATTGTCGCATACAAATGAAACATGCCTCTTCTAGAAGGTCTCCACCAGATCTACACTTTTACAAACTAACTAATTGAAACTATCTTCTCCTCTTTCTTTCTTTCTTCTTCCTCGATTCTCTTTCGCTCAACAAGAAAGAAAATGAGCTCACTTGGGAGCTTCGGGTGAGAGAGTGGCGCACGGGGGAATTTATGCGCGTCGGATCGCGCTGGTGAGCGACAAGGGTAGGTGAGTGCCTATTGAGCTGGTTAAGCACACCAACCACCTATCAATTTGGCTGTGCTTGGCATGTCTTACGTCCCTACCAAGCTCGCTCTTCTTGGCAGGATAGTGGACCCTACCGCATGCTACACCTATTGGTTCGCTGCCGAGCTTGCACAACCTACTGAGGACATCGCCTCCTGCTGAGCTAGGACATCGCCTGCCACTGCTGCCAAGGTCATGAAGGGGACCTGTCAATGTCTTAATATCAAACATATGTATAATTTGTTTGGATTCAGGGGAACTCTTAGAAGACCTAGTGTATGCGCATGCAGAGTAGAGACACGGGAAACTTTATCCTGGATTGGGCCTTCTCCTAAGAGAAAAATAACCCTACATCTAGTGTGATTCCTAGTTGCTAGAAAGTGGATTACAATAGAGAATTACACGAATAGCTTGTGCTATCTTGTGTGAATGATTCACCCAATCTCCCCCTCTCCCTTCGACGTTAACCTTTATATAGCTGGTGAAGCGACGACGGTTGTTTCACATCAAAAGACGTCTTGACATTTCAGATGACAATCACCTAATGGAAGTTACTGTCAGAGAGACATAAGAGGTCGTTCACCGTATAGCAGTTGTTGTAAGAGAGAGATCATGTGCGGTTAGTGGACTAACGCACGTTCTAACCACCTTGTCAGGTGAACTGACAGACTAACGCACGTTCTAACCACCTTGTCAGGTGAACTGACAGTGTAGTTCATAGTCGTAGACAAGTTGGTTGGAGATGGACTTGTCGTAGATATTCCTATGACCACATAGTAGTCACAGTAAGACTTACGACTACATGGTCGTAGAAAGACTTACGACCATGGGATAGTCGCAGTAAGACTTACAACTATGTGGTCATAGAAGGACTTACGGAAAAGGGGTAGTCGCAGTATGATTTATGATTATACGATCGTAGAAGAACTTTCGACTATATGTCGTAGAAAAGCTTACGACCATCCTGCCATATTTACCTCTTATCGATAAGGGGTATATTCAAGGAATATAATGATATAATAATTTGAGGATTATTCTATCCTCGTCATCTAGCCCCCAACTTCACGTGAAAATAACTTATTCGACTAAGCATGGTCATAGATAAAGAATGTCAAAAGCAAAGACCTTCTTGACCCTTATCGACTAGGAATTGGCTTGGTCGACTTGGTAATTTCGCTTGAGTTGTGAAGATAGAAAGACATCAGATAGAGAAAATGCAATTGATTTCCCTCGAGCTGTCCGTCGAATCGGTTCCCAAAGCAAATGTTTGATTCCCAAAGCAAACATTTAGTTCTCAAGAGAAGTAATCGACGCATTTGTTATAAAGACTTACCAGGCTGACTTTTCATTTTCACTTTCCCCATTTGCTCCAACTTGTTCAAGCTCTCTGCCTCCAATCAATCTCCAATCTCGCATGAATTCCTTCCAATCTCCTGAAAGAACGACGAAGTCTTCATCAACTTGGGCTGAATCGAAGATGGATCATGCCAAGGTGAAGGCATTGGAGATAGCAGAGAAGATCATGCCATGGCGATTTGTTATATGGATTGAAGCCACTGGGCAACGCTGTCCATCTGGACAGATCAAAGAGATTTCAGTGTTCCAGGCGTATTGTGAGTGTGGCCTTCGTCTTCCCGCTCATCCCTTTTTGACGGCTGTTCTCGAGTATTTTGGGGTCGAATTGGTGAACTTGGTTCCCAATTCGATCACGATGCTCAGCGTCTTCGTATATCTCTTTGAAGCGTATTTGGGTACCCAGCAGATCTTAAGCTCTTCCAGTATTATTACAAAATGAGCCAACAAGCGGGGATTGCTAGGAGTTGTGAATTGATGTTCCGTTATGGGAAGATGGAGTTTTACATCCCCATGTTTACCCGATCTTCATGGTCGGGATGGAAGAAGAGATGGTTCTACTGGGAGACGACTAGTGAAGATAGCCTCTACTTCATCGGAAAGGTCATGGAGAAGAACAGTCTTTGAAACTCAGCCCCCAAAGATGTCATAAGAATAGCCCCTACATCTCAACCATCAAAGAGTTGAGGGACAAGTGGCTTACGAGCTGGCATGTGGTGAAGGACTTTGTCACACACCGCATTAGTCCCTTGATGCATCGAGCACATCCCATGTGGATGTACTCGGGAGTCTCAGATTCAACCCAGGACTACGAGAACGTTAAGTGATACTAGTACTCGTATTCGTAACTAGGTTACATTTTCTGAGTACTTCTTATCGACTACCATGTTTATCTGTATAGACCTTGATTTGGAGGAAATCAATTCTTGAGTCAAGGCTATTTGCGAGAAGGCTCCATCGCTTGAGGTGGAGGCTCCTCGCATCTTGGTGGATGTTTATGCTGAGGAGAGGGAAAGACGCTTAAAGGTAATTAAAAAATCGACTTCATCTTTAAGACTTCTTAGTCATAGAGCATGACCAAGTGGTATCTTCCTCTTCTGCAGAGCGTTGGTATAGATTTCGTCAAGACAACCAAGGGGGTCGAATTGATGGTGGTCGGAGAGGTAGAAAGAGTGAAAACTCCTGCGGCCAAAAGGAGTCGATTGGTTAAAACAGTTGATAAGAAAAAGGGGAGTGCAGATGATGTTGTCCCCCTTAAAATTCTTCCTTCGGCTGCCTCAATGCTCCTATTCAGCAACTTATTGCGAACATAGGCGTGGCAAGTGAAATAGAGGCAGTCAAATTGAAGCAAGCGTCTCCTAAGATCGAAGTACCCTTCTATTATAACATCAAAACAAATTCAGTTATCCTTCCTGAAGGCTTTATCAAGCATCTTGAAAAGATAAACTGGAAGAGTTTTGTGTTTTTTGTGAAGGAAATTGCTGCATTGGCAGAACCTATTATCGAGAAGGAGATTATCCCGATGATCGAAGCTAATTCTGACCATCAGGAGGGACAAGAAAAGGAAAGGATAGCAACTCCTGCTGTAGAACTTCGACTAGACGTGGTTGAAGAGGCTCAAGACTCTTGACCGGACATGGTCAAAAAGATCTTTACTCTCCTACAACCAGATGTGGTTGTGGAAAAGAAGACGAAGAAACCACTCTCTAAAAAGGTTTCTTCTAGATTCGTGCTAAAAGCAATGACTCAAAGGTATAAAAATGCAAGTATGTATACTATATTTTACCTTGTCTTTTCAACTACTGATTCACTTCTTGCGATTGTAGCTCGACCTCTCCATCACCTAAGCCTCCTGTGGCTCTGCCCGCCATCAAGAAGACGGTGGAGAAGGTGGTCGAAGAAATGAACATTGCAGTGACAAAAGCTATAGCCAAAACTAGGAAGACTATGACCACTGGAGTGGTCGTAGCAAAGAAGGCACTAAAGGAGAAGAATATCCTAACTTCTTCTCTTCATTTTTCAATCCCCTGTTATAGTAGGATCTTCCTCTGGTCAGACTTAGAACCTAGTCCCACACCCCAATGATCTTCCCAACAAGGAGTACATCTTCGATGATGAACACCTCGAGAAGGTGTGGTGGACTAGGGTTGAAGAGCTCGACCAGCTGAGAGATTCCGTGCAGGTGCTCGAAAATTTTGCTCATATGAGTATGAATGTGAGTCTTGATAACTTGAATATTCATACTTTGTCTCTTATTTCTCACTACCTTTCCTTATCTAGAGAGCCCTAGAAGACATGGTGATTGTGGCCGAGTACCATAGGCAACCGATGCTCCTACGACAAGGAAATGTTGAACTCTCCAAAAGGCCAGTGGCATCGTAAGCCTTTTAAGTTATGTAGTCGAATTCTCTCTTGACCACACAACTAGAAATTCAGGTTTATCTTTAACCTTTACAAGTCTTGGCTAGATGCAGAGGTCTTAGCTTTTGCACTAAAAAGTGAGAAGGCTGATGCAAGAGGCTAAAGGAAGAAAATGCCAACTTATCAATAAGCCTCATAAAAGTCAACTCCACTGCCAGAACCTTGGAAGAGAAAATAAATGGTAAACTCTGAAGCTTAAGTTGTTTATCTATGTATCTTTCTAGTCTTTCTTTTATCTTTCTCTTTTTAACAGAAATAAAGATTGAATTGAGTGAGCTGATCACTGAAGTTGAAGAGAAGACTAAAGTGATTGGAGAGCTTACTCGTATCAGCAAAGAGAAAGGCGAGAGGATAAAGCTGCTCGAAACTCAGCTATCAGGTAAGAAAAACTTCACCTTCGACTAGTTGACATAAACTAGTGTTGTACGATTTATGACTACATAGTCATAGAAAGACTTACGACCAAAAGGTAGTCGCAATAAGATTTACGACTACGTGGTCATAGAAGAGTTTACAACCATATAGTCGTAGAAAAGCTTACGACTGCAACGAATATTGACTTGACCAATTTTAACCCTTTTGCAGAGTCCATGGGCGAAAAGAAATATCTTTCTGAAGTGATGACTCGTAGTGAGGAAGAAATGAAGTTAATGAAGGCAAACCTTCAAGACTGTGGCCTTCTTCTGAATAATCTACTCGATTAGTTCGGTGCTGAAAAGATGACCACATCTGCTCATACGAGTATGATCTTACTACAAGCCAAGACTTTGGAAAAGCATCTAGCTACTCTGAAGGTTGATCAGACGGAGTCGATTAGGGATGCAATCTGGGGCGCTTTAAGCTATGCATTGGCAAAACTCAAGGCATGCGACCAGAATCTGAACCTGCATCCCATTAAGCACGACTTCACCTATTTATTGGAGGAGGCATCTTGCTTGATTGAAGAAGTAGAGCCAATTGAACGAAAAGTATCCAAAGAAATGCAACTTGGCTATTCCTCTCCTCCAAAATAGAGTAATTTGTAAATAAAAATAACTTGTAAAGACTTACTTTTAGAGATGAATGAACTTTATTTTTCCTGCAATTTATCTTGTTGAGCAATTAGTACTCGTAAGATAAAAAATGAAATAAAAAAAGAAATGAAATTATGACTAAGAAATAAAGTTATATGAATAACTCTATCCTAGCCCCCAACTATTTACTTAGTTTATATGAATAAACTAAGCAAATAGTATAGAGTGAAGTATGCTGAGAGCAGAGTAATGCATCGACCATCGGTGTCGAATTCGATTGTCTCGTACTAGCAACAAAAGTGAGGAATGAGTCAACACTAGGGAGCTCCTTCTAGTGGGCAGGACCACATGCAGAGGGGAGTGACTCCGACTAGGCGTGTTACCTCCTTTCGACCAGGTGTAAACAAATTGAAGACTTGAACGATCAAAGGATAAACACTCAGATTGCCTTCTATTATATTCGTTCAATATATTCGTAGGCAACACAATTGTTGTATGCTGGCAGCAAGAGTTAGGAATAGAGTGACACTAGGAAGGCTTCTTCTAGTGGGTAGGACTACATGTAGAGAGGAGAGACTTCAGCTAGTGGTATTCCTGTATCCGACCAGTTAAACAAGTTGGATGTGCTAGAAGTGGTCGAACTAATATAAGAGAAGCTCTACAAGACATATGACAATAAAAATCCGTATAAACTAAATTTATTATTGAGAAAAGGGGTGGAAGTATTTACACACAAAACTTGCGTAATTGGTCAATATTCTAAGATTTCAAGTGAATCTGGCCGTCCTCCATAGCAAGTAATACAGAGTCAGGGCGTGTGACTTTGCCCATGGTGTAAGGACCGTTCCACTTTGGAGAAAGTTTGTTCCCATTAGACTGAGATTGGATTTTCCTCAATACCAAGTCGCCTACAGTAAGGCTGCAAGGCTGGACCTTACGACCGTAGTACTTACGCATGGCTTACTGATAAACTACTAATCAGATTAAGGCTAGATTCCTCTTTTCTTTAAGCAAGTTGATATCATCCGCTCAAAGCTGTTCTTGGTTAGAGTCATTGAAGTTCTTGACTCATGCTAACTAGATCTTTAGTTGTGGAGGAAGCATGGCTCCAGCCCCAAAAACTAGGAAAAAAGGAGTTTCACATGTCACTCGACTTAGAGTTATACGAATTGCCCATAATTCTGAAGGTAATTCTTGAACTTAAGCCTCCGAGCGCTTTACCAGCTGGTCAAAGACTTAGGTTTTGATTCCTTACATTATTTGGCCATTCTCACGCTCGACTGCCCCATTACTTTGAGAATGGGCAACTGAAGCGAAACATAACTTGGTACCTAATTCATCGGAAAATTCTTGGAATTTTGTGCTTGAAAATTGCTTACCATTATCTGTAATTATTCGATTTGGGATTCCAAACCGAGTAATTACACTTTTCATCAAGAACCTTTTTGCAGCTTCCATTGTTATGCCAACTACTGGTTTGGCTTCGATTCACTTCGTGAATGTATCAATAGCTATGAAGAGGAACTCGATGGCCCCGGGTGCTCTTGGGAATGGCCCTAGGATATCAAAACCCCCAGGTTGCAACAGGCCAAGACAAAGGAATAGTCTAAAGAGCCTCAGCTGATTGGTGTATTTATCAGCTATGAAACTGGCATTGCACACATTGAGGGTTGTTGGCCAATAGAAACATTATCAAAAAGCCTTACCAACCAGAGTTCTGTAGGAAGCATGTGCTCCACAGGTGCTCTCATGTATGTCCTAAAGGAGTTTTAATCCTTCTTTCCGCGATATACATCGCATAAAAATTCCCTGAGTACCCCTTTTATAGAGTACTCCATTAACTAAGGTATACATCTTGGCCTTGCGATCAAGATGATCTACTGCAAGATTGTCATGGGTATTGAACCCTTTTGAAGGTAGTTGTAGATGGGAACCATCCACGTTTCTTTGTACTCATGAGAGATTGTCTCGTTAGGACCAGAGACGGCTTCTGGAGCTATTCCAAGAAGACCCCAGGTGGTACTTGTGATCAGGGAGAAGCTATCCGAGCCAACTGATCTACGAGGAAGTTATCCTTCCGAGGGATATACTATAACTCAAAATTGAAAAAAATGCTTTTCAAGCTTCCATACTTCTGACAAGTATTGAGACATGGTCGTACTCGAGCATTGATACTCTTTTCTGACCTGATTCATGACTAGTTGAGAGTCTCCTCTCACGAGTAGTCGTCAAATCCTGAGCGCTTTAGCGGCTCGTATGCCAGCCAACAAACCTTCATACTCAGCAATATTGTTGGTCACAAGAAAGAGCAATTGGATGACATACTTTAAGGTCTCTCCCACAGGAGATTCCAGGACCACTCCAGTCCCTAAGCCACTTAACGTAAGTGAACCATCGAAGTACATCATCCACAAGTCGTGGGAATTGTACTGTTGGGGATCTTGAACAGGTTCAAGATTTATCCATTCAGCGATAAAGTCTACCAAGATATGGATTTAATGGCCGTTTGGGACACAAAATGGAGATCGAATACCCCAAGTTCAACCGACCATTTGGCCATGCGCCCCACTGTTTCCTTATTTTAGAGGATCTCTCCTAAAGGAAACTCATACGGCACAATTATCTTGTGCGCTTGAAAATAATGACTCCACTTCCTCGAAGCCATGAGGAGGGCATAGAGAAGGTTTTGGACCTAAGGATAGCACTCCTTAGGACCATGTAAAACTTCACTTACATAGCATACTGGTCTTTGAACGCCCACGTGGTCAGCAACCAGTATAGCACTTACTGCCTATGGTGTGGTTGATAGATATACTAAGAGTGCCTCACCTATTTTCGGAGAAACCAGGACAGGAGCACTCGTAAGTTACCTCCTGACATCTTTGAAAGCATCATTGGTCTCTTTCGACCACTCGAAACCCTCATGTTTCCTCACAAGCTTAAAGAAAGGAAGGCATTTTTCTCCTAGTCGTGTGATAAAATGACTTAAAGCCACCATGCACCTAGTGAGTTTTTGGACCTCTTTCTTCATGGTCGAAGGGCACATCTGGTCGATGGCCTTGATCTTCTCAGGATTTGCTTCGATATCTCTTGCTGAAACAAGGAAACTGCGCAATTTTCCTGAGGAAACTCCGAACACGCACTTTTCAAGATTCAGTTTCAAGCTATACTTTCTTAGATTGTCGAAGGTCTCCTGTAGGTCTGAAATATGATTAAGCCATTTGATACTTTTTACGACTACATCATCAACATAGGCTTCCAAATTTTGGCCCATTTGATGTATCAAGGTTAATTGTATCAAATGCAAAAAAGTTGGATCAATATTTTCAAACCGAATGGCATTTTGACTTAGCAAAATACTCCAAACAGAGTGATAAACGCGGTCTTCTCTTCAACTTCTGAAGACATACTGATCTGGTGATAACCAGAGTATGCATCTAGAAAACTTAACATTTCACAACTAGCAATAGAATCTATCAATTGATTAATATGAGGAAGTGAAAAGTCATCTTTTGGACAAGCTTTATTTAAATCAGTATAGTCTATACACATACGCCACTTACCGTAAGACTTTTTTTTACCATTACAGGGTTAGCCAACCACTCTAAGTGATCGACTTCTCTTATAAAGCCTGCTTTTAGTAGCTTCTCTAATTTCGACTTGATAGCTTCTCGTCGATCTAGTGCAAATCTCCGTAATTTTTTTATGGGTTTCTTATTAGGTCGTAGAGCTAGCCTATGCTCGATTACTTCCTGGGGACCTCGGGCATGTCGGATTGTTGCCATGCAAACACATCTTCATTTGCCCGGAGGAAAGTGACGAGGGTCTCTTCCTATGTAGGGTCGGGCGTAACCCCGATGCGAACTGTCTTTGAAGGTTCCTCTAGGTCCAGAGGGACTTCTTTGACTTCTTCGTTTGGCTTCAGCGTAGCTTTAGGCTTTGAGTGTTTGCTTGAAGGCTGCACCTTGGTGGCTTCTCGAGTTGGTAGCTGTCCGACCATCTCGAGTGACTTGCAATCGCACGTCAGTGCCATCTTCTTATCACAGCGGACTATGATGACTCCCTTGGGACCTGGGAACTTAAGATATTGATAGGCATAATGAACAACTATCAAAAATCATGCTAGAGTTGGTCGTCCGAGTATGGCACTATATGCTGAGTCGAAATCGACCACATCAAAGAAGAGTTTCTCTATCCTGAAGTTGCTCAGAGAACCGAACGTAACATGCAGAGAAACCTAGCCAATGGGTTTGGCTAAGGAATTTGGTATGATTCCATGAAATGAATATCGCACGGGCTTTATTTTAGTACGAGGAATTTGCATCTCGTCCAGAGCACTAACAAATAAAATATTTAAAGAACTCCCACCATCAATCGACACACGATTTACTCGACAATTATTAATGGTGGGCTTGACCACAATCGAAGACCAACCAGGTCGAGTTGAAGGGATTGGACAATCATCATTCACGAAAGAGATGGTGACTTTTGACCACTTAGGCAAATTATTGATAAGGGAATGGTCGATAGAGTTTACCTCACACTTGACAGCCTTATACTATCGCTTAGACTCATACGCAGATGAACCTCCATATATATACTCGATAGTGTGCTTTGGATCCTGGAATGGCATGTCCTCATCCTCATCCAAGTGTTTTTGACCGCTTGATTGTCCCAACTCCTCAATTGCTGGAAGCGGGCCATTGCCTGAATAGTAATTCTTGAGTTTCCACTGGAAAACTAGACAATTACGAAGATCATGCCCCTCTTTTTCATGAACAGGGCACCATCTTGGCTTGTTTTCCTTCCTCGTAGGTGCTTTGCCTTTGCCCCAATTAGAGTATTGTTGGAGTCACGTGGCTCCTTGTTTTCCATAACCAAGACCTCCTTCGATCCTTTGGTGGGAGGTCTGTGGCTCTTGGCCTTGTCTCCGAATTTCTTGGCCTTCCCCTTCCTATTACTGCCGTCACCTTGCTCTTGGAATGGCGGCTGACCTGGTCAATGGTCCTGGTCCATTTGACGCATACCAATCGGCCATCTCGAAGAGCTTAGCGACGATGGTTGGAGGGTTCAGAGTGATGTCCTCTATGAATCTCTGATTGTGCACTCCCTGTCTAAATGCTCTAATAAAAGAAGCATCAGAGACCCCCAGAATAGAGTTTTGAACCTGACTGAAACATCGGATGAATTGCCGTAAGGTCTTGTTGCTGCCGCATTCGATGCAGGTCGTCCTCCTTCCCAAGGCGATTGTATATGCATGAGTTGGCTATTAGAAGGTCACAGAGGTGCTACCACGAGTAGATTGACTATTAGAAGGTCACGGGAACCTAGATAAGTTCAAGTCACGATCTTGTGATGAGATCTTTCTAGGTTACTCAACTTCTTCGCAGGCGTATAGGTTTGGAACTGCGAGTCTAGTAAGTTGGTAGAGACCTGTGAGGTGACTTTTGACGAGGCCAGTCCGGGGACTAGGCCTGATATCTCAGGTTCTTTAGAGCAATCCGAGCCCATCTTTGTAGATGGTGAGGATGATGGAGATGAGAGTTGTCTACCCGATCCAGTCTCTCATCCTCCCCTTGAGGTGCCTTCTTCCACTGCACCTCCAGGTGATCAGCCTATGCCTTCTGTTTCCTCTGGAGCTAGTGGCTCTGTTCCTACCTCATCAGCTCATGAGGTAGAGGCCACTTCTTCTTCTCATCCAGGACCTCCCCGACATATCCAGAAAGACCATCCTTCCGAGCAGATGATTGGAGATCTCTTTGAGCGAGTCACACGCTCAAAGTCTGGCATGTCACATTTCTGTCTCCATTCTGCCTTTGTTGCCTCATTCGAGCCCAAGGACTTTGTCATGCTCTTTCTGATGAGTCTTGGGTCAATGCCATGCATGAGGAGTTAGAAAATTTTGAGAGAAACAAGGTCTGGTCGCTTGTTGAGCCCCCTCGAGGTCACAATTCATTGGGACTAAGTGGGTGTTCAAGAACAAGTAGAGTGAGGATGAGGTTGTCATTCGGAACAAGGCTAGACTGGTAGCTCAGGGCTTCTCCCAGGTTGAGGGTCTAGACTTTGAGGAGACCTTTGCCCCTGTAGCTAGATTTGAGGCCATTAGAATCCTGCTTGCTTTCGCAGCTTCTAAGGGTTTCAAGCTTTACCAGATGGATGTCAAGAGTGCCTTCCTCAATGGGTTCACTGAGAAAGATGTCTATGTGAGATAGCCTCCAGGTTGAGAACCCCAAATACCCAAACCATGTCTACATGCTTTCCAAAGCCTTGTATGAACTTAAGCAGGCCCCTAGAGCTTGGTATGAGAGGCTTAAGTCCTATCTGTTGAGTCATGGGTTTGAGATGGGTAAGGTAGATAAGACCTTGTTCATTTGTAGACATGGCACTGATCTACTGCTCGTCCAGATTTATGTGGATGACATCATCTTTGGTGGCTCTTCTTATACTCTTGTTTCACAGTTCTCGGATGTCATGAGCACCGAGTTTGAGATGAGTATGATGGGCGAGTTGACCTTCTTCCTTGGCTTCCAGATCAAGCAGACTCGGGAGGGTACTTTCTTGCATCAGGGCAAGTACACTCGTAACCTCCTGAGACGGTTTGACATGAGTGATGGCAAGCCAGTGTCAACTCCCATGGCATCCACAGCTACTCTTAACCCAGATGAGGACGGCGAGCCAGTTGATCAGAAGGAGTATCGCAGCATGATTGGCTCCCTCTTGTACCTCATTGCCTCGAGACCGGATATACATTTCTCCGTGTGTCTATGTGCTCGATTTCAGGCTTCTCCTCACGTGTCTTACCGTCAGGCGGTGAAGCACATTCTTCGGTACCTTCGAGCTACCATTGACTATGGTATCTGGTACTCTTCCTCGTCCTGTCTTTCCTTAAGAGCCTACTCGGATGCAGACTTTGCTGGCTGTAGGATAGATAGAAAGAGAACTTCTGACACCTGCCAATTCATTGGCACTTTTCTCGTCTCTTGGTCTTCTAGGAAGCAGTCCGGTGTTGCACAGTCCACCGCAGAGGCCGAGTACGTTGCTGCTGCCAGTTGCTGCAGCCAAGTGCTTTGGATGGCCTCGACCCTGCGGGACTTTGGGTTAGCTGTAGACAGTGTTCCACTCTTTTGTGATAACACTTCTGCCATTAACATTGCCAAGAACCCAGTGCAGCATTCTCGGACCAAGCACATTGATATCCGATATCACTTCCTTAGAGACCATGTGGAGAAGGGTGACATAGTGCTCCAGTTCGTGGAGAGTGACCACCAGTTGGCTGATATCTTTACCAAGCCTTTGGATAGCTCTAGGTTTTTAGCTCTGCGAGGAGAGCTTGGGGTGGTTTGTCCTTATGGACTATTGTGAGGGGGAGTTTTTGCGCTTCATGCTTTATCATGTTTATTATGCTCTTACTCCTTTCTGTTGCCTTGCATATGGGTGCATTGGGGTTAGTCCTTCTAGCATAGATTAGAGTGTTTCTCTTGTCTAGTTGTTTAGATTTCTTCCTCTCATCTTGTGATTCTAGGATGCTGCTTATTAGCTGCTTCACTTCTCACTAGGTTGAGCTCACTCACTTCTTATAGGTTCTAGCGAGGGTTGAGCCACCCTCGGGTAGACAGGGTACGTGTTTGCTCCTTAGTGTGTTAGATGATCAGCTAATAGTCCTAGAGTCATATGGGGTAGATGAGAGTCAGTCTGAGCCATAGTATCCTCTATATCTTATCTATGCTTTAAGAACTACCTTTTCTGATTTTCTTGCCAGCTTTTCGATTTTATTGCTTTGGTTCAGGGGGAATTCATTTGGGAGCTTCTAGATCTTAATGTTGATATAACTCAACTTGAACTAAAAGTGCATCTCATGTTAAGGGGGAGTTGGATTTTCTGCATTTCATTCTGCATTGTAATATAACTACATGGAGTCTTGATTATTATCCTGTTATGACATGTTTACAATGAATTATATCTTGCCATGATCTGAGCTTACTTGCTAGATTTATCATGACTTTATATGTGTAGTCAAGTCTTTGCCATGATAGGTTGATTAAAATGCTCAACTTGAACTAATTCATGTCATGTTACCTCTTGAGACTAGTCTCTCTTTATGATTCATGCCATGTCAAATAGGCTGAGTTGAGTCTTGAATCTTTATTGAGCTTTAGATTGAGCTATACTAGTTTATTGATGAAGCATGAGTTAGTACAACCTTTTAAGAAAGCAAAAAGACCTCTTTTGTGCGAAAGAACTGATCTCACCAATTCTTTCTCATGAGACTGCTTGCCATTGCACTAGGTATGAACTCAGGGGGAGTTTTGGATGACCAAGACTATCTTCTTAAGCTTCTAGCTTGGAGTGGTTGCATAAGGCTTGAGATCTAGCACATGACTACACAAAAATCTGGTTGGAAACAATCATGAGATTTATAAAGAAAAACATCTCAATTGTGCTCAATTTGCTTAATTCCACAAAGAACAAGTACTTAAACAAATGTCTCATTGTTGAACGTGTAGCACTCTAAATTGACTCAATACTAGCTTCTTGGTTCCACTTAGATTATCGACATGGCCTGCATCATCTTTGGATAACTTTAGCTAGACTATACTCATGGTTGACTTGACATGCTAAGCAATTCGACTAATTTTTCAAATTGTGACCTGTTTGGCCTAGCTTGTCTATACATGCATTGTTATGATCTTGATAATATACTTATGAGTTATGGCTTGGTGTAATACTTCACCGTCATTTTGGATAATCTTCATGGCTCATCATGCTTAAAATGAATAAAAGTTAGTCATTCCATCCATTCTCATAATTATTTCTCTTCCTTGCATCTTGATGTGTTTATTGCCAAAAGGGGGAGAATAGCGGAGAAAAAGCCTTTTTGGGACTTTATGGAGCTTTGGAGAACAATTTGCTCTTTCTGTTTTTGCTCCGTTTGTCGACACAGTCACGAGCCTCTTTGTTTTTCTTTAGACCATGTTAGACTTTCCTTCATTTTCAAACTCAACTTTATGCTTTTTCTGGGTTTGTCAATATACTCATCAAGGGGGAGATTGAGAGGACATGTGGTTGTGACCCCATGTTTGTGATGAGTAATTGACGTGTGTTCGGGAAAGGTTGAGTTTGGTTTGAGTGGTTCGAGCCATGTCGTTGCGTGGTGTAGTCGGCTTCGGTCGGACCTTGTCGAACTAGGTCGAACGGGCTTAAGTCGTTTATTTGTCGTTTCGATCGGTTTGGGCTTTGAGTATTTCTTCTAATGCTAATGTATGATTATAGTATGTCAAGCGGTGCTATGTGATTTGTTTCTTGTCTGCGATGGCTGCAGGACTTTGAGGTGAGGTCGTGGCGAGGCACGGATGACCGGACTAGGCACAGGCGGTGCTAAGGTCGGAGCGGTCGGGATGTGCTGAAGACGACGAGGACTCGAAGTGGTTGCGAAGCTTGGGCGGCAAGAAATGAGGAAGCTTCCCGGAAGGTGCAGGAGGGGCTTTTTGGTAAAAGCGCAGGGCTGCACAAAAGGAAGCAGATTTGGTTTTGAGCTAATAGATAAAGCACAAGATTTGGTGGAGTAATTGGGTAAAATGCAAATGTGAACCCGGTAGTGGAGGCTATAAATAGAGAGGGTGTTCTCTAGTAGCCCAGCATGGAAATGAGAGTGGGATTTTAGGGAGATGGCTTGAGAGAGTGTATGTGAGGGTTTTGTGTGTTACTCTCCATGTTTGTGTGTGTTTCCTTCTCTTTGTTGTGCTGTGATAGGTGGTAGAAAGTAGCAACATGTTGTTTCTTTTTGTGTTTGTCTTGTGAGCTTCTGTTGTCCCGTTTGTGAAAGCACGTATGGGGACGAAACTGTTGTAGTCCTTGCACTCTTGTAATCTTTCATCTCTTTGCATCTATGTTAAGTTCATTCACTTGTTTGTTATTTGGGATGCATTGATGGCCTTCTTTTTGTTCTGGTTCTCTGCTCTGTTTTCTTGATTTTCTTGTCTTATCGGCTGTGTTCTTTTCAGCAGTATCAGGCTTCCATTTTGGTCTCTCTCTCTCGGTGGAGCTATGCTGTAGCGTTAGCTCTCATTTTGTGCATCTTTAGGCTGCTGTTTTCACTAAGTTTCCCTGCAGTTTGTTGGCAGCAAAGATGTCTCTCGGCTGTAGTTTTAAGCATATTTTTTTGTGTGTTGTTTTGTGATTTCGGCTGGCAGCTTTACTTGGTTTTCAGTTAGTCTTTGTCTCTCTTGCTGTCATGCAGTAGAAGACATTTTCTTTGCTGTTTGTTGCCAGTTAGTGCTTCTTTTTAACCGCTGTCTACTTTATGTTTTTGGTCTGCAGTTCTCAGAGAAATATCTACTTCAACCGAGCAATCAAAACTCAATTTGAGTACGTGCTGTTGAATCATCTCACTTGAGAAAGAGCTGCTTGCGGTTCCAGCCGATTCTCCTTTGCTTTTTGTCTACTCGGGTTATCTCTTTGCCAGTCGTGTGTTGATCTTTTTTCAGTTGCCTCTTTACTCTTTTGTTGTTTGATTTGTTTGGCAGCAAAAACAGCCTTGGCCTGCAGTAAAAAACCAACTTGGCTTTTCTGGTTTCGGACTGGGACAGTCCTCTGTACTTGGCTGCTACTTGAGTATTTTCGGCAGCTAGCAGTGATTACCTTCTTTTGGTCAGTAGGCACAATATTTTCAGTATACTGCAGCAGTATATGCTTCCTCTGAATATCTTCTTGCCGCTCTGCCTTTTGACTGCATTTCAGTCACAAAATAGCATTCGGCTGCTGCCTTTAAAATTCCTCTTGTTGCTGATTTCTTTGCTGCTGCAGTAAAAGCTTTCATAAAAATCTTTGATCTAAGAAATACAGGGATAGTTCATTTTCTTCATTTTGTTTTCGGCAGCTGTTTGGTTATTTTTCTGTGTCATCTTGTGTTTTGTTTGTCGATCTTTCTCTGGATGCCAGTAAGCACGAACACACTGTCTTCACGGTTTTTATAGCTATCGGAGAACTGATATTGTGCGGTTACTTCGGGGGCGATTTTTAGAAGGCACTATTCACCCCCCCCTCTGTTGCCGATTTCGATCCAACAAGATCCTCGGCCCTTGAAGCAAACTGGAGCTGCTTCAGAGGAGAGCGAGCATTTCTAGGATTTCTCCCATGCTCATCAGAGTACTGATCGGGCTCATCACTAAAGTGTGATCGCTGAGGAGCTTCCTCAGGCCTTCCTCCGAGAGGGTGATAAGAATATGAGGGCAGGGTAAAAACCTCCTATCTAGAATCTCCACTTCTGAGGGATGCCCTCTCATCCGAAGAATCATCAAGTGAGACTGTCTGGCAGCTTGGAGCAAATCCTGCTAGGTATTGGAAGTTTGGGTTATAACTGTCCCTAACCTGATCTGCTCCCTACAAAAATGCGAATGAACATGAAACTGCACATGGCGACGTCGTGGGACTCGAATGCTTGGGAATGGACCCATGTCACGTTGCGAGCCCTCATCGTGGTCGGATTGACCCTTGCCACTTGGAGGAGATGAGTCCTCCATTGGGCATACTGCTGTAGGGGAATTTGATCCCTCATCAGCCTTTCCGGTTGCGTCATCTCTGGGATCACCGGAGGAATCTCCAGGGAGACATTCACCATCGAAAGTGAGTAAGGTCTACTCGTAGTCATAGCAAGCCTCCACATCGATACTTGCGTAGTCAACCAAGTCGATCCAGTTCTCCTCATTCCATTCAGCTGCCATGAGGACATCAGAAGGAAAAAGAGAAACTTGCCGACAAGGAAATTATCGGAGTCTTGGAAGAAGAATCCCCATGGACGGCACCAACTATCGATGTTTTAATATCGATCTTACGTATAATTTGTTTGGATTCGAGGGAACTCCTAGAAGACCTGGTGTATGGGCATGCGGGGTAAAGACACGAGAAACTTTATCTTGGTTCGGACCTTCTCCTACGATAATAACAACCCTACATCAAGTGTGATTGCTAGTTGCTAGACAATTACACAAATGGCTAGTGCAATATTGCATGAATGATTCACCCAATCTCCCCTCTCCCTTCGACGTTAACCTTTATATAGCCAGTGAAGTGACGGCAGTTATTCCACACCGCAAGATGTCTTGACGCTTCAGATGATAACCGCCTAACAAAAGTTACTGTCAGAGAGACATAAGAGGCCGTTCACCGTGGAGCGGTTGTTGTCAGAGAGATCGTGTGCGTTTAGTGGACTAACGCACGTTCTAATCACCTTATCAAGCGAACCGACAGTATAGTTCATAGTCGTAGACAAGTCAGTTGGAGATGGACTCGTCGTAGGAATTCCCATGACCATAGAGTGGTCGCAGTAAGACTTACGATTGCATGGTCATAGAAAGACTTACGACCATGGGATAGTTGCAGTAAGATTTACGACTATGTGGTCGTAGAAGGACTTATGGCCAAGGGGTAGTCGCGGTATGACTTACGACTATGTGGTCATAGAAGAACTTATGACTATATGGTCGTAGAAAAGCTTACGATCATCCTGTCATATTTACGTCTTATCGATAAGGGATATATTCAAAAAATATAATAACACAATAATTTAAGATTATTCTATTCAAATGGGAACTAAATTTACAAAATCGTACCCATAGATCAAATTTTAAAAATGCTAAAATGCTATATATGCGACGCGTTCCACGTACATGGCCGGGTTAGTAGTAGGAGTAATAATCAATCATGGAAATGATCAGCGCGCACAAGGCTAATGTGGACAAAGCTAGACAGCATGTGAAGTACACCTTCAAGAACAACCTATACACCTTCAAGAACAACCTAGGGTGGGCCCCACCGGCAGCGGCATGATGCTGCCCCCAGGCGCCGTGAGGCCGCAGCCCTCATTTGCCAGGATTACCCTGTCAGCGACTGAGATTCCTCCCGGGCCCCACCGGCCAGCAGCAGCCTACAGGGTAGATAGTAGCTAGAGGGTAGCTAGCGGGAGAGGTGGTAGGGGCGACTGTGTTCCGACAGGGTCGGGGTGCGGAGCTCGTGGGGGCCCCACGCTGCTGGCGCTGGGGGCAGTGGATTATGCGCTTTGGCACGCGCGCGCTGGATCCGACGGCTGTCCACCAGAATCCGACACGACCCGACCGCGCCACTCCTGTCCGCGAGGCCCATCCGACGGCCACCATGCCACCACAGCCTTCGAACCTCTGAGCATTGTTGTCGCCACCGGCGTCTGGGTTTGGCTCTTCTGCAGCAACGCGCACCGTCGCTGGAATGGAGGATAAAATGTTGTTCTACGGCAGAGAAGAATTGTTCTGCGGGTAAACTGCAACTGTGTGATCGCTTTTAGTTCCAACTGTATGGTTTTCTCAAAAGAAATTTTAGTTTTTGCCCCTAAAAAGGCCTAAAGTTTCCCCTTCACTCAATGGCCGCCGTATGTAAATTGTGATTGAACATTGTAAGACTTGTACCGTAGGCTCTCGTACAACAATGCCTCTACTGCACAAATGCAAAATAGCCTTGAGCACTCAGGCACAAGCTAGCAGCGCATGATCTCTTTCTGAAAGGACGGGGTAACTCATGATCCATCCGGAGCCAGTTGCATGCAAGCTAACCAAAGTGGCTAGGCCTCGCATGATGCGGCTTGGAAGCGACGGTGCCTTTTGCTGGTCCGGCCGACTCAGTCAGAGGATCGGATTCCCCACTTGTCCTATTCGTTCGTTGGCGCAGCAGTGGTGCGTGCGGTTGTGGCATCTCGGCATGGCATGGTGGCGCCGGAGCCGCTGGCGCACGGCAGCACGCACGCACGCACGCTGGCCACCCACCTCCACCTCGGCGTGGACGGACGGAGCCACCACCGGTCTATCCACCGGGCAGGGCGAAGCAAAGCAAAGCAAAACAAAACGGAAGCGGTGCGGGTGGGCGACACGTGGGCGGTGGAGCCGGCGCGTCAGGAGCAGAGAGGCGGGATGAGCTGGGTTGCCGAGGCTTTTCGGAGCAGGGGGCGGGGGCACGAGGCACGCGCACCCACCACCCCAATCGAGTGCCCACGCAGCCACGCTCGATGATATCATCTCACTCGTTCCTCCCTCTCCCCTCCTCTCCTCCTTGCTCTCCTCCTCCCTCTTCGATTCCCTCTGTGTATCTGCTGCACCTCTGTATCTACTCAAAAGAAGTGAAAGGGAATATAAATTAAAGACAGCACGGTGAGGCCGGGGAAAAGACGCCCGGTGAAAAAAAAACCCCGGCCCTTATAAAACCCTGTGCCCCTCCTCGCCATTGCACACAACATCCGTCCCATCTCGTTTCTATGCCTTGTGCGCCTCCTTCGATTTGCTCAGCCTCTTTGTATTGTAGCTAGTTTGGCTTCATCACAAACGCTCTGTCCCTTGACTAGTCACATACACTACAAGAGGCAGGTCCATCACAGGTAATGCTCTTGCGCGTTGTTCGCTCATTGGAATTGGTCTTTTTGATCGGCTGCTGCTTAATCTGCACGTACTACTTGTGTGATGGGTTCCAGAGGAGGCGAGCATGCCGTGTGTGGGCTTCCGCGTTCGACTGGTCGTCTTCTTCCGCGTCGTCGTGTGAGTAGCACTGCGACACTCCATTTCTTCACCATGGTTGCTCTGAGTTGAGTTCTTCTTAGAACTATTACAGTGCTAACTGTGGCCATATTTGGCAGGTGAGTGCTGCCTTGTCGATCAACCGGAGCCGGACGCGGTGATGATAAGTGGTGCCATCGCGTACTACTACACGCTGACCAGAGTCTGCCAGGAGCTCGATCATTGCATGTATTGCCTCTCTGTTCCTCTTCCTTCGCTATACCAACTAACGTATTTCTTCTCTGCTTCTACTCGTGAATTATCGTATGTGTTGCCATAATCCTTAAGCCAACTGCATGCTTTAATTTGTGGTGGTTGCTGTTTAGAGTCTCACGAGTAAAGAAATGCTTGGGTTGGCATGTCAGTAGAAAAAGGCGCACTGTCTCCTGACGCAACCTGTACGTCTAGTCTCGCACAAGTTGCCGTACTTTGTAGCGTCCCTTCAGTTACCTGGAGCAGGGGAGCGTGCTATCTTCTTTCCTTTGCTTGTGTTGTTGTCAACTTGGAATCCATGTCTTGTGCTAGTGCTGACTCGACTAATATACGCCACTTAATTAGCACACTAAGTGATACTATACAGAATTATGCCCTCTGTTGTGCTGATCTTCTGAAAAAGAAGTTTGCGCATGTTGCGCTGCCCATTTCTGGAGTAGATGGTACGACATGCCAAGATTTCGTTCACGCGCGTAGTGCATTTTTGCTGCACGCGTTCCAAATCTCGGCACGCCTTCTTTTCCGAAAAATGCTACTCCTCTAGGCGCTTTTCGTCTTTCTGCTTCCGTTCTAGCTGTGCTAGTACCAGTCTTTTACGTGCGCTCGGGCTGGGGGCCTTTAAATATTGGAGCACTAGCGGTAGGCACTTATGCATTTCCAAGTTGCAGCTCGCTATGGGACCTCTTGAGCTTGTCCCCTGCTTGCGCCCTCACAAAACCGTTAGTCCTGTGTAGTTCTTTCCAGGCATGCCCCACCACCCTTGCTTGTGTTGTGTGGTAGGCCAAGTTGATAGTACATACAAGTTGCAAAAGTCTCTTTACCCTCAAATATACACCAATTGCTTGACTTGTACAGGAATGACGATGGTACAGTTCCACATATGTTTGCATTGACATTGCCTGTTCTGTGTACATTGCTTTCCTTTAAACTTTCCACTGCCATGATCTTAATATCTGATGTGTTCTTCTTGGATTGTGATATGCAGGCCGAGTACTTCCATCAGCTTCTCAAGCCTGTGACGTAGATTGATCATTACATAAAACCTCTTCTTTAAACAGCTTTAGAAGAAAACAGAGGAAACAGAGAGCACAAAGTCTTGTGGTTTCTTTTCCAAGCCCAACCAAAAAACTTGGTTTCAGTTCAAGTCAAGACAACAGGAGGAGCATCAGTTGCAAGCGGCGTGATGCAGGGAGACCACGGGTACTACGGTGGCAGGGACTCCCCACCGCAGGGGTACGGCTACGGCGGTTACGGCTACGGTGGCTATGGCTACGATGCCGGCGGATACAACTCCGCGGGCGGGTACTACTCCAACGGTTACCCATCGGTGCCGGCGTACGAGGACCCGCTCGCCGGACGGAGGACGCACGACTTCCCGGCGCCGCTGAACGAGCTCGAGTTCCAGCCGTCGGAGACGTGCCCCAAGAACTACGTCATCTTCGACCAGACCTGCACCAAAAGCCGGGTCATGTTCCACCCCTCCCTGGCGCACAAGTTCGGCGGGTCTTCCGGGTACGACCACTTCTACGGCGGCGCCGGGAACGCGCACGAGGCCGGCAAGAGCACGTACAGGGACAACGACTACGACGAGAGCTGCTCGGTCCGGCAGAAGGAGGACACGGACGAGATCGACGCGCTGCTGAGCTCGGAGGACGGCGACGAGGACGACGTGGTGAGCACGGGGCGCACCCCGGGGTACCGGGACGGGAACTCCCCGGACTCCACGTGCTCGTCCAGCTACGGCGCCGCCGCCGGGGGCAGCAAGTCGAGGTCCGAGTGCACCGCCGGCCGCAAGAAGGAGCGGATGAAGAAGATGGTGCGGACGCTCAAGGGCATCATCCCCGGTGGCAATCAGATGGACACGCCGGCCGTGCTCGACGAGGCCGTGAGATACCTCAAGTCGCTCAAGGTGGAGGTCAAGAAGCTCGGCGTGCGCGGCTCGGACAGCTGATGCATGACATCACGGGGGGCCAACACCGGGGGAAAAAAAGGCAGCACCGATCGAGCACGACTGACACAACCCTACTACCTTCCTTATAACCGATGGCATCGGCATTGGCATTGGCACGAGGCAGCTTTGTTGCTGCTCTTTTTGCAGCGCCATGATCTGGCCAAACCCTTTTTGTGCACTCTACATATGGCTACGGGCTTTATGCTCCATCCATGATGAGAGCATGGGAGACGGAGGGGAGAGAGCAAGGATTGATGCATGTACTACTAGCTATAGTGCTTTGCTTTGGGTGTGGTAGTGGAGAGAGATGATGGATGGAAGCAAGCCAGTGGGGGCAGGGCAGGGCAGGAGGGTAGCAGAGCAATGCATGCACGCTCCCCTCTTGCCATGTTTACTTTCCTTGTCTGCCCCCGCCTTGTTAGTGCATGCTTCTCCTTTCCCTGTAAGCCCCTGGATGAGCCTGGATGGATGGGTGACGCCCCTGTGCTGGCTGCTGTGTGGTTTCGTTGCTTTGCTTTCTAGTTGTTGCTGCTGCTGCTTCTGCACGCTGCTTTTGTCTTGTTCCATCTTGAGCTCGATCCATGGTGCGTGCATGCATGGTAAGTTTTGCACTCCAGTGTTCTGATTGAGATGTGTGCTGGTCTTGATGGTGATGATGATGATGGCACATTGGCGCCCTCCCGCTCGTGGCTGTGTTTTGTATTATCCTTGTGGGTTATTCGTTTGCGTCCATGTTGGGTTTGGCACTAGCGAGCTGGCTTTTGGCGAGCATCCCATCCCTTTTCGTTCTAGTGCTCGAATCCCACACGAAAAAGGGAAATTTTACCATCCTTGAGGGGGAAGAGATACCAAATTTGAGCCGTTGATCACACTGATCGAACGGCTGAGATTTGGCAGTACCTAGTGGTACCGGACGCGAGGTACCAAGAGGTACAAGGTACCAAGAGGTACCAAATTTTGAGCCGTTGATCACACTGATTGAACGGCTGGATCTAATTTGGTACCTCTTAGTACCTTGTACCTCTTGGTACCTCCTCAAGGATAGGAAAACTGCTCCACGAAAAAAGGGGAGCAATTCAAGTGATAGCCCCTTCTTGCTTTAGCAATGCCAAACTTGATGAAAGCTTAAAGGTCTCTAATGATGCTCATAAACTATGCATGACCATGGCCTGGCTCTCCCTAGTTGTAACTCCTACCTAGCTCTGATCTTGAAGCACTTAGGAGTTGTCATTTGCGTGCTGACCAATGATTATCTTCGGCTACTATGTGTGTTGGTTCTTCGATAGCCTTTCTTCATGCTTTGTGCCACAATCTTACCCAAGCTTTCACTTAGCAGTTGACTATTTAAACATCACCATCAGGCAATGTATTGGACAGGACCAACCAGCATTTTAGCTTTAGCTCGAGCGAGTCGGGACGCTTGGATGTGAGACTCCATCGAGGGAACTCAGGCATGCAGTAATCGGCAGCCATTGTCATCTCCCAAATTATCTTTCACGCACTTGTTTGACCCCCAAGCGAAGGCTGCTTTTCAAAAGTGTGAGCATTTTATTCCATGCCCATAAACGCCTCTCTTTATCTCCCTCTGTGTGTACGTGTGTGCTTTTAGAATCCATATATAAGCAACTTCAATCCTTCACTAAAATCACGTGTGCCCATAAGGTTTAGACTTCAGAGCGTCGTGAATTTGATTTTTGGCTCCCACTTTTTTTCCTTCTAATTGGCAGTCTTGTGCTGGTGAGCACGCGTGTGGAGTGCGTGACATGAATAGATGTTAGAACATACGCCACCAACAGATAGTGGCATAAGGAGCCTAAAACTGTGCGGTCAATTGACCCTACAGGTGTCTGCAAAAATGTCTAATTACTATTCGAAGGATCACGTGAGAAGATTTATGGCTTTGTTGTGATGAACCAATGTCATTTTAGAGAAATAAAAATTTACAAATTTATAGTTTTTTCTAGATGACTTATAGAAATGGATTATTTTGAAAAATTTAAGTCATAGAATGATTTACTAACCCAGATCAGTGGATATAGATTACATGAGATATATTATTGCTAATGTTGGTCAAATTATGAACACTTATACTCGAAAATGATTTCTTTGTCTTTGGATGTGCAGAGTCACTTAGAGTCAATCATGGTCAACGGTGAAGATCGGGGCTACACTCATAGAAGAGTCGACGCACAGAATAATCAAGGATATCGGGTGAGATAGATAAGCTCAAGCATGGCACAAGGAATGCGAAAAAATGTTGAAGGGAAGTTCGAGCGACAGGTTGCACCATGTGGCTTGATTGGTCAAAGTGAGGCGTGATCTGGTGGAACCGGAACGGGAGAGACTTGCTGACCAGTGGTGCACTACATGTGGCAAGTATGACGATTACTTATAATGGAAGGAGATGGTTGGGTCAAGAAAGGGTATATTGGTAGTTTGACCAAAATACCATAAACTACCTTGGAGCAAAACCACGCCACTTGAGCGGCGCTTGAGGGAGTGGCTTAAGTCAAGGAGAAGCTAAGAAGATCATGGCGGATAAAGGCTAAAGACTTAGCGGATTTGGACTTATCACTATTACAAAAAGTGTCATCACAGACGACTCAAAATCGTCATCATAAACAATTTCTGAACCTTCTAAATTTATGTATCTGTGATAACAGGTGGCTATCACAGACGGCTCTCAAACCATCTGTGATAATATACAACATAGATAGTTTTAGTTAAGAATCGTCTGTGATAGTCTAATATTACAGACGATTCTAGTTAAGAACCATCTTTACTAGTCTATTATCACGATCAGCTCTAGTTCAGAACCGTCTATGATTGTGTTCTAGCGTCCTCATAAATAGGCCTCCTTCAGTTCACCAATATTCTATAATTACTCTATAAAACAGCGCAATCAAAGAATGCAGATGAACCAAAGCAGGCATATTTATGAAAACAAGATTATCGTACGATAAACTTTATCGCCATGTCTTCATTCTGCAATAAAATATGAATTTTAATAAGGGTCAAAACCCTAACCATCATCAATCATCACAAGAACTAAGCCATCAATAATTAATTTTCATATGCACAAGCATCAATATTTACATGGCCAAAACCCTAGCCATCCAAAAATTTCGGATGGGGGATATATCACCGGCAATGAAGGAGAGGCGGCAGCTGCGTTACCGTTGTGTCATGACGGTGACACTGCACAAGACGCTCTTACAACACTTAGGACCAGAGTATCTTATGCAATGAACCGTGGCGTCACAACCAGAGGCGGAGAAGCTCACAGCGGTAGTCGGCGTCATTAAGGGGATGGGGTGCTTCCATTTAGGGGAGGAAGTTGGAATAAGGAGTGGACGAACTAGGAGCAATAGGAAATATTGGTTCTTAGAGTGAAATTGGGGGAATGGAGTGGGGGAGTAATAAGGGGCGAGGGTGGGAGGAGACCGGTGTCTGCCATTCGATACGAAGAGAATGGATGGATGAGATCAAAATCCTAAGAGAGATGCCACAGATCGATGATGTAACATTATCACAGATAGATCGGATTAAAAACCGTCTATGATGTATGCTGACATTATAGACGGTTTTTGATCCTAACTGTCTATGATAATATCATAGACGGTTCAAAATAAAAACCGTCTGTGATAAGTACAGACATCACATGCAATTTTTGTTCTGAACTGTCTATGATATATCATAGACGGTTCGGAATAAAAACCATCTGTGATAAGTAGCTCGTCACAGATGATTCTTTCCATCGCAGTAAACTTAGATGGTCCATCTTGTAAAATCGTCTGTGGGAACTTTATCACTAATGGTTTGTGAGATGGATGAGCTTAAGCATAGCACAAGGAAGGCGAAAAATATTAAAAGAAAGTTCGAGTGACAGGTTGCACCAGGTTTCATGAGTTCTAGAATTAGGGTTTGAGAAAAAAAGTAAGTGCTATGGTTTACAATCTTATCCTCCAGATGGAGTGACTGTAAAATCTTCATCATCAAGTAGCAATACATCAATATTTGTTCATCTCCATGAATCTCTCATGTGTTGATTGATTTGCCCTGAATTTGGTTGGTTTTTTTCTCCTCTCTCTCCCTTTCTTGATCTAGCTATGCCAAAAAGATGTAAAAGATATAGATTACTTCTAAAAATCAATCCCCATCTATCTAGACACTTACATGGCAAGTTCATGAAGAAATCGATTTTTGCTCTTTTTGGTCTCTCCGGGTGATTTCTTTATCCAGCTGTTTCTAACTCAATTTCTTTGATGTTCTAGCTCACTATGATATGTGCGAATACATTAAAAGCCATCTTGACTATCATTCACTTATAAGCAAGTCATATTCTCCTTTTTTGTTTTGACCTATTTTGGATGCAACCTTACTTCAAATGAAAACAATGTCAAAACTTTTGCAACGATTTTCTTGATCTTTGATTGAAATATGTTTCTGACAATTTAGAGAAGGTGCATACTAAATTTCAAGCGATTTAAAGTTTTGGTTTAATAGTTAGCTTAATTTTATATTTTGGTCTGGTTTTTTGTGTAACAGAATTTCACGAACCAAAAGATTCCAATTTTTTCAAGTTCTTTCAAAATTTTTAATTGCGATAGGCTCCTAAGGTCATAGTCTAGTCTTGATTCAAGTTTCTAATCTATTGAATCTACGGATAAAAAATTTGATTGATTTTCGTTTTTAAAATAGTGCTGAATTTACTGTTCACGGGGACTGAAATTATTGTAGCACAGGGATTTTCAGAATTTTGGGTTTTTATTCTTTATAGTTTCTCATTGCTATTGGAGTGAATACTTAAGAAAAATTTGAAATCACCGTTCACTTCTTCTCTATTGCCATACTGGCCTTACACTATTGATATTTGTAGATAAATTCATGAAAAATTAAAGATTTTTGAAGAATTGATCGCACAAGGTTTGGATCCTAGGCTAGACCACTGCCAACAGAAACACAAATGTTGCTCTTGTTTGCAACCAGTTTCCTCTATTTTTTACAAAAAAAAAGATTATCTATAAGATCCATTAGTTCGCCCACAGAATCGGAGCGTTCGGTTCCAGCCACTACGACACCATAAGTGCGCACGTTCCATCGTGCAGCGATATGTGTGTTCGCATCCACTCCGACTTTGTTTGCGCGACTGTTTTTTTTTTCTCTGTGAACGTTGCTGCGTTCGTGAAGGAATTGGTTGGCGCAGTCGGCGCGCGTGCGAGATATCTGCTTGTTCACCACAGGGGGCAGAGGGGCCACAGCTACTTGTGGATGCTCATGCTTCCACCACTATTTCCCGGTGCAGCGTATATGGGTGCTTCCGCCACTATTTCACCGTTGCACGGATGCCAATAGAATCATTTGCCGACGTCCATGCGATGGCTCGGTCGTGGCATGTCAACTCGTCGCAAAATGCGATTTAAAAAAAAAACTCGTCGCAAAATGCTTTGCATCATGGGATTCCTTGTCTATAGGCATACCTAATGAACTAATTTCATAAAAACACATATGCAATACATTACTCGTCGTCGGTACGAATTGTGTTCACTACTATAAAAAGAGTTATACTGGACAGCTACATCATAGACAGTTCCTATGAACCGTCAATACCGTAACTATCATAGACGATTCATACTAACAACCGTCTGTTATATTTTCTCATCTTTGCCAACATTCTATATGTGTACGTTCAAGCTCCAAGATACAGTTGTTGCACAGATTGACAAATATAGGAAGCACTGCCTTTGGCGAGGGTCTGAAATCAATAATAAAGCTCCACCCAAAGTAGCCTGGAATATGGTTTGTAAGCCAAAAACCGAAGGTGGGCTGGGAATTCTTAATTTAAGAACTCAAAATACAGCTTTGTTACTCAAGAATTTTCACAAGTTCTTTAACAAAATGGATGTGCCATGGGTGAACTTGATCTGGGAAAAACATTATTCCAGTGGAAAGCTTCCAAGTCACATTAGCAAAGGATCTTTTTGGTGGCGAGATATTTTAAGGTTGCTAACAGCTTTTAAAGGCATTGCCTCTGTGCAAATGAAAGATGGCCAGACATGTTACTTCTGGGAGGATATGTGGAATGGTCGAACTCTCAGTCATTACTTCCTTGAGCTCTATTCCTTTGCAAAAAACACCAGGATCACCCTTTACAAAGTGAAATTGACTGCAAATTTGCAGGATCTCTTTCATTTACCATTGCCAGCTCAAGCTTATACACAGTTTCAAGAACTCTTGTCCATTCTGGACGTTTTAATTCTCTGTGAAGACAAAGATAAGTGGAGTTATATTTGGGGCTCCACTTTCTACCAATCTTCTAGAGCTTATAGATTTTTAATTGGCCACTCACTTGTTCACCCAATGCTAAAATGGATTTGGAAATCATCCTTGCAACCCAAGCATCAGGTCTTTTGCTGGCTGCTCTTTTGGGACCGGCTTAGTACCAGAGCACTCCTAAAGCGCAAAAACATGTTGCTAGCTTCTTATGATTGTGTCTCTGTGACAGCAATTCTGAGGAATCTGTGGTTCACTTACTACTTTCTTGCAGTTTTGCACAGAGTTGCTGGCACTCGTTAGGTTTGCACCTTGGCGCTCATCTCAATCCGGGGGATGTTTTCTCAAGTTTCAAAGATCAGCTCAGATTGCCTTTTTTTCATGGAGATAATTGGTTTAATGTGCTGGAGTGTTTGGATGTCTCGGAATGACTTGATTTTTCGTGGGATTCCACCTTCTTTGCAGAGATGTAGACAAACCTTTAAGGAAGAGTTTGCTCTGGTCATTCATCGAGCCAAGAAGAAATATTTTCCGCAAATCGTTGATTGGCTTGAAGCTCTTTTGTAATTTTATTTTTCTGCTCCTTTGTTTGTGTCGTGAACCCTGTTTGTTTTCCCTTTGTTACTTTTTTTGGTTTATTATATGCTTATAATCAGTAGGGGTTAACCCCTCCTGTTCCTTCAAAAAAAACCGTCTGTGATATTTTCACCAACAGTTATTTATACGAACCGTCTATGATAAAACAGGACATCACAGACGGTTCTTATTAATAACCGTTTGTGAAAATATCACAAACGGTTGTTAGTATAAACCATCTGGGATAATGCAAGACATCACAGATGGTTTGTATTAATAACTATCTATGATAATTCACAGACGTTTATTTATAAGAACCGTCTGTGATATGTGCATTATCACAGACGGTTCGTATAACAAACTATTTCTGATAATGCCATGACACCGATCCTGGCATCTCCCTCAAGATTCTGATCTCACATGTCCATTCTCTCCGCATCGAACGCTAGGCACCAGTTCCTCCCACCTCTTGCCGCTTATTAATTACTCCCCCTATCCCTTTTACTCTGAGATGCGTGAGTTCTACCGGCTGCTCCTAGCTAGTTCATCCACTCCTAACTTGTTCCTCGACGATGCCGACTACCGCCGTGAGCTAGCGCCTCCGTTGTGACACCACAGTCAAATGTACAACACACTCTTTTCGTAAATGTCATAAGAGTATTTTGTGCAGCCTCACCATTGGGACACAAAGGTGACACTACCGCCGCTTCTCCTTCGCTACAAGGCACCGCGGAAGTAGCTAGCTACCAAGACGGTGCTCAAGTCGGCGTCAAGGACATCTAGCTCACACACTGCTAGGATCTCTCATTATTCTATGTTTTTGCTATGGATTCGTAGGATTAGGAGATGTATTCTTGCCATGTTTAAGAGTTGGGTTCGTAGGATTAGGAGATATATTCTTACCATATTTAAGAGTTGGATTCGTAGTATTAGAATGTGTTCTTGCTGTGTAAGATGGGTAATCCGCTCATTATCTTGTGATGTTGTAATGGTGGATTCTAATAAAATGTGCTGCTGTATTTGCTGTTGTATTTGCTTGTTTTTAAATGGCATAGATAACATTTCTTGAGACTAGCCAAAAAAAGAAAATTTAGGTATAGTATGAACTATCACAGACGATTTTGTGGTATAAACTGTCTATGAAGAACTATCACATACGGTTTTGTATTACAACCGTCTGTGATACTCGCCCATCACAAATGGTTGATAGCTAAAACCGTCTGTGATGTGTGAGTATCACAGACGGTTTTTGGTTTAAGCCGTCTGTGATAGTTTCTTCACAGACGGTTCTAATTACAAACCATCTGTGTTGTATTTATTACAGACGGCTTACAAACCGTCTATGATAACTTTCGATTATCACTGACGCATAAATTCAGACGGTTCAAAAAATTGTCTGTGATGACAGTTCTGAACTATCTATGATGATTTTTTTTTGTAGTAATGGTAGCAGGCCAAAAGCATATCCTCTGCTCTAGTGAACAAATTGGAGGCGCTATTGTGCTACAATGCCTTGCCTTTTGTCCCACGGTTGTTGAAAAGGAGAACCATTAGTGAGACTCCTCTTGGGTATTGTAGGGTACTGTTGATCGGCAGTAATCCCCTCCGAACTTGATTTACGTGCCGTTTTTAGCTCTATGCATTCACAAGACGATCGAATTAACTAATGCTTTTTTGTTGACATATGCCGTCCCTGGTAATTGTATATTCACCCGTGTAACGTACACTACCACAAATAAGCAATTAGCGACAGTATTTTGGACGGAAAAGTTCCATACCTAGAAGATACCAAAATATGAGTACATATCTATGAACCAAAACTGCTTTGATAGAATGACAACTAAATAAGATTGGAGGTAGTACAATAATCAAGGCATGTTGCCACATCTCTGTCTCAGCTTATTCCCTGCTGTGGAGGATCCCTCTCATCTCTATTAACACGTACACGCACTGGCATCAAACAGGTTGGGGGGGATCATGCAGCTAGGGTGGTCCAGGTTGAGACCAGCATGCACACACAAGACAAGAAACCAACACTACGGATCATGGCCGATCGACCAGTCTAGTCCACGGAATCATCCAGCTAGCTTGCAGTCCATCCGTATGATATACGTACCCACCTTTTGCTCAACCCACTCGTACTTGAGAAACAGTAGACGCGCAGCACGCGGCGAATGGCACGCACGCACGCACGCACGGTCCAGCCGGGGCTGATTCCAACGCGCAGCACAGCACAGTGCAGTGCAGATGCTGGCAACGAGACGTCGTGACGTCTTGGAGCTATCCCCGCACGTAGTGCGACACCGCGTATGAGAGGTGAGAGGACCATCCACTACGGCACGCAGGCGCGCGCGCGTGTGGAGCAGCCGAGCCGGGCGTCCCCTAGTGCGTGCGCACGGCACATGCCATCCTCTCTAGTCTCCGCCTGCTAGCCGGTCGCTTATAATTTAGAGTAGTTTTCCTATCCTTGAGGAGGTATCAAGAGGTACAAGATACCAAGAGGTACCAAATTAGATCCAGCCGTTCAATCAGTGTGATCAACGGCTCAAAATTTGGTACCTCTTGGTACCTTGTACCTCTTGGTACCTCGCGTCCGGTACCACTAGGTACTGCCAAATCTCAGCCGTCCGATCAGTGTGATCAACGACTCAAATTTGGTACCTCTTTCTCCTCAAGGATAGTAAAATTCCTCTATAATTTATGCTACAGTAACTAGCTTTTAAATAGTATATTTTTTAAAAACAAAATTAACATAAAAATTATGGTAAAAAATATGTTAAGTTTAGTTATATCAATCAAAATCACATGCAACTATTATCTTTTACATACTGTCTCTCACGAACAGCAAAAATTTAAAAATTTAAATCATAAACTAAAGCCTAAAAAAGAATCTACCTATCACGCCCCCGCACTGTGCGCAGCCACAGCAGGCATCTGGTTTTGAAATACGGCTTGTAAAATGGAAAACGGTTTTACATGAACCAAACATTGTTTGGATAACGACCTTCGATTTTAGCTTTGCCTCAAAACTTGTACCAACAAAAAAATCAGCCTCACGCGAGGTGTGAAAAGTTGTGAGCCTCACTGTAGCGTAGACACGCCTCATGGGGTACTAAGAAAATATAGAAATACTATAAAGGGATACTAGTGCATGCATCCCGCTGATCTTGTTGACTTACTTGCAGCTGGAAAAATGTTCCAAAGCTTGAGATATTGCACCAAAATCTCATATGGGGTTTATCTGTCAACCAACATTAGATATTGATGGTACAACAGATGTATAACGGTGGTGCAGCCAACAGTGGTGGTTGTTGGGAAACCTCAGGCCTTGATCCATGATGAGCACCCTATCCTTTAATTTATAAATAGGAGATCCTGATGATTGTATAATGTACTTTTTAGAGGAGAAAAGTAATAAAGAAAGAAACAATTAGCCCTTCATCTCTCCGTGTTCAATCTACTATTTGTTCTTACATTATTCTGTATGATTCTTCTTCTATCTATGAGATGATCATTCGGACTAGACTCACCAGCGACGGTTTCTCAACACGTTATCAACACAAATTTCTCTGGTGGATCGAACGGTAATCGTCCAAGCACGACACTTGTAGATTGAATTGTCTATCTAGATCGCTTTAAATTCCACAAATTTTCCTTTCTAGATTATTTTTTATGGTGCAAATTCGCTCCAATCTACCACGACCTGATTTGAAGTCGCTAGCCAAGCCGATCAGTTGATTTACATAAAAGAGTAGATATTAATTGCACTGTAGATTGAAAAGAAAAAAGGAAAATCGCAGCCGACTCGTCTGCCACGCATGCCGCCCGCACGCGGCCGTGATGTTGAGCCGCCATCGCTGCCCGCACGCGACACCCTTTGTGCCACCCGCATGTGGCTGTGCCGACTGCATGACAAGCCGCCACTCGCTTGTTGCACGAGGCGCGTTGTCGCTAGCCCGGAGCCATCTGCCTCCCGCTCGATGCCCACCGCTGGCATGGAGCCATGCCGCAGCTTGGCCGCCGCATGTCTGCAGCCTGCCTCCCGCACGAGGCATGTCGCCACCAGCCCCTACACGGGCCTCCGCCTTGTCATGCGTCGTCGCTGACCTCGCTCGCCTCCCACACGAAGAGTGTCGCTGTCGCTCCCGCATGAGCACTATGTACCGCCACGGCCCTGCCGTTCCCACCGCCACTGGGCACGGGCAGCGAGGTTAAAAACCCTAGCCGCTGACACTCGAGTAGGTCGATACGCGAGTAGCTGGGTCGACTCGCATGTGGGCGGGGCCACACGCTGATGGGCCAAGGTGGGAGCCGACGGGGCATTTTGCATATAATCCCTTAGAAAATTGAAGAATTATGCAAAAATTTTCTCAAGACTAAAAATTAGCAGATAAGCCTTTAGAAATTGCGGAATTCACTAAAATTTCATATCCCAGCACAAAGGGGCCTCGGGAATTCAAATTTTGAATTGTTTTTAGCATATGAAGCATGTTTAGCACTATTGTTATTATTTTCTTTGCTTTTCTGTACTTACTTACTATTTTAATTAATCGTAATTGCTTAATTTGCTTCTAATCACTGAAATTAGCAGTAAAACTAAATGCATAGAAAATTCTGAAATATTACGAGAGCCTTTTTGTACCATTATCCAATTTATTTCATGCATGTTTACCTGCAGTAAATTTATATATTCCCTTCATGCACATGTAGATGACAGGCATCATGAATTGGGAGTTCGAGGAGCTGGCCCAACACAGCCAAAACTACTTGACTTGGGCTTTCGACATCAAGATTGTACTTGGAGCCAAGAAGCTCCGCACTGCTATAGGGATTGGTGCATCGGAGCATACCAAACCCACCCTTGAGGGAAATGATAAGACACTTCACTTCCTCAGGCACCACCTCTGCCTCACACTCAAGAATGAGTACATAGTAGAAAAGAACACGCTAACCTTGTGGACTGCACTAAAGAAGCGATTCGAGAAGTTAAAGTACACCATTCTTCCTCAAGCAGAATAAGAATGGATTTGACTAAGATTTACTGACTTCAAGACGACTGGGAAGTACAATTCTGGTCTGCACAGAATTTGTACCAATCTTCAACTCTATGGCAGGCAGATCACAAATGAGCAGAAGATTGAGAAGACTCTCTCCACCTTCCACCCCAGTGCAGTGTAGTCTGCGTGCAACTATCATCAAGACGGCAACAAGGAGTATGCTGAATTGATTGATATTATGCAGGTTGCAGAGGGTCAGGATGAAGTAGTCCATAAGAAATTTGTTGCACAACCACCTAGGAGCTCTACTGGCCGTAAGGCCAATGTTGAGAGCTTTAAGGTGCGAAAGTCTATAATAAAGAAAACAGGAAAGAAGCGCAAGGCCACAGCCAAAAAAATACAAGTCAAATACTCTAGAGGAGAATAAGGCCAGCAAACCAAAGTGGGACGATAAGCCTTATGGTCAACAAGACCAAATCTGCTACAAGTGTGGCAAGTGGGGGCACTGGTCGCGAATCTGTAGAGAACCATAGCACATTGTCGATGCTTTCTAGGCCAAAAAAAGAAGGGCAACAAAGGGCAACATGAAACTCATTTTGCCTTTGTTGAGGGGGAGAACACACAATAGCTGCTTACACCAATGGAGGTTGACTCCACTCCTACAGCCACAGCCCCCTTGATATTGTAGTAGCCGCCGCCATGATTTATCAAAAAGAGCATCTCACCCCTGAGAAGATAGCAGCCGAAGTCTCTGAATTCTTAGTAGATTCAGTCTAATGCACATAACGCATTTAGACTTTAATTGTCGTTCATTTCATGTGAGAAAGGAACAAAGTTAGATTTTGCATTGATGGTTCTAAAACAATTTATTTTCTTGTGATGGTTGCATGATATTAATTAATTTATTGTTTTATTTAGTTAATAACAACATGACATGTTTTGACATTTTGAAGTACTTTGTTCATGTGTTGATTGTCTCCTACTACATATTAATAAAGTACATTATATTAGAACGCGTGTGGCGCCTTTTGGAGGAAGTGTGCTTAGCAGATAGCGGCATAATGAATACCATCTTGAGAGAGACAAAATTCTTTTAGTCAATTAGCGAGAATGCTGGTAGTCTTACAACAATCGCCGGTAGCGATGTTTGTATAATAGGCTCAGGAAGAGCCACAATTATATTCACAATAGGAACAACTTTGGTTATTAAAGAAGCTTTATTGTACCTAGAATTGACTAGAACTCTCTTAAGTTTCAAAGATATTCACGCTGATGATTCCCACGTTGAAACTGAAGAAGTGTTTGGTAAGGAAAACCTGTTCATTACAAAGTGTGAAGCAAGTGAAAAATGGTATTAGAAAGACTTTCTTCATTTAAGACTAGACTATTCTACACTAATATTAAGGCACCCGTAGCCTACATTGCCCTGAAAACCATATTTAGAAGCTCTAAACTTTTCTGTCTCTAGTATGATAGATTAGGCCACCAATGTCTTAGGATGATGAGAAATATATTAACAATTCACAGCGACATAACATCGATGTAAAGAATTTCCCAAATCAAGAAGATTTTGTGTGCCCTGCATATACCACCGAGAAATTAATTACTAGTTCTTCTACTCTAAAAGTGAAGGATGAAGTCTCTGCATTCCTGGAACACATCTAAGGAGATATTTATGATCTAATACAGCCACTATCAGCACCATTTAAATATTTTATAGTGCTCATTGATACTTCTTTGAAATGGTCTCACGTATATTTATTATCTATGACGAACCATGCTTTTGCAAAGCTGATTTGCAGATAATTCGAATTAAAATTTTTTTCCCGATCATCATATAATGTCCATTAGAATAGACAACACCGGATAATTCACTTAAAAGGCATTTGATGATTGTTGCATGGCAATGTAATTAAAGTTGAGCATTCTATACCGAATGTCCACAATTAGAATGGATTAACAGAGGCATTAATTAAGATGATTAAATTTATTGCCCGGCCACTTTTGCAGATATGTAATTTACTAAATACATCTTGGGGACATGCAGTCCTACATGCAGCAACGCTCATCAACTTAAACCATCGGCATATAACATCCATTCACCTATGCAACTTGCGCATGGGTTAGCACCGAAAATTTCTCATCTTCGCATACTTGGTTGCAACGTTTATGTACCTATACCCCTACCACAGTGTACTATAATGGACCCTCTCCAAAAGTCTGGGATATACGTTGGTTATCAGACAACATCCATAATCAGGTATTTGGACCCCATGTCATGAGATTTGCACACTGCCCATTTGATGAGGATAGTTTCTCAACATTAGGACGAGGAAATCAACCCCTTGATAAAAAATATTGAAAAATTACGTAGTAATCCACAGGAATACATGCACATGACCCACGCACTAGTGAAATAAATAGAGAAGTTTAGGAGATCATTGATTTGCAAACATTAGCAAATCAACTGCTGACCACTTTAGTGATTTAAAGACTGTGACTAAGTCACATGTGCCTGTACGCAATGCACCGAAGAGGGTTGAAATATCGAAGAAAGTTGAAGGTATCCCTAATCTCGTCTAGAGGCCTCAAAAGAAGAGGACGAGAGCTCTAGCCCCTCAATTCCCAAGTAACTAGGGACGTCTGGTGAAAAAGGATAAGAAGGATTTGACACAGTCAATCACCGAAGTTCCCCAGAAGCAGCAGGGGAGCCAATTGTGACCTGGCACCAGTATGGCACCTTCAAGGAAAAGCATACTGAATTTGAACATTCCAATGTAGGGAGAAACCAACATGGGTGTGTGCACACATATCGGAGTTAAAAAACTAAAGGGATTTGCCCCCGCAATTGAAAGGAGCGGTGAGCAAGTAGAGCACTAGAAGAATCAACCCATGATGAAATAGCTATAAACTCTGTGCACACAAGAGAATCTATGAATAGGACAACAGCCAATGTTGACATTTACTTTGCAAAGAAAATTACCACAATCATCGATCTTGATCTAGAGCCTGCATCGTTCGTTGAATGCAAGAAAAAGATTAGATTGGAAGGATTAGAAAAAGTAATAGAAATTAAATTATTATCTCTGAATAAAAGAGAGGTGTTTAGGCCTATAAGCTGCATGCCTCCTCGTGTGCACCCTGTAGAGCATAAATGGGTATTTGTTGGAAGAGAAATGAGAAAAATAAAGTTGTAAGATATATAGCAAGGCTCATTGCACAAGGTTTCACTCAATACCCATGAGTTGATTATGAAAAAACTTATTCCCTGGTCACAAGTGGCATTACCTTTAGATATTTAATCTCGATGGCCGTGGATTTGAATTTAGAAATAAAATTGATGGATGTGGTAACTACATACCTTTGTGGAAACTTGGATTGGGACATTTATATGAAGGTGCCTAAAGGTATCCCTGTCTTGAATCAAGGCAGAGCAAATAGAAACCTGTACAGTCTGAAACTCAGAAAAATCATTGTACGAACTTCAGCAATCATGCAGGATATGGTGTAATCACTTAAACGACTTTCTATGCAAGAAAGGCTACACTAATAATAAGAATTATCCCTGTGTATTTATACAACGATCCTAGAATGGATTTTGTATAATCTTAGTGTATGTAGATGATTTGAATATCATTGGAACAGTAGAGGGTATAAAGGAAGTGAGCTCTTACTTAGAGTCAACGTTTAAAATGAAAGATTTGGGTAAAACCAAATATTGCCTAGGCTTACAGCTTGAGCATGTCCCTGAAGGAATATTAGTGCATCAGTTAGCATAAACTCAGAAGGTGTTGGAGAGGTTTGGCTTTGAAAAGTCGTACCCATCAAAAGTACCGATGGTCGGGAGATCTTTACAGCAAGAGAAATATCCATACCAGCCTAGAGAAGAGGGGGAGGAAGTCTTAGGACCAGAATTCTATACTGAAGTGTAATAGGAGCACTTATGTATTTAGCAAACTACACTAGAGCAGACATTGCATTTACTGTAAACCTATTAGCAAGGTATAGTGCATAACCTACCAAAAGGCATTGGTAGGGGATAAAGGACATCTTTCGCTACCTCCAAGGAAGCAAAGACCTTGGACTATTCTACAGAAAAAATCAAGACCTGAATATGACTGGCTATGCAGATGACGGGTAACTGTCAGACTTGCATACAGCTAGGTCACAAACACGCTATGTATTTCTATGTGGTAGAACTACAATTTCGTGGAAATCATCTAAGCAAAGTCTTGTATTGATTTTGATGAATCACTCGAAAATCATAGTTTTGAATGAAGCCGTACGAGAATGTTTTTGGCTTCGACGGATGATTCACCGTATTCAGTAGTCATGAGGATTGAATATCGTGTAAGCTCCCACGATTATCTTTGAAGATAATGCAGCTTGTGTTGCACAAGTACGGCTGGGTTATGTGAAGAATCATCTCATAAAGCATATCAACCCCAAGTTCTTCTATGCTCATGAGTTATAAAAGATGGATAAAATTAAGATACTGCATATTAAGTCGTGTGAAAATCTTGTAGATTTATTCACTAAATCACTTCCAACATCTAACTTTGAAATGTGTATACATGAAGTTGGAATGATGAGACTTACAGAAGTGCAGAACTCAGGGGGAGATTCTTCTCGAGCTCACTATTAAAATTTGACCACGAAGATCGAGTACCCAAAGAATAAATCTTGTAGATTAAATGAAATTGGTGGATTATACAATTTTTCCCTTGACGAGTTTTTCAAAAGTTTCTTGGCAAAAAATTTTAATGAGTCAATTCGTGCAATACAGCATAGCATATATCATGTACTCTTTCTCTAAAGTTTTTCCACTAGGTTTTTGTAGAGTTTTACGAGGCATGAACGTGCCAGATGAGTGCCAAGGGAGAGTGTTGGGAAACCTGGGCCTGGGCTTGTAGACCTTGGCCCATGATGGGCACCCCATCCTTTAGTCTATAAATAGGGGGTACCAATGAGTGTATGATGTACCTTTTGGAGGAGAAAAATAATAAAGAAAAAAAGAAGCCTTATCTCTCTATGTTCAATCTATTATTTGTTCTTGTATTATTCTATGTATGATTCTTCTTCTGTCTATGAGATGATCACTTGGGCTAAACTCATTAATGATGGTCCCTCAATAGTAGTAAAGAATTAAAAGATAGCAGAAAAACACATACAATTCGACGTGAGGAAGTAGGGGTTGGATGGCAAGACGCCAACGATGGAACCAGTTTTTATACTAGCAGTGAGTTATATATATTGTTAAAATATAACAATGCATACTTGAAGCCTCATGAGCCATCAAGAGTCTTCTAGAGCTAGCTGCCGACATGCAGATTTTAGTGCATTCTTTCTGTTAGCACTTGAATCTTCCAGCCATATGAGTTAAGCCTTGAGCTGTCTTTGGTCAATACCACGAGGATATTTCCTATCAACTACATGAAGTCTCTGGCAAACTAAGTCGGCAACAGCTAGAAGTTTGAGAAATATAGTTTGCTAGCTATTAAGTCGGTTTTGTCTTAGTCAGTTGGTGTAGACAATAAAAGGATTTGAAGCCTTCTTGCTATGTGTGTGTTAGTAGCACCCAGACTAAAGCTCTGTATGCATGTGTTTGTATGAGGTGATAGTAGTATATGAAAACCAATAAGTGGTATCAGAGCAGGCGGTCCAAGACCATCAGGATTGAGAGGAGTCTTTGAGGTGCTAAGGGGAGACTTTACCGGGGACAGTCTGGAATTGTGAAGCTCGTTGGTTTGGGACTGAGGCTTACTTGACGCCGGGCGTCAGTCACCATGGCGGACCTTGTTGGCGCAAGTAGTGGGATCAAGAAGCTTAATAGCCACAACTATGGCTATTGGCAGACCTACATGGAGTCCTACCTATAAGGTTAGGATCTATGGGAGGTCGTTGTGGGCACCGAGACAACTCCTCCACCAAAGAAAAATGTAGAAGCCTTATGAAAGTGGCACATCAAGAGTGGCAAGCATTTGTTTATGCTGAACAAAACAATTGAGGAGGATCCACTGGAGCACATTCATGATGAAAAGACACCACAGTCAGAGCTTGGGAGAGTTTGGCAAAATTGTTCTCGAAGAAGATTGAAGCGCGTCTCCAGCTCCTTGAGAATGAGCATGCAGGTATCTCATAAGGAATTCTAAGTATTAGTCAATATTTTATGAAAGTGAAAAATATTTTTCATGAGATATCTCAGCTTGAGCGTGAGGAGAAAATTAGCGAGGCAAGGATGAAGAGGATCATCATCCATGGCCTAAGACCTGAGTACAATGAGTTTATGGCCGCAGTAAGAGGATAGCCATTGCAGCCATCATTGGTAGAATTGAAGAATTTATTGGCTAATCAAGAAGAGTTAGCCAAACAGATGGGGAATATTACTATAAAGGAAGAAAAGGAGGCACTCTTCACAAACAAGAAGAAGGGTCCACCTCGGGGACCATGGAGGCCCAAAATAAGGTGGATAGAAGGTGGCAAGCAGCATCCAAGAGAGAGAAGCAACTATTCAGGGGGAGCTCAACGAGGAAGACAAGGTCAATAACAAGAGAAGAATGAGAGGAAACAATATGGCAGATGCTTCAATTGTGGTAAGGAGGGTCACTTTGCTCGAGATTGCCGATACCCAAGGCGATTTGAAGGAAACTTGGCCACCACAAAGGAGAAGGAGGAGATCACTTTAGAAGCATCTGCAAGTGAATAAGAGTGGGACGCTGAAGTTGGATTTTCTCAAGAAGTTGAAGAAGAGGAGCTTGAAGAGGACATGGAAGCACCAGCTTTTGTAGCAACGATAGATCCAGAGATAAATTATAAGGTAGATTGGATTGTCAATTTTGGTTTCTCCAATCATATGACTAGTGATGATAAGAAGCTGTAAAATATGACTGAGTATAATGGAAGGAGAGTGGTGCTGACAGCCAATAACTCCAAGCTACCCATCTCTCATATCGGGAACACGGTTGTTCTAAGGTATGGTCCTCAACAACTCCATCTTGAGAAGGTCTATCACGTCCCAAGCTTGAAAAAGAATCTGATGTCAGTACCTCAATTGACAGCAGAAGGGAACTATGTACTCTTCGGCCCTGAAGAAGTTGCTGTTTTTAGAAAAGTAAAGGTGATCGGCACACCTATCATGGAAGGGAGAAGAAAACAGTCTATTTATGTGCTCTCTACAGAGTCAGCATACGTCGATAAGTTTCAAAAGAATGAAACATCTGATCTCTGGCATGCGCAACTTGGACATGTTAGCTACATCAAGTTGAAGAGAATGATGGAGAAGCAAGTGTTGAGAGGACTTCCTCGTTTGGACATCCAGACAGACGTAGTCTATGCTGGCTGTCAGTATGGCAAAGCTCACCAATTGTCATACAAGGGGTCAGAATATCGGTCCAAAATACCTTTGGAGCTCATACACTCAGATGTGTTTGGCCAGTTAAGCAAACATCACTTGGAGGTATGAGGTACATGGTGATGTTTATTGATGACTTCTCAAGGTATGTTTGTGTTTACTTTATGAAAGAGAAATTTGAAACTTTTATGAAATTCAAGGAATTTAAGAAGAAAATAGAGAGTGAACTTGACAAAAAGATTCAATGCTTACGTACTAACAATAGGAGAGAATATTTATCCAATGAGTTCACTATCTATCTCAAGGAGCATAAGATAAAAAGACAATTAACTTGCCCCAATACTCCACAACAAAATGGAGTAGCGGAGCGCAAGAATTGTCACCTTGCAGAAACTTGTCGGAGTATGCTACATGCTAAGAATGTACCAGGAAGATTCTGGGCCAAGTATATGAGGACTGCAACCTATGTGATTAATAGGCTACCACAAGTAAGGCTGGGATTCAAATCACCACATGAGAAGTTGTGGAAGATAAAGCCAGCGGTCAGCCACTTCAAAGTATTTGGCTGTGTATGCTATGTCTTTGTGTCAGATCACTTGAGGAGCAAGTTTGACAAGAAGGCAATTCGATGCATCTTCGTTGGCTATGATGATGCCCGAAAAGGTTAGATGTGTTATGATCCGACCACAGGCAAGTGTCATACTTCAAGAAATGTTGTGTTTGATGAAGCCTCTTCATGGTGGACTCCCAAGAAGATTGAGATTTCTGAATCCCAAGATTTGGACGAGATCCTAGAAGAAGATAAACCAGAATTTGAGGAGCAAGCATCAATTCCAAGTGAAGTTAAAATGAGCTCACCCAGTAAGGTCAAGAGTCCATAAAAGACTAGTGAACATCACTTGTACTCGAGGAACACCATCCAAATCAAGTAGAAGTTGAAGATTCTGTACATGAACTATGAAGATCTACAAGAAAGCGGAATCCAATCCTAGGTATGATAATGCTGCCTATATTAATGAAGTTATACCTATTAAGCCATCTTTTTATAAGGAAGCAGTACAATGCCCTGAGTGGCAAAATGTTATAGAGGACGAAGTTAAGGCACTAAAAGAACATCAAACATGGGACTTAGTGCCAATACCAAAGGATGTGAAGCCAATATCCTGTAAATGTGTTTATAAAATCAAGACTCGTCCAGATGGATCAATAGAAAGATATAAATCTCGACTTGTTGTTCGGGGATTCTCTCAACAATATGGGTTGGACTATGAAGAAACATTCAGTCCAGTGGCGAAGATCACAACTGTTCGAGTCTTACTTGCTTTGGCTGCTAGCAAGTCTTGGAAGTTGTGGTAGATGCATATCAAGAACGCCTTCCTACATGGAGAGCTTGACAAGGATATTTATATGGAACAACCAAAATGTTTTGGGAGTAAGACTCAACCAGAGTATGTATGTAAATTGAAGAAGGCGCTCTATGGCTTGAAGCAGGCTCCAAGAGGTTGGTATGGGAAAATTGGTGAATTTCTTATACAAATTGGATTTAAAGTTGCTCCATCAGATTCTAGTTTGTTTGTGAAGGGCAAAGAGGGTAGACTAGCAATTGTTCTAGTTTACGTTGATGATTTAATCATCACAGGAAATAATTACGAGGAGATACAAAGGATAAAAGAAAATATCTTGGTTAGATTTCAAATAAAAGAGCTTGGAGAGTTGAAGCACTTTCTTGGACTTGAGGTGGAGCATACAAAGGAAGGGTTATTTTTTGTCAACAAAAATATGCAAGGGACCTTCTTCAAAGGCATGGGATGCTTGATTGCAAGCCTATTTCTACTCCTATGGATCCTAATACGAAGCTACAAGAAGAAGGAAAGGATGTAGAGGATGTGACCACGTATCGGCAGCTGATTGGGAGTCTTATTTATCTCACATTTAGTCGACCAGATATTTCCTATGCTGTTGGAATAGTCAGTCAATATATGACCAAACCAAAGAAGCCTCACCTCAGTGCAATTAGACACATTCTTAGGTATATCAAAGGCACCATTAATTATGGCATTTTATATGATAAAACAAAATAATGCTAAGTGATTAGATACTGTGACGCTGACTATGCCGGCGACTGCGACACATGTCGATCAACAACTGGATATTTCTTCAATCTTGGATCAGGAGTTGTATCTTGGTGCAGTAAGAGGCAACCTATCGTGGCATTATCAAGCACTGAAGTAGAATATCGATCAGCAGCAACAGCGGCACAAGAAAGCACCTGGTTTAAGCAACTGATGAAGAATCTCTACCAACCAACAGATTATCAAGTTCGACTTCTCTGTGATAATTTATCATCTATACGTTTGGCAGAGAATCCGGTATTTCATGCGAGAACGAAACATATAGAAGTGCACTATCATTACATAAGAGAAAAAGTTCTCGAAGGAGATATCGAGATGGTACCGACAAATACAGATGAACAAACTGTAGATATTCTTACAAAGAGTCTGAATAAAGTCAAGTTCGAGAAATTTCGAGAGACTCTCGGAATAGTCTGCAAGACAACTTTAAAAGCAAGTATATGTTGAGGGGAGTGTTAAAATATAACAATGCATACTTGAAGCCTTCATGAGCCATCAAGAGTGCAGATTTGAGTGCATGCTTCCTGTTAGCACTTGAATCTTCCAGCCGTATGAGTTAAGCCTTGAGCTGTCTTTGGCCAATGCCACATGAGGATATTTCCTATCAACTGCATGAAGTCTTTGGCAAACTAAGTCGGCAATAGCTAGAAGTTTGAGGAATATAGTTTGCTAGCTGTTAAGTCGGTTTTGTCTTAGTCGGTTGGTGTAGACTATAAAAGGATTTGAAGCCTTCTTGCTATGTGTGTGTTAGTAGCACCCAGATTTGTGTTTGTATGAGGTGATAGTAGTCTATGTATGTATGTATATGTATGTGTGTGTGTCTATATATATATATATATATATATATATATATATATATATATATATATATATATATATATATATATATATATATATATATATATATATATATATATATATATATATATATATATATATATATATATATATATATATAAAATTCTACAGCTTCATACAAAAGTAACCGTATTAATCAAGTGCGTCCAATCCTATTGATTTCTAAATTTTTTGCACGAACACGGCTGCGCATTGCCATGGAGTGTTGCTCGACTGCTCGCTGATGGCTGACCGGCGTGGCCCGGCACTGCCGAACTGGGGCGGTTCGTTTTGTTTCGCTCGAATTGGTAATATGGGTTTGTTGCATCGCGTGCCGTGACGGTTGACGCTTGACAAACTGTCACGGAGAGACCTGAGCCGCAGCCCAGTGGGAGGGCGCGAGGTTGTTCGTCTCTCCAGCCTGGTTCCATCCTTAGGATTAGCCTGGGTTTCTTACTTTTTGGGTACTGTTCAGTACCCTCTGGAGAGGGTTCGTATACGTGTGCGACTGTGCGTGTTCAGTGGACAGCGTGTGTTTGCGCTTCCAGTTGGATGCTAAGGTTATGCGGGTCTGCTTTGTACCCTAAAAAGACAAAACTGTCACGGAGTGAGGCATGCCGCATGCCCCGGGCCAGTGGAAGTCAGCCACTGGGTTGTCTATTCCGTGCTGTAGTGAGCGACGAGGGCTCTACGACGAGTCATGGTCTCATGGATGGCTAGTATGAGAATTTTTTTTATAGGGTGGATAATACTGTGGATGGATACAGGTCGGCGTTTTGGTAAAATACACAGGTAGTCTTGGAGCATTTGTAGTCTTCCTTCGGTGCCGTTTCATCCGAAAATCCGATCTGTGCCCCATCTTCTAATTGTCAAGATTGCCATAATAACTCTTTTGGAGTACAAGGGCATAAAAGTTTGTCAACCCACACATTCAAGTGTTAGGTTAGAAGCTAAAAGTTAAAAGCTAAAACTAAAAAATCAGAAGTTAGATGGCCCTGATCAATATGGCTTCAGCTTATTTTTGTACTATTCATAAATTTCGTCTTTTTTTGAACTTTTGGCTTTTTTTGAGTTTTTTTACCGGTTCTTTTTTTCCTCGTATTTGTTTACATTATACGTGATGGGCTACTATGTTTTTTCTATTTTTAAATTTTTTTAAATTTAATTATGGTAAATAAGCCTCTGTCAGCTACAGTGCTTTTTTCAGCCAGCTACAGTGTTTTCAGCCATAAGCCATGAGGCTTTCAGCCGAACCGATCACCACCAGAAGCAAAAAGTCTTAGTTCTACCGTAATTTTGAAGTGTTCGTAGAATAAATATTATTTATCACATCTAAAAAAATAATTTGTCACTCATAGCAGCCACGCTATGGTGCCCAGTAGTCTTTAACATCTCGATTTTATGTTTCGATCAGATCGGGCGTTGTGGGAAAAGTATTACACTCTAGTATACCTATCTGAAGCACCATTTCACTCAAAATAAAGACGAAGCTTAATCATGATCAACTCGATTTAAATGTCCATTTGGATTGAAGGCACACTTGACTTTGCTACACTTTTTTCCTCCCAAAATGTAGGGAGCCAAAGTTTTTTTGGCCAGACTTTAAACTCAATCGGTCTGAATTAAAGCTTTGAAAAATAAAGCAGCGAACAAAACACTTTTAGTTGGCATGGTACATTGTTTTGAATAGGGGTGAAAACGGATCGGATAGTTTCCGTCGGATCCAGACGGATACGGATACGGATTATGTCGGATCAGATTTTTTTCGGATAGTTCTCAGATCGGATACGGATACAGATTCTTTTATCGGATACGGATACGAATACAGTAAGCCTAGTATCCGTCGAATACGGATATGGGTTATCCGGATAATACGAAAACGGATATCCGAGGGGAGGGGAGGGACTTTAATTTTAATTTTTGATTTTTGGATTTCAGAAAAGCTTGGGAAATTCATTTAAGCTCAGAAAAATATGAAATAAACTCCAAACATTCCAGGAAAATTCACAGAAGTTCCTGGTGACATTTTGGACTTAATAAAAATATTTTCAACTAATGTTGGTATTTAATTTTCATACTTAAAAATACTTTTTAATTTCAAAAGTAGACCTTTAAACTCCAGAAAATCCAGGAAACCAAATAAAAGCCAAATAACTCCAAATAATTAATTTAAAGTAGGATTTTTATAGAAAATCAAAATATCATTTTATTTAATATCTATTTTTTTGGTTTTCACTTAATTTACTTTTCAAATCAGGCTTTTTCAAAAACAGAAAATCCAGGGCAAAACCCAAAAATAAAATTTAGGCAACAAAAATACTTATTTTAATTTTAATTTTATTTTAATTAATTAATTAATTTATTTTTATTTTAATAAAAACCTGGGCTGTTACAACTTGATGGATGAAATGGAGGAATGAAATGTTCTTATGTTTGTTCAAATTGCTATCATGTCATCATGTGTATTCCATGAATTGCACGTTGTTGTTACTTATGTAGTTATGTTATGATCAACTATTGGGTATATTTTCATTGTGGATGAAAAGACTATGCTTGTTTAGATTTCATGAATGTTTTGACAAGATGAACTATTTACGTATTTTCGTTAATTTTGGATGTATAGTTTAAGATGTTTTCATGTTCCGATAAATATTCGTGACCGTATTTGTTTCGATTCGTATTCGATCCGTATCTGTATTCGATATTATTTGTATTTGTATTCGTATTCGAGTTATCCGTATTCGTATCCGAAAAAATGAAAACAAATATGGTAGAGGTATTATCCGTCCGTATCCGATCCGTTTTCACCCCTAGTTTTGAAGTACTATGTGAAGCTTGAAATTACACGCTGTGTGCTGGAGATCATCTCATTCTCTATAGGCAGTAAGTCGGCAGGTTACAAATTATTAAGATCCGAGCACCCACAAGGTCATCAGTGTTTCTTTGTGCAGGTTATCAGCCCAGCATATGCTATTTGTACCATCTCGATCATCCAAAGCGTGCACAAGCAGCGAAGCCCAGTGCATAGGTTGAGCTGGGCTGGGGCCTTCTTAGGGGTGTTTATATTGACCGCGAAGTAGCTAAAAGAAGTGATTTTTAGAAGGAGAATGAGTGATGGAAAAAAATAGGAAAGAGAGATATTTTTTGTGGCGGTTAGACCGGTAATTTCACGGTCTGACTGAACCGACGGTCTAACTGGTCCCTGTGTGGGTAGTCTGACTGGTGGCCTGAGTAACGTTAGTTTTATAGCCGTTGGGCAGAGTGCTATAGTACCGGCCATATTTTGGTGGTAGTACTAGCCCTCGAGCTGTTTGTAGCTAACTTTTTGCTCCAATGGCTATTTTTCTTATGTGGGGTATATATGTCCTTGTGGCTTGTTGGAAGTGGTTGCTTGTTCCATTGTCTTTATTCCTTGAGCCTAGAGCAATCTCTCTCCCTCATTTATGCATGCGTTACACTTAGTGAGTGTAGAGAGAGATAACCTTGTGCATGTGTTGTACTTGGTGGTGGACTTCGTATCTTTGAGCTGTGATTCTTAATTCGTTCAAGCGAGGGTTTCTAACTTATTACTTTTGGAGTTTGCCGACTCCTAGACGGCTTTGGAGACGTGGTAGCCTGGTGATATTCTCAAGAAGCTTGTGGGAAGGCCTGACGTGTTGTAAGTGGTGTGATGCTCGCCATCTTCGGAGTGGGGGAAGAGAAACCTTAGTGGAATTGAAGTGCTTGGCTTAATTCGTGGAGCTGGTCCAATTCGTTTGGATTTATTTCAACGTGGACCAAGGGAGACCAGTAAGTTAAAGAGACCGTGTCATCTTGTATTGGTTTTCTCTCTTGTGTTTTACCTCGTGCAATTTATATTCATAGAATTAAATTGATTGCTTGTCACCCTAGAATTACAAAACTTGATATAGCCTTAGGTTTTGATTACTTAGGTGAACCTAGTTGATTTAGGCTTTAGTTGTGCAAAACCAAATAGTTTACTCTTCCGTATTACTAATTTGGTCGTAGCCTAAAAGAATTTTTAAAACCACTTATTCACCCCCTCTAGTCGGTCTCCTCGATCTTACAGGTGAGCAGTGTATAATGGAAGGCCATAGTGGTGATAGTGTAAGCGGCCACGAGAAGCAAAGGAAAGTAGCACAAAAGAACCAAGGGCTCACCACGATCTCTATGGTGATGTTGGCAGTGACAGAGAAGGTTAGAGGCGGCAGCTCATCCGAGAACAGCGGCGACGATAAAGATGTCAATAGCAACCTCACACCACGGCCAAAGGTAGCTGAAAAGGAGCATGGGGGAAGATTCACAAAGGTGAGGAGATGGTAAAAAGGACCACGCTGAGGCTGGAAGCTCACCGTAGCTCAGGAATTGTGGCGGCGACCAAGATGACTGGCTTGGAGGAAGACGACATGGATCTAATGAAGCGCTGTAGAGAAGAACTAATTGAGTGAGGGGATTCAAAGAGGGGGACAACTTAGCACAATATGATGTGGATGGCGAGGCAACAGCTTATTAGAAACGATGATGTCCATGCCAGAGATCGGTAGAGCACGCTTGTCAGAGCTCGAGACGATAATGGCGTTCCAGGCACACCAGTGGAGGAGAAGAGCAGGAGAGCAGCAAAATGGAAATGGCAATAGATGGCAAAAAGAGGGACAAGCTTGGATTGGACTTAAAAGGATGAAGTGCGAGGAATCGCTCGGCAGTTCTCCTTGAGCCATGACACTGGAATGGCGCGCATGGGCTCTATAGGCGATATGACGGCTCAAGCATGAGCAGCAGAGGATGTGGATGCTGCAGCGATGCCATCGGTGATGCAACAGGGGTCACAGCTTTGGTAGAGGCTTATCACGACATGCTCGGTGCGGCACACACATGGGTATGCTGTAGCTTGGCTAGAGGTGGAAGAAGCCTCCTGACACATAGGCCCGGCATGTCAGCGAGAGAGCGGGAAACGGGTTGGGCGACGTGAAGCTATGCCAGAGTTGGGCCGAGGTGGTGTCAGGCTGGTGACGGTGGACTGGGCCGAAGTTGAATTCGTCCCTAGGGCACGCGGAAATTCAAAAATGAATTTGAATTTTGGTTTAAAGTCTAGACTATGGGGACTTTTTGAATATAGTAAACGAGGTCTGTAAATTGTGAATTTTGTTTGGGGATGCTGTTGAACTTATCTAGTTTTTAATATAATTAACCATACTATTTTTATCAGCTTTCAATTTTTCTTGAAAATTTGCATTGCTGCTGTTTTATTTAAAATAAACCCTAATCATTTTCCTAAACATGCAATAAAAGCTTAAAATACATGCTAAAATATTTTTATGCATTTTTCAACTCAATTTTGGGCTATTACAACCAAAATCTCATATGGGTTTATCGGTCAACCAAAGTTAGATATTGATGGTACAACAGTTGTATAACAGTGGTACAGCCAACGGTGGTTGTAAAGAATTAAAAACAGAAAAAACAATAAACAATTCGACGTGAGGAAGTAATGGTTGGATGGCAAGGCACCAACGATGACACCAATTTGATACTAGCAGTGAGTGATATAACCATAATTTTTTATATTCTAGCAGCTTCATCTCTACTACTTAAAAATGTGAGTTGGTGGCCATCAGTCCATTCTCCCTCCTCTCTTCTCAGTCGTCCGATCAAAGATCAACCATCCAGATCCGCATGTAGATAGTTCTTCCACTCTTTGTAGAAAAGGTCAGGATAACACGTGGGCTGGGCTCCACCTCTTCTCTTTCCCGCATCCTCCGCCTCCTGCAACCACTCCACCTACTGCGCATCCTCCTCCTGCTCAGTGTCGCCACCAATTCCTTTCCCGTGCAACAACATCTGGTCGCAGTCCCCCAACTTCCCCCAGCAGCGCTGCATCCCCCCGTCGCTGCTTCCCCAATGCATTCGCCCGCCGCATCTTCTGCCCGTCACCGCCTCCCCACCTCCACCTCCCGCAACTGTCACCTCCTTCTCTCCCCCGAACCCTCGTGCTACGCCTCCTCCTCCTTGGCACCGCCACCAATTCTTCCCCACATGGCAATGTCTGGTCGCAGTCCCCCAACTTCCCCAGCATCACCGTATCTCCCCGTCACCGCCTCCCCAACACATTTGCCCACCGCCCCCTCTCCCCATCTGCCCACCACCACCTCCCCACCTCCACATCCCGCAACCATTGCCTCCTTCTCTCCCTTGATCTCTCGTGCCGCGCCTCCTCCTCCTCCTCAGCGCTGCCACCAATTCCATCTCCCATCGCACCCCCAACCAGCAGCACGATGCTCAGCGACAGTGGCTGGTGGATCGGAGAGAAGGGTGCTCAGCGACAACTGCGGGTGGATCAGAGAGAAGGGCGCTCGACGATAGTGGCGACGACTTCCTCTTCCTACACCTACCCACGTGGCTCTCCCCCTGCTGCCATCGCCCAGTGGTCGCTCACCCGGTGATCCTCTCTACCTCCTCTAGCTCTTCGCCCGGAGCCTGTCGCGCTGTTTGGCGATTTTGGTCTCCCAAGCTGGTCGTCAAAGTCGGTGCCGTAGTCGAAGGGGGCTGTCAGACCCGGATTTTTCAATCCAAAATCTACTGTGTTTACTGCACTATTCCCTGGATCAGTAGATAGTGCACACAGGTACATTGCTGATGCACATCATACATCGCATGAGCATAATAATATTACAGAATTAAAATACACCACATCGGGTGAGAGTTTACAAAAGGGGCCACATAGGCCAAATGTCTTCATTACAATAAAGCAGCAGAAAACGAAAGCAAAAGTGAAACCACAACCACAGGCAAGCGTCTGATGGGTAATGTGTGCATTACGTATTACCGAGACTCGACAATATATGAGCACACAATGCCTTATGTCAACTTGTCCAGGCTCAAGAAAGGCGTAGGCTACGCCCTATTTTCCTTCGTTGCTTCTCCCTTCAGTTGCAGGGGTGTCTTCGTGGGCATAGTGATCCCACGTCTCTGGTTTGGGTAATACGAGTGTGAGCACAAATCCACCGTGCTCAGCGAGCCAACACACAGAATGCAATATTTAACATGCTCAGCTTATCAAAGGAAGGCTTGGGTTTATTTTATTTTGCGTAGAGTGTTTTTGAATACAATTACTTAAAAATCCCTAAGACCTAGCAATTTTAAACTCATGATTTAAATTTGTGAAGTAAGTCTATCTTATAATCGACACAGATTCTATCCACCGTTACATGGCATCTGCACCATATAGCATCATTCAGCGTTATAGCCGCTTAACTTACCACTGGGATGACACCTAGGACAATTCAAACCAGGACTATCCGCAGTCCTTCATTTTCCATTACCACCCACAAAGTTTTTGAAATAGAACTATATCTAGTTAAGTTCCCATGTCCGCCCTTGACCGTGGGCACGGCTATTCGAATAGTTCTGACTCTGCAGAGTTTGCACACTTTACCCGCAAGAGATAGGTCACTCGTTGCCCCGTATGATTCCTTAGTCATGCGGTTGAGCAAACCATCACAGTAACTGTTCAAAGTACCTCGCCCCTCCCATCATCTCACCCTATGGGTTGCTCCCACTTGCGGTGGGTCCCATTCGTTGTGCGGGATGTTCCCCTCCTATGCGCCTAGCAGCTGGCTACCCATACTGCTAACGCGTTGCAAAAGAACTTCACCCTCAAGCCTGCCACCCAGGCCGCCACTTGCGGGTATCCCATTCAAGCCTGCCACCCAGGCCGCCACTTGTACTACTGCCATGAGGATGACTTTCAGGGTTCGGTAAATTTACTAAGCCAAGTTGTACTTTACAGACTTGTGGTTGTACTTGTTTTACACAGGAGGTCATTACAAGATTCGGTCCTTAGGGTTATCTGGATGGTGCTACCATTAATCACTTTGTGCTTCCACTGCACCACTCATACACCTTTGAGCCATCCATCCAGATATCAAAGCAAGTTGAGGTTTTTGGGAGCATAAAATATCGATTCCAACATACTCCAGTCATTCCCACCATGACTGCCCAAGATCATTTCATAATTGCAAGTGATGATTTTGGGGCATTTTAGGTACCCCGACTAACTAGCAACACTAAGCAACACAATATAATAAGGACTTATTTGCGAAAACTACATTATTATAATTTTACTACGGCGACAAGGTTCATATGTCCAACATTTCAACGGAGTATTACTAACAAGCATAATATTAGGTGTGTAACTAACATCTTTAAAAGTGAATGTAATATACCACATAAAATAGCAGCATGCATGTTAATAATTTTAAGAGAAATTAAATTTTGCATAAACATGGGTTCAACATGGTCAAAGTGTTAACTCGCCTTGGTCACAGTGGTCTGGTTCTTGGTTGTCTTGAGCTTCTAGGGTTGCTGCCTCAGCTTCTTCCTCCTGAGCCTCGTATGCTATTTTAACGTACGCAAAAATTTGGATAAAAGGAAATCAACAATCACACAAAATACAACCAGAAATTCAGATGAACTCTAAAAATCATGATTCCAGTTCCATTAGATAGATCTTGAATTTAGATGAATTTAGAAATTTGTCTCACTTGATTGGAGTTGAAATAAATAAGTTATGCTTATTTAAAGATCTCAGTTTGATTTAACTCTAGAAAATATGAAATCTCTGACAGGTGGGGCCCACTAGGTATTTTCAATTCATTCTTCTTTATTTTTATTTCCATGTGCTGTATCTATGACAGGTGGGGCCCGATTGTCAGCGCGCAAATTAAAAGAAGGCTCAACCTCAGCGCCGCAGAGTCGGGGGCTCGAACACGCGCCGGGGGAGCCAGGGGGGAAAGGAATACGCTGATAGCCATCTGAGCAGTCAGGTGTTGCTTACCCATATAGGCTAATTAATCCCTCTATACCAACCTTGCAACGGGCCGAGTAGAGGTGGTCGGAGGCGATGGTGCCAGCGGCGAGGGGTGGCCGGAGTGGTTCGGGGAAGCTCAAAAATGCGTTCCTGGTGCAGAGGGGATGTCGGTGGTGAGGTCAGCGGGGACCGAGGGGCACGGTGGCGAGCCAGCGGCGTGCGGTGGCGGCGGTTCGGGAAGAAGTTCGACGCCGGCGAGCTGGGGTCCCGGGGTGCACGGGTGAAAGCATCTAGGCCCCTAAAAATGGTTTTGGTAATTAATCAACTTATATGAATATGGGACTAATGTTTTGTATGAGCATGCGAAGGTCAAATCCATGCGATGGTAACAAGATGCAAACAAAAGAACATAAAAGAAGACCCAAGCTGATTCAAGACAAAGGTACATTTAGAATAGGACCCTTTTATTTTACCGGTCTTAGGAGAATGGTGGAAGACCGGATTATAGGGTAGATAACTGTACCATAAAGAGGGATCTTGACAAGTAGTTTGAATACAGATTTCTTGTGCCAATTGGATCATGTTTAGAAGCATGCACTCATTTAAATTGCTTTAAATACCTTTTCTGTGCTCTGTCTGGACGAGCGGTAGTACCGCTGTGTAAAACGCCGGTACTACCGGCAAGCGGAAGATCCGGCCTCAGAGCGGATCGTTTTTTCCAGAGAGCACCGAGTTGAAGTCGTGCTGAAACGGAAGTACCGGCCGTCTTAACGTCGGTACTACCGCAGTGAGCGGTAGTACCGCACTATCTAGCGGTACTTCCGGCCTCCGGAAGATCCGACCTCAGAGCGGATCAATTTTTCCAGAGAGCACCGAACTGAAGTCGTGCGGAAACGGAAGTACCGGTCGTTTTAACGTCGGTACTACCGTAGTAAGCGGTAGTACCGCACTATCTAGCAGTACTTCCGGCCTCCGGAATGTCCGACCTCAGGGCGGATCATTTTTTCCAGAGAGCGCCAGTTTCTGGACCTTTCGGATGTCGGCCAGAGCGGTAGTACTGCGCCGACTTTGCGGTACTACCGGAGAGCGGTAGTACCGCAAATGTCAACGGCGGTAGTACCGCGCCGCCAAATCCAACGGTCACTGTGCTCGTCTGATAGAGCCGTTCTGACGCAAGATTTGGGAGCGGTAGTACCGGCCCCAGCAGGGCGGTAGTACCGCTCATCCCGATTTTTGCGGGAAATTGTGTCAAACGGCTAGTTTGGTTGGTGGAGGCTATAAATACCCCCACCACTGCACAAGGGCATAGGTTAAAGACTTATTGCACAATTCTTAAGCCCTAGAGCATTCATTTCACCTCAATTCTCCCTTTGCACATCAAAGTGACGTGGTTGAGCATTTAGTGCTAGAGTTTTCATTTGCAAATCCAATTGGCACTAGTTTGCATTCAAGCAAAGCCCAAGATTTGTTACTCTTAGTGCTTGCCTGCACTTGGACGGTTGGGCGGAAGGAAAATCGGTGATCTTCTCAAGAAGGTTGTGAGAAGGCCCGACGGATTGTGAAGGTTGGAGCTCACCTACCCGGAGTGGGGAAGAGCTACATTAGTGACCGAGGTGTTTCGACTCAAATTCGTGGAGTCGGTCCGATTTGTTCGGGCTAACCTCAACGTGGATTAGTGGAAACAGGCAAGTTTCCGATCACCACGGTAAAATATCGGCTGTGTCTCTTGTTTCTCTTGCTCTCGTTTATTTGCTTCATTGTGATCATTTGATTGTTTAGAGCTAAGTTGATAACTAGAATTGCATAGGATTAATTGTCTTACTTCATTGTCACTTAGATTGTAAAGAATTAATTAAGTGAACAAGAAAATTTTAAAAACCTCCTATTCACCCCCCTCTAGTCGGTATCCCTGACCATACAAGTGGTATCAGAGCTTGGTCTCTCATTTATAGACTTAACCGTCTAGAGAGAAAAGGATGGCTAGTGAGGGGATTTCGGTAGGTAAGGCACCTTTATTCGATGGCTCAAATTATGCTTATTGGAAGATTAGAATGTCAATTTATTTAAAGGCCATGAGTCCTAACATTTGGAAAATTGTAAATGATGGTTACGTCATGCCTCTTGATCCCGATAACCCAACGGATCAAGATGGGCGTAACACTCATTTAGATGCCCAAGCCATGAATGCTCTCTTTGGAGCCTTAAATGCGGATGAATTCAATAGAGTGAGCAATCTTGAGACGGCTCACGCTATTTGGAATACCCTTTCGGAAATACACGAAGGGACATCCACGGTTAAGGAGGCAAAATTGCATCGGCTTAGGATTAAATATGAGACATTCATAATGTTGCCCCATGAGGACATCAATGAGATGTACACACGGCTCAACAACATTGTGAATGAGCTCAAAGGCCTTGGTACTAACCTCTCGGATCTTGATATTGTGAGAGATGCTTAGGGCTCTACCGGAGAAATATGAGATGTTGGTAACTCTCTTCCTCAACTCACCGGAATTGGCAAGAATGACGTCAACACAACTCTTGGGTAATCTAATTACCAATGAGTTGTACAAGAAGGACAAGGAGGAACTCTTGGAGCAATCTACCTCTAAAGGGAAGAAAATCACCGCCTTCAAGGCAAAGGCGGTGGCAAGTGATGAATCCGAAGATGAAGAAGAAGATTCCGAAGAGGAGCTTGCCCTTCTTGTGAGAAGGATGAACAAGTTCATGAGAAGACGCTCAAAACCGAGGAGGAAGCTATGACAAAGGGAAAAGGTGGCAATCATCCTCCAACAAGAAGTATAGCAACATTCGTTGCTATGAATGTGATGAAAAGGGGCACATTGCCTCTCAATGTCCAACAAAGAAGGATGACAAGGAGAAGTCATCAAAGAACAAGAACTACAACGGCAAGAAGAAGCTCTTCAAGAAGCTTCACAAGGATGGCAAAAATGAAGCTCATATTGGTGAGTGGAACTCCGAAGAGGAGTATTCGGACTCCGACTCAAGCGAGGACGAATCTCCCAAGAAGAAGGGGCTTGTGGGCATAGCCATCAAGGAGGCTTCATCACTATTCTCCACTCCTACATGCCTTATGGCTAAAGGAGAAAAGGTAAAATTGCTTGATGATGATGAGCCTTCATATGATGACTTGATGGATATGTTAGTTGAATTGAATGAATTTCTTGGAAAAGAAAAATCAAAGTTTAAGGTCTTAAAGAAAGAACACATCTCTCTAAAAGACTCTTATGAGGAGCTAAAGGAAGCTCATGATTTGCTTCTTCAAGAAAATCACAAATCTAGTACTAGCATTGGAGTTACTTGCAATATCTTGTATGAAATGTCTAGTATAGAAATTTCAAAGTCTAGCATATCTACTTGTTGTGATGATTTACTTGCCATACCTTGTTCATCTAGTGTAGATTCTAGAAATGCTTTAAAACTTGTTCATGATGATGTTATTGCTAATGAAAGCAAAAATCTAAAGGAACAAGTGCTAAAATTAAACAAAAGTTTGGAGAGGGCCTACAAGGGAAAGGAAACCCTTGATAAGTTGCTAAGTGATCAAAGATGCTCCTTTAACAAAGAGGGAATTGGATATGTCCCTCAAAAGGGTAAGAAGCCGGTATACAAACCTCCAAGGTTTGTAAAGGAAAATGGTAAGTATTGCACAAAATGCCGATGTGTTGGACATGTTCAAAATGATTGCTCTAAAAGTAACATGCATTCCATTGGTTTATATGATTCTTGCTATATGCTAAAAAATCTAAGAATGGAAATGTAATTGCTCATTTCATTGGCACCTCGATTTTGGGTGCTAAAAAGAAATCCATTTGGGTACCCAAGACCTTGGTCACTAACCTCCAAGTACCCAAACAAATTTGGGTACCTAAAAGAACTTGATCTTCTTTTGTAGGTGAACTACAAAACCGGTGGAAGGCATTGGGTGTTGGATAGCGGTTGCACTCAACACATGACCGGAGACCGGAAGATGTTCACCACCTTTGAGAGTGGAAGCAATGACAAGATCACCTTTGGAGATAATAGCAAAGGAAAAGTATTGGGATTGGGTAAAATCGCTATCTCAAACGACCTTTCAATTTCCAATGTATCTCTAGTTGAAACATTAAATCTCAATTTGCTATCCGTTGCTCAATTATGTGATCTAGGCTTAACATGCTCATTCTCTAAAGAAAATGTGGTAATCTCAAAAGATATTAATAATGAACTAGTCTTTAAAGGCTTTAGTGTAATATCCCGGGCGATATTTGTCAAATAGTATTTAAATCAGGGAAAAAAGGGGGGAAATTACGCAAAATAACGACAACCTGGGTTTGCGCCGAGGCCCAAGAGGAGGCCGGCCAAGGGATAAAGGGGGGGGGAGGCGCCCCAGCCCCAAACCCTAGCCGCCCCCTCTCCCAACCGCCCCTCCACCTCCCTGCTGCGTGTCTCCCTCTCCCTCCTTGCGCCCCCTCTGGCCAGCAGCGTCTCCCTTGCCTCCATGGACGCACCCTGCGATTGGTGAAGGGATCCCGATCGCTGCGGTTCGAGTGGAGGAGTGCAAACGTCCGCCGGGAAGATTTGTGGATCCGGAAGGTGGAGATTAGGACGGGAAAAGGAAGGGAGGCAGAGATCGTGTGGAGTTCTTCGTGTTCTTCAGCGATTGGTTAAGGGTAATTACTCCTAATTCTCCCCGCTAGCTGCAAAATTAGTTGTTTAGCAATGTCGGTTTTCGGATCTGCTCAGGACAGCCTCTGTTAGACGGTCTTTTAGATATAGATCCGTGGGGATTCAGGTCTGGTCTTCTCCTAGAAATTTGTATAGGACATCCTTAGCTTTCCATGATGTTCTAGAACGCGTCATTCGGACCTCTGTAGAGAAAGTTATGATTTTTCTAATCGGACTGTCCTGTAGATCGGGGAATTTCCTGTCAGGTTTCGGTAGATGGGTTTGGGCGATTAGCAATCAGGAGAATCAGAGGGTCTCCATATTACGAAAGTTTCAGATATTTTCTTTAGCTTTCCAGAAAGGTCAAGAAATCCCGATTCTGACTCTCGGGGTGAATGTTATGACACTTTTTAGTGTGCTGTCCAGAGAACTCGTTACGGAATTGATGTTCTAGAAAGTTAGATGGTGCGGGTAGAAGTTGGCCGAATCAGGGAGACTCACCAACTAGATTTAGTTAGATAATTTAATTAGCTTTCCAGAAAATCTGAGAACTCCCTGTTCAGACTTCTGTACCATTAGATAAGAATTTTTGAAGTTGACTGTCTGTAGAGGGGGACAGGGTGCCCGAAAAGATTTGGGGTTTTGAGTCAGGTTAAACATGTTGGGTTAGTTGGGGGTGTTTTTGTTTAATATAAAGACTCGTTACTGTTGCCTTAGAAATTATTATAATTATTGTTCAGGAGGAGGACGGATTCCACGAGCCACACCTTTTGCTCATTCCCCGTTTTCTCGTGGTTAAGGCAAGTACAATAGTGGTCTAACCTTCATAGTATGGATTATGGATGATTGATGGTTTGTAGATGTTTTGATCTATCTTATGAGAATATTTGATTTTGATCATGTTAAAGCTATGATTGAATTTGGTTATCGCTGATTGCAAACGCATGAGAATTTCTGGTGCATAGTTATCGTGAATGCAATTTATTTATTGAGATATTCACGTTTGTGCATCATGACGATTATTGAGGTCTTGGTCACGAGACGACCATTCGATGAGGTCCCCGCCATGTTGATGTCATGACGGGCTAAAGGTCCCCATACTTGTGGAGTATGGGCAATTGGTCCCTGTACCAGATGGTACAGGCATGGGTGTGCATTGACGGATGCACACTCCGCATTACCGGTAAAATGCGAAAGAGAAGAGATTAAAGAGATTCTTTTGAACATAGTGCATAGCATGATTTATTTATTTGATTGATGGATGAACATGAGGAGTGATGTTTTTTTACTCTTGTTGCCACTATTTATATTTGCTGAGTCGTTGGACTCACACTTGTTTGTTGTTGTGGTTGTTGTTTGTTTTTAGGTACCTACATGAGACCAGCATGCATGGGGATAAAGATGGATTAGCTTTGTTGCACTTGCACGGTCCATTCACCATGGAAGAAATAAAGAACCTTAAACATTATTTGTTGAATAGCTTAAGTGGTAACCGATTAAAGATCACCATGTTTACAATGTAATAATGGTTTAGAGCTTTTACATTGCTTACGTTCTTATTTAAGTTTTGTGGTTGAGACTGTGATGGCAAACATAATTCAGTTTGTTTAGAATTGGATATTTAATGTTTACTATTATTCAGATCTTTTGTTTATGCATGTTGAAACCTTTGATTTACTCATTAAACAAAGGAGGTTCTGCTGAAATTTTGTAAGGTGAATATAGGTTCTTCCTTAATATGTTGTTAGTTTAGTAGCATTCCAGGTCATTGATTGACTGGGGTGTTACAGTTGGTATCAGAGCCGGCAGTAGGTCCGTGGTTAATGAAATATTAAATTTGACACACTAAGCACTATAGGTGGGAATGGGATTGCATTGCATCTATGTTTCTGTTGAACATCATAATTGATTGTGAATTTAATGTTTGACTCTGCTATTGCTTGTGTTATAGTGATGGCAAGGGGTAGAGGCCGTGGTTGTGGTCGTGGTCGGCAGGGTGCCGGTCGAGGCTAGGCTGTGCCCCCGCTTGAAGTTCAGAACTCCGCAGCTGGGGAGGCCAGTCCTGTGGAGTCAGAGGAAGAGGTTGCTTCAGCGGTTCAGGGGAACCAGACTCCACCAGCTGCACCTATTGCCGCACCTGAGGCGGTACCTGCGACAGTACCGGCTATGGGCGCTTTGGGACTACATCAGTGGAATGCTTTGAGGTTGGACACCTTTGACGGATTGGGCACGCCGGTGGATGCCGCTAACTGGCTGCGGCACATAGAGAGGCACTTGGGAGTGCTGGGTTTGACTTCAGAGCAGAGGGTTCAGTTTGTGGCTTTTCAGCTGAAGGGGCAAGCAGATATCTGGTGGGAAGGAGTCCTGTCAGCCAGAACTGCTGCCCAAGGACTAGTGACTTGGGAACAATTTGTGGAGCGGTTCAGGAGGAGGTTTTACCCTGCATCATTTGTGGAAAGGATGGAGATATCATTGAACAGTTATAAGCAAGGTAAGATGTCTGTGTCAGAGTATGAAGCGGGTTTCAATAATTTAATCTGCTTTGTACCATTTGTGGCTAATAATGATGTGGAGAAAGCCAAGAGGTTTTGCAGAGGGCTCAGGCAGGAGTTTCGCCAAGTGTTGGGAGCTTTGGAGCTTCGTGACTTTGGCTCTTTGGTGGAGCAAGCTAGGAGCATGGAGCTAGAGATGCAGCTTGGGGAGGGATTGCAGGGTACAGGAGATACTGTGGGTTCTGCGGCTTCTGAGGGCTTGGAGGGCAGTCAGAAGAAGAGTTTTGGAGGAGGTAGTGGGTCATCGCTGAAGCCAGTCCCAAAGAAGTTCAAGGGCCCACAAAATTCATTCAAGTCCAAGTTCACCAAGCACCAGGCATCATCTACTTTTCGATCTTCATCAAATGCTCCTATGATGCGTCCGGCCCCAGGACAGGGAATGAAATGCTTCAAATGTGGGGATGGCCATTGTGCTTCAGAGTGTTCTTGGGCTGGAGCTTGTCGCCATTGTGGTCGGGAGGGCCATAAGGCAATGGTTTGTAAGCAGAACCCTGCCAGCATCATCAAATGGGAACCAGTTCAAGCCTCATCTTCAGCGCCAGCGGCTTCATCTCGAGGGTCAGTGCAGATGCTTGCAGCTGCTCCTACTCAGCCTTGGGTGCCGCCTCAACCTTACTACCCTACTCCTGGAGGGATGCCACCAGGGTACTTTTGGCCGCCTTCCCCCGCGGCATTGTTTCCAGCTGTGGCGCCTTCAGCACCCCCTGCAGCGGCGGCACCGCCTTTCCCAGGTGTCGGAGCACCAGCCGCCCCAGCCTCAGTCTCCTACACCATGCCGACTGCTGAGTCGGTGGGTCGTCCTGACGTGGTGACAGGTACGCTTTTGGTGGATTCAGTGGAGGCTTTTATTTTGTTTGACTCCGGGGCTACATTTTCCTTTGCATCTTTAGAGTTTGCTAGCTGGGCAAATTTGAGTATGCAGCAAATAGCTCAGTCTGTTCTAGTTAATTCGCCTGGGGGAATTCTTTCTAGTTCCACAGTCTGTCCGGGGTGTGTTCTCAATATAGATGGGGAGGACTTTATTGCTAACTTGATGGTTATGAAGATGGAGCCGTTTGATGTTATTTTGGGGATGGATTGGTTGCATAGCTACCGTGCTGTCATATCATGTTTTTGGAAGACAGTAACTCTGCAAGCGCCGTCGGGTCAAGAGATAGTTTTCCAGGGAAGTGCTCCCTCTTTTTCACCTAGTGTGCTGGCTAGTTTGTATCCGGGTGGTAGAGCAGCAAAGAGTGGATTTCTATTGTCTTTAGTGGAAAAGCCAAATTCCTCTTTGATTGCAGAAAATATCCCGGTGGTTCGGGAATTCTTGGATGTATTTCCAGCAGAGTTGCCAGGGATGCCACCACCGCGTCCAGTGGAGTTCAGGATTGATTTAGTGCCAGGGGCATGACCAGTTTCTATGACCCCATATCGTTTGGCTCGACCTTTTCAGGAAGAACTAAAGAAGCAATTGGATGATTTGAGAGCGAAGGACCTTATTCACCTAGTGTGTCTCCGTGGGGAGCTCCGGTGCTATTCACCAAGAAGAAAGATGGAAGTTGGCGCATGTGCATTGATTATCGTGCTCTCAACCAGTTGACCATCAAGAATAAGTACCCTTTACCCCGCATTGAAGATTTATTTGATCAGTTGAGAGGAGCTAAGGTATTCTCCAAAATCAATCTCCAATCGGGATACAATCAGATTCCAGTCCGAGAGGAGGACATTGAGAAGACGACATTCTCCACGAGGTATGGGCACTTTGAATTTAAAGTTATGTCTTTTGGACTAACGAATGCCCCTGCTGCTTTCATGGAGACCATGAACAGGATGTTGCATGAGTATCTGGATGACTTTGTAGTTGTCTTCATTGATGATATCTTGATTTACTCAAAGACTGAAGCAGAACATGAACGACATTTAAGGCTTGTATTGGAAACATTAAGGGAGCATAAGTTCTTTGCTAAGTTAAAGAAATGCGAGTTCTGGGTGTCACAGGTGGGGTTCTTGGGGTATATCATCAGTGATAAGGGAATATCAGTTGATCCAAGTAAGGTTTCTACAGTGGTGGAGTGGGGAAGGCCGACCAATGTCAAGGAGGTGAGGAGTTTTCTCGGGATGGCAGGCTATTATCGGAGATTTGTGCAAGACTTCTCCATCATTGCCAAGCCTTTATCAAGGCTCACACAGAAGGATGTGAGGTTTTTATGGAATGATGATTGTGAGCGCAGTTTTCAGATCTTGAAGGAAAGGCTGGTGACCGCTCCTGTTCTCACTGTTCCGGAACCAGGGAATCGTTTCACGGTTTTCTCCGACGCCTCACGAGTTGGACTGGGATGTGTTCTCATGCAGGATGGTAAGGTTATAGCTTATGCATCAAGGCAACTGAAGAAGCATGAGCAGAATTATCCAACCCATGACCTAGAGCTAGCCGCCGTAGTGTTTGCACTGAAACTTTGGAGGCACTACCTGTATGGTGAGTCTTGTGATGTGTTCACCGATCACAAGAGTCTTAAGTATATTTTTACCCAGAAGGATCTGAATTTGAGGCAACGCAGATGGCTGGAGTTGATTAAGGATTACGATCTCACCATTCAGTACCACCTAGGAAAGGCCAATGTGGTGGCTGATGCACTTAGTCGCAAGGCGACGCCGGCTACTCTGGATTGGCTTATTGCTGATTTTGACCGTATGGGAATATCATATTGTTACGCGGGCACGGCACGGGTGGAGACACAGTTGATCTTAGAGTCAGCCATTCCCAAGCGTGTGCGGGAAGCACAACAACATGATCAGTTACTGCAAAGGAAGCGTATAGAGATGGGTAAGGAAGGGGATTTCAGTTTGGATAAGTCTGGAGCAGTGCGTTTTAAGGGACGCCTCTGTGTGCCACAGAAAGCGGAGGTTAAAGATGATATATTGAGAGAAGCACATCGCACCCCGTATACTGTTCATCCAGGAGAGACCAAGATGTACCGTGATTTGAAACAGAATTTCTGGTGGAAACGGATGAAAGTGGATGTAGCCAATTATGTGGCCTGTTGTGGTGTTTGTCAGCAAGTAAAAGCAGAACATAAAAGACCAGCAGGGTTGTTGCAGCCATTAGAGGTCCCTCAATGGCCTTGGGATGATATTTCTATGGATTTTGTGGTTGCGTTGCCTCAGTCACCGCGAGGCAAGGATGCAGTTTGGGTGATAGTGGATCGACTCAGCAAGTCAGCGCACTTCATTCTCATCCGCACGACCAGCTCGGCAAGCGATTTGGCTCCTATTTACGTGCGAGAGGTTGTGAGACTTCATGGTGTGCCAAAGACCATAATTTCCGACAGAGATGCCAAGTTTGTCTCCAAGTTCTGGGAGAGTTTGCAGAGTGCATTGGGCACCCAGCTCCGCCTGAGTACGGCATTTCATCCACAGACAGATGGACAGTCGGAGCGCACCATTCAGACCCTGGAGGATATGTTAAGGTCCTGTGTTGTCCTGGAAGGGTAGCTGGGAGGATCAGTTGCCCTTAGCGGAGTTTGCCTATAATAACAGCTATCATTCAAGTATAAAAGCTGCCCCATTTGAGGTGTTGTATAGCTGTAAGTGCAGGTCGCCCCTTTGCTGGGAAGCGGTGGGTGAGAAGGCAGTCTTGGGTCCGGATTGGGTCCAGAAGACAGTTGAGCGAGTGGCCTTGGTGAGGCAGAATTTGTTGGCTGCCCAGAGCAGGCAGAAAAGCTATGCTGATGTGAGAACAAGGGATCTGGAATTTGGGGTGGGGGATCAGGTGCTTTTGAGAGTATCTCCTACCAAGGGTGTGGTGAGGTTCGGTACCAAAGGGAAGCTTAGCCCGAGGTATGTTGGGCCTTTCACGATCTTGACGCGGGTCGGGAAGTTGGCATACCGTTTGGATCTTCCAGAGTCAATGCGAGGGGTGCATAACGTGTTCCACGTGTCTATGCTGAGGAAATACCTGCGAGATCCGGAGCATCATGTTTCACTAGAACCATTAATACTTGAGCAAGATCTGTCCTTCGAGTCCAGGCCAATGCGAATTCTGGAAAGATCAGAGAAGGTATTGAGGAATAAAACCTTAAAATATGTCAAGGTGCTCTGGTCGCAGTAGTCCGAGAGGGAGGCTACATGGGAATTGGAATCTCGCATGCGTGAACAATATCCAGAGTTATTCACATCAGGTGTGTGTTTATGATTAAGTTTAATTGTAATTATAGCATTGTGATAGTTCGGTTAGAATTCGGGGTCGAATTCTGTTTAAGGGGGGTAGAATGTAATATCCCGGGCGATATTTGTCAAATAGTATTTAAATCAGGGAAAAGGGGGGAAATTACGCAAAATAACGACAACCTGGGCTTGCGCCGAGGCCCAAGAGGAGGCCGGCCAAGGGATAAAGGGGGGGGAGGCGCCCCAGCCCCAAACCCTAGCCGCCCCCTCTCCCAACCGCCCCTCCACCTCCCTGCTGCGCGCCTCCCTCTCCCTCCTTGCGCCCCCTCTGGCCAGCAGCGTCTCCCTCGCCTCCATGGACGCCCCCTGCGATTGGTGAAGGGATCCCGATCGCTGCGGTTCGAGAGGAGGAGAGCAAACGTCCGCCGGGAAGATTTGTGGATCCGGAAGGTGGAGATTAGGATGGGAAAAGAAAGGGAGGCAGAGATCGTGTGGAGTTCTTCGTGTTCTTCAGCGATTGGTTAAGGGTAATTACTCCTAATTCTCCCCGCTAGCTGCATAATTAGTTGTTTAGCAATGTCGGTTTTCGGATCTGCTCAGGACAGCCTCTGTTAGATGGTGTTTTAGATATAGATCCGTGGGGATTCAGGTCTGGTCTTCTCCTAGAAATTTGTAGAGGACATTCTTAGCTTTCCATGAAGTGCTAGAACGCGTCATTCGGACCTCTGTAGAGAAAGTTATGATTTTTCTAATCGGACTGTCCTGTAGATCGGGGAATTTCCTGTCAGGTTTCGGTAGATGGGTTTGGGCGATTAGAAATCAGGAGAATCAGAGGGTCTCCATATTACGAAAGTTTCAGATATTTTCCTTAGATTTCCAGAAAGGTCAAACAATCCCGATTCCGACTCTCGGGGTGAAAGTTATGACAATTTTAGTGTGCTGTCCAGAGAACTCGTTACGGAATTGATGTTCTAGAAAGTTAGATGCTGCGGGTAGAAGTTGGCCGAATCAGGGAGACTCACCAACTAGATTTAGTTAGATAATTTAATTATCTTTCCAGAAAATCTGAGAACTCCCTGTTCGGACTTCTGTACCATTAGATAAGAATTTTTGAAGTTGACTGTCTGTAGAGGGGGACAGGGTGCCCGAAAAGATTTGGGGTTTTGAGTCAGGTTAAACATGTTGGGTTAGTTGGGGGTGTTTTTGTTTAATATAAAGACTCGTTACTGTTGCCTTAGAAATTATTATAATTATTGTTCAGGAGGAGGACGGATTCCAGGAGCCGCACCTTCTGCTCATTCCCCGTTTTCTCGTGGTTAAGGCAAGTACAATAGTGGTCTAACCTTCATAGTATGGATTATGGATGATTGATGGTTTGTAGATGTTTTGATCTATCTTATGAGGATATTTGATTTTGATCATGTTAATGCTATGATTGAATTTGGTTATCGCTGATTGCAAACACATGAGAATTTCTGGTGCATAGTTATCGTGAATGCAATTTATTTATTGAGATATTCACGTTTGTGCATCATGATGATTATTGAGGTCTTGGTCACGAGACGACCATTCGATGAGGTCCCCACCATGTTGATGTCATGACGGGCTAAAGGTCCCCATACTTGTGGAGTATGGGCAATTGGTCCCTGTACCAGATGGTACAGGCATGGGTGTGCATTGACGGATGCACACTCCGCATTACCGGTAAAATGCGAAAGAGAAGAGATTAAAGAGATTCTTTTGAACATAGTGCATAGCATGATTTATTTATTTGATTGATGGATGAACATGAGGAGTGATGTTTTTTACTCTTGTTGCCACTATTTATATTTGCTGAGTCGTTGGACTCACACTTGTTTGTTGTTGTGGTTGTTGTTTGTTTTTAGGTACCTACATGAGACCAGCATGCATGGGGATAAAGATGGATTAGCTTTGTTGCACTTGCACGGTCCATTCACCATGGAAGAAATAAAGAACCTTAAACATTATTTGTTGAATAGCTTAAGTGGTAACCGATTAAAGATCACCATGTTTACAATGTAATAATGGTTTAGAGCTTTTACATTGTTTACGTTCTTATTTAAGTTTTGTGGTTGAGACTGTGATGGGAAACATAATTCAGTTTGTTTAGAATTGGATATTTAATGTTTACTATTATTCAGATCTTTTGTTTATGCATGTTGAAACCTTTGATTTACTCATTAAACAAAGGAGGTTCTGCTGAAATTTTGTAAGGTGAATATAGGTTCTTCCTTAATATGTTGTTAGTTTAGTAGCATTCCAGGTCATTGATTGACTGGGGTGTTACATTTAGATTTGGGAATCTCTATTTGGTAGACTTTTCTTCAAATGAGTCTTGTTTGAAAACTTGTTTAATTGCAAAAACGTCTTTGGGTTGGTTGTGGCATAGAAGGCTAGGTCATGTGGGAATGATTCAACTTAAAAAGCTTTTTAAGCATGACTTAGTGGTTGGCTTGAAGGATGTGAAGTTTGAGAAAAATCGACTTTGTAGTGCTTGTCAAGCCGGAAAACAAGTCGCTAACTCTCATCCTTCCAAAAGTATCATGTCAACTTCTAGGCCATTGGAGCTCTTACGTATGGATTTGTTCGGGCCAACAACCTATAAGAGCATTGGAGGTAATAGCTATTGTTTAGTCATTGTGGATGATTACTCTAGATATACATGGGTCTTCTTCCTAAATGACAAAAGTGAAACCTCCGGGATTTTCAAAAGTTTCTCAAAAAGGGCTCAAAATGAATTTGATTTTAAAATAAAGAAAATTAGAAGTGACAATGGTTCCGAGTTCAAAAATACAAAAGTTGAAGACTTTTGTGATGACCTTGGAATAAAGCACGAACTTTCCACAACCTACACTCCGGAGCAAAATGGAGTTGTAGAGAGGAAAAATCGAACATTAATTGAAATGGCTAGGACAATGCTTGATGAGTATAATACTTTCGATAAGTTTTGGGCGGAAGCTATTAACACCGCATGTCATGCCATAAATCGCCTCTATTTACATCGACTATTGAAGAAGACTTCCTATGAGCTCATTGTTGGGAGAAGACCGAACATCTCTTACTTTAGAGTATTTGGTTGCAAATGCTATATTCTAAGAAAAGGTGTTCGGCTCTCAAAATTTCAAAGTCGATGTGATGAAGGCTTCCTTTTAGGGTATTCTTCAAATAGTAAAGCCTATAGAGTCTTTAATAAAAATTCGAGTTTAGTTGAAGAATCATGTGATGTTCAATTTGATGAAACTAACGGCTCTCAAGAGGAGCATGAGAACTTGAACGATGTAGGAGAAGAAGGTCTTCGGAAGGCAATGGAAAACATGCAAATCGGAGACATCAAGCCAAAAGAGGATCCAACATCACCAAGCTCATCAAGACAAGTGGAACCACCCTCCTCTTCTACAACAAATGATATTCAAGTTATTGAAGATGAACAAAAGGATCAAAACAACATCAAGATTCACAATGCAATAGCCAAGGATCATCCAATAGATCAAATATTGGGTGACGTGAGTAAGGGTGTTCAAACTCGCTCTAGAATAGCTTCATTTTGTGAACACTATTCTTTTGTATCTTCACTTGAACCTAAGTGTGTAGAAGAAGCATTAGATGACCCGGATTGGATAAATGCTATGCATGAAGAGTTGAATAATTTCGCTCAAAATGATGTTTGGACTTTGGTGGAGAGACCCAAGGAGCACAATGTCATTGGCACAAAATGGGTCTTCCGGAACAAACAAAATGAGAACGGAATTGTGGTAAGAAATAAAGCAAGGTTAGTAGCTCAAGGCTACACTCAAGTCGAGGGCTTAGATTATGATGAGACATTTGCACCCGTTGCTAGACTTGAATCAATTAGAATCTTACTTGCTTTTGCATCATGCTTTGATATTAAATTGTTTCAAATGGATGTCAAAAGCGCATTTCTAAATGGAACAATTTCCGAATTAGTATTTGTAGAACAACCCCCAGGTTTTGAAGATGCTAAATATCCTAATCATGTGTATAGATTATCAAAGGCGCTATATGGTTTAAAGCAAGCTCCTAGAGCTTGGTATGAGCGCCTTCGTAACTTTCTTGTATCAAAAAGCTTTAAAATTGGTAAAGTAGATACAACTCTATTCACAAAAATTATTGGAGATGATTTCTTTGTATGTCAAATCTATGTTGATGATATTATATTTGGTTCTACTAATCAAGACGTTTGCAAAGAATTTGATGAGATGATGTCTAGGGAATTTGAGATGTCAATGATTGGCGAGCTAAGCTATTTCCTTGGACTTCAAATCAAACAACGTAAAGATGGGACGTTTTTAAGCCAAACGAAGTATGTGAAGGATCTACTCAAGAGGTTTGGAATGGAAGAAGCCAAACCCATCAAAACACCCATGGCAACAAACGGGCATCTAGACCTCAACGAAGGAGGTAAGTCGGTAGATTTAAAGCTTTATAGATCCATGATTGATAGTTTGCTTTATCTTACCGCATCTAGGCCCGACATTATGTTTAGTGTTTGCATGTGTGCTCGTTTTCAAGCTTCTCCAAAAGAGTGCCATTTAGTGGCCGTAAAGAGGATTCTAAGATATTTAAAGCATTCCTCAAATGTAGGGCTTTGGTTTCCCAAAGGTGCAAAATTTGAGTTAATTGGATATTCGGATTCCGATTATGCGGGTTGCAAAGTGGATAGAAAAAGCACCTCGGGTAGTTGCCAATTGCTAGGAAGGTCACTAGTATGTTGGTCATCTAAGAAACAAAACTCCGTAGCCCTTTCAACCGTCGAAGCCGAATATATTTCCGCGGGTAGTTGTTGTGCTCAATTACTTTGGATGAGGCAAACATTGTTGCATTATGGAATTAATTTTGATAAAATGCCTCTCTTGTGTGATAATGATAGTGCAATCAAAATATCTAACAACCCCGTTCAACACTCAAGAACCAAGCATATAGATATACGCCACCATTTCTTGAGAGATCATGTGAGCAAGGGGGACATTGAAATTAGCCACGTCCGAACCGAAGATCAACTAGCGGACATTTTCACTAAACCATTAGATGAAAGCCGATTTTGCAAATTGAGGAATGAATGAAATGTCATAGACTACTCAAATGTGGCTTGAAATCTCATTTCATTCATTTCTGCTCATTTGATACTCTTGTGTGGAATTTAAATTGATTTTTTTCCCTTCTTTTGGTCAAAAATTCGATTATTTTATAAAAATTAGTTTCAAAGTATAGCAATAGCTAAATTGGTGCATAATGATCCTAAATGACTTTATTTGAGTGCAAAACTAGGGATCATTTGCATTTTCTCTAGTCCTAAAGTTCAAATTCAGCAAAGTTCAGAATAATCGAAACTACCGCTATCTCCCGCGGTACTTCCGGTGAGCGGTACTACCGGCCTGCTCAGCGGTACTACCGCTTATGACTTAAGCGTGCAAATTGCTCGGGCCCAAGGGTTCCCTTGGTGGCCCACTCCCTTGCGAGCGGTTCGTCCGCATTCCCTTCCGCCCGCTCCGCTCTTCTCTTCCTTCTCTCTCTCCCCACAGTACTCTCTCACAAAACCGCCTCTTGGATCTTCAAATCGAGAGGGGATTTCTTCAGATTTTCGAGTCATCTCATATCCAAAGGATCCACCTCCTCCAATCCTTGAGGTATTTCAGATCAATCTCCTGTTTTGATCCTTTTGCTATTCCCTAGTTCAAACTTGTAGATTAGTTCAAAATGTTGATGATTTTGCTAGTTGATTCTTGGGTAAATGACTGGATTTAGAGTTCTAAAGTATATTCACATGTTATTCATGGATTTCATCCAAGAAAAACTCCAAACATCTCGATGCATTGTTGAAACCCTAGAATCTGCCAGGAATCGGTACTACCGCTCGACAGGTGCGGTACTACCGCTCAACGGTACTACCGGCCCTGAACGACGGTACTACCGGTCTTCCTGACAGCAAAGCAAATTTCACTTCAAGTTTTTGCTTAATCCAGTTTGATCCTTTTCTCCTTGCTTCTTATCAATCCTCTCTTGTTTCTAGATGGCTAGAACTCGAAGAGCCGGCAGGAGAAGGTACTCCTCCGCCTCCGGGGACTCGTCAGGCATTCTGACCATTCCTTCCACTTCCGAGACAGTTCAGGACAGAGGAAAGGGTCCTGCAGATCCAGTGGAGTCTGAGTCAGAGGCTGAACTGCAGATCAGTTCCCCCATGGAGTCTTCCGAGGAGGATCGAACAGAGAGGGAGAACCTTGACATTGATCTCAAAAAGATCTCCGCTGATGAGTATGCAAGGTTAAGGCACCGAAACCAGTTTGAGCTACCATCCAACTCAGTCAATCCCAAGTTCCACACTTGCTTTCAGGAGCTAATCTTTGATCAGCTATATGGTCCGGACCGTCTGTTTGCCGACAATAAGTGGGTGGATTGGGATTATATTGACTCTATAGACAAGTTTGATGGAGCTTTCAGGCTATTTCAGCAAGGTGGGTTGTCTCCGCTCGTGGCTAAAAGATGTGACTACAATGAGGAGATGATCAGACAATTCTATGCCACGGTTTACGTGTCCCCAGATTTTCAGCATATGTCATGGATGTCAGCTTTCCAGAAGTTTGAGGCAACCAAGCATGATTTTGAGCTAGTTCTTAGGGCAGAGCTGAGCTCTTTTGAAAAGGTATATGACAAGGCACCTCTTGACATTCATGCCATATCCATCTACTACAACCCTGCTGAGAGATTTGTTCCAGGCAAGAACATTGCCCTCCTCCCTCTACCTGGTCTAGTAAACCGCATAATCAACCACTCTTTCTTTCCTAAGAGCAGTAACTTCGATGCTATAAGAGGCCATACATGGAACATGATTTATTATATCATGAGAGGTCAAAAGTTTGATGTAGCGGATGTGATCATTCGAGAAATAGCTTCTTCTAAGAATGATCGGATCAAGCGCATTAAGTATGCGCCTTACATCATGGCCCTAATCAAGTCCAAGATGGAGTTCCAGGGTGGTTGTGGTGGAGTTCACAAACCTTATAAGCCACGACCAGAGGCTCCCATTCCTACAAATGTCAGAGCACGACATGCAGATCCGGGAGCAGGATCTTCTTCCGCGGCAGCAGGAGCAGCACAGGCACCAGCAGCAGACCCAGTAGCTCAACCTCAGGAGCCTGGTCAGCCCTCGATCTCCCAGGCCTTCTCCACCATTCTAGAGGGACTTTCTGCCATTACCTCCAGATTGGACTCCATTGACGATCGACTGACTTCTCTAGACGGTCGTGTTGAAACTCTGGAGCAGACTATCTCACAGCCGCCCATTCACTTCACTCGCCGCACCCGCTCTCGTCGTGACCCTTCTCCTCCTTGGGAGTGATTCCTTTTTTGTTTTTGATGCCAAAGGGGGAGAAGAAAGTGTGTGTGGATGAAGTGTGTCCTTGCCTCTACTATCATCTATCTACTATCGTCTATTATCTTTTGGGATGTAATGAATTGGATGTAATGCACTTTGTCTACTTTGGATACTTGACCTTGATATATTCTCTTAGCTTTTATGTTATATTTGCCTTGTGTATTGTGTATGAATGTCATTCCTATCCATGCACATGTTTAGGGGGAGCTCATTCCCTCCTTGGTCTTTTAAATGAAAAAGTTCAATTCATGTGCATTCAAAACATATCGCAAAAAGATTTCTTTCAAAGGCCACAAGAGAATATACAAATTTTTATTAAAAAGTGGTATACTCAAAATCCTTAATCTTCACACATTTGGGTTGTCATCAATTACCAAAAAGGGGGAGATTGAAAGCATCTAGGCCCCTAAAAATGGTTTTGGTAATTAATCAACTTATATGAATATGGGACTAATGTTTTGTATGAGCATGCGAAGGTCAAATCCATGCGATGGTAACAAGATGCAAACAAAAGAACATAAAAGAAGACCCAAGCTGATTCAAGACAAAGGTACGTTTAGAATAGGACCCTTTTATTTTACCGGTCTTAGGAGAATGGTGGAAGACCGGATTATAGGGTAGATAACCGTACCATAAAGAGGGATCTTGACAAGTAGTTTGAATACAGATTTCTTGTGCCAATTGGATCATGTTTAGAAGCATGCACTCATTTAAATTGCTTTAAATACCTTTTCTGTGCTCTGTCTGGACGAGCGGTAGTACCGCTGTGTAATACGCCGGTACTACCGGCAAGCGGAAGATCCAGCCTCAGAGCGAATCGTTTTTTCCAGAGAGCACCGAGTTGAAGTCGTTCTGAAACGGAAGTACCGGCCGTCTTAACGTCGGTACTACCGCAGTGAGCGGTAGTACCGCACTATCTAGCGGTACTTCCGGCCTCCGGAAGATCCGACCTCAGAGCGGATCAATTTTTCCAGAGAGCACCGAACTGAAGTCGTGCGGAAACGGAAGTACCGGTCGTTTTAACGTCGGTACTACCGCAGTAAGCGGTAGTACCGCACTATCTAGCGGTACTTCCGGCCTCCGGAATGTCCGACCTCAGGGCGGATCGTTTTTTCCAGAGAGCGCCAGTTTCTGGACCTTTCGGATGTCGGCCAGAGCGGTAGTACTGCGCCGACTTTGCGGTACTACCGGAGAGCGGTAGTACCGCAAATGTCAACGGCGGTAGTACCGCGCCGCCAAATCCAACGGTCACTGTGCTCGTCTGATAGAGCCGTTCTGACGCAAGATTTGGGAGCGGTAGTACCGGCCCCAGCAGGGCGGTAGTACCGCTTATCCCGATTTTTGCGGGAAATTGTGTCAAACGGCTAGTTTGGTTGGTGGAGGCTATAAATACCCCCACCACTGCACAAGGGCATAGGTTAGAGACTTATTGCACAATTCTTAAGCCCTAGAGCATTCATTTCACCTCAATTCTCCCTTTGCACATCAAAGTGACGTGGTTGAGCATTTAGTGCTAGAGTTTTCATTTGCAAATCCAATTGGCACTAGTTTGCATTCAAGCAAAGCCCAAGATTTGTTACTCTTAGTGCTTGCCTGCACTTGGACGGTTGGGCGGAAGGAAAATCGGTGATCTTCTCAAGAAGGTTGTGAGAAGGCCCGACGGATTGTGAAGGTTGGAGCTCACCTACCCGGAGTGGGGAAGAGCTACATTAGTGACCGAGGTGTTTCGACTCAAATTCGTGGAGTCGGTCCGATTTGTTCGGGCTAACCTCAACGTGGATTAGTGGAAACAGGCAAGTTTCCGATCACCACGGTAAAATATCGGCTGTGTCTCTTGTTTCTCTTGCTCTCGTTTATTTGCTTCATTGTGATCATTTGATTGTTTAGAGCTAAGTTGATAACTAGAATTGCATAGGATTAATTGTCTTACTTCATTGTCACTTAGATTGTAAAGAATTAATTAAGTGAACAAGAAAATTTTAAAAACCTCCTATTCACCCCCCTCTAGTCGGTATCCCTGACCCTACAAGTGGTATCAGAGCTTGGTCTCTCATTTATAGACTTAACCATCTAGAGAGAAAAGGATGGCTAGTGAGGGGATTTCGGTAGGTAAGGCACCTTTATTCGATGGCTCAAATTATGCTTATTGGAAGATTAGAATGTCAATTTATTTAAAGGCCATGAGTCCTAACATTTGGAAAATTGTAAATGATGGTTACGTCATGCCTCTTGATCCCGATAACCCAACGGATCAAGATGGGCGTAACACTCATTTAGATGCCCAAGCCATGAATGCTCTCTTTGGAGCCTTAAATGCGGATGAATTCAATAGAGTGAGCAATCTTGAGACGGCTCACGCTATTTGGAATACCCTTTCGGAAATACACGAAGGGACATCCACGGTTAAGGAGGCAAAATTGCATCGGCTTAGGATTAAATATGAGACATTCATAATGTTGCCCCATGAGGACATCAATGAGATGTACACACGGCTCAACAACATTGTGAATGAGCTCAAAGGCCTTGGTACTAACCTCTCGGATCTTGATATTGTGAGAGATGCTTAGGGCTCTACCGGAGAAATATGAGATGTTGGTAACTCTCTTCCTCAACTCACCGGAATTGGCAAGAATGACGTCAACACAACTCTTGGGTAATCTAATTACCAATGAGTTGTACAAGAAGGACAAGGAGGAACTCTTGGAGCAATCTACCTCTAAAGGGAAGAAAATCACCGCCTTCAAGGCAAAGGCGGTGGCAAGTGATGAATCCGAAGATGAAGAAGAAGATTCCGAAGAGGAGCTTGCCCTTCTTGTGAGAAGGATGAACAAGTTCATGAGAAGACGCTCAAAACCGAGGAGGAAGCTATGACAAAGGGAAAAGGTGGCAATCATCCTCCAACAAGAAGTATAGCAACATTCGTTGCTATGAATGTGATGAAAAGGGGCACATTGCCTCTCAATGTCCAACAAAGAAGGATGACAAGGAGAAGTCATCAAAGAACAAGAACTACAACGGCAAGAAGAAGCTCTTCAAGAAGCTTCACAAGGATGGCAAAAATGAAGCTCATATTGGTGAGTGGAACTCCGAAGAGGAGTATTCGGACTCCGACTCAAGCGAGGACGAATCTCCCAAGAAGAAGGGGCTTGTGGGCATAGCCATCAAGGAGGCTTCATCACTATTCTCCACTCCTACATGCCTTATGGCTAAAGGAGAAAAGGTAAAATTGCTTGATGATGATGAGCCTTCATATGATGACTTGATGGATATGTTAGTTGAATTGAATGAATTTCTTGGAAAAGAAAAATCAAAGTTTAAGGTCTTAAAGAAAGAACACATCTCTCTAAAAGACTCTTATGAGGAGCTAAAGGAAGCTCATGATTTGCTTCTTCAAGAAAATCACAAATCTAGTACTAGCATTGGAGTTACTTGCAATATCTTGTATGAAATGTCTAGTATAGAAATTTCAAAGTCTAGCATATCTACTTGTTGTGATGATTTACTTGCCATACCTTGTTCATCTAGTGTAGATTCTAGAAATGCTTTAAAACTTGTTCATGATGATGTTATTGCTAATGAAAGCAAAAATCTAAAGGAACAAGTGCTAAAATTAAACAAAAGTTTGGAGAGGGCCTACAAGGGAAAGGAAACCCTTGATAAGTTGCTAAGTGATCAAAGATGCTCCTTTAACAAAGAGGGAATTGGATATGTCCCTCAAAAGGGTAAGAAGCCGGTATACAAACCTCCAAGGTTTGTAAAGGAAAATGGTAAGTATTGCACAAAATGCCGATGTGTTGGACATGTTCAAAATGATTGCTCTAAAAGTAACATGCATTCCATTGGTTTATATGATTCTTGCTATATGCTAAAAAAATCTAAGAATGGAAATGTAATTGCTCATTTCATTGGCACCTCGATTTTGGGTGCTAAAAAGAAATCCATTTGGGTACCCAAGACCTTGGTCACTAACCTCCAAGGACCCAAACAAATTTGGGTACCTAAAAGAACTTGATCTTCTTTTGTAGGTGAACTACAAAACCGGTGGAAGGCATTGGGTGTTGGATAGCGGTTGCACTCAACACATGACCGGAGACCGGAAGATGTTCACCACCTTTGAGAGTGGAAAAAAATCTAAGAATGGAAATGTAATTGCTCATTCTTTCTTTTTTTTTATTTTCTTTTATTTTGGGATATGCTTTTGGGTATATATTTGTGTGCGTATATATATATACATACACACACACAGATATATATATATATATATATATATATATATATATATATATATATATATATATATATATATATGATTCAAGCTTTATTTATTTCCCTGCTTGCTAACCTAACTTTTATATTTATATTTTTGGCATTAAATTTGTAGGTACAAGATTTTAATATATCTATCCATATATGTGGGTATTTATTTGCTTGCTTTCTTGGGTATTCATGCCATTATTTTTAGAAATGGGTTGTTAGGTTTTAAACCAAATTTCTCTCTTTCTTTTATGGATCATCTTTTCATATTCGCATTTTTAATTTTTAAATTTTCTATTATTTAAATATATTTGTATCTTCTTGATCCTTTTAACTTTCTGGAACCTCCACCAAATCTTCAGAAAAAATCCCTTAAACTCCAAATTCAAACAAAATATTTTGCAAAAATAATCAAAAGCTCCACATATTTCAAGTTTAAATATTTAGGATGTTACAGGGGCCACGGTCAAATGGGGCCGTGGCCGAAGTCAAGGATTAGTGGTCGAAGTTGAGCGACCATGTGGAGGTGTCCCCATGTTTGTGATGAGTAATTGACGCTTGAGTTAGAAAGTTTGAGTTTGTTTTGGGTATTCCAGGGTTGAGTACCTTTTACTAATGCTATTGTTGATTATGCTATTTCGTGCGGTGCTATGTGACGGTTTGCTTGTCTGTGTGGCTGCAGGACTTTGGAGCTAGGTCATGGTGAGGCGTGGGAGTACCGGGACTAGGCACAGGAGGTGTTGAGGTCCAGATGGTCGGAGATGCCGAAGATGATCGAGACTGCTGAGGTGGTTGCGAGCCGGGAGACGAGGAACCAGAGCTGGAGCTACCGGTGGTGGACACGACGGGCAATGACGAGTGGACCAGGACTAGGCTCAGGGAGGAGTCGGAGGTCCAGACAGTTGGATGTCGGTTGCGGCCGTGTGCGACGGAACAGACCAGGACTAGACTCAGGTGGAGTCGGAGGTCTCGGTCGGAGTCAGGTGGACACGACGGGCAGCGGCGAGGTGGACCGGGACTAGACTCAGGGAGGAGTCGAGGTCCAGACGGTCAGGATGCCGGGTGCGGTCGTGTGCAGTGGAGCGGACTGGGACTAGACTTAGGGAGGAGTCGAGGTCCAGACGGTCAGGTTGCCGGTTGTGGCAAGCTTCCGGGAAGGTGCTTGAGGGGCAATTTGGAGAATTGACTCAAGCCATGAGTGGGAGGTTGTTTCCCTCCAAATCCTGGAGCTTTGACTTTCTTGCCTCATGTGTGTGAGAGGTGGGAAGTGAGGTTTGGCCTGCACTTCTTGAATTGCTTCTTTGAGGCTAGGTGCTGGGTGTTAAAAGGAGGCAGAGGTGATGCCTTCTTTGGGGGTCCAGAACTGAAAGCCAGCAGTAGAAGCAAGAAAGGAGTGAGCTCTGGGTAGAGAGTGTACTCTGTGTGTGTGCGTGTGTTCTTGAGAGAACCATGTAGTGAGTAATATCTCTTTGTAATTGCGTATGGGGATGTAATGAGATGATTGTAATATCTGTGTAATCATTCCTCTCAATGCAATCATTCATGTCTTCTCCTCAAATCTTGAGTTGGTTTTTATGTGTTGAGATATTTCTGTTTTTCTCTGAGCATTGCGTTTGAGCTGAATCTTTTGTTTGAGGAGATGGATCTTTTTGCTCTGTGAAGGAAAGTAGCCACAAGGTCACCTGACCAATCCATTCCTAAGAGCAAATTTCAAAATCCATGTGTACTTCTTTATTTCTCTTGCGCTTGATTTCCTCTGCTCTCAGAGGTCTAGGGTTTGAAGTCAGGGCAACATGAGATTTCTTTGGATAATCTAGGAGAAGTGATTTTAGCTTCATATTTGCTTGGTTGAGAATGGTTCTCAGGTGTATTCTAGTATCTCATAAGCAAGGGATTAAAGAATCTTGAGAAATCTGAAAATTAGCCTCACTCTCATTTTTTTCAGATTTTTGCTCAAATCTCAGTTCCCTGCTCTTTTGATGAATACTTTTGTTTTCTAAGGTCTTGGTGTTGTTTAAAACAAGGTCTAGCTGTTTTGGCTTGAGACGATCAGCAACAAACCCTCAATTTCCCTGAAGAATGCATTTTCAGCAAAAATTGTGCAAAAGCCTTCAGTCAGGTGCTCTGTTTTTTGTGGCTCCGGTCAGACCGCTAACCCTAGCGGTCAGACCGCTCGTTTGCCACCGGTCAAACCAGCCAGGCATTGGCGGTCAGACCGACGGCCAGGGTGCGGTCAGACCGGTCTCATGCCTGCGGTCTGACCGGCTGCCTGCAATCTGCACTGTTTTCTGCTGTTTCTCTTCAGTGCCTTGTTTTTCTTCTCTTCTTTCTCGTGTCTGGTCAGCATGAATTTCCAGAGAGCATGAATCACCTTTTCCATAGCTTCTATAGCTATTGGAGAAGAGAGGTTGTGTAGATACTTTGAGGGGCAAGTTTTAAAAGAAGGCACCATTCACCCCCCTCTGTTGCCATTTTCGATCCTACAATTGGTATCAGTGCCGGTTAGCTCTTCTCGATAGATCTTAACCGGTCTGTGAGCCTTGGCAACGGACAAGTATTCCACCAAACCCCCCGATCTTCGATGGGATCGACTATCCCTTTTGGAAGAGTCGGATGGAGACCTACATTCAGACTCAGGACTATGTGATTTGGTGAAGGTTAAAACTCGCTTTGTTGTTCCTGCCGATGAGAATATCAATGTGGCAAACATGCCCGATGTTGAGGCGAATGCTAAGGCAAGAACATCATCATCCAAGGTTTGAGCCGAAACGAGTTTGATCGCATTTCTCATCTTTCGTCGGCCTTCGACATTTGGGTGACCCTCGATGCTTACCATGAGGGCACCACCCAAATCAAGAAGGTACTACAGGACCAGTTCAAACGAGATTACAACAAGTTTGAAATGCTCGCTGGAGAGTCCCTTGATGAGTGCTTTGCGAGGTTTCATAATATTTTGAGCAACCTCCGAGCGGTCGGTCTCACATACCCCGATTCGGACAATGCTTGCCAAATGCTTTCAGCCTTGGATTTGCGAGTTTGGGAGATGAAAGTGACCACGATCAAGGACACGACGGTCTTTCAACTTTGACTCTTGATACGTTGTACTCACGCCTCAAGACTCATGAGATTGACATTGTCTCTCGCAAGTCGAAGTCACAGTCAATGGCTTTGGTCACTGATCCCAGTCCTGCCTCTGGATCTTCTGTTGACATTGCTTCGGGTTTCTCTCTTGCTGCTCTATGTGAAATTGATGATGATCATCTAGAGCAGCTCCCAGAAAATCAACTAGCCCTCTTAGCCAGAAAATTTTCCCATGCATATAAGAGGGTTAGGGAGAGAAAGAGAGGAGGACGTGTGATTTGCTTTGAGTGTGGTGGCCCTCTGTTGCCATTTTCGATCCTACAGAAGTTGAAGCCGGGGTCGAATGGGCGGTGGTCAAAGTCAAAGGGTCGTGGTTGAAGTCCAAGCCATGGTCGAAAGGGACAGTGGTTGAATGGGGCAGTGGTCTAAGTCAAAGAGCTATGGACGAAGTCAGTTTGCTATCAAAGTCAAAGGGTCGTGGTCGAAGCCAGATCATGGTCGAAGTTGAAGGGTCATGGTCGAAGTCCAAACTGTGGTCGAAGGGGACAGTGGTCGAAGAGGGCAGTGGTCAAAGTCGAAGGGCCATGGATGAAGTCGGTCAGCAGTCAAAGTTGAAGGGTCGTGGTCGACGTTGGCGTCGTGGTCGAAGGGGGCCATGGTTGACGTTGTGGCCGTGGTCGAAGGGGGCTTTGATTGAGGGGCCATGGCCGAAGTCAAAGATCCGTGATCGAAGTCGAAGCCATGGTCGACGGGGGAAATGGTCGACGTTAAAGGACCGTCGTCATCAAAAGGCCGTGGTCGAAGGGGTCAGTTGTCGAAGTCAAAGCCGTAGTCGACGTCAAAGGGCTATGGTCGAAGGGGACAGTGGTCGACGTCAAAGGGCCATGGTCGAAGGGGACAGTGGTCGACGTCAAAGGGCCATGGTCGAAGGGGACAGTGGTAGAAGGAGACGGTGGTCAAAGGGGAAGTTGTCGACATCGAAGGGCCATGGTCGTCGAAGGGCCGTGGTCGAAGGGGACAATGATCGAAGGGGGCAGTGGTCGAAGTCGAAGCCGTCGTTGAACGGGGCCGTGTTCGAAGTGGGCCATGGTCCAAGGGGCTGTGGTTGACGTCGAAGGGCCGTGGTCGAAGTCGGGGTAGAGCAGGTTGGGCAGGCCGAGCAGGCTGGCGCCGGTAGTCGGACAATAGGACACAACATACGACCACCAGCGATGGTTGACCGCTCCCAACCTACGATTACGCACGATGGTCGACGGCTTCTAACTTACGACCACGAGGTGTGATCGACGGCTTCTGATTTATGACCACGAGTACTGGTCGATGTGTTCCAACTTATGACCACGAGGTGTGGTCGTGACAGGGCACAAGCACACCGGAGGCTTGCCAATGTACGACCGCCAACGATGGTTGACCGCTCCCAACCTATGATCACGCGCAATGGTCGATGGCTTCTAACTTACGACCACGAGGTGTGATCGACGGCTTTCGATTTATGACCACGAGCACTGGTCAATGTGTTCCAACTTACGACCACGAGGTGTGGTCGACGCCTTCTGTTTTACGACCATGAGTATTGGTCGATGTGTTCCGACTTACGACCATGAGGTGTCCTCGATGGCTTCTGACTTACGACCACAAACGATGGTTGTTGGCTACTAACGTACGACCACGAGCCATTGTCGAAGGCTCACGATTTACGATCGCGATCGATCGTCGACCGCTGCCAACTTATGACCATCAACGATGGTCAACTGCTCCTGACCTACGATCACGCGTGATACTCGACAACTTCTGACTTACGATGATGAGCTGTGCTCGAGCGCTCCCGACCTACGACCACGAGGTGTGGTCGATATCTTTCAACTTATGGCCACGAGGTGTGATCGACGGTTTCTAACTTACTTGATGGATTTAAAAATTTTTAGAACATGTTTGTATGCATATTCTAAAAATTTACCACCCGTGAGTTTTAAAACATGTAGTAAGATAAATTTTAAAAATACGTAGCAACGTACGGGCATTCACCTAGTAAAATTTAAAAACTTTAAACTATTGATGACAAAAGTAACCATGTTACTCAAGTGCATCCAATCATATATATCCAAATAATTAAGGGTGTTTGTATTAGCTACGTCTGATGGTTTTTGTTGAAAATAAATAATAATAGTTGAAAGAAGTTGCTTTAGAAGAATGAGACGAGTGGTGAGAAAAGTACGGTAGAGATGTGTGTGCGAGATATGGGGCGAGAGAAGTAGGGTGTGTGATGCGCTTATGATCTTATCTTATTCTTAGAGTGAGACAGAAATGAAAAAAAATAAAGAAGTTACTTTGAAAAAATAAGTATTTATATTAACTTATGATTTATTAAGCAGAAGCCAGTACGCCAATACTAACACACCTAATATCCGAGCAGCCAAAAGGTCGTCAGTGTTTCTCCGTGTCCAAGCATATGCTGTTTGTGCCATCTCGATCATCCAAAGCGTGCTCAATCAGCCAAGCCCAGTGTATATGTTGAGCTGGGTTGGGCCGTCTTAATGTGGGACCACCTTTAGCCGAGCCCGAGGATTTTGTGCCCGACCACCTACAGGACTACAATTGGGCTCGTATCAGGTTCAAGCCAGAACTCAGCCAGCTTCAACCTCCGCTCGACAACGCTGTCAGCCTGTCACCTCTCCCTATTCTGGCGAGCGAGCGTTGAGCAATATAAGGCAGTTTGTATCGGTTTTGACTGTACAGACACACGAGAGTCAATATAAATGCTTTAGCTTTCATAAATTGTTTATATTAGTTACTATTATTTATCAGTCCCTATTATTATAAATCATCTATATTAGTTACTATTATTTATCAGTCACTATTATTAATCACTTTACGTTTTCATATATTAGAGCAACTCCAGCAGGGCCCCTACTTGAGCCCTCATCCTACTTTTGAAAGCCGAGGGGCAAAAAACTCACTCCAGCAGGGCCCCAACTTGAGCCTTCAAAAGTAGGGGGCCCTCAAATCTCCCCCTCGAGCCCTCATTCCTGGGGGGTCTAGAGGGAGCCCCTACTTTTGAGGGCTCAAGTAGGGGCCCTGCTGGAGTGAGTTTTTTTGCCCCTCGGCCCTCAAAAGTAGGATGATGATGAGGGTGGGTCCTATGTGTCATCCCCTCTAAGAATGAATTTGAGGGTCCTGTTTTGAGGGCTTCTGCTGGAGTGTAGCCCAAAAAAGAGAGCCCTCAAAAGTAGGGAGAGCCCTCAAATAAAAAGTAGGGACCCTGTTTTGAGGGCTACTGCTGGAGTTGCTCTTATAAGGTACTATATATTTTATTATATCACTTCGTAAGTCACAGGATGGTCCAAATATTATAGTACCTTATGTTGTAACATTGTTTGCTCTCTTTCTTATATAATGTACTTAATAAAAAGTCAATACGAACACCTCAGCTTTTATAAATTGCTTCTATAAATCATTACTATTCATCCACTACAGCTAAAAGCCAATACAAAAGAAGAGTAACACAAAAGGATCATGATGTCGCCTCTCATGGACACGCGGTATGTAAGATGTGAAATCGTATCGCTGTTACGAAGAACAACACCGCCAAAGCAAAAATCAAACGACACAGTGCAACAAAGAAGAACTGCATAGGAATGGCTACTTCGGATTACTTTCGCATTATCTTCTTTGTTGTTGTGAGGCACGTACGTTCATGTCCCTGCAATCACATAAAATAACGTGGGGTTGTCTTTGCAGTCACAATCGGTAAAATCTAAGCTTGAATTTGCGTCGTTTTTAACTTTTTTTTCCTCATAAATCAAATATTAATTAGCTTTTGTGCAGATGACAATATTAGCTTCACAATAAGGCTTACTTCGGATTAGCATAAAATATTAGCTTTTGCGTAGATGACAATACAAGCTTCAAAGTCTACTTCGGATTATTACTTTCACAATATTAGCTTCAAATTGTAAATGACACTGTCCACATTAAGCCTCCTGTGGTTAGCATAAAATATTATACAAGTACATAGACAGATGGTTTCCCCTTCGCAGCTACACATCTACAAACAAACAGGTAGAAAGAAACCAGAAAAGAAAAACAACCTAAGTTCATCACTGCATTATCATCTGTTTGGATTCAAGAATATCCTCATACAAATGGAGAAATCAGTACATCCATCTTGGATGGACTGGAGACATCCAGTATGAAGCGAAATGGGATCATCCAACAAATTTTGTGGGATGAACCAATTCCACAGTTGCAGTACTTTTTTCTTCCTTATAGAATGAGTCAAGTATTTTATTGAGTTAATGTCTTCTGTTTCCTTAACAAGTCCCCTTTCTTGTTTCATTTGTTCAAATCAACATATTTACTTCATCGGTTTTCTAAATTTTTTTATAAACAGGGGGAACACCCGTTCCGTTTATTTAAATGATTTCTCTCTAAAATTGTTATCACCCGCCAGCTTTCCTATTAGTATTGTGAAACCAATAAGAATCAAAGCTTCTGTACAAGTATTTACAAAATGATTGTGAGTCGTGTTGAGCACATATCATGTCAATTTCAAGGCTAACACCCTTTAATGTCACGAACACTTATCATGTCATACAATATCATTCTGCTGATAATTCACACAATAACTTTACTATGTGTGATTGTTCAAATACTCGAGCACAACTCGAGTATACCTAGAGTTAACATCTCAAAGGTGCTAATCTAATATATGGAGATCCAAATGAAGTTCATGGGCAATCCAAGATCCCTGAGAATTTATCCACACAAACCACATCAGCATATATATTCTCTCCTATTTCTGTAGAAAGGTTCTTCCTAAATAGCAAGTAGTTATTTTTCCATCCTTTAAACACATATTGAACAAAACTATGTTGGATCACCAAATCAATTGTACTTTTGCCTTACAACTACAGACTTAGTAATGCTTAGCTTACACTTATTACATATGCCACTTATATGCTCAAAAAACAACTCCCCAAAAAGTTTTGCAGAGCCATAACCCTAGAAGTTGCCTATCACTTGTTTTAAATTTTCTTTAAAGAGGACATGAAGGATGAAATTTAAACCATGAAATTAACAAACTATTTGGTCCTAAATCAAATTTATTGTGATAAAAAACCAAAGCTTATGCTAGTAAAAAAGAACCTAAGTTACTCAAGAAGTAGGTCACCACTGATGGCTGAACTCCTGCTAATGCCGGTGTTTTGTTGTGTTGTCGGATGAGTAAAAGCACATACACAAGAACATAGGAACACAAACTATTTTGGTGTTGCAGAAGTTTGCAACTTTTCTAGCTTTACTTCTTCTCTTTTTATTAGCACCATGCATGCTTATCAGTTTCTGGCTGCATGCTTAACAATTACTGGCCTCTAGCAGTTACAAGAATTCATGACGCATTATGGGCGGCGAGCTCCAACAAAAAAGCTGAGCAATTAACTCCCTGAAAAACGCTAACTGACATGCATACTAAAAATAGCTAACTGACATGCAGACTAAAAATAGCTAACTAACATGCAGATTAAAATAGCTAACTGACATGCAAAATAACTAGATTAGCTAACATTACTCCTCCTAATCTAGTTGATGTTGATGTCGACGACGCCGAGTTTCGAGCGCAGGTGCATAAATCTCACCCTGCCAAGTGATTTTGTCAATATATTTGCCAGCTGATCATCGGTATGGATCTTCTGGATGGCAATTTGGCCACCCTCGACGCACTCCCGAATGAAGTGAAAGCACGTCTCAATGTGCTTGCTCCAGCCATGAAAGACCAGATTCTTGCAGAGTTGTATTGCTGACTAGTTGTCGACGTGGATGGTTACGATGCCCGGAGCTCACTCGTAGAATCTGCTAAGTAGGCGACCAAGCTAAAGCCCTTGGCATGCCGCTGATGACGCCGCGATGTACTCAGCATCACAACTGGACAACGCGACCACCGATTGCTTCTGGGATTGCCATGTCACGGGTGCCTGACCGATGCAGAACTGCACACCGGATGTGCTCTTGTGATCGTCCAAATCTCCCGCCATGTCGGCGTCACTGAACCCCTGGAGCTTGATGTTGCCGGAGCCGCTAGAGTAACTGAGGCCGAAGTGAATTGTACCCGCAACATAGCGCAGTAGGTGCTTAACGGCGCTGAGGTGCTCCGTTGTTGGTTTCTCCATGAATCGGCTGACGTATCTGACAGCAAAGCTAATGTCCGGCCGGTTGTGGACCAAGTAACGAAGGCTTCCAACGATACTGCAGTAAAATGTAGGATCAACAGGAGGGTTGGAGCTCTTCTTACTCAGCTTCAAGCGTGATTCCATGGGGACTTGAACAGAATTGCAGCCAGCCATGCCCGCTTTGTCCAGTAGCTTTGTCGCATACGCCGCCTGGCACAATGTGATCTTCCCGGGCAGTTGCTTGACCTCGATCCCGAGGTAGTAGCTCAAGTGCCCAAGGTCGCTCATCTTGAATGAGCGCTGCATCTCTTTCTTGAACTGATCGATCTCACTTGGGTTGGCACTGGTGAGAATCAAGTCATCGACGTACACGCCTAGTAGGAGACGCCCGTTCTCCGTGCCGCGTGTGTAAACACCATGCTTCTCCGTGCACCGAGTGAATCCCAGTGCCACCAACGTGCGGTCGAGCTTCACGTTCCATGCTCGCGGGGCTTGACGTAGCCCGTACAATGCCTTGCGTAGCTTGAGAACTCATCGCTCTTGCCCGGCAATCACAAATCCTGGCGGCTGAGCGACGTAAACTTCCTCTGTGAGGTCCCTATTGAGGAATGCAGACTTGACATCGAGGTGATGAACTGTCCATCCTTCATGCGCAGCAATGGCCACCAGTGCTCGCATGGAGTCAAGCCGCGCCACCGACATGAATACCTCGTCATAGTCCACATCAGCACGTAGCCGTTCGCGACAAGTCGTGCTTTGTGCCTGACCACCGAGCCGTGTGCATCCTTATTGAGCTTGTAAACCCATTTGAGACCAATGGGCCGGTGTCCCGCCGGGAGATCGACAACCTCCCAGGTGTTGTTGTCTTCAATCGCGGCCATCTCCTCCTCCATCGCCGTGCACCAAGCCGGATCGGTGTTGGCCTCGACGAATGACGTGGGTTCCCTAGATGCCGCCATGAGCAGCTCCTCCAAATCTAGCTCGACTTGCTCAGAGTTGTCGATGCAGTCCTTGACGGTGCAGAACCGCTGGGGTGCTGCCTCATCGTCCAGCTCATTACCGGATGGGATGTTCGACGGTGGCGTGGCGTACGTGACGCGCGCGCCGCCTGCACTGCTCCTGGTGTCTGAGGGAGTGCGTGGTGTCTGCTCCCCTTGCTCTTGTTCTGGTGAGGCTGGCAGGGATACAGGAGAAGCCAGCTCATTGCCGCCCATGAGAGCACTGACCGTGTATTCCACGGTGAAGGTCTCAGGGAATGTGTTGCTGCCGCCCTCCTCCCAATTCCACCCGCTGCCCTCGTCGAACACCGCATCGCGAGTGACGTGCAGACGACCGCTCGCCGGGTCGTACACATGGTACCCCTTTGAGCCCGGCTCGTAGCCCAGAAACACCATCTTCACACTACGATCATTGAGCTTGGCGAGATGGGGACGTGTAACCTTCACACGCGCAGTGTACCGAACGTGCGCAAGAAGTTCATTGTCGGCTTCTCGCCGTGCTAAGCCTCATAGGGAGTCATGCCAGTGACACTTTTCGTTAGAGACCTATTCAAAATAAACACAGCCGTGCTCACCGCCTCCCCCCAGAACGTACTGGGCACCTTCTTTGCCTTGAGCAGGCATCGCGCCATAGCCATCACAGTCTGGTTCTGGCGCTCCACGACATCGTTCTGTTGTGGGGAGTACGGCGTCGTGAGTTGCCGGTGCACTCCCTTCTTCGCACAGTACTCGCCGAAGGTCACAGACATGAACTCGCCACCGCGATCAGTACGTAGCGCGCACAGCTTCCGCCCGGTCTCGACCTCGACGCCGGCTTGGAACTTCTTGATTGCGCTGGCCGCCTCGTCCTTGCTTGACAACAGCACTAGCCACATATAGCGGCTAGCATCATCAATGAGGAGGAGGAAGTAGCGCTTGCCGCCGTGTGTCGCTGGCGTGACAGTCCCACACAATCTCCATGTACGAGGTCCAGACGTCCCTTGGCGCGGTAGTTGGCCTCGACAGGGAATGGCGTGCGCCGCTGCTTACCTGATCTAGCAGCGAAAGCCCAAGCACCATGCCGCCACAACCAAGTTTCTTCAACCCCTCGAAGCATAGATGGCTGAACCGCTCATGCTAGTGCCGCGCATCGTCGTTCACGTGCGCCAGGAGCGAGATCGGTCGAGCGAGCGTGAGGGAGATCTTGTACAGTTGATTCACCGATCGTCGTACCTTGGCGAGAAGCTCCCTCCTCGGATCGTACACCCGCAATACGTCGTCCTCGATCAACACTTGGCACCCGACTGTAACATCCCAAAATTAGGATGTTTGAAATTTTGAGAAATTTAAAACTTTTATTTACATCTTACCGCATTTGAATTTTGATTCAGCATCTTATTTGGGTTTTCCTGAGTTTTGTGTTGAGTAATTAATAATGGAAAATAATTCTCGAGCACAAAATAGTAATCATAAAAATAAATAATTAGATAAATGAATACAAATAATTTAAATAGTATTTAACCCTGAGAAAGTAATTCCAAAAGTTTATTTATGAAATGAAAACATGGTTTATAAATTAGTTAAAGGGAAATAGAAAATCCAAGGATCTACGCATAAATTAACATTTAAATATTAAATAATGGAAGCAATAATCTTAAACATGAAATAGCAATTCTAATTAAAATCCAAAATTTAAAGTAAAGGTTGAGCTTTCATTTTCCCTTTTGTTTTCCATTTTCCCCCTCTCTCTTACAAGTGGACCCACTTCTTTCTCTCTCCTTCTTTTTTTCTCTCTCCCCTCCTGATCCCTCATCTGACCGCAGGGCCCCTCCTCCTGTCTATTATTCCTGCTCTCACCGCTCCTTCCTCTTTGCGGGGCTCCCATTTCTTTTCTTCCTTCTCGTGGCTGAGCAAGCTCCGCGTCGCCCTCCCTGTGAGCCGTCGCCTCACGCGGCTTAAAGCTACAACCTGCCATGAGTTGTCATGCCACCTGCTACTGTTGCCCTGCCACCGCCGCCTGCAACGCCGCCTACTGCCACCGCGAATTCGGCTGCGCCACGCCCTGGTCGCTCGTCGCCGTCCCATCGCCGCTAGGAGCTCCACGATGCCCGCTCTGTCCAGCGCCTATAAAAGCCGAGAGAAGGCACCAAAGCCTCCCTTGCTGCACCGCACTCCTCCCCCTTCCTCTCCTATTCTTTCTCTCATTTCCGCCCGAAAGCCTGCCACCGCTGCCTCCTTGCCGTTCGGGCACCCCGGTGCATTCCCCGCCAATTCGGCCGCGTCACGGAGTAAACCCGCTTCCCAGTTACTTCTCCTACAAGTTAATCGGAGTTTTGCTCACCGAGCTCACGCGCCGGCCATCTTCTTCAACACCGGCCAAAACCGCCACCGCCGTCGCTTTTCCCCCTCCAGTGCTTAGCCCCTCAATTCCGACCACTGGGAGCGTCTCCTCAACGCCCTGGAGCTTCCCCGACCTCCAGCCACGGCCTCCCGCCACCCCAGCTCGCCGGCGCCGTGCCCCTGCCCGCGCCGCCGCCGGCTCCCGATGCCAGCCCACCTCGAGCTTTCCCCAGCCCCGCCGACACTTCCGGTGAGATGCCCCTGCCTCTCTTCAGCTCACGCCCACCCAAAACCCTTCTCCTTCTTCTCCGGCGCTGCCGCCCCGAAGTGCACCTCGCCGCCGGCCGTTCTGAGCTACCGCCCCGGCCAAATCACCGCCACCCCTTGCTCCCCGTGCTCCGCGCAACCCGTTTTGCCGGTTACCGCAACCTCCCCGGCCACCGTCCGCTGCCGGCGATGCTAACACCGAACACCGGCCTTCGTCCTCTGTTCCGGTCTCAGCTGCAGGTTAGCTTCATTTATTTCCCTGCACCTTCCTTGCCAGCCCAGGCTTCGGCCCACTTGGCTATTAGCACTTGCGTTAAGAAATAGCACCCGCAGGTCCTGAGTTCAAATCCGACCGCAACACCTTTTCCCCCCACATTTATGCTTTGCTTTTGTAGCTCTTTCAAATTAATAAAAATCATGAAAAATTAGAGAATAATTTAGAAAAGCTAATAAATTTAATTAGGATATAAAATAATATTATTTGAGATTTAATAATAGATTGAATGTATATATAAGTAACTAATGTAATTGGAACATTTAACAAAAGACTAAGTTTTAATTAAAGGTATTAATAAAAGATGACTTTGGTTAATTATCTAAAATTTCATAAAGAAAACTGGCTTTGGTTAAATGTTCCAAATTTAGTAGAAATACCCTTAATCATAATTAAAATATATGTTCAGCATCTAGCACACTGTCATTTAACAAATCTTGGAGGTCGATTCTGTTAAGCAACCAATATTAAAAATATGGAACTAATCCGCGAATAATACTAAAGATTATCAAGATAGAGATGAGTTTAGTAAATGTTCAATCCTAGCTCAAACAACATATGCTAGTAATTAATGTGCTCCGAATATTTGTTTTAAAGCCTAACTATTAAGCAAGGGCATACTAGGAAATTGAGTAAAATCTTGTTTTGACTATGCTCTCATGAAATAATGATTTAGCAAATGGAAACTTTCTAAGGAGTAAATCATACACTCATGTAATTTTAGTAAAATAGATAGAACTAGCCACCGCATAGCCAAACATAAAATGATAACCCTATGCCCTAGCATTTAGCGTACCGCCATTAAACAAAATCTCCATAGTAGGTTTAATTGAGTAGCTATATTAATATATGAGCTCGTATGACAAGCCGCGATAAATAAACTTGACTAAAAAATAATAACAATGCCAAGTGTAACAATAACAAAGGTGTAGGCAAATAACACTGGTGCCAGTAATTAAATCTTAACATTTAATTTAGTAAACGATAATAAATGTTGGGTATGAATTAATGTATCAAGCTAGGACCCGAACCAATGGGTCCAAAATCAAAATAAATCATGCCTAGGAATAACTAATTGTACATAAAATGTCGCTCCACATAATGCTGTCAACCCAGATTCTAACATTAATTCGGTAAGCTAAAAATCGTATACATCACTTTTATATAGCATATGCCCCGAAAATGAGCACTCAACAAATAATGCTCAGTAAACTTGTACACCAATTTATAGGTCTAACCTAACTTGTGGAACTTCCTTGTTAAATATAAAAATAGTAGGAAAAGCTCGAGGTCAAGTTATCGTATTCTATTACCGACCTTGCCTCAAATCACCCGAATCACACATTAACTCATAATAAAACTAAATTGAGTTTATTCGGATTTAATTGGATCTTTTGAATTATTTGCTTTTATTTGGATTCAGTCGTTTGTCGCGTAATTAGAATCTGGAGTCCTGAAGATTCTATGGATCAAGCGAGAACGAGATCGATGAAGACCAAGAATTAAAGATCATCGCATGAGACAACCTTGTGTGAGCTCAAGACCGCGGTAAACCGCGCCAGGCGAGTCAATACTTTGATCATGTTGAACCTACATTTTCTGAAAATTATTTTGGTTTAAATTATCAAATTGCATGCTATTATTTTATATGCAAATACATGTTTAATTTAAGATTCTAATTATATGCCCATTGTTTGCCTTGAATAATATTACACCTCTTTTGGAATACTTGAATATGTGAACCTTGTCTCCCTAGTAAAATTATAATAGTAACCTTTCGAAAATAAGTCCGTAATTATACGCCCTACTAAGAATCGCATAGACACTCGGGACGCTAAAATGCCCCAAGCCTCATTATCATTTTTAATCATGAGAAACTGGTTTGGGAAGTCATGGTGGTAATGACTGGTATATGTTGGTATGATTATTTATGTTCCCAAAACCCCAACTTCCTTAAATATCTGGGCGGATGGTTCGAGGGTGTGTGTGGTGTGCAGTGGAAGCACAAAGTGGGTAGTGGTAGAACCGCCCAGATATCACTAAGGACTGAATCTTGTCATGACCTCTTGTGTAAAACAGTACAACCACAAGTCTGTAAAGTACAACTTGGCTTAGTAAATGTACCAGACCCTGAAAGTCATCCTCACAGGAGGAGGTGGTGAGGTAGTGCAAGCGGCTGTCTGGGTGACGGCTTGAATGGGACACTCGCAGAGGGTGAAGTTCTGCTGTTGCGGGCTAGCAGGGGGGTAGCCAGCTGCTAGACGTTCAGAAGGAGAACATCTCGCACAACGTATGAGACCCACCGCAAGTGGGAGCGACCCATAGGGTGAAATGATGGAAGGGGCGAGGTACTTTGAACGGTTACTGTGATGGTTTGCTCAACCGCATGACTAAGGAATCGTGTGGGGGGCAACGAGTGGACTGTCTCTTGTGGGTAAAGTGTGTAAACTCTGCAGAGTCAAAACTATTCGAATAGCCGTGCCCACGGTCAAGGGCGGACATGGGAACTTAACCAGATATAGTTCTATTTCAAAAATTTTGTGGGTGGGAATGGAAATGTGGAAGGGCAGTGGAAAGCCCTGATTTGAGTTGTCCTGGGTGTCGTCCCAGTGGTAATGTAAGCGGTTATAACGCTGAAATGTTAGCATATGGTGCGGATGCCATGTAACGGTGGATGGAATATGGATCACTATTATTATTGCATTCTTTTACACATAATTTTTTTGTTCAAAACTGCTAGGTCTCAGAAAATTTTTATGTATTATATTTCAAATAATGACAATTCTATTCTTACAAAATAAAATATAGGAGGAATAAACATAGTCGTGAGTAAAGAAGATAAATGTTTGTGGTATACACATTAAGGTATTGGTGGATTCATGTCGATCATAGATAGGAAACGATAGTGTGGATTCTGGGAAAATAAGTTGGGGGATACAAACCGAATGTACTGGATTATCATTGGATTGTAGGGTGAATAGATTGGCTAGATGAATAAATTCAAGGATTTTTGGAGAATTAGGGAGTGCAAAGGTAATTGCTGAATTACGACATTGATAACAAATATAAATTCTTGGAAGATGTTGGCGATAATGAGATTAATAGGATTGAATCAAATACTAGATGGATGAATTGAATTTCTGGGAATATTGGAGAAATGATAACAATTGTTGGATTATAATCTTGGTCAATGATTTTATTGGTGGATGTACACTAGTGAGTCGTAGACTTGATCATTGATATTCTTGGTGGACGTATACTAGTGAGTTAGTTAGATATAGATAGTAGAAAATAAGATTGATTATTGGAAGAAGAAATTATGGTTTTGGATCAATAATCGAAAGGATTGGAGTTAGAAAATCCTGATGCAAATGATATCGGTGGATTTGAAAGTAATTATATTAGAGAATCATTAGAATTCAGAAGTAAAGAGTTGATGATTAGCAATTAAAAGATTGGATTATTAGGAATTCAGAATATAAAAAAATATTGGTGGATTCAAAATTAAATGATGTCACTCGCTGTTTGGAGTCTTAGACAGCAACCAATATAGCAAGAGTATGACCGGTGGATTAATTAAATGATGTCAATCGTTGTTTGGAGTTTTAGACAACACTCAATATAGAAAGTATGTGTTTGGTGGATTAAGTAGATGATGATACCCGCTGTTTGGAGTCTAGACAGCAACCAATCAAGAAAGTGTATCTTCGGTGGATAAGTCAATTATGGCAATCGCTGTGTGGAATTTAGGCAGCAACAATTACACTATGTTTAAGTAATAATAATGCTTCTAAAGGCAATTTATGGCAAATAAAATAACCCGAGCTTCTCCTTTGATAAGCAATGCATACTATTTATTTGCACCCTGTGTATTGGCTCGCGGAGCACGGTGGTTTGTGCTCACACTCGCTTTCACAACAAATCCAGAATCAGGAATCAGATCACTTCGCCTCAGCAACACGATGGTGGAGAAGATGGAGAAGTCAAGGGCTAGGTCGCGAACCTCTAGTTGGCTGCCTTTGGGCATGTCCTGAAGGTCCCACTTGTTTGCTTCGTTCTTCCGCTGCTGCAATTTAATGATTTCGGCCTAATTGACCCATGAGTAAGTCTATTACTATATTTACGTTTCCGCATGATATGTACTTTGATATTCAGAACTGTAAACTGTGAGCACTATCTACTGATCCAGGGAATAGTGCGGTGGAATCACAGAGGATTCCAGATTGTAAAATCTGGGTGCCTGACACTGACCTCGTCGAGTTGTCTCAAGCTGATGATGTTGCTGTGCAGACGTGGGATGAAATACACGTCCGACAGCACACGATGGCGTCCAACCCGTGCAGGGAACATGATTGTGCCGCGCCCGAGGATGTCCACCATTGATCCATCGCCGAACTTCACCGTGGCCGTGATGTTGCGGTTCAGCTCGGAGAAAGCCACGTCGTTTCCCGTCATATGGTTCGACGCGCCCATGTTGAGGTACCACACGCCGTCGTCTTGCCTACTAGTGTGGTTGTCAGTGTCACCCAACTGCACCGTCGCGTGTTCTTCGTTGAGGAAGACCCGTCCGCCGACGTGCACAGGTTCGACGCGCTCTAGGAGGCGCGTGGGCACCGGTGAAAGAGAGGCCACCTGGGCCATCAACAGGGATGGCTCGTTGTCACCGCCCTCCTTCGCCAGCAGCACTGTGACCGCCGCCTCGTCTCTCTTCTTCTTCAGGCACTCTCGGGCCCAGTACCCAGTTTTCCCGCAGTACTTGCACGTATCCTTGTTAATGACCTTGCCGCCACCACCCTTGCGTGCGTCATCGGTACCGCGCTTGGGTGGCTGCGCGCCGCGCTGTGGCAGGACCGAGCCGCCGCTCGTACCACTTCCGTTGGCGCCAGCGCTACTGGCACGCGCACCCTCCTTTTCGCGCTTGTATAGGCCACGGATGGGATCCTCCTCCTTCGACGAAAGAAGCAGCTGGAAGCCCAGTTCTGCAGCCACCGCCCGCCGTTGAGCCACTGCTCCACTGACCGGAGACGGCTGGTAACCTCCTCGATGGACAACTCCTTGACATTCAGCAGCGTCTCAATTGAGATCGCGACCTGCATGAACCGATCAGGGACTACCTGGAGCAACTTGTGAACAACCTCGGTTTCATCGATCTCGTCGCCGAGGAGACGTAGGTTGTTGGCGAGGCCCGTAATTTGCACTGAGAAGTCATCCACGTTTTCGCCTTCCTTGAAGGCAATGTTGTTGAAGTCGTGCCGGAGCTTCTGTGCATTCGCCACGCGCACCCACTTGACGCCCATCCGCATGACCTTGACCGCCTCCCACGCCTCCTGCGCGGTCTCCTTGCTGCTGATCAAACTCAGCATCTCTGTTGGGACCGAGCGAGCGATCGCTGCTAGTGCCAGCCGATCCTCGCCGTACTCGACGTCGCCGAGTTCAATTGCGCCCCACAGGCCTTGTGCCTGCAAGTTGATGTGCATCATCACCACCCACTTCGGGTAGTTTGTCTTTGTCAGCATTGGGTACTGGACGAACGCCGATGACTCCTTGACGACGCGCTCGATGACAACCTCACGTTCCCGACCATTCTGTTGTCGCGGACGGCGAGGACCACGTGATGGTGATCGAAGGCGATCCCTCCGCGGAGGAGTGACCAACCTGTCGCCCATCGGAGCTGACATGGCCACCAGGATCCTGACCGGTGCTCTGATACCAATTGATGGCTAAACTCCTGCTAATGTCGGTGTTTTGTTGTGTTGTCGGATGAGTAAAAGCACATACACAAGAACACTGGAACACAAACTATTACTGGCCGCTTAGCAGCTACAAGAATTCATGACGCATTATGAGAGCAAGTCCAATAATAGAGCCAAGTGTTTGGCTATAAGTCAAGTTATAAGAGCCAAGTTATACAATAATTTGTCTACAAAAGGTTTTTTATTATTATGTGGTACCATGTCTCACATTCTCTTTCCTATTCCTCCTCATATATATTTATTATCTTGGCCCACCACTGCATAGGCTCCCGTGCCCAGCTTGTTGCTTGCATGAGAGCCAAGCTCTCGTCTCTCTCCTCTCTTCTCTTCTCCATATCAGTAAAAATGCTGACTAGCTTGGCTATAAGATCATTATTGTACTTGCTCTGAGCGGTGAGCTCCAATAAAAAAGCTGAGCAATGAACTCCCTGAAAAACGCTAACTGACATGCATACTAAAAATAGCTAACTGACATGCAGACTAAAAATAGTTAACTGACATGCAAAATAACTAGATTAGCTAACAACCACATTTAAACGCAGAACAAAATTTGTATTAGCTTGGACAGTTATATCGAAAGGTTCTCACTGTGATCTCACAAACAGTCAAAGAAGGCAAAAAATTCAACCACTAGAATACAAAATGATGTATGTTGAAATGAAATAAGGTATATTCAGGTAGTCACTAACTAGTGAAAAAAATGTGTCATGCATGAACCTAATTTCAAGCATTCAAAATGGAAACATGAACAATGTAACCCTAACTTCACAAAATTTACAAGGGAACTATGCAAATCAAACATACTTTGCAACAGCTGGTTGTAGGCTCATCATGTAATCAACATATCAAGAAAGTATAGTTTATTACCATTTGAAAATCAAAATCTCAAGCGACAAATCTAAGTAAGGCTAAATTATGCAACATCCTAAGTAACATAATTGAAGGGGACCGGACAACAAGTCAACCAGTACCTGTTTTTAACTAAAAAATCAATAACATTACTAAACCTCATCTACACCTCCTTATGATCTTATCACAACTCCTCTATATCCAAGAAAATCCAATGGAGGTAAGAGGTATAAGATTCTTAGTTACAAATTTACAAACTAGATTTTTTAGGAATTCTCTTAAATTACGCTCATTGTATAAACAAGAAGATGGATCTAGATATCAGCAGTATTATGCAATAAGAATTCCAAGAAAACTCTGTTTATTGTCATTTCAGAAAGATAATTCTCAGATCACCTATTTAAAGTCGAGATCATCCAGCACCCTACGATAAAATCATTAAAAGAGTTCCATCAACCTCAGCAAACAGATTTAGAGGTAGAAATTTTTGACGGATCTGATCTAATGAACTGGTAAGATTTGTCCGCCTCACGACAGGTAGCCGGGCATCTTGATGCGGAGGAATAGCATGGCCATGGCGTAGGCGATGACGATGGCGGCGACGCCGGAACCACCGAACGAGACGCGGAGGCTTCGGGGCCGGGTGCGGTCGACGGCGAGATCGAGGAGGACGATTCCGATGCCGCCGAGGAGGAACATGAAGCCGGAGGAGAGGCCCTCGATGATGTACTGGTGGTTGACGTGGCCGGGGAGGAAGACGACGGGGCGGACGGCGCCGGTGGCGGGGTCCTGGCCTCTGCCGATGCCAGGGGGGTTGACGATGACGTTGTAGACGAGGCCGGAGACGACGGCGAAGTAGGTGAGGAGGATGAGGGAGAAGACGGTCATGGGGGAGGGGAGCGCCAGGTTGGACGGCAGCTTCAGGCGGGTGCGCGGCGGCCGGAGGAATGAGAAGGGGAGAACGCGGAGGACGTGGAAGAGGGGATCGATGGAGTCGAAGTCTGATCCGTGGGCCTGGGTTGCCGCCGCGGCAACCGCGCTGCTGGTGGCGTGTTCCGATCTGGGAAGCATCTCGTCTGGCGGGGAGAGGAGAGGAGCCTGGCATTTGGGAGTTCTGGGGCTTTTATAGTTTCTCAAGTGGTAGCTAGAGGTGGTCAAATGGAACGTGCTAATTGTGTTGTTTGAAGCATGATACTATTGATTCAATCTAGACATGACACATGACCTAGAGCTAAACTAGCCATGCCGGCCCAATTTGTCGTGGCGTGCCGTGATTGGGTCACAACCTTGGCCCAACTGGTCGGCCCGGCATGGCATTGTGTCGTGCTAGGCACAGCCTAGGCATGGGTGAGCATGGCATGGTCTATTAGGCCCAATGTGTGGGAGCCGAGCGTGCAGTGGATCTAGCGGGTGGCAACGGAGGAGGTACCATGTAGGCGGAGGAAGAAGTAAGGGACCGAGAGTCGGGCTGTAAACGAGCCAAGCTCAAGCGAGTCTGAGTTGGGGTCCGAGCCTGGAGCTTGGCTCAGCCCAAGCTCAAGTTTGGTTCGAATAAGCTCGGTAATGGTTCAAATAACATAATATGCACTATTTTCCCACAATAAGAAAAACTCGAACTTGAGCTTGGCTCGAGAGAGTTCGATAACAGTAAAAAATAATTTAATATACACTAATTTTCAATAATAGAAAATCTCGAACTCGAACTCAGCTCATGTAAGCTCAGTAAGAGTTAGTATGTATGTAGGTCGTAAAAAAAGCTTGAAACTCGTGAGCTATTCGAGCTCGGCTCATTGAAACTCGTGAGCTCGGGATCAAGCTTGAGCTCAGCTCGTTTGGCGCTCGAGCCGAGCTCGAATCGAGCTTAGAGAGAGTCGAGCTTGAGCAGCTCGTGAGCCCCGAGCTTTTTTTAGCCCTAACTGAGGGAGGGGAGGGAGCAGGTACGGGTGGAGCGGGCAGAGGAGAGGGTAGAGCGCCGAAGAGGTTAGGGGTGGGCTGAGCAGCAAAGGATGTGGGTGTCTGGTGGTGCACCGACGGAGGAGTCACAGAGAGACTAACGGAGGGAGTGTGGGAGGAGGTGGGCTAGAAGGGAGTGGGCTCCAAAGTGGGGTAGGAGGTAGGGGCCGGGTGAGTAGAGTGGTTGAGTGGGGCAAGAGGTTGCGGTGGTCAGGTGGGGGCTGTGCTTAACAGGTCACCGCCTCCTCCCACCCTGTCGCCTGCTTTCTCTCGCTCTCCGCTACTCGGCCACCACCTCCTTGGCTCCTCCCTCCCTAGCCTGACTATCATCTCCTCCCTCCCTGGACAGCTACCACCTCCTCCCTCCTCGTCGCCTTCTCTGGCGGCTTGCGCTCCTAGCTCCCCTCTCTCCCTCTTATCAGCGGTTGCGCGGACATTAGGGAATGCACAGCGGAGGCTCGACACCGGCATCACGGGAGCTAGGAAATGCATGGCAAAAGTGGTAACGGGCCTGCATGCCAAATGTGTCATCCTTGGCCTGTTGTACTACATGTGCTTGGATTGGCACAGCATGGCCCGTCATCTCATTGGGCCATGCTTGGGTCTGAGGTTAGGCCCATGGGCCAACACGGTACAGTCAGTTTAGTTAACTGGGCTAATTGGGCCATACCTACAAGGCCAGTGCCAGGGTGTGCCAGGTGCCCTATTTAGCTAGGTTTGTAACTGGGCCAATTGGGGCCATGCCTATAGGGCATAGCTAGGGTGTGCTAGGTGCTCTATTTGGCTAGGTCTGATGGTAGCCTTTCTCCGCATCTAGAAATAACTTTGCTATACTTGGGAGTTAAGATGGCAGAATTTCTCTTATTACTATCCGTCTTTTTCTCGTTCAGTATGAACCGTCACTTTTCATAACATCTCCACAACTCGCCTATGCCCATCGGACATTTTTCGCCTGTGAATATGCCTACCACCCGTGACATGCATGGTCACCCATGGACTACAATACACTAGCTGAATATCCGTACGTTGCTATAAATTTTTAAAAGAAACTCACGGGTGTTAAAATTTTTTAGAATATGCATACAAACATGTTCTAAAAGTTTTTAAATCCGTAACAACACATGGGCATTCAGTTAGTGCAGGTCAATTGTCAAAAGGCAAGAGGAATCAGGGGCATAATTCAAATGATGATGAGTTAATTTTGATCAGTTTCTAACTATATAAATTTCACAGATTTGCATCACCAAGAAAGATAAGGCATATAACAAATTATACAGTCCAAGTAGGAGGGGAGGGAGGCGAGAGAGGCCGGGTAGAAGAGGAGGTGGGAGATGGTAACTGTTGGTGGAAGTGGAGAGGAGGGGTAGTTAGATATGAGAGAAAGGGAGAGGAATATTAGATAGATGGTCAAGATTTCAGTATTCAGATCGGACGGTTGAGAAGGGAAGAAGGAGAATGCACCAACTACCAACTCAAATTTATTAAATAGTAAAAATTATGCAAAACAGTTTCAAAATTCTGTAAGTAGTACAAAAATAAAAAACAGAGATCCAAAAACTCAAAGTACTCTTTAAACCAAATAAAATTGAGTTGCCAACTGAAGAAAATCTTGAAGGCGAGGGAGAAGTGGAGGCTGTAGAGTTGGATCGATGGAGGAAGACCGAATCCTGAAGGCAACGATGATTGGTGTTGCTCGGAAGTATGAAAATTTGGCTCTACTTGCCATATGTTTCTAGTTACGGTTTCATCTCGGTAAAATTAAGGAATAAGTCTACTTTACCCTCCTAAATTCTTATGATAGTGTAAGTTTTAACCTCGAACTAGAAAATCAGATGTTTTATAAACCCCAAGTATCAATACCGTTTATTTTACCCCCAAGACAGATTGAAGACGATTTTACTCTGAGGTGGCGCTGGCATAGTAGATGTTTGACATGTAAGCTTGTTTAAGGGTGGTGTAGTAGCCCAGTCAGCATGATCATCAAATACACAAACAAAATATATAGCCTAACCCACCAGTCAACCTCCTGTCATCTCATTCTCCATTTCTTCTTCTTCCTCTCCTCTCTTTACCAATAGCCATGGCTGCGTTCTCTCCCCCCTCTCTCTATGCAAACGTTCATGTCTGTGACATCGCCTCAACTTCCCCTACAACAACCCTCAATCAATTTGAAGAAAATTGCCACTGGCTTGACAAATTGCATCTTCTTTTCCACGTTCGTCTGTGACCCACAAACCCTGATCTCCCAAATATAGGGCATGTTTGATACAGCTGCGGTTTATGGCTTTTAGCTGAAATTTTTGAATTTTAGCTATTTGCGACAGATATTATGGAGAAATAGATACTTGCTTGTGATTTTGGTTGATACAGATATTGGGCTTTTAACGTGTACTACAATTAACTTGTAGACCCCATATTGAGAAAATACCCCGTTTGAAAGTTAGGTACTGTAGCAAAAAGTCAGAAGCCGCTTTTAGAAGCCGTAAAGAACAGGGCCATATTTGTGTCACATCATGTTCCCGCCTATGAACTTCATTTCTCCTTAAAGAATTTTAGGAAAATGCCACGGGGTGACTGGGAACACTGTTATCTTGGCTGCAACCACACCTCACCACCACACCATAGTGGAGGAGGAGTGCCTCCTGCGCAACGTGTTCTCGGTGAGGTAAACCTGAGGGTGGGGTTGATGCACTCGGAGATGGCCTAATGCAATGGGAATGGCTTGACGTCAGTTGCAACAAGCATGAGTAAGTAGGTGAATGGTGACGGCGAGTTCTAGTGAGCATAGCGAGCACGAGTAGGGGAGGTGCACAACCTTAGCACGGGGGAGTCTGGATGCATTCTCATCTTGGCTCGAGATGACGTTAGGAGGGCTAGCGACGGCGACTACCATGGCGACATGGTGAGGCTCATCAGCATGGGCCTCCGGTGATGGCATGGCTCAGGCAAGAACATGGTAAGGGCAAGGGCATCGAGGCGCTCATGGTGACATAGCTAGGGGTTTGTCAAAAAGCATGAAAAGAGAGGAGAGAAAGAGAGAGAGTGAGAGGAAGTAGTAATGAGGATGAAGAAGGTGGTTCTTGGGAATGACATGTGGGCCCTACTATTAATTTATTTGCCAATGTTCAAGAAGACGCTAGTTGCTAGGCGGGTTGCGAGGTGGGTCCTAGCGCCTAGGGGGCCTAGGCGGCCAAATTAAAAATGAGGATAATAGGCTGAAGACAGGGGCGGATCTACAGGGTATGCCGGGTGGGCCCCGGCATACCCTGGGGTCCAGCCGCAGTGTCTAGTACTACTACGCCCGCCAGTAGAGTTAGAATTGAATCCCGCCTACGCATCCTCCTGGAATCCCGCCTGCGCGTCTCCTGGAATCCCGCTGCGCCCTGCCGTGAAGGATCCAAAGTGCCTGCCGCACGCCAATCACGATCGCGTGACGCGTCTTCCCAGTCTTCCATCTTCGCGTCACGGTCACGCCGTCTGCCCGTCTCGCCGTCTCGCCGACTTCGCCGCACGCGAACGAATCCGTCACGCCGTCTGTCCGTCTCGCCGACTCCGTCACGGCGTGTGCCGCACGCCCGCAGCCCCACACGCGATCGTGATCGCGTCGTCACGCCGACACACCGTGTCGCCGTCACCAGCAAACGAAAGTGTGATTCGTGTGTTCTGTGTTCGCGTCGTCACGCCGTCACCGCAAACGATCGCGTCTTCGCGTCGCCGGCGACCGACGTCACGGCGTATCGGCGTCACCCGCAAGGCCGCAATCCTCACGCGTCTGCATAACTGCATTCGGTATATTTCTAATTTTTGCATAACTATCTCTTTTATGTTGCTTTTATTTGTATTTAATTAGAGATTAAAAATTAATTTTTATGTTGCTTTTATTTGTATTTAATTAGAGATTAAAAATTAATTTTAGAGAGAGATAATAAGTGCTCATCTCTCCTTTATGTTGCTTTTATTTTTATTTAATTAGAGATTAAAAATTGATTTTAGAGAGAGATAACAAGTGCTCATCAGAAAAAAAATTGATAAGTAGATCGGTTTGGACAGGCTCGAATCCTCGATCATACGCGGAGCCATTGTTTTTTTGGAATTGTTCAGTTATGAAGAGAACCGGAGATATTGCATCTCTTTTTCAGAAACATGCAGCCAAGAAGGCGGCGGCTGCTTCAAATCCTGCCCCATCTCCGGTTGAAACTGTGGCGGAAAAGCAAACTCAAGAGCAAGAGAGAGTAATTGATGAAATTGTGAATCCTATGCCTCCGCCCCTGCCACTGCCACTGCCGCGAGTTTATGACATCAATCGCCTTCCGCATGATCCAGGTGAAAGACAGCCTATTGAAAGTTATTCTGTTAATGATCAAGATGCAATTCGAAGAGCATATATTATTAAAGGTCCATTCCAACCTTATGCACATGATTTTCCAAAAAGAAAGATTGGAGATAGAGATCGTCAATTCAATTTTGTATGGTTTCATAAACATGAGGAGTGGCTTGAATATAGTATCAAGAAGGATTCTGTGTTTTGCTTTATATGCTACTTGTTTAAGAAGGGTACCGGGTCAGATAAATTTACTGTTGATGGCTGGAGAAATTGGAATATAGGAGAGAAAGCACTTCTCAAACATCTGGGTTCTAAGGCACATAATGCAGCTCAAGAGAGATACATTGGCTTTAAGAATCCCAAGGTAGCAATTGATTATCACATTGAGAAGTGGACTGATGAGGATCTTCGTCTTTACAAGAAAAGGTTGACTTATTCACTTAGATGTATCAAGTTTCTTTTGCATCAAGGATTGGCATTTCGTGGACATGACGAAGGCGAAGAATCTAGCAACAGAGGGAACTTCATCGAACTTTTGAAGTTTCTTGCAGGAAATAGTGAAGAAGTGAACAAGTATGTTTTGGACAATGCTCCAGGTAATTGTACCTTAACTAGCCCAGATATACAAAAGCAAATTATTCACTGTTGTGCCATGGAAACTAGAAAGAAAATAATTGAAGAACTTGGTGATGAGCCCTATGCAATTTTAGCTGATGAGTCTAGTGATATATCACATAAAGAACAACTAGCTCTTTGCTTGCGCTATGTTGATAAATTGGGAAGGCCATGTGAGCATTTTATTGGAGTTGTTCATGTAGATGATACTACCTCTATATCACTTAAGGGTGCCATTGAAGCTTTACTTGTTAGTCATGGCTTGACTATGACTCAAATTCGTGGTCAAGGATATGATGGGGCTAGCAACATGAAAGGGGATATTAAAGGGCTGAAAACATTGATCATGCAAGAATCACCTTCTGCTTATTATATACATTGTTTTGCACATCAACTTCAACTAGGTCTTGTTGCTGTCGCCAAGGGCAATACTGATTGTAAGGGTTTTTTTGATCAAGTATCCCTCTTGTTGAATATTGTTGGAGTTTCTTGTAAGCGTCATGGCATGCTTCGAAATACTAGGCTTGAGAATATCAAGAAAGCACTTGATTGTGGTGAACTTGAATCTGGAAGTGGATTAAATCAAGAGATGGGTTTGCCTAGGCCTGGTGAGACTCGATGGGGCTCTCATTACAAAACTGTATGCAACATCATCACTATGTATCAAGCAATCCATGATGTATTTATCGATCTTGGTGATGATAATTCACATAAGGATGATTGGACCAAAATACATTTTGTGCTTGGAGCATTTGAGACCTTTGAGTTTGTTTTCTTTGCACACTTAATGTATGTTATTCTTGGATACACAAACGAGTTATCCGAGTGTTTGCAAAGAAGGGAGCAAGATATTCTTAATGCAATCTCACTTGTTAATGTGGCAAAAAATAGAATGCAACAATTGAGGTCTGATGGTTGGGATCAATTTCTTGAGAGGGTCACTTCATTTTGTGATAAACATGGTGTTGAAGTTCCTGCTATGAATGGTAATTATGTGCCTTATGGAAAATCAGCAAGGTATGCTCGTGCCCGAAAGCAAACAAATGATGATCACTTTAGAAGAGAAGTATATATTGGTGTCATTGATCAAATTAGTCAAGAACTTGATAATCGGTTTGACGAGATTAATATGGAGCTGCTCTCTTGTATGTCAGCCTTCAATCCTTCCAACTCATTTGCTTCTTTTGATGCACAGAAGCTACGCAGACTGGCTGAGTTCTACCCAAAGGAGTTCTCGAATAATTATTTGCTAAAACTTGAATTGCAACTTGATAATTATATCGATGACATGAGACAAAATGATAGATTCAAAGGTCTAGACAATATTGTTGATCTCTCAGTTAAGCTTGTTGAAACACAGAGGCATAAAGTGTATGATATGGTTTACTTGCTTCTCAAATTGGTATTGCTTCTACCGGTGGCAACAGCAAGTGTTGAAAGGGTATTTTCTGCAATGGTTTTAGTGAAAACAAAGTTAAGAAACAAGATGGGTGATAGTCTTTTGGATGATTGTCTAGTCACTTTCATTGAGCGGGATATTTTCTTTGAAGTGGATGAAGATGATATAATCGAGACATTCATGTCCCTTAGAAAGCGTCGTCTAAAAAAGTCAGATAAGTAGTATTGTAAGTCTCTTACTCTCTTGTATGCCTATATTTTGAACTATCAGTATGGCGTTTGAACTATTAATATTGTAATTTGTGGATGTTTTCAACTTAATCTTCAAATTTAAGACTTATCGTGTTATTTAGTGTATATATGCCGAATTACGTTGCAAATTTTACAACTGTTACCGAATTTCCAAATAGTTTTACCGAATTGTATATGAAAATTTTTGGACGGCATACCCTTAGGTAAAATCCTGGATCCGCCACTGGCTGAAGATAAGTAATTATGCATATATATTTGATGTTTAGATGTACAAAAGTATTACCTTGAGCAACAAGATGCATTTTACCTTGTCCAAGTTGTTTGGATTCACTAACACACCATATTGCCACCCTACATCACTCGACTTTCTCTTGAGGCTATCTTCGGTGGTGATCACCTCCGGTGCTGATGCAATAGATGACATGCTATATAGCATAAAGATTAGCAAAGCATTATTAGTATAGAAGTGTAATTAGCAAAGCATTAATAGAAGTGTATCGCAGTCTGTTGTAGTATTGTCAAATTAGCACAGTAATCAATAGATTCAATAATCACTTAATGACTTAAATAGGAAATTATCAGCAGTCACAAGTCGGCCTCAGCCACAACCAGCCTTCCCTCTCGTGATCCCCTCGCCACTTCCCACGCTCGTCTTCAGCCACAACCTAAACCAACACCGACGTCGATTCCCTCCTCCTCTTTCCCATGCGTGAGCGAACCAAACCAACACCGATTCCATCCTTAACACCTCCCTCCCTGAGGTGGCACCGCTGATCCCTTTTCCTCTAAGCCTTTGCTGATGCTAAATCTGCCCGTTGCAAGTGCCTCGACGCTGGCAGAAAATAGGAGGATAGGGAGGGAGCAGATCGGTGAAGGGCAGAGGGGAGGGGAGGTGGAGGAGAGGGGATCTGAAGGGGGAGAAAACACCTATGGTATGTCGCGGGGTGGCCAAATTTGGTGAGGTGGAGGGTGAACGTAACAATGGCATCGGTGGCTCGATGGTGCGTGGGAACCCCTAGAGGCGGAGGTGGCGCGAGGATGCGAGGTAAACCTAGCCCGACTCTCGGTTGCTCTATTATGATAGTTTTGACTCAAATAGCCGATTGCGTTCCCCCTTTATCTCGCCGCTTTCACCTGCCTAGCACTCCTCAGCATTTGCCTAGGCACTGCCCCGCCGCCTTGAATGCCTAGCTGGCCACCCCGCCGAGCCCACCTCTTCCACCTTTGACCGTATTCTTCGCGCCTTTGACCGCCCAGCCACCGAGCATCCCATTAAGGGACTGAGGTGCGGAGGCCAGCTGCCACCCACCGCCTACGCACCACCTTGGCGGGTGCCTAGCCCGCCTTTTGAAATAGAGTTATTTGCAAATTTGGCCGCCTTGGCTGATTATGTTTCAAAACTCTAAACCCGAAACTAGCTTACGTGTCAAAACATCTACCACGTCAATGCCATCTCAGAGCAAAATCTCCTTCAATCAGCCTATGGTAAAATAAATGGAATTGATACTTTAGGGTTATAAAACATTCGATTTTGCAGTTCGAGGTTGAAATTTGGACCATCGTAAGAGTTCAAGAGTTTTGTAGTTTGGAGGGTCTATATCACTGGTTTGAAGCAGGGCCTCTTCTTTTTAGCTTTTAAAAGCTACTTTTCAGCTTTTCTACAGTAACTAGCTTTTAGATAGAGTATCTTTTCAAGGCAGAGTCTATAAGTTGATTGTAGTATATACTGTAGTGACTTCATTTGTATCGGCCAAAACCGCACGCGAGATTCTGTTACTCCATACTCTTTTTCACAAATAGCCTAAAAGTCATAAGACGCGGCTAAAAGGCATAAACTGAATCAAAAAAAGGCCAGCAAAATGCTAGAAAATTTTGGAACAATATGGTCATACCTCTGGCGATGCCTCACAAGTGTCGGCTGGGCTCAAGGGGCATGTAGAACAAAAGGGAACTCATAAGGAGGTCAACATAAAGAACAATTATCTTCTTTATCCCTATTTCATTTCAAATACTATGCACAGGTACCACTCCATTCAATTATAAAATTTGAGGCCCCTATTTTCCAAAAATATTATACCAGTTCCTTCTTCATAATTTATTCCATTGATCGAGCACTTACCCCACATGCCATGTCGACATTAGTTTTTTAAAAAAAAGGAGTAGTACCTCTTTACTTCCCAAAAGCTAAACTAGAAACATTTTACACTTCTGTACTTTGCAAAAAATCCACTTAACACCATCAACTACAAAACGAGATATTCAACCCCCAAACTTCCAAATACACACACACACACACATATACATGTGTATATACATATATATATATATACACATATATACATATACATATATGTATACATACACACACATGTGTATATCTATATATGTATACATATGTGTGTGTATATATTTATATGTGTGTGTATGTGGTGTGTGTGAGTGTGAGTGTATGTGTGTGTATTAAGCCTTTTCTGTACTCTCGGGAGTACATACTCCCACTTTTAATATACCATTTAAACAAACAAGTTATAACTTTTTATCACTTTTGGTATACTTAAATACCAATTCTAAGATACTCCAATGCGACTTGGTTGAAAAATTTTCATCGGTGCCCTATATTTTTGGTGTATACATTTTTCCATACATAAAAGGAGTATATACGCAAATTATGCTATAAAAAGTGAACTTTGATAAAATTTTTCATGAAACTCATTTTAGAGTATCTTATAATCATTATTAAGAGTATGCGCAAAAGATAAAGATATATGACAATATTATTTAAGTAGTATGTAGTGGTCGGTACTACCGTACCTACTATTCAACGACTATTTGAAATTAATTAAATGCACAAAAACTAGTCGTTACTTCAGATATTGATAGTACTGCCCTTACAAGATCTGGTAGTACTGATCATGTGGTAGTACTGCGCCCCAGTTGCGGTAGTTCCGATTTTTAGAGGAGAGAAAATGCTCAAAAACATTCATCTCTGGAAATTAGCTACGACTATATAAATTTTGGTGCTATGGATCTGCGGTTGTACCGACAATCATGCAGTCATATCGCTCTACAATACTATCAATTCAAGGGATGCCAAAAGAATACCTTTGGAAATTAGCTACCAGCACGTATCAGCCGGTAGTACTGATTAGTAGTATTACCATTCAAGGTGTACGGTCATACTGGTTTTTCAAAGGAGATTCAGAGAAGGTTCCAAATGAAATTCAAATGCATGCATGAACATTTAATTGATCAAAATAGCACAAGTTAAGCTGTAGGACTGAACAGGCAACTGAGGGGGTGAATGGTGCCTTAAAAGCTCCCCAAGTATTCTCACAAACCTTCTTCTCCAATAGCTACAAAGCTATAAAGACGAAGTCTGAATGCTTATTGGAAAACCAGAAACTAGACCGACAATAGAGAGCAGGTAGAGAGTAAAATAGACTCAGCCGACAACAGATGAGGAGGAGGACTCACGACCGCGGCACCCGATTTCCAGATAACTGATGATTCACGGTTCTTCTGGTCATGAGACTCTAAACACAGCAAGAACATGTCCTCTGGCCATGAAAATACAAAGAAAACAAGACTTCTCTGCCGTGACCAAATCAGACAACGTGGTCGAACTCAAAACAGAGGAGGCCAATGGCGCATGACCACAAGACCCGATTTCTGAATAACTTTTGATTCACGGATTTTTTGGTCATGGGACTTCAAGCACTGCAAGACTAGATCCTCTGGATGAGAAATTACCAAGAAGAAGAAAACTCTTAGCTACGGTCGAACAGAAAGACACGGTCGAAGATGAAACAGAGGAAGTCAGGAAGCGCACCGACCGCAAGTCAAGAACTCGACGACCAGACTTTTGCTCTCGGGAATAGACTAGCCGAATGGCTTTGATGACGATTCCCAGTTCAGAGCAAGCCGAGACAAGAGCAAATCGAAGCAAAACAACTTCTCAGATAGAAGTGAAAAGAAGAGCATAGGAAGAACAAATAGAGGCCAAAACCAATCAGACAACCCAAGCAAGATAAGCAATCATCACTCAAACAAGATAATTCAAATAGATGCAAAGAGATGAATGATTGCATAAAGGAGGTTTCTACAGCCACTCCATACAAGCTCTCAATCCCAGAGCAATGCACACAAAAATAGAGAGAAAATCTCGAGCGACTTGCCAGAAAACCTCTACTCACACTCAAGCTCTACCTCCTCTATTTATAGTCTCCAGATACTGGGGGGAACCCGTTAACCCCGACCTAACACCGGGTCTATTTATAGACAACCCGCTAGCACTGACAACAGTGTTTTTACCAGTGCTTTAACCATAGATCAGTTTCCTTTGCAGCTCTGTGCATTTCTCCAAAATGCCCCTCCTGCACCTTCCTGGAAACTTCCTCCTCTCTTGTTGTCCAAGTCTTGCAACCACCTTGCAAGCCTCAGCGTCTTCGGCATCTCCTGATCGCTCTCAACCTCAACACCTCCTGTGCCTAGTCCAGGCCTTCCCGTGCCTCGCCACGACTTAGCCTCAAAGTCCTGCAACCATCACAAACAAGAAAACATCACATAGCACTGCACAAAACATTGTGACCATAAGTCTGCATTAGAAGAAAGTACTCAAAAATACACCAACAGAGTCGTATACCCAATACGATCGGTTGAAATCACAAGATTAGTCATGCACATAGCCTACGACCGCACTGTACGTCGTCACGACCACCCCAGAGGTCCATACGACCGATTTCCAGATGTTACGACCACTTCAGGAGCCCATATGACCGGTTAAACGGAAGCTACGACCACGGCCAAGGGTTTCAACGTGGTTGAAGGGACTTCTGACCACGTCTGACCACGCTATGACTTCATCCAATCACTTTCGACCGCGTCCGACCGTGTCCAACCACGTCCCGAGCACATTCGACCACTTTCGACCGCGTTCCGACTACGTCCGACCGGTATCGACCACGTCCGACCGCGCCAAACTATGCTACGACCACGTCCGATCGGTATCAACCACTTCCGACCGTGCCAGATTGTGCTACGACCACGTCCGACTGGTATCGACCACATCTGACCGCGCCAGACTGCGCTACGACCACGTCCGACCGCGTCACAATGTGGTCAAAGTCCACCAACTTCCCAACGTGGTTGTCAGTCTGACCGCCGACTATCAACCGCAGCGGTCGAACCGACCTCTCCTAGCAATAACGTGGTCGTAAACTCTCTGCCGACTTTCGACCAAGGATAACGTGGTCGTAAACCCTTCCGACCACATTCAAATTTCACTGCAGAGGTCGTAACTCGATCAGCAGGCTTCCGACTTTCGACAAAGAGGTCGTAAACTCTCCTGCTGTCATCCGACCACGACCAACGTGGTCGTAAACGCTGTTGCTGCCTTTCAACCACGGCCAATGTGGTCATAAGTCCATCTGGGAACTTTTGACCACGACCAACATGGTCGTAGAGGCTTTCGACCACGGCCAACGTGGTCATAGAGCCTTTCGACCACCGCCAACATGGTCGTAAATGGCTTCTGACCACACTTAAAGGCTATGACTTTGTAGAAAAGGCATAAATCAAACTCAATCTTTCTAAAACAAGTGTCATTTACTCATCACAAACATGAGGTCACCTCCACATGGTCTCTCATAAGCTTCAAGCTACTAGCCATGGCTCCTCTTTATAGTATAGCACTATTTTACAAATATGGTCTTTTCATCCAAACTCCAAGTCTAGTAAAAGATAAAAGGTCCTTAGACTACAATTCACCTTTGCCTTGAGCTTTATCTTGATCCACGTCAACCTTTGATTACTTTTGAATGTCTTTTCCATAACATCATCAAATTCTGGGACTAAACCTTTTGATCATCTCAATAAACAAGTTAGTTCCTTTAATCATTGTCATCATTAATTACCAAAATTATTTTTAGGGACCTAGATACTTTCAATGATGCTTTAGACCATTGATAAGAATTATTCTTTAGGATATCCATGATATCCCTTTAGACTTCAGGAAGAATATTCGCCATGGTATGTCTTTTGACCAAAATTTATTCCATCTGCAACAATTCAGATTCTATTTGCAATAGTAGATAGCCCTTCACAATTTTCCTTTAGAATCTTGTGATAAAATTATTCTTCTTGTCAATAAGGATCTGTAGCAAATAGCTCTTGCTATTCACTATCATCATCTATTATCATTGGTGCAAATTTTGTGCCTTCAACTTCATCTGGTTAAAATAATTCATACCAGTTTCACAGTTTTTAATACTCTTTTATGGTCATCGTGTATTCACCATAATATGATTTTATTAGCTTCGAAAGGTGATGTTTGCAAGCTCGCTTGGTAGCTGCTGTTATAGGAAAACTCGGCATATGGTAGAAATTTTCCCAACTTGGTCCATAGGACAATACACAAGCTCCAAGCATATCTTCTAGGATTTGGTTCACTCATTCCATTTGCCCTTTGGTTTGGGGATGATACACTGTGCTAGTATTCAAACTTTTTCCAAAAACCTCTTGTAAGCTTTTCAAAAAATGTGAGGTAAATTAGGTATCTTGATTTGAAACTATCCTTTTAGGCACTTGAGAGACCATGTGGAGGTCATCCCATGTGTGTGATGAGTAATTGACATCGGTTTAGGGAAGTCGAGTTTGATTTGGTTGGTTCGGACCATGTCGTTGTGTGGTGCAAAGGACTCGGTCGGACTTGGTCAAACCTGGTCAAAGGGTTTAGATTACATATTATGTCGACTTGTCAGGTTTGGGCTATTTCATTAATGCATTTATACTTAAATGTATTGAGCAGTGCTATTTGATGTGTTTCTTGTCTGTGTTGGCTGTAGGACATCGAGGCGGAGTCCTGGCGAGACACGGGGTGACCGGACTAGACACGGGCGGTGTCGAGGTCAGGACGGTCGGATGTGTCGAAGACGGCGGAGATTCAATGTGGTTGTGAGGCTTGGACAACAAGGAGCGCGGAAGCTTCCCGGAAGGTGCAGGAGGGGCGAAATGGTGATTTTGCGAGGCTGCAAAAGCGGGAGCGGGCTCCGTTCGGGTTTAGTGGGCGTAACGGGTTGGAGACCCGTTAGCCAAGGGCTATAAATAGAGATGGGTGGCTGCATGCCCACTCATGCACTCCAATGGATTTTAGGGTTCACTTTAGTCAAAATAGGCTTTAGAGGGTTGTTTTGGCTTTAGTCTTTAGTTGGTGAGAGTGGGTGGAAGGCAGCAGGTTCTTGTTCCCTGTATGTCTCCTTCGATGTCCGCAATGTGAGTGTTGTGTGTGTTCTCAAGAGAAGCATGTAGTTGTTCTCTCAATCCAAGCATGTATGGGGAAGTAGAGAGGGTGTGAGTTGATTCTTCATTGTAATCATGTATCTCTCTTCCACTTTATCAATATGAGATGGAGTTTGATTCAGTTCTTGTCTCTCTGTTTCTTTTCCTTCGATACCCTCTGTGATGGATTTGTGAGATTTTCGATTTCTTGTTGTTTCTTGTTGGGAAGGCCCAAAATGGGTTGCTCTTTGATGGGATGTTGCCTCAAGGTCATTGATCAAGTTTCCCAAGAGCAAACTTCATTTTAATCTCAGATTTGGTTTTGGGCTTCTCTGTTCTTTCTCAGTTCATTTCTAGGGTTTGAGGTGGATACTGTTCTTCTTCATGAGATGCTCTAAGATTTGGCATGTTAGGTGTTCAACCTATTGCTAATCTAACTGCAAAATCTCATGTGCAAAGGTTTTGTGAATCTTGAGTATTTCAAGTTTTTGTGCTCCTCTATGAAGTTTCCCAATTTTTCTAGGGTTTGGCTCAAAGCTTGCTTCCTTCTTCGAGATGGCATGAGACTTGGTACCTAGAGTCCAGAGGCTATTTACTTGCTATCCTCAAAGTCTCAAGGCTAGAGGACCAAAGATGAAATGGGAATTTGAGTTTTTGCGCTGCTCTCTGTATTTTTCTAGCTCTTGTCAAAATTCTGAATTTCTTGAGCTGTTGTTGTTTCCTCTTGTTGTTTGGAGCCCCTAGGCTATTTAGTTTAGTGTTTTGACAGTTTGGGCTTGGTTAGAAAAGAAGAAAATCACAAATTCCAAGTTTTAGTGAGGTTCTCTGAATTTTTACTGAACTTTCGGACTGCTGGAACCAGGGGCGGTCTGACCGGGTATTACCCAGTGGTCAGACCGGCTATTACCCAGCGGTCAGACCGGCTTTTACCCAGCGGTCAGACCGGCTATTACCCAGTGGTCAGACTGGCTTTTACCCAGCGGTCAGACCGGCTATTACCCAGCGGTCAGACCGGCTGTTACACGCCGGTCAGACCGGCCAGGGGGTTTTGTGCTGTCGATGCTCATTGTTTGATGTGTCTTCTTGTTGCTTTGGTTGAGCAGGTTTTTCTTTGTTTTATTCTCTGATTTGTTGGTTCCAGAAGGTTGCTTGGCCTCACTTTCTTCATAGCACTGGTTGTTATTGGAGAGAGTTTGAGGTGTGCTCTTTGGAGGGATTTTTGAAGAAGTCGACATTCACCCCCCCTCTGTCCCCATTTCGGTCCAACAACACTTCATGTAGATACACTATCCTGGACATATACAACTCTGCTAATTTAGCTCCCTTATCAATTAGGGATGAAAACGGATCGAATATGGATGGATAATGGCTCTACTATATTTGTTTTCATATTTTTCCCAGATATGGATAGAAAGACGAATACCCCAGATATGCATACAGATGCCAATACAAATACGGAGCGAATACGAATTGAAATGAATATGGTCACGAATATGTTTCAAAACATGAAAAGCCCTTAAATTGTATGCCAGAAATTAATGAAAACATATAACTAATTTATTTGATACAAACATTCATGAATTATTTATATTTTCATCAACTACACAAAACATTAGCAAGCTGCATTAATTAGTTCATCACAAACATAACACATTAACACTTAGTATACCACATTAAGCCATAAGTCATAACTCACATAGTTCATTCATAACATACGTAGTTCAATAATACCAAGATACCATGTCTAAAAAAAATGCGTAGCAGTAGATCAGCAAGACAGCAACATGCCAACATCTTGTCATCTTTCTTTTTCACTATTCATGTTCCAGTAGAACTGAAGAAGCCTAAAATTTAATATTAAAAATCATCTGTTCAGTTTGATACAATATCCAAATTATAGATCCAACTACTTATGAGCAATGTCCAAATGGATATATACTTGTAAGCAATGTCCAAATAGATCTAGATAGTTATGAGCAATGTCCAAATAGAAACAATTGATAATCAATTTAACACTTTTGTTACTATGTTTTCTTTTCCTTTCATTGCAGCCTTGTAGGGTATGCGATGATGCACTGATATGAGATAACTACGTTTAGAGTCAAGTTTTGATGGATTATGAAGAAATTGGCACTTTTAGGGATGTGATTTTTTCAATGTAAAAATGGTATTTGACAAAGTCTAAGGAATAAAAGGTACACATCTACTCTTCCTTAATTCATTTTAGCAAATTTGATCTCCTAGATTAAGCTATCGCAACATTAATATGAGCACTGTCACACCCCAGACTGCTCTTGCTCATTTGTCTAGCTATATCACCATTTTGACAAGGCATGCAGTGACCTCAATAGTTGTTTTTATAGAAAAAATAATTAACTAGCTTGGAGAGCCTCAACTTTCCTACTAAACAGGTGTTAGTACTCCAGCTAGCACATCCGATTTGTAAAGCACTAAGTAAAGCTAGCTTAGCTCAACTACTAGATTCCTTTATGTTTTTAGGCTAGAAACGATGGAACCAAACAACAATTTTGAACATTTTAATAATATCCCAGGAAAAGTCAGTCCAACTTCGGTAGATGGCCTGTAGGGGGATTCGGTAGATGGCAGTCGGCAAGGAACCCTAATGGAGGCATGGTCACTAGCATGGAATGATGAGTCATGGGCATTGGCAATGATGGACTGATGGGCCCTCGACTGGCTTGGGCTGGGCGCTTGGCTATTGGACTGAACTCCTGGATATCTATGTTGGATCGGAAACGGCGATAGAGGGGGGGTGAATGTTGACTTTTTAAAAAACAACCCCTCAAAAGTACCACTTAAAGGTTCTTCTTCGAAAGCTATGTGAAGCTATGAAGAAGTCCAGCTTTCTGAACCTCAAACCATCAGAGAAGAAAGCAACCCAGAAGAAATGGAGCAAGACATGCAGCAGAAGAACTTTCAAAAATAACAACTAGGGTTACCTCTCCAATAGCTATACCAGCTATGAAGAAAACAACCTCTCTGGAACTCCAACCAGCAAGAAGAAGAAGAAAGCAAAGACCAAAACAAAAATACAAGAGGAGCTCAGGCTACAAAGGGGGAGGCCGGTCAGACCGCTCTCACATGGCCGGTCTGACCAGTCCTGAGGCGCCGGTCTGACCGCCCTGGGGCCGGTATGACCGCCATGCAGGGGGCGGTCTGACCGCCAAGAGGGGGCCGGTCTGACCGGTTACCCTGACCGACAGCACAGAACCCCGATGCTGAAAATTGAAAAACCCTGAAACCCGAGAACTGCTGTAGATCTTCGAAAAACTGAGAAATCAGTGGTTTTTTCCCAATCTTTTTGTCCCAGAGAAACACAACAACATTCTAAATAGTAAGGAAGGCTTGGGAAACAAAGGAAACTAACTCAAAAACCAAGAATTTCATATTTGGGATAAAAACTGAAAACTACAGAGAGCAGCCCAAAACCTCAAATTGCCATTCCATCTCTGATCCTTTGACCATGAAACTTTGAGAATAGCTATTGAATAACCTCAGGACTTAACATGCCAAGTTTCATGCCATCTCATGAAGGGAAACACGAACTACACCAAAACCCTAGAGACAAGAACATGAGCACAGGGGGGGGGGAATGATTCTTGCAAATTGATCTAATTACTCTTGGAACTAGATGACCAAAGGGTCTAGCAATGCAATTCCATCATAGAGCAACCCATTTTGCCACTCCTTAGCAAGAATCGACACAAAAACAAAAACCTCAGAAATCACACAGAGAAAGCATCGAAGGAAGAACACAGGAGATAGGGCATCTCAAATTAAACTCATCCATTCCTAGAAGCAAGAGGATCACAGAGGAGTCCACATACGCTATTGAATACAGAGGAATGATTACATGGTGGCTCAACTCATCTCCAACCTCTCCCTCTCTCTCTCTCTCTCTCTAAATCAAGAACCCTCAAGAACAATATATGCTTGGAGAGGAGCACGGGAGAACACACACAGAGGAGACACACTCCAACAACACTCTGCCTCCTTCAACCACTAAAGCCTCAAAGCAAAACAGCCTCTCCAAAGGCTCTTTTGACTAAAGTAAAACCCTAACTCTCTCCAAAAAGCCATGCATACAACCAGGAATTCACTCCTATTTATAGCCTTTGGCTAACGGGTCTCCAACCCGTTACGCCTGCTAAATCCCGAACGAAACCGCCTCCACCTGTGCAGCTTTGCGCTTGTACCAAAACGCCCCTCCTGCACCTTCCGGGAAGCTTCCGCGTCTCTTGTCGTCCAAGCCTCACAACCACCTCGAGTCTCCGCCGTCTTCGACACATCCGACCGTTCTGACCTCGACACCGCCTGTGCCTAGTCCGGTCACCCCGTGCCTCGCCACGACTCTGCCTCGATGTCCTGCAGCCATCCCAGACAAGAAACACATCACATAGCACCGCTCGATACATGAAAGCATAAATAGCATCAATGAATCGTACTTATGCATGAAAGAGCCCAAACCTGTTGAAACAAAGGAATAAGCATCCTAAGCCCATACGACCAGAATTGACCAAGTCCGACCGAACTGATTGCACCACGCAACGACATGGTCCGAACCACACAAACCAAACTCGACTTTCCTAAACCGATGTCAATTACTCATCACAAACATGGGGTCATAACCACATGGTCTCTCAATCTGGCTTTGTATTATCTGGATAATCCGTATTTGTATTTGACGGATATGAGGCTTACTGTATTAGTATTTGTTTTCGACAAAAAAGTCTATATTCATTTCTGATCCGATAATTATCTGAAGAAAATCTGATCCGGGACAATCTCTATTGTTAATGGTCTTTACTGGTATAAAATGAGCAACCTTGGTGAGGTGGTCTACTATAACCCATATTGAATCATATCTTTCCTGTGACTTGGGTAATTCGATGATAAAATCCATACTGAATTCCTTTCACTTCCACTCGGGTATGGGTAGTGGCTATAGTAGTCCTACAGGGCATTGGTGTTCGACTTTCACCCTCTGACATACACAGTATTTAGCAACAAACTTTGCTATGTCTTTTTTCATTTCAGACCACCAATACCCTTGCTTCAATTCTTGGTATATTTTTGTGCTTCCTGGTTGTATAGTGTAGGGTGTTTCATGAGCCTCTCTAAGTATTAACCCTTTTATTGTCTGATCATTTGGAACAACTAAACACTTTCAATACCATAGGATTCCTTGCTTATCCTTAGAAAATTCTGTAATGGCACCTCTCTCTATGATATCCCTAATTTTCCTAATGCCTTGACCTTCTTTCTGAGCTATCCTAATTTGCTCTTCCATGGTGAGCTTTACTTCCGTGGCAACAACATAACCTTCTTCTACCAATCCTATGTTAAGGCACTAAAATTCTTCATGTAGCACATGTTGCTTCTCCTTAATCATAATGTCGTTGTCGTAGGACTTCCAACTCAATGCATCAGCTACTACTTTTGCTTGGTCGTGGTGATAATGTATACTAAGATCATAATCCTTGATCATCTCTAACCACCTTTTTTTGTCTTAGTTCAGATCTGATTGAGTGAATATGTACTTCAAGCTCTTATGGTCTGTATACATCTTACAACGGTTACCGATAAGGTAATATCAGTACATCTTTAGAGCATGCACTACTGCTGCCAATACCAAATCATGAGTGGGACAATTCACTTCATGAGTTTTTAGTTGCTGTAAGGCATATGCCATGACCTTGCCTCCTAGCATTAACACACATCCAAGTCCATGGCGAGATGCGTCACAGAATATATCAAAGTCTCGGTATATGTCTGGTAAAACTAGTACCAGGGACGTGGTCAATCTCTTCTTCAATTCTTGAAAACTTTTCTCACATTCTATGTTCTATTCAAACTTCTTTTCTTTCTTAAGAACTTGGGTCATGGGTCTTGCAATACTGGAGAAATTTTTGATGAACCAACGGTAATATCCGGTCAAATCAAGAAAACTATGGACTTTCATATCGGTCTTAGGTTGCTTCCAATTCAACACATCTTTAACCTTCCATGGGTCTACTACAACTCCACCTTTAGATAGGACATGTCCCAAAAATTCCACTTCTTTCAACCAAAATATGCACTTGCTGAATTTTGCATACAACCTATGCTTCCTAAGCTTTTCCAATACTAACCTTAGGTGATATTCGTGCTCTTATTCACTCCTTAAATATATGAGTATGTCATCTATAAAAACTACCATAAATCTGTCGAAAAACTCCGTAATACTTTGTTTATGAGGTTCATAAAGTAAGTAGGAGCATTGGTCAATCCAAATGACATCACGGTGTACTTGTACAAACTGTAACGGGAGATGAAGGCTATTTTTGGGATATATTTTGATCTGATCTTAAGTTGGAAGTATCATAATCTTAGGTTAATCTTGGACCTTCTTTGATTTTTGAATAACTAAAAAATCCTACCTAAAAGCTGCAACAACCAATTAAATTTTCAAGATAAACTAGGAGCAGGTAAATGGTGGGTTTAAATTTTAATAAAACTAGACTAATCCAAGAGCCTCCCTAAAAAGTTTCACTATTGTTCGAGTACGTATATATGTATACATATGTCTATATATGTATATACGTATATGTATGTATATATGTATATACATATATATATGTATACACATACATACATATATGTATAGGTATATATGTACTCATACATACATACATACATACATACATACATACATACATACATACATACATACATACATACATACATACATACATACATACATACATGCATGCATACATACATATATACATATATATGTGTATATTTGTGTATGTACATATATACATATATGCATGTATACACATATTTCTTCTTCATATGTATATATACACATATATACATACATACATATATACATATATGCATATATGCATGTACACACATGTACATACATACATACATACATACATACATACATACATACATACATACATACATACATACATACATACATACATACATACATACATACATACATACATACATACATACATACATACATACATACATACATACATACATACATACATACATACATACATACATATACACATATATATGTGTGTACATATATACATATATGCATGTATATACATGTACATATATGTATATATACACTAGGTTTTTGCAGCGAAACTATGTTTTAACACAACTATGAGCTGTAATGGATAACAATTACCTTAACAGAAGCATTCATAGTGGTACGATAAATGTGACCGCTTGACCAGAAGTAGGAAAATGGTGTGTCCACCAAATCACAATATAAACTTCACACATCTCCCATGCTTATTTAATGTTCTATACCATAGTAGCAGTGTAACCTTTGCTTCCTTAACAGAAACCTGCCAAGTAAAGTATTGAAGATGTTGGAGAGCTGCATCTCTGTTTCATAAATGAGATAATGTTATAGATACTCGCTATTAGTGATTCTACACAAAACAGAACTAACAAATGCAGATATGAAACTGGCAAGACGGTTTTGAAATAAACTGGAAACTTTCTAAATACAATCATTATAAAGATTATGTAGCAACAAAGTTAGTTTAATGAGCAGTGGAATAACTTCCATTCTTGAAAGAACATCTCAATAGCTCTTATGAAATAGTAGTTGATAACAAGTTGTTAATTAAGAGGTCTTCGACCACATTTGCATCAAATTCGATAAAATTTGTTATTATTTAAAAATTAACCAGCATTGTAATCTAGATATCAATCATATGCCTATTCATTCCATCACATATTGATAAGCACAAAAGGCTGTAATTTGGATTGCAATCACGTTGACGTAGTACAAAATGTGTTTCTATTGAAAAGTCAAGGGCAGGCAGCACTTGTTTTAGCCATGTAGGCAGCGAGGTGCTAGTGAGGTTGTAGTTTGTGGTGGCATTTAAGTACTGGTTAAACCCATGAAGCATGCTGTCGTGGTTACAGACCAAACAGAGAGAGAGTATGGTAGTGGAGAGTTAGGTGAGGAATGGCCTAGGGTTTCTCCCCATGGCCTGTGCTGTATATATATCCATATGGAGAGTGCTTTTACAATTATACCCTTACATCCAAGTATTCCCCTCAGGGGCACTTATGTCATTATACATGTCCCATTTTGGGCCTTACATTCTTCTAACAGGCCTGCTGGGCTCAGGTGGGGGCCATCCCTACAACAGGAGCCTCTCATGGTGAAGGGCTTCACGGGCCGAAGCCATGTTGCCGAGTCCTTTGGTCCCCTCCTCCGTCCCTGCGGCCTGTGAGCTCGTATAATAGTTGGCGGAGCCTTATTTGCTGGTGTTGGACTAGACCCGCCGCGGGGGTGCGATGCTGGATGTGTTGGTTGCACGAGCGCAGGTGGCGGCGGACTCCGACGTCGAGCGCCCTCGATGGTAGATTACTGCCGGCCTGCATGGCGAGACCTGGTTGACGCGGCGTGAGACCTGAGGCGCCGTAGCCATGCTATGTTGCGACGTTCCATCTTTCGCCGGTCCGCGTGGCGAAACATGCTTGGCGCGGCGCGGGGCTTGAAGCGCCGCGGCCAGACGACTCTGTGATGCTCCTCCGCCGGTTCAGCTTTCCTCCCGCCGGTTGAGCTTCCTCTGGTTAAGCTCCTGTTGGCTGGACTCCTGCCGGTTGGGCTCCTGGCGGTTGGGCTCACCCGCTGGCCAGGTATATATATTCTACTGGTGCTGCGTTGTACCTGCATTGTACAGTCGGATAGATGGCCTCCTGCTCGCGCACCGTGCTTGTGCACGGAAATGGCAAGGGTTGGCCTATTCTCGTAGACAGATATGCTTGAGTTCATTTGCACCCTCTGATTACGCCAACCGGCGTTACCATCAAGTCATGCTGGTGTACTGAAGCTTATCTATTTATGAGAACAAGTTGAAACCTGCTGTAAATCAGCCTTCGCGTACGGCCGCCGTGTTGCTCTGCGGGTGCGGTCAGAGCTGAACACCGGGCCTTCGTGCGGGCTAGGGGTCGGGAGGCCGGACTGTACCCCACGGCTCAAGGGTAGCAGTTAGGTGCAGTGTGGGCAGACCGGCGTTCACTCGCCTTCGCCTTCTGGTTCGCCCGCGTGGGGCTGAGCCGGGGGCCCAGCTGGATCTCTGAAATGTGGGCCAAACTGGGCGTTCGCGCGGAAGTACCAGGGGTGGGGTGAGCTTCGCTTGGCGCGCAGATCCACAGCGTCGCGGTGAAGTACTTTCCCGCGTAAGTGGGGCCATGGGCAACCCCAGAGCCTTGTTGCCGACGCGGAGCTCCTGTCGAGGCTACCGTCGAGGATGCTTGGCCCGTGGCAGCTTGTTGTTACACCCCGGCGCGGGGACGAGGCATGGGGCCGACAAGGTTTGCCCTGTTAGCTCACCTTCAGTCGGGTTTTCTGATTCAGGTCCCTCAACATTACTTTTCAAAGAATGTTGGTGCACCGAAGGTGGCCTGTATATGAGAACAAGTCAAAACTCGCCGCGACATGGCCTCCGCCTTCCGAAGGCCATACCGGTGTGGGGGTCCAAGGCGGAGCTGGAGTCGAAGCCGGAGTGGGGGCATACCTCGCGCCCCAAACTCCGGCCCAGGCGGTCCGGTAGTGCGCTGCTGTCCTTATTTCCGCGGGCGCGGTCATGTGGCGGGGTGGCATGTCTTGGAATCGGAGCTGCTTCCGGCGCCTTCGCAGCGGTGACCCTTCGCACAGGTGCTGCCAGAGTCGGGGTCAGGGCCTCACTATTGGGGCGAAGACCCCGTTTGGACTGTTGCGGTTGATGGGTCCAAAGGGCCACACCGACACGCGCCGAAAGCTATGTCAGGTCGTGCAACCTGCATTTATTCCCTGCGCTGACCGACACGCGGTGGGACGCTAGTGGCGCGTCGTGTGGTGACGGGGCACTGTACGACCACGGTCATATGTGGCCTACGTGTGCTATCGCGACGCTTCGGCTTCAAAAGCGGTTGTCATTCGCCGTTTGCGCTTACCGATGGTGGGAGGCGAGGGGTCTTTAAATACCCCCCGTGGTACTGTGCTTGCGCCTCCTCCATACGCTTTCTGGTTGTTCACGCCGCCTCCTATATTTTCTCCTCTTGCCCCTGCGCTCCTTTTCACCGGTGGATACCCTGTGGGCAGCAATGACGACTTGCGACGAGCGTGCTCAGGTGGGCGGCTACGCCATCCGCCGGCGGTCCTCGCCGCTTGAGGAGAAATACGCGCTCGAGGAACGCGATCCGGCGGCGGCAGACAAGTGGTGGGCGGCGAAGAAGAAGGAGGGTCCGTACTCCGGCGACTTGGGCCGCACGCTCATGACGGAGGAGACGATCCGGTCACTGTTGCACGAGGGGAGGCTATCGGACCGCCAAGCGGTGCGGCTGCCCCCCGATGATGAGACGGAGCCGCGCCCTGAGAAGTCGTAGGCGATCGTCCTCGTCGCCTACTTCGAAGCCGGACTCCGCATCCCGTCCGCAGCGATTGTCAGGGACGTGCTGCGAACCTTCAAGCTGGAGTTGTCACAACTGACTCCGAACGCGGTGGCTCGCCTTGCTGTGTACAGCCGGGCCCAGCGCTCGGAAGCGTGTTGGCCCAGGGCCTCATTGTTCGCATATTTGCACGAAGCCCGGTGCCAACCGAAGGAGCGGAGGGATGGGACGTTGTCGAAGTTTGGCAGCGTCAACTTCGTTCTGCGGGCATCCTGCGGAAGGCTCTTCCCTGCGAACTCGACACGAGGGAAATGGGAGTCCAACTGGACGAGGCAGTGGTTCTATCACCGTGTGGCAAGTGGTAGTGGCCTTGAGTGCACGGGCCAGCCGATTGCATTCAAGACCACCCCCGGCCAAACACTTGACCAGGAAGATAGGCGAAGGGTGCGAAGACTTGTGGGGGTCGCCGCCCGCTTCAATATGCGCGACCTCGCCGAGGAGTACATAATGTACGGCGCGGCGCCGCTCGCGCGCGATTGGCGCCTTACGGCCGAGAAGCGTCGGGACGACAACGTTCAACCGTCCATTTGCTCACTGCCTGCGCCGACTGGTCTTCGTAAGCCCCGAGCGTGCCCTCCCCTCCGTTCGTACGTATTGCATCGTGTGTAATCGTGCTTTTCGCCCCGCGCAGGAACTCGCCTGGAGGACGTGGAGTGCGCAGCGCGCGTGTTCCTTGGGCTATACACCGCCAGGGAGCACGAGCAACGCACAGCTGCGACTGCGGCGGCGGGATTGGGGCGGCTAAACCGCGTGTGCGAGGCCTTAGGGATTCTCGTGCCGGGTCGCACCCCTCCGGGCCCGCAACACCCGGATGATGGTGCCACGAGGACGAAAGCATCATCCCGCAAGAGGACCCAGACCGCCGCGGCCACGCCCTGTACGGTGGTTGCCGCTGCTCCTGCTGGTACAGCGAGCCCGAAGTCTGATTCGGCGAAGTACGCCGACTCAGACTTGGAGGGCGCGGGCATCGAGGACGAAGGCGCCAGGGGCGGAGAGCGCGCCGCGGGTTACCAGGAGAGGGAGGTCTCGTCGCCCGCGACAGTTGCCGAGGCGGAGCTGGTGTTGGCTGGTGGCACCGGTGCGGAGTCCTCGTCCGCAGCCGTGGCGGGGCTGCCCTCCGCAGGAGTATGCGGAGCGCGGTCTTCACCAACAGTGGCGACCGAGGCAGAGGTGCCCCCCGCGGAGGTCATGATGACGAAGTCCCCAGCCGCTGACGTTGTAGTTGTGGAGACCCCTTCAGTGAATCTTGTTGTCGCAAAAGCTCCTTTTGTAGCGGTTACCGAGGTGGGGTCTTCTCCTCAGGCGAAGCGGCCACGCCTGTGGTCCCTCCTTCAGCGCACTTCACGAGGCTTTGCCGTGGCGACCGGTGTTGGGAGCTTGTGGGACTCCGCGTTGAGCACCGGAGTTCCTCTACCCTGCGCCCTCCCGGCCCCTCAGGCCGCAGTGACCGTGGCGCAGGATCGGTTGGCGCTGGGTCCCAACTCGGAGGTCCCTCAGCCCCGCGGGTCAGCGCCGTCCGTAGGGGTCGAAGTCGTTGCGGCCCCGCCCGGGGCTAGGGAGGCATCCCAGCAAAGTCCCCCATCTGCCACCGAGGGTAGGCTAGGACGGCATACCTTTAGCACAATTTTTCTGCGTCTCGTGCGACAATCTTATACTTCCTCTTGCAGTGGCACTTATCTCGGAGGAGGCATCCCTTGAGCGTGGGGGTCCTGGCGCTGACGACACAGATGTCGCGCGCCCGAGCCCGGTGGACTTCGTCCCTCCATCGGATGCGCTGAGGGCGTGGCGCGGGATTGCGGACGACGCGGCTGCCAGCATTGGCCAGCAGGTGTTGCAGACCTATGGGTCAGGGCGCCTTGGGGACGCATTGGAAGTGTCGGGAGTGAGGGTAAGCGTCTGTCCTTTGGCCCACTCACAGCCATTTAGCGCCTGCTAACCCCTCCGCCGTGCAGACACTCGTGTTGGCCCAGGCCCTGCAAGCGGCTCACGCTTGCGAGCAGGGAGTGCTACGGGGCAGGCTGCAGGCCGCCGAAGGGGAGCTGCAGGGAGCTGCGGGGGCACGCTCTGCCCAGGACGCTCGTATACGCCTCTTGGAAGCGGAGTGCGCGGAGATGAAGACACGCACCAAGGAGATTGTCACCGTAGCGCGGGAGTTAGCCGCCGAAGCGGTGCGGCAGGAAGCTGCTGCGGAGCGAGACGGCCTACTGCAACAAGTCGCAGCGCTGGAGAGGGAGAACAACGAGCTTGCCGCCTCTCTAGCGGAGCGGGATCGAGCCTTGGGCGACGCTTCGGTGGCCGCTTGGGACGCTATGTTGGCCCTAGAAGACACCCTTAAGGGGCTTATCGCCGAAGTGCCGGCACGCTCCTTCGGGCCCGAGGACCTGTCGTGGTCGCTTCGGTGGATTGGAGACGCGGCCGACATTGCACGCGGTGCCGCGACGACCTTTGGCAACCACTACGCATATGTCGAATCACTACTACACAACAGGGATATAGCAACACCAACATGTATTACTATAGGTTAAAGAAAGTGTTACTAGCTCTCCTCGTAACACATTTTTTATGTGTTCCAATTGCCCATGTTACTATATACTGGTCTATTGGAACACCATATATGTGTTCTTTTACATCCAAAAAAGTGTTACTAAACTGTAACACATTTGCTTATATACTGGAACATTTGTCTAGTGTTACAGTGATTCTCTACTGTAACACTTTTTTTAGCTCTAGTAACACTTCCTCATTTTTGTAGAGCATATAGTTTGGAACAAAGGAACATATGGTTTGTAACGCATGTTGTACCTATTGTAACACTTTGAAATTTGGAAAAAAAATATTTATTTTACCTTTGTATGTGGCATATAGTGTTATTATTGATTTTTCGTAGTAAACATGACACATTGCAGAATCACATAATCTATAAGTTTCAATAATCATATAAAGATCCACAGATAATAGAAAGGTTTCAAACATAGTACTTGCTCAGATGAAGTGATAGTACATGTACACAATGATATGACTCTAGAGAGTAAACAGACATAGTAGTGAAGAGTACAAGTCCTTACTACTAGAAACAAAAATGCAATATCTAATATTCTTAAAATCCATCACTTCTTCATCCATTCTTGTACGCATCGATATATAGGAATTCAGCCATTGATCATTTGAACCTGCAAATAGGTAGCAAGTTGTAACATTAAGTATTATTCTATCCATGTACACCACAGTAAAGTAAAGTTTAGAAAGCTAGTTCAAACATACAAATATCGAAGGCCAAGCAATTGGTACTCCTTTGGCATGGGCGTCACCAAGGTTGTTGTAGGTAGGCATAGGCCTCACTAATGGCTCATCTTTTTCAACGGGATGATTGATACGCACTTTGTAGAATTGTTTTCCTGTCTCAACTCCACCAACATTTGCTTTTGTATTAGTGCTAATAATAGTTGCATATGCCACAATTTCCTTATTTGGATATTTGGCAGTCATGAGTAGCACTGTGGACCCAACCTGCATTAATTTGACATAATCACTTAGCGACCAACAAGCATTTGTTGTATATATCAAGATAGCGGCACATGTTGCTAAGAGTAAGTGCGGCCTATATCTTTATGAAAATGGAATCGACACTTCATATTGCAGAACTAATAAGGATAACATTAACAATAAACTGTTTGATAGCACCTAAAACCTACTGTGCAGCAATAAACTTCAGAGATAGAACATTATGGCCATCTTAATTTCATGATCCTTTTGCATATGACATAGCAGATTATCAGCAAAAAAATATGCTCCTGCCAAGAAAAGATAGACAAAGCAAAAGCTGAAATGATTGCTGCTGATGAACTGAGTGTAGGCACGGGTATTATTGGTTGTGGTCATATTTATTTGAACTGAAATAACATTAAGCATTACTAATATACGATCTTAAGTATGTAGGCACGGGTATTATTGTATCTTCTTAGTAGTTGTTTAGCTAAATCTTTTTTCTCGTGGAAAACTATTTAATAAATTATTAATGTGTAAGCAATCCCCCTATTGTGTATAAAGTTTTTTTGATACACACGTGCGTGTCCACTAGTATCAAGATAATGCAGCTACTAGAACAAGTGATATTATATCTATATACCTTCATTGGATGATCTGGCATATGTTTTGGACGCTTCTGGCATGTAGCCTTGTCGCGAGCCACATCCTGATGATCCTTACACATGTAAAATGAGGTATGTAATAATATATGGCATAAATATTACTATAATAAATGGAAACATTTGATTCTTATATACCTTTTGTTTCTTTGTTATTCTACCTTCGCCAGAAATCCTTGGACAAGAATCAAACTGAAATGAAGAGAAAGATAATTGTATTTATACATTTTTACAAAGTTATGTAATACTTATCTTGAATAAATTTGACATTGCAAGTAAAATATATCTTATTCAATGGTTCATTGAAAAGGTGTACCTCTATTTGTCTAGAATCTATAGCAGAGCCATGTGGGGATGATGCTTCTGCTTCCTCAATTGATATTTCCTTGTCATCTGCAAGACCTTGGCACTAGTTCCAATAGAAAATCATTAAATCATAATCATCGGGCAATAATATTGACGTATAATGAATGAAGAGTATATTATTATTCATAAAGACAGAGACCAATTGATAACCTTTTCACTAGACAAATATAGATTATCATCATTACGATATTCAGATTCACATCTTTGTTTATCCCAGTAAAGATCAGAAAGGGGGATAGCATTAGTTATTAAAAAAAACTTTGTAGGTAAAGAAGTACTAATTTCACAAGCAAGACATTTTACCAATTCGTTCGTCTGCTTAAGCAATACCTCCTTCTGATTTGGTGCAACACATTGAACTCTTTGAAAATTTCAAACAATATTAAATTCAAGAGATACTAAATTAGATGAAAACATGAAAATAAAGGAAATACCTTTCTGTTAAAATGCATTCCTTGTTTTTGAGAATTACCATGATCATTTGCTGTGCAATTCACCTAGAAAAGATAAAGAGGTTGAGTAACATTTCAATATAATATAGTTACAAATTAAAATAGACATTGCTACCATTGTTGGCTCCTCATTCTCATGGTGCCTCTGATTGCTTTTTAATTCTTCAATCACTTTGTCTTGCATTTTAGAATGCTCCTTGAGTTGCCTTATTTCCTCCAACATGTGAGTCTCTACATCAGATGATGATCCATCTAGTGTAACTACATCAATGTCCTTGAAATGTGAGAAACAAAGCTCGTCCGGAGGGCTCCATTGCTGAATCGGTTTTGGCAAAAGAGGCTATGACATTTTGTTCAACATTTCTTGATGGTTTTGAGACCTTGTCTAATAGGCTTTCGCATAACGATTATAATGATGAAACACTCGGATGTTCTACTAGACAGGCATCAACTCTTTTTCCTCATCCTGGGAAACCACTTGGGAAGCCAAGTAGTTATGTCATAAGAGGTTTGGCTAAAGTACAAGCACATAGATATGTGTTATTCAATTGTTCTGATGTCAATCCATACCTTAGGTAATGTCTCAAACACATAAACATAAATTATTTTTTTTGCACAAATTTTCTTACAAGGTCTATTGCAGAGCTCATGCTAAAGAGATGATTGAAAAAAAATAAGGGACGTCGAGCCAGCCATAGAGATGTTGAGAAAATCCAAAATGAGAAGTTCCATCAGTGGTTTCGATGTCATGTAAGTACTTTATCTCAATATACTTTAAATTTAAAACTAAACTTGAATAAATGTACAAATAATGAAGTTAGAGAGGGAAAATGGCATTGACGGTGTTAAAGATGACATTAGATGGCTAGCTCGTGGCCTAGTTGAGGCGGCAAAAAGGTATCGTGCTTTGAATAGTCGAGGTTTCCGTTTTAGGCCCAAACGGTTGGATGGGGTGACACAAAACAGTGGTGTAGTCCTAACTGCAAAAACATCAAGTTATGCCAGTGCAAGTGATGCCACACCAGTTTTAGGTGATGTGACTTATTATGGGAGAATAATTGATATTATTGAGCTGAACTACTCTGGGAATTTTTCTGTCGTACTTTTCAAATGTGAATGGGTTGATGTACTTTCTAAAAGAGGAATAAAAAAGGACAAGTATGGGTACACACTTGTCAATTTCTCACACCTGATACATACAGGAGAAAAGATTGGTCATGAACCATACATTTTTCCTAACCAAGCTGACCAGGTGTTTTATGTTGAAGACAAAACAAATCCTGGGTGGTCTGTGGTAATGAAGATGAAACCAAGAGATACATATGACACAGGTTGTGAGGAATGGGAAGATGATGTAGAAAACGAGCCATTCCATGTCACACACCTTGGAGAGTTGTTCAATAATTCAAATATTAGGCATCAATGGGTCAGAAGAGACATTGAGGGAACCACAGTGGATGCTAGCACCAGTGGATTGAATGACCAATAATAGTTCATGAGCTACAGTTCCATAAATATTCATTGGGCAAACTTGTTTCTTCAATGGTTTGTGTTCCTTCCTTTTCTGCTCTGTTTAATTGTATAAGTTCTTCTAAAGTTTATTTAATTTCTACTATAATGGTAATTTATATCAATGGAATTTATTGGGGATGGTCAATGGCATGATTGTAACAATATAAAACTATACCTATATAATAGTGTAATGAAATTGTATAAAGAAACCGACAATTTGCAGGTGATCTGATGGTTAACCATGTTTCTTTTTATAGGTTTTTAATAGGTGTACGACCTGACAAGGGAGACATTGGAGGCAATTTGCTCATGTTGGTATAGACTAGTCACTTAACGTCAGTAGTTATAGCTATATTGATATAGTTATTTATAATAAGTCTGGCACAGCATATATTGAAATTGTCTTAGTTTCAGATCCTTTATTGTTTTTTACAAATGTAGTATAGCAACATTATTTTAATATTTTATTTTTATGGCATTGCAGATTACTGATGTTTTGTGGCATCCCTAGTGACTTTGTTCCAGCTCTTAAGTATGATCGATGCATGGTCGCGAAGTTGGAGAGCATACATGGCTTTTTTTTTGTTCTCCAAGTCTTTTGGAGTTCATATGCTATATGTAAAATGGTCTAGATGATGGTTCATGCTATTCTAGATATCAACTCATAAACACCTTGCCTGGTGCTTTTGTGAAGGCATTTTTTTAAATTGTCTCAAACATTGTTGTAGGCCGTACTTAAATGCCTTCTTTGTGACCTTTTTAGGCATTCTACAACATTGCCTCTTGCATAGAAATATAGATCATGAGTCAATTTTTTGTCCAATGATTACTCTTTTGATTTAACAATTTGTTTTACTGCCATACCTGTCAGTATCTATCACAATTCTTCATAATAACCAAGTTAGATTGGTTGATCTGTTGGATCAGAAAAGCGTGTGGCTGAAGATTATTTCATTTGAATTCAAATTAGGTTTACTGTTATATAAGGATAAGTGTTGGAGATGGGATTGTGACTGAGATGAAAAGATAAGATGGTTTATTCTCTTCTCAGAGCTTGAAAGAAGTAGAGAGAACTGTTTTTTTCATAGCTTTTTTGTTAGACCCAGAACCAATAAATGTTTGCACTCGGCATTCGAGCATAGAAAGCGAGATCATGTGAAGATGAGTTTAAATCTATTTGATTTTCTTATCAACCTAAAAGATAAAGTTTATATCACCTTATATAATTGTAGGGAGGAGGTAAGTAGTGATCGCCCACACAATCAAAAGAATTCTACTATTCTCCTATTTAATTTTACGTAGTTTTTTGTTTTTCCATGTTTCTTCCCGTCGTACTTGTTCCTCTCATGATCACGATATATCTATAGCGTAGCTTGTGCTCAACCCAACAGTTTGGAAGTGGGCTCCAGCAACTACACGACATTTTCAATTGCCTAATAGTTGCTGCTCAAGAGTCATGTGAGGACCACGATGTGATTGCCTAACAACCAAGACGACACCGACTGCGACGTACTAGCTTGCAGACCATGAATTGGAAGGTCACATATATATGTTTCTTCGTAACACTTTAGTTGTAACATTGTTTTGTGTTACTATAGGGTATATATTTGGCACACATTTTACATGTTCCATTTATGTGTTACAACATAGTACAATCTTTCTAAAATTTTACTTGTAACATTAATTTTGTGTTACTATAATTGTTCTAAGTAACACATTTTTATAAAACAAGTGCTTTGTGGTACAACCATTGTCTGTAACACATTGTTTTATGTTACTATGGAATTTCTTTGTAACACATTGACGAATGTGATACAGGAATGTATTACAGTATCCATGTTTTGTAGTAGTGAATCGTGTCTGACATGCGCGCTCCTGCGACTCCGCGGCTGTGAGCATGTTGCCGGGCTAGCCGATCCTCGACTGGAGATGCCCGCCGGAGGCGGGGTAATGTCTGGTGCCGTGCGCGCCATTCGCCGCGCCATGAAGTTCTTCCATGAGAGGATATGGGAGTACTGCAGATAGGCCGCAGCCATAGTTGAGCTGCGAAATAACTTACACGGCGAGGGAAACCTTGGCCAGTTTCTGGACGAGGTTCCGCGGCGTGACGAGGATGGCGCTGCTGCCCCGGAGGACGCTGCGAATCCTCAGGTGTGACGGCAGGTTGTCGTGTGTTGGCGTGCATTGTAACCGATGCCGTTTATTTTTTTGAATAAAGTACGAAGTTGTTTCGCTGCTGTCCTGATTTTTGCCACCTTGTTCCGAGCAGCTATACAGCCAGGGCCAGCTGCTAATTTTTGACCTTACGACTCGACGGCGTCTTCGGCGCTGGCGAAGGGCCGAGGAAGCGTTGGATTTTTGGGCGGGTCGGGCGTCTTCGAGCTGAGCCCCGGCACGGACGCGTGTTAAGGATGAACCTACCGAGTAGCGGCCTCGTGTGCCGGAGGTGTTTGTGCGCCTTTGTTGGAACTTGCAAAGAATGGTCTTGGTTGGAACTTGTGAAGTGCGTCTCCGCCACTTCGGCTACGCTGTCCCGTGGTGAACTCGGAAGGTTACTACATTCGAAGTGGTGGCAGCGGAGTTGGCGCCCTAGTTGAAGTAGACGCACGAGTGCTCCGTTCCCCCCCTTCGGAATGGGGGCAGCGAAGCTGGCGCCTTAGTCGAAGTAGACGCGTGAGCGCTCCATCCCTAACACTTCGAAGTGGTGGCAGCGGAGCTGGCGCCCTAGTCAAAGTAGACGCGCGAGGGCTCCGCCCCTTACCCTTCGAAGCGGGGGTAGCGGAGCTGGCGCCTTAATCAGAGTGGACGCGCGAGCGTTCCGTCCCTTACCCTTCGAAGTGGGGGCAGTAGACCTGACACCTTAGTCGAGGCAGACGCGCGAGGGCTCTGTCCCTAACCCTTCGAAGCGGGGACAGCGGAGCTGGCGCCTTAATCAGAGTGGACGTGTGAGCGCTCCGTCCCTTACCCTTCGAAGTGGGGGCAGCGGAGCTGGCGCCTTAGTCAAGGTAGACGCGCGAGGGCTCTGTCCCTAACCCTTCGAAGTGATGGCAGCGGAGCTGGCGTCTTAATCAAAGTGGACGCGCGAGCGCTCTGTCCCTTACCCTTCGAAGTGGGGGCAGCGGAGCTGGCGCCTTAGTCGAGGTAGACTCGCGACGGCTCCATCCCTACCCCTTCGAAGTGGTGGCAGCGGAGCTGGCGCCTTAATCAGAGTGGACACGAGAGCGCTTCGTCCCTTACCCTTCGAATTGTGGGCAACGGAGCTCGCGCCTTGGTCAAGGTAGACGCGCGAGGGCTCCGTCCCTAACCCTTCGATGTGGTGGCAACGGAGCTGGCGCCTTAATCGGAGTGGACGCGCGAGCGCTCCGTCCCTTACCCTTCGAAGTGGGGACAGCGGAGTTGGCGCCTTAATCAGAGTGGACACGCGAGCGCTCCGTCCCTTACCCTTCGAAGTGGGGGCAGCGGAGCTGGCGCCTTAGTCGAGGTAGACACGCGAGGGCTCCGTCCCTAACCCTTCGAAGTGATGGCAGCGGAGCTGGCGCCTTAATCGGAGTGGACTCGCGAGCGCTCCGTCCCTTACCCTCCGAAGTGCAGACAGCGGAGCTGGTGCCTCAGTCGAAGTAGACGCGCGAGCGCTCCGTCCCTAACCCTTCGAAGTGGTGGAAGCGGAGCTGGCGCCTTAATCAGAGTGGGCGCGCGAGCACTCCGTCCCTTACCCTTCGAAGTGGTGGCAGCGGAGCTGGCGCCTTACTCGGAGTGGACACGCGAGCGCTCCAACCCTTACCCTTCGAAGTGGGGGCAGCGGAGCTGGCGCCTTAGTCAAGGTAGACGCACGAGGGCTCCATCCCTAACCCTACGAAGTGATGGCAGCGGAGCTGGCGCCTTAATCGGAGTGGACGCGCGAGTGCTCCGTCCCTTACCGTTCTATGTGGGGGCAGCGGAGCTGGCGCCTTAGTCGAGGTAGACGTGCGAGGGCTCCGTCCCTAACCCTTCGAAGTGGTGGCAGCGGAGCTGGCGCTTTAATCGGAGTGGACGCGAGAGCGCTTCATCCCTTACCCTTCGAAGTGGGGGCAGCAGAGCTGGCGCCTTAGTCGAGGTAGACGCGCGAGGGCTCCGTCCCTAACCCTTCGAAGTGGTGGCACCGGAGCTGGCGCCTTAATCGGAGTGGACGCGCGAACGCTCCGTCCCTTACCCTTCGAAGTTGGGACAGCGGAGCTGGCGCCTTAATCGGAGTGGACGCGCGAGCGCTCCGTCCCTTACCCTTCGAAGTGGGGGCAGCGGACCTGGCGCCTTAGTCGAGGTTGACGCGCGAGGGCTCTGTCCCTAACCCTTCGAACTGATGGCAGCGGAGCTGGCGCCTTAATCGGAGTGGACGCGCGAGCGCTCCGTCCCTTACCCTTCAAAGTGGGGACAGCGGAGCTGGCGCCTTAGTCGAAGTAGACGCGCGAGCGCTCCGTCCCTAACCCTTCGAAGTGGTGGCAGCGGAGCTGGCGCCCTAGTCAAAGTAGACGCGCGAGCGCTCCGTCCCTAACCTTCGAAGTGGTGGCAGCGGAGCTGGCGCCCTAGTCAAAGTAGACGCGCGAGCGCTCCGTCCCTAACCCTTCCAAGTGGGGGCAGCGGAGCTGGCGCCTTAATTGGAGTGGACGCGCGAGCGTTCCGTCCCTTACCCTTCGAAGTGGTGGCAGCGGAGCTGGCACCTTAATCAGAGTGGACGCGCGAGCGCTCCGTCCTTACCCTTCAAAGTGGGGGCAGCGGAGCTGGCGCCTTAGTCGAGGTAGACGCACGAGGGCTTCGTCCTTAACCCTTCGAAGTGATGGCAGCGGAGCTGGCGCCTTAATCGAAGTGGACGCGCGAGCGCTCTGTCCCTTACCCTTCGAAGTGGGGACAGTGGAGCTGGCGCCTTAGTCGAAGTAGAAGCGCAAGCGCTCTGTCCCTAACCCTTTGAAGTGGTGGCAGCGGAGCTGGCACCCTAGTCAAAGTAGACGCGCGAGCGCTCCGTCCCTAACCCTTCGAAGTGGGGGCAGCGGAGCTGGCGCCTTAATTAAAGTGGACGCGCGAGCGCTCCGTTTCTTACCCTTCGAAGTGGGGACAGCGGAGCTGGCGCCTTAGTCGAGGTAGACAGCCTCTGGTGCCTTTCACCCGCGTGTGCACTCACGCGGGAGCTAGCCTCTGGTGCGTTGCCCTGGTACTTTGCGGGATGCGCATAGAGGTCCGTAGACTGCGTGTGATCAACGCCCATGTCCCATCCGTACTCCGAGGAGCACACACAAGTACAACATTTTTCATTGTTTATACTCATGCCCGTGTTTTTCACAAAGAGTGCGCGCGCGAACGTGTGTCTTTGTTTATACTCATGCCCGCGTTTTTCACGGAGAGTGCGCGCGCAGACGCATGTCTTTGTTGCGGGAAACAAGAAAATTTGTGCAAACGGTGAACTTTTTTAAATTCCCGTTTGCGCGGGTGAGCGGTTACAAAAGGTGAGACAACGACCACTGACCGCTTAAGGATGGGGGCGACCGCTGACGAGCCTCTGCTGCTGGGACGACTCGTGCACGGGGAGTGCGGGACGCTCTCCGGGGTCGCCCGGGGTCTCCGCATCTGCACACCTGACCTAGGTGCCTTGGCATGGACCCCTGGTGCCGAGCTCTATGCGCTGAGCTATGTCCTGGTCGCCATGGACGACGATGATGGCCTGCGGTCCGGGAAGCTTCATACATAGGAAGCCGTGGTGCAGAACTGCCCCGAGAGAGTTTAGGAGCGGCCGCCCCAATATGGCGTTGTAGGGGTATGCAATGTCGACAACGTTGAAGATGGCGTCCGCACTCCTCACGTTGTCGTTTTGGCCGAAGGAGACTTGGAGGCATACCTGGCCCAATGCCCGCAAAGGTTTTCCTCCAAAGCCTTGCAACGGGATGCCAGAAGGGCCCAATCGACTCCGAGGGATCCCCATCTGGTCGAAGGCCGTGGCAAACAGGATGTTCGCGGAGCTTCCTCCATCGACCAGGATGCGCCTGACCTCGCATCCTGCAACGAGGGCCCGGACAACCAGGGGATCTTGGTGGGGGAACTCCACGCCTTCCGCATCAGCGGGCGTGAATGTGATTTTGTGTTGTGCCCACTCCGGCGACGCTTGCGCCGGGTATGCCGCAACGTGGTGTAGCCTCCTTGCGTAGGCCTTCCATTGTCGCGCCGAGGCGAACTCCAATGAGGAGCCTCCGGAAATAACGTTTATGACCCTGCGCTGGGCTCCTTCCGGGGCTTGCAACTGCAGGAGGCCCTCTCGTGGTTGCTGCACATGGGCATGGATTCGCAGGAGGCCTTCCTTGGTCTGCAATCCTTGGTCTTGGGGATGCTGGACGTGGGCCTCCGGGTTTTTGTCCCTGGCGACGCTCTGCCGGAGCGCTGCGATAGTGGCGCACACACGCGTGTCGTGGTTGCCCCGGCCGTGGACTTCGCACCACTGCCCGTGATGCTGGTCGTTGTACTCTTCGCGGGTTCTATCGTCGCGACCCCGCCCGCGCCCCCGTCTCTGGCCACGGCACCCTCTGCCTCCGCGGCCTACGAAGGCGTTATCTTCGAAGCCGCCCTCGATGTCAAAGACGTAACGAGGTTTCCTAGACTTGCGCTGGTCGCGCTTGGGCCTGCCGCCTGACGAGTCTTTGTGCTGGGTATCTTTGCGTTCGGAGGCGTCCTTCGACTGCTCCTGCTTGCGTTTGCCTTTCGAGGAGCTGTCTTTCAACGGGTCTTCGCTCTTGGCAAGGCCTTCCTGATTGGTGTCGGAGTCGTCACCATGTCTTCGACGCGCGTCCTCTTCCGCCCTGGCGTATTCCTCCATTTTATCGAAGAGCTTCGCCACTGTCTTGATTGGCTTTCGCGCGTTGTATTTGGCCATCAGGCCGGGGCGAAGGCCCTATATGGCTGCATTGATAATGGTTGTTTTGTTGACGTCCTTGACTTGGCAGCGTACCTTCGCAAAGCGTTTGAAGTAATCCCGAAGCTTCTTTGAAGGTTTTTGCTTCACTGCAAAGAGCTGATCGACGTCGACTCGCTCGACATAGTTCCCCTGGAAGTTGTTATAGAGGCGGTCACGAATCTGCTCCCACACGTAGATGGAGTTGGCTCTATGGTAAAAAACCAAGAGAGCGCCACGCCTTGCAACACGAGGGGAGTCCCTTCGCCTTCGTGGTGTCGTCTCCGCCAGTGGCTTCGATGGCGGTTTCGTACACGCGCACGAATTCTCGCGGGTTTGTGTCGCCCTTGTAGGCTTCGATGGCGCTGGGGAACTTGAAGTCATCCGGCCACGCCACCTGCTGCCAGCCCGCAAAGAGTGGGGACTCCAGATCCACACGTCGTAGCGGGATGCAGCTGGATGTGAGGGCATCGCGGCTATTCGCCCTCTCTGGCGTGGGCTCCGACGCGACCACTGGCGGGGTCTGTTGGCTTTGGGTCTCCTGCATGTCCCGTACGGCCCCGCGGAGATCCGTTAGCTCCCGCTGGAACGCGTTGAGGGCTGCCAGCAGGGTGTTTTCCGCTGCGGGTATGGGTGGGGCTACCGGCACTCCTGGCGGTACAGTCGGAGCGGTGGCAACCACGTCCCGCGTTCCCGGATTACCCGCCGCGCTGGCACGAAGGGCTCCAGAACCGGTGACGAGGCCCACGTTACCACCGGAGCCGCTCACCGTTCCTGTACTAGGTGGAAGGAGAGACGCCGCGCCGGCGTGAGCACCGGCATTACCAGCTCCGAACGCCTGAGCGGCGCTGCCGGTGGCCACCGCAGTACCTGCGATGGGGTTACCTACGACGCGTGTAGTGGTTTCGACGGTCGTCGCGGCGATGGTGGCGGGGTCGGTCGTCGTGGCGATGGTGGCGGGTCGATCGTCGTGGCGATGATGGCGGGGTCAGTCGTCATGGCGATGGTGGCGGGGTCGATTGTTGTGGCGATGGTGGCGGCGTCGGCCGTCGCGGCGATGGTGGCGGCGTTGGTCGTCGTGTCCTGAACGCCGGTGCCGTCGGCCGCCACATTCTCGTCGCGATCCATGCCCGCAACCACCGATGCTGAAGCCCGGGTACCGAGCGATGCTTCGCCGTGTCCGCCTTCCTCTTTGCCGCCGTCGACGAAGCTTTCTTTGGTGCCATCCTCCTCCGGATTTCGCGGCTTGCTCCTGTCCTCCCCACGGATGGCGCCAACTGTCGTGGTTACAGACCAAACAGAGAGAGAGAGTATGGTAGTGGAGAGTTAGGTGAGGAATGGCCTAGGGTTTCTCCCCATGGCCTGTGTTGTATATATATCCATATGGGGAGTGCCTTTACAATTATACCCTTACATCCGAGTATTCCCCTCAGGGGCACTTATGTCATTATACATGTCCCATTTTGGGCCTTACATTCCTCTAACAGGCCTGTTGGGCTCAGGTTGGGGCCATCCCTACAACACATGCATTTACAAATCGCCTGCATGGATATAAACTATTGTAGACACATAGTTTAGCTTATATGGATAGATACAAGGCCTATTCTTTGTGGCTGCGGATTATGACTTTTGGCTGAAATTTTTGAATTCTAGTTGTTCACAACAGAGATTATGGAGAGAGAGATACTCGCATGCGATTTTAGCTGGTATAGATGATGGGCTTTCAGTGTATACTATAATTAACCTATAGCCCCGTCTTGAAAGAATATTCTGTTTGAAAGTTATGTATCGTAGCAAAAGCCAAAAGACGATTTCAAAAGCCAAATAGAACATACCCACAGCTGGGTACTGACTTTTGAAACAATGTTGATCGGAATCACTTGTCTCGATGAGGAACTCTAATTTTTTTTTACAAAGGAGATAAGTTCAGGTGATACTGAATCTTAAAATATGATTATCCGAGAGATCTCCCCAAACAACAAACCTTACAATTTGCCACCCTAGATTACTATCTAGAAATCTTACAAACCTATCTTCGAAATAGATAACAACATTGCAATTACATTCTAACAAAAAGATACTAGGATATGCATGAATAAAAATTGTTCCACCTTATGTAACTGAAAACTGAAGATAGGTTGTAAACTTTATTTGTTATTGCCAATGCTCTTGGGTGAGCAGCAAGCCACATGCAAAATCATCAAGGCCTCACACATGCAAAATCAGCAAAGTATATGAAGAACTAGAGTCTATAGTGCTATTAAGGATGCACTAATCAACAAAGCAACAAATATGAAAGTACTACTTTGATAGTGTATTATTGTGTATAATTAGCTGATAGATTGGCTTATACCTATAATAAGTGCCCCTAATCAAGCTCCATCGTGACTTGTCATTAGCCTTATTTGGCCAATTTGAACAAGAGTAGAAGATAGAAACTGCACAATAAAAAAGGTATCAGGTAAGACAATTCCACAAATTGCAGAAACATATAAGGCAAAACATCATACCTTAGCAACATTCCATTTTTGTTCCGAAGGAACTCCTACCAAGGAGCAAACTGCTTTGGCAACCAGTGTTACATGGACACGAACACGAATGTCAGAATTTGACTCAGATTTGGGTTGTCCGATTTGGCAAACTTTGTTGGACACTGGAAATGTTACTCAAAAATGGACATGGGTATCAAAATCCAACACGGATTCAAATGTCTGATTCAGCAAAAACAATTTGGTAATATCCATTAGAAACATCTCCAATCTAACAACCATAATTTTTGAAAAAAAGGAAATTAATTATATTGATCTAAAAATTGGGAACATAGAAGAGGGTAAGCACTCAATAAAGTTAGCAAGGAAGAAGATGGGTGATGGCACAGCGGTGGAGGGGGATGACGATGTGGAGTTGTACCTCGAAGTTGCCAGTGGAGGGGATGACAAAATGACGGTGTACTGGCTCAATGCATGGCGGATCTGCAGTTTTGAAAAAATGATTTTCAAATAGGGGTTTTGAAATACTGAAGTTAGAAACATTTATTTTCAAAAGAAAGTCTCATCGATAGTTTTCAAAGAGAATGCATCTCCTAGTCTTAGTTTTAAGAACAAGTTCTTGGGAATGAGTCTAGATATTTAAATACTTAGGACTAGATTTCAAGGGTAACATTGAAATCAAGTTCCTTTTTAGAGGATGTATATATATATATATATATATATATATATATATATATATATATATATATATATATATATATATATATATTTGTATATATATATGTATATGTATGTGTATGTATATATATTTATGTATGTATATGTATAATATATGTACATGCACATATATATACATGTATGTATATATACATATATATATATATATATATATATATATATATTAAAATAGAGCTTTATGGCAAAAATGATTTTCCAATAGTGGTTTGAAACATCTGTTTTGAAAAGAGAGTTCCTTTGATAGATTGCAAAGAGAATGCATCTCAAAATCTCAGTCTAAAAACAAGTTCTTGGAAATGAGCTTGGAAAAATAATTTTTTTGGCGTTTAGGTTTCATGGCTAATTTTTGACATCAAGTGTCTCTGTGAAGATTTTGAGGTAGGGGTAAGGAAGGGGTGGATTAATTATCTTTTGGAATCAAAGGAATAGCATCCAATGGCGATTTGATTGATGATAATACTCATGTTGGTATTACTATTTTTAGAAGTAGGGATTTTGGCTATGAGATTTCCAAATGGGGGTTTTGGAATACTGATTTAGATATATTTGCCTTGAAAGGAGAGTGTTGTCCACGATTTGCAAAGAGAAGGGTTCTCAAAATTTTGGTTTTGAAAACAAGGTTTTGGATACGAGTCTAGATAGCTAAATATTGGAGTCTATGCTTTCAGGGTTAATTTTGAAATCTAGTTTTGCGCAAGGCCTTTTTGAAGCTGGGTTTTACAAGCAAGAAGTTTTGAAAGCGAAATATAGAAGTATAGATTTTCTTTTTGAAATTCTAAAGGCCTGCTTATAATAGCAAGGTTCTAGGGACAAGTTTTAGGAAAAGGATTTTAAAGAAAACCTTCATCAATAGATTTTTGAAGTAATCTATGAGGTGTGAAAGTTTTGGAAATAAGTTTGAAAATAACATTTGAAAGTATGCTTCAAAATTTTAAATTGAGAGTAAGAATAAAATAGTTCCTAACCATGGGTAGCAAGACCAAGCATGGGCAATAGGTTTTTACCAACATAATATTTTCAAAATAAAACCTGGAGGTGAACATTTGCAAAAGCCCTTTTCAGGGAAAACCTTTTGAGAAATAATGTTGGTTTGGCTTTTTCAGAAAATAAAAACAAATTTTGGAGTAAATCTGAGAAGAAGTTGAACTTTTGAAAGGAGCCTTTTTGGGAAAGACTTTTCAGAATTTTAGGTTTGTTTTGACTACCTGAAACCAAAACAAATTTTTAGAAGGAATTTGGTAATGATAAAACAATTTTTTGAAAATAAGTTTCAAAGTTAAGCTTTGCAATTTCAGTTCAAATAGATATTTAGGATGCCTAAAGGGGACTTTCAAGAAGACTTTTGGAAATATAATTATTTTGAATAGGGGGTAAGGTAGTTATGGAGTTAAAATTGCTAGATGAAGATATGGGTAAGAGAGGATAACCTAGGAGAGATGAGAATAAGTAATGATAGTTATAATTTTGGTGAGGCCTTTAATTGGTGGAAATAGTATTTTGAAAAGTAACTCCAGTCTTGGAACTAACAACCATGCTAACTAAGGTTATGACCTGCAATCAATTTGCTTTGATACCAGCTCATCGGACCTAGATTTTACCAATCTAAAATTCTTTGTGATTCTATCGTATTATTCCCTGGATTAGTAAATAGTGTTCACAAATACATTACTGAACATCAAATTTATATCTTGCGGAAGTGCAACTAATTCAGTAATAGACTTATACATGGGCCGATTAGGATGAAACTATTAAAAAGCAGCTGTAAAAACATAAATTTCACACAGGTGGGACCCTCAGGATATACCCACAGGTATCCAATTGGGGTTCACGACCTAGTTCTTAGCATCATCATCTTCCAGTCTTGATAATGCCCTTAGATGAATGCAGGGCTTGTCTTTCTCCTTCTTACTTACTGAATAATAGTAATTGAGTAATAGTGAGTATGAAGGTACTCAACAAGCCATCACACAAAATACAATAATAATAGATGCAAGGCTGTCAAATAGAGGTTGAGGTTCTTTTATTTGAAAAAATGTCACCATTTTGAGATGCAGATATAGGAAATTCTTATGACTTAGTATTTTTAACTAAACCATATTTTTAAAGAGTGTATGAGTATGCAATAATAATAGTGTAGGTTCCAACCATCTGTTATAGAGTATGGTTCCATCCACCATATGCTAATTTTATTACTAGGGTTATATCCACCCATTACTATCACTAGGTTACATCCATCCAAGGCAGTTCAATCTAGGTTTACATCTACCCATCGTTTTTCATCCCACCTACAAAGTTTTAGAAATAGACACTAACTTAAGTAAGTTTCCATGACTACCCCTGACCATTGGCACGGCTGTTCGAATAATTTTCATTCTACAGAGTTGTACATTTTACTCACAAGAGATAATTAACTTGTTATATTTCACACATTTTCTTGGAAATGTGAATCAAGAGCCCTGAATGTCACCAACAACTACAATTCCTTACCAATTTTAATCATTACACACCATAATTTCACAAGATGATTACGTAACACAATTATAATCACAATATAGGAGCATTGAATAACATTAAATTAAATGAACTGATTTTAAGTCTAATCAAATTTACCTTCGATAGGCAAAAACAATATAATATGATTAAGTTCTAAGGGAAGTCATTATTCAAAATAAGTTGGCAATGCTATTGTTTATTTCTAATAATTAGTGACTGGACACTAAGTGTTAAAAGAAGCTATAATGGTGCAAGTTCAATCATGTTCTACTTCTCGCACATGCATGTTGTCCTCAATTATCACCTCAAACAACAACAAAGTAAGGGTGAGTCAAAACTCAGCAAGTATACAATATAATAATAAACGGTATAAACATGATACCAAATATTCATTTGAATTCACAACTATCTTAATTTCACATATTTCTTCTCATTAATACCACACACATCATTTGACATCTCATTTATCTTGTCATGAATGCAATGCACATGTCTTAACTTCTCTTTTGTTTATACTGGTATAGTGGAGTGTTGCACCCGTTAGTGTCCACTCAAACCCATCCTTTTTATACTAGGACCTCAACTCCATTCCTGTGGAGTGCCTACCGAAGTATGTCTTTCTCTACTCATGTAGAGTGCCTACCAAAGTAAGTCTTACTCTACCCACTCATGCGGGTTGTCCACACAAAGTAGGCTCTAGAGGCTGCATAGGTCATCCTTTCCATCATGAATGCTCAACATACAAAAACATAATGATTCTATTAATGAATATCCACTTAGCATCATTAACACTTTGACATCATCATCGTTAAACCACAATCATGTAAGCATTATAAGAAATAAGTGTAAACATTGGAATTAACATGTCAAGTATTCGTTTGACATAAACAATAAGATAAACCACTCATGTTACCATTCTATAATACACTTGCCTTTTCTAATAGCGAGGAATGGATTGATTTGAAGATGACACCAACTCCGACGTTACCCTTCCTACAGTGAACACACGTACACCTCAACGACAAGCCAAAAAAACCAAATCAACAATTAAACAACATCACTCCTACATGCTTTTTGATTCTGCAATACTCCCCTTTACCGGACAGTATCATGGTAAACCATATAAGTTTTGTAATCTACGCAAGGATTTCTACTTTTTCTTAGTTGGCAGCAAACCCTGATTAATTTATTTAACCCTTATTTTTAACCCCAAAGACTGTTCTATTATCTTACTAAATAGCAAGCTTAACAATTTTATATCTATTAATTTACCCATCCAACTATAGCAAATCATACCATTTCTAAATTCTACAAAAAAATTATCTACCTTTCTTTAGTTAAGATCAGAATTTAATTAGGCCATCCAATGTGTTTAATATGCCAAATAACACAGCTGCTATCATTGACAACAAAATACTAGGCAGCAGCCTTTCCAATGCCATATCTTTCAAACGACTCATCCAAATTTAGTTTTACAGCACTCTATCGAAAGCTTAAGCAATTATTTACAACTTACATATAGAGCAAAAAACCAAATTAAGCCATATAATAGTTTTAATATTTGTTTTATTGCGACACTGCCAATTGACAATGATTCACTAGTTAGCAGGCTTACAAAATAAATAATTTTTAATATAATCAACCATATAACATGTTTAAATACTCTATGCAAAGCTAATAAAATTATCTACAATACTCTAATAGATGAAATTCTCAGATTACCCAGGTAACATGCCCAAAACACCACTACAAGCCACTGAAGACAAACAATCTAATAAACAAGACGCTCTAGTATGCCCTAAGCACAAAACTCATGAATACCCTCACTAATATCCACTCTAAACCCTAAATAATTAGTAAACTAATGAAAACAAAAGTTTTGAGTTGTTACACTAAGCCCGAGCAATGTCCACGGCAAGAACAACGAGCTCCTCTTCTCTTCTTTTTTCTACCTTGTTTCTTCCCTGCCTGCCTTCTTTCTTTCCTCCCTTCCTTTTTCTGTTCTCTGCCTCCTCATTCTCCTTATCCTAACGTGGCAACACCAACACCAATTGGCAGCATCAGCACGCAACAGCGGTAGCATACCGTACAAGGCAGCCATGCGGCAGCGGTGGCATGCACGCAACAACGCAGCGCTGGCGGCTCGCATGCAACTATGCAGCAACGGCAACACACGTAGGCCTACCTGCATGCCTACATTAGTGGCCATGCACAGCATGTGGGGGAGCCCACTAGCAGCTTCAGCAGGCACTCACGGCAGGCAACGGCAACAAATCACGCGGTAGGCTAACCTAGGGCAGTGGTGGCAGGGCATAGCAATGGCGTGGTGGCTGCATCCGGCCATGGTGTAGCATGGGGAGGGAGAGTGCGGTGCATGGTGCAAGGGCGGCAGCTGCACAACGGCAAGGGTAGTGGCTAGGGTTTGAGAGCACTTCCCCCACCCCCTACTCTCCTTAAAAGGTGCATAGTGCAGAGGCGGCAGCTACACAAGGGCAAGGATGGTGGCTAGGGTTTGATAGCACTTCCCCCCAGCCCCTACTCTCCATAAAAAGGCCTGGCTCAACACCCCCACTGTGGTAGACTCGCGGTCTTAGTAACCAACAACTCCCCCATCTATCTCATCGTATTCCGTTTTCCTTAACTCATTCTCTAAATTCATGCATAGGTCCTTAGGAAGGGCTCTTATGGAATATTACACAGGTATCTAAGCAAGAGTAAGTATGGCGCTTAGATACGAACTTATCACTAGTATGCTTACCATTAATTCTAGAGTGATAAGGGTTTGTGTCCAAGCCAAGGAGTGAGATATACTTAAGCAATTATTCATAGGAAATTAACTATGAACTAGTATGAAGATAATTTGCGTAACAAAGTAAAGCATGCCATTTGATATTTTCAAATAAAATAATTTTTATTCAAAAGATAGGTGCAATATGATTAAAGTAATGCCTTGTCTTGCTCAATTTAATTTATCATGGCCTTAATCTTTACTCAAAGCTTTCTTAGTCAATGGTCTTGAACTCTTGGTCTTTGTCTCTATCTAGATCTTGATCTCGCTCGACTTGTTGCTTCTTCGGGACTCTAACTTCTAATTATGTGATAAACAATCGAAATCTAGATAAATCCAAAGAACTTCAGCAATGCAATAAATCCAAAATGAACTCAATTGAGTTTTATTATGTTTAAGTTGGTGATATGAGATAAGGTTTAGTGAGTGTGGGATGCTTGATAAAGTCAAACGAAGGTTGAGTGAAAGGGAAAATGGCGAAGAAACTCTACCGGGAAGGAAATCAAAGAAGGATCAAAGATGAAGGAATATTTATAGAAATATTCCACTTCGGATTCGAAGATGGCTAGGCATAACCAATTGCAGAATGTCACATCTTGATCTTAATTGTTCTTTTATTATAACTATTAAGGAAGTTCCATGAGTTAGGTAGGACCTATGGGTAAATATGAGGGTCTACACATGTACTGTGCATTACTTACCAAATGTGATTTCTTGAGGTTTAGTTGCCAATTAACCAAACGAGTAATTCAATAATTAATCAAAAGGCAGGGTTATATTTTACATGACTCCTTTGTAAAGTCTTCGCTTCAAGTTAGACATTAAATATTAATTATCTTTAATTACTTCTAATTGTCTTAATCCAGTGGCTGAATTTATTATTCATTTAATTCTATACGGTTATGAATTATATTGCAAGTTGTCATAAAGAGTTTTAATCTTATTTGCTAATAAAATTGTCTCAAGTTACAAAATTGGTTTTATGATGATTTTCATAATTTACTCATACAATAGTACTACTAGCCTCTAATTAATTTGCTAACCCTTATTGTCATGCAATTGATCAATATTTAATCTTTAAATATCGTGAACCTTTATTCTAATTTCGTAATAAAGTTTAATATAGTTATTTATACAAGTTGTATTTTATTATCATTTTTATCTACACGAACTTATATTTTAATAGTGCTTGAAAATAACATTTGAATTTTAGGATATGTGCTGATGGCATGCTAATTATCTAATTAATATTTAGCACGTTTTAACATTTAGTTGGGACCTAGTTATATTTCAAGGCAAGCCTTATTGAGAGTTTGCTATTTCTAGCTAAATATCAATTGAAATGATATTTAAACTATTATCTTAACAATTTAATTATTTATTTGAAAAAGGGCCCTCATGATAGTTGCATTTAAGCAATTATATTTTACATGGTCTTTTTATACTTCAATTCGAATAATAAATTAATTAAATGACTTGCCTCAATTTAAATTCTAAAAGAAGTGGCACCACATGTCATACACATGTACAGAAGGAGGATCATCACATAGAAACAAAGGAAGAGTCAACGCTGAGCCGAATAGAGGAAAGGGGCAGTGCTTAGTAGGCAGGCTCATCGGCGGCAGGCAGTGGCAGGAACGGCGATAGTGAGTAACAAAATGGGTCACCAGAAGATAAGGGAGCTAGGGGAGGTGATGGCATGGGCTGGTCAGCATCGAGGCAGGCGGGCGGTGACGTGCGACAGCCAGAGGCAGGGGAGAAATGGGGTAGCAGCGGCTGAGAGGGTGAGGGAGGAAATTAGAAGGAGCATGAGCATGAGGGATCACGGGGAACTCACTGGTAGCAACAGCATGGCCAGGGAGGAGCCGAGGTGGCTAGTGATGTGAGCCTATGGCGACACGGGGAGGTCAAAGATGGCGGTGACCTAGGGCTCAAGGGAGCTTGAACTAGTTGTAGGAGGAGCTAGGGGGCGTCGTGGAGGTGCCCCAAGAGGAAGGAATCGACCCAAGGGGTGCTGGAGAGGAGACGATGGTGGTGGAGGCAGCGATGGCCAAACTTGGAGAAGGAGGTGATGTCGACGAGTTGTGATACGGGCAGCCTTGATCTTCTCGATGTAGGATCATGATAACTAGTGCCTCTCAACCAATCTCTCTAGTGTGCCGCTGTGCCTTCGAAGAGGAAGACGGCGCCATGTGGGCAGCGAGTGCAGCTAGGTGGCGCGACAGGGACAGTCAGTTGTGCACGTGTGGGTGCGTGTAGTATGGGCATCATGGTGTGTTGGGTGTGCGTGTGCATCGGGGCAAGGTCGGTATGGCGGTTACATCGATGTCAGGTTGGCACGGGTGTGCTTGTGTGCATGCGTGGTGCGCACGAGTCGACTAGGTCGATTGTGCGGAACAGGGAAGGAGAAGGAAAGAGAAGGGAGGGGATGGGACCAGGTGATAGAGAGAGAGGAAGAAATAGAGAAAGAAAAGAGAATAGGCTAGCAAATTTTGGAAATTCTAAATTTTTATTTGAAATTTCATTTTCACATTTTGAATAGAATTAAATTCAAATTTGAATTCTTGGCTCAATTATTCGAATGCAAAATTTTATATTCTTTTGCTTTCATTTTTCCTTAATTTTAATTTCAAATTTGGATTTTTGGTTCAATTCAATTTCCAATTACTTGGCGCTTCTTCTTTGATTTTATTTTTCTTATTTGATTCATTTGGAAAAAACCCAAATCAAGGAGGAGGGAGGAGACCGCACGTGGACACGGAGGCAGGTGGGGAGGTGGTCAGCGAGAGGAGAATGGAGGAGGGGCTGTGCCAAGAAGAAGCCGAAGGAGGAGGAGGAGAGAGAAAAAGGTGGACGAGCCCACATGTAAGGGAGAGGGTGAGAGTGAGAGGAGAGAAAAAAGAAATAAGAAAATTTGAAATTTGGATTTTTAATTTTAATTTCAATTTACATTAGGATTTACTGATTTTGAGTTTGCATCATATTCAAAATTTGAATTTTCAGTTCAATTATTTAGATGCGAGTTTTTAATATTCCTTTAGCCATTGCTTATCTTTACCTAGTTAAATTGAATTTCAATCTTTTATTTCCATTATTTAATACTTGAATTTTAATTTGTGTGTAGATCCTCGGAATTTCCATTTCTTTTATTAACACCATTATACTTACTTGGATATTATTTCTCAATATATTAATTTGCATGTCACAAAACTCAAAAGATTTCAAATAAATATTCAGAAGAAATTTGAATGCCAGAAAAATGCAAGAAAATATTTTAAAAATTCCATATTTTTTAACTTTCAAGTTTTGGAATGTTACAGGCACCATACAAAATTGATGGTAAAATGGCATGAGGTTGTCAACACATGGGCGCGGCAGCCCACTGATCGGCAGTAATCAATCACCATCACCTATGTCATGCGGTTTTGCCGCCATCACACTGTCGCCGTCTCTCAAGCCAATGCCACGGCTGTGTGATGGTGGTGGTAAAAATAGAAATCACATTTAAGACTAGATACATACCAAATTTACTGCCAGATGAAATAGCTTTAATTGTACTAACGAATTTACTACACGCGTCGTTAGAGATTACTGCCACACCAAGTTGAGGTGCATGAAGCCATTTGATGGTGGTTGTAAAATTTTGGAAACCACATGACCCAACCACGACCCACCTGCATACAATCCTAGGTGCCCCTGCGCAACCGCTATTATGACTAGATGTGTACAAAATTACTACAATATGAAACAAATTTTACTATAATGACAAATTTACTAGACGTGTCACTATATTTTACTGCCACACCTAGTTGTGGTGCATGCTGGCCATATGATAGCGGTAGTAAAATTACAAACCACAATTAAGACTAGATGCATATCAATTTACGGTCAGATGAAATTGCTTTTAGTATACTAATAAATTTACTAGACACATCGTTAGAGTTTACTGACACAACTGTCATGGTGTATACTAGGCATATAATGGCAGATGTAAAAAAGGATACCATATTTATGCCTAGATGTGGTACGGCACAAATTAGTAGAATGCTAATTTGTACACAAATTGTTGGCCCGATTTTCACGGTACTTCCCAGACCAGAAATCAATTCTTCGGATTTATGTTCAGCAGTAGTAGCAGAAGGCGGAGCCTATCCTCAGCACTTGTCAATTGAACAATAGTAGGAACAGCAGATTCAATCAATGAACAACACTACCAGTAGCCGAACTGCTCCAGCCGCAGCAAACTCTGGCAATTCCCTGATCCACCGAACATAGCAGCAATTGAAGAATTGGTATAGGTATATGCACAGCAATACCAACACCAATCTAATCTCAGTTCTTTTGAACAACTGCTCCTTGTCTTCCCACGTTCTGCGGCTCACTGTGCCAACCTGACAATAGCAAGGAGATAATAGATGGATTCAGCCAGAGCCAAACCCTAGATGGGGATTCTTCCACCCGAGAGCACTCCAACTCACGAACGGAGGAATAGACCACAAGATCAGCTTGCAACTCTGATTGAAAGAATCAAAGCCCCACAGCCTCAATGAACTCTCGATGGAATTCACACAATCTCAAGAAAATGATACCACGACCATAAGGCGTTTTGTGGTTTTCTTTTCTTTACTTGATGCCAAAACCAATCTGGAAAACGTCCCTTACAATGGCCATAGCCCTGGGATTATATCTCCCCTAACTAATGCACACAAAGGCCCACACGACACAAACTAGGACTCGTAATGGACTCAGACTAGGTAACGGACTCACTCCAAACCGACTAACACACCAACTCAAGCCAAACCTAAAAACAAAGTCATACACAATGGCCATATACACACATACATGCATATGTATACATACGTGCCACACTCACATGCATGCAACACAACGGCTGTGCATGCATGCAACTCACGTGAATAGGAGACACCTAGAAGAACTCAACACTAGACTTTTGCATGTAAATATTTTTATTCATTCTAAGTTAAGAGATATATGAAATCCAAATATCTCCTACCAAGAGTCCTGAACTATGAACACACACCGTTTCGCCTTGGCCGTAGGCTCGCTACGCTCGTGCTCCGCAGACTTGCCACACTCACACTCAGCTTCCAGATTGTCCTTCTTGTTCTTCCTCCCTCTTGGCCACCATAGATGTAGTGGTATTGGTACCTGGCGCCGTATCAAGATGTCTGTAAGTGCTACGAGTGGGTATGAATTGATTAGTAAGGGTACGGGCTCGGTCGAGGCAGGGTGGAATTATCTGGAGCGTAGAATAAGTTATTCTACCCTCAGCATAGAATATATATACACACGCGCATGTGGTGCCACTATTATACTCTCGAGCATAGAATAGCTTATTCTACACATCGGCCAGATGAGCGCACCAAACCCACCCCACGTGCAACCACTTCATATGGGAACCAAGCCAAATAGTGACACGTAACCAACCAACAAATATGGTTTCTTTATTAGTACTATAATGTTTCTTTTCTTGTTTAGCTCTGATTCATGAATGGTTTTCATTGGTAGCTTACTAATGATGAGAGGAACAGAATGATATAAGTCATACAAAAAAATGATAAAGTATCTGCATTATAATAAAAACTGAAGGAGGATGTAGTACCGTGCCAAAATAGTGTAATAAAAGCTCTGGACATATCCCAATGTAGTAAAACCTCTCTGTGTATTTACTGTGTCATTGCAATGGAATTACTGTGGCCTCTTTCTATCGCACATTTACCATAACCTCCTAATATTTACTGTATCACTGAAAGAAATTTATTGCAACCTCTATATGCGTTTATTGCACCATTACAAAATTTTTACAACCTCATTATGTGTTTACAGAACAAGTACAATAGATTTACTGCAATCTCCTTCTATTTACTATGGCCTCATTGTGCCTATAATAAACTTATACAACAGATTTACTATGACCTCCTTGTGCTTTTACTGCGACACTAGAAGATATTTACTATGATCTTTTTTCTTGAGGAAATTACTGTGATCTTCTTGTTCGTTTACTGTACCTTTAAAAAAAGACACTATCACACTTAGTATTACTACACTCCTCATGTCTTTACTACCTTTTAATTGAAGATTTACTTCCACACTGAGTGCAGAGGGGCGGGTAGAGAGAAATGTGTGTTGATTGCAAAATTTGAACGATGATATCTCCTAAACCATTTATCCTATTTACAATCCATTTGAAGTGGTTTGCTAGAAAAAATGTGCTTAACAAAAAGAAGTCTATGATGAATATGTTTTAACTATGTAAAAAGGATTACTACACAGAAAGTTCGGATTTAATGCACCTAAGCCAATGAATTACTGCATCGTTTGAGCACAGAAAAGGTGGGTGAAGAGCTACATATGGGTTGACAGCTGGGAGGTGGTGGGTTTTCTTTTTACCAACCTTTGACCAAGGTGGGATATAGGTTTTGACCAATGGGAGGTGGTGGAGAATATATGAGTTTCCATAAATTAGTAAAACCTTAGACTTAGTACCCCTTTTGGATGCATCATATTTTTATGGTTTCTTTCTAGCAGTTGTGTGGGGTAATTGATTTTTTGCTCATGGGCACATGGTTTTGAGTGTTCTTGAGCATGAGGTCCTGAGCGTTCTTGGACACAATGCCCTAAGTGCGATTGTCAATAGCAAAAAATCATGAAAATTGCTAGGAAAATTTTGGGAAATTAAGAAAAATGTCTAAATAGATTAAGCCAATATTTAGTACTTTGCATTTGTTTCATGCTTCTAAATTATTTTTCTAGTAGTAAACTTGTAGGAAATTGCATGAAAAATGTAGGATATGTTAGACATCACTAAAAGGGATTTTGACTGCCCTAGATGGCATTAACCACCTTTCTTGGATACCAAATGTTGACATTAATCATATACCTTTATCTCTTAATCAAGCTGCGGTGTAAGGAGTGCCGCCTCTCAATATCGTGTAGGAACTATGGCCATATATACATGCCATCACACAAAGTCAATTGTGCTCTTGCAGACATTATATTACGGGATCAATTTGCCACTTTTAGGACATGAAATCCATAGCAAATTATAATCCTACTTGCATTGTACTATTCATCAACAAGACTATGTAAGCATGCAGTTTATTGAAGTTGATATGACTGACAAGACTATGTGCACCTTACACCCTTGAAATTTGACTTTACAATGGCAGTATTGTCACAACAACTATGCTGAGTGTTCTGAATTGATCTCTGCCCTACTAGTTGCGAAGTAGAGTGATCTCTTGATGAAGAAGCACACTACATACTAGTCAGATAGTAAATACGCCTGCTTGAGAAGAACATGCAAATACTTAAAATAAAGGGAATACTCGTAGCCGCCGAAAAGGCCATGTATAGTATAGTGAAATGGAAAGAAAGTACATGTGTTTAGAATATAAATTAGTCCATGGGGAGATATATAAAAACTTGTATCCTTGTGGTTATACTTAACTATTGTTGGATGCCATCTACTTACATGAGTTGCATTATTAGTTTAGATATAGTTCATATAGAACTTCATTTTGCTCATGTAGAGCAATTTGTTTTTTTTTTTTTGCTTTACTCTAAAACATCTGCATTAGATTATTTACTTTTCCTATAATGATAGGGAAAATTGCTGAAATGATAGAAATTACCTGATGCATGGGATTTCTTACATTCCCTTTATTGCCCTCGGCTAGTAGCGCACCTTACCTGTAGTAAATGCTTGCCAATAGCATCTCTTACTCGTAGTAAAATCATTAAAATTATTTCTAATTTAAGAGCTTTGTAAGCAGTAATTATAGGGTATATGTTGGTTTCCCGCCAAATAAAATTGTACTTTAGTAGAAGCATGATTGCAATATATTGCTAGAAGCATCTAAGTTGATTCAAAGCAAATGTAAGAAGCACAGCTTTCACTTAGAATTCTTATAACTGGCATGTAAAGGTGGAGGAATTTGGGCATGAGGGGTAAGTTTTGTGTGAAAGGCAAAAGAAAAATATGGAAAACAAGATCTACGGTATGCATAATCACAATTCCTAGGTCAAAGCCAGAAGCAAAATAAGTCAAAAGCAAAATAAGCCCAAAGCAATTATGTAATATAGATTATTTGGGAGATTAATAAATTGTGTAATTATTGTCATTATCTAGAAGATATAAAGAATGACATTCATGTTATCTTGTTAATGGCCATTATATTTGTAGCCATGGTAGTGTGCTGATTTGTATATTCAGCAATACACCAGCTACAAGCACATAGATGCATACACGACTTGATGCCACGGTGCCACTGAATCGTCACTCGCCGTTGCACAAGAAGGGTAGCTACTCACTGTAGAGCAACTGATGCCGCCTGCTACACACGATGCATACTAAAGCACGCCATTGTAACACCCTAGCTTATCAAGCCCAAGATGTCACCCACGGTACTAACACTACAAATTTCTACCAATAACCAAGTAATGGCAATGTTATGGCTACAGACCAAATAGTAAATAGGGGGACTGGTAGAATAAGTGTAGAAATGAGCTGTCTGGCTCTCTCCTTTCCTAAGGCTACATATATACATGGCCATAATGCCTAATTACAATGATACCTCCTACAGTGGCCCACTATGCTAGGGGTGTAGGTGTCTTTTTACATGCCTTATTGGCCCTCTTAGCCTAGTAGGCCGAACGGGTGTAGGTGGGGGTCGCCCCTATAATAGGAGCCTCTCATGGTAACGAACTTCACCACCTGTAGGTCGAAACCATGTCACCAAGCCTTTTGGCCCCTCTCCTGGTGCTTTATACTACGTAGAGTTCACACGGAGGCCCTATTTGTCACTATGCGATGGAGGTACGCAGGTTGCTAGTTGGCCTATAGAACCTCCTTTGCTGGTAGGGATCACCGCTCGTACACCCGTGATAACGCCATTGCCATCTGATGACTGGCCGGACTTTGAAGCTTGACGTCCATGCAGATTAGCTCCACTAATGCCAGTGTGACGAGCTGCACTTGTTGATGGTGTTGGAGGTGTTCCGTGAGGCAAAGTATTGCCAAGAAGGTGAGCTGATACTCCTCCATGGTCCCGGTTTAGCATAGCTTCTTGAGTTCGCTAAGAGGGTTGTGCCAGATGGATGCCCAAACCTCAAATTGACAAACTCTTTGAAATTTCACCAGTTCAGGTCGTCCGCATCGCGCTTTAGTTGGAAGTAGCACTATTGCACAGTGTTGGTCAAGTGGTACGAGACGAGCCAAACTTTCTCGGATTCTGTCATCTTCTGCCCTCGAAAGAACTACGCACAAAGTTGCAATCATCCCAAGGGGTCCTCTTTGCCGTCGTATGTTAGGAGCTCGAGCTTGTGGTAGTGTGGGGGCTGAGTACCTTCTGCCCTTACTGCAGCAGCCTGGCCAGAGCTTTGGCCACCGCTTGGTAGGGACAGTAGTTCTTCACTTGGTCGCTTGTCTATGTTCACCACGAGATCACGTATCCCAGTAAGTTGCTCCGGAAGGACACAATGGTGAGATCCATGTTTGTGGATGTCGTCGTCAGATGAGCAAGTTGCTCCATGATGGCCGCAAGTTGCTCCTCTACCTTGGTATCCATCTCGGTGCACAAGACTGTTGGCTTTGATACCAAGTTGTCACAGCCTATGCCTGATAGGGAAAAATCTTTTGGTTTGCAAAAAATTTTAGAGGGCAGCGAAAGAGACAAAATGAATGAAATTTCATCATTTTAGCTAAAAATTCGGATGAAATATTCAAACATTATTTGAATTTTGACAAAATTTTAACCAAAATTTGGACAAATATTCAAACATCAGCTTGTTTAACCATGATCGCTCCTTCTTCTGCCCCACCAGCATCGTGAAGCACCCCGCCGGCATGCCCCATGACACCCTGTCTATCCTGCCGGTGGCACCGGCCCATGGTGATGGAGGGCAGCCTGAGCCGTTGCGAGAGGCCGGCCTCCTTTGGTGAACTGTAAAGAACTATAGAAAACAATTAGTTTATTGATGTTTGAGAAATTAATAAGAAATAAATCAACCATGATGCATCTACACATGGAGAAGGAACAACTGATAGATTTTTGAACAGGCAACAACTAATAGATGAACAAACCTCAACTGCAATTGAATCTGCACATAGACCTGCAACTTCCCGTGCAACGATTGAAGTAGCTCCCCATCAAATCAATCAGGGGGGAGGGGGAGCTGCGCCGCCATCAAATCAATCCGGGAGGAGGGGAGCTGCACCATCGTCGAATCGATTGGGGAGGAGGGGGAGTTGCGCCGCCGTCAAATCAATCGGGAAGGAGGGAGAGCTGCACCACCATCGAATCGATCAAGCAGGAGGGGAAGCTGTGCTGCCGTCGAATTGATCAGGAAGGAGGGCAGCTGCGCCGCCATCGAATCGATCGGGGAGGAGTGCTCTGTGCAGGCGCTGCCAAAGGGGAAATAGAGATCAACATTGGGAGTTCAAGACCAAGGTAGCTAGGTAGCTTTGTTGAACTTAATCTAAGTCTATACATGAACATTAGTCTTAATCCTAGGCTCAAAACATGAACACAAATATGAACATAAATGCGGAAGCGTACCCGAACTCGATGAATCGATATTGTGGTGGTCGGTTGATGCAGCAGAGGAGGTCGGCGGTGTAGGGATGGTCGGGGATGAAAAGGTTACGGCCTTCGTCCACCTGAGCGCATGTGATAGATCAGTCTTGATAGAGTTTTCGTGGTCTAGCTCAACTGTCGTGAGTAGCTCTGCCGAAACTCTCATTTTTATATGGTGCTGGGTGACTGGGACCGCAAACTAGGAGTTGGTTACAGCGCTTCCGATCATGGCGCTAGTGGAGGGGTCTCCTCCCTGAAATCTCGGGGTTGTTAGCCGAGATCAACCCAACATTCTCCCCTTTGATCGTAAGGCTAACATCATAAGCTCATTCTCAATAAGACAACATACCAAGGCAATGTGTTGCATGGCCAATTAAGTGTCGTACAACCTCAGTACCTATAGTGTACTATCCTATCTTGAAATGGATATTCATCATACTTAATGGGAGTTGGTTTGCTTTAAGGTCCTTTTATCCAGAATCAAAAGGCTTTCCAATAAACCCATGCCGGCAACATGACCACGAAAATATTGGGTGGTAAGCCTTTATGATGCGGATACGCACATGATTAGCACTTTTCAATCAAATACATTATTTCACTGGAAAGAAGTATTGAGCCGCATTAAATATTGTCAGGTGAATTTGTTTCTTAATGAATTTCCTTCTATTTGTGGGAACAATATACTACCTTATGTCAAATTCTTGTTTATTATTAAGTTTGAATATTATGATGATTCCAGGGCCAAAGCAATGGAGAAGCACAAGGAGGGTGATCATATTTGCTACCAAAAACGAAAAGCTCAAAGCCTATGGGAATGGAAAGGAGGAAACCAAGCAGCCCATGTAGCTCATCAAGGAGGAAAGAAGCCCATGCAGTGGGAGAGCAAAAGGGAGGAGCCCAAGGACTTAAATCACAAGTTTTGGATAAGATTTTCAAGCAAAATTCAGACTTCCCACGTGCTCAACCCAATTCAAACTCGGATTCAAGTCAGGATTCAACTCGGATTCGGTTCGGGACAGCCTGACAAGCAGTTACTCAAAAGGTCATAACTTTCACAAATGGAGTCTGATTCAGGTGTTCTTGTACTCGTTGGAAAGATAATTTCAAGGGCTACGCAATGGATCTGGTCCCACTTTCAAATTCGTCACGGATAAAAAGTTATGACCGAAACAATATGACGGGTGAAAACTGTAGTTTCCTTTTTGTGAGAGTTCGTATCTAAAACCATGTAGGGTTGAGTTGTAATTGGTTTGGGGACCATATGGACGTCCCAACGGGCTATATAAGCCTTGTAATGGCAGCCTTTAGGGCTCAGACCACGTTTGAGAAAAATCAATCTACTAAAGTTTGTTCGAGTTTAGCATTGCTGCTGAAGTTCCATAGGGAATTAGGAGCGTTCTCTTCAATCAAGATCGTTCAGCCTTTCCGTTGGGAATTGGGTGCACGATAGATCTTCGCTTGGTGGTCGGCGAAATCAACATGAGTGTGTTTTGGCGGATTAAAGAGTGTTCGTCCCTTGCATTGGCATTGGAGGATCATTACGATTCATCAAGACTCCCGTGAGTATCCATCCTACGTCGAGAAGATCGGGCGACCCCGTATCATCTTGGTATCAGAGCGCGGTTTACTCGGTAGGATCTTATCCCTTTAAATTTCAGTTATTACTTGCTGTCCTATAGTCCGTAAACCAAAAACACAAAAAAAAAATCCAAACCCTAGTTTTGCATCTGCTATTTTTGTGAGTTTTATTAAGTCTTGATCCATTAGATATTTTGTTTACGTCCTGATCTTTGTGTTCCTTCGCGTAACTTGATCTTGTGTCCCCATAAAACAAAAAAAAGGTAGATTCAATTTACTCTTGAAGTTGAGTCCGTATCCATAACTCCTCTCAGATCAATCTGAGTACAACTCTAGAATCCAAGTCGGTTTTGGCTAGCTGTCCACTTTCGAATCCGTTTGCAAGTTGCCATCCGAAACCAACTCTAAGGAGGTGTTAGTGTTCGCGTTTGCTTCCTTGAACACCATACGGCCAAACACCACACATACGAGCTTCACTTATATCCTTTGAATACTTGAGACTAGTCATTGATATTGCATTGAGGGCTGCTCCTGAATACTCATAGCTGAATATTGGGCTTGTGCATCACCACTCCGGCCGATTAAAAAAAATTCAAAGTTTAGAGAGAGAGATATCCTTACCTTCCACAAAAGTTTGTGACCCATATACAAAGATAGACTCAGAACAGTGAGTTGAACATATTTGGGTGATTGGCAAGGTAGCAAAAAAAAAAGAGGTGAGCAAAAAAAAAAGAGAGAAAAAAAAGAGAGAATGCTGATTGGGTGAGTGGTCCTAGCTCCTATTGGGTGAGTGATTTGAGCAATTTGTGCACTCTATTCTTGTTATTGCAATTGGCTAGTGTCTCTCCTAGTACTTGATGCAAACGAGCTATTGTTCCTATTTGTTCCCATCTAGCTCATTCCTTTGTTGCATTGAGTCACATTGATCTTTGCGTGTGCGTTCATACACTTCACTTATATCTTTTGGATCAGCACTTAGGCAAAGTATTCTAGCTTGGATTATTACTTAATTTTACAACATCGTGAAATTCAGATCATGTAGGATAAATACTTCCTAACCAAGCTCCACAAAATATCCTTTGCTGTGCAATTGTGAGTCACTTTTAAATCCGCTTGATCATCACTTGTTATTGTAGCCACCACCAAGTGTAAGTTTCTTTTGGTCTCAATTCTCTTCGGAAAGGTAAGAACTTTACTGGGTTAAGGAAAAGTGAGATTGAGTGACTCCACATATTACCCATATATTTGTGGCTTTTGTGTCTTCTTTTTGCTACTAACCATGACAGGAGGAGAAGAAAACTATGATACCGTTTCCAACGTCATTGCTTGAGAAGTACATTACACAAGAAACTATAATGGAGGGACAACTCAAGGCGGATATGCAGGATCTCCGTATTGAGCTCAATCAACAAATGAAGGTGTTACAAACAAACATCGTGAATGACATTGTGCGGGCACTTCGACCACAACAAGAAGAAGATACCTTTGTTCCTTTCTATGGCAGTAATGACCCAGAGGAGAATCTTGAATGGGAATGGCAAATGGAGAAAGTGATTAGATTTCAGAAGCTCCCCAAATCCCAAGAGGTGATGTGTGCCACTAGAGAGTTTGAAGACTATGCTTATAGTTGGTGGCAACAACTATTTGGAAAACAACTCATTCAATCTTGGTCAGATTTGAAGGCGCTCATGAGGAGTGAGTTTGTGCCAACATATTATGCACGGGAATTGCTTCGCCATCTGAAGAGTATCACACAAGGGAGTAACACTGTTAAAGATTATTATTTTGAGCTGCAAGATGCATTGCGTCGTGCCGGTGTCACAAGTGCATTAAGGGAGAAGGCATATTTCAAAGAAGGCTTGAATTCTGAAATCGCCACTGCACTTCAAGGTAAATATTTTAGTAGCATGCATGACCTTGTGAATTGCGCTATTGAGCAGGAAAAGAGACTTATAGATATGCGTACATCACGGTTTCATCCAAGTCCACACTTCAGTTCTTATGGTTCCACTGGTGTGTCATGTGAGAAGATGACCGAGCATGGGACTTTTCCTTCGGTAAAGGAGACAACTTGTGCTGCCCCAATGACACATACAACAATTGAGATGCATCAAAACCCATGTGAGAATGAGAGCCATATAGCCAAATTGAGTGAGAGTGTTAAAAAGAGCGAGCTGTGTGATCCCACCATATGTGAGTTTGAGAGCATCCAAATTGAGAGTATGAGAGATACACCAAAAGAAAAGAGAGAAGTAGAAGATAGACAAAGTGAGGTTGATTTTGAAACTAAAACATTAATGTCTACTTCTAGTGTTGTTTCTCACATTGTGCAGGTTGAAATTGAAGATGAGAAATTAAACATTCAACAACCGGCATCATTGAAAGTCAAAGATGAGGAGATAAGCACAGTTGAAGATGAAGTACTTGCTGTTCCGTTGTTACATCATGATGATTTAATACCTACAACACCCATATCAACTGAGGAGAACAATAAAGGTAACAATATTAGCGCTGGAATTAATTGTGAAACGGTGAGTACTTGTGAGAACTCATATGTTCGAATGAAAATTCCATGTTCTGAAATTTCTTTGCTCAATTTACATAATGTGGAATTGATTACTTATAACGAAGTTCTTACTCGAATATCTCCTAGTGATTCTTTGTACTATATCATGTTTGATGATTCTGGAGAGCTATCTAGTGTGGTTGAGAATCTTGCTGAAATTTCATGTTTAAAATCACTAGTTAGTGTTTATGCCTACACCTATAAGTTTAATTTGATCGGAGATTATGGTGTAGATGACAAGTTTTATGTTTACCGAATATGCATTAAATGTGATAAGCTTGCTGAATTGAAATTGCATATTATGGATAAACAAACTTTTGTGCCATATCATGATCACAAGGAGATGGGGTTTAACAATAGTGCTTGCTGTTTACAAAGAGTTCTTGTGCCTATTTGTTCCTCTTTCGATGAACAATCATGTACAAATAATCAGAGTAGCGCAGTTGAAGCATGGAAGGAACTAAAAATTTTCTCCCCCATATTTGAACAACTTAATTTAGTTTGGCCCATTAATGACTTGTCCATGTGCTTAGCAAAGTCGAGGACGACTTTTTCTCATGGGAGGGAGAATGATATGAAAGACAACATTGCAATGTATGCATTTGATAGCTGTTGTAGTATCAATTGGTTTGTGCAAAACAGTGAGAATGAGAATGACACAATAATTGATTCATACATATACCACGCATATGTGTTGTTCTTTTTGCTTACTACACCTCCAGGAAATAATAATGTGAAAGACGGAAGGGGTGTAACTGACCAATACATATACCATGCATACACATTGTATTCTTTGTTTAGTACAATTTCAGGCTATCAAAAGCCGAGGACGGCTTTTCTTGAAGAAGGGGAGGATGATGCGGATACGCACATGATTAGCACTTTTCAATCAAATACATTATTTCACTGGAAAGAAGTATTGAGCCGCATTAAATATTGTCAGGTGAATTTGTTTCTTAATGAATTTCCTTCTATTTGTGGGAACAATATACTACCTTATGTCAAATTCTTGTTTATTATTAGGTTTGAATATTATGATGATTCCGGGGCCAAAGCAATGGAGAAGCACAAGGAGGGTGATCATATTTGCTACCAAAAACGAAAAGCTCAAAGCCTATGGGAATGGAAAGGAGGAAACCAAGCAGCCCATGTAGCTCATCAAGGAGGAAAGAAGCCCATGTAGTGGGAGAGCAAAAGGGAGGAGCCCAAGGACTTAAACCACAAGTTTTGGATAAGATTTTCAAGCAAAATTCAGACTTCCCACATGCTCAACCCAATTCAAACTCGGATTCAAGTCAGGATTCAACTCGGATTCGGTTCGGGACAGCCTGACAGGCAGTTACTCAAAAGGTCATAACTTTCACAAACGGAGTCCGATTCAGGTGTTCTTGTACTTGTTGGAAAGATAATTTCAAGAGCTACGCAATGGATCTGGTCCCACTTTCAAATTCGTCACGGATAAAAAGTTATGACCGAAACAATATGACGGGTGAAAACTGTAGGGTTGAGTTCGTATCTAAAACCATGTAGGGTTGAGTTGTAATTGGTTTGGGGACCATATGGATGTCCCAAGGGGCTATATAAGCCTTGTAATGGCAGCCTTTAGGGCTCAGACCACGTTTGAGAAAAATCAATCTACTAAAGTTTGTTCGAGTTTAGCATTGCTGCTGAAGTTCCATAGGGAATTAGGAGCGTTCTCTTCAATCAAGATCGTTCAGCCTTTCCGTTGGGAATTGGGTGCACGATAGATCTTCGCTTGGTGGTCGGCGAAATCAACACGAGTGTGTTTTGGCGGATTAAAGAGTGTTCGTCCCTTGCATTGGCATTGGAGGATCATTACGATTCATCAAGACTCCCGTGAGTATCCATCCTACGTCGAGAAGATCGGGCGACCCCGTATCACTTTAGTAAGCGGATCCGCAAGCATTAACTTAGTACTAATATGCTTGATACTTATGGTTTGATCCTGGATTCTATCTTTCACAACATGATACTTAATGTCAATGTGTTTGGCAGCACCACTTGACTTATTGTTATTTGCATAAAAGACTGCGGGTTTGTTATCGCAGTATAAGGTGAGTGGTTTAGAGATGCTGTCTACCACTCTAAGTCCCGGGATAAAGTTCTTAAGCCATACAGCCTGCCCGGTAGCCTCATAACATGCCACAAACTCAGTTTGCATCATTGAAGATGCCGTAAGGGTTTGTTTGGAGCTTTTCTACGAGATAGCTCCTCTAGCGAGTGTGAAGATATAAACTGACGTGGGTTTCTTAGTATCAACACATCCCGCAAAATCTGAATCTGAATAACCAATAGCTTCAAGGTTTTCAGAAAATTTATATGTGAGCATAAAATGCTTAGTAGCTTGCATATAGCACAAAGCTTTCTTAACAGCTTTCCAGTGGTCCGGTCCTGGATTTGACTGATATCTGCCAAGCATCCTAGTTACAAAAGCTAAATCAGGGCGTGTACATACTTGAGCATACATAATGCTTCCGACAGCTGAAGCATAAGGAACCGACTACATCTAATCAGTTTCATATTGGTTCCTTGGACATTGAAATGTCCCAAACTTATCGCCCTTAACAATAGGAGCAGGCGAGCTAGAGCACTTATGCATATTATATCTCTTCAGTACTCTGTCAATGTATGCCTTCTGAGATAAACCTAATATTCATTTGGACCTATCTCGGTGAATTTCAATGCCAAGAACATAAGAGGCATCACCGAGATCCTTTATATCAAAATTAGATGAAAGAAATCTCTTGGTCTCAAATAGCATGTCTTTATCGCTACTGACCAATAAGATATCATCCACATAAAGTACTAAGATGGTGAATTTACTCCCCTTGAACTTAACATATATGCAGTTATCAACTTCATTTTCCTTAAAACCAAAACTCCTTATGATCTTATCGAATTTGAGGTACCACTGCCTCGATGCTTGTTTCAAGCCATAATGGATTTCTTAAGTCGACATCCCATATGCTCCTTGCTTTTCACGACAAAACCTTCCGGTTGAGCCATATAAACATTCTCTTGCAAGTCGCCATTAAGAAATGCCGTCTTAACATCCATCTGATGCAGCTCTAAATCATAATGAGCTACAAGTGCCATAACAATTCTAAATGAATCCTTAGTTGAGACAGGAGAAAAGGTGTCATTATAGTCAATCTCCTCTCTTTGTGAGAAGCCTTTTGCTACGAGCCTTGCTTTAAACCTTTCGATATTTCCCTTACAGTCATGCTTGGTTTTGTAGACCCATTTACAACCTACTGTTTTGACTCCGTCAGGAATTTCTACTAAGTCCCATACATCATTAGTGCTCATAGACTTTAGTTCATCCTCTTTGGCTTCAAGCCATTTAGAAGAATGTTCACTCATCATGGCCTCCTTATAAGAGGTGGGATCATCTACCTTCCGTATATCATTAATATCCTCATTCATATAGACAACATAATCATTCAGGATGGCAGATCTTCTCTCCCGCTGTGATCTTCTAAGAGGTTCATTAGTTATTTCAGGAGACTGCTGAGGCTCTTCATTAGGTATAACATCAGGAATTTCAGAGACCTCAACAGTGGGTGCAACAACAGTATTCTCTATTGGAGGTGCAACCGCCTAAGGCACAAGAATAAATATCTCTGGGATGAGCGGTGTAGGAACATAAACCCGCTTCTCCTCAAGATCTATTTTACTGGGCTCCAGGTCCTCGTTATTTTCTAAGAACACAGCGTGCCTTGTTTCTTCAAACTTAGCTATCCTATCAGGACAATAAAAGCGATACCCTTTGGATCTCTCAGGGTACCCAATAAAATGGCAACTTACTGTCTTAGGATTTAGTTTCCCAATGTGTGGATTAAATAATTTAGCTTCAGCACGACAACCCATTTTGCTGAGGTTCGCCCGGCATAGAATACTGGGCAACGATGCCATTTTCCTGAAGGAACTTAGCGAAAGGGCCAGGAATTTGCCCATAAGAGGCATATCTTCCATAATATTCTCCCCCACGATCCGATCTTACCACTTTAATTCTTAGGTTGTGCTGATTTTCAACTTCAACCTTAAATATCTTAAATTTGTCAAGTGATTCAGATCGGTCTTTAATGGGAAAGATATAACCATAACGGGAGAAAACATCAGCTAATGTGATGAATGTATCAAAACCATCCACTGATGTCATAGGAAAAGGACCACAAATATCAGTATGAATTAATTCTAAGAGTCCTGTGCTGCGAGTAGCTCCCTTCTTTATTTGCTTAACTTATTTTCCTTTAATGCAATCAATGCAGTGGTCTGAGTCAGAGAAATCTAATGGGTGGAGAATTTCTTCTTTAATGAGACGCTCCATTCTCCCCCTCGAAATGTGGCCTAAACGACAGTGCCACAGTTTTGAAGAAGTCTCGTCATTATTTTTACGCTTAGCATCACACACAATATTTCTGGAAATGCCCTGGCTGTTTACAGAAAAGACATTCCCCCCTTTAGATGCTCCGGCGGGAGCAACATGAGGCTTAGGTGCATTGTGCACTTTAGACCCCGATTTGTCTAAATTAGGGGAGAATTATAGCTTTTTTTACATTTGAAGTCCCCTTGGAACTTCCTTTTGTTGGAGCCACCAACCTGAAGAGCAAAATCCTTCTTTTTTTTGTTCTTATTTTCTCTTCCTCCTGAACACACATGGCGATCAAATCACTCATGCTCCATTTTTATTTCTGAGTATTATAATTAATCTTAAAAGCTGTGTACTCAGAAGGAAGAGAGGACATAAAATGGATAAGGAAACCATCAGATATTGCCATGTCCATGCCCTTGAGTTTTTCTGCCATATCGGTCATCATCATGATATGCTCTCTTATGCTGCCGGACCCATCATACTTAGTGGTTAAGAGCCTCTGAATCAAAATACTGGCATAAACTTTAGTGGAGCCTTTAAATTTCTCCTCGATTGAAGCCAAGTACTCCTTAGCATTTTCGGAATTGGGGATTGCTCCCCTAATCCCGATTGAAATAGAGGTCTTCATAATCATTAGTGATAAGCGGTCAGACCGCTCCCATTTTCAGCATTAGCCTCGTAAATTTTTCTATTTCTCATCAAAATTCTCCTCACCTTCGGTGGGAGGAATGGGAACGACTACTCTTAAGGCATAGTCAAGGTCCAAAACACAAGGGACAACATGAATTCGTTCTTTCCACGTGGGAAAATTGCTCCCCGTGAGCTACTCAATGTTATCAATTGTGGCGGCAACGTTTGATGCATTAAGTGCTGAATTTCAAAATACAGGGCAAAAAATAGAAATATCATAAATATATATTGCATGTAATTAACCCTACGTTGGTCTGATTAATAACATGCAAACTACAGTTCTAATTCATATCACCGTTGGACAGAAAATGAAATAGAAGTTAATAATTTTATATGGTGACACATGATTACAAACAACGTTGGTCAGAATGTAATCATATGCATACATAATGCCAAAAATATAAAAAAATCTCCAATTAAAATATCTCGTTGGTTCAATTTTAATTAGAGACAAGATATAATAATATGGGGACATATGATTATAAACAACGTTGGTCAGAATATATCCATATGTATACATAATGCCAAAATTAATCATAAAATCTCAAAATTAAAATATCACGTTGGTTCAATTTTAATCAGAGATTATACATAATAATATGGTAAAGATACATCAAATTTTGGGCCACTGAAAATAATTAAAAAAATGCACAAAGGGAGACTTAAAACATAAGAAAATGCTCTGTAAAAGAAAAGGCCCATAAACTCATGCATTTGGCCTACCAAAACATCATAGCCCAAAACTCCCGCACGGGCCCAAAAAATTGCCCGGCGCGGCTGCCCAAAATCACGCCCGCAAGCAGCCCAACTCACGGCGCGGCCCGAAAATCATATTCGGCCAAAATTTGCGCACGCGTGCATGGCCCAAAACATTCACACGGCCCGCAAAGCGCGCGCAGCCCAAGCTGAAAACACGCATGCGCGTGCACCGTCTGATTTCAATCCAACGGCCGAACGCACGGCCTAAAAGCATCCGCTCACCCGTGCCGTCGGATCTCATCGCACAGTCGAAAACACACATGCACGCACGCCGTCAGATTTCGATCGAACAGCTGAGAAAAACTGCCGGCCCAAAACATCCTCGGCCCGTAAAACGACGGCCGCACGATTTGATCCAACGGCCGTGCACGCGCTGCACGCGACTTAAAAGCTTGAAACCCTAACCCTAATCCCCATTTGAGCCCATCTGTTTGCGAAAAACTCGGAGTGGGCGACGACGCACGCGCTCGGGCGGAGCAGCGGCGCACTAGGGCAAAAACGGTAGCGTCGGCGGCATGCTCGCGGAGCGGCGACGCACGCGGCGCCCGAAGCAGCGCCCGGAGCGGTAGCGCGGAGAGGCGAGAGGCGGCGCTGCCCGCGTGGAGCGAAGCGGCGGGGAGGCGCCCTTGGAGCGAAGCGGCGGCACGGCGCCCGCGGAGCTCCAGCGCAGCACCATCGGCGACGGCGGCGGCGCTCGCACGGAGCGGCGGCAGCGAGAGGTGGCGGCAGCGGCCCCACAGCCAACGGCAGCGGCGGTGCCCAAAAAGTTGTAATTCCCTTTTTTTTTGTTTGCCGATCTAAAACTTCGTTCGGGTGATTTGGGGATTTAGGGTTCCGGTTTGGAAATTTTCTTAGAGTTTTGCAAAATCAAATCACCTCCTTCTAATTGCTAACCGAGCCTTAATCATTAGATCCAAAATTTTAATTAGCAAATCCGAGTTCGGTTAGGGTAGATTAGGGTTCATGAAGAGTTCTAGGGTTGCTCTGATACCAAATGTTGAACTTAATCTAAGTCTATACATGAACATTAGTCTTAATCCTAGGCTCAAAACATGAACACAAATATGAACATAAATGCGGAAGTGTACCCGAACTCGATGAATCGATATTGTGGTGGTCGGTTGATGCAGCAGAGGAGGTCGGCGGTGTAGAGATGGTCAGGGATGAAAAGGTTACGGCCTTCGTCCACCTAAGCGCCTGTGATAGATCGGTCTTGATAGAGTTTTCGTGGTCTAGCTCAACTGCCGTGAGTAGCTCTACCGAAACTCTCGTTTTTATATGGTGCTGGGTGACCGGGACCGCAAACCAGGAGTTGGTTGCAGCGCTTCCGATCATGGCGCTAGTGGAGGGGTCTCCTCCCTGAAATCTCAGGGTTGTTAGCCGAGATCAACCCAACAAGCTTGGCTGTGTGGACTTCATTGTGGACTGTGGGAGTGGGGGTGTTGGGCTATATGTAGCTGGGATGTAAATTCAAATGGCGATGAAAAAATTGACGGAATGATATTTCTTTCATTGGCCAATGAAACGGACGAAAAATCCAAATTTTTGGTGAAATTTCGCCGAAATTGTTAACCCTGGTGCCTGAGTGCAGGTCGTACTTGTGGAAGACTGGAGGCTTCGGCTTGGGCTGTTATCTTGGCACCGTGATAGCTGGAAGGAGAGGCGAACAGGGTGCGCAAGGAAGTAGAGGAAAAGCAGTAGGTGGGAAGTAGAGAAATAGAGAGGGATAGGAATAGATTGATAATTCTTCCTTGATTGCATTGATAACATATGCTTAGCCTTATATAGCCGCATAAGCGGCAGTTTTGGAAACAAATAACTAATTCCATCTATAAAAGATTGGAATCTAATCAAATCATGACTTACATCTATAATAGATTGGAACCTAATCAAATATCCTTAAGGGATTGATATCTAATCAAATCCTAACTTTACAATATTGCCATGACACTGCCTAAGCAGCCGACGTCCTAGCTGTCCATCGGACATAGTGTTTGCCCCACATGACATAGTAATTGTCGGTTTATTATCAATTGTTCTAACGATAAAATGTTCATTACCAATTATCTACTCTGTGATTAAATCGAGAAGTTATCCTTTTTCTTAAGTTTACCAATTATCTTTTCTTAAGTTGAGAAAATGTCAGATACATGTGACCAGTATGATCATGTATATAGTGTTATTGTGGAATTGTCTATGAAAACATGACAAGAAGATTGCAGATAAAAACATATCACCGCTCTTGATTCTTCAACATCGCTGAAATCCTAAAACTTCCTGGCTAAGATGAACATAGGACATTTATCTACTAACTGAAAGAACAGTTCCGTACACAGAATATATCCATACTGGCTGTTGGCTATTTTACCATAGCACTGGTTACATGCGGTCCTCAGAGCATCTTTCCTCCAGTTTGCAGTTGTCGAAATGACGGAAGCATTCAGATTAAGGATGCACCGTTTTATTGTATTTATGGACGCGTTATAGTCACAAACTCAGGCAAGAACAATTGGTGCAGAACTTGTTTGCGATTAGAATCTTGCTGCCTAGCTTTGTTTTCTTGATCCTACTTTGAACTCCGGATACTACAGTTAACTGAGATGCTTCTCTGCTATGTCAATGTGATGTGCTTGAGAGGGAGTGGCATGTGATCCTTAACAAGGCACATAGCTTCCTGTCAAATGATTGAAGTTATTCACAAAGTTAAGTACAGAATTAAGTACTGTTGATCTTATGTTTAGTAATCCTGTGCACAATATCGTTTACTATTTTTTCTTCCTTCATTTCCGGTTGGTCTGTCTGTTTCCTTTCCTTGTTTACTGGGTTGGATGATCGCCCTGCGTGGTGGAGAAACCAACTAGTCTGAGTCGTACGCAATGGCCGGGATGTGTGGGCTGATGGCACAACCGATTATGGCGTGCATGTCGCAGGTCTATTTAGTTTCTTTCCTTTTATCTGAATGTAGCAGCTTATAATACAGAAAGAAGAGAAGAAAACGCTGAGCAGTTCAGTCAGCGGCAAATACTGTTGCTTGTCATTGTATTTTCGTTATTGTGATTGAATTGAGTTGCAGGCTTAAGGCTGACAAGTGGTATCAGAGCAATGTCAGCGCCAGCCAGCCTTGCTTCCAGGACTCCTCCGCGAGCGCGTCGAGAGCGCTCCCAGTCGCGCCGACCACGGCACCGCGACAATGGTGGCCGCGAGATCGTCGTGCAGCGCGTGGTGAAGGAGGTCGGAGGATCGGCTTCGTACCCAATGCTCACGAAGACAAATTACAACGACTGGGCGCTCCTCATGTGCGTCATGCTCCAGGCGAGAGGACTCTGGGACGCCGTCAACATCAGTGATGTCGGGTTCCAGGAGGATCGAACGGCGCTCGAAGCGATACTTCGCGCCGTGCCGCCGGAGATGATATCGATGCTCGCTGTCAAGGAGACGGCGAAGGAGGCTTGGGACACCATCAAAACAATGCGCGTTGGTGTCGACCGCCTACACAAAGCGAATGAGCAGCGGGTTCGCAAGAAGTACGAGGCAATTGAGTTCCGCGACGGCGAATCGGTGGACGACTTTGCGCTCAGGCTGAACGCCGTGGTGAATCAACTCGCTACGCTTGGTGATCCTGAGCTGGAGGAAAAGGTGGTGGAGAAGTTTCTCCGGGTTGCACCAGAAAGGTACTCCCAACTGATTCTATCCATTGAGACCCTACTCGATTTGTCCACTCTCTCCATTGAAGAAGTCACTGGGAGATTGAGGACTGTGGAGAACCGCGCATCAGCGAAGGGAGGTGAGACCACCGGCAAACTCTTACTCACAGAGGAAGAGTGGGCCGCAAGGGTCAAGGAGCGCCAGGGAGAGAGCTCTACCGGAGGCAATAAGTCAGAGAATCATCGGCGTCGTGCACCACGCCGACGGACGAACATCCCTGGTACCAGCGACGGCAAGGAGGCAAATACACGGGATGTATCCAAAGACAAATGTCGCAACTGTGGAAGAGTTGTCCACTGGGCCAAAGACTGCCGAAGCGGGGAGAGGCCCATCTGGCGCAAGGCGACGATGACAAACCCACGTTGTTATTGTCGGTGGGTTCGGTTCACGCAAGCGTATCAAAGGTGCTCGGTTCAAATTTGGCACTGCCAAATCCCACACCGGAGCCCCTGAAGATGCTGGTGGCTGAGAAGGCGACTTCAACACTTCTCACACGCGGAGCCGCTGGAGACGCAAATGGCTGAGGAGGCAACTTCAACGCTTCTCACGCCGGAGCCACTGGAGACGCCGGTGGCCGAGGAGGCAACACCGACAACGCAGGTCGCTGCCCTCCATCTAGTGGACGAGAGGGTGCTGGCGCAGCTCGACGGCGACGCTGGGCAAAACGACCGCCTATGGTACGTCGACACCGGCGCCACCAACCATATGACGGGCTCCCGCAGTTGCTTCTCCGAGCTCGACACCGGCATCCGGGGCACGGTGAAATTCGGCGACAGCTCACTCGTGGAGATTGAAGGCCAAGGAACGATCCGGTTTGCTTGCAAGAATGGCGAGCACCGCGCCCTTACAGGGGTGTACTTCATTCCTCAGCTCACCTCCAACATTTTTAGCGTCAGGCAACTCAACAAAAATGGCTGCAAGGTGTTGATTCAGGATGGTGTTATGAGGATCCATGATCAACAGAAGCGGCTGCTCGCCAAGGTAAAACGCTCGCTGCGTCGTCTCTACACTTTGATGCTTAATGTCGCGCAGCCTGTGTGTCTCTCAGCGCGCAGCTCGGAGGAGGCTTGGCGCTGGCACGCGCGGTTTGGGCATCTAAATTTCCAGGCGCTACGGAAGCTAGCCTAGCATGACATGGTACGCGGACTCCCACCTGTGGATCATGTCGAGCAGGTGTGCGATGCATGCCTTGCTGGAAAAAAACGGCGCACTCCCTTCCCCGAGCACGCCAACTACCGCGTTGAAGAAGTGCTCGAGCTTGTCCATGGGGACATCTGCGGGCCGATCGCTCCCACCACGCCGAGCGGCAATCACTTCTTCCTGTTGCTGGTCGACGACAAGAGCCGTTTCATGTGGCTGCGTCTTCTCGCCAGCAAAGATCAAGCGCCACAAGCAATCAGGCGATTCCAGGCAGCAGTTGAGATGGATTCCGAGCGCAAGCTGCGGGCGTTGTGCACGGACCGCGGCGGCGAGTTCTCCTCAGTGGAGTTCGGTGAATACTGCACCGAGCAAGGGGTACAATGCCAGCTCACCGCTCCATATTCGCCGCAGCAGAACGGAGTCGTAAAGCGGCGCAATCAGACGGTCCTGGCGATGGCTGGAAGCATGATGAAGGCGAAGAACCTACCCGAGAAATTCTGGGGGGAAGCGGTGTCCACGGCGGTGTTCATCCTTAACCGGTCGCTGACAAGGAGTGTCGATGGCATGACTCCATATGAGGCGTGGTGTGGAAGGAAGCCGGCATTGAGTTACCTCCGCACGTTTGGTTGTGTGGTTCATGTGAAGAACGTGAAGCCGCACCTCAGGAAGCTTGAAGACCGCAGCAGTCTAATGGTGTTGTCAGCTACGAGGCCGGCTCAAAGGCCTACCGGGTGTTCAATCCGTTCACCAATCGTCTTCACGTGACAAAGGATGTCGTCTTCGACGAACAAGCCCAGTGGGACTGGATTCGCAGTAGCCTGAACAAGGTACTCCTCCAGGCGCTGATCCATTCACTGTGGAGTACACCACCGTCGCTGTCACAGGAACGCCCCTGGAGGACTCAAATTCAGAAGCACATGAAGCTACAGACTTTGCGCCAGTCACTGTGCAACCTGCTGCGTCAAACTCGGCCGAAGCCTCGCCGCGCACCCCAGAGCATGCACCTGCTGAACATGCGACTCCAACCGGCGACACTGTCTTGCCAGCAGATGCGCCGGATGTTGAGTTCGCCACGCCTCCAACAGATGCGAGCGAAACTCTTGATGCTGACCAGGATGATGACGTCCTGATCCGCTTCCGCACCCTCGACAACATCATCGGACCGGCGCCCGTGCCCAACTTAGCGCAGCGTGAGCTTGCTTCCCATCTTGGGGACCTGTTGCTCACTTCTGCAGAAGAACTAGCTTCATTCCTAGAGGCCGAGTAGAGCCATCCTTGGAGGCGGGCAATGATCGAAGAAATGAAATCAATTGAAGGGAATCAAACATGGGAGTTGGTTGATCCTCCTGCCGGTTGTCGCCCGATCGGCCTCAAATGGGTGTATAAGGTGAAGCGGGATGAGCGCGGCAACATTGAGCGACACAAGGCACGCCTCGTCGCAAAAGGGTACGTGCAACGACCGGGCATCAACTTCGAGGAGGTATTCGCGCCGGTTGCTCGCATGGACTCTGTGCGCTTGCTGCTCGCAGTGGCTGCATCGGAGAATTGGGAGGTCCACCACATGGACGTGAAGACGGCGTTCCTCAACGGCGAGCTGTCCGAGCTGGTCTACGTCGCGCAACCGCTAGGCTTTGTGCATGACGGCGAGGAGCACAAGGTGCTAAAGTTGAAGAAGGCACTATATGGGCTACGCCAGGCTCCTCGCGCATGGAACTCCAAACTGGACGAGAGCCTACATCAACTCGGTTTCCAACGAAGCCCCTCGAATCACGCCATGTATGCGCGTGGCTACGGCAACTCCCGGTTGATCGTGGGAGTAAACGTAGATGATTCGGTCATTACCGGCGTGGGCACAAAGGAAATCCGAAAATTCAAAGAAGAAATGCACAACTTGTTCAAAATGAGCGATCTCGACCTCCTAAGTTATTATCTTGGGATTGAGGTTAAGCAAAGTGCGGATGGCATCACCATGGGCCAGACTGCACACGCGCGGAAGATTTTGGAGAGCAGCGGCATGGCTGACTGCAATCCGAGCCAAGTGCCAATGGAGACACGGCTCAAACTGAGCAAGCAAAGCACCAGCCCGCCAGTGGATGTGACGATGTACCGGAGCATCGTCGGCAGCCTAAGGTATTTGACACACACGCGCCCTAACATCTCTTATGCAGTTGGGTATATAAGTCGCTTTATGGAGGATCCAAGAGAAGATCATTACGTGGTATTGAAGCATTTGATGCGTTACATCGTCGGGACACTCCAATTTGGGTGCAAATTTGAAAGGCGAACCAAGGAGAAACCATGGGTGCACGGCTATACTGATAGCGACATGGCGGTGACATTGATGATCGCAAAGTACGACAGGAGTGCTCTTCTTCTTTGGTTCAAGCCCAGTTACTTGGCAGTCACAGAAACAAAGAGTGGTGGCTCTTTCGTCGTGCGAGGCCGAGTATATCATCGCAGCTACCACGGCATGCCAGGGAATTTGGCTTGCACGCCAGTTGAGTGACATCGTCGGCAGTGAGCTAGACTCTGTGAAATTGAGGGTTGACAACAAATCTGCCATCTCATTATGCAAGAATCCCGTCTATCATGATCGGAGTAAACACATCGATACTCGCTATCACTATATTCGGGAATGCATTGAGGAAGGGAAAATTGTTGTCGAGTTCGCCAGTTTGTCCGAGCAGCTGGGAGATTTACTCACAAAGCCGCTGGCACGCGAGAAGTTCCTGCAGCTTCGCGCAAGAATCGGCGTCGTGAAAGTTCAGCAAGTGCAGCAGGATTAGGGGGGTGATTTGTTGATCTTATGTTTAGTAATCCTGTGCACAATATCGTTTACTATTTTTTTCTTCCTTGATTTCCGGTTGGTCTATCTGTTTCCTTTCCTTGTTTAATGGGTTGGATGATCGCCCTGCGTGGTGGAGAAACCAACGAGTCCGAGTCGTACGCAATGGCCTGGATGTGTGGGCTGATGGCACAACCGATTATGGCGTGCATGTCGCAGGTCTATTTAGTTTCTTTCCTTTTATCTGAATGTAGCAGCTTATAATAGAGAAAGAAGAGAAGAAAACGCTGAGTAGTTCAGTCAGCGGCAAATATTGTTGCTTGTCATTGTATTTTCGTTATTGTGATTGAATTGAGTTGCAGGCTTAAGGCTGACAAGTACATGGATCAATGTTGTGTGAAAAAGCACGAGAAATATACCGTCAAGGAAATACACACCGTTGCTCTATATAAAAAGCGTGGACAAAGAACATGATGTCTATCGTAGTATATTGACAAGATCATGATGCCTACCGTAGTATTGACTTCCTTAGACCTATTCCCTCTATTTCGAGCGCCCTTTCCTCTCATCAGGAACACCCATTATTTCTTGTTTTCTTGCTCTGATTCTCGCTTCTTTCGCCCGTTTCTCCCCACGTACGTCTCCACCGACATGGCCGCTCATGTCTGCCGTATGTACTGCGACGTCGGCCGGACTGGCTCTTCCGGTGCTGTCGCTGCATGCCACAGCCTGAAACACTTGTACGTACGCTCATATCTGCCTCCCCTGGACTCTTCTTCCTCTATCTTTCTTCCTGCTTTGTGTTGCAAATCTTGGCCAATCTTGCAGTGCTAAGCCATACGTTGCGCCTGCTGCATGTATGAGTGCACCTACTGCCAAAGTGATGAGGCCACCCTTGCCCTAACTCCTCCAATTGAAACAACAAAACCGATTACGCGAGCACGAGCCAGGAAGCTCCAACAACAGGTGACTTTGTTCTTTAAAGAATATAATTTTGATGAGAATATGCTACTACCTAATTCTAGTGTGCTGTGCGTACTTAGGTATGAAGAGGAGCTCATTCATGAAGGTCAATGCATTTTGGACAAGGAAAGCCCTAGCTCCCACGAACGGTGCATCGCAAAGAATTCCAGGCAGAGACATTCGGACCGTCCGGACTGTTCTCCTCGAACGTTCGGACCATCCAAATAGCTACCACGAGCGGTTGCGTTGCGAAGAATCCCAGTCGGAGACGTTCGGACCGTCCGAACACTTCTCTGAGAACGTTCGAACCGTTCGAATGCTTCTCCGAGAACGTTCGGACCGTCCGAATCAAGAGGCGTGTTCGGTCCAGATTGTTAAGAGATTGTTCGAAGTTTGTAAAGTAGAGTTTGTTACGGTTTCTTGATTCGAGTTGCTTTTCTATCTGAATTAGTTTCTATCTAGGGCCGCACTTTGTGGTGCCAATATAAGGCCAGGCATAGTTACATTGTAAGGGGGACCACTTTTTCAGATTGAAATTAGAACATCACATTGCTTGTTTGTTTTCACCAAAGTATCCATGCGAGGATTACTTGAGAGGAATTGAGCGATCGTTCTTGAATCAAGGTTGTGTTTGCTTTTCCATTGGGAATTGAGGGCACAACGTTTCTCCACTCGTGGTCTCGTGGAGAAATCCTTTGGTGTATCTTGGCGAATTTCCAAAGAGCTGTGAGTCCTTGCATTGGCACGGGTGTACAGCTAGAGAGATTGGTTGAGAGACACTAGTTATCGTGATCCTACGTCGAGAAGATCAGGGCCGCCCATATCATCTTGGTATCAGAGCATCGGTTTACTCGGTAGGATCTTATCCTTTTTAATTTTAGTTTTTACTTCCTGTCCTATAGTCCATATAGCTGAAAATTGCCTCAAAAAAAATCCAAACCCTAGTATGTATCTGTTATTTTTGTGAGTCTTATTATGTCTTGATCCATTTAGAAATTTTGTTTAAGTGCTGATCGATGTGTTTCTTTCGCGTAGCTTAATCGTTGAATATCAAATTTTCTTGAAAATCTTCTAGTTAATCTTTCAATTAGCATCCCAAAAATAGTAGATTCAATTTACTTTCTGAATTCTTGCTCTAGCAATCCACATAAAATCTTTGGCGCATCTTGAACATATTTCATATCCGAACACATCAGGGTTTCCTTTTTCTAATTGTCGCCACAAAGAATCCTAGCCGGACACGTTCGGCCGTCCAAAAAAACAGCCGAGACGAAGCGCTCGCCTCGGCCGCGCCGTCGGATTCCAATCGAACCGACCCAAGCAGCCGAGACGTTTGGACCGTTCGAAGCACTCGCCCCAGCCGCGCCGTCGGATTCCAATCGGACCGACCAAAGAAGCCGAGACGTTCGTCCGAAGCGTTCGTCCCCAGCCGCGTCGTCGGATCCCAATCGGACCGCCCGGAGCCACGTGAAACGTTCAGACCGTCCGAAGCGCTCATCCCCAGCCGCGCCGTCGGATCCCGATCGGACCGCCCGGAGCCGCGTGAAACGTTCGGACCATCCGAAGCACCCGTCCCCAGCCGCGCCGTCGGATCCCGATCAGACCACCCGGAGCCGCGTGAAACGTTCGGACCGTCCGAATGCGCTCGCTACAACCGCGCCGTCTGATTTTGATCGAACTGTTCTAAGCGGTGAGAACGATCAGACCAGCCGAATGTTTGACGATTTGAATTTTCACGAGCCTGTTTGAGAGCTTCACTTAAATCCTTTGATCCTTGAGACTAGTCTTTGATAATTGCTTTAGGGCTGCTCTAGTATTATTTACACATTGCTGAACAAACTTTGGATTTACGATTAAGGAACAGTTAAACCTAGTTCGGCCTTGAGTATAAAAAAAAGGAGAAGCCTCGGCTTGAGCACAAGAAAAGAAAAAAAGAGAAAAGAAAGCATTGGCCGAATTTGGGTGAGTTAATCTTAAATCCACAAATTCAGATTGTGTACTTAATTTCCTTGAGCAATCTTGTGCCCTTAAAAATTCATATTATTGCAATTGGCTAGTGTCTCTCCTTGTAGTTGGTGCAAAACGAGCTATCTATTCCTGATTATTTCTTTTAGCTCATTCCTTTGTTTGCATCGAGTCCCATTAATCTTTGCGCATGTGTTCATATACTTCACTCATATCATTTGGATCAGCACCTAGGCAAAAAATATTCTAGCTTGGATTATTACTTAATTTGACAACAACCTAAATTTCAGATTGCCTAAGCATTAAATCTTCCAAGCTCCATCCAAACACCTTGTGTTGTGCATTGCTTCCACTCTAGAAATTCGCTAAGTATATCACCTTTGATAATTTTCTGTGACCACGACGTGAGAATCTGCAGTTTTCAATTGCTTCTGGAACGGTAAAACCTATATTGATTCGAGAGAGTGAGTTTAGTGATTCATACACATACTTGGTATTCGTGCGCTAACCATGGCTGCAGAAGGTGATGAAGTTCTAGCGGATTCTGAAGGAAATCTTGAAGCGCCCGTCACTCGTTTACAACAACGAGCATTGAAACAACACTTCGATCATCAACTAGAGATGGTGCAAAACAATCTAGGAAGGGACATCCAAGACATGGGAGTACAATTGGATGACAATGTTCGTGCGTTACAATACTCCATCAACAACCTTACCACTTTGGTACGACAAGGAGTAAGAGGTGATGACTTAAGTCAACAAAGCGTCCCTTTGGATGATACTGATGAGGAGTTCGTTGCCATGCAACGTGAGGAGCCACGACACCGAGCACCACGTGCTGTTGGCCATGGAGGACGCCCTCCCTATCACGGTCGTGATGTCGGTCAAGGAGGTTGCGGTGTTCGACGTAACGATGATGACGAGGAAGCTTTGGCCAAGCCGAAATTCAACATGTCTACCTTCACAGGAGGTACCGATGTAGAGGATTATCTCACTTGGGAACTCAAGGTTGACAAGCTATTCCGGTTGAACCGTTACACCGAAGACAAGAAGTTGAAACTTGCGTCAATGGGTTTTGATGGGTATGCTATGCATTGGTGGGAACAACTTGTGCGAACACTTATGGAGAGGCATGAACACCCCATCGTCACTTGGAATGAAATGAAACAAGAAATGCATGGCAGGTTTGTTCCCCGTCATTACAAATGTTCACTGTATGAAAAATTGCATCATTTGAAACAGGGAACACAGTCAGTAGAGGAGTATTACAAGGAGATGGAACAAGCCATGATTCATGCTAGTATACGTGAACACGAAGAACAAACCATGGCCTATATTCTGGCTGGTTTGAACCACCACATCAAGCGCATCGTCAATCATCACCCATATGGTAACATGAATGAGTTGCTCCATCAAGCAAGAGAAGCTGAACGACAAGTGGCTGAAGATGCTAGGTTTACTAGCCGTACCACCTATACACGCAGCAAGTTTATTTCTCGAACACAACCAAGTAAGAGTATCACCACCGAAGGCAATTCTTCATATCGAACAGCAAGTAAGAAAGAAGATATAGCGCCTCTACAGTCTCGTCGAAGTGCTGTTCCTGCCGCAAGTGGTCTATCCTCCACTGGATCCACAGGAAGGAGTAGGGACATTATGTGTTTCAAGTGCCAAGGTCGTGGGCATATGCAGAAGGAGTGTCCAAACACTAAAACCATGATTTGCACTGGAACGGGTGAATACGAATCCGCAAGTGAGGAGGATGATCTGTGTACTGCTTAAGAACCTTATGCGGGAAGCGAGAGTGAAGATGAAGAAAATGTGATGGTATGCACATTAGAACATTTACCATCCATAGTATGTACGCCAAAAACCCTCAGTGTGCAGGCCTAAGTTGCGCATGAACAAAGATGCAATCTGTTCCAAATTTGGGCAAAGGTGGGTGAAGGTAAAGCATGCAAAGTTATTATAGATGGAGGAAGTTGTCACAATTTGGCCAGTAAAGAGTTATGCACCAAGTTGGGTTTGAAATACTTACCACATCCTCATCCATATCATGTACAATGGCTAAGCGACCGAGGCGAGGTAAAAGTAAGCCATATGGTCCGTGTCAAGTTTACTATTGGCAACTATAGTGACACTGTGGAATGTGATGTGGTGCCAATGACGGTTTGTCACCTACTTCTGGGTCAGCCATGGCAATATGCCGATCGTCTGTGCATGATGGTCGCACAAATTGCTACAAGTTTAGGTGGAACAACAAGGATGTGATTTTGAAGCCGCTGACTCCTGCTGAAATCATCAACCAATCCATGCAAAATATTGAAGTAAGAAATGAGAGTGAAAAGAATAGAGTGCATCCACCATCGGAAAGTGAGCGCCACATGCCAAACCTGAGTGGTAAAAAGAAAAGTGAGGATAAGTTAATCATGCTAGCTACAAGAGCTGAGATTCGAGAGTTGAGTGAGGACCCTAGCACGGTGCACTTTGTGTTGTTGTACAAAGATGCATTGATTTCCACTAACGATATAATCTCTCTTCCTAGTGCTGTGAAACATGTTTTGCAGGAGTACAATGACGTGTTTCCAGAGGAGGTTCCGGCAGGTTTGCCACCAATTCATGGGATAGAACATCAAATCGACTTAATTCCAGGGGCAACGCTGCCCAATCGACCACCATACCATGTCAATCCCGAAGAAACAAAGGAAATCCAGAAACAAATCCAAGAACTTCTTTCCAAAGGGTATGTACGAGAAAGCCTAAGTCCTTGTGCTGTTCCTGTGATTTTAGTTCCTAAGAAAGATGGTTCATGGCGCATGTGAATAGATTGTAGAGCAATTAATAACATCACTATTCGATACCATCATCTCATACCTCGCTTAGATGACATGCTTGATGAATTGAGTTATTCAGTTATTTTCTCAAAAATTGACTTGCGTGGATATCATCAAATTAGGATGAAAGAAGGGGATGAATAGAAGACTGCCTTTAATACAAAATTTGGGTTGTATGAGTGGTTAGTGATGCCTTTTGGTCTAACTAATGTACCTAGTACGTTCATGAGATTGATGAACTATGTTTTAAGGCAATTCATTGGTAAATTTGCGGTTGTTTACTTTGATGACATCTTAATCTATAGCCGCAATGAATCTGAACATGTTGAACATATTAGACAAGTGCTACAAGTTTTGCGAACAGCTAGGTTATTTGGTAATCTAGAAAAGTGCAATTTTTGCAAAGACAAAGTTGTTTTCTCGGGATATGTTGTTTCAGCACATGGTATAGAGGTAGATGAATCAAAAGTTGAATCAATTCGAAATTGGCCAACTCCCATCAACGTGAGTCAAGTTAGAAGTTTTTATGGGTTAGCTAGCTTCTATAGGAGATTTGTGAAGGACTTCAGTACTGTAGCTGCCCCATTAAATGAGCTAACCAGGAAAGGAGTTGCATTTGTGTGGGGGTTGGCACAACAAAAAGCTTTTGCCGAACTTAAGCAACGTTTGACCGAAACCCCGTTGCTTGTCTTACCTGATTTCACTAAGAGCTTTGAGATTGAATGTGATGCTAGTGGAATTGGTATAGGGGGTGTGTTGATGCAAGAGGGTAGACCGGTTGCTTATTTTAGTGAGAAATTGAACGGTGCTCAATTGAACTATCCGGTCTATGACAAAGAACTTTATGCGTTAGTGCGAGTTTTGGAGACTTGGCAACATTACTTGTGGCCCAAGGAATTTGTTATTCACTCAGATCATGAGGCTTTAAAAGTATTTGCGTGTCAAGCCAAATTGAACCGACGTCATGCTAAATGGGTTGAATTCATTGAATCTTTTCCATATGTTGTCAAATACAAGAAAGGGAAGGAAAACGTGGCTGCTGATGCTCTTTCTAGGAAACATGTGCTTTTAACTCAATTAGGAGTACAAGTTCCTGGTCTGGAGAGTTTGCGTGATTTATATGCTAATGACCATGATTTTGCTGTTTCTTATTCACATTGCAAAGATGGGAAAGGTTGGGATAAGTTTCATATACATGATGGGTTCTTGTTGCGAGCTAACAAGCTTTGCGTTCCAGAATCGTCCGTTCGTTTGCTTTTTGTTGCAGGAATCTCATGCAGGGGGCCTAATGGGGCATTTTGGACGTGACAAAACATTGCTTATGTTAAGCGATCATTTTTACTGGCCTAAGATGAGGCATGATGTGGACAGGTATGTGCAACGTTGCATGACTTATCAAAAGGCAAAATCAAAGCTCAATCCACACGATTTGTATACTCATCTTCCTGTTCCTGATGCTCCTTGGGAAGATATTAGTATGGACTTTGTGTTGGGATTACCTAGGACTAAGAGGGGGAGAGATTCTGTTTTTGTCGTTGTGGATCGTTTTTCCAAAATGGCACATTTTATTCCCTGTCATAAGAGCGACGATGCGTTGGATATAGCTAACTTGTTTTTCAGGGAGATAGTTCGATTGCATGGTGTGCCGAGAACCATTGTGTCGGATCGCGATGTCAAATTCATGAACTATTTTTGGAAGACGCTATGGGGAAAATTGGGGACAAAGATTCTTTTCAGCACCACTTGTCATCCCCAAACTGATGGACAAACAGAGGTTGTAAATCGCACCCTTTCTATGCTGCTACGGACAATGATCAAGAAGAACCTCAACGAGTGGGAAGATTGTTTGCTGCACGTGGAGTTCGCTTATAACCGGGCTGTGCACTCCACTACTCAATTGTGTCCGTTTGAAGTGGTGTATGGCTTCAAACCACTTACACCACTTGATTTGCTTCCACTTCCAAGTCAAGAAAGAGGTAATATGGAAGCCTCCAAGCGTGCAGAATTTGTGAAGAAGATTCACTTGAAGACTAAAGAAGAGATTGAGAAGAAAGCAACGTATTACGCTGAGAAGGCTAACAAACACCGCAAGAAGATGTTGTTTTAGCCGGGAGACTTAGTTTGGGTTCATTACCGCAAGGATCGTTTTCCTGAATGACGCAAGTCCAAATTGATGCCACGGGGAGATGGGCCTTTCAAAGTGCTTGAAAAGGTCAATGACAATGCGTACAAGATTGAGTTATCGGGTGATGATTATGGAGTTAGTTCGACCTTTAATGTTGCTGATTTAAAACCATTCTTCGGCCTGGAGGATTCATATCATACAACGTCGAGGGCGATGTCTTTTCAAGAGGGGGAGGATGATGAGGCCACCCTTGCCCTAACTCCTCCAATTGAAACAACAGGACCGATTACGTGAGCACGAGCCAGGAAGCTCCAACAACAGGTGACTTTGTTCTTTAAAGAATATAATTTTGATGAGAATATGCTACTACCTAATTCTAGTGTGCTGTGCGTACTTAGGTATGAAGAGGAGCTCATTCATGAAGGTCAATGCGTTTTGGACAAGGAAAGCCCTAGCTCCCACGAACGGTGCATCGCAAAGAATTCCAGGCAGAGACGTTCGGACCGTCCGAATAGCTACCACGAGTGGTTGCGTTGCGAAGAATCCCAGTCGCGTTGCGAAGAATCCCAGTCGGAGACGTTCGGACCGTCCGAACGCTTCTTCGAGAACGTTCGGACCGTCTGAATCAAGAGGCGTGTTCGGTCCAGATTGTTAAGAGATTGTTCGAAGTTTGTAAAGTAGAGTTTGTTACGGTTTCTTGATCCGAGTTGCTTTTCTATTTGAATTAGTTTCTATCTAGGGCCGCACCTTGTGGTGCCAATATAATGTCAGGCATAGTTTCATTGTAAGGGGGACCACTTTTTTAGATTGAAATTAGAACAACACATTGCTTGTTTCTTTTCACCAAAGTATCTATGCGAGGATTACTTGAGAGAAATTGAGCGATCGTTCTTGAATCAAGGTTGTGTTTGCTTTTCCATTAGGAATTGAGGGCACAACGTTTCTCCACTCGTGGTCTCGTGGAGAAATCCTTTGATGTATCTTGGCGAATTTCCAAAGAGCTGTGAGTTCTTGCATTGGCACGGGTGTACAGCTAGAGAGATTAGTTGAGAGACACTAGTTATCGTGATCCTACGTCGAGAAGATCAGGGCCGCCCGTATCACACAGCCTCTGGGAGGTCCTCACGCGATTCAGCCTCCGCGACTTTTGCCTCGAGGAGGGTACTCACCCGTACGTCGGTCATGAATTGCTGCCCTAGAAGAGGCAGCAGTGACGTTGCCGAGGATCTGTGGTACTGCTCACTTTTCTGCGTGGTTAGGACTTAGGACATCATCTTGTAGATCTCTAGTTATTCTCCATGTACGCCTCTATGCTTATTTTATGTTTACTCCGAGTCCCTTGCTTCGAAAATGCAGGTGGGGCATGAGTGAACTTTCTGATCAATGAAGCCAGTGTTAGTTATGTCTTGGAGGACCAGGGTCTCAAAGTCAATCAGGCTGAGATGAATCTTTGATATCTTTTCATAGGCACAGTTCTTGTGATTTCCATTCTGTTTTTTCGTTGTGGTTACCACTATGTAACGTGAAACAGATACAGTGTGGAATTGGTTGAGTGTTAGACCTATGGTTTGCTTCTTTACGAACCTTGATATGTATACTGATAAATTCTTGATTATTTTGTGACTTGGATGGCGACTGTGTATTTACTATTTAGTTATTTATTAATGTGATTTCTTCAGCTTCTGCATTAGACTTCATTTTTGTGCAGTTCTCTTATTTTTGCCTGGTGGTACGTTCCCTATTTGAATGCAAATCTTTCTTTTTCAGTATACTGGATGATTTCACTTCAGAAAGTCATTCTGAACCATATTGCCACAGTTTTAGTTTAGTGTTTTTATTTCGAAATCGCAGTTTTAGTTTATTTGATCTTGCACAAATCCGTGTTCTCATAGAAATGTAATAAGTGTTTTTTTAATAAGTGCATTTCATCAGGTTATTTCTTAGTTGATACTGATGACAAGCTTGCCCAAGCTGAATTACTGTAAAAAGCAGGAAGTGCCGAAGTGGATACCTGAAATTCACTATGAGTTCTAAGATACTGGAGTACACATCAGTCAACAACCAACACTGATTTCATGAGTTGATAAGCAAGAGAGATTTTTCTGGAGTACCACTGAAAACTAAATGGTATTAACTGAAGGATAGTCTTAAAACCTGAGAGTACAACTACATCGACTGGTTCACCATATCGATTGATTGTGACTTCAGCCACTTTGTTGTGTTTCCCTTTGGCCTGTTCTTTTTAGCTTCTAAAAACTGTTTTTCGGTTTTTTTTACAATAATTAACTTTTAAACAGAGTATCTTTTCCAATATTTCGGTCAAAATCATACGTGAGTTTCTCTTACTTCGTACTCTCTCTCATGATTTCTCTATCAGTTGTTACTATTCATTAAGCATAACTAAAATCTACTAGCCATAGCCTAAAAGAAGAGCCCATCTCTCTCCCACCGTCTGCCATTGAAGCTCCCATGACCGGCGGGATGTTCCCGAGTCAGCACGGCTTGTAAATCCATCTAAAAATTTAAATTTTAAGTTTGTGAATCGTAATCGCTAGACACCGGCCCTGCGGGCCATAGGGGTTCTCTCCCAGCCTTGCAGGCCCAACAAATTGGGCCACAGCGGCATAGGCATCGGCCTCGCAGGCCCTCTCCCATCAGCAGCCGCTCCCAACTCTTTTTACCCTTGCCACGCGCAGCGTAACTCTGCCCCACGTTCACGAACGCGCCGTCGCCGCCCCTTGTTGCCCACCGGCCGCCGACGCCGAGCCGTGAGAGCTCGCCGCCGCCTCCTCCCCTTCTCTCCCACCGGCCGCCGCCTCGGGCCCTCATCATTCGACCCCGCTCGGTAAACACTTCGCACTCGCTACTCCCTACTCTCCCTCTCTTCCCTGAATCCTCAGGGACCTCCTCAATGCTATGTTGCCCGGATACTCCGTATCATATGGATACGGATACGTGATACGGTAATACCGTGATTCGTCATTTTCCCAAAAACATCAATACGGCGATACGTTTATATATATGTAATAAATATAAAATAAACCAAAAATTAATGAATTCTTATAAAGAATTGAGAAACCTAGATCTGAGAATATCTTAATATTGATGTAGCAAATTGCTTAGTTTTCCAGTTCTCCCTCCTGGCTGTTACCCTTATACAAGTTGACGAAACGAATATAATGAAGTATCTACAAAAAATGAGAGAATAAATAAGTACAGAATCACATATGGTCATATAGTGCAAGTCCACAACTAGTGCAAAAGACCACAAAGTAGTGCAAATTTTCAAGTTCATCAGACCAAGGACAAAATATTGGAAATAAATAAGCTAATTATATTCTATGTGATAACAGACACTGTGATGGGCTATAACATCATACATTCATACATATATACACTGGTTCATGAAATGGCACACTGAATTTCAACTTTTAAGTGCTAACTACGAATGCAACGAATGCAGCTAACCACCTATACAGCTAACGTATGTCACATGGGGATCATATCATCATTCTGTTTTCTCAGTCTCTGGATAGACTAAACAAATGAAGTCAAGTGCGCTATGATCCGAACACCATGAATTAAGATCAGAGCAATATGCTTCTCTAGAAGCACCAACCCAAGGAAGAACACATGTGAGGGGAGAACTGGGGAATACAAACATAAATGTACAGACCTAGCTAGAAGAAAGAGACATACGGAGTGAGGAGCGGTGGCAGCCGGTAGCACCCAAGTCAAGTGACGAGCTGCGAGTTGTAGCGGCACCAGAGTGAGGAGAGGAGCGACGGACCCGGGCCGAAGTGAAGAGGCAGAGCAGCCGCAGTTGCTAGAAGCATCGGAAGTGGGAAGCAGTGGCGGGAGGGAAGGGGATCGGGCGTGGAGGCTGCGTGGTCTTCTCGGCATGGAGGGGACTGTAAATCAGTGAATCACTAACAAACACATACAAGAATATGCCATACATACACAGATATACCCTAATCAACAAATCAAAGCAGGGATCGAGGGCTCACCATGGAGGGGAGGCTGCGGTCAGGCGGCATGGAGGGGAGGCCGCGACCGAGCGGCGCCGTGGAGGGGAGGGTACGGCTGGGCGGCTTCGAGGCGGCGGCGTGGGCGTGACGGTGTGGAGGTGAAGGGCGTGGAGGCAAAGGCTCCAAGGGGACAACGTGGAGGCGGCGACATGGAGGTGGTGGCTCGGAGGGGATGGCGTGGAGGCGGCGGCTCCGAGGGGACGGCGTGGAGGCGGCGGCTCGGAGGGGATGGCATGGAGGTGGTGGCTCCGAGGGGACGGCGTGAAGGCGGCGACACGGAGGTGAAGGGCATGGAGGCGGCGGCATGGAGGTGGTGGCTCCGAGGGGACGGCGTGGAGGCGGCGGTGCCGAGCAGATGACGTGGAGACGGCGACGTCGAGGGGACGACGTGGAGGCGTGAGACTGGGGGGCGGGGGACCGAAGGGGCAACTGGTTGGGCACTTGACTGGAGGGCTAGAAATTAGGTTAAGCGTATCAGGGGGTATCCACGAAGTATCAGCGAAGTATCGGAATTATTTTCTTTTTTTTGAAAATTCAAAAAAATAGGATACAAGCAGGATACGTATCGGAGCATATCGGAGAAGTATCCGTATCCGATATGGTATCTGATACGCGACTTTTGAGAAGTATCCGCATAACATAGCCTCAATGTTCAAATGAAATGTGGGCTTGCGCGCTTGGTATTTAATAAGTCGACCTTTTGATCTCTAAAAGTGATTGAAGTTATGTGTTTTCTTTCTATAATGTTAAGGAATTAACGAATTAGGGTTACAATCATACAATGGAAATTGGTTGTGGCGTGGGTAGAAATCGGCGTTAGGTTTTCGCGGTTAGAGTTCAGCCCGGGGCATGGCAGATTCCTTGTTCCGCCACTGCTCCTGTGCCTCCTCACTCCAGCTGACCGCCACCACTCCTCACTCTGCCCCCATTCGCTTCTGCGGCCGTCGCCACGCTGCCTACACGGTCTATGGCCAGCCCCGTGCTGCTGTGGCACACATCTTGGTCGTCCCAGCTTGGCGCTTGGAAGCTAGGTTTATAGATTTCTAAGTTTGAACTACTCAAGACAGTTGCAATACACAGGAACAGCTACATGTTTCGCTTAACCTAGATGGTATTGTTGCTGCTGTGAGTTGAAGATATTAGAGATAATGCGAGGAGAGAATTTTTGTTGAGGGGCCACGATTTTCCTGGCAGCTGGCATTTTTTGGGTCTATTTTGATTTATCGGTTAGCATGGTACTCAAGTATTATATCAACTGTTGAGTTCTTTTGCTGTTGTTTAATTCGGTTGCAGTTTAGTACTAGTCTTAATCAGTGATATGTTAGCCCCATTCGTCCTCTATTTCTGGCTCCTCCAGGTCATGAAATGTTGCGCCCTTGTCTCCTGCATCTAGCCCTTTTTCCCCTAAAAAATCAGTATCATCAAGGACTTCATTTATTTTTTGTTTCAGATAATATGTTATCCATTGCTGCTGCTTCCTGAAGCTACAATATTTTGTTCAGTGAGTAGTGACATTGGCAGTTCAAAACAGTTTCTTGGAGACCACAGTTGTGGTTGGACATGATTGATGACAAGGCTGACTTCGGCAACATCATTGATGCCCCGGCAGAAGTGCAAATCTCTGCAAAGTTCCGTCCCAAGGTGCGGGCCAAGCCCCGAAAGCCATCTGTGACATCCAGATCTCTAGCGCCTAATCCTACTGTGGAAACAACTGATGAAAAGGTGGAAGCTTTAAGTAAAGACAATTCTTCTCAAGAACTTACTATCAATCAGGAAACACCATCCTTGAGGCGCCTTGGTAGCAAAATTGTTGGTGATGCAACTAATTTTAGGGGTATTCTTGACACACCTTCTGAAGATGGGCTGACTGTTTCCCTGGGTCCTGTGAGTAATCCCGATGTGACATTGGATTCTCCAACAGGTGGTGTTACTGCTATAGATAGGGTTTTTCAAAATGAAAAGCACAATGATGATCCATCTGAAGTAGCTACGCACCAAGAAAACTTGGTGGTTTCAGATACGCAAGCATCATCAACCTGTTCAAGTGGCAAGACAATTGGTGATTTAGCTGACTTTGGAGGATTTTCTGATACACAGGTTGAAGAGGAAAGAGTTGCAAAGTTCCAGCCAGAGATTCAGGTGAAACTCAGCAAGGCAGCATCCAAGTCACAGAAGACTAACCAAAAGGTGGGAGCTTCCACTATAGATGTGGTCTCACAAAACAAAGAGGATGGTAATAATCAGACAAGATGCAATAATGAGCAGCTACAAGCTCCTAGACATCAAGAAATTGTAAAGACCTCAGATTCTCAAGCATCCTTGGGAACGGATAACAGTACAGTTGATTTAGCTAACCTCAGCAGCATCCTTGAAGAACCTGTTCAAGAGGAAAGAGCTGTGAAGTTCCAGCCTAAATTGCGACTGAAGCCTGGTAGGGCTTCTCCCAGGGTTGCTGGGACTAACGATAAAGCTGCTGCAGCTACTCCAAAAGTTGGGTTTTTCGATGTAGATGTGGTCTCTCGAGATACAGAAGATGATAGCCATGGTGAAGGCCACAACGATGATCTGTGTCAAAAGCGTGCAGATCAAGAAGGCATTACAATTGGAGACATTTGGCCACCACAGGTTAGTGGATATCGAGAGGTTTTCAGTGAAATTCCATTGATATTTCAAATAACTGCATAAAGATTGTACTGTTGTTCTCCATATTTGATTGTTTTTAGGATGTGGATGCTATTGTTGATTTAGACTCTCATGATGAGCATGGTGCTCGCTCGATCTTTGGAGAACCCTCAGGTGTGCGCTTGTTTTACTTATCTTCTTGAACTTGTGGCATATCTTGTAGTCAATAGAATTACTTATGACCTCTTTGTTTGCATTTGAGAGTATTTTTAGTGTTTAAAGAAGTCCTTAAAGTAAATGAGACTGAAGTTAAGCCTAGTATGAACTCATGCTTATTGTTGCTTAAATATTGCATGCCAAATCATGTTTAGGCTGTTTTGTACATGCTTGATTGCTTGTGCATATGCAGCCATGTTTGGGTCAATGGTCAGTAGTGCTGTTTGTTTAAGACATGGTTTTTGTTTGGTCAAATACTTTTTCACAGGTTTAAATTTTGGGATGACTAACCTACATGCATCTGTAAGACTGTAACTTAAGCAAGTTACAGACTTTTTTTTTAACCGTTGGATGTAGGGAGCCAGATCATGTCCATACGATCCTTTTTTAAAAAATGCAACCTCTTAAAGCATTGCAACCATAATAGTGAGAAAAATGGAACAACTGACAGTAACGGAACTCCTGGAAACAAAATCCAACACACTTAAAATGAGAATGCAACACTGCACGTATAATATTAGTGGTGTTACCTGGCATAACACTCATTCTGATTGGACCATACTTCATGTGCTGTTGACTGTATTAATATGTATAGCTTTGACCAGCTTTCCTGTTAAGTTCTCATAAGGTGCAAAACTATGCCTGTTACAGCTGAAGCCACCAATAAATTTCAACCTAATCTTGGAAGGAAAAATCGCAAAGGAAAATCAGTATCGTTTGTTCTACCGGATGCTTCTGAGGGGGTTGCTCCTAATGACATTGCAACTGATGAAAATATAAACAACTCACCTCAGCAAACAGCTGAAAAGGTATGTGTATGCTGAAATTCAGACTTTGTGGTTAGAGTATGTTATGCCATGATAATATGATATCATGACTTGAGTGAGTTATATTTGCCTAAATATTTCAAGGTCTGTTCTCTTGCCCTCTTATTTTTTTCAGCATTGTATTACTGAAGAACGACATTCAAATGATCAAGAATATACTGATAGGGAGAGCCAGTACCATGAGGGGGAACAGCATTCAAATGATCAGGAATATACTGATAGTGAGAGCCAGTACCATGAGGGGGAGCCATCAGAGCACGCTGTTGATCAACAACCAACATTGGATGCTGGAAAGGCAGGATTATCTATGAAACTACAAAGCAGAAAAAAGTTGCAGAAAGTTGGGATACCTGAGCATACTGCGGTTGTTAATTTTGATGAAGACTATGTTGAACCTTTAGCAGTGGAACAAGGTATTGACAGCGGTGATGAGTACACTGTTGGAGGCAAGCAGAAGGTCTGGAGAAAATCAAGGGGGAAAGGTATACGTAAAGAACCTTGGAGGAGTTCCAAACACACCTCGAAGGATTCTGCTGTAGATGAATCACAGCAGCAGAAGCTTCAGAAAAATAAAAGCGAAGTATCTTCACGGGGTCGGAAAAGAACCTTGAAAGATACATCGATAGAACAGCCTGAGAAGAAGCTTACACACAGAATTCGTCAAAAGAGAATGAAAGGTAGCTGTATAAAATAACAAAGCATCAATTTTACATAATACAAGCTCTTATTTCTTGTATTTTGTGCATTTTAGAAGTCAAGACATTGCTGGAAACACCTGATCATGAGATAGATCGCATGAAGCTAAGTGTGACACATCTTAGGTTGTTACAAGAGGCCAGAGAGCGTATTAAGGTGAGTTTTGTTGTGTTACGTGCTTACGTTTAATAGTTCTATTTCTGAAACATTTTTATGCTGTTGCTCATGGTTTTGTTTTGGGTCTTCCCAGGTTAACAAAATTCCATCAGGACCATCCTCCTTTAATCAAAGGTGTCATACTTTTTTTTCACTTCTTCAAATATTATGCATAATTATTCTCTGTGTAAACTATTTATGAAAGTAGTGTAGGATTCATGGATTCATCATTGTAGTACCACTCATTATTTTCTATCCAGATATTTGTAGCTTAAATGTAGCAAAATAAATGAGTAATTGGATCCTTGCAAAAGAAAAAGTCATTGGAATGATGCTGTGGATTGATTTTTAAACTTTTTATTTTGTGTTGGAGACATTTCACTGTTTCAGATGGGTTATTTGAACATGACATTGCTGCTGCGGTTGTTGGTTTCCAGCATATAAAAATTTTCATTCTTCAATTTGATGGGCAAGACAGCTTCTATCACGTTCTGTTAGCGCTATGCACCTCATACTTGACCATACTACAATTGTTTCATCCAACTCCTGTACAGATAGCCAAAATCCTTTAACTATCTACCAATTCCTACCCTGCTGACTAGTGACTATAGAACCTCTTAGAGTTTCAATCTAGTCTTCTTTCATAAAGTCTATCTCTGTACTATATTTAGACATTGTTTTGTTTAAAATACATGTTTTTGCAGCACACATTTAATAATGTCCTGAGTGTGTGTTTGTGGAAAAGCTAATTGATTCACATGTCCTGCAGAGCTATTGCAAAAAAAAAAAAAAAATTAGTCAGTTCTACGGACATTTCCACTGTTCTGCTGTTGGTTAATGCCTTTTATCTTTCTTATGCACAGCAGCTCCCCACTTGGAGATATGGATGATTTTGATTTTTTTTGGAGATAAGGAATTAGATAACTATGACAATGACAGAACAGAGAGTCACATAATAGAAAATGCAACCAAACTGAATTACCATTCCTACATGAACAAACAAACACGGGCCAAATGGTCAAAATCTGACACAGACTTGTTTTACCAGGTATTTAATAAATCAACCACTTGGGCAACTATTTTCATTTTGTAAGATTAACAAATTTTTTTAAGAAGATGGTTCCCTGTATATGTTGGTGACACTACAATTTGTGTTTTTGTATTTATTCCGGTCCAGGGTTTGCGACAATTTGGTAGCGATTTTGCAATGATACAGCAACTATTCCCTGATAAGACCCGTAATCAGGTGCGGCAAAAATTTAAAACTGAGGAGAAAAAGCATCCGATGCAAGTTCACGATGCTATAATCCATTGCTCGAGAGGTGACAAATTGCTCTATAAGTGGTATAGGCCATATTCTGATTTCTGATCTGTGATCTAGCTTAACTTAATGCTTCTGTTTTGCAACTGTACACAGATAATTTGTATTTCAAAAAAGTAATCAAACAACTAAACATTGAAGGTGTGTTGCCAGAGATCAACAATACACAAAAACAAGAGGGTGCATCAAATGAAGGAAACCCTGGAAATGAGGTTTCTTCTCAAACCAACACACACCTTGTTTATATTGAATTTATTTCATTAACCTTGTTTCTTTATCTCTGTAATAAGAACACGTTGGATGATTTCATCAATGAGGAGGAAGAGAATGGTTCAAATTGGTCAGATAAGGAGCCGAGTACACACAGATCTGAGGTCCAAGAAGGGGAGCATGTTTCTGCAAATGCTGATGATGATCTTGATGATGTTTTTGATTGGTACTAGCATGGTAATCATGATAAAATCAGGCAAACATGACCCACCAGGATCTCATGATTCTGCTAATCTTGTGAGCTGTGGACACGTTGTGTCAAATAATTTTTGGTCACAGGAATACTGAGATACAGATGCAAATACTACAATTCCCAGGTTGAAGAATATGATTTTCTTCCACTTTTTCTTTTAGGATAGTTGGAACCGGAACATTGGGATAGTGTTCAGCAACACTGGGATGTTATCTGTTGCTTCCTTTGGTTAGAAATTCTGGTTCCCTAGTTTGCTAGTAGAGTAGTATTGTATATGTTGCCCATCATTTGATATTTGTGCAAAAAAAAAGATATATTTTTTTAATGTGTCTGAACTCTTTTTACGTTTTGTTCCCCATTAGCATGATCTATTCCAATGTTTTCATGAAATGACCAATGTCATCAGCTGGGCTTGTAGAATTGGTACCAGACAGGTTTTTATGTTTTGATAGGAAAGTTGGTGGCGCGCCATCTGATCCAGTTTTGATTTTCTGTTGAGACTTGATCCAAATTTCTTGGCAGTGCGCAGTACACTTGGATTACCTCAATGTAAACTGATATATGACTTAGGCTCTGGACTGGATCATTTTTGGAGAATGGTTAGCCCATTTGGCACATTTTTTTACTAGAACTAGAATGGTCAAGCTCTTCACCGCAGTATGTCCTAGCTTATTAAACAATGTACTTTTTATTTATGAGTTGGCTACAGCAGTTAGTATCAGGGAACCTGACCCGAAACCCGAAACAAGAGGGGGTTGGTTCCGGTTTCTAGGTGAAACCGGTCAAAACGAGCCGGTTTTTGGAACCCTGATTTGTAATATAATACAACGAAAACATGTCCATACTGCCTGCTATTGTTTTGTCCTGTAGGCCATTTGACCCGTGAGCTTGTGAGTTTTCTTTCTGAGCAGTAGCTAGTGACAGATGTTCTTGGGGGACCAAGATTTGCAAATGTAGTACTGGGTCTGAAATGAATGTTCGTCTTCAGGTACCGACAGTTTTATGGTTTACTTTCTACTCTTTTCTTTGTAGTTTCTTGTCTGGAATGCATAACATATATCATTTGGCTGTTAGGAGCCTTCATGTGTACACTGAGTTTGCGATTTGTGGTATGAATGCTGATATTTACTGCGATATCATTTGCTGCATTTCCAGAAATGGCATGTTTCTACAGGCCACTATTCTGTTGCTGCATTCCCTGTTTGTACTGATTTTTATTGAGTGTACTGGATACTAATCAACTGTCATGTGAGGTGGCTGTTCTGATCCATTTGTTGAAATGCTTGGCTAGTTTACTCATGGACATATTGTTACTTCCGGATCATAAGTTCATAACTGAGATTACGAGACGCAATTCTGCATTTCTGAATCCATTTTCTTGCAATTCTAGTTCAGTTACTACGTCCTGCTGGATGCTATCAACAGAGACAGCCATTCTGATCCATTGTTGCAAATTACAATGCTTGTTTAGTTGCGGATAGGAAATGAAACGGTAATACTTTTTTTCCCATATGAGCATGCCTCCTGATATTTTGCACCTAATATTAAGATCAAGTGTTTTCCCCCTCTAGGATCAAGGATGTTTGAAGCTGAACGCACTGTATAGGAAATTGTGGAATGCATGATAAATTTGATGATTTGCTTAAGCTGAAAGTCCAGTACAACTGAAACTGGCAGGGAACATTTTGACGTCGCTGTAGATACCACTCGATTTCAGCCTCCAGATAATTGACTAATGAGGACAAGTTTATGAATCTTTCGAACTAATTCAGAAGTGTGTGTATAATCCATGATTAAGACTTTCTATTCAAGCTAAATCGATGACTTTTTGAATTAATGAATATTATGGATTTGCCTGATATATTATATATCATCGCATTTGCACACATCTAAAAGCAATACCATTGGATTGATACTTCTGTCTAGTTATTTGTCTTCCGCTACAATTTACTCTTGACTCTGGTATTCTCTTAGCCAGTCGGTCACAAGCTGTATAACCTTATTGTATTAACCCCTTTGTTATAAATTAAATATATTCGAAGTATATGGATGTGATCTCAATGTTGTGAATGTGTATACTAGCTACTGATCATGGTACTAGTACAAGAGAACACATGTGGTGGCTGCAGGCGTTGCCTCGCTCGGGGTCCCCACATATTTGGTATCAGAGTCATACTAATTGTAGATTAAGCCCTAGATAGAATGGCTGTTAGATTAAGGACCTATTTGCCAAATACAACTTATTTTAAATTTAAAAATAATTGTGAAAAATGAGAAGTAAGAATAGCAAAACTTTTTATATTCTTCTCTTTGCTTTCTCATCTAAATCACTCTTTTGTTTTCCTTCTCATCGTGTCTCCGGATGACCTTTGTTTTAAAGAAAAATGTACCTTCTGAAAATAAACGTTTTTGGCAATATTCATTAAAACAAAACCAATATGATTTGAAAATGTTCCTAAAATACTATACCAAAAGGGCTTTTGAAAAAATCATTTTGAACTATTGCAAATGTTGCTTTTAAATGCTTTTTGCAACGATTTTCAAAACTATGGCACAAGCTTAAAATATGTATTTTGCAACTACTTCAAACCATCTGTCCTCATCTCATGCTATCGTGAAAAAAAAAATTCTCCCACTGTTTCTAGCCACTTGCCTCACTTCAAAATTCTAGTTAAGTATGCACAAAGGAGTAGCATGATCTGAATATGAACCATGGGAACTAGCAAGTGTTTTGGGAAGACTTAAAAGACAACACTTTGCTACACCTAACGCTGCCAAGCCCAACAACGATGCTCAGGTCTAACTATAAGACTAGATCGGTAGAGAGCTCACTTTAGGGATTTTATGTGAGCTAGCTTTTGTGTGTTTAGGGACACTAAGGTGCTGATGTATTGCATAGGATACCCTCATATATGTCCCCAACAGTATAGGTTGCTTTACTGCAAATTTTCAGTTGGACCTTGTACGCTGCCTTTTTGCCCTCGGGAATTGCATTTCACAGCCACAGGAAAATTTTGTTTTCAAAAATCTGTGTGGTTTATGTTTCACCCCAACTTCTTGGGTGTGCTATTTAAAAGCCTAGAATGGGATTAGATTATCTTATCTCCGCGACTCTTCCCGTACCTCATGCTATTTCTCCTTGCCTTTTCACTGTAAACCCTCGCCAGGTCTACAAACGTGAAGTGACTAATAACTAAGATCAAGACAATCAAGAACAAGTGAAGACCTATCAACATCCTGATCTTCGGAGGAAACAACATCATCAAAAAAAGACAATGACTTGAAAGCCTCAACCATCTCAATGACCAAGACTTGAGTCTCTGCTTTGCTTTTGTTCTCTCCTCACCCCGCAATAGACCCGCTGATTATGTCTTCATCAAGCATAAGCGATAGAGGGAAACAAGACAACTAGGACCTATCCGGAATAATAAGGTTGCTCCCTATCTTCTTCCTTCTCCCAATGTTAACCCCACTTTTGTGTAGATTTCTTCTGTTGATTGCTCCAAACAAAGAATGTAATGTTCAGCAAAACCCTGCAACTTACTGCTAATCAGTTAACCTTAACTCCTTCCTATTCTCTCTGACTGAATCTAAGGGCTAGATTCTATTTAAGGGGGTAAATCTATAACATCCTAAATTTTAGGGCATGCAAAAATGAGAAAAATTTTAAACTTTTTGAATGCATTTTTGTTTCTTTGACTCTTTATCAGAGTTTTATTGAAAAGTTTGAATTTCAAAAATCAAAAGTGCATGTAATGTAAATAAAAAATTTAGACTAAGTTATAAAAACTAGAAAGATGATTAAAAGTTGGCATGAGAAAACTCATGGTGGAAATCATCTTAAAAAGGCCACGAGTATAAATTGTGGCACTAAAAATAAATATCGAAGTAAGTTCTGAAACTATCTAAACCAGATAAGTATAATTAAATTCGACAAGAAACCTTCTTAGTTTTTTCTAGAAAAATTGAGAGACCATGTGGAGGTGTCCCCATGTTTGTGATGAGTAATTGACTCGTGTTCTGGAAAGTTTGAGTTTGATTTAGTTGGTTCACGCCAAGTCGGTGCATGGCGCTGCCTAGTTCAGTTGGACTTGGTTGAACGCGGTCGAACGTGCTTAGGACGCTTGTTCTTATTTTTGATCGGTCGTTCAGGCTATTTCGTGTTTGAGTATGTTTCACTGATGCTAATGTTGGTTATGCTGTTTCGAGCGGTGTTGTGTGATGGTTTCTTGTCTGTGATGGCTGCAGGACTTTGAGGCGAGTTCATGGTGAGGCGTGGAAGGACCGGGACTAGGCACAGGAGGTGTTGAGGTCCAGACGGTCGAAGACGCCAAAGATTATCGAGGCTGGTGAGGTGGTTGCACGCTGGGGAGATAAAGAATTGGAGCTGGAGCTACCGGAGGTGGACACGACGGGCAACGGCGAGGTGGACCAGGACTAGGCTTAGGGAAGAGCTGAGGTCCAGACGGTCAGGATGTCTGGTGCGGTCGTGCAAAGACAGGAAGCTTCCAGGAAGGTGCAGCAGGGGCATTTCGGTAAAATGCGCAAGGCTGCAAAATGGAAGCGGATTCGGTTGAAGATAACGGGTTGGAGACCCGTTACTGGAAGGCTAAATGGAGGATGTTAGGGTTTGGAGATTGAATCCAGGTTCCCTCCATTTCTAGTGCTGTAAGGGTTTTTGGGTTTTAGTCCTAATTGGTGTGTGGACTTTGTAGTGGGAATGGACTGCGCTTCTTGATTTTCCTCCTGTGGATCACTCAGGATGTGAGTGGGTTTTGCCTCATTTGTGTGAGAGTTGGTAGTGTGAGATGGCTGCCTCTTCTTGATTTGCTATTCGAGAGGGTGAGCTCTCTCTATTTAGTTAATGGGAGTTGGCAGTACAGATGTGGCTTGACTTCCTCTCGTGCATGTTCTGGTTGTTCTCGAGTGTGTTCATCTCAGCTTGAAAGCATGTAGTGAGATGGTTGTAGAAGAACATTATGTAATTGCCCATGTCTCTGAATCTATGTGAAAAGTCCTGAGTTTGAGCTATTATGATTTCCTTGCATTTCTCAGTGTTTCTTTTGATTCAGGATTGCATTCTATTCTTCTCTGTGTTTTAAGTGTTTGTGTTGATTCTTTGCTCAAGAAGTTGCAAAATGGATTGCTCTGAACTGGGAATACCCCAAGGCTAGTTGACCAATCCATTTCCTAGAGCAAAAGGTAGAATCAAGATGTTTTCTTTTCTCTCACTCAATCGCCACATTTTCCTCTGTTTACCCATGCTAGGGTTTGGAGTCAGGGGAAGGTTGAGTTGTTTGTTTTTCATGGTGTAGTTTGTTTTGAGCTTGTGTTTCTTAGTTTTGAGAACATTTCCTGCTGTATTTCAAAGTCTCATGAGCAAAAGATTGGAGAATGGCAAGTAATTTGAAAATTTGTCTCATTTTCTATTCAGTTTCTGATTTCTGTTCAGATTTCAATTCCCTGGTCTTTTTGGTTATATTCTTTTGTTTCTAAGTTCAATCTGCTAATTAGCTTGAAGACCAAATCATTTGCCCTGAAAAGAGCTGTAAACTTTAGTCCTTTTCTCTGCATTTCGGTTCTGCAAAACAGCAGTAATTACTGTGCTCCTTTGGTTTTCGGCAGCTGCTTCTTTTCAGTCTTCTCTCGGTTCAGAGCTGTAGCCATTTACATGCCTCCTGTTTTGTTTCCTTCACTGCAGATTTGCTATTTCAGTCAGAGATAGGACAACTATCTACTTTGAATTATTGTTTCCTTAATCTGAAAAGCACAGCATTGGTTCAATCTTTTCCCTGTATTCGGCAGCCCTTCTGAATTTGCTGTGCCGGCATCTTTTCAGTCAATTTCCTTCAGTTTTCGGCAGCAAAAAGATGGTCACCGTTAGTCTGTTTGTAGTCTACTTTTGGCTACTTCGGTTTTGCTCTCTGTTTCGCTGCTTCTGGTCTTCCTTTCTCCGGTCAGACTGGACCATTTCTTGTGGTCAAACCGAACTTTTGCTTACGGACAGACTGCTGTTTCGAGAGAGGTAGGATTGGCCTCAAAAATTATGTTTTCAGCAGTAGTTTCTATTCTCAGTATTTACTGTTCGTTTAGATTTCAGTTGTTCAGATTTCTTGCTCCAGTTGATGATCTTCCCTTAGAATTGATCATCGTCAATCTTTTAGGTGCAACCAAACTTTACTCTTTTGGACGCTTGGTTTTGGTTCAGCTTTGGCATTTCAATTAGACAGCTCTGCTCTATTCTTTTCCAAGGGAATGCTTCTCAGTTGTTGGGCTCAAATCAGATTTTGCAGCTGCCTGTCTATTCTGTTTTCAGTTAAGTTGAACTGCAGCTTGTAGACTTTTTAGTGGTTCGGCAGTGCAGTTCTTGGAAGCATTCAGTTAGTTTCTTAGTTTTCGATCGGGTTTGTAGTTTTCAGTCCTTTTTGTTTTCGGCAAGGATTATAGATCTTCTTTGTTTTTGGCCAAATCAAAATGTGTAGCTTCCAGTCTGTTCTTTGGATTCTCAGAGAAGTCATTTGGTCAGCCTAAGTTTTGGTTTGTCAGGAAGCATCCATCTTCTTTCTTTGTAGCTTTATAGTTATCGAAGAAGAAGAAAAATGTGGATACTTAGGGGTGTTTTTTGAAGGCACCATTCACCCCCCTCTGTTGCCATTTCCGATCATACAATTGGTATCAGAGCCGGTTAGTTCTTCCTCGTAGATCTTAACCGATCTCTTGAGCCATGGCAACGAACAAGTATTCCACCAAGCCCCGTATCTTCGATGGGAAGGATGATCAAAAACCCAAGGACGGTGACGACTTCATCGGCATGTGCTTCATGGCCCATGAGGGCGACGTCAGCGACGACGACATCTACTCTGACTCCGATGAGGTATATCCCTCCTATGACAAGCTCATTGATGCATTTCTGAAGTTAAGAAAATTTTATGCTAGATCTAGAGCTAGGGTTGTTGATCTTGAGAAGGAAGTAGAGAGTTTGTCACGGGAGATTACTTCATTTAGATCTGCTCCCTCCCATGATGATTGTGATGTATGTTTTTCTTTGCTTGATGACATGGAGAAGCTAAGGACCTCGCATGATAGTGTGACTTCTGAGCTAGATATGCTTAAAGTGGAGAATGTTAGTCTTTTAGCTGAATTAGAGATGAGTAGGACTGCTGCTCTTTCATCTACTATTATTGAGACTACTTCTTGCACCTCTTGTGAGGATAATGACAATGCTTTTAGAGGTCTCTATACCATGCTTCTTGATCTGCCTGAATCATGTGAAAGCTGCATTAACTTGAAAATGAACTTAAAGAAGGCAGATCATAAAATTGCTGAGTTACAAGCTTTTTCTGCTAGAGCCCATTGCTTCATGTATGAACTGTCCCAAATTGACTGCTGAGCTTGAGTCTGTTTCCAAGCAATTCCAAGAAAGATTGATCACAACAACAAATTGGCTCAATATGCTTCTAAGGACCGTGTTAGCTCACCATGCAATAACTGTAAAAAACTAAAATCTGACTTGATTGCTTTGGATGAAAAATGTGTGAAGCTAACTAAAAATCTACTAGAGAAGCCACAATCTTGTTGTGATGTGTGTGCAGATATGGGGAAGAAGCCTAAGGGTATGGTAGAGACGCTTAGCGACGAAAACCAAATGGCTAGAGTAGGATTGTCCCTCCTATTCCTTGCGAAGGTCTCAATGTTCAGGCGTTTGTGCGTGCACATGCCATTCCTTCTTCTGCTGTTGGTTCTTCTCCCTTACCTTTTGCTGTCTCCTCTTCCCCCTACTCTTCTTTCATCTCTCTTTCAGGAGTGTCAGTATCTTATGAACACTCTTGAGAGATTTGTTGGAGGTAAGAAGAAGCTGAATCTTATTCTAAACCAGTCCAAGATTTACAAATTCAATCAAGGTCTAGGATATGATTTTCTTGAGGATGTTAGGAAGCATCCACTTGCTGTTCTCAGACCCATAGTAGCAGGTGTGATCGAGGTCAAGCCCAGAACCAAGAAAGTTGAGTTCAAATCTGCGGGCTTTGTCCAAGGGATCTCTGATAGTAAGGTGGTAACACCTGTTGCTTCGACCTATCAGAAGGCGAAGCCCTATCATGCTACTTCTATCTCTTAGAAGGTAAAGTATCATTGTACCTTCTGTCAGAAGGATGGACACATGATCGAGAGATGCTTCAGGCGCACCAAGATCGCACGGAGAGACCGTGTTCAGGATCTTAGGCGTATTCAGGGTCAGCCCCAGACCTTGAGTGCACCTCAGACCAACACTAGGTCTAGAGTTGATCGTGTTAATGCGTTTGGGCAGCATTGATGACTTGGTTTTTCTGAGTTTTCTGATTTTTGTCCTCGATTTGCCTCTGGTCGTGATATCTACCATCCTGAGGGCAGATCTTGTTTCCCCTGTCGAGATAGCTACCCGCGGTGAGATCAGCATGTTGCTGGTGCTTTGACTCGCTCCTCTATAGCAGTCGGACCCAGCAACAACTTCAGGTCTGCTCATAGACCTTCTGGCTTTCTGAGCGACGGAGAGCGTAGAGTAGTTAAAGGTCAGTCGTGTGTGACTACTTCTTCTGCTCGTCATGTGACTAAGTATTGGGTGCCAAAATCTCTTTTGATTTATCCCAGTACTGAGCCATCCCTCTCTTGTTTACTCAGGTTCACCGGGCAGGGAAGGGAGAAGTTTGGCTTGTAGACTCCGGGTGTTCTCGACACATAACCGGAGATTTTCGTTGGTTCTCTTCCCTAGCCCGAGCTGCAGGTGATGAGACAATCACCTTTGGAGATGCCTCATCTGGGCGTGTCATCGCTAAAGGTACTGTGCGCGTTAATGATTCCTTCATTTTAAAGGATGCTGCCTTAGTGAATAAGCTGCAATACAATTTGCTTTCAGCTTACCGATGACGGTTTTGAGGTGAGCTTCAAGAAAAATGCTTGCAAAATTCTTGATTCTTCGGGGAGTCTGGTTTGCGGGATTTCTAGATATGGGAGGATCTTTCGTGCTGATTTTGTTGAGTCTTCTGGTGATCCTCTCAGGTGTTTTGTTGCTTTTGAGTCCCGTGACATTACTTTTTGGCATAGGAGACTTGGTCATATTGGATTTGACCATTTGACTCGAGTTAGCGGTCGCGATCTCATTCATGGTTTGCCTAAACTCAAGATGGTCAAAGATCTAGTTTGCGCTCTTTGCTAGCACGGCAAAATGGTTGCCGCTTCACATCCTCCAGTCACAGTGACTATGACCGATGCACTAGGACAGCTACTCCATATGGACATAGTTGGACCAGCTAGAGTGCAGTCAGCAGGAGGAAAATGGTACGTTCTTGTTGTGGTCGATGACTTCTCGAGGTACTCTTGTGTGTTTTTCTTAGCCACGAAGGATGAGACATTTACCCATTTTTGGGGTCTTCTTAGTAGGCTTTCTGTTGAGCTCCCGGGTGCCTTACGAGCGATCCGCAGTGACAATGGCACAGAGTTCAAGAATTCCTATTTTGAGAAGTTTTGCAATGAAACAGGTGTAGAGCACCAGTTCTCTTCTCCGCATGTCCCCCATCTTCAGCTTCACTCGATCCAGATGAGGATGGCGAGCCGGTTGATCAAAAAGAGTACAGAAGCATGATTGGCTCTCTCTTCTACCTCACCGCCTCGAGACCGGACATACACTTCTCTGTGTGTCTATGTGCTCGATTTCAGGCTTTTCCTCGCGTATCTCACCGCCAGGCAGTGAAGCGCATTCTTCGGTACCTTCGAGCTACCATTGACTATGGTATCTGGTACTCTTCCTCATCCTGTCTTTCCCTCAGAGCCTACTCCGACGCAGACTTTGCTGGCTGTAGGCTAGATAGGAAGAGCACTTCTGGCATCTACCAATTTATTAGCACTTCTCTTGTTTCTTGATCTTCTAGGAAGCAGTCCGGTGTTGCACAGTCCACCGCAGAGGCCGAGTATGTTGCTGCTGCCAGTTGCTGCAGCTAGGTACTTTGGATGGCTTCGACCCTGCGGGATTTTGGGTTAGTTATAGATAGTGTTCCACTCTTTTGTGATAACACTTCTGCTATTAACATTGCCGAAAACCTAGTGCAACATTCCAGGACCAAGCATATTGATATTAGATATCACTTCCTTAGAGACCATATGGAGAAGGGTGATATAGTGCTCCAGTTTGTGGAGAGTGACCACCAGTTGGCCGATATCTTTACCAAGCCTTTGGATAGCTCTAGTTTTCAGCTCTGCGGGGAGAGCTTGGGGTGGTCTGTCCTTATGGATTGTTGTGAGGGGGAGCTTTGTGCTTTATGCTTTATCTTGTTTATTTGCTTCTGTCTCTCTTTGTTGCATTGCATGAGGGTGCATTCGGGTTAGTCTTTCTAGCATAGATTAGAGTGGTTCTCTTGTCTAGTTGCTTAGACTTCTTCCTCTCATCTTATGGTTCTAGGATGCTGCTTATTAGCTATCTCTCTTCTCACTAGGTTGCTTATTAGCTATCTCTCTTCTCACTAGGTTGAGCCCACTCACTTCTTCTAGGTTCTAACAAGGGTTGGCCACCCTTGGGTAGACAGGGAACGTGTTTGCTCCTTAGTGTGTTAGAAGAGCAGTTGATAGTCCTAGTGTCATATGGGGTAGATGAGAGTCAGTCTGAGCCATAGTATCCTCTATATCTTATCTATGCTTTAAGGACTACCCTTTCTGATTTTCTTTCCAGCTTCTCGTTTTTATTGCTTTGGTTCAGGGGGAGTTCATTTGGGAGCTTCTGGATCTTATTGTTGACATAACTCAACTTGAACTAAAAGTGCATCGCATGTTGAGGGGAGCTGGATTTTCATTTCATGTCATTTTGCATTGTAATATAACTACATGGAGCCTTGATTATTATCCTTTTATGACATGTTTACAATGCATTACATCTTGCCATGATCTGTGCTTAATTGCTAGATTTATCATGACTTTGTATGTGTATTCTAGTCTTTGCCATGATAAGTTGATTAAAACTGCACAACTTGAATTAAATCATGTCATGTTAGCTCTTGAGACTAGTCTGTCTTTAGTTATCCTCTTATGATTCATGCTATGTCAAATAGGCTGAGTTGAGTCTTGAATCTCTGTTGAGTTTTAGATTGAGCTATGCTAGTTCTTTATGAAGCATGAGTCATTTTTAACTTCTTGTTCTTGCACTAAATTCAGTAAAAACAAAAAGATCTCTTTTATGCGAAAGAACTGATCTCACCAATTCTTTCTCATGAGACTGCTTGCCATTGCACTAGGCATGAACTCAGGGGGAGTTTTGGATGACCAAGATCATCTTCTTAAGCTTATTGCTTGGAGTGGTCGCATAAGGCTTGAGATCTAGCACATGACTAAGATTTTGGTTGGAAACGACCATGAGTTTCAAAAGAAAACATATCAATTGTGCTAAATTTGCTTAACTACAAAAAGAACCAAGTACTTGAACAAATGACTCATTTTTGAACTTGTAGCACTCTCAAATGACTCAATACTAACTTCTTGTTCCACTTAGATTATTGACATGGCTTGCATCATCTTTGTATACATTTGGCTAGACTATAATCTTGGAAAACTTGACATGCTAAGAAATTCGACAAAATTTCAGATTGTGACTTATTTGGTTTAGCTTGATTATACATGTCTTGTTATGATCTAGATAGCATTCTTATGTCTTATGGCTTGGTGTAATACTTTAAAAGATCATTTTGGATAATCTTCATGGCTCCAAATGCTTAACATGAATAAACCTCAATCACTTCACACTCACACCATGCTTTATTCTCTCTTTTGCATCTTGATGATTTTATTGCCAAAAGGGGGAGAATATTGGAGAAAAAGCAATTTCAAAGGAAAAACTGGGAGCTTTTGAGGAAAACTTGCTCTTTCTCTTTTTGCTCCTTTTGTCAACATGGTCTTGAGTCTCGTTTTTCTATCAGACCACGTATGACTTTTAAAACAAACTCAACTTTATGCTTTTTCTGTGTTTGTCAATATACTCATCAAGGGGGAGATTGAGAGACCATGTGGAGGTGTCCCCATGTTTATGATGAGTAATTGACTCGTGTTCTGGAAAGTTTGAGTTTGATTTGGTTGATTCGCGCCAAGTCGGTGCATGGCGCAGTCTAGTTCAGTTAGACTTGGTCGAACGCGGTCAAACGTGCTTAGGATGCATGTTCTTATTCTAGATCGATCGTTCGAGCTATTTCGTGTTTGAGTATGTTTCACTGATGCTAATGTTGGTTATGTTGTTTCGAGCGGTGCTATGTGATGGTTTCTTGTAAGTGATGGCTGCAGGACTTTGAGGTGAGTTCATGGTGAGAAGTAGGAGGACCGGGACTAGGCACATGAGGTGTTGAGGTCCAGACGGTCGGAGACGCCGAAGATTATCAAGGCTGGTGAGGTGGTTGCAAGCTGGGGAGACAAAGAACTGGAGCTGGAGCTACCAGAGGTGGACACGACGGGCAATGGCGAGGTGGACCAGGACTAGGCTTAGGGAAGCGCTGAGGTCCAGATGGTCAGGATGTCGGGTGCGGTCGTGCGAAGACAGGAAGCTTCCAGGAAGGTGCAGCAGGGGCATTTCGGTAAAATGCACAATGCTGCAAAATGGAAGCGGATTCGGTTGAAGATAACGGGTTGGAGACCCGTTACTGGAAGGCTAAATGGAGGATGTTAGGGTTTGGAGATTGAATCCAGGTTCCCTCCATTTCTAGTGTTGTAAGGGTTTTTGGGTTTTAGTCCTAATTGGTGTGTGGACTTTGTAGTGGGAATGGACTGCATTCTTGATTTTCCTCTTGTGGATCACTCAGGATGTGAGTGGGTTTTGCCTCATTTGTGTGAGAGTTGGTAGTGTGAGATGGCTGCCTCTTCTTGATTTGCTATTTGAGAGGGTGAGCTCTCTCTATTTAGTTAATGGGAGTTGGCAGTGCAGATGCGGCTTGACTTCCTCTCGTGCATGTTCTGGTTGTTCTCGAGTGTGTTCATCTCAGCTTGAAAGCATGTAGTGAGATGGTTGTAAAAGAACATTATGTAATTGCCTATGTCTCTGAATCTATGTGAAAAGTCCTGAGTTTGAGCTATTATGACTTCCTTTCATTTCTCATTGTTTCTTTTGATTCAGGACTGCATTCTGTTCTTCTCTGTGTTTTAAGTGTTTGTGTTGATTCTTTGCTCAAGAAGTTGCAAAATGGATTGCTCTGAACTGGGAATACCCCAAGGCTAGTTGACCAATCCATTTCCTAGAGCAAAAGGCAGAATCGAGATGTTTTCTTTTCTCTTAGTCAGATTTCAGTCGTTTAGACTTCATGCTCCAGTTGATGCTCTTCCTTGAGAATTGATCATCGTCAATCTTTTAGGTGTAGTCAAACTTTACTCTTTTGGACGCTCGGTTTTGGTTTAGCTTTGGCATTTCAATTAGACATCTCTGCTCTATTCTTTTCCAAGAGAATGCTTCTCAGGTGTTGGGCTCAAATCAGATTTTGCAGCTGCTTGTCTATTCTGTTTTCAGTTAAGGTGAACTGCAGCTTGTGGACATTTTAGTGGTTCGGCAGTGCAGTTCTTGGAAGCATTCTGTTAGCTTCTTAGTTTTCGACCGGGTTTGTAGTTTTCAGTCCTTTTTGTTTTCGGCAAGGATTATTGATCTTCTCTGTTTGTGGCCAAATTAAAATGTGTAGCTTCCAGTCTGTTCTTTGGATTCTCAGAGAAGTCATTTGGTCAGCCTAAGTTTTGGTTTGTCAGGAAGCATCCTTCTTCTTTCTTTGTAGCTTTATAGCTATCGGAGAAGAAGAAAAATGTGGATACTTAAGGGCAATTTTTGAAGGCACCATTTACCCCCCTTTGTTGCCATTTCCAATCCTACAATTGGTATCAGAGCCGGTTAGCTCTTCCTTGTAGATCTTAACCGGTCTCTTGAGCCATGGCAACGAACAAGTATTCCACCAAGCCCCCTATCTTCGATGGGAAGGACGATCAAGAACCCAAGGACGGTGACGACTTCATCGGCATGTGCTTCATGGCCCATGAGGGCAACGTCAGCGACGACGACCTCTACTCTGACTCCGATAAGGTATATCCCTCCTATGACCAGCTCATTGATGCATTTCTGAAGTTAAGAAAATTTTATGCTAGATCTAGAGCTAGAGTTGTTGATCTTGAGAAGGAAGTACAAAGCTTGTCACGGGAGCTTACTTCACTTAGATCTGCTCCCTCCCATGACGATTGTGATGTATGTTTTTCTTTGCTTGATGACATGGAGAAGCTAAGAACCTCACATGATAGTGTGACTTCTGAGCTAGATATTCTTACGGGATATGCTTACGGTGGAGAATGTTAGTCTTTTAGCTGAATTAGAGATGAGTAGGACTGCTGCTCTTTCATCTACTATTGTTGAGACTACTTCTTGCACCTCATGTGAGGATAAGGACAATGCTTTTAGTGGTCTCTATACCACGCTTCTTGATCAGCTTGAATCTTGTGAAAGCTGCATTAACTTGAAAATGAACTTAAAGAAGGCAAATCATAAAATTACTGAGTTACAAGCTTTTCTGCTAGAGCCCATTGCTTCACGTATGAACTGTCCCAAATTGACTACTGAGCTTGAGTCTGTTTCCAAGCAATTCCAAGAAATGATTGATCACAACAACAAATTGGCTCAATATGCTTGTAAGGACCCTGTTAGCTCACCATGCAATAACTGCAAAAAAACTAGACCAGAGGGAGAACCTCTGTTTTTTTGGTATCAAATAAAATGAAAAACCTAGTTGAACCTCTCTATATTCTCTTGTACTCCGTATATATATTGTGCTTTGGGCCTCATGAATATACACAATATTCATAACATAGTATCAGAGTTAGGGCTCTAATCCAGTATTCCACTGCCTTCGACGCTATTGCCACTGCTCAGGTCGTCACCACCGTCAACCCGGGCCACCACTGCTTGAGCGACCCCCACCCTCGGGCCACCACCGCCTGAGCCGTTGACTGGCTCGTCTTCACCAGATCAAGTGCAGCCGCCGCCCGAGCAACTACCGTCGCCCGAGCCGCCGACCGCCTTGTCTTCACCAGATCGAGCGCAGCCGTCGTTGCCCGAGCCGCTGTCGTCGCCCAGGCCACCGCCACCTAAGCAACTGACCACCTGCTCCATCGTCTTCACCAGATCGAGCGGAGCCGTCGCCACCCGAGTCACTGCCATCGACACTCTGCCGGTTGCCCGCTCCGCCGACCACTTACTTGTCGCCTAGGCGATGCCCAGGCTGAGTTGGCCGTTTGCGTCTGCTCGGTTTGAGCAATTTCAGTCAACGTCAATAGTTTTGCGTTAGCGCAAAAAAAAGAAAAAAGAAAAACACAACGTTGATCTAACCGCCACGCCATCCTGCGCCACCTGTTAGACTTGATTGCCTTGGTCACCGCGCCGTCCAGCGTCGCCTGCCATGGCTTCTATTCCATCTGCTACGATCCTATTCTCAGGAACAAAGCACCATGTATCGAACTACAGGTTATGGTCTTCTCTCATGGAGATCACGCTTGATGGTCTCTGCCTTTGGGGACATGTCACTAGTGCACGCCCCTCTCCACCACCGTCGGTTCAGCCTCCTTAGGCAGTCTACCTTTGCACCTCTTGCAGCAGATGAGGCTGCCAAGAAGGAGGCAAATGCTATTGCTGACGCTACTGATGAGGCAAATGCCATTGACGCTTTCGAGCACTGGTTTACTAACAAGACCTGTCTTTGTGACATTCTAGTGGTCAGTGTCGATGACTCCATCCATCAGGACATTGTTGGTCTACGGTCTACTCGACAAATCTGGAAGTATTTGCGTGAGTGATACCAGCAGAGTAGTGATGCTAAGTTCATTTCTCTTCATCATGAGTTGCAGATACTTTGCTAGGGTGATTCTTCCGTTGACGACTTCTTTGGGGCCCTGGCAAGTCTTTGGTGCTAGATAGATGAGTTGGCCTCTCCACTTTGTTAGGAGTGTCACAAAGTGCAGAAGGCGGCTCATGATCGCCTTCACCTTTATGACTTCGTCTGCCACCTTTGCCCAGAGTTTGAGCCTGTCAAAGCTCAACTGCTGAATCGCTCTCCATGACCGACCGTTACAGAGGCCCTTTCAACACTTCGGGCCGAAGAGCTTCGTCTCGGGTTAGCAGCACAGTCTGTTCTGATTGTGCTTGTTGCCCCTTCTTCATCTGCGACAATGATATCTACTTCGACTACGGCCTCTCCCCAGGTGCTTGTCTCTGCTACTATTTTTGCACCAACTGAAGTTTAGTGCAACTACTGCAAGAACTTCGGACACGACTACCAGAGTTGTGCGGTGCAGAAAAAACGGAACAAGGCACGTGGGGGTGGGCGACCAAAGGGGGCAGAGAGGCCCTTCCTTCATAGGAGAACAGACCAGCTCATCAGTTTCTACTCAGAAAGGTGACTCTGTTCAACAGCTCTGCTAGGCTATACTTCAATAGCTCTCTCACAGCTCAATAGGTTTTGCTAGTCTAGCACAGATGTTTCCTCCAAGTACCTCTTGGGTTCTAGATTCTAGTGCATCCTTTCACATGACACCGGACTCCACATCTCTCACTTTAGTAGGACCTCCTGAATTTCCTATCTCTGTTCAAACAGCTGACGATACTTCCTTATCTATCAGCTGTCAGGGCATTCTTTTGTCCACTGACTTTTCTATTTCAGCTATTTCTCATGTTCTCCAGCTTACCATGCACCTGTTTTGTCCTGCTGCAGCCTCGTGAGTGCACCAAACTGTCAGCCCAGTCAGTTGAGTGTGTGTTTCTTGGGTACAGTTCTAAGCATAAGGGTTATCATTGATATGATCCTTCTGCTTGATGGATTAGGATCCCATGAGACGTTGTCTTTGATGAATCCGACCTTTCTTCTATCGAGATTCAGCTCCTCGTCCTGCTTCCACCATCGAGACGATCTCCTGGTTGTCCCTTTCGGACTCTTCACCCATTTCTCCCCTCTCGTAGCCTTCCATTAGCCTGTCTCTAGTGGTTCCTTCTGTACCTTCACCTCCTATGTTGCCTTCTACAACACCGCCTCTTGCTCCTACAGCACCTCTCGTTTCTCTGGGGTGCACTACTCCAGACGTCCTCGTTCTTCACCAGACTCATCTTCTGGTACCTTGCCGACACTGACGTTTGATTCCTCTGATGATGCTCCTCGTTACGCCCTTCATGACCGGACATCTCTTTGACTTCCTGATCATCTTGGTTTTTACTTCGACCACTTATGCTCTCTCTGTCATTGAGCCTAGTTCTTATCGTGAGGCTGCTTCTCATTATGAGTAGCAGCTCGCTATGACAGAGGAGCTTGATGCTTTTAGACATACAAAAACTTGGGATATTGTACCGACGTCTGTGCATGCTCGTCCTATCACGTGCAAGTGGGTGTACAAGATTAAAACCAGGTCTGATGGTACTATTGAGCACTATAAGGCTCGTCTTGTGGCTCGTGGCTTCCAGCAGGAGTATGGTCATGATTACGATGAGACATTTGCCCCTGTTGCCCATATGACCACTGTTTGCAGTCTTGTTGCGGTTGCTTCTGTTCGCCGGTTGTCTATCTCTCAACTGGATATTAAGAATGCCTTTCTTAATGGTGTTTTGCATGAAGAGGTTTACATACAACCACCACCTGGGTATTCTGTTCTAAATGGCCATGTTGTAACAACTACTAGTGTAAAACAGTTGAATTTCCTAAACTAACATGGTATATTTTTATAGTTATTTATTATTACTAGAGCTTATCAAGGTGAATATGGCCATAAAATAAAATAGGGATTTTTCACGTGGAAGGACATAACTAATATCATATCATTCTATATATTTATTGTACAAGAAATATCAGTGCGTAAATAACATAATGAAAATACTGATAAATAAATAATTAAAGGAATGTAGGTTCAACATGATCAAAGACATGTGACTTGCCTTGTGGACTAATGTATTCTATTGATTCGTATTCATCTGATTCTTGAACTTGAACTTGAGCTTCTTCTTCCTGGACCGGCTGGTCTACATTGTTGTGTGCTGGCGCAAAGCAAAAGATACTAAATCAATTCCGTGCTCGAAGTATTGAACTGGGAATAAAGAAATAAAACAAGGAAGTAAAATCCAAAAAAACCAAATAAAGTAGGTTTGGGGATTATAGGAGTTTGGTGTGGGAAGACGGAGCTGAGGAATGGATAAATGGGTTTGAAATAGTCAAAATAGATGTATATAAGCATTTTGGGGTTTCATGAACAGTAACGGGCTTGGTACTGTTCATCACGGGTTTTACTATTCGTATTTGGAGAACCTTACGAGTACTCAGGTGGTCGAAGGTATTGGTGGAGCTAGAAGACATGGTTGTAATCAAGTTGTGGCTACTGAGAATGAGTAATCAGTGTGGTCGTAAACTACAACGCGGTCGTATGTCACAATGTGGTCGTGTACCATAGCACAGTCGTAAGCCACACCGTGGTCGTAAACCACAGTGCAGTCATAACGACTCCTGAGTAGCCGAGTGCGAAGTCAAAGAAGATAGGACAGTGTCGAGTAGCTGCGGGGTTTGGATGGCATCTGGGTGGCTTAAGAGATCAGACGACGTTCAAGCAATTTAAAAGCATTAAACAGTGTACAAGTGGCTTAAGAACAACAGATGGTGTACGAGTGGCTTAAAAGCATCGGACGGCGTCTAAGTGGTGTTGCTTGGGACTCAAAACGGTGTGGTCGAAGTCTCTCTCTACTACAAGGTGGTCGGAGACTTCAAGCAGCGGAGGGGTCAGAGTTGAAGCAGGGGGCGGCTGGAGATTTCAGGCGATGGGGCGATCGGGGAATCCATGGTTGAAACATCAATCGACGACCATGGGTGGGTTCCTGGTGTCTGGGGGTTTTAATTTTCGGGCCCGGCGGTAGCCGGTGGCAAGGTCCTCTCTTTGAGATGTTTGAATGGCACATGCCTTAAGGGCGGGTTAAGAGGATAATAGCATTAGGATTTTGGCATCTCTGGGTTAGAGAAAGCTCAAGGAAGTGGTGGCTTGGGTCGGGAATGGTTGAGCCAAGCTGTCCACAGTGTGGTCTCAAGGTTAGGCGGCGGCGCTAGTCACAGCACGATAAGGGGCTCAAGGGGCTAAGGCAGTGGTTCAGTGGTGTTTTTGAGAGCCTAAAGGTGCTACATGCGAGAGCAATTGGAATGTGATTGATTGAATAAATGGAATCGATACTTGGCTTACTTTGAGGTCTTCGGGCAGTCACCGACGAGGCTCCGGTCGAAAACTCAATTAGGGTGTGGTAGTGGCACACTGGATGCCTGTGCGATACCTGGAGGGGATCTCGGGCTTTTATAGGCGTCCCATGGCAGTTCGACATAAGTGCAGGGCTAAGGAGATGGCGGCGTGTGGTAGAGGTCAGGAAGGTGCGGGAGGGTGTGGCGCGGCTAGGAGAGGGGAGGTATAGGCTGCCTTGGGGGCGGCATTGCGGCGGTCAAAAGGTGATGTGGTGTGTCAGGCGGTGGCTGTGAGATAATGACAGTAGAGACAGAGCAAGGAAGTCGGCAAGGCAGTGGTTAGAGAGAAAACAAGATGGTCGGCAAGGCAGTGAGGTTTACAACTATGACGCAAAGCCGTAGGGCGGTTTGAGCTGGCAGAGGAGAGTCAGGTCGGTGGTGAGAGGATTAGTGAGAGGATTAGGTAGTCAAATGAATGCACAAGAAGTAAGCTCCCCCTGAAAAGCAACCCGAAAAGAGAGAAGTTCCAACTCCCCCTAAAGAAGGCAAATTGAGAAGAACCAAGAAATTAAGTGTAAAATCCAGAAAATGAGGGTTCAAACTCAACGAGATGATTCTCAAACATACCCTTTCCTCATGGTCTCTAGCCTATGACCTCATACCACAGAGCAACAAGCACACTAACTATCAAAGCACAAAACACTAGTGGCCAAAAAGAAAGTTCAAACTAGATAGTAGATAATCCTAGAGAACCAAAGCTCAAACTAGGCTGTAAATAATCCTAGAGAACCATTTGGATGAGGAGAGTGACTGAGACAAAATCACCTAGAGTTGGTTCCTGTCTATCCAATCAAACCTTTCCAACCACTAGAACAAGAATATTATGCAAATATTATGCGAAACCAAGTAGTGGAAAGCAAAAAACTGAAGATCACAAGGAAGCAAACTCTATCACATCCCTAAGTGGTGTGGTGTAGTTGATGTGATGAAGGGTGACTGAAGTTGCATCGTGAAATCAAAAAGCTCAAGGGATGTGAGAGACCCATAGCATCAACATAACCCACATGATCTCCCCCTCATATCCACAACCTGTAACTTAAACACCGGAACAACTGGTGTCCTAGCACTGGGGTAAATGATATACAAGCATGGATCCAATACTGAGACATATGAAAACAAAAGTAGCATCACAAGTACTAATAACAAAGAACACACCCCCACACAAGCTCGATCTAGCCCTCCTCAAAGCATCTAGAACAACAAGCCTAGTGCAAACCAAATCTAGAAGAAGTTTGTGAACTAACCAAAGTTCCCATGATATCTAAGCATAAGCACAATCTAAAGCTACCAAGATGTCATGCAGACTATTTCATGCTAGAACATAAATGAATAAGGTCAAGATATACATGCATCTCACTGAATCACAACCATACACATATAGCAGGTGACAAGGAAAAGTCACAGAAGCATATGCTAGCATGGATACAAGTATAAACTTATACACATGAACCAAAAGGATAAGAAGGCATGAATAAACATAGCACCATGACATAGACAACTATCCAAGATATAATCAAGCTCCAAATGTTCATAAACAAACATACACCATGTAAGCATACATAATGACAAACCAAAATAATGAAAAGTATGCTAACATATATAAATAATGGTGAATAGACATGAGGAGCAAGATTTAAGTAATAAATCATGATAGATACAATAAGGCACAAAGTCATGATGATACTTGACTTCTAATACACACATTCTACAAGACACTTATGCTCACGAAGTCAAGTCAAAGCTTAAGTATCTAATAAACTAAAGCATATAACATGACACATGGATACCTAACCAAAATACACATAAAGGCATGACAAGAAGGTAACAAGAGTAAAACATGCCAGTATGGTACAAGTGAGAACAAGGACAAGTACAACATGCCAATTATGATTAACACATGAAAACAAGAGCATGAGGATATAAAATAGCTCACAAAGTAGGTGGAAATGCCAAACGTGAAAGCATATGCCTCTTGGAGGCTATCAAAAGGAGTGGAGAACCAACAAGTATTCTAATCACGTGATGAAGCAAAAGACTAGAACCCAATCAAGTACATACTCTCCATCCTGCGTCCCAGCACCTATGAGAAGTACAAAGTGCCCGAGTCTTGGGTCCCGAAGGGTTAGTAAACAGGTACATGGGAACCCAAGACTTTGACACACTCACAATAGAAGTATGCGAGCTAGCATGATGCAATGGATGGTTCATGTAAGAAAATCCAATCCTGGAGGTACACCGCAAGTGGACAACTCGACAATAAAGACAAGTGCTATCATTGAAAAAGGGATGAATGCCTTACTTGAAAGCACCAAGATGAGAACCAACAGAAGCACCAAAAAAACTCACAACTCCTCCTCGCCGTAGATGCGCACATCGATGGGGAGAACAAGGTTCATGTTGGACCGAAATGGCGACAGAGGGGGGGTGAATGTCGATCTTTAAAAATCGCCCCCAACAAGTATCCTCACTTAAGCTTCTTCTCCAATAGCTATGGAAGCTATGAAGATAGAAAATAAGCCCTCACTGGAAATCACAGAGACAAGGAAAAACCAGATCCAGAAAGAAGCAATCAAGAAAAACAAATTCAGCGCAAGTCTGGCTGCAAGCGGTAGTACCGCTGTGACGAGCGGTAGTACCTCTAAGCGGTAGTACCGCAATACCGAGCGGTAGTACCTCTCGCCGGAGACGTTCGGACTGGTCCGAACAAGAGCGGTAGTACCTCTGAGCGGTAGTTCCTCTCCAGGAGGGGTAGTACCTCTCGAGAAAAACAGCAAACAGGATTTTCAGGTTGAAACTTTGAGACTTCAGATTTTTGGCTAAAAAGAAGGTTTGCTCTCAATCTTTTTGATCCAAGACCTTACTACAACATACTAAATAGTAAGGGGACCTTGGGAAACAAGAGAATCAAACCAAGAAGCAAGAATTTCAGATTATGGGTAAAAATCTGAATTTTTGCACAACCCGAGCCAAAAATCAAATTGCTTCCGAACTTTTGATCATATGGCTAAGAGACTTTGCAGATATGTTAGCAATAGCCATAGGACTCTCCATGCCAAATCTCAGCCCATCTTGCAAAGGGAAACAAGAAATGCTCAAAAACCCTAGAGCGGCTAAAGAAGAACAGAGCAACCCAAAACGCCAAAACTGAGATTAAAAGAGGTTTGCTCTTGGGAAACTTGATCAAATGATCTTGAGGCACTATCCCATCAAAGAGCAACCCATTTTGGGCCTTCCCAGCAATCAAGAACTCAAAACACCGAAAATCAAGAAATCACCCAAAAGAGGAACGAAGAACATAACAGGAGCACGGGAGAAACTTCAGATTTCATTCCAACTATTCAGGGATTACAACTGAGCTACGTCCCCATACCCCGATTGATACAAGAGGAATGATTACAAGACTCTCCACTCATCCTCTCCCTCTCCCCAAGCCAAGAACACACCCATACATGCCTGGGAAGGATGAACTCACATCCAGACTCTCACATAGAAACCATCGATGGAGTACAGAGGGAGCACACTCTGCCTCTCCACCCACTCTCACCAACTAAAGCCTAAAGTCAAAACAACCTCTAAAACCTATTTTGACTAAAGGAAACCCTAAAATCCATTCAAGTGCTCAAGTGGGCATGCAGCCCCTCCACTCCTTTATATAGCCTTGGCTAACGGGTCTCCTCCCCGTTACGCCCGCTAAACTCGAACGGAGCCCGCTCCCGCTTGTGCAGCCTTGCGAATTTCCCGATTCGCCCCTCCTGCACCTTCCGGGAAGCTTCCGCGCTCCTTGCCTCGCACGACTCGCAACCACCTCGAGTCCACGTCGTCTTCGACACCTCCTGACTGTTCTGACCTCAGCGCCACCTGCGCCTAGTCCAGTCCTCCGTATCTCACCACGACTCCGTCTCGACGTCCTGCAGTCACACAGACAAGAACCACGTCAAATAGCACCGCTCGATATATGAAAGCGTAAATAACATCACTTACCATGCCGAAGTCCAAACCTGTCGAAATTATCAGAATATGCATCCTAATCCCATACGACCAAGTTTGACTAAGTCCGATCGAGCCCGACTGCGCCACGCAACGACTCGACTCCGAACCACTCAAACCAAACTCGACTTACCTAAACCAAAGTCAATTACTCATCATACACATGTGGTCACCTCCACATGGTTCATCAATCTCCCCCTTGATGAGTATATTGACAAACCAAGAAAAAGCAATAAGATGAGTTTGAGTTTGAAGAATCCTACATGGTCCAAAGAAAGAAATGAAGCTAATGACCATGTCGACAGAAGGGACACTAGAGCAACAACTGAAAGAGCAAATTTATCTCCAAAGTTCTAAACTGTTCCCAACAGACTTTTTCTTCACTATTCTCCCCCTTTTGGCAATAAACACATCAAGATGCAATAGAGAGAATATGACATGTCAAAGGATGAATATGGCTGAAGTTTGTTTATTCTAAGCATTTAGAGCCATGAGAATTATCCATAATGACCATAATGTAATACACCAAGCCATAACTCAAAAAAAACGCTATCTAGATCATGACAACATATATATAAACCAGCTAGAGCACAAAGATGACTGTTGGACCGAAATGGCGACAGAGGGGGGGTGAATGTCGATCTTTAAAAAACGCCCCCCAACAAATATCTTCTTCTCCAGTAGCTATGGGAGCTATGAAGGAGAAAAATAAGCCCTCACTGGAAATCACAGAGACACTGAAAAGCTAGACCCAGAAGGAGGCAATCAAGAAAAATAGATTCAGCGCAAATCTGACCTCGAGCGGTAGTACCGCTTGGTCGAGCGGTAGTACCGCTGAGCGGTAGTACCGCTGGTCAGAGCGGTAGTACCTTTGAGCGGTAGTACCGCTCCCCGAGCGGTAGTACCTCTCGAGAAAAACAGCAAACAGGAAATTCAGAAAATTGAGAGATTCGCACCGATTCTTGGATTCTTGGCTTGAGAAACTTTGAGGATAGCTAGGGAACACTCCCAGAAGACTAAGCCAAGAACCAATAACAAGAAATCCACTCCAAGAATCAAGAATTTCAGATTTGGGTAAAAATCTGAAATCTTGCAAGAACCGAGCCAAAATCCAAATAACTCCCCAACCGTTGATCCTTTGGCTATGAAATTTTGAGGGAAGCTAAATAATAGCCTCTGGACTCTTCATACCAAATTTCATGCCATCTTAACAAGAGAGTCAAAATCTGGATCAAAACCAAAAAACGAAGAACAAGAACACAGAGGGCTCAAAAGTGAAATCTGAGAATCAAACTCCGTTTGCTCTTGGGATTAAATAGCCAAATGGCTTTTGAGCATCACCCATGTCATAGCAACCCATTTTGGCCAATCCCAGCAAGCAAGAACTCAAGACAATGAAAATCAAGAAATGGGAAAAAGAAGAACAGAGGCTACGAACATAGAACTCAAAACTCCAGATTTTCATTCATTGATTCACAGGGAAAACAGAGGAGTCCCGATACCCCGTCTTGATACAAAGGAAGGATTACAACCTCTCAATCCATCTCCTCACTCTCCCAACTCAAGAGCACACACTCATCATTCATGGAGGGAGGAAGAACACAACACACACCCTGTTCTATCACCTAGAACACATCGAAGGTGGACAGAGGGAGCACACTCTGCCTTCTCCACCAACTCACCAACTAAAGCCCTAAAGCCAAAGCAAGCCACCAAAGCTTCTTTTGACTCTAAAACCCTAATTCTACCCAAGTGCTCAAGGAGGGCATGCAGCCCCTCCTCTCCTTTTATAGCGCCTGGCTAACGGGCCTCCGCCCCGTTACGCCCGCTACGTCCAACGGAGCCCGCTCCCGCGTGTGCAGCCTTGCGAATTTCCCGATTCGCCCCTTCTGCACCTTCCGGGAAGCTTCCGCGCTCCTTGCCTCGCACGCCTCGCAACCACCTCGAGTCCACGTCGTCTTCGACACATCCCGACCGTTCTGACCTCAGCGCCACCTGCGCCTAGTCCGGTCCACCGTGTCTCGCCACGACTCCAACTCGACGTCCTGCAGTCACACAGACAAGAAACACGTCAAATAGCACCGCTCGACACATGAAAGCGTAAATACTATTACACTTACCACAGATGAAGTCAAAACCTGTCAAAACATTAGAATATGCATCCTAAACCCAAATGACCAGATTTGACCAAAGTCCGACCGAGCCCGATTGCGCCACGCAACGACTCGACTCCGAACCACTCAAACCAAACTCGACTGACCTAAACCTTTGTCAATTACTCATCACTCTCATGGAGCACGACCACATGGTCTCTCAATCTCCCCCTTGATGAGTATATTGACAAACGCAGAAAAAGCATTAAGAAGAGTTTGATTTTGAAGAATCCAACATGGTCCAAAGAATGAAATGAAGCTAATGACCATGTCGACAGAAGGAACACTAGAGCAACAACTGAAAGAGCAAATTGATCTCCAAAGCTCTAAACTGTTCCCAACAGACTTTTTCTTCTCTATTCTCCCCCTTTTGGCAATAAACGCATCAAGATGCAATAGAGAGAATATGACATGTCAATGGATGAATATGGCTGAAGTTTGTTTATTTAAGCATTTAGAGCCATGAGAATTATCCATAATGACCAACATGTAATACACCAAGCCATAACTCAATAAAGGCTATCTAGATCATGACAACATATATATAAGCCAGCTAAAAGCACATAGATGACAATCTGAAAATGTAATGCATTTAGTGAGCAAGTCAAGTCATCAAAGAGCAAAGTCTAGCTAGAGATATCCAAGGATGATGCAGGCCATGTCAAGTAAGCTAAGCGAAACCAAGAAGCTAATATTGAGACCAACTAGAGTGCTATGCTCAAGAATGAAACATTGGTTAAGGTACTTGGTTCTGAGTGTAGATTAAGCAAATTGAACACATTAAACATTGTCTTTTGAAAGCATGTGGTTGTTTTCAACCCAATTTTTGTTTATGTGCTAGATCTCAAGCCTTATGCGACTACTCCAAGCAATAAGCTTAAGAAGATAGTCTAGGTCATCCAAAACTCCCCCTGAGTTCATGCCTAGTGCAATGGCAAGCTGTCTCATGAGAAAGAATTGGTGAAATCAGTTTTTTCGCACAAATATGGTGGTTGTCAACCAACATTTTGTTTTCTCATGTGCTAGATCTCAAGCCTTATGCGACTACTCCAAGCAAGAAGCTTAAGAAGATAGTCTAGGTCATCCAAAACTCCCCCTAAGTTCATGCCAAGTGCAATGGCAAGCCGTCTCATAGGAAAGAATTGGTGAGATCAGTTTTTTCGCACAAAAGAGATCTTTTTGCTTTTTAACACATTGTACTAACTCATGTATCATCAGGAGACTAAAACAGCTCAAACTAAGGCTCAATATAGATTCAACACTCTACTCAACCTATTTGACATGGCATGAATCATAAAAGGATAGCTCAAGAAAGACTAAACTCAAATGCTAGCATGACAAGTTTAATTTAAGTTGATCAATTTTACTTAACTTATCATGGCAAACGCTAGTCTACACATATGAAGTCATGATAAATTTAGCAAGCTAAGCACAAGTCATGGCAAGGTGTAAAGCATTGAAGCATGTCATAACAGGATAATAATCAAGGCTCAATGCAGTTTGATTATAATGCGAAATGCTGAAAATGCATGAAAGACCAGCTCCCCCTCAACATTAGATGCAACTTTTAGTTCAAGTTGAGTTATGTCAGAATTAAGCTCCAGAAGCTCCCAATTGAACTCCCCCTGAACCAAAGCAATAGAATCGAGAAGCTGGGAAAGAAAACAGCAAACAGGCAGTCCTTAAAGCATAGAAAAGATATAGAGGCAACTATGGCTCAGACTGACTCTCATCTACCCCATATGACTCCAGGACAATCAGCTGACAGTAAATCACACACTAGAGAGCAAACACGTACCCTGTCTACCCGAGGATGGCCCGACCCTCGCTAGAACCTACAAGAAGTGAGTGAGCTCAATCTAGTGAGGTAAGAAACAGCTAATCCTGGAAGCACAAGATAAGAGTAGGAGTCTAAGCAGCTAGACAAGAGAAACCCTCTAATCTATGCTAGGAGGACTAAACCCAAGTGCACCCCGAGTGCAAAGCAACAGAAATGAGACAGAAGCATAATTAATATAGTAAAGCAGTAAAGCCCAAAGCTCCCCCTCACTACAATCCGTAAGGACACACCACCCCAAGCTCTCCCCGCAGAGCTGAAAACCTCGAACTATCCAAAGGCTTGGTGAAGATATCTGCCAACTGATGGTCACTCTCCACAAAATGGAGCACTATGTCACCCTTCTCTACATGGTCTCTAAGGAAGTGGAAACGAATATCAATGTGCTTGGTCCGAGAGTGTTGCACTGGGTTCTTAGCAATGTTAATCGCAGAAGTGTTATCACAAAAGAGTGGAACACTGTCGATAACTAACCCAAACTCCCGCAGGGTCGAAGCCATCCAGAGTACCTGACTGCAGCAGCTGGCTGCAGCAACATACTCGGCCTCTGCGGTGGACTGCGCAACACCGGACTACTTCCTCGAAGACCAAGAAACGAGAGAAGTGCCAATAAATTGGCAGGTGCCAGAAGTGCTCTTCCTATCTATCCTACAGCCAGCGAAGTCTGCATCCGAGAAAGCTCTCAAGGAAAGACAAGATGAGGAAGAGTACCAGATACCATAGTCAATGGTAGCTCGAAGGTATCGAAAGATGCGCTTCACCGCCTGGCGGTGAGATACGCGAGGAGAAGCCTGAAAACGAGCACACAGACACACTGAGAAGTGTATGTCTGGTCTCGAGGCAGTGAGGTAAAGAAGGGAGCCGATCATACTTCTGAACTCTTTCTGATCAACTGGCTCGCCGTCCTCATCTGGGTCAAGATAGGCTGTCGAAGCCATGGGAGTTGACACCGGCTTACCATCACTCATATCGAAGCGCTTCAGGAGGTCACGAGTGTACTTTCCTTGATGAAGAAATGTACCCTCCCGAGTCTGCTTTATTTGGAAGCCAAGGAAGAAGGTCAACTCACCCATCATACTCATTTCAAACTCGGTGCTCATGACATCCGAGAACTGGGAAACCAGAGTATGGGAAGAGCCGCCAAAGATAATGTCATCGACATAGATCTGGACGAGCAGAAGGTCAGCCCCAAGCCGGCGGATGAACAAGGTCTTATCTACTTTACCCATGTCAAACCCATGACTCAACAAGTAGGACTTAAGCCTCTCATACCAAGCTCTGGGGGCCTGCTTAAGTCCATACAACGCTTTGGAAAGCTTGAAGACATGGTGTGGGTATTTGGGGTTCTCGAAACCTGGAGGCTGTCTGACGTAAACTTCTTCCTCAATGACTCCGTTAAGGAAGGCACTCTTGACGTCCATCTGGTAGAGCTTGAAACCCTTAGAAGCTGCAAAGGCAAGCAGGATTCTAATGGCCTCAAGTCTAGCTACAGGGGCAAAGGTCTCCTCGAAATCTAGACCTTCAACCTGGGAGAACCCCTGAGCAACCAGTCTAGCCTTGTTTCGAATAACCACTCCATCCTCGCTCTGCTTGTTCTTGAACACCCACTTAGTCCCAATAATATTGTGACCTCGCGGGGGCTCGACAAGCGACCAGACCTTGTTCCTCTCGAAATTTTCTAGCTCCTCATGCATGGCATTGACCCAAGACTCATCAGATAGAGCATGAGAAACATCTTTGGGCTCAAAGGAGGCAATGAAAGCAGAATGGAGACAGAATTGAGATAAGCCAGATTTTGAGCGGGTAACACGCTCGAAAAGGTCTCCAATGATCTGCTCTGAAGGATGAGCTTTCTGGATATGTCTAGGAGGTCCAGGATGAGATGAAGAAGTGGCCTCTACCTCGTGAGCTGACGAGGTAGGAACAGAGCCATCAGCTCCAGAAGAAGCAGAAGGCATGGGCTAATCACCTCGAGGTGCGGTGGAAGACGGCACCTCAAGGGGTGGATGAGGGACAGGATCAGGTAGACAACCGTCGTCTCCATCATCCTCATCATCCACAAAGATGGTCTCGGACTGCTCTAAAGAACCTGAGATATCGGGCCTAGTCCCCGGACTGACCTCGTCAAAGGTCACCTCACAGGTCTCTACCATTTTACTAGACTCGCAGTTCCAGACCCTATAAGCCCGCGAAGAAGGCGAGTAACCTAGAAAGATTCCATCACAAGAACGTGACTCGAACTTGTCTAGGTTCCCGGACTTCAAAACAAAGCACTTGCAACCAAATACACGAAAATGAGAGACGCTAGGCTTTCGCCCATATCTCAGCTCATAAGAAGTGCGATGCAAGTGTGCCCGAAGAAAAACTCGATTTGAGACATGGCACGCGGTGGCTATAGCCTCAGCCCAAAACTTCCGCGGTGTAGAGTACTCATCAAGCATCGTCCTGGCCATCTCGACCAAGGTACGGTTCTTCCTCTCCACAACGCCATTCTGCTGAGGGACGTATGGAGAAGAGAACTGGTGCTCTACACCTGTCTCACCACAGAAACTCTCAAAGTAGGAATTCTTGAACTCCGTGCCATTGTCACTGCGGATCGCTCGTAAGGCACCTGGGAGCTCTACAGAAAGCCTACTGAAAAGACCTCGGAAATGCGAAAACGTCTCATCCTTCGAGGCTAAGAAAAACACCCAAGAATACCTCGAGAAGTCATCGACCACAACAAGAACATACCACTTCCCTCCTGCTGACTGCACTCGAGCTGGTCCAACTGTGTCCATGTGGAGCAGCTGTCCCGGTGCATCGGTCATAGTAACTGTGACCGGAGGGTGAGAAGCGGCAACCATCTTGCCGTGCCTGCATGGAGAGCAAACAAGGTCTTTGACCATCTTGAGTTTCGGCAGACCACGAATGAGATCGTGGCCGCTAACTCGGGTCAAATGATCAAATCCGATATGACCAAGTCTCCTATGCCAGAAAGAAAGGTCGCGGGACTCAGAAGCAACTAAACACCTGAGAGGATCACCAGAAGACTCAGAAAAAACAGCACGAAAGATCCTCCCATAACGAGAAATCCCGCAAACCAGACTACCCGAAGAATCAAGAAATTTACAAGCATTTTTCTTAAAGCTCACCTCGAAACCGTCATCGGTAAGCTGAGAAACTGAAAGCAAATTGTACTGCAGCTTACTAACCAAGGCTACATCTTTCAAAATGAAAGAATCATTAATGCGCACAGTACCTTTGGCGATGACGCGCCCAGATGAAGCATCTCCGAAGGTGATCGTCTCATCACCTGGAGCACGGGCAAGGGAAGAAAACCAACGGGAGTCTCCGGTCATGTGTCGTGAACACCCGGAGTCTACAAGCCAAACCTTTCCCTTCCCTGCCCGGCGAACCTGAGTCAAACAGAGAGTAAAGTCTCAGTACTGGGGTAAATCAAGAGTGATTTTGGCACCCAATACTAACAACACGTCGAGCAGATGAAGTAGTCAAGCACGACTGACCTCTATCTACCCTACGCTCTCTGTCACTCACAGCAGAAGGTCTGTGAGCAGACCTGAAGCTGTTGCGGGGTCCGACTGCTACGGGAGAACGAGTCGGAACACCGGCAACACGCTGAACACGCCGCGGGTAACTGTCTCGACGGGGGAAACGAGATGTACCCTCAGGACGGCGGAAGTCATGAGCAGGAGCAGCATGAGGACGAAAAACAGAAGACTCAGAAAAACCAAGTCCTCGATGCTGCCCAAACCCATCAACAGCAGTAAACCTAGACCTCGTGCTGGTCCTAGGTGCACTCAGGATCTGGGGCTGACCCTGAATACGCCTAGGAGACTCAACACGGTCTCTACGCGCGATCTTGGCACGCCTGAAGCATCGATCAACCGTGTGTCCATCCTTCTGACAGAAGGTGCAGTGATACTTCATCCTCTGAGAGGTAGAAGTAGCACGGTCAGGCTCCGCCTTCTGAGAGGCCGAAGCAGCAGGTGCAATCACCTTGCTGTCAGAAATCCCCTGGACATAGCCCGCTGACTTAAATTGGACTTTCTCGGTCCTGGGCTCGGTCTCGATCACACCTGGTGCTATGGGTCTGAGCACAGCAGGTGGATGCTTCCTCATATCCTCATAATAGTCATATCCTAGACCCTGATTAAATCTGCAAATCTTGGACTGGTCTAGAATAAGATTAAGCTTCTTCTTGCCGCCTACAAATCTCTCGAGAGTGTTCATAAGGTACTGACACTCCCGAAAGAGAGAGGTGCAAGAAGAGCAGGGGGAAGAGGGAACAGCAGGAGATAAGGGAGCAGATGAAGAACCAACAGCAGAGGGAAGAATGGCTTGTGCACGCACAGCCGACTCTGAAGGGACAGTCCTACTGCTAGCCAGTTGGTTCACGTCGCTAAGCGTCTCAACCTTACCCTGGGGCTTCTCCCCCTTCTCCACAATCACATTACAAGCAGAATGTGGCTTCTCTAGAAGGTCCTTAGTTAGCTTCACACATTTCTCATCCAATGCAATCAAGTCAGATTTTAGTTTGTTACAATTAATGCATGGTGAGCTAACAGGGTCCTTAGAAGCAAACTGAGCCAACTTCCTATCATGATCAATCATTTCTTGAAACTGTTTGGAGACAGCTTCAAGTTCAGCAGTTAACTTAGGACAGTTCAAGCATGAATCAATCGGCTCAAGTAAAGAAGCTTGGAGTTCAGCAATTTTATGATCTGCCCGTTTTAGATTCATCTTCAAGTTATTGCAATTTTCACAAGACTCGGGCAGATCAAGGAGCATGGCATAAGGTCCTCTAGCAGCAATGTCCTTAACCTCACATGAGGTGGGAGAAGTAGTCTCATCAGTAGTAAGTAGGGTAACAGCCATCCTACTCAACTCTAACTCAGCAAGCAGACTAACATTCTCCTCCTTAACAATATTAAGCTCGGAGGACACACTATCATGCGAGGTCCTTAGTTTCTCCATGTCACCCAACAAAGCGCAGCATGTATCACAATCATCACGGGAGGGAGCAGATGTAAGTGAAGTAAGCTCCCGTGATAGTCTATCTACTTCCTTCTCTAACTCAGTACACCTAGCCCTAGCTCTAGCATGAAAACCACCTAGCTTAAGAAAAGCATGATTGAGCTGGTCATAAGAAGGGAGTACCTCATCCGAGTCGGAGTACAGCTCGCTGTCGCTGATCTCGCCCTCGAGGGCCATGAAGCACATGCCGGAGAAGTCGTCGCCGCCATCCTTGGGCTCTTGGTCACCCGTCCCGTCGTCGTCGCTCCATCCCTCCACCTCGCTGAGGTCGAGGTCGTCGAAGGCGGTGAGGACGCGGTGGAAGAGCTTCTTGGCCTTCCCGAAGTTGCGGAACTTCTTCTTTCCCGGAGCAGGTGCTGAAGGCTTCGTGTTGCGGTTCTTGTCGGTGTAGTCGTTCTTGCCCGAACCGCCGTAGTCACCTTTACCCTTTCCAAGCTTGGGGCAGTTTGCTCGGATGTGGTTGGGGCCACCACACTCGAAGCAGATGACTGGTCCTCCTCTCTTTCTGTCTCTCCTACCCTTGTAGGCATGGGAAAACCTTCGGGCTAGGAGGGCCAGCTGATCATCCGCAAACTGCTCTAACTGATCATCAGTTATGTCACAGAGAGCAGCAAGGGAGAAACCGCAAGAAGACTCAGAAGAGAGACCAGAACCTGAACTGGGATCGGTGACCAAAGCCATCGACAGTGACTTCGACCTACGAGAGACAACGTCAATCTCGTGAGTCTTGAGGCGCGAGTACAGCGCGTCAAGAGTCAAGGTCGAGAGGTCTGTCGTGTCTTTGATGGTGGTCACTTTCATCTCCCACACTCGCAGATCGAGTGCCGCAAGCATCTGACGAGCGTTGTCCGAGTCGGGGTATGTGAGACCGACCGCTCGGAGGTTGCTCAAGATCTTGTGAAAACGGGCGAAGCACTCATCTAGGGACTCACCAGCAAGCATCTCGAATTTGTTGTATTCGCGCTTGAACTGGTCCTGTCGAACCGTCTTGATCTGGGTGGTGCCCTCATGGTATGCGTCGAGGGTCACCCAGATATCGTAGGCGGATGACAGGTGGGAGATGCGATCGAACTCGCTACGACTCAGGCCCTGGATAATGATGTTCCTTGCCTTAGCGTTTGCCTCAACATCATGCATATTCCCAGCATTGATGTTCTCATCGGCCGGAACAACAAACCGGACCTTGACCTTGCGCCAGATAGCGTACCCCTGAGCCTGGATGTATGTCTCCATTTGGCTCTTCCAGAAGGGGTAATCGATGCCATCGAAAACGGGCGGCTTGGTCGAGTACTTGTCTGTCGCCATGGCTCTTGAGACCGGTTAAGATCTATGAATTAGAGCTAACCGGCTCTGATACCAATTGTTGGACCGAAATGGCGACAGAGGGGGGGTGAATGTCGATCTTTAAAAAACGCCCCCCAACAAATATCTTCTTCTCCAATAGCTATGGGAGCTATGAAGGAGAAAAATAAGCCCTCACTGGAAATCACAGACACTGAAAAGCTAGACCCAGAAGGAGGCAATCAAGAAAAATAGATTCAGCGCAAATCTGACCTCGAGCGGTAGTACCGCTTGGTCGAGCGGTAGTACCGCTGGTCAGAGCGGTAGTACCTTTGAGCGGTAGTACCGCTCCCCGAGCGGTAGTACCTCTCGAGAAAAACAGCAAACAGGAAATTCAGAAAATTGAGAGATTCGCACCGATTCTTGGATTCTTGGCTTGAGAAACTTTGAGGATAGCTAGGGAACACTCCCAGAAGACTAAGCCAAGAACCAATAACAAGAAATCCACTCCAAGAATCAAGAATTTCAGATTTGGGTAAAAATCTGAAATCTTGCAAGAACCGAGCCAAAATCCAAATAACTCCCCAACCGTTGATCCTTTGGCTATGAAATTTTGAGGGAAGCTAAATAATAGCCTCTGGACTCTTCATACCAAATTTCATGCCATCTTAACAAGAGAGTCAAAATCTGGATCAAAACCAAAAAACGAAGAACAAGAACACAGAGGGCTCAAAAGTGAAATCTGAGAATCAAACTCCGTTTGCTCTTGGGATTAAATAGCCAAATGGCTTTTGAGCATCACCCATGTCATAGCAACCCATTTTGGCCAATCCCAGCAAGCAAGAACTCAAGACAATGAAAATCAAGAAATGGGAAAAAGAAGAACAGAGGCTACGAACATAGAACTCAAAACTCCAGATTTTCATTCATTGATTCACAGGGAAAACAGAGGAGTCCCGATACCCCGTCTTGATACAAAGGAAGGATTACAACCTCTCAATCCATCTCCTCACTCTCCCAACTCAAGAGCACACACTCATCATTCATGGAGGGAGGAAGAACACAACACACACCCTGTTCTATCACCTAGAACACATCGAAGGTGGACAGAGGGAGCACACTCTGCCTTCTCCACCAACTCACCAACTAAAGCCCTAAAGCCAAAGCAAGCCACCAAAGCTTCTTTTGACTCTAAAACCCTAATTCTACCCAAGTGCTCAAGGAGGGCATGCAGCCCCTCCTCTCCTTTTATAGCGCCTGGCTAACGGGCCTCCGCCCCGTTACGCCCGCTACGTCCAACGGAGCCCGCTCCCGCGTGTGCAGCCTTGCGAATTTCCCGATTCGCCCCTTCTGCACCTTCCGGGAAGCTTCCGCGCTCCTTGCCTCGCACGCCTCGCAACCACCTCGAGTCCACGTCGTCTTCGACACATCCCGACCGTTCTGACCTCAGCGCCACCTGCGCCTAGTCCGGTCCACCGTGTCTCGCCACGACTCCAACTCGACGTCCTGCAGTCACACAGACAAGAAACACGTCAAATAGCACCGCTCGACACATGAAAGCGTAAATACTATTACACTTACCACAGATGAAGTCAAAACCTGTCAAAACATTAGAATATGCATCCTAAACCCAAATGACCAGATTTGACCAAAGTCCGACCGAGCCCGATTGCGCCACGCAACGACTCGACTCCGAACCACTCAAACCAAACTCGACTGACCTAAACCTTTGTCAATTACTCATCACTCTCATGGAGCACGACCACATGGTCTCTCAATGACAATTTGAAATGTAATGCATTTAGTGAGCAACTCAAGTCATCAATGAGCAAAGTCTAACTAGAGATATCTAAGGATGACTCAGGCCATGTCAATAAGCTAAGCGGAAACAAGAAGCTAGTGTTGAGTCAATTAGAGTGCTACAAGCTCAAGAGTTTATCATTTGGTTAAGCACTTTTCATCTTTAGGTGATTAAGCAAATCTTGCACATTTGACATATTTTCTTTTAAAGCTTATAGCTGTTTCCAACCAAAAATTTTATCATGTGCTAGATCTCAAGCCTTATGCGACTACTTCAAGCGAGAAGCTTAAGAAGATACTCCAGGTCATCCAAAACTCCCCCTGAGTTCATGCCTAGTGCAATGGCAAGCCGTCTCATGAGAAAGAGTTGGTGAAATCAGTTTTTTCGCACACAAAAAAGAGATCCTTTTGCTTTTTAATAGATTGTGCTAACTCATGATGTATCAAGATGCTAAAATAGCTCAATCTAAGATTCAACCTAGATTCAAGACTCAACTCAGCCTATTTGACATGGCATGAATCATAAAGGGATAGCTCAAGCAAGACTAATCTCGAGTGCTAACATGACAAGTTTTAATTTAAGTTGAGCAATTTTAATTAACTTATCATGGCAGAAAGCTAGTCTACACATATGAAGTCATGATAAATCTAGCAAGCTAAGCACAAGTCATGGCAAGGTGTAAAGCATTGAAGCATGTCATAACAGAATAATAATCAAGGCTCAATGCAGATTGATTATAATGCTAGAATGCTGAAAATGGAAGAAAGTCCAGCTCCTCCTCAACTTTAGATGCAACTTTTAGTTCAAGTTGAGTTATGTCAAAATTAAGCTTCAGAAGCTCCCAAATGAACTCCCCCTGAACCAAAGCAATAAAATCGAGAAGCTGGCAAAGAAAACCAAACAGGCAGTGCTTAAAGCATAGAAAAGATATAGAAGCAACTATGGCTTAAACTGACTCTCATCTACCCCAAATGACTCCAGGACTAACAGCTGATCGTTGAACACACACTAGAGAGCAAACACGAACCCTGTCTACCCGAGGGTGGCCCAACCCTCGCTAGAACCTACAAGAAGTGAGTGAGCTCAACCTAGTGAGATAAGAAATAGCTACTCCTGGAAGCACAAGATAAGAGTAAGAAGTCTAAGCAACTCAACACAAGAAACACTCTAACCTATGCTAGAAGGACTTAACCCAATGCAAGCGCAAATGTAATGCAACAGAAATGAGACAGAAACATAATTAATATAATAAAGCAGTAAAGCCCAAGCTCCCCCTCACTACAGTCCGTAAGGACAAACCACCCCAAACTCTCCCCGCAGAGCTGAAAACCTCGAACTGTCCAAAGGCTTGGTGAAGATATCAGCCAACTGGTGGTCACTCTCCACAAACTGGAGCACTATGTCACCCTTCTCTACATGGTCTCTAAGGAAGTGGAAGCGAATATCAATATGCTTGGTCCGAGAGTGCTACACTGGGTTCTTAGCAATGTTGATAGCAGACGTGTTATCACAAAAGAGTGGAACACTGTCTAAGGCTAACCCAAAGTCCCGCAGGGTCGAAACCATCCAAAGTACCTGGCTGCAGCAACTGGCAGCAGCAACGTACTCGGTCTCTGCAGTGGACTGTGCAACACCGGACTGCTTCCTCGAAGACCAGGAAACGAGAGAAGTGCCAATGAACTGGCAGGTGCCGGAAGTGCTCTTCCTATCTATCCTACAGCCAGCAAAGTCTGCATCCGAAAAGGCTCTCAAGGAAAGACAGGATGAGGAAGAGTACCAGATACCATAGTCAATGGTAGCTCGAAGGTACCGAAAGATGCGCTTCACCGCCTGACGGTGAGATACGCGAGGAGAAGCCTGAAAACGAGCACACAGACACACGGAAAAGTGTATGTCTGGTCTCGAGGTAGTGAGGTAAAGAAGGGAGCCGATCATACTTCTGAACTCTTTCTGATCAACTAGCTCGTCATCCTCATCTGGGTCAAGATAGGCTGTCGAAGCCATGGGAGTTGACACCGGCTTACCATCACTCATGTCGAAGCGCTTCAGGAGGTCACGAGTGTACTTTCCTTGATAAAGAAATGTACCCTCCCGAGTCTGCTTAATTTGGAAGCCAAGGAAGAAGGTCAACTCACCCATCATACTCATTTCAAACTCGGTGCTCATGACATCCGAGAAATGGGAAACCAGAGTATGGGAAGAGCCGCCAAAGATAATGTCATCGACATAGATCTGGACGAGCAGAAGGTCAGCGCCAAGCCGGCGGATGAACAAGGTCTTATCAACTTTACCCATTTCAAACCCATGACTCAACAAGTAGGACTTAAGCCTCTCATACCAAGCCCTGGGGGCCTGCTTAAGTCCATACAACGCTTTGGAAAGCTTGAAGACATGGTTTGAGTATTTGGGGTTTTCGAAACCAGGAGGCTGTCGGACGTAGACCTCTTCCTCAATAAGGCCATTGAGAAAGGCACTCTTGACGTCCATCTGGTAAAGCTTGAAACCCTTAGAAGCTGCAAAGGCAAGCAGGATTCTAATGGCTTCAAGTCTAGCTACAGGGGAAAGGTCTCCTCGAAATCTAGACCTTCAACCTGGGAGAACCCCTGAGCAACCAGTCTAGCCTTGTTTCGAATAACCACTCCATCCTCGCTCTGCTTGTTCTTGAACACCCACTTAGTCCCAATAATATTGTGACCTCGCGGGGGCTCGACAAGCGACCAGACCTTGTTCCTCTCGAAATTTTCTAGCTCCTCATGCATGGCATTGACCCAAGACTCATCAGATAAAGCATGAGAGACATCTTTGGGCTCAAAGGAGGCAATGAAAGCAGAATGGAGACAGAATTGAGATAAGCCAGATTTTGAGCGGGTAACACACTCGAAAAGGTCTCCAATGATCTGCTCTGAAGAATGAGCTTTCTGGATATGTCTAGGAGGTCCAGGATGAGATGAAGAAGTGGCCTCTACCTCGTGAGCTGACGAGGTAGGAACAGAGTCACCAGCTCCAGAAGAAGCAGAAGGCATGGGCTGATCGCCTCGAGGTGCGGTGGAAGACGGCACCTCAAGGGGTGGATGAGGGACAGGATCAGGTAGACAACCGTCGTCTCCATCGTCCTCATCATCCACGAAGATGGTCTCGGACTGCTCTAAAGAACCTGAGATATCAGGCCTAGTCCCCGGACTGGCCTCATCGAAGGTCACCTCACAGGTCTCTACCATTTTGCTAGACTCGCAGTTCCAGACCCTATAAGCCCGCGAAGAAGTCGAGTAGCCTAGAAAGATCCCGTCACAAGAACGTGACTCGAACTTATCTAGGTTCCTGGACTTCAAAACAAAGCACTTGCAACCAAACACACGAAAATGAGAGACACTAGGCTTTCGCCCATATCTCAGCTCATAAGAAGTGCGATGCAAGTGTGCCCTCAGAAAAACTCGATTTGAGACATGGCACGCGGTGGCTATAGCCTCAGCCCAAAACTTCTGCGGTGTAGAGTACTCATCAAGCATTGTCCTGGCCATCTCGACCAAGGTACGGTTCTTCCTCTCCACAACGCCATTCTGCTGAGGGACGTATGGAGAAGAGAACTGGTGCTCTACACCTGTCTCACCACAAAAACTCTCAAAGTAGGAATTCTTGAACTCCGTGCCATTGACACTGCGGATCGCTCGTAAGGCACCTGGGAGCTCAACGGAAAGCCTACTGAAAAGACCTCGGAAATATGAAAACGTCTCATCCTTCGAGGCTAAGAAAAACACCCAAGAATACCTCGAGAAGTCATCGACCACAACAAGAACATACCACTTCCCTCCTGCTGACTGCACTCGAGCTGGTCCAACTGTGTCCATATGGAGCAGCTGTCCCGGTGCATCGGTCATAGTAACTGTGACCGGAGGATGAGAAGCGGCAACCATCTTGCCGTGCCGGCATGGAGTGCAAACAAGATCTTTGACCATCTTGAGTTTCGGCAGACCACGAATGAGATCGTGACCGCTAACTCGAGTCAAATGGTCAAAGCCTATATGACCAAGTCTCCTATGCCAGAAAGAGAGATCGCGGGACTCAGAAGCAACTAAACACCTGAGAGGATCGCCAGAAGACTCAGAAAAATCAGCACGAAAGATCCTCCCAAAACGAGAAATCCCGCAAACCAGACTCCCCAAAGAATCAAGAATTTTGCAATTGTTTTTCTTAAATCTCACCTCAAAGTCGTCATCGGTAAGCTGAGAAACCGAAAGCAAATTGTACTGCAGCTTACTAACCAAGGCAACATTTTTCAAAATGAAAGAATCATTAATGCGCACAGTACCTTTGGCGATGACGCGCCCAGATGAAGCATCTCCGAAGGTGATCGTCTCATCACCTGGAGCACGGGCAAGGGAAGAAAACCAACGGGAATCTCCGGTCATGTGTCGTGAACACCCGGAGTCGACGAGCCAAACATTTCCCTTCCCTGCCCGGCGAACCTGAGTCAACGAGAGAGTAAAGTCTCAGTACTGGGATAAATCAAAAGTGATTTTGGCACCCAATACTGAGTAACACGTGGAGCAGATGAAGTAGTCAAACACGACTGACCTCTATCTACCCTACGCTCTCCGTGACTCAAAGAAGCAGAAGGTCTGTGAGCAGACCTGAAGCTGTTGCGGGGTCCAACTGCTACGGGAGAGCGAGTCGGAACACCGGCAACATGCTGATCACGCCGCGGGTAGCTATCTCGACAGGGAAACCGAGATCTACCCTCAGGATGGCGGAAGACACGACCTGGAGCAGCACAAGGACGAAAACCAGAAGACTCAGAAAAACCAAGTCCTCGATGCTGCCCAAACCTGTCAGAAGCAAACCTGGACCTCGTGCTAGTCTTAGGTGCACTCAGGATCTGGGGCTGACCCTGAATACACCTAAATGCCTCTGCACGGTCTCTACGCGCAATCCTAGCGCGCCTGAAACATCGATCGACTGTGTGTCCATCCTTCTGACAGAAGGTGCAGTGGTACTTCACCTTCTGAGAGGTAGAAGTAGCACGGGGAGGCTTCGCCTTCTGAGAGGCCAAAGCTGCAGGTGGACTCACCTTGCTGTCAGAGATCCCTTGGACAAAGCCCGCTGATTTGAATTTAACCTCATCAGATCTGGGCTCGACCTCGATCACACCTCCTACTCTGGGTCGGAGAATAGCAGGTGGATGCTTCCTCATATCCTCATAAAAATCATATCCTAGACCTTGATTGAACTTGCAAATCTTGGATTGGTCTAGAATAAGATTAAGCTTCTTCTTGCCTGCTACAAATCTCTCGAGAGTGTTCATAAGGTACTGACACTCCCGAAAGAGAGAGGTGCAAGAAGAGCAAGGGGAAGAGGGAACAGCAGGAGGTAAGGGAGCAGATGAAGAACCAACAGCAGAGGGAAGAATGGCTTGTGCACGCACAGCCGACTCTGAAGGGACAGTTTTACTGCTAGCCAGTTGGTTCACGTCGCTAAGCGTCTCAACCTTACCCTGGGGCTTCTCCCCCTTCTCCACAATCACATTACAAGCAGAATATGGCTTCTCTAGAAGGTCCTTAGTTAGCTTCACACATTTCTCATCCAATGCAATCAAGTCAGATTTTAGTTTGTTACAATTAATGCATGGTGAGCTAACAGGGTCCTTAGAAGCAAACTGAGCCAACTTCCTATCATGATCAATCATTTCTTGAAACTGTTTGGAGACAGCTTTAAGTTCAGCAGTTAACTTAGGACAGTTCAAGCATGAATCAATCGGCTCAAGTAAAGAAGCTTGCAGTTCAGCAATTTTATGATCTGCCCGTTTTAAGTTCATCTTCAAATTATTGCAGTTTTCACAAGACTCGGGCAGATCAAGAAGCATGGCATAAGGTCCTCTAGCAGCAATGTCCTTAACCTCACATGAGGTGGGAGAAGTAGTCTCATCAGTAGTAAGTGAAGGAACGCGCGTAGGCTACGATAGCAGAAAATAAAAAAATTTCTACCGCGCACACCAGGACATCATGCTAAGAAGGGATCATAGATCGTTACCACTAGACGCGCAGCGCAGCGGAAGAAGAGTTGGAGAAGCCGATCCAACCACGCGCGTCGAGGTAGTAGTGGAAGTAGCCGATCGTCCCGAACAGATCGTCTCCTCCACGCGATCAACCACACCACGAGCAGATCCAATCTGTAGTTTGTTGATGCCGATCAACGCCGCAACGAGCAGCGCCTCCACCGGTATCCACACGTCCGGGGCTGGAACTCCGATCGCGAGTGTACCAGCACTCGCGAGCGGCTAGGGTTTGGCTCGGGAGGTGGCGGCTAGGGTTTTGTTCGGGAGGAACATATGCGTGCATCCCTCAGCCCCCCCGCCTCCAAATATATAGACCTCCTCACTTGGGCCTCGTGGACCGAGGCCCAATAGGAGTCTATCCGGATCTCTATCCGAATTGAGCCCACATCCGAATCACATTCGAATTAGTGTTCCAACCCGTTAAGTGTGCGACCCTGTAGGTTCACGTATACTTGGTCGCGACCCGGAAACACCTTTCCGGTCACCCTGTTAATAGCGGCCTCTAGCAAGACATATTAACCCCAAAGTATACGTAAAGATCATATCGGCTGAACCTGTAATGTTCTCATGTACGAATCCTTTTGCCTCACGATATAGATTAAGCTCAAGGCGAGACCTGTGTCATCCTCTTAATGGCTCAATCACTCTCTCGATTCCGTGATGGATTATAAACTTGTGATTGACTCCTCAATCACATTGGCATGGCCATGCACTTTCATAATCCATTACATCGAGGGGCCCAGAGATATCTCTCCCATAAGGAGGGGCAAATTCTATCTTGATCATTCACATCCCACTACATGTTTCATAGCAAACCCGAAGACTACTTTTATGACTACCCAGTTACGGAGTAGTGGTTAGTAGTCCCAAAATAGGCTACTACGCATGTTGGGAACCATGATGATCTCAAGTCTAACGATTCTACATAAACACTACTTGAGACCAACTAATGACACATGGAATCTCTGCAGTGTCTCATGGCGGGTCTATCCAACATATGTTCACTAACACATGTCCATATTATTGATTTGGTATCTCCATACCATGATCCATGAGACATGATCATCAATCAATACATATGCTGATCTTTGAATCATATATGTTCCTCATATGATATATGATCAGGGATCATTTAGAAATAGCAACATTTTGGCATTAAGAGTCTCATGAATAAGTCACATACTCATTGATCAATAATGATAATGTCTATTTCAAGGAACAAAGCAATGTATCATAAACATAGTATGTGATATATTCAACATCTCCATGTTGCCTCTAGGGCATATCACCAACAGTAAGTAGGGTAACAGCCATCCTACTCAACTCTAACTCAGCAAGCAGACTAACATTCTCCACCTTAACAATATCAAGCTCGGAGGACACACTATCATGCGAGGTCCTTAGTTTCTCCATGTCACCCAGCAGAGCGCAGCATGTATCACAATCATCACGGGAGGGAGCAGATGTAAGTGAAGTAAGCTCCCGTGATAGTCTATCTACTTCTTTCTCTAACTCAGTACACCTAGCCCTAGCTCTAGCATGAAAACCACCTAGCTTAAGGAAAGCATGATTGAGCTGGTCGTAGGTGGGACATACCTCGTCTGAGTCGGAGTACAGCTCGCTGTCGCTGAGTTCGCCCTCGAGGGCCATGAAGCACATGCCGGACAAGTCGTCGCCGCCATCCTTGGGTTCTTGGTCACCCGTCCCGTCGTCGTCGCTCCATCCCTCCACCTCGCTGAGGTCGAGGTCGTCGAAGGCGGTGAGGACGCGGTGGAAGAGCTTCTTGGCCTTCCCGAAGTTGCGGAATTTCTTCTTGCCTTGAGCAGGTGCTGAGGGCTTCGTGTTGCGGTTCTTGTCGGTGTAGTCGTTCTTGCCCGAACCGCCGTAGTCACCTTTACCCTTCCCAAGCTTGGGGCAGTTTGCTCGGATGTGGTTGGGGCCACCACACTCGAAGCAAATCACGGGTCCTCCTCTCTTTCTGTCCCTCCTCCCTTTGTAAGCATGGGAGAATCTTCGAGCAAGGAGGGCAAGCTGCTCATCCGCAAGCTGCTCTAACTGATCATCAGTTATGTCACAGAGAGCAGCAAGGGAGAATCCGCAGGAAGACTCAGAAGAGAGACCAGAAGCTGAACTGGAATCGGTGACCAAGGCCATCGACTGTGACTTCGACCTACGAGAGACAACGTCAATCTCGTGAGTCTTGAGGCGCGAGTACAGCGCGTCAAGAGTCAAGGTCGAGAGGTCTGTCGTGTCTTTGATGGTGGTCACTTTCATTTCCCACACACGCAGATCGAGTGCCGCAAGCATCTGACGAGCGTTGTCCGAGTCGGGGTATGTGAGACCGACCGCTCGGAGGTTGCTCAAGATCTTGTGGAAACGAGCGAAACACTCATCTAGGGACTCACCAGCAAGCATCTCGAACTTGTTGTATTCGCGCTTGAATTGGTCCTGTCGAACCGTCTTGATCTGGGTGGTGCCCTCATGGTATGCGTCGAGGGTCACCCAGATATCGTAGGCGGACGACAGGTGGGAGATGCGATCGAACTCGCTACGACTCAGGCCCTGGATAATGATGTTCCTTGTCTTAGCATTTGCCTCAACATCATGCATATTCCCAGCATTGATGTTCTCATCGGCAGGAACAACAAACCGGACCTTGACCTTGCGCCAGATGGTGTACCCCTGAGCCTGGATGTATGTCTCCATTCGGCTCTTCCAGAAGGGGTAATCGATACCATCGAAAACGGGCGGCTTGGTCGAGTACTTGTCAGTCGCCATGGCTCTTGAGACCGGTTAAGATCTATGAATTAGAGCTAACCGGCTCTGATACCAATCGTTGGACCGAAATGGCGACAGAGGGGGGGTGAATGTCGCTTTCTAAAAATCGCCCCCAACACGTATCTTCTTCTCCACTAGCTATGGGAGCTATGAAGGTAGAAGACCAGTTCTCACAAGACACCCCAGCAGCAGGAAAAACACAAATACAGAGACCAGCAAGCGAGAAAAATCAAATCGGGAAAATTCTGGCCTCAAGCGGTAGTACCGCTGATACGGGCGGTAGTACCGCTGAGCGGTAGTACGGCTGGTCCGAGCGGTAGTACCTATGAGCGGTAGTACCTCTCCAGGAGCGGTAGTACCTCTCGAGAAAAACAGCAAACGGAAATTTCAGAAAATTGAGAGATTCGCAACGATTCTTGGATTCTTGGCTTGGGAAACTTTGAGGATAGCTAGGGAACACTCCCAGAAGACTAAACCAAAAGTCAATAACAAGAAATCCACTCCAAGAATCAAGAATTTCAGATTTGGGTAAAAATCTGAAATCTTGCAAGAACCGAGCCAAAAACCAAATAACTCCCCAACCGTTGATCCTTTGGCTATGAAATTTTGAGGGAAGCTAATTAGTAGCCTCTGGACTCTTCATACCAAATTTCAAGCCATCTTAACAAGGGAATCAAAAACTGGACCAAAACCAAGAAACGAAGAACAAGAACAGAGCAAGCCAAAAAAGAAATCTGAGAATCAAACTCGGTTTGCTCTTGGGATTAAATAGCCAAATGGCTTTTGAGCAACACCCATGTCATAGCAACCCATTTTGGCACTCTCCAGCAAGCAAGAACTCGAGACAACGAAAATCAAGAAATCTTGCAAAAATGAAAAACGATGAACAAAGGCTACGAACAGAGAAGGCAAACTTCAGTTTTTCATTTCTTGAATCACAGGGAATACAGAGGAGTCCCGATACCCCGACTTGATACAAAAGGAAAGATTACAAGCTCTCAACTCAATCCCTCTCCTCTCAATCCTCAAGAACACCAAGAATCACACATCTTGGGAGGAAGAACACACAAGAGAGGAGTCTCACAAAGAAAGCATCGATGAAGCTACAGAGGGAGCACTACTCTGCCTCCACCAACTCACACCAACTCACACCAACTAAAGAGCTAAAGGAAACAACCTTCCTAAAGCCTCTTTTGACTCTAAAACCCTAATCCTCACACAAATGCTCAAGGAGGGCATGCAGCCCCTCCTCTCCTTTTATAGCGCCTGGCTAACGGGTCTCCGCCCCGTTACGCCCGCTACGTCCAACGGAGCCCGCTCCCGCTTGTGCAGCCTTGCGAATTTCCCGATTCGCCCCTTCTGCACCTTCCAGGAAGCTTCCGCGCTCCTTGCCTCGCACGCCTCACAACCACCTCGAGTCCACGTCGTCTTCGACACATCCCGACCGTTCTGACCTCAGCGCCACCTGCGCCTAGTCCGGTCCACCGTGTCTCGCCACGACTCCAACTCGACGTCCTGCAGTCACACAGACAAGAAACACGTCAAATAGCACCGCTCGACACATGAAAGCGTAAATACCATTACACTTACCACAGATGAAGTCAAAACCTGTCAAAACATTAGAATATGCATCCTAAACCCAAATGACCAGATTTGACCAAAGTCCGACCGAGCCCGATTGCGCCACGCAACGACTCGACTCCGAACCACTCAAACCAAACTCGACTTACCTAAACCAAAGTCAATTACTCATTATACACATGTGGTCACCTCCACATGGTTCATCAGTTCACTATTTGAGAAACGACAGATATCCTTCCTCGGGACAGCACGTGGCCAAAAACTAAAATTATAAGAATCAAGTCCACGACGCCGATGATGTCCATCCTTCTCACAAAATGAGAAATGGTGCAAATATCTACTATGAGACATGGTCTAGAAAGACAAAGCACCATCCTTGCTCAAAAGAGAAGTCCTTTGGACAACACTAGAAGAGCCAACATAAATTGCACTAGCCAAAATAGGAGCATCTAAAGATATGGCATAAGTGTCAACAGCGATAGAACATTGCTCACTACAAGAAAGATCCAACTCCAAATAAAAGGAGGTGACTAAGTTTTAAGATACAACGCTCGTATCATCGCACTCTCTCCTCAAAGCATTTACATCATCTCTCAAAGAATGACAATATATGCTAGAGATGAAAATGCAAGTAACCAATGAATTGGACCAACATGAAGAACATGGCTAGTACAAACATAAAACAAGAGAAACTAGGCTATCAACATAAGAATCAAGAACAGAAGCACTTGGCTTACTATCCCATCCCAACCACCAGTTATGAGGCTTTCGGTGGGTCTGGTGGTGGGTTAGATACCCCCCAGGCTGTCGATTAAGGATAGCTAGGTGGAGATATAATATGCTGAGATAGGGTAAAAGTTCTATACTTTGATTTGGGCATCGCATCTAAGGAAATACGAAGTTCCATGCGCCAACAGAATCAGAGTGGTTATGGGTAAAGTGATACAAGCTTGTGCAATGCTTTACAAATCACGAATTCATACCTGTCTCCTGGTTTGGAGGCTACGGAAACCAATGGAGGTTTTTAGCTAGTTATTGCGAGTGTTTAGTAGCTTTCTAAAATAATAATATGGAGTTTCTCACAACAACCAAAGCCATATTTTCTATCTAGTCAAGATAAGAAGGAGCATGATAAAGAGTTAGAAAACAGAGATAGACAGGAGCATGTAGTGCATAGTTGCTATATAAACTTGTTGAGTACTTTGTACTTATTCTTGCTATTATTTTTCCTGTCTAGAGGATAGCCAGCTTGGATCGACAGTAGGAGGGAATGAGACCTATGCAGAGGAGCCTCACTACGACTAGGAGGGAGATTGTGTCGAGGCAGAACCTTATGAGGGTCACACCTTGTACGAGGATTGGGACGAGTAGAGTTCTAGTAGAGGCACAAACTCGATCATTAGGGTATTGTACCATTAGTGTATTGTATTTTGTACTTAACACTCTTGTATAATTAGTTGGCTGAACTAGACTATCTGCTGCTACTGTAATAACTCCGTGGAACCAGGTTGTATGATATTTTAGCCCTACGTGGCTATATGGATGTATATAATTTACTGTCTCTAATTATTGTTCTACTGCAACACTCTGATGGGTTTATTATTCATTGGAGCAATGTTTTATCGTCTAAAATGAATAATAATCTGTTGACTAGCATTTTTACCCCACGAATAATCCGTCGTCACAAATACAAAGTGAATACATGTTAAACGGAATGCAGACAATATCGGTTGCAAATATTTAGTCGGGTATTGTGTGAAAATAAAAACCATATATGTCGCACATGTAAAGATCAATTAACCATACTAGGTGTCCAAAACATTCCAACATTAGCAGTTCAACAAATCAAATTTAACTATATGACAGTACTACATATTCAAAATGCATCTACATTAACAATTCAACAATCAAATTTAAATATACATGGTTAGTTTAAGAAGTAAATGATACATCACATTTATTAAATAAATTTTGTGTACAAATTTTGCCTTCCAAAAGCATTCATACAGAATTTTTACTTACAAGAAAATAACAAATGTGTCTAATGGACCTAAGGTCCACTCATCCGTGATTTATCCTAAATGAAAATTTTCATTTTCTCTCTCTACCACGCGACCATTCCCCAGAACGACGCTTTTTTAACCGCTGACGTGATTTAATACGAGATGTAGCATCCGATCCTTGGTGATTTCGGTTCTAGCCTCAGGCTCGGTGGTCACGCGCCGGCCAGGCGCGTTATGTCGTCGCGTGGTCCAGGACGACGTGAGGTCGGCTCGCGCGGCCGGGCCCCGTGTGAGGTCTCCTTGCGCGGCCGTGAAGCGCGTGAGGTCGGCATGCAGCAACCATGTAGCTCGTGAGGCCAAAAGCCCTTGCGGAAGTAAGTTTTATGTTATGTTTCGCTAATAGTGTTGCCCAGTAGTTTCCTTGTACCAAATAGTACCTCTTCACAGATGTTTTTAGCATTGGCAGTAATATAGACGATCTCTAAACTAAAACCATCTGTGATTGTATTTAATATTGATAGTTTTGGGTAACCGTCTGTGATGTGGCGCCTAGTATTATTTTTTTTGTAGCAGTGACAGCTAGTTAGTGTTAGTCAAGTTCGGCAGCTAGTTAGTTTTCATGTTGAGTCGGTTATCTAGTCGCTGCATGTTGTTATCTAGTCATTGCATGTTTGTTAGGCGGGTGGGCCGAGTCTCTGGAAGTGAGGCGTGCGCAATGAAAGCGTGGCGTGCACAACAAAACTACGTGACTACATGTGTATGTGCTATATATTCCCATGTACTCAGTTTCGTAGATCGGATGAGTGAATAGAAGAGAGAAAAAACCTGGCGCTAAGCAGTAGTAGCACCACCAAGTTTCTGTGCATGTTCTTTCTTCTGTGTTCAACTCCTCCCACATGTTCACTTGTGTGTAGTGTGATCTTTGGGCCAACATTTAGTATCAGAGCTATGCCAAAGACAAGATCAATGTCACTGTCGGGTTGCACTCTCATTGCCAGCGGTGGTTCGTCGAGGGTACCGAGAAGAGAGTAGCTTCTCTCTTCAATACCCTATGCTGAACAAAAGTAACTACAGTGCGTAGGCAATTAAGGTGTGTTCATGAAGGTCCAAGACATTTGGGAAGCTATGGTGGTCGACGAGATCGATGAGCGCAAAGATCAGATGGCCTTTACAGCCATCTTCCAAGGAGTTTCGGAGGAGGCCCTCCTCCTACTCGCTGAAAAGGAAATGACAAAAGCTGTGTGGAACATGCTCGAGATGATGTATGTTGGTGTCGACCGCGTCAAGGCGGTGAAGGTGCAGACCCTCAAGAGTGAGTTCGAGGGTTTGCGCATGAAGGAAATGGGGTTAGTAGACGACTTCGCTGTGAGATTGATGACTCTCGTCAACCAGATTTGCAGTTTTGGTGATAAGTTGGAGGAGAGCTACGTCGTGAAGAAGCTTCTCCGCACAGTCTCGAGCAAGTACCTGCAAATTGTCTCAACAATTGAGCAATTTGAGAACATGAAGACAATGACAGTGGAAGATACGATCGGCTGCCTCAAGGCGTATGAGTAGCGTCTACGTGTTCCGAGCGGTGACAACGACGACAAATATCTTCTCCTCACAGGGCCAAGTGGGAGGCCTGATCATCGAAGCGCGAAGGCGGCGGTTCCGACGGCAATGGTAGCTGAAGCCGTAGGAATCAAAAATTCGACAAGGCATAAGTGATGTGCTATAATTGTAATGATTATGGACACTTCGCTTCAGAATGCTGCAAAGCCAAAGAGGGAGAAGAAAGCGCTTCTTGCTGAAGTTCTCAGTGATGATGAGCTAGCCCTACTGTGATGATTGCGTGAAGCAATATAGTCAAGATTAGGATGGAGATTGTTGGAAAATAATCTTGACTATGTATCTAGTTGTGTCATGCAGTAGTATTAGTTTGCATGTACATCAGTACTCAGTACGTGCATGTGTGCACGTTTGGTTGGAGCCATGCAGCTAGTTAGTGTTAGTCTGTTTGTCAAGTTCGGCCGCTAGTTAGTTTTCATGTTGAGTCGGTTATCTTGTTGCTGCATGTAGTTAGCTGCATGAGTTATCTAGTCATTGCATGTTTGTTAGGCGGGTGGGCTGAGTCTCTGGAAGTGTGGCGTGCGCAGCGGAAGCATGGCGTGCACAACGGAACTAGGTGACTACGTGTGTATGAGCTATATATTCCCATGTACTCAGTTTGGTAGATCGGATGAGTGAATACAAGAGAGAAGAAAACCCAGTGCTAAGCTGTAGCAGCACCACCAAGTCTCTGTGTGTGTCACTACTACAGATGGTGTTACCACAGATGGTTCAAAATCGTCATCAAAGACAGTTTTTGAACCGCCTTCATTTATGTGTTAGTGATAATAGGTGGTTATCGCAGATGGTTTCTGAACTGTCTGTGATAAGTTAAAACACAGACAGTTTTTTTGGAAAACCGTCTGTGATATTTCGCTATCACAGACAATTTTTCAAATAACCGTCTGTGATATTATATATATCACAGACAGTTGTTTTTAACTGTCTGTGATAGCAGAATATCACAAATGATTTTTATTAACCGTTTATGATATCATACATATTATAGAAGGTTTTTGTTATAAACCACCTGTGATATCGTACATATCACAGATAGTTGTTTTTAAAAACCGTTTGTGATATCTATATATCACAGACGGTTTGGAACACCAAACCGTCTGTGATAGCTATTCCAAAGGCTACGTTATATATGTATATACATATATACAAATATACATATATATATATATATATATATATATACACATATATACATATATATACACACATATATACGTATATATATACATATATAAGATGCTGAAATGGGGCATCATGGTGTCTGGGCACCAAGGCTCTCTGCCTTTAGATTGCTTTTAGATGCACATACATACATACATATATAGTATAATTAACAGAGGCACATCGTGTCTGAGCACCATGGTCTAGAATAGGTATTTCCCCCTATGTATCATGTACGAAAAATTTTAAACTTTTTTCGATGTCAAATTTAACTAGTTCAAATAAGTTCGAATTGAAATTTGAACTGTAGTTGCCTTTTTTATTGATAGTTTGATTGTAGGTATGCACTGATTATATATAAATCAGCAAAGCATGTGATCTAAATTCGTTCAAATCTTTGAATTTGAGTATATTTTTTCTAATGTATATGTTTTATTTGAATTGTTATATATGGGTATATACCCTAAAACTGATATTTTAAAAATATACCCGAATTTAGATTGAATTTATGCATTTAAAATCATGGTGTCCAGATATCATAGTATCCCATTTCAGCATCCTATAATATACAGAGAGAGGCCGGTCTGCACATGTATGACAAGAGAAATTTAGATGGCGAAAGTACACACGTGACAAAAGTACATATATATAGGCCGGTCTATACACGTACGACAAGAGATTTAGAGGGCGAAAGTACAAGTGACAAAAGTACATTATTTGGCAAAACCACAACCGCACAAATAACGATTACGAATAGACTGGCCGACGAATTGCAAGTGGTAAGGTGTGTGCTACACACAATTGCGCATCAGAAGTTAGACCCCACCAATTTGGCCAAGTTTCGGGAATTAGGATTAAAAGATACTGCGCAGTAATCAAAGCCCCAGAAAAGGCCTACCTACATGTTCAAGCCTCGGTGATTAATTAAAGAAATTCACTCACACCTCATCTTGGTGAACCTCGATGATGGAGGCGCTCTGAGGGAACTCCTCTAGATCCCCAAGGAGCTTGAAGGCCTCCAAATGTTGCACAAAGGCCACCTTTTTCACCCCCTACGTCCCATCCTCTGCGTGATTTGCCCATTCTCCTCCCCCCCCCCCCAAATGGTCTGCACAAAACCTAATCAAAACAAGAAGCGCATTCGCAAAATTAGGACATATATATTACCATAAAATAACTGTATATTTACCAGAATTGTTATGCGTACGAACCGGTAACACTGACTGGCAGGTCAATCCGGTTGACGATTAGGTGTCTAGGTGATTGTCAATTAGGTTGGTCTCACAAAGTTTCACAAGAAAGTAGAGTGGTGGCTAGCCCTTGGTGGCCGAAGCAAATGCCGAGCAGGCGCTTCTTCATGCCGTGGAGGGTCTGGATGAGGAGGCAGAGGAGGAGGATCCAGAGGTCGTCACCGTAGGCGTCATGCGGGCTACCGCTGACGACAAAGTTGTCGTAGCGGTCGAGGTCCTCCGCGGACAGGAACTCGCCGTCAATGACGCGGAAGCAGTCCCAGCTCTCACCATCACCTTCGCCGCCAAATGCGTCGATGAAGACGTTGTAGTAGCCTCCATACACCTTCTTGGCATAGTCGGAGCCGTTCAGCGCCAGCAGCCGCACGTACCGCCTCCTGTCCCCCGCCGCCGCTTTCGTCAACATCATCGTCGGAACTCGGAAGCAAGCAACGGTGGTAGCTAAGCTATAGCCAGCTAGCTAGATAAGTGTGTGTCAGTATGAGTGCTAGTGAGCTGCGTTGCTGCGACTATGATGCTGATTAATTTGGGCCTCGTATTTAAGGCGGTGGAATGGGAGTGTGGGTGCATGTAGTTGGGGTCGGGTTGCCATCGCTCATGAAACACATCGAGATTGGGGAGCAAGTTGAGACTCGCCACTCCGAAGATCCATACACATTGATGCGTCCTATCAGAATATGTTCTCTATGGCCCAGAGATCACACTATACACATGTAAACACGTGGTGGAGATGAATACAGAGGAAAGAACACACTACTACAAAAAGGCTATATTACAAACGGTTCATAGGGAACCGTCTGTGCTGCAACTATCATAGATGATTTAAACTAACAATCGTCTGTGATATTTTCACAGATGGCTATTTATACGAATCGTCTGTAATAATGCAAGATATCACAGACGGTTCGTATTAATAACCATCTATGATAATTCACAGATGTTTATTTAAAAGAATCGTCTGTGATAATGCCAGACATCACATACAGCTTTTAGTTAGAACTATCTATAAAACAATCACAGATGGTTTTTATTTATGACCGTCAGTGTTTTGTCCTTTGTTATATGAACTACATAAACTACTGACCAGTTAGAATAGATAAGTGTGAACAGTCACTTTTACGAAAGACAAATTCAAGTCAAATTTATTATAAAAGTCCAAAAAAAGATATTCTCATATCTTGATCTTCTGGGCTTCATATGCTTTCTCTTCTACTTTTGGAGTTGTAGAGTGATCTTCTGGGCTTCATATGCTTCCTCTTCTACTTTTGGAATTGTAGAATCAACGACTGAGTTCTCGAATGCCATGAAGATTGTCCTTGCCCTCTCCACTTCCTCCTCTATCATGAGCAAATCACTAGCATAACCCATAATCTCAAAGAGGATGTCATGATAAGTTTCCTCATAATCGGCCACTTCTGCTTAAGGTTATCCATATGTTTCTCTACTGTCGCAAGAGCTTCTTCCGCTTTGCGCACATTGAAGAGAAGAACGAGGCTGAGAGCGGTTTCCCTTTCCTGAGCGGCAAGGAGACACCTCCATCGGCGGCAAATGATGAGGTTCAGCTGACGGATGGAAGCGACTCGAGGAAGGAGAGCAGGGCGTGAGCGGAGGAGCTGCTCCAATGTAAGTTTTTGACCGCCTATGTAAGGTTTCGACCGAACAACTCATGATGGATAGATGAGAGGAAGAAGATCAAAAGAATACTAGATGCCATTATTGAGAAATCTGGTGAAGAAGATGATCTAGGGAGAGGATAGTTTAGAAGGAATTGTACACCGCGCTAAATATAAAGCTAGAACCGTGTGGAAGTTTGACGGGCGCATGCATCGAAATATTAACAAGCAGGAGTAGAGCATGCATTTTTAAGTGATATCGTAGACATTTTGTATATCAAACTGTTTGTGATATGTGCATTATCATAGATGGTTCATATAACAAACCATCTCTGATATTTGCATATCACAGTCGGTTCATATAACAAACCATCTATGATAGTAGCAGACATCACAGACGGTTTGTATGAATAACCGTCTGATAATTATTACAGATGGTTATTTATAAAAATCGTCTGTGTTAGTTTAATATCACAGACAGTTATTAAGAAAAACCGTCTGTGATAGTTTGATATCACATACAGTTTGTGGTTAGAACCATCTAGGATACTCTGCTCTATTAAATAGTAGGCATACACGATATAGATCTATTTTCATTGTGCTACATTGAAGGAGGCAGCCGGCTTTGGGGAGTTCGATGAAAACATATTGCTTATAGATCTAGCTTGTAGATCGATTTATTCTTGGTGATTAGATGTTAGTATTTGCTGCTAATAACGTATATGCCTTGTAATAGAGAGAGATGATAGCTAGGGTTTTAATTAGATCTAGCTAGCTAGGTTTAGAGAGAGATGGTCGTTTTGCTCCAATCTAAGAATGGGTCGATACTCCTAGTTTACTTCAATATATTCTGACTTGATATTGTTTCATGAGTACGTGGCTAGCTAGCTACTTATTTTAGATATGGACAATTTATTATAAGATGAATGACAATTATGTGTGTAATTAAATAGTTAGGTTGATTAGCTATAGTAGCATTAATAATCCAATTTGACACCCATTTGTTACATGTGTAGCGTAGATATGATGGACCAAAGCTGAATGTAAATTTAGAACTGTGTGAGTGAACAATACATTAATGGTGTGCCTGCTTTTAGAAGAGCGGCAAAGCTGGATATGTTGAAGAATGGGATAGCATATATGTATTGTGCATGCATTGATTGCGATAATATGAATATGTTTACCAAATCAGCGCAGATCGAAGCTCATTTGATTCGAAGGGGTTTCAAAAAAGGGATATACATGTTGGGCCAGTCACGGTGAAGAGAAGATTACATAGGAAGGTTGTTATAACATCGTCGAGGGAGACAACGATATGCCGATTGTGGACTGTGCTTTCGATAAGGATAGGTCATAGGGTGACAATCCGGATCAGATGCTATGCAATGCAAAAGGGAACTATAGTGAGAGAGAGTTTGGTAAATTTGAGGGTTTAATGGAGGACTTAGAGAAACCTTTGTTCCTGGGCTACAAACCGCAATACACAAGGTTGTCATCCATTCTAGAACTACTGAAATTGAAGACAAGCAATAGTTGGTCCGACAAGAGTTTTATAGCATTGTTAGGTCACCTAGCAAACATCTTTCTAGAGGAAAATGTGTTGGCGAGAACCACCTACAAGCCAAGAAGACTCTTTGTCCATTGAAAATGAAAGCAGAAAGAATACATGGATATCTGAATGATTGTATCCTCTACCGTAAAGAGTATGCAAGCTTAAATGTTTGTCCGGTGTAGAAAGCATCCCAATACAAGCGTAAAAATGACTCCGATGATGGGGAGGGCATCGAGGTAAAACAAGGACCTTCTACTAAGAGGAGGATTTAATGTTAATGCTACAAGATCTATTTGGATTGGCATGTTACCCTTCCAAAGGGATCTTTTAGTAAAAATATATGCCAAATAGGCATTCAAAGTGCATATAGCAAATTACACATTTCAGTATGTCAGGTTCAATGAAGTAAGTTATGACTAAATGAGGAGGAAGAGACTGCAGCCATAACCAACTTCATGGAACTTTAGACACTGGTGGGTGTCATGAGCTTCATAGAACTTTGTTTACGCTCATAGCTCACTGTAATTCATTTTTTCTTGTAAGACAGATGTTGTTCACACAGTCATCGTCATCGTCATCTCGGTCTGACTAAGCATGTCAGAGGAGTATCGAAAAGGCCAGAGGGCTGAATGACCATCACAGTGGTCTCTCCGGATGGGGTCCCTCTGCAACCGAAGAAAGTAGCGGCAGCATTCTAGACTACCTATAGGATAATTGGAAGGCAACGGGTCCTCATCACCATAGTGAGATGGAAAGATTTGACAAAGGTTCAAAAAACTCAGTTGTGGGAGGAAATAACAAAGTCGTTCAAGATTCCAGCAGAAGTCCAGGGATTCATGCAATGGCAGGCACTCCTCGCAGTGAGAAAAGTGTGGAAGAACTTCAAGAGCACGCTTGTCACACAGTACGTCACCAAGGATCGCACGTCCTTCACAAGGTATTCTTTCGTGTTGCTAGAAACATGGGATGCCTTTGTGCAGATGAAAACGATGACCAAATTTGAACAACAAAGTACGGTGCACAAGGCTCTCTAGGCACAAAACACACACCCTCACAGACCAGTACTGTTGGGTACACAGGTAAAATTCTGCAATGGAGGATGCAGGACGAGGTCGGAATCCGATTGGAGGCCTCCTCGCCATTTGCTTGGATTGCAAATGAGCGTGCCCGAAACTGGTTAAGAGCGAGGTCATCAACCGTGTCTTCAGGTGTCTCCTCTTTGAAAAACCCCACAGACAAGGAAGTATCCTAACACCTGGTAAGATATGTTAAACTACATAGTTGTTAATACTTCTTGAACTTCATGGGGTCATAACATGATTGCCTCTTGAAGCAAGTATTGACTACCAAATCTTCCCAATGCTCCTTAGAAGACGACAGGGAGAGGGATATACTATCACAGGCCCTAGGAAACAAGGATCACCTAAGTTGCACATGAGGCCTAGGGGTTTACGTACCTTGGAGGTACGGATTCCCAAATGATTCTAAGACGTATAGGAGTAGGAAGAGATCCAAGGCCTATCATGATGAACAAATAAAATAGAAGCTTCATGCACAACTTGAGGAACAGCTATCTGCCTCACTTCAAGAGAAGATTGCCTCACATCAAGTAGAGACAGATTCATTGAGGAAAGAACTGAAATAAGTCCGCAACCAATCACAACTCACCCCTATTAATGCAGTACCCAGTCCCCCTCAACTTCGGAGTAGCTGCGCATCCACGCCAATTATTGAACATAGTGACGCCCACTTACCTATCGACGACATCCAGGTAATGCACCTCTCTAGAATGCTGCATAGATAGACCTGGTGGACGCCTTAGCTCATTGTATATCATTATATATATATAGGAGCCCAAGCCGTGCATCATCAGAGTTAGGTATATTGGCTCCATTCCCATTGATGCTGGGTGGGGGATGGCGTATCCATGACTGTCAGGGATGCTGGTGCACGATGCCTAACTAGAGACCGATTTTGTGAAGGTCTAGGTGGACATGATTAATGATATTTTCAGGACCGCCCCTCTTGAGAAGCCCCCAAATGAAGAGATTATGATATTAGAGGAAACCGTCCACACATTTATCCAGTGGCCCAAGAGGGACATCGCCCTCGACCCATCTATGCCACGATCTCCACATCTAGTGGCTCAAGAGGGACATCGCTCTGGACCTATCACATCGGCTCCCATGACTCCACCTTAAGCTCCGCTTCAGAAGCCCGTCGCATCAGCTCCCGTGGAGACACCATCGAAAATGTATCGCAAGTGAGGCACTAAGACCCAACCAAAGAAGATTAAGGTGCCTCTCGGGCAACGAAATTTCATTCTCGGAGTGTCGTTGGTTCCCGAGTCGCAATTACCCAGGCTTGGACTGGTTTACAATATTTTACATACCTATTACATGCAGAGGTCCAACATGAAGCCAAACTAGCACAGTTTATTCACCGTGAGATACACGGAGGCGCATTTCCTCCACGACTCATAACATTCGAAGAGTTATTCTTACTATTCAACCTTGATGAACTCGACGCCTCACTTCTATGATGCTCGACACTGTAAGTGTAATGTACAATAATGTTTTACATTCACGTAATACCGATAAATATCATAACTCATTGGTTATGTATAGATCCATGATCCAACAAGTCCAGCGACGGTGAGAACCGGTGGGTTTGCTCGACCCACACTTGGTCTCTAAGCAATCCATCAATGATAATGCATCATTCATCCAAATTACATAATGAGGGCGTTGATTGCTCACAGTGACAAGGAGTACATCATGATACCTTTCAACTAATGGTAAGTGTTTCACTAGTTGCCATACAAATTTTATTTATAGTACTAAATGAATTTAGGATTAATCACTATGGTGATATACATGACTAGGAATCATTGGATTCTGATCGTGATTGTACCAAAGTAGAGTAAGGTAATATACCTTAATTCCTTACTTAGTGGTAACCACAACTTTACCCATGTGTAACAAGCAATTGACAGGTACACTCATTTGCTCCATACATAATTCTATTATAATCTTCCCTTCGTTTGCAATGGTCGAGGCTAACTTTTTACAATCACACAGGTCGTTCAACGCTTATGTTGCCCAGGGAGGGAGACATAAGGAATCCAGCGCCACACTGCGACACGGGACATGATTTTTGGTACCCGCTACAATACAACAATCATATATCACACTTCGTTATAATGCCTCTAGAATTGACAATATCTATCTATGTAATTCTATTTTTACAGTACCACCAGTAGCTACAGGGCAACATATGTGGATTCTACATTTATCGCCATATGAAGGAAATCATGGACGCTGAGACGAATGATCCAGAGATTTGTCAACCTATCAATAATTATTTTGTGATTACCAATTTATATATATGTATATGTATATATGTGTGTATATATATAGTATAAATAACAGGGGCAACATGATGTCTGAATACCAAGGCTCCCTGCCTTTAGATTGCTTTTAGATGCGTGCTATTGTGATTGAGACTTTTCATCCATTGCACTTGCACGCATCTAAAAGCAATCCAAAGGCAGAGAAGCTTGGTGCCCAGAACCATGATGTTCCATTTTAGCGCCATATATATGTATGTATGTATGTATATATATATATATATATATATATATATATATATATATATATATATATATATATATATATATATATATATATATATATATGTGTGTGTGTGTGTGTGTGTGTGTGTGTGTGTGTGTGTGTGTGTGTGTGTGTGTCTATGTATGTATGTATGTATGTATGTATGTATGTATGTATCTGTGTATGTGTATGTGTATGTGTATGTGTATGTGTATGTGTATGTGTATGTGTATGTGTATGTGTATGTGTATGTGTATGTGTATGTGTAATAGCTTACATGAACTAGTCTAATTCACCTAAAAAGCCATTTTCTTGTACTTATTAGGTTTGGGAGATATTGCCGAGGGCCAAGGTGATGGCCTACTCGGACAAGACGAGCGTGGAGATGTTCGCCGTCGGCGACCATGTCCTCGGCATCCAGGGCCACCCGGAGTACAGCAAGGACATACTGCACAACCTCATCGACCGCCTCGTCAACGACACCATCAACGTACGTTAATACACTGGGGTTGTCTACACAGCACGCTAGAAATCTCCCTCTCATCTTACCGTTGATGGATGATCGCAGAGGTGCGTGGGTGAGGACGCGTGGAGGACGGCGGAGAGCGGCGAGCCGGACCGCGAGTTTTGGACGGGGCTCTGCATGAACCGGCGGCGCCGGAGCTCAGCTGCAGTAGCCACGTCGTCGCTCGCTTCACTGCTGCTGCTCCCATTGGCTTGTAGCACTTAATTTTACGCACGTATGGCTACTCCTCTAGTACCGGTCTACAGTGTTGTAGCAACGTGCAGCTAGCTAGCTAACCAGAAAGTTAATTTGTTGGGTCGTCGAGTCAGGCCCCAGCTTGCACGTGCGTACTGCAGCTACCGTTGCATATACATGCGCGATTGGTGAAGCTAGAGGTGGGAGATGAGCCGTGTTTTTTTCGGTCAGTTTGAGCCTCGGCACGGCCAGGCATGACATTGTTGGACTTAATTCTGATTGTGAGCTGTTAGTGAGGACTGCAGTTAGTGAAGTCTGCAGGAGAGTCATCTGCCGGAGCGTCATCAACTTGTTTGTTTTTCTTCAGTTAGCACGCAGAGAGTACCGCAGCAAGCGGACAGAGTATGCATGAGTCAATAACGTGCAGTTTGCACGAAGTCGTTTTTGCGTTTAAAATGGATCTGTGATCCGATTTAGGTGCATTCAGTTGTAGTCATTTCTATTGTGTATTCTGAAGACATTCAGAAGTTTTGTCGAGACTATTGAGTAATACAATTCAGAGAATTCAGTTTCTGAATCTAGTACCACATTTCATTACTTGCCGTAACAAGAACAGTGCCTGCTCGGTTCTGAAATTCTGGGCGTGCTCTGTTCTGAATTCTGGACTGGGTGTTCCTGGTGTTCTCTGTTTACAGACATGAGTATACCACATGGCGGGCCGTGCCAGCACGGCAAGAACGGGGCCAGGCTAGGCCTGAAAAGCCGGCCCGTTGGGCGGCACGGCACAGCCTAGCGAATTGTACTGTGCTCGGGCTAGTCTGGCACGGGAAGCAGATAGCCGGATGCTTGTCCAGCTCCGCATCCTCGCTCCACCCGTGAGCGTGTTGACGGAGAGGGTGGGGGTCGAGACGTTGCCTCCGTTGGCGTCGACACCTTCGCCTGCTCCGCGCTCCGCAGCCGGAGACTCCATAGGCGGACGTTCCCTCAGCCTCTCTCTCCTGCCGCCGTCGCCTCCTACACACCCATCTCGCTAGCATTGAGCAATTCTACGACCTCCGCACTCTGGCGTTCGAGGAGGCTGTGGGCCGGCTGAAGGCTTACGAGGAGCGCACGCGACGTGCGTCCAGCGGCACGAGAGCTGACGGACAGCTCCTTCTCACTCAGGCGGAGTGGGAAGCGCGCCAGAAGAAGGCAGCGGGTGAGTCCTCGGCGAGAGGCAAATCACCTGATGCCGATGGCCGCGACAAATGGCGAGGTCATGGTGGACGCGGGACGACATCAGGCAAGGAGGCGTTCACTGGCTCTGTGCACAGACGTGATAAAAGCCACGTTAAGTGCTTTGCCTGTGGCACAATGGGCCATTATGCAAGCCAGTGCAAGCAGCCAAAGAGGGAGGAGGAAGCACATCACGCCTGGGCCGATGACATCGAACCGGCATTGCTGCTCGCCGTGTCGGAGGAGCCGGCGCGGGAGCTACACCGAGGCGCAGTCATCCTCAATGAGACGCTCGAGCAAGCGCAAGAAGAAATCCAGGCCGCTGTCCTCCTCAATGAGGCGTTTGAGCACGCGCAGGATGAATACCAGCATGGTATCCTCCTCAATGAGTCACTCGGGAAATCAAAAAGGGGAGGCCTGGATGTTGTTTTGCTCAAGGAGTCGCTTGGGCAAGAACAGAATGGACGCCCGGGTACTGTTTTCCTCAATGAAGATGACGTTCGGCCGAAACTGCATCTGGCCAGAGAAAGAGTTGATACGGGAGAGGTCTGGTACCTCAACAACGGCGCCAGCAATCATATGTCCGGAGATCGAGGGAAATTTTGGGAGCTGGACGAATCCATTACTGGAAAGGTGAGATTCGGGGATGATTCCACTGTGCAGATCATGGGCAAGGGTTCTATTCTTTTTTATTGCAAGAATGGTGATCAGTGGCTGCTCCAAGAAGTTTATTTCATTCCAAGACTTCGTAGCAATCTTGTGAGCTTGGGGCAACTCACTGAGATCGGCTACAAGGTGGTGATGGAAGGGAGCGAGCTCAAGGTGTTTGATCAAAGTCCTCCAAGGCTGGTCATGAATGTGAGGCGCTCGCGGAACCGGCTCTACCGCATCACGCTGGTGGCAAACCAGTGAGTCTTTTAGCAAACTTGGAAGACCCGCGTGGCTCTGGCATGCGTGATTGGGCCATGCAAATTTCCAGGCGATGAAGATGTTAGCTGAAAAGAACATGGCGGCAGGAGTGCCATTGATCACGCACCCAAATCAGCTATGCCATGGGTGCCTGGTGGTGAAGCAAGTCCGGAGCCCGTTCGCACAGATGACACAATTCCGAGCTGAGGAGCCACTCGAGTTGCTGCACATCGACCTCTGCGGCCCGATCACTCCACCAATAGTTGCTGGTAATAAGTATTCCATGTTGGTTGTTGATGATGCTTCAAGATGGATGTGGGTTGTCATGCTGAAAACAAATGATCAGTCTTGTACTGAGTTTGTCAAGTTCAAGACCCTAGCTGAAAACACTTGCGGACGCCGCATCAAGACGCTGCGATTTGACCGTGGTGGCGAGTTCTTGTCCGCAGTGTTCGCCAAGGTCTGTGAAGAGGCCGGCATCCAGAGGCACTTCACTGCGCCCTACACGCCGCAGTAGAACGGTGTTGTGGAGCGCAGGAACAGGACAGTCATGGCGATGGCACGGTCTTTACTCAAGTGCATGAGTGTTCCGGGGAGGTTCTGGGGCGAGGCTGTGCGACATGCGGTATATTTGTTGAACCGGCTGCCGACCAAAGCAATGGGAGAGCGTACCCCGTTTGAGGCTTGGAACGGGAGGAAGCCTCACCTAGCGCACCTACGGGTATTCGGTGCACGACGCATGTCAAGACGGCGACACCACACATGAAGAAGCTCGACGACCGAAGCCAACAAATGGCGTACTTCGGCGTCGAGGATGGGTGCAAGGCGCATAGACTGTTCGACCCACGTCGCGGCAAAATAGTTGTAAGCCATGATGTAGTTTTTGAAGAAAATCTGAATGGAAGTGGTCAGCAGGAGTGGGCACAGCAGAATCGGTAGAGTTTCAGGTTGAAGAAGATGCTCACATAGACTCCTCTGTTTGGTCTTCTGCTGGGGGACGAGCAGCTGTACCAGCGGTTTCTGGTGCAGTTCAGCCCAACAGCGAGTCGACGAGCGCGGCATCCGGCGGCGTGATGCCAGACCTGCGGCCGGTTTCTGCCGTGTTCCAACCAAGAAGTGAAGCGGCAAGCCCAGAGCGTGGCACGTCACTTGAGGCATCACCACCAGGCGCAGTGGTGAGTGCGCAGGCTGCAGTTTGCATGGGACGAGCGGCAGGGACGTCATCAACACCACCAGCCGCTCCCATGCATCTGACGCCAACTGGGACAGAGCCATCCATGGAGCAGGTGGCTCCTGACTCGATAGGATCCAGCAGTTCAGATGAAGGGCCACTCCGCTATCGCAGCCTGATTGATGTTTATCAGAACACATCCGAGGTAGAGCTAAATTTTGACTCTGATGGTGAAGCCTTGCTTGCAGAAACAGAAGAGCCTTCATGTTACAGGGAAGCAACAGGGAACCCGGAATGGGAGGATGCCATGATGAGAGAAATGGAGTCAATTGAGAAGAATGCAACATGGACATTAACAACACTGCCTGCTAGACACAAACCCATAGGGCTTAAGTGGGTTTTTAAATTGAAGAAGAGCTCGGAAGGAGAAGTGATCAAGCACAAGGCTAGACTAGTGGAAAAAGGGTATGTGCAGCGGCCGGGAATAGACTTTGAAGAAGTATTTGCTCCGGTTGCCCTTTGGATACTGTGCGAGTGATTCTTGCAATTGCCGCAAATCGTGGATGGGAGGTTCATCATCTAGACGTCAAGACCGCTTTTCTGAATGGTGAGCTTGAAGAGGAGGTGTATGTGTCTCAGCCGGAGGGATTTGTTGTGAAGAACAAGTAGCATCTTGTGCTCAAGTTGAGTAAACTTAGACAAGAGCGTGGAATGTCAACTTAGACAAGAGCCTAAAGAAGATCGGGTTCAGAAGGTGTGCACAAGATCAGGCGGTATACACAAGAGGAGAAGGGACAACTGCAGTTGTAGTTGGGGTATATGTTGATGATCTCATTGTCACAGGAAGAGATCCGAAGGAGATTGAGGTTTTCAAGAAGCAAATGACAGCCAAGTTTGATATGAGCGATTTGGGGCTGCTATCATACTATCTTGGTATTGAAGTGTTGCAGCAAGAAAGTTGTCTCACGCTCAAACAAACTGGTTATGCAAGGAAGGTGTTGATGCAGTTCGGTATGATGGATTGCAATCCCACAAAGTACCCCATGGAGCAAAGAGCACAATTGCACAAGGATGCTGATGGCCAGCCGATTGATGCAACTGAGTATAGGCGCATGATTGGTTGCCTCAGGTACATGCTACATACTCGCCCATATCTCTCTTTTGCTGTTGGAGTAGCTAGCAGGTATATGGAGAGGCCAACAATGATGCACTATAAAGTAGTGAAGCAGATTTTTCGGTATCTAAAAGGTACCATAAACTTTGGGTTGGTGTATAGTCGAGGAGGAGCAAAGGAGGTGCTCACAGGATACACTGACAGTGATTTAGCGGGAGATCTTGATGATAGGAAGAGTACGGGTGGAATGGCTTTCTACATCAATGATAGCTTGGTGTCTTGGTGCTCACAAAAACAAAAAACGGTGGCACTGTCATCTTGCGAAGCTGAATTTATGGCGGCTACTGCAGCAGCTACGCAAGCGCTTTGGTTGAGAAGTTTGCTTGGAGAGATCACTGGAGAAGAGCCAAAAACAGTGAGGATATTTGTTGACAACAATTCAGCTATTGCGCTTATGAAGAATCCGGTTTTCCATGGACGAAGTAAGCATATTGACACTAAATATCATTTTTATTAGAGAGTGCATTGAAGGAGGACGGATTGAGGTCCAGCGAGTTTGCACTGAAGAACAAAGAGCCGACGCTTTGACAAAATATTTGCCGGCAGTGAAGTTGGCAACAATGCGACATTTGCTCGGTGTTCATGATCTTGGCCCACACCAGAATTAGGGAGGAGTATGTTGGACTTAATTCTGATTGTGAGCTGTTAGTGAGGACTGCAGTTAGTGAAGTCTGCAGGAGAGTCATCTGCCGGAGCGTCATCAACTTGTTTGTTTTTCTTCAGTTAGCATGCAGAGAGTACCGCAGCAAGCGGACAGAGTATGCATGAGTCAATAACGTGCAGTTTGCATGAAGTCGATTTTGCGTTTAAAATGGACCTGTGATCCGATTTACGTGCATTCAGTTGTAGTCATTTCTATTGTGTATTCTGAAGACATTCAGAAGTTTTGTCGAGACTATTGAGTAATACAATTCAGAGAATTCAGTTTCTGAATCTAGTACCACATTTCATTACTTGTCGTAACAAGAACAGTGCCTGCTCGGTTCTAAAATTCTGGGCGTGCTCTGTTCTGAATTCTGGACTGGGTGTTCCTGATGTTCTGCAAGAACGGGGGGCCAGGCTAGGCCTGAAAAGCCGGCCCGTTGGGCGGCAAGGCACAGCCCAGCGAATCGTACTGTGCTCGGGCTAGTCCGGCACGGGAAGCAGATAGTCGGATGCTTGTCCAGCTCCGCATCCTCGCACCACCCGTGGGCGTGTTGGCGGAGAGGGTGGGGGTCGAGACGTTGCCTCCGTTGGCGCCGACACCTTCGCTTGCTCCGCGCTCCGCAGCCGGAGACTCCATAGGCGGACATTCCCTCAGCCTCTCTCTCCTGCCGCCGTCGCCTCCTACACACCCATCTCGCTAGCCCTAGTCGTGAAGAAGATGGTTGGGGATCGGGAGGAGGAGAGGGAGGCAATCGAGGGATGGAAGGGAGGTGGCCGGGGGTCGAGGGAGACGATTGGGGGAGGAGAGAGACGCGACTGAGGGGTTGGAGGAGGTGGCTAAGGGAGGAGAGGGAGGCGATCAGGGAGGAAGAAAGATATGAACCAGGGACTCGGCGGTGAAGGGATTTTATGGAATGGGGATTTGGTATTTTTTATTTAACCCTCTAGGTTTTTTGTAATCTACAAATAGGTCCTTGTCTATTTTGATTTCTTCTATTCTAGCCCTCAGAGATTTCTTCTATTCTAGCCCTCAAAAACTCTTGTTTCATCACGAAAAGATCCTACACATCCGTTGTGATATATACATCTGTACAGATCAGTCCCTAGAATGCCAAATTTGAAGATTGTGTGAGGTTTTGGAGGTGTGAATGTGTGATGTATATATATGAGATGAAGAGAAAGATTAGGATGGTTGGATATTAATCCAATGATTGAAAAAGTGACTGAGATATGCTATGATTTAGGCCGAGTTCATTTTTGCACTTGCGATATGAGGTGTCTTTGTTGTTCTTCATTTTTGCACTTGTAAATTGTGATATAAGAAGTCTTTGACTGAAAACGTTACTGAGATATGCTATAATTCAGGCCGAGTTCATTTTTGCACTTGCGATATGAGGTGTCTTTGTTGTTCTTCATTTTTGCACTTGTAAATTGTGATATAAGGCGTCTTTTGTTGTTCTTTCTTAAGAAACATCATCATACAAAAATAATAAGTATTTTCAATGTTGCTCCCCTTATGTCACCACCACCGAACCCTAGGTCGCATGCTCGCAACTCTCTTCCTTCTTCGCGTATAACCAATAGGGTTGGACTACTAGAGAAGAAAATCAAACAAAGCAACATATTCTAACATATGTTTATAATTTTTACAACATTGCTCATCCTATTGTGATTTTATTTTATATAAGCAAATTACTACTACATACGCTTCTAATTCTATCATAGCTCCCTTCACCGAGTGTCTTTTTAATTGCGTACCCATGTTTTTATGCAACTAATTTAATTTTAATGAGTTTTTAACGAGGCAGGTACGAGAGAAAGAAAGATGGCGGCCGCCACCACCATCGTCGCCACCGCCTTTGTCATGTATGAGCTCATAACATAAATAGCCTCAGTACTAACTTTTATTTTGCAAACTGGATTGCCCACTATAAGAGCATCTCCAACAGTATGAGCTAGTTACTAGCTCTAAGACAACTTCTCCAATAGTACTAACTTTTAGCACATAGCTCATAACATAAATAGCCTCACATGACACTCTCACATAATCTTGGAATGTGTGTATAAGACTAGCTCTTGATCAAGAGATAGCATTTCTCTCTCTTCTATTAAAATATGAAATAATATGTTTAGAGCTAGCTCATAAGTCACTATTGGAGATGCTCTGAGGGGACCTTGTACATTCTTTGTTAATAGCTTGGCCAATTTGGTTACACGTGGCACACCCACTTGGAGCTGACATGACATCGGTACTGCTGAAATATGTGTAGCAAAGGTAGCATGGTCCAGCTACTTTTAGGTTACGCCTTTTTTTTCTTTATATGGGTAGCAGATGGTAAAAACGTTAACGTAAATGATGTATATAATTTTTAGTTCATAAAACTACTTGAAGAAATAATTTCAAAAATCTGCTATGTTTATTTTAGCTTCTAAAGAAGCCGTAACCAAAATCTATAAAAAAAAGTTAAAAAGAATTGGATCGATAACAAGCTTAAAAAGAAAAGGATCAATAACTTGTTCAAGCGCACGTATCAATTGGGCGCAATCAATTATGTGGTACTATTTGGTTCAAGCCTCAACACTCAACAGATGGTCCTAGATGAACTGTTTATAGTGTATTTTTTTAAATTTGGTCTTGGGGATTCGTTTTTACAAATTTAGTCCTGTTTTTGAGCCCAGAAGGTATAAGGTGATATGTATCTCCTGCAGGATCACCAGAGCTCGGAGGATTTGGCCAGCGTGGCATCACGGGCTAGCGCGGCAGAAGAGCATCGTGTGTGGGAGCCAACTGGGACCACCGGCCTGCCGAGCTCCCCTGGATCGGTAGCTCCTGCCGAGCTACCTTGGCTCGACAGCGCCGGCAGTTGTTTAGCCAACTCGGCAGTGATTGCTGCAAGCCAAGTACCTTATTAAGCCCTTTTTTTACTAGCTAGCTGAACACATGTGCTTTGCTATGCATAAAAACATATTATCCTGACACGTCGACTCGACATTGTCAGGATTGCTCTGCCCGACCCATACCATCGGCTTCGCATTCGCTCTCGGCCGCGTCGTGCCTCTGCGCCCATGGCTTTGCCGCACACCCGATAGAGCTATGCTCTTTTTGGTAGAGAACTCATAGGGTGGTGGAATTTATTTTTTAGCAGATTGTTTTTCTGTTTTTGTTAAAACAATTTAGGAAAGTGCAATGGGGAGTTCAGAGGGGCGGATGAACCACCATCACCAACTCTCTCTGTTAAGTAGTACAGATACATTATTGTAAAAAATATAGTATGGACCATGTTTAGCCCAATATAACATTTCACAATGAAGGCACGAATTCATGGTGCATAGAGTTTGATTAGGTGCATATGTTTGCCACACTACTCGTACAATATAAATGGCAACATACACGAACCATCAACCAAAACTACAGCTGAGATACATGTGCACCATTTGAAAGACATACTTTTGGTCATTCATCATATACATTTGGGTCCATCGGTGCCTTTCCCTTGTCTTCCCTATGGGCTTTAGCCTTCACGACAGTCGCCCAGTATTCAGCATCCACAACTTCTATAGGTTTGTCTAGCTCGAAATAACCTGCCATTCAGTGGGGGCATCAGGGACGATCACCATCTTTCCCTTGTCATCCGCCATCTTGGCCTTTCCCTTATATCCGTGGTATAAAGTTTTTAGCGTGTGAAATTCTAATGTCCAGTCGTACATCTCAAGGTTGTCGATCTATTAGAAAAAGTAGCAATGCTCTATGGTTTGCTGTCATGCACGGAGAAAGTCAGAAATGCGTGAAATAAAACAAGTGATGTGATTTATCAATATGTGACATTAGCTTACAAGAATTTCGTTGCATGTGTAGTGCACCCGAGTGGTGGTGGTCCGATGTGTGGACTAAACGATATGTGCTAGATTACCGCAGTCACACTATGGCCGTGGAAACTCTGGTGACACAGGTGCACCATTGCAAGAATTATTAGGGTAAGGTCCCTTCTTTTTGACCACCCACGTCTGCTTGTGAAACATCTCTTTATAGTTCGACGTCCCTAACAGTGGTGCAATTACTAAACGAGAAAAGCCAGTGTGTGTTGTCAATTCACTGAGAAAACATGGCTGTTGTAAAATTGCACAACACACATCAACTGATTCAACATCATAGAGGTACAATGGGGACAAAGCATTAACGAATGCAGATGCAGAGTCAGTGGAATAACATTTTGACATGCTCGGTGCAAAGTGCTAAAACCGGGCGTGGTACCGGGTTAAGGGTGGTCTGTTGGCTGCTTCCTCGAGTAGCGAAGCTAGTCCTCAGGGAAAGTGAGCCTATCTGGGGAGCATCATACGTCACACAAGTCGTATTGCGATGGCTGAGTGGGAATCAGGGCACCAAACAACTAACTGGGCCCAATCTCTTGTGCTGAACATCTGCTGCACCCAAAACTCCACATAACTGCTGGCGTTCTATGGAGGGAAACACGTTTCGTTAGGCTGGCGGAAGGTATAGCTGCTATGTGAACTTTGGTTTTGAGTAGACAAACTTGCATCGTGTGCTCAGTGGAGAATGAACCTGTAGCCCATTCCCTGAACTCTTGCCTTGAGACCTACATGTTCGTACTATTCGGTTAGCTAGAGGAAGAGTAATCATGGAACAGTAAGAAAACTCATAATTGTAAGTATCGATGTCACGTGTTGCATGGATGATAAACCTCTAGGGTACTCTATTATAGGATACACTGATACAAGGTAGTCCACTCCAGCGATGCCTCATGCCACGTAGTCCATGCCATACTAGTGAACCGTATAGCTGTAGTATATCTGATCGTACCACTCGCAACGCTGCTGGAGGTACAGGTGGTTCGCAGGGGTGTACAGCCGCATTGCACCATGCAGCCTCAGACAGGTGAGTTGACATTGCTGTCTAGGGTATCATGTGTCTCGGGCTACCTCTGCGGCAAAGACGAAAGTAAAGTGGTGTCAGCACGAACGTCCTGCATGAAGATGGCATGTATGAAGAACAATGAAACTGAGGTACCATGCTGATTATAGGAAAATATAAAACTGGCAAATCTGAATAGTGCGTTGTGCATACGAGGAATGCCCAAGGCTAGAGCGGTACATCGAGGAGCTAGGACGTGCAGACGAAGCTGCGGATGGATGATGGTGTTGCTTGTCGCTCCCCGGGATAAACACGTCGCTAGGACAGTTGCAGCTGATGGCCCCAGTGTGTGTTTGGCTTTCTTGTACATGTTGTGGACGGATGCTAAGAGGTGTTCCAAGGTGCTTAAACATCCGTGGCATAGTGCGGCACCACCCTCGGACATGATACGGCGAAGCTGATCGTACTGCAACAAGGACAAAATAGGTTAGTCATGTATGCATGATTAGAACAATACAAATAAGAATTGCAATTATTTTGTCGTCACATCATGTCATACCACATGGTGTTGGTCCGAGACTAGTGTTAACCTGTTGGCATGCGTCGCCTCTAGTGGGGCTGCAGAGGGGAGGTCGTTAGTCTACAATGGGTGCATGACACATACCATCGCAAGTAGCTATCGCTCCTGCTTGACCTGCATCCTCGTTGACTACCACGGCAGTTGTGTCACCCTCCAGTCATCACTCTTCTGTCCCTTCTTTGTTTGCCTATGGAAAAAAGGTGTGGTGCACAATGGTTGTTTTAGTGCAAAAATAAAGAAAAAAACGAATTATATGCGACTTAGAAGTTAAAGAAACTGACTGTATGAAAATTGCTAACAAACAATTTTGCTTACAAGTGAATGGATTAGGGTAGTGGTCGACCCGATGCTAGTGGTGTTGCTGGTGAAGTCCAAACTATCTCGTGACGCATTGGGGGACGTAGGTCTCCACCATATGGGAGAAGACGAGGTGGCAAATCATAAGCCAGTATTCCCTATCCTGCTTGCATTGCTTTCATAAGCCAAAAGGCGTAGTCTTAGAGATGAACTATGTAGTCCACACTATCGACGCTATCCTCGTTCAATGTTTCGAATGCATTGTGGAACTTCAGATACGCTCGCCATAGTTTCTCCCTGGACCATCCTAGCCCGCTAGCAATCCAATGAGTACCCATGTCGGTCCGTCCACTTAATGAGATGGATATAGTTAGGGTACACTCAATCTCCCTGAGTCATAGAAAACAGGACCCACCCAAACATAAAGAGTAAGTAAGCAATTAGGTGGGACCTCATAACCTCCGGAGGTGCGTCTGCTGGGCATTGCCTATACCGTCACAATCATGAATGTGGCACTCCTTGGATCCTATCTGGAATGGGATGACCAAACCCGTGCAGCAGACGTACCTTCCAATCAGCTGATCTAGGGGGTGGAACCATGGGATGACCCTGTAGTGGCAGGCTGGTAAGGTAAGCAACATCCTACAGGGTGATGGTTATCTCCCCCACTGAAAGTGAAATGTGTGGGTCTCTGGCTTCCACCGATCAATGAGTGTTGACAGAAGCGATGACTCTAACTTGAATGAGTGCCCAATGTGCATAATTCTTGCTATGGGCAGCAACCCAGCCCATCGTAAAACTAGAACGTACCGATCATCGAGAGGCCAGTCCTCCCAAGGACCCCAGAGAACAAAGGGGGGCAGTCCATCGCCGCTCGGCTACACCCAACAACAATACTGGCCATCTTAAGATAGGCCCAGTAACGTACCACACTTGTGACCGTCACTAGTAGCTATTTCCTATGATACAGAAAAGAAAGTGTTGATGTCTAGGGGGTGAAAAGTGGATGCAAATTATCTGTATTATTCGGTTACCATATTCAATAGAATGCAAATATAGTATAGATTTTCCCATCCAATTAAAATTTTCTATCCTATTCGTGTTTGTATTTGAATTCGCATAAACAAATACAGATGCGAACTTGATATGGACTTTTACATCTAAAATGTTATTTTATGCAAACTATCTGTATCCGTATTCGTATTCAACAAAGCAATATGCATATTTTATTACAACACGACTAATTAGTTGGATAAGTTTTTTTAATTGAATGTGAATTCATGTTTCTTTAGGTGAAGTAAATGAATTAGAATAATTAAGTGTGATTGTATGAGGATAAAATGTCATTAATGTCTTCATACTACATAAGTTATGAGCATATCTAGATCTGACCAAATTGAGTAGATATTCAATTTAAATTCATGTCCAACATTTGTCTGGCCCGTATTCATATTTGACATTTGTTCGATTCATATTTGAATCCAAAAAAATATAGATGCGAATATGATTTGAGTACTATTCGATCCGTTTTCACCCCTATCTATGTCTGACGACGCAAAATACAATTTAGCATAACACATAATAATCATACACATATACATAGTTGATCTACCAATTATGCCTACGGTCATGTGCTTATATGTGTGTGTGTGTACTGACATACATATTTTCTAAACTGCAAAGGCACTGGGAAACACTAAAAATAACGGTGCGAATTTATTTAGCTATTTGCAAAAGAAAATCATCATTATCGCCACTAATACATCCTAAACATGACTAATTACAAAATATTGTCCACACGAACTCAGCAGATACATCAACTAAATATTGTTACCAAGCGCATTCTACACTACGAAACAATCGTTTCGCTAATGAAACGCTAATGACATATTAAGTGTATTGCTTGCATGCGAATGAAACATGTCTTTTCTTGAAGGTATTCACCAGGTATGCCCTCCTTCCAACTGCAAAATCTCCTAAATTGCACCAAAACCACCTTGAAAAAATATTTCAAACTCTCTTCTAATCTCTCCTTTCTTCTCCCTCGCCTCTCTCTCGCTCGACAGGGAAAAAGCCGAGGTGTGTGGCTTCGGATGAGTGGGTAGAGAGGACAAGACCCATTTTATGCCATGAGAATCACAAAAGTGTCGTTGTGTCATGTCGCATCGGTCGGCCACCTACCACACCACTTGGCACTGCTTGCCCACATACTGAGCTCCTGTTGCTCGGTAGGAGCTGGCATGCCTTGCCAAGCTAAGGGATCTCAGCATGTCGATGGGCCTTGTCGACTCCTGCACATGCCACTTGCCTTCTGCGCTTGCCCATGATGCCACGCTGGCCTGGTCCTGCCGAGCTCTGATGGTATGGTAGGAGACACATGTCATCTGCCAAGCCTGTTGAATTCAGAGATAGAGCAGGATTAGCAAAAATGAATGTTTAGGACCAAATTTTTTTTTAAAAAATATGTTACAATGCTACGTATGCAAACAGTTCTCCTACGGTGAGGTGTATGGTGGAGCTGTGAGGGTACCTGGTGTGCTTTAGTGAATAAATGCTCCATGTACAAATTTCTAGGCATGTGGTACAGGTGCACTCACATTCGCTCACGTGGTGGTGTGTAAGTGGAATGTTTTGTACGAATAATTTATTTTTCACTTGAAATAATAGAAATATACCCGCGGCAACATTTTTACAGAAATAGGCTCCAGTCAAGGGCCCGCTGTTCCTCTGCGTGGATCTCAAGATCGATCCATTTGCGGTAGCCATATAGGGGTTCCAGGGACTGTAAATACAGGGGAGAGGTTGTTAGTGCATACTCTTGTCACATCCCAAAATTTGGCTTTTTGAAAAATTTAAATTCAGATTAATTATTTTAAGGTAATTGGATTTTACTTTGCTTTTATTTGCCTTTCTGGATTTTCTGGAATTTAAAAACTATTTTTAGAATTTAAAAAGTAATTCAAAATATGAAAAATTAAATATCAACAGTAGTTGGAAATAATTTTATTTAGTCCAAAATATGTCCAAGAGCTTCTGTAATTTTTCTGGAATTTTTGGAGGTATTTTCATATTTTTCTGAGGCCAAATGAATTTTCTGGCAATTTCTAAAAATCTAAAATCAAAAATCAAAAATTAAAACTCCCTTCCCTTCCATCCGGCCGCCACGTGGATGGCCAGATGCCGGCCACGTCCCCCGGCCGATCCCGCCTCCCCGTCCTCCCCACGCGACACGCGTCCGGCCCGGATGGCCCGTGCCCCGCGCGCCTGGCCCATCCCACCGTTCGCCCCCCCCCCCCTCGCGCCAGCCGCCCGATTCCCCCACGCGGCCACGCGTCGCCATCTCAGCCTCACCCGCGGCCCGCTCTCTCTCTCTCTCTCCGGCCCCACCTGTCGGCGCGCCACTACCTCCGCTCTCTCTGCCCCGCGGGCCCCGCCCGTCAGCCGCCCGCGCCCCCGCTCTCTCTGACCGGCCGGGCCCGCTTGACAGCCGCCCCTTCTTCCTCCCTGCGCCTTCTTCCTCCTCCCGCCCGGCTGCGCGTTCCCGCCGCCATCTCCGCCGCCCCTCGCCCGCTCGGTTTCTTTCCTTTTCCGCCGCCCGTGCGACCCGCGCCTTTCCTTCTTCTTCCTCCCCCGATTCCCTTCCTTCTACGGCGCCGCTTTCCCCTTTTCTCCCCGCAATCGCCGCCACCTCTCCGCCATCTCCGGCGAGGGATCCCGCCCTCCTCCCTCTCCCATGACCCTATAAAAGGAGCTCCCGGGCATCTCCTCGCTCCGCACAATCTCCCTCCACCCACCGCCTCCCTTCCCGAGCGCCCGAGGGTCGTCGCACCGTGTGCCTCCGCCTCCGCCGTTGCCTTCAACTCCGGCGAGGAATTGCCGGAGCCTCGGGTCGCGTCGCGCCTCGCCGACCCCACCACCTCCTTCGCCGCACCCTCGCGCACCTCGGGGACCCTTCGGCCGCGCCTCCTCGTAGACGGAGCACCGCCGCGCCGTTGAGCCCGAGCCGCCGCCGGCACCACCCCGGCCGCCTCCGGTGAGCCCGCACCCCTCCCCCGCATTCCCCTCCACGCCCTCTCGCTCCTCCACCCCTCGCCGTCGGCCGCCGGTCGCCGGAGCTTCGTCGCCGCCGTGTCCGAACGTCACCCCGGCCGGCGTTGCCCCGGGCGCCCACGTGGCTGCCACCTGGCGCCGCGTCAGCGCCACGGCTTGGCCACCTCCGCGCCAGCACGCCCAGCAACGCCACCCGCCTCCCCCTGCCACCTCGGCCAGCCCCTCCTTCCGTGGACCTGGTCCATGGACCAGGGGCCCACTTGTCAGCAGGAGCACCCCAGGGCTGACGCCTGCTGACGGCATAATCTGGGTTTTCCCGTTGGAAAATAATTCAGCCGAAAAGAAATTCCCTGGCTGACGCAATGCTGACGTCATAAATCCTTTTTCAGTAGAAAAATAATTCCAGAAATCAGTCTTTTTCCTTTTTCCTGATTTTAAACTTCCCGGAGCCCGTTCTCCTTCATTTTAACTCCGTTTGAGCCCATTCAAATTTCTAAATTCATCAAAAATTCCAAACTATCCATTTCTTCCATCCTTTCAAATATTTGAAATTTATTTGATATTTCAAATATTTAAATTTCAAATTCCAATGCCCAGTTTAATTTCAAAGTCTCAGTTCCATTCCAAATTTTCTGTGCGCTTTCAAAATTCAAATTCCAATCTTGCCAAATCTCCATAAAATCCATTCTATATTCCTTGGTCCAAATATTGTCTCAGTAACTTCTTATTCCAACCGATCTTCCAGATATTCGTTCTCCCTCGTGTGAACCCCAAATCCGCTGAATCTTTCTTCTAAATTCATCTAAAATCATAATCTATCCAACTATGGCCTCTGTTGAATTTTTGGATTTTATTTGAATTTTTGTTTGTATTTATTTGCTTTGTTTGCTTCGTCTTTTCCCGCGTAGATTCCAACGTTGTCGACGATCCCTCTTCACAGCAACAAGAAGACCCAGAAACCCTGCAAGAAGGCAAGTCTCCTTTGATCATCTTGAACCTATGCTTTTGAAATGTTTTTAAAATATTTTAAATTATGTGCATTGCTATTTACATAAAGTCACTAGTTCAAATCTTTAGGAATTAGTTATTCCAACTTTGTTATGCCCTCATTTGACATTGATTGCCATGTACCTTGTCACCCTAGAACTTCCTTTGTCTCAATAATGAGATTACTATTAATCTTTGTGAATATTAGTCGGGTAGGTTAATGCTTAGTCATGCTATCTATTAACTTGGGAAGATCTTGAAAATGGGAAATTATGACTGGACCCTTGTGTTTACAAATGTAGTGGTAGTTGGAGTTGCCACTGATCTTTTAAAATAAAATAAAAATGTGAAAGTTGGTTTAGATTAGGGTGGATGGCTGTTTGGGTTGGTGCAGTAAGCACGAGAACTTGTTAAGTGTATGTTCCACCCTAGTCAATTAAGGACCGACGCTTGTGTTTGTCCAAACTGAGTATTAACCGTACAACCACAAGTCTATATGGGTACGACCTAGCTGACTAACTTATGATAGTCTAGTTTAGGTGCCACCAGTGGAAAGTGGATGCCAGGGATGGACTGGTTATTCACAGTGAGGGATAGGGATTTACTGTACTCATATGGCGCAAGAGGGGGCTTCAGGTTGGGCGGATTTAACCCTCCTGCGGTGAAACCTCAGCGGGTGGTATCTAGCTAGATTAGAGTAAGGTAAAGGCTTTGTGATATTTTATCTGGGTCTCATGCCAAAGGAAGCATGTGACTTTTAGGATAATTTATCTCTTCTGGGTAAAGTTGTACAACCTCTGCAGAGTGTAAAACTATTCGAATAGCCGTGCCCACGGTCAAGGGCGGGCAAGGAATGCATTCACATGGTAGATTTCTGGTTTTGGTTTTAAAATGAAAATTTTGTATTCCGAGGGTGGAGGGAACTCTCGGAAGGGAATCCTGGCGGATGGAGCCAGAGAGGGTGGATGGAACCCGCAGTTTAAAACTTGACCAATGGTAATTGGTTAGCTAGTGTTGGTAGTTGGAACCTTCGCTAGAAAGATAATTCGGTAAAAACATTTACTTCATTAAATTGATGCCTTCGAAAATAATTAGTAGTAATTGAGATTTCAAATATTGCTTTGTGCAAAAGAACCGTATGGCCTTCCTTTGTTAAGCCTTGCATCTATGCATTTTTCCCAAGACTTGCGGAGTACTTTATGTACTCACATGCTACACTTAAAAATAAAAATCTCAGAGGAAGTTGAAGTTCAAGAAGGTGGCTACGACTACTGCTTCGCTTGTGGCTGCGATGGATTCTTTCCGGAGTACTAGGTCGCGCTTCCCCAGTCAATTGCCTGTGGCGTATTGATGGGTCTTCACCGAGTTTATCTTTTGCTTCCGCTGTGTTTCGTGTGTGCGAGGTCTTGAAACCTTAATTGTAATAATGAGACCTTTCGGTCTGTACTCTTTAATATTGTAATAAAGCGTTGCTGGTTATGTATTCATTTCTGTTTAACTGTGTGCACTAGCTTTGATCTGGGACTAGTGCAGTAATACACAGAGGGTCCGGGTTCGGAAATCCGGGGTCCCGTCAGAAGAAGAAAAGGTAGGGAAAAATGGTGCATGTGGTCCTTACCGGCTGCCAATAGGTTGCGGTGTCTAGACAGCGGTTGGGATAGTCATTGTAGTAGTTTGCGCAACCCTAGTAACACATACCTAGGCTGAGGCGGTGTTTAGACTTGAAGAACTTGCATGGGTCTTGGCACCAACAAAGGGGGGCGTCTACCCCTCTGGTGGGTGTCGCGGTGAACGCTCAGTAGGAACGTTCGAGATGGGGTTGTTGCTATGGGGTGCGTCATTGCGGGAAGCTGACCTTGTTTAGTGTGGTGAAGCAAGCACTGGTTTAGTGTGGGGTTTGGTTGTGCAGTGTTCTCTGAGAAATCTCTTTGACCTTCTTTTATAGACCCCTTGTTGCATTGTCAGTACATGAAGGTGCCTATGTGGCCCCGTCACTGTGCAAAGCTACCAAGTGTGGATAGATGGTAAAGCTGGGCTGTGAGGTCTTATCGTTGCGAAAAGCTGGGCCGTGCGGTCATGTCGCTGTGCAAAGCTAGCATGTGTAGTCTTGGTGCTGGTGAAAGCTGGCCCGTGCTGTCATGTCACTGTGAAAAGCTGGACCGTCATGTCATGTCACTGAGCAAAGCTGTCCCATGTGGTCATATCACTGAGCAAAGCTGGCCCGTGCGGTCTTCTCAGTGCTTAAAGCTGGAGTGTGTAGTCTTGTCGCTGCTCAAAGCTAGCATATGTAGTCTTGTCGCTGTGGATAGTTGGCATGTGTGGCCTTGTTGTTGAGCAAAGCTAGCACGTGTAATCTTTTCAGTGTGTAAAGCTGGCATGTGTAATCTTGTCGCTGGTGAAAACTGGTGTGGCATGTGTAGTCTTGTCACTGCAGAAAGCTAGCTCGTGTGATCTTGTCACTACGCAAAGCTGCTCGTGTGGTCTTATCGCCGGGCAAAGCTGCCATGTATTATGAATGGCGCCGTGACACTACAGTTATGCTATAAAATGAATGGAGAGAAATTGCTAGTTGAAACAACTATCTTCTCCGTCATAGAGTAAGCCACCATGATAGACGCCAAAAGGCCAGTCGAACATAGGTCACCAAAAAGGACCTTCCGCTCGAATGAAAGGAGGACTTCGATGCTACATACCACTTGTTGCCAAATAGGCGCGCTTAACCAGTGTGGCCAAAATGCAAACACATGCAGGAGAGGTGGTGCAGGTGGTAGAAGGCCATACTGATAGTGGTCGATGTTTCTTTCGATGCCCATACTCCGGGGTACAAGTTGGCACTCGTTTAATTTGTTATACTACTAATATAGTTTCAATGTTAACGTTCCTTCATGCAATGGATTGATCCTCCCCATTAACGGTATATTGCGAGGCACATGGATACATTGTGGGAGCAAATCACTGATTTGGAGGCACAGGTTGAAAGTCTTGAAGAGCAGAATGATGACTTCTGTCAGCAGATGCAGCGCGAAAGGGGCAAAAAGGAAGTCATCAACATAGGGAGTTCGTACGACCCAACATGCTGCTGCGTGAACCCTAATTATATATGTGGTTGCCACTACAACGATAGCCAGCCACGTCTGAGGTGGCCCCCTCAGCAACACTCCATGTGGATACCACGAGGCTCATTCAACCTGTAGGCAACGATGTATATGGTTATACCATTGTACTCTGGCCTGTTGTTCAAAATAATTTTCAATGTCATTAAACATGTAATCGAATGGTTTGTACATTGCTGGAGTTGCCATGAATATAGTTCACTATTCGTTTGGTGTGTGCGTTGATAAGATAAGGAGAAGTAGAAGTAAGCTCGTCACAGTATTGTAAACATCACTACATAAACAACAAACGTAAACAGTACATGAACAAAAGTGTACAGTTAGCACTATCGTCCCCCAACAGTATCCCCAGCCCCCCTCCATTGCCAACCTGGCCCCCTCCGTCTCCGCGTCCGCGTCCTCCCATACGGCCTCACTTGGCCGTCCTCCGCTGCAACAAGTGACGACGCCATGACAACGTAAGATGATCAGGAGATCGTCACACCTGCCCCGGAGCTAGTGGAGTGGATTGCACCGCCATCTGTGTGGCCACTGGTGCACCAGTGAGGGTACTTCCAGAGAGAACCTCTAGTGGTGTGGTCCGAGGTGCAGAGCTCGACACCTAGTCGGGCCAGTCTGAAAAATACTGGTCTGGGTCGTCTGGACCCAGGGAGACCCCCTATCCCTGCTCGGGGAAGACAAGACCTGCAATACAAATATCATTAGATCGTGAGATAAAGCATTGGGATAAAACCAAGAAGAGGCAAAGCGTACCCTCAGTTGGCACCATCGCGTCTGGAGGAGGGATGTGCAGCACGTAGTACACCTCCTGTGTGGGAAGCCAGAGATGTACGGATGACGCGCACCATCTGTTCCTCATATCCGGCCAAGAAAAAGGCTCCTCGGGGTCTTCTTGAAGTTTTCTTATGGTCTTTACAATGCCAGCGTGGCAATCATGGATTACACACTAGGACGAGCATCGACAACTCCAACCCTGACATGTCTGAGGAACCACAACCAGCTTTCATAATTCTCAATTTCCATGAATGCGATGGCCAGCGGCAATATTTGGTTGTTGCTATCAACGCCTATGGTTGTTAGGACCTACCCCTTGTACTTGCCGATCAAAAAGGTCCCGTCAACTGAGATCACCAGCAGCATGTGCCTGAATGCCTCGATGGAAGCACCAAATGCTAAGAAGCCTCTCTGCAACACTGCATATCCTAACGGCCTTGTGGAAGGCTTGTTCTGCACAGCGATATACGTGCCCGGGTTCCTGTCCTATAACACCTTAAGCATACGAGGAAAATTGTCATATGCCACCTCGAAAGACCCAAACATTTTTTCAACGCCTTCGCGTAGCTAATCTTGTACTTGAATTTCTTCTCGATAGCTACCACAATGTGCGTGGCCTCCATATCTTTCTTCTCCACTATCTTTCTATACATCAAATTGGCTATAAAGGTGGACGTTAGGTTACGATGCCTCGCCAAAACACCACTGAGAATGCAAGAGTGCGGCTCCACCTTCGACACAATCCAGTGAGTCTCATACTTGAGTCTACGTGCGTGCACCCTCTAAGGACAACCGGCCTGCTCGCACTTCACGGGGTACTACTCCTGGCTTGATTGCACGACCCGAAAAGTCCGCTGCATTGAAAGGGCCCACAGCTTGATGGCATCCTACAGCGATGCCTTATCAACAAACATTGAATGCAACCAAACCTTTGATACTCCCACGGCGATTCGTGCTCGTCATGTGTAGAAACACCCTCAGCATCAAACCGGCTCCATTCCTACGGAACAGGAGCTTCATCCTCATCCGAACTATTCTCGTCGTCCTCATGTACAACTTCCTCTTTAGCCCATGCTGTCTGATCATCGCACTCCATCTACTGCACTATGTACTCAATATACTCCCCTTCATCGGCTTGTCCTGTTCCCTCGCCATGGCTTGACCATTGTACCTCTCCTCCATGTACCGCATCGGCTTCTTCATGAGCATCTTTCTTCTCTTCACTAACATGCGGGCCACCTGAGCTGCTAGCACCTCCCGGAGCAAGGCCATACGCATGACCTTGCACAGCTTCTAATAGGCATGGTTGCACAAGCATCACATACTCGTACCCACGGCGCCGGCAACCTTGCATAAACCCCTTCCACGCAACAGTGCGCAGCAATGTTCTCAACTCCCATCTGATGTTCATGGGAGACCGGCTCCAAAGTCCTTGTACGACGATGCTGCACACCTTGGGGTCCATCGAAAAACTCCAGGTAAGCCAATGCATCACATCTGAGATTCAAGTATTCCCACCGTCCGGGTGTACTAGAGTGGCTTACGAAAAAACCACTCAAATCCACATCATTCGGACCTTCACAAATGGTTCTAGCACCGTAATGCACTCTCAATGTAGTAGGTATCGGCATTGTTGATGTCTGCCTACATATATGTTTTAATTTTGCAACATGTCAAATCGCATCGCACAATACGAAAGTACTAACGTACTGCAATTCACATTTCATCGATCGTTTGCCTGTCATAACCCACTACACTAACCTCGTACTATGAACTTCTTATCAGTTTTTCCAACGTACTAATGACATTACATTCATTTGTATTTAACCATTAATATTATGTATTATTGTTTTTTACATACCAAATTATTAAATTCTAACATAAATATTTACTGAATTTTGTAATACATACGAATTTCTACGGACGATTAATTTGTACGTAAGGGTGACTAAATTTTCTACAACTACAATTTTATACTTATGCTAATTTGCTAACGATGCTAATTTTATAAAACTATGTTTGCTAAATTAGACACAACAACACGCTCCTACGGCTGCTAATTTCCTAAAACTACATTAACTAAATTTTTTATACCAAAAATTGAACTATTTCTATCTACATCTACAATTTTCTGCTAACAAACAGTAAATAAAAAAAATGTACTGCATGTACAATATTACGAATACAGACAAAAATTATCTAGATTTACTTCTTACTCTCCTCTCCTCCCCCTCCTTCCTCCCCTCCTCCTTCCTCTCCTCTCCTCCCCTCCTCCTTCCTCTCCTCTCCTTTTCTCACCTCCCTCTCCTCTCCTCTCCTCTTCTCCCCTCCCTCTCCTTTTCTCTTCTCTCTTTTCTTCCTCTCCTCGGCCGAACGATCTGTGTCTATCTGTTGAGGTGGCGGCTGAGTGCTCGGTTTTAACTCCCCCAATCATCTGGCCTTAGGCAACTGGACCTCCATTCGCCCAACTGTTGGGTGACAGCAATTATTCGCCCAATGGCCGGCGGATTGCATGTGTGTTGCCTGGCCATTGGGCGACAGGCTCTAGTAGCTCAACGGTCGGGCGACTCAAGCCTATTTCTGAAAAAAAAATTACCTTGGATATATTTCTGTTATTTCAAATTAAAAATAGAATATTCGTAAAAAAAATTATGTGTAAGTGCACCTACCTTGCGATCTCAAAACAACTAGAACTTCTATTCAAACATCAAACTACTCCTAACTTGGAACCAGACATGTTGGCCGTGTCAACCTGTTATGGCTATGTTTTATAGTTTTTTTGTAATTTTTGGATTCAGTTTCTTTAGAAGCCAATATAAATAAAGCAGCTTCTCGAAACCGTTTTTACAAATAACTTTTTGAGTCTAAAATTATTTGTACAATCTATATCGATGTTTTTATCGTCTACTACCGTCTTAAAAAGAACAACAATCATCGAGCCACAGACCAAAACAACCTGACCTATTTCACATTGTTACAATTTGAGAGAGAAAACGTGGAGTCATATTGTAAAAAATCATAGATTCCATAATGAATCAACTGTTCATTACGCAACTTGTTTTATGGGAGTACGACGGGCATGTTCATAGGTGTTTGGTTTAAGGAACAGTTTGATTCTAGACCATTCCATCTAACTCAAAGCCTAATTTTTTTTGTTTCGTTAAAAGAATAGAATGTATCAGTCCACCATCATGCAATTCAATTTCCCATAGCTACAGTAAGAAACGGCATTATGTAAAAAGAATCCTAATATGACTGTGGCCCATTCCAAACAATTTTTTCCCTTTTGGAACACATTGATTTTTTTAACAAAGTTTCTTTCTCTATTCTATTTTTTTTATTGTCTGTGAAAATATAACAATGTTTTTTACTTATTTTTATTTTTCTTTAATTGAATATCTCAGAAAAAACTAATAGCCGATACAGTAACATTTCAGAAAAAAATCATAAGAATATCGAATTGAACGTGGCCCTGATGAACCGTAGACTAATAATTATTCAAACAAATTAACATACCATACGGATGTTTGGCATTTGCGATTAGGATCGGCATGATTATACGAAAGGTGATTATAAAAGTAAACCATCAGTTAGCTACGAAAGGTGCTCAGCATTGTTTGCTCCCAGTCTTTATCAACAAGTTGCTGTTACCAAAATAATTGGGAGGGGAAAATGTGATCAGCATTGTTTGCTCAAAGTCTTTATCAACAAGTTACTGTTACCAAAATAATTGAGAACGGAAAATACAAAAGCATCACCTTCCTTTAGTTTTCACGGGGACATATAGCATACACTCACTCTTACGGTGCACCTAAGCTAAAAAAATCACAAAACATTCTGAAAACATGTTGAATGTATTTTATGGTTTACTTCACCTATGTATAAATTTTCAAGTTAAAATTCACAAACTGAAAAAATCACAAAAAAATTCTGAAAAAATTTTAGATGTACTTCATAATTTACTTCACCTATGTGTAAAATTTCAAACTTAAATTCACAATAAATTTAAACTTAAAATTTTATACATAGGCGGAGTAAATCATAAAGTACATCTAAAATTTTTTTAGAATTTTTTGTAACTTTTTTAGTTTGAGTGTATGATAAATATATCGTAAATGGGAATGCATACTATATGTTCGTTTTTCACTAGTATATCATTTGCTATCAGTAGTACTGATGGGGGTGGGAGGAGGGAGAGAGATTTACTGGTAATGCTCTGTACGAGTTAGCGGAGAGAACCACACAAATTTTCGAATACATTGGTGACCTGATCATATGCAGGATGCCTTGAAGTGATCGAGGTGAAGCGTCTCACTATATATGTTAGATCTTGTAATGGTTATGTATTTTGTTAATGATAAATAATTGATATTTAATTTTATTGAAATTTGCATTCGTAAAAATTCTAGTCAATGTGTTTCTGTGATTGAGTTTTCAGAATAGTAAAACGACCAGGTTTAGTAGCCCGATCAGCCATGTGATAGATGGTCTGATTGGCAAACCCGAATTGTAGACTTCGACCACGTCAGACTTCGACCATAGCAGACTTCAACCATGTCCGACTTCGACCAAGTTCGGCTTCGACCACGGTAGAAACCGGTCGTGAGCTACAGTTAACTAGTCGTAAGCGACAGTGAACCAGTCGGAGGTCGTAAGGTCATCTGCTATAGTAACTGGTCGATGGTCATAGCTACAGTACTTTTTCATGGTTGTAGATACAGTACCTGATTGATACTCGATAGTCGTAGACTTTACTGGTCAATACTCGATAGTCGTAGACTTTACTGGTCGATACTCGATAGTCATATATTTTTTGGTCGATATTCGATATTCGTAGAATTTGCGGTTTGCTGTCGTCATATTAGACTTTTCGATCGGTTGTCGTAGACCTCGCAATCGGTTGCCATAGGCTTCATGGTCTGTACTTGTAGACTTCATGGTTGGTACGAGTGCTTTAATTCTTGAGATCTTTGAGAGTGCTTTAATTCTTGAGATCTGCGAGTACCTCGAGTACTCGTGTTGGATCAGTGGTTAACTGATCTGGTCATAGCAGTTGTCGGTAATACTCGATACTCGATGAACGATGATGCAGTGATTGGTTGATAATTGGTAGTCATAGACTTAGTGATCTGGTGTCTTGGTCATAGCGATAGGTGCTCGGTAGTCGGTACTCGATGCTTCTATGGTTGGTAGCGATGTTTGTTATTCCAGAGTGTTTTGAATGGAGCGACGGTAATTCCCGAGTACTTGTTGTTTTTGAGTATTCGTTGAGCTAGCGGTTGTATTGAGAGATCCAAGGCTGATTTCTGAACAGCGATGAAATTTATAGTCGTGGATGACCTGGTGTATTGATGGTTGGTTGAGGTTGTGGTTATACGTATGTGTGTGCTGATGATGGTCAAGTTATAAAGAACTTGTGCCAGAAAATCGTTTCTTTGGTCTTTGCATATACATGTGGATGTGGAGACGATCATGATCGGTGACAAGGATGACCAGGACAAGGATGAGGAGATTTGATGTCTAGACGGTTGAGGATGTCTGCAAGGTGGTGGGGCTAACGCTGGAGCACATGGAGATCAAAGGTGGTGATGCGTGGAAAATTTACAGGCGGTGCAGTCCTAGAGGCTTCGACACGGAAGTTGATAAGGCGTGATGAAGATCCTGGAGGGTTCGTCATGTGTTGTGTTAGGAGTTATGGATGGAGTCCATAACTGTGAAGATTGAGAGTTTAAATAAAACCCGTGTTCGGAAGGGTATCGGGTCACTTAGATTTCGGAAGAGATAAGGTTTTGAGTCCGTGTTTGAGGTAGATATGGTTTGTAGCGTTAACCTATAAAAGCAAAGAGAGACCATGGGTTAATGTGCGGTTTTTGAGAGTTTTGTGTAGGTTTTGAGAGAGACTTGTTTTAGGGCTTTTATTAAGAAGGCTTTTAGGGGTGCCGTGAGGGTGCTTTGTAAATCCACAAAAATCCAGTAGTAAATATCATCTTGAATCAATCTAGTTCTTGTTTTGCTCGAAGAGTGCTGGTGTTTACAGTTGGATCAAAACGTACAACTACGTCCGAAGGTGATCAAAAGGTTCTGCTTCTGGGTTGACGATTTCAAGTATGTTCAATCTGGTTGAAGAGCAAAGCTGAGCGATCGAGCGAGTAGCTGAGCATTGAGCGGTCGAAATCTTCCTCGACTACTTAGAGATTTTAAAAAACGAAGGCAATCATTTACCCTTTCTGATTGCGTCATACGATCCTACAGTATAGCTCATATACAATTACATAACATCCATAAAGTTCTAGTACAAATTGGTGCATGATTTCATTAAACATACACTGAATTAAATAAGCACACGACACATATTCTTTTTGGTGATCGTTTTCATGAGAGTAACCTGTGCCTTGGATCCGCCTCATGCAAACCATCAAAGTTGCCATCATCTACATGGTACCTCCCAAGTCCCAAACTCCCAATTAAGTGTGGTTTAACTTGGAACACGTGTGTTAATTCACTGCTACTTCCTATATATGCATATGATGTCTAATAAGATGACTCAGATCTCTCACTCGTGAAGTCGTGGTCGTCGGTGACGCATTATTGGCATCAGATTACTACATATGCCCAGGCAACCCAGCTCACAGGCCAAAGATATGGATCGTCGGTCTAAATATCACTGAAAGTTTGCATAGTTTTCGGCTGTCTGTGTCTGTGCATAGTTTTCGGCTGTCTGCATCTGTGCACGTGCAGTGGCGGATCCAGAATTTAAGCATGTTTTGAGCTAAATTTGATCTAAGTAATAATCCAGTATACCTTAAGTCTAGAACTATATTATGATATAACAAAAAATACGTCACAAATACATCATTGGTATAAAAATTTTGCTTAATGCTCAATACTTTAAAAATTCAAGTTTTGCACACAAATCATAATAAAAAAAGTATATGAAACCATGCAGAATGTAGCGTAATAAAGATACATCAAGTACCTCAAATCCTAAATAGAGATTTTTTTTTTCACTATCCTATGTGGCTAACCCACCATTTCCTCACTAATAGTAGGACAAAAATCAGAACCTACAAAGACAGTATAAAAAGCAAATAAAATATGCATATAGATAATTTTAAAGAGCATAAATATTACATTTGAAATAAACTAACTTACCACTTACATGGGAAAGTTGTTTCTTGCGTGACCTCATCTTTTGAAAACGCTCTAAAATCTTCTCATCTTTAATACTTGCAAATATATCTCGCTCAATATAGCATACCATACTATGATTCATCCACTCATCATTCATCTTATTACGTAAATTAGTCTTAATGATGTTCATAGCCGAGAAGGCTCTTTCTACAGTTACTGTTGCCACTGGTAAAATTAAAACCAATTCAATGAGACGATATACCCATGAGAAAACTGTATGTCTGTCAGTCTCAACCATCTTCACAGCAAGATTTGCAAGGTCATTACAATTTGCAAAAGAAAGATCACCTCTTGCATCAACAATAAATGTGCGAAGTTGGTCCTTAAGGACTATATAGTCATATTGAGAGAAGTCAGCGCATATATTATAGCAAGTTCAATTAATTTGTCCTCATTGAAGCTGGCAAAAGAATTTTTTGTATTAAGACAAGCAATGCATCTTAATAACTTAGTAGATCTTTCTGCAAAGCGACTATTTAACTCAACAATAATATGATCATGCACCACAATAAATATGTCATGATGGAAATACTCATAGTAAGTTATCATTCGACCACCACGACCCCTTGAACGACCTCTAATCGGTATTTTATCGGACATATTCAGCACAGTGATATTATATTGGAGACAAAAGACCTTTGATTCTTCAAAAAGCTCATCCCAACCATGATTTCTTACTTTCTCAATTGTCTTCAATGTGGTCCCAATCAAGCCTATAGCACGAATAATATTTTGATCTTTCTTTTGCAAGCATTGTGAAAGACCATTAGTCTTGCCCAATATTCTGATCATAAGATTCAATATAAGTATAAATTCAAAACTCTCCATTTTTCCAACAAACCCGATGCTGTGGTTTCTTGTGTAGCATTAGTGGTATCATCACTCAAATTCTCTAATACCTCTAGGACTGAAACCCACATGAAGAGAAGACGACATAATATTTTATGAGGTGAACTCTAACGAGTATCACCAGGCCTTGCAATGTTAGTTTGTGGGTTTTTCTCTCTTCCTGAGAAAATTTCACCATTCTCTAATTTATTCACAATTTTATTGTGGTGATCTTGTGCCAATTGATCTCTTCTGTTACAAGAAGCATTAATAGTGTTGACAATCAAGGTGATATAGTTAAAGAAATTCAAGACAGAAGAATAACACTTAGCCACAGAAACAACCACTAATTGCAACTGATGTGCAAAGCAATGTATATAAAAAGCATATGGATTTTCATCTAATATGCGTCTTTAAAATCCATGGAATTATCCTCTCATGTTTGAAGCTCCATCATAACTCTGTCCTCATAATCTAGAGATAGATAAACCATGTTTACAAAACATATCACCATGTTTACAAAACATATCATCCAAAGTTATCTTTAATGAAGATGATGTCATATCATAAACATGTTGAACCCCAAGAAACCTCTCTATTACCTGCCCATTATTATTCACATACCTGCGTAGGACAAGAAATCATTGTTAATATACTTTAAACACACTCAAACTATCAAATATAGAGAGAGCATAAGATGTAGCTACTAACCTCAAAACCACAGCCATTTGCTCCTTGATAGATACATCTCGAGCCTCATCAACAAGAACGGTGAAAAATGCATCCCCAATATCAGTAATAATGGCTTTGGTGGTCTCTTCTGCATACGATTTGCACAATTTTTTTTGTACTTGTGGTGATGTCATTAAATTGTTCCCAGGAGAATTGTCAAGCAATTTTGCAGTCTTCTCATCACTCTCTTTATACCATTTTAGCATTTCTAGGAAGTTTCCCTTATTGTTCGAGCTAGACGATTCATCATGTCCATGAAAAGTAAGGGCTTGTAATAGAAGAAATTTTGAAATGGCTAACATAATAGTAAGACGTGCACCATATTCTTCCTCATCCTTCTTGGTGGCAACAACCATCACATAACCCATATCTTGCCTTTGATTTTTGAAAGCCTTGTAATGTTTTCTTGCTTTGTTATGGGCACTATTGACTTTACCAACATGCTCATTAAAAGATTGAGTTCCATTATTCTAATAACTAAATCCTATTTTTGTGAAAGCATCAACCCATAGTTTTCAGTTTTTTGTTGCTTAAAGAGAAAACAATAAAAACAAAAGCTACATCTTTAGCAATGCTATATTCCAACCAATCATGCTTCTTGAACCATGATTATTGAAATCTCCTCTTTTGACTTCCCTATTCCCTCTATGGAAATTTATATCCAATTGGTTGGCATGGTCCCAATTGCAAATACTCTCTTTTAGCGGCATCTCTAATATTTACATCCAACTCCTCTATCGATTTTCGAAGCCCAGGATCGGCAACAATATCACCTGGATTAAGCTGAATGTTTTGCCCATGTTACTAGCCCTAGTTCCTAATGTTTCTAGAGATTGGTTCGAGTAGGATTGTCTGTTTGACTGTGTATCTTGTATTGGAAAATACGTTGACAATGTCTTACTTCTCTTCATTTTGTAATCTGTGTCCTTAAACCTTTGTAGTTAGTTCCTAAATAGCAAATGTAAAACATTAAATATATATCATTTCACCTGATCATTCATACTTATTTCAAAACATAAAAATAATTTCTTTTACGGTTTTACCTGCTCCGCTGCTTAGCCTGCTCATGCTCAGTGCCTCGGTTGAATTGGTTCAAATAAACCCATCGGATCGGTAGGCGTCGCTTCGGCCATTCGGCATTTCAGCCCGTCTCGTGACTCTCATCTCAGTAGTCTCACTCTCTGCTCCCTGCTCGCCTGCGCTCGCCTAACACTCGCCGTCCTCCCTGCTCTGGGCTGGCCTAGCACTCGTGGCTCCCTGCTCGATGCTCACCTCAGTCACCTGGCGCTTGTCGTGCTCCCTGCTCGGCACTCGCCGTCTAAGAGCTGCCTGCTTGGCGCTCGCCGTACTCGTGGCTCGGCTGCGGCCTGTGGGTCCACGAGGGTGAGGGCGGAGCGCAGGTCCATGACCACGACCATGAGCAGCGGAGGCGCGGGTCCGTGAGACCATGACCACGAGCGACGGAGTGCGGAGCGGTGGAGCGACCGATGGTGGAGGAGCGTGTAGGCAATGCGGTGGCCAGTGGTGGGGGTGTGCACAGGAGAGGGCTGGTGCTTAGATCTGATTTGGGTGGCTGGGACTAGGGGTTGGGTATTAGGGTTTTCTTCTGTTGGATCGAAATCGGCGACAGAGGGGGGTGAATGTCGCTACTTTAAAATTATCCCCCTAAAGACTCCACTTAATGGATCTCCTCTCCAGTAGCTATGAAGAGCTATGAAGGAGCCAATTCTTACTCTCTGGAACCTTGAGCCCACAGAGGAAAAAGGCACGGCAAATAAAGAAATCAAAGAAGCAAAAGACAACAGACAACACAAGCTGCAGGGGGGCCAGTCTGACCGGTGCCTTATGGCCGGTCTGACCGCTCCCTCTCCACCGGTCTGACCGCTTGAGACATGCCGGTCTGACCGCCACACTAAGTGCGGTCTGACCGCCAGCAAAAAACCAGTCTGACTGGTCCCCCCGAAAAACCAGAACAGCAAACTGAAACTTAGCGCAGAAGTTACAGAAACTTCAGATTCTGAGTAGGTTGAAGGATTGCTGCTGTTTCTTTTGCCCAAAAGAGTAGTAACCTATTCTAAACAACATGGAGACCTCCAACAACAAGGGAATTCATCTGGAACCCAAGAAATTCAAATTTGAGTCAAAAACTGAAAACGTACAGAGAGATGCACCAAAACCCAAATTCCCACTCAATCTCTGATTCTTTGACCATGAAACCAAGAGATTAGCTAGGGAATAGCATTAGGGCTCAGAGACTCAAACCTGGGCACACTCTCTTAAGGGAAAACAAAAATAACCTCAAACCCTAGAAAAGGAAACAGAGAAGAACAAGAGTGCAGGAAGGAGAGAAAAGTGATTCTTGGGATTCAATCATTTTGCTCTTGGAATTAGCTGACCAAAGGGTCTAGAAATACAATTCCATCACAGAGCAATCCATTTTGCTACTCAGCAAGAATCAACACAAAAACAAAAATCTGAGAAATCAAGCAGAGCAAGCACACGAAGGACAAATGGGAGACAGGAATATCTCAAATGAAATAGATTCATCCCCATACGCGATTGCATATAGAGGAATGATTACATGGAGTATCAACTCATCCCCTCTCTCACAAACTCAAGAAACCCAAGCACTCAAGCCATCTCACATCATCTCATACACCCAAGAACCAAGAACACACACGAGAGAAGTAGGCAGAGCACAGCACCCTTCTGTCTCTATTCACCTACTCCATACCAACTAAAGCCTAAAGTAAAACAACCTCTCCAAAGGTCATTTGACTAAAAGCAAAACCCTAAAACCATCTCTCAAGTCATCCATGCACCTGGACACACCTCTCCTATTTATAGCCTTCGCTTAACGGGTTTCTCCCTCGCATTGCCCGCTAATCAAAGACTCAAACTGCTTCCTCATGCAGCATCGCGCTTTTACCGAAACACCCCTCCTGCACCTTCCGGGAAGCTTCCGCATTTCTTGTCGTCCAAACCTCGCAACCACCTCGAGCCCTCGCTGTCTTCAGCACACCTCGACCGTTCTGGCCTCGGCACCACCTGCGCCTAGTCCGGTCCTCCGTGCCTCGCCACGACTCCGCCTCGATGTCCTGCAGTCATCACAGACAAAAAAAATACATTACATAGCACCGCTCGACACATGTAAACACAATTAGCATCAATGAATCATACTTAAGCATGAATAGCCTAAATGATCGATCGGGAAGAAGAATACGCCTCAAATCCGACTAACCAAACCCGACCGAGCCAAATGCCATCATGGCATGAAACGCACAAACCAAACTCAATCTTTTCAGAATACTCGTCAATTACTCATCACATGCATGGGGTCGCATCCACATGGTCTCTCATCTTCTCTAGTTCTCTTGGTCTTAGTGGTTTGGTGGATGTCTCATGGATGGATGGCCTGCTGACTTGATGGGCTGCTGTGGGCTAATTTGTTGTTTGGGTTGCTAGGCTGATAATTTTTTAGGCCTCAAGTTGGGCTGCCAGTCTGATAGTTTTTGGGTATATATTAGAGGGGGATAGTATTAGTAGTATTGCTGGGCCTTAGGCTATAGCCTGCCCAGCCCGAGGCCCAGTTGCGCCCTTGTGCATCTGTGATGCTCACACGCCACCAAACATGCCAATCAAGACAAATTCTAATCGTCTGGAACACATTGGCTTAGCTGGATTTTTAGCTTCCGCTAGCTAGGTCATGGCATGATGAAATGAGAGAGCTACTCCATTTGGAGCAATGCCCTCGCACATACATTCACATAACAATTTCCCTGTTTTTTACAACGGCGAATAGATTTTGACTGTGACTAATAGTTTTTATCTGTGTTTTTTGATACAGTAGTGGATGGTGGAGATATCGATATGGACAGCATACATGATTTTAGATTTGAAAAACCGTTTGGAGAATTCGCTTCAAAAAATTATCTTGTTTATTTTAACTTTCAAAGAAACTAAAAGCCAAAAGAACATGATAGACTTAATCAGAGACCACGTGGTTGTGACCCCATGTGTGTGATGAGTAATTGACTTCGGTTTAGGAAAGTTGAGTTTGGTTTGTGTGGTTCGGACCATGTCGTTGCGTGGTGCGGACTTGGTCAAACTTGGTCGAAGCAATTGGGATGCTTATTTTTCTTGATTCAACAGGTTTGGGCTCTTTCATGCGTAAGTTTCATTCATTGATATTATTTATGCTTACATGTATCGAGCGGTGCTATTTGATGTGTTTCTTGTCTGTGATGGCTGCAGGACGTCGAGGCGGAGTCGTGGTGAGACACGAGGTGACCGAACTAGACACAGGTGGTGTTGAGGTTAGAACGGTCGGATGTGTCGAAGACGGCAGAGACTCGAGGTGGTTGCGAGGCTTGGATGACAAGGAATGTGGAAGCTTCCTGGAAGGTGCAGGATAAGCGAATAGGTAATTTCGCAAGGCTGCACAAGAGGAACGGGGTTCCGTTGGATTTAGCGGGTGTAACGGGTTGGAGACCCGTTAGCCAAGGGCTATAAATAGGAGAGAGTGGCTGCATGTATTCATATGGCTTTGGGAGAGAGTTAGAATTTTGTTTGAGTCAAAAGAAGTTTTGGAGAGTTGGTTTTGCTTTGAGATTTTAGTGGTTGGAGAGTAGTTGAGGGCAGCAGTTCATGTCCCCTTCGTAGCTTCTCCCTGTGTGTTCTTGAGTTGGTATTCTTGAGCTTGAGAGAGGGTGAGGATGGATTGAGACCACATGTAATCATTCCTCTTATTGTAATCGCGTATGGGGACGTAGCTCTTTGTATCTCCTGCAATCATATACGGAAATGGTTTGAGTTGTGCCCACATGTGATGGATTCCATTTTCTGAATTTCTCTGTTCTTGTTTCGTTTTCTTCAGTTCTTAAGTTGAATCATTTATTCTCTTGTTGTTTCTTGATCTCTCTGTGATGGAAAAGACTCAAGGCCATTTGGCCATTCCATTTTTGAGATCAAACTAAGGATCAAATCATTTTTATGGATTCTAGTCCCCTCGTCATATGGATCTCTGTTCTCTGAGTTCTAGGGTTTTCAAGGAGAGGAAAGTGGAATCTTTTGATTCCTTTTGGGAAATGGCTCAAGGGTTTTGCTTGTGAGTCCTGAGTTCATGGCTAACTATTTTACAAGAGATCTTGAGCAAAGGATGGACGAATCACGAGCAATTTGGATTTCACCTCTCCTTCCTGTCTATTTTCATATTTCTGTGAAAATCCTAAATTCTTGATGTTGAGTTGGTTTCTTTTGATTTCCTATGCTCCTGTGGCTATTTAGGTTGTTGTCTCACTGTTCTGGGCAAAGAAAACCAGAGACAAACCTAGAATTGCTTTGCAGTCAGGAGTCTGAAAGTTCTCTGAATTTTTCCTTCAGCTGCCTGTTCTGAAACCCGAGAGGCGGTCAGACCGCCCCTCGGTAGCCGGTCAGACCGGTTGAGAAGTGGTGGTCAGACCGGTGTAGGCCGTCCGGTCAGACCGGTGTGGTCAGGGCGGTCTGACCGGCGGCAAGGTGGCAGTCTGACCGGCCCCTTCAGTGCTTTCTCTGTTGATTCGTGGTTTTCCTTTCCCGTCTTCTCCCTTGTTCATCTGAAATGTTCTCTATGTCTTTTTATGCTTGCTGTGGTTTCCCAGAGAGCTTGCTTTCTTTCTTTTCATAGCTTCCTATAGCTATTGAAAAGAAACCTCTTGTGAACTTTTTGTAGAAGAGCAAATTTTTAAAGTCGACATTCACCCCCCTCTGTCGCCATTCCGGTCCAACAATTGGTATCAAAGCCAGTTAGCTCTTTTCCATAGATCTTAACCGGTCTCTAGAGCCATGGCGATGGACAAGTACTCGATCAAGCCCTTGGTCTTTGATGGGATCGACTATCCCTTCTGGAAGAGCCGGATGGAGACCTACTTCCAGGCTCAAGGCTACGCCATCTGGCGTAAGGTCAAAGTACAGTATGTTGTTCCTGCCGATGAGAACATCAACGCTGGAAACATGCTTGATGTTGAGGCAAACTCTAAGGCAAGGAACATCATAATCCTGGGGTTGAGCCAAAGCGAGTTCGACTGCATCTCTCATCTCACGTCGGCTTTCGATATCTTGGAGACCCTCGATGCATACCATGAGGGCACCACCCAGATTAAGACAGTTCGACAGGACCAGTTCAAACGAGATTACAACAAGTTTGAAATGCTCACTGGTGAGTCCCTCGATGAGTGCTTTGCGCGTTTTCACAAGATCTTGAGCAACCTCCGAGCGGTCGGTCTAACATACCCCGACTCGGACAACGCTCGTCAGATGCTCGCGGCGCTTTATTTGTGGGTTTGGGAGATGAAGGTGACTACCATCAAGGACACCACCGACCTCTCGACTTTGACTCTTGACGCATTGTACTCACGCCTCAAGACTCACGAGATTGACTTTGTTTCTCGTAAGTCGAAGTCGCAGTCGATGGCTTTAGTTACCGATCCCACTTCAGCTCCTAGTCTTTCTTCTGATTCGCTCTGTGGATTCTCGCTTGCTGCTCTCTGTGACGTGACTGATGATCAGTTAGAGCAGCTCGCAGATGATCAGTTAGTCCTCCTAGCCCAAAAATTTTCCCATGCTTACAAGAGGACGAGGGACAGAAAGAGAGGAGGACCCGTGATCTGCTTCGAGTGTGGTGGCCCCAACCACATTCAGGCAAACTGCCCCAAGCTGGAGAAGGGCAAGGGCGACTACAGCGGTGTGAGAAAGAACGACTACATCGACAAGAACCGCAACAAGAAGCCCTCAGCTCATGCCCAAGGCAAGACGAAGTTTCGTGACCTTGGCAAAGCCAATAAGCTCTTCCACCGCGTCCTCACCGCCTTCGACGACCTCGACCTCAGCGAGGTGGAGGGGTGGAGCGACGACGATGGGATGGATGAGAAAGATCCCAAGGGCAGCGATGACTTCTCCAGCATGTGCTTCATAGCCCTTGAGGGCGAACTGAGTGACAGCGAGCTGTACTCCGACTCCGATGAGGTATACCCTTCCTACGACTAGCTTAATGATGCTTTTCTTAAGCTAGGTAAATTCCATGCTAGATCTAGAGCTAGGGTTAGTGAGTTGGAGAAGGAAGTAGAGAGCTTGTCACGGGAGCTTACTTCACTTAGATCTGCTCCCTCCTGTGACAATTGTGATGTATGTACTGCTTTGCTGGATGACATGGAGAAGCTAAGGACCTTGCATGATAGTGTGTCCTCTGAGCTCGACATGATTAAGGTGCAGAACATTAGTCTTCTTGTTGAACTTGAGATGAGTAGGGTAGTTCCTCCTTCATCTACTACTGTTGAAACTATATCTTGCACCTCATGTGAGGATAAGGACAATGCTTTTAAAGGTTTGTATACCATGCTTCTCGATCTGCCCGAGACTTGTGAAAATTACAATAATTTGAAGATGAACCTAAAACGGGCAGATCATAAAATTGCTGAATTACAAGCTTTTCTTCTTGAGCCTATTGCTTCATGTGTGAATTGTCCCAAGCTTACTACTGAACTTAAATCTTTCTCTAAACAGTTTCAAGAACTAGTTGATGATAACAATAGATTGGCTCAGTATGCTTCTAAGGACCTTGTTAGCTCACCATGTATTAATTGTAACAAACTAAAATCTGACTTGATTGCATTGGATGAAAAGTGTGTGAAGCTAACTAAGGTCCTTCTAAAGAAGCCACCTTCTGCTTGTAATGTGTGTGCTGCTGAGGGAAAGAAGCCCAAGGGTAAGGTAGAGACGCCTAGCGTCGTGAACCAATTGGCTAGCAGTAGGACTGTCCATTCTAAGTCGGCTGTGCGTGCACAAGCCATTCGTTCCTCTGCTGTTGGTTCTTCTTCTTCTACTCCCTTACCTTCTGCTGTTCCTTCTTCCCCCTGCCCTTCTTGCACCTCTCTCTTTCGGGAGTGTCAGTACCTTATGAACACTCTCGAGAGATTTGTAGGAGGCAAAAAGAAGCTTAATTTTATTCTAGACCAATCCAAGATTTGCAGATTTAATCAGGGTCTAGGATATGATTTCTATGAGGACATGAGGAAGCATCCATCTGCCGTGCTTAGACCCATAGCCGCAGGTCTCTTGGGTGTTTTTCTTAGCCTCGAAGGATGAGATGTTTACACATTTCTGAGGTCTTTTCAGTAGGCTTTCTGTTGAGCACCCAGATGCCTTACGAGCGATCCGCAGTGACAATGGCATGGAGTTCAAGAATTCCTACTTTGAGAGGTTTTGCGATGAGACAAATGTAGAGCACCAGTTCTCTTCTCGCACGTCCCACAGCAGAATGGCGTCGTGGAGAGGAAGAATTGTACCTTGGTCGAGATGGCCAGGACGATACTTGATGAGTATTTTACACCTAAGAAGTTTGGGCTGAGGCTATAGCGACCGTGTGCCATGTTTCGAACAGAGTTTTTCTTTGGGCACACTTGCATCGCACTTCTTATGAGCTGAGATATGGGCGAAAGCCCAATGTCTCGCATTTTTGTGTATTTGGTTGCAAGTGTTTCATTCTGAAGTTTGGGAACCTAGATAAGTTCGAGTCACGTTCTTGTGATGATATCTTTCTAGGTTACTCAGCTTCTTCGCGGGCGTATAGGGTCTAGAACTGCAAGTCTAGTAAGTTGGTAGAGACCTGTGAGGTGACCTTCGATGAGGCCAGTTCGGGGACCAGGCCCGATATCTCAGGTTCTTTAGAGAAGTCCGAGCCTATCTTTATGGATGATGAGGACGATGGAGATGAGGGTTGTTTACCCGATCCAGTTCCTCATCCTCCACTCGAGGTGTCGTCTTCCACCGCACCTCCAGGTGATCAGCCCATGCCTTCGGCTTCCTCTGCAGCTAGTGGCTCTGTTCCTACCTCGTCAACTCATAAGGTAGAGGCCACTTCTTCTTCTCATCCAGGACCTCCCCGACATATCCAGAAAGACCATCCTTCTTAGCAGATTATCGGAGACCTTTTTGAGCGAGTCACCCGCTCAATATCCGGCATGTCTCATTTCTGTCTCCATTCTACCTTTGTTGCCTCCTTTGAGCCCAAGAATGTTTGTCATGCTCTTTCTAACGAGTCTTGGGTCAATGCCATGCATGAGGAGTTAGAGAATTTCGAGAGAAACAAGGTCTAGTCGCTTGTTGAGCCCCCTCAAGGTCACAATGTCATTGGGACTAAGTGGGTGTTCAAAAATAAGCAGCGTGAGGATGGGGTTGTCATTCAGAATAAGCTAGACTGGTAGCTCAGTGCTTCTCCCAAGTTGAGGGTCTAGACTTTGAGGAGACCTTTGCCCCTGTAGCTAGACTTGAGGCCATTAGAATCTTGCTTGCTTTCACAGCTTCTAAAGGTTTCATGCTTTACCAGATAGATGTCAAGAGTGCCTTCCACCGCAGAGGCCGAGTACGTTGCTGCAGCCAGTTGCTGTAGTCAGGTGCTTTGGATGGTCTCGACCCTGCGGGACTTTGGGTTAGTTATCGACAGTGTTCCACTCTTTTGTGATAACACTTCTGCGATTAACATTGCTAAGAACCCAGTGCAGCACTCCCGGACCAAGCACATTGATATTAGATATCACTTCCTTCGAGACCATGTGGAGAAGGGTGATATAGTGCTCCAGTTTGTGGAGAGTGACCACTAGATAGCCGATACCTTTACCAAGCCTTTGGATAGCTCTAGGTTTTCAGCTCTATGGGGAGAGCTTGGGGTGGTTTGTCCTTATGGACTGTTGTGAGGGGGAGCTTTGTGCTTTACTGCTTTATTATATTAATTATGCTCTTGCTCCTTTCTGTTGCATTGCATATGGGTGCATTGGGTTAGTCCTTCTAGCATAGGTTGGAGTGCTTGTTTTGTCTAGTTGCTTAGACTTTTCCTCTTATCTTGTGATTCTAGTATGCTGCTTATTAGTTGTTTCTCTTCTCACTAGGTTGAGCTCACTCACTTCTTATAGGTTCTAGCGAGGGTTGGGCCACCCTCGGGTAGACAAGGTACGTGTTTGCTCCTTAGTGGGTTAAGTGATCAGTTGATAGTCCTAGAGTCATATGGGGTAGATGAGAGTCAGTCTGAGCCATAGTATCCTCTATATCTTGTCTATGCTTTAAGGGCTGCCTTTTCTGAGTTTTTTTCTCAGCTTCTTGATTTTATTGCCTTGGTTCAGGGGGAGTTCATTTGGGAGCTTCTAGATCTTAATGTTGACATAACTCTACTTGAACTAAAAGTTACATCACATGTTGAGGGGGAGCTGGATTTTCTGTATTTCATTTTGCATTGTGATATAACTACATGGAGCCTTGATTATTAAGCGGGAGCGGGTTCCGTTGGATTTAGCGGGTGCTAACGGGTTAGGGCTATAAATAGAAGAGAGTGACTGCATGTATTCATATGGCTTTGGGAGAGAGTTAGGATTTTGTTTGAGTCAAAAGAAGCTTTGGAGAGTTGGTTTTGTTTTGAGGCTTTAGTGGTTGGAGAGTAGTTGAGGGCAGCAGTTCATGTCCCCTTCGTAGCTTCTCCCTGTGTGTTCTTGAGTTGGTATTCTTGAGCTAGAGAGAGGGTGAGGATGGATTGAGACCACATGTAATCATTCCTCTTATTGTAATCGCGTATGGGGACGTAGCTCTTTGTATCTCCTACAATCATATATGGAAATGGTCTGAGTTGTGCCCATATGTGACAGATTCCATTTTCTGAATTTCTCTGTTCTTGTTTCGTTTTCTTCCGTTCTTAAGTTGAATCATTGATTCTCTTGTTGTTTCTTGATCTCTCTGTGATGGAAAAGACTCAAGGCCATTTGGCCATTCCATTTTTGAGATCAAACTAAGGATCAAATCATTTTTATGGATTCTAGTCCCCTCGTCATATGGATCTCTGTTCTCTGAGTTCTAGGGTTTTCAAGGAGAGGAAAGTGGAATCTTTTGATTCCTTTTGGGAAATGGCTCAAGGGTTTTGCTTGTGAGTCCTGAGTTCATGGCTAACTCTTTTACAAGAGATCTTGAGCAAAGGATGGACGAATCACGAGCAATTTGGATTTCACCTCTCCTTCCTGTCTATTTTCATATTTCTGTGAAAATCCTAAATTCTTGATGTTGAGTTGGTTTCTTTTGATTTCCTATGCTCCTGTGGCTATTTAGGTTGTTGTCTCACTGTTCTGGGCAAAGAAAACCAGAGACAAACCTAGAATTGCTTTGCAGTCAGGAGTCTGAAAGTTCTCTGAATTTTTCCTTCAGCTGCCTGTTCTGAAACCCGAGATGCGGTCAGATCGCCCCTCGGTAGCCGGTTAGACCGGTTGAGAAGTGGCGGTCAGACCAGTGTAGGCCGTCCGGTCAGATCGGCCCCAGACCTGCGGTCAGACCAGTGTGGTCAGGGCGGTCTAACCGGCGGCAAGGTGGCGGCCTGACCGGCCCCTTCAGTGCTTTCTCTGTTGATGCATGGTTTTCCTTTCCCGTCTTCTCCCTTGTTCATCTGAAATGTTCTCTGTGTCTTTTATGCTTGCTGTGGTTTCCCAGAGACCTTGCCTTCTTTCTTTTCATAGCTTCCTATAGCTATTGAAAAGAAACCTCTTGTGAACTTTTTGTAGAAGGGCAAATTTTTAAAGTCGACATTCACCCCCCCCCCCCCCCCTCTGTCGCCATTTCGGTCCAACAATTGGTATCAGAGTCGGTTAGCTCTTTTCCATAGATCTTAACCGGCCTCTAGAGCCATGGTGACGGACAAGTACTCGACCAAGCCCCTGGTCTTTGATGGGATCGACTATCCCTTCTGGAAGAGCCGGATGGAGACCTACATCCAGGCTCAAGGCTACGCCATCTGGCGTAAGTTCAAAGTATGGTATGTTGTTCCTGCCGATGAGAACATCAACGCTAGAAACATGCTTGATGTTGAGGAAAATGCTAAGGCAAGGAACATCATAATCCAGGGGTTGAGCCGAAGCGAGTTCGACCGCATCTCTCATCTCACGTCAGCTTTCGATATCTGGGAGACCCTCGATGCATACCATGAGGGCACCACCCAGATTAAGACAGTTCAATAGGACCAGTTCCTCCTCACCGATCAGTTTATTGATTCTTTCCTCTGATCAGTAGATCAGATCCTGACGAGATGCCCTATCTCCATAGCTGGCCTCGATGATCTGGGATCCCTTTCGGCCGCCGCCGGATCCCAGAGGCAACCACCGCTACGCCTGGCCCCTAGGTGAAGGTGCCGTTCACCTGCGCCACAGAGGCGGCGGAACAGGACACCAACGCCAAGATGGCCGCTGCCCCATCTCCCCACGCCCCGCACAATCGAGGACAACATCAAAATCTCTCCGCCGACTCGGGTCATTGGAGGGAGGAGAGGGGACCTCCTTCGATCTGCCATGGTCAACCTATTGTGGTCGATCTGCTGTGGTTGATATGCCATAGTCGACCTATCGTGCTCGACCTGCTGTGCATGATCTACCGTGGTCGACTTGCCGTTGTCAACCTACGGTGGTCGATTCCTCCTCCGATCACCTTTTATATTTGATTTCTCCTCCGATCACCTTCTATGGCACCGGTGAATGTGGTTGATTTGTCGTGGTCGACCTGACATCATCGACCTGCCGTGGTCAATATGTCGTGGTCTACCTGTCGTGGTTGATCTGCTTTGATCGACCTACCACGATTGATTCCTCCTCCGATCATCTTCTCCCTCTCAGCCAAATTCTCGCTGCTCCCTCCACCTGCATAACCTTCTACAACGATGATCAGCAACTACTATGACTCATCCCTAACTTCAGCATCATCATCAACATCGATGTCTTCTTTATCTTCGGTAATACTCCTTCGACGACTACCTCTACAGCAGACAACTTCACCACCGGCTCTTCGCATGGCACTCCTCATCGGCTTCTACTTCAAATTGAGCATCCTCGTCGGCTTCTTCTCCAGCCTGAGCGTCCATGACGCTCCCGCTCTAACTGCAAGGGATGTTAGAGTACATGTTTGGCAAGATTATAAGGGTGTGTATAGGTATCACCCGGATGTTTTATTTCTAACAATTATCCAAATTTCGGACCGTTGAATTAGAGATCCAACGGCCTCTTATTTTTTGGAGGGGGGAGATTTTGTTTGGAGGAGGGGAGATTTTTTTTTGGAGGGGGCGGGGAGAATTCGTGACCGTTGGATCTCTAATCCAACGGTCACAAATCTGGATGATAGTTAGAAAGAAAACATCCGGATGATGTTTATCAATACCCAGATTATAAAAGATAGAATAGAATCAATTAGGATGATTTGTATCCGATATAGTTCCTTCTATATCTCTAGTAAACTTTCTATATCTATATTACTTGACTTGATCTCTAAGTTATATTATACTCTATATATACGTCATCTAAAACTCAAGCAATATATACAACAATTATTCGGACTATTCTATCTTCCCGCAGATTTAACAGGCAGAACCTTCAACCATGCTATTAGACTTTGATTACACTCATACATGGGACATCCTGTGCAGACAAGACAGAGCATGCGTTTAAAACTTTAGATTCCAAAGCAACACCGACATGAACAGCTGCTACATGTAGCAATCGAACAAACTGTTACAAACATGACTTTGTGCTAATAGAGTGCCCAAAGGACAGCACGGCTCTGGCCAGTAGACTACCGGTCGACTCCAGTTATTGCACCAACTGTACTACTAATTAACAGCGAGTGCGTCGACCAATCAAGGAAATTTCCACGTCCGACAAGAACCGGGCAAATGCCGCCTGCGACGAGCCGCCGTCCTTCCAGGCCACGGCCGCGCCTTCCATGCACCGGGCGACTCGCTCCGAGCCCCTTGCCATCCTGGGACGACTCCATGACCAGCCTTACCTTGGCCTCCATCTCCTCTGCCGTCACCACCCCCACCTGCCAGCCTTCCACCTCCACGGCGACCATCATCTCCTCCACCATAAACACCTTGTTCATCTTCTGCTCCGCGAACAGTGGCCAGCACATCATCGGCACGCCCGCCGTGACCGCCTCTAGCACCGAGTTCCACCCGCAGTGCGTCACGAACCCACCGGTCGCCCGGTGGCGGAGCACGTTCGCCTGCGGCACCCACGACTTTTTTTAGATAATGGATTAAAATCCGGCATCTACATCCAACTTGGATGTACACAGCCAACACGAAACAAGAGTACATAGACTCAGCACCTTACAAAAGGCTCAAAACACAAAACGAAGTTTATGAGCACCAAGACTCAATAATTAAAAGACGGGGCCTTTTAACCCTAGAGACATGCCAGACTAAACATTCAATCTTCTTCTTTCATTCCACCCAAACTTTGCAAAAATGTCTAGTACTCTACTCTCCAAAATCTTGCAACCTTCTTGCACATAGATGTCATCCTCCTCCTTATGTAACAAAGACCATTGGCGCGCCCAGTACGCCCCTTTGAAGATCACCTGCAAAAAGGAATTAACTTTGGATCCATTGAAGACAACATCATTTCTACAAAGCCATACCGCCCAACACAATGCCGCAATGCCGACAAAAAAATGGTACTTCATCTTAGAATGAAAACCAAAAAGCCAGCTACCAAAAAGATTAGCAATACTCGTAGGCGGTTGAATCCCGAAGGCTAAAAAAACAGCCAACCAAATGTATCTAACAAAGTGACAATCCAAGAATAGATGTTGTATAGTCTCATTAGAATTACAAAAGCAACACTTAGTGCTGCCCTTCCATCTCCTCTTTGCCAAATTGTCCTTAGTTAGAATAACTCCTGTCTTTAGATACCATAGGAAAATTTTTATTTTCAAAGGAACTTTCAATTTCCAAATAAAAGAGCTCCTAGGTATTATATTACCAAACATGACCGCCTTATACATAGAATTGACAGAAAAAACACCCTTCTTGTGCACTTTCCAAATGAAAGAGTCATTTTGAGCTGAAAGTCTAATAACGGATACTTTAGCAACTAGGTCATGCCAAGCCACTAAATTTTCCCCTACTAAAGCTCTCCTAAAGGAAACATTCAAAGGTACCCTTTTCAAGACATCTGCCACTTTTGCATTCATGTTCCTCGCTAAAGAATATAACGAAGGATAACATTTGTCAAAAGAAGATTTGCCCAACCACCAATCCTCCCAAAACCTCACCTGAGTGCCACTATGCACCACAAAGGATCCACAACGCAAGAAAGACTCCTTGGCTGCCATCAACCCGGACCAGAACTGAGAATCCCCTGGTTGCTTCTCAACCTGACTTATTGTCTTTTTAATCAGGTACTTCCTCCTAAGCATGGTCTGCCAAACCCCTTCTTCATTAATGAGCTTATACAACCATTTGCTAAGCAGACACTTGTTCTGAATCTCTAAGTTTTGTATCCCCAAACCTCCGCACTCTTTAGGTTTACAAAGAACACTCCATTTAGCCAATCTATACTTCCTTCTATGCTCTTCACATTGCCAAAAAAATCTTGATCTGTAGTAGTCTAGTTTCTTGAGAATTCCTTTAGGTACCTCAAAGAAGGACAACATGAACATAGCCAGACTAGTTAGAACCGAGTTAATTAGGATCAATCTCCCTCCAACGGAGAGGAATTTTCCTTTCCAACTGCTCAATTTCTTTTGAAATCGCTCCTCAACTGCTTGCCAATCCTTATTAGATATCCTTTTATGATGCATAGGAATACCCAAGTACCTAAAAGGATAAGACCCAGTCCCACACCCAAACAACTTGACATATTCTTCCTCCACCTCTTTTGCCTTGCCATAGCAAAACACTTCACTTTTTTGAAAGTTGATCTTCAGACCTGATAATTTCTCAAACGTACTTAGTACAAGCTTGAGATTCTTGGCCTCATCAAGATCATGTTCCAAAAAGAGGATAGTATCATCGGCGTATTGCAAAATAGAGAAACCATTATCAATTAAATTGGGTAATATTCCTTGAAAATTTCCAATCTCTTTGGCCCTCTGAATCAAAATTGCTAGCATATCTGCCACTAAATTAAACAGAATTGGCGATAAAATATCCCCCTGACGTAAGCCTTTATTTGTTTGGAAGTAATTCCCAATATCATCATTCACTTTAACAGCAACGCTTCCACCCTTTACAATCGAGTCTATCCAATTACACCATAAAGCCGAAAAACATTTCATTCTTAACGTTTGCTGCAAAAACTTCCAATTCACCTTGTCATATGCCTTTTCAAAATCTAATTTTAACACTACCCCGCTTTTCTTTTTCCTATGCATCTCGTGGATTGTCTCATGAAAGATTACCACTCCTTCCATAATGTTTCTTCCTGGAAGGAAGGCTGTCTGAGACTTGACGACGACTCCGCGGTCGTTGGTTCTCTCCAAGAAACCCTCCGGCAGGAGCGCCTTGAGGTCCGGTTCAGCGCGGGGTTTGAGAAACTTTTTCGGGTCGTCGCTGTGGGGAGCTCGCACGACCCACAGGAACCGGTGCCCTGACCTCTCCAAGCCGACGGCCATCTCCTTGAACTGCTCCTCCCGGTGCGTTCCCACGCTCCCGAAGCAGAGGAACACGACGCTGCGGTCGGGCTGCCCGTCGAGCCACGCGAGGCACTTATGCCTCTGCCCTTCCCCATCTCTCTCGCCGTTGCCCGACTTCTGGACCAGTGGCCCGACGCAGTACACCGGAGTTAACACCCGTCCAGGGCGACACCGCGGGTCACTGAGAGCTCGAACTGCCCGTGTCTCCAGCGACTCGAACGTGTTCACTAGGATGCCATCGGATTCTGGGATCCTCTCCCACACGTTCATGGTAGCCTGGTAAACCTCGCTCTCTGGGTGCTGCAGCATTTCTGGGAAGAGATGAGACGCCGGCACCGGCGGAACGCCGAAGATCTCGAGAGGACTGTCCCCGAGCTCCTTAAAGCTTGCTTGGTTGCTTGCATGGAGCGAAGGGAGCTGGAGTAAGACGGAGAGAGTGGCGGCGCCCATGGGAAAGAAGGTGTAGGCTGGTATTGCGAGCTTCTTCGCCACGTCGATGGCGGCAGTGGATAACACGTCGACGACGAGGGCGTGCAGGGGCTGGAGATTGTCGGAGCAGAGCAAGTCGTACAGTTGCTCGTTGCGCCGGCGCACGCAGCCCAGATACTTGAGAAGGAAGTGCTGTTCGGAATCGGAGGCGTGGGAGGAAGGGAACGACGGGATGGGCGGGAGCTTGTGGAAGGAAATGGACGGGTGGGAGCGAACAACGCGTTTGACGGCCGCGGTGGAATTGGGGAAGATGATTGGATCCTCAATGAGCGCCACCGTGACGGCGAAGCCGTGCTCGACGAAGACCTCGGCGAGCTCCATCATGGGGACCAGATGGCCGACGCCGAGGCCGGGGTACAGAACGACGTTCTTCTGCATTGGTTTCTGGCCGCTGTAGGTGGCTGACTGGTTTGGGAGTTGGGATGGAAAGCTCGTGTTCTGTGGTGTTGGCTCGTGGGTCGCTATGCTCAATGATCCCAGGGAGCAATGAGCCTTGCCTACAAAGTTGATGCGGGATGTCCGATGCTCGCGACGTATAATTAAGAATAACTTTAGATATGTGTAATCTGATAAACCGATGACGCAAAACACTATCTTAATATAATAACATGCGACAAAATAATTCACTAAATCACATATTTCGATCCTCGTCTACTCGACCACGTAAAAGTAGATGTGACGTTCTTCCTGCAAAACACGAGGATTCACAAGAACAACAGGGTAGATAACACATGATTCTCTATCAGTTGTAACTGTGTACCAAATTCTAGAGAAAAAAACAAGTATATATCTTTCTAAAATAATAATTTGATTTATGATCTGTCTTTTAATAAGCTAGATCCCTGGACTTATGTTGGCACCCTAGGCGCGGCCAAAACACAACACTAGCACGCACTAACCTGGACTCACGCACGCACGCACCGTATATCTCCTACTCAAAAATTTTAGTAACAACCGCATAGATAGAAAATTAGAAACCGAAACAAACCAAGGCAAGCTCGGCTTCAATTTGATCCACACGGCTTCCACACGTTTTCCCAGCTGGCTCGGCCTCCTTGTCTCTGTCCTAGTGTCCTCCTTTGCCCCCCCCCCCCCCCCCCCCCCGAAGTAACACTTCCTTTCCTTCGGTCATGTGCCATCTTAACTCCTGCACTTCATGCCTGCGCCGTTCGTTTCGATTTCAGTTTCTGATTTATTTTTCGCTATTTATAAATTTCATCTTTTTTTGAATTTTTGATTTTTTATTGAGCTTTTTTGCTGATTCTTTTTTCTCATATTTGTTTGTATTATACGTATAGGCTAACATATTTTTTATTTTTATTTTAAATTTAATTATGCTAAATAAGTCTCTATTAGCTACAGTATTTTTTCAACCAGCTACAGTGTTTTTCAGCCATAAACCACAAAAAAAGTCCAAATGATCACCACCACTCCAAATTTTGTCGGCAGGTCCAGCTGTGATGGAAGACCAAACTAATGCTGCGACAATTATCGATCCAAGAGTGAAAGCCAACTTGGTTATTGAAGGAGAGCCATTTGCAATCAGTTCTGAGTCTGGTATCCTCTCGGAGCAGCTGGCTGCAATGAAGAAGAGCAGCACGGTGATCCTCGGGGACTACATCACCAAGCATAAATGCTCGAAATGATGTCCCTAATTGCTTTGGCCTTGGCATCCCGCCCCTCACTCTGGATTCTAAAGTTATCATATTTATCAAACCTCAGAATACATAATATGAAAATATACGATAATATCCAATTTTTATGAATAACAATATTAAGCATAGTTAAGAACAATTGTACCTGATAATATTTAATACGGCTCAATAATTCTTTTTAGTTAAATAATATATAATATATTTAACTAAAAAATGTATGACATGTCACTACTACATAAAAGTTCAGCACAAACGGTTTTTTGAACCTTCTGAATCAATGGGTCAGTGATAATAGAGGTTATCACAGACGAGTTTTGAACCATCTGAGAAAATCATATCACAGACGATTCGAAATTAGAACTATCTGTGAAGTTATATTATCACAGACGATTCGAAAATAGAACCGTCAGAGCCCACCCGTCCACGCGCGCGTGCGCGCCATGCAGAGGCATTCGTGATGCCCGCGCCGCTGCTGCAAGCCTGCGATCCCTTTCCACTGCGCCCAGGCTACGCTGCGCAGGCAGTTCATGTTCATGGAGACTAATCTGGAATGCACCGGAGTCTCGACGGTTGAGGCCGGGGACGTACGGTCAGCACACGTGGGCTCTAAGTTTGCGGCCTGAAAAAGGTCCGACGGCCGAATAAGGAAGGACCAGAGCCCACACATAAATGAGCCATGGGCCGAAAAGTAGAGCCCACCGATGGACGTACATGTGACAATTCGGGGGTAGCTGGATCTCATTGACCTCACAAAACGCAAAGCTGAGTTTCTCTTTTCTTTAGGAGAAGGAGGTTTTTTTAGACCTTTGCGAGAAGAAAGCTGAGTTTCTTTGATGTACCCGAGCCATTGACATTTAGCAACGGGTAAATTCCGGCCTTCCTCTAGAAATAGTAGGCACTGCCATTTAATTTTATCGTTCGAGTTTTCAACAGTGGCTTAAAGCCTCTTTTGTAATGGTATTTCTAAAAATTTGGCTCACTAGTTACAACACTTATCAACAGCATGTATCCTTACCACAAAAAAAACAGCATGTATCTTGTTTTAGGACGATATACGCCTAACTCACACGTTGCATACATTCCACATGCATATACGCCAAAGCAAAAAAAAAAAAGGAATCCCGTACTGGCGCAAAGTCACAAACTACAAAATTGAGGGAGTCATGAAACAAACCCCTAACTGCGGCACATGCTCCAACAGTCTAGACGTGCTGCTCTGTGTGTGTTTTCAGCTTTTTATAGTGGGCCATCCAGTTTGCAAAATAAACACTGCCGGATCCTTCGTTTCTTTTTGTAAGATGTATTTATGTTAGACATAGGATTAAGATAGTCATGAAACCAAGAGAATAGTACAGAAAAATGATCATGGTATCTATGGTGTTAATGTCTTAGGGAACAAGAAAGAGAATAGTTAGTGCGTGTGTTCACTGATAAATGTTGAAGAGAGAGAAAAGATAAATAACGGCAAAAGAGAGAAAATTTAATTACACTAGTAGTGTACTCGTGCTAACGCTACGGTAAAATACAAAACAAGATAAAATTTGTAAAAAATAAAACGAACAATCAGATTCATTAATATTCACGTCTCATATATTGTATAACCAAATATTTTTGTCACATAATGAATGTCACATAACGACTGATCCTTTGAGGAGGCGACAACATCATTGGACTCACCCACCGACGACTTTCTCCATCCCCACATTGTTTAAACTTGAGGCTACAAAGAAAACAAACATTTTTGTCACATAAAGAAATATGAAACACAGTTAGGAAATAGGTGTTTGTGGACTATTTACTTACCACATCACCATGCTAGGACGTCTTTATACACAATATTTTTGGTGCTCTTCCCTGAGGCATCTACTTCTTTCTTTGGTTTGGCCAAAATTCTTGTCGTTTGTCTTGATACACCCCTTGATAGCGCGACATAAAGATGTCCATGTGAGAAAACAGGCTCTGGAAGGTAGATGCCAACATTTGGGATGGTTTGGCCCTGCGCTTTGTTTATGGTCATTGCAAAACTCAGGCGGATCGGGAATTGTTTCCGCTTGAACTTGAAAGGAAGTAAAATATCGTCGGACGGAGCCATAGGGATTCTAGGAATGAACACCCTCTTGCCTGCATGGTGGCCACCAACTATTTCTGCATCAATTGCATTGTTTTGGAATGCTCTAACCATGAGTCTTGTTCCATTGCACAATCCGTGGTTAGGATCTAGATTGCGGAGAAGGATCACAGGGCAGTGGATTTTCACTTTGAGCTCATGTGGAGGCAGACCATTTGGAGTGATGGAGTTTAGGAAGTCAATAGGGTAGTTATTTATTGAATCGTCATCGACAGAGTCGAAGCTATGAAAAACATTTTCCTCACCTGGAAACTTGTCAATCATCTTTGCATTTAGCTGATCTACATGTGCATTTTTGGTAGAAAGAATGGCACGTGTGCTCATATAAGCTGTTGATCTTGCATTTTCCTCAAGTGATGGAAAGATTTCCTGAATGAGTTTGTTTACTGAATCTTCGTCGTCTGTATATCCAATTACAATATCATTGGCATGAGCGCCCTATGTTTTCAAACAAGATTGCAAAACTATTGTGAGAATCAGCATTTTCTAATCCAGTTTAATTAATTAATTAATTAAGAGTAATAGAAATTAATTAAGCAAATGATTAAAGTAATTGTGTAAGGAAATTTTTTAAATGCATAATTGACCGAATAAATAAAAACTTTCCACAAGACAAGTCCAATTAAAAATTTACAAGCCATCCCAAATTTTAAATTTTTGAATACGAATTCCTCTCAACATAATTCCAATCAACACAGGTCAAGTAAAATATTTGCAGTCCACTTATAATAAATAAATTACATCATTCAATCAATAATTAAAATCGTTCCTCAGGTCAAATAAAAATATTAGCAACCCATATTACATCAATGTAACAGTCTAAATTATATATTTTTACATTCCATAATTATATCAAACTACAATCCTCGATCCCAATCAAAATAATTGTCTCCTGAATACAAATAATTACATCAAACTACAGTCCTCGATCCCAATCAAAATAATTGTCTCCTGAATACAAATAATTACCTTGAAATTTCAATTATATAAATATCTGCTAAACAATAGTAACTGACATTATTTAATTGCGAAGAGAATCATAATAGAAGACCAAAAAAGATTGAACAAATAAATAAATAAAAGTCAAGTTTCCATCAGAACCCATCCAATTTTTAGAATACCAAACCTTAGCACTCACCAAGATACTAGGACCGTCCGGGACTGACTGACACCTCTCACGCTAGTGGATTTTCATCGTCCGACAGAAATTCCCATCCTTTCCTATACCTTTTTACCATCTTACCTTCTCCCTAAAGATGAGTCACCATTCAGCCACACACACACACAGAAGACATGTCCCAGCCATGAGTCATTGCCCCAACTCACCCAAGGGAAGAGCTAGATAACACCAACAGAGAAAGGCAAGCACTCCCATCACCATTCTCCCTATCCAAACCAAAGCCAGGCAAAAGCACAAAGCCAACCAAAGCAAAACACACCACAGAGATAAACCATTTCCTCAATTGCCATTCTCACTCCCCATTCCATTTCCCTCCCATGCTCATCCCATTTCCAAAGACAAGTAAACACACACAGAGCTGAAGCAATAGGCAACCACAGAGAGGGAGCATAGAGGAAGCTAGGAGTAGGAGCCCAAAAGGAATTGGGGAAGACCAAAGGAGCAAGGACCGCAACCACAACAGCCTAGGACCGCCAACGGTCGCCAGGACCATGCTAAGCTGACAAAGATCGGAAGGGGGACCGAGCCAACTGAGAGCGTGTGGAGATCATCACTGCCACCATTACCCTCGTCATCACCTTTCCATTTTCAACCCTACCAAGCCAAGTAGGTCACACCCACTTATCCATTTTCGTCCATCACAGCACAACACCAAGCATCCACGACCGAGGATAGTAATGATAGTAAGTACAAGAGGAGAAGTATATGATGGGTGAGACTACCGCGGGGATGGCGTGCCACCATTAGCAAACCACATGCACCCGATGGCCATCACACTCCCCGATGTGTGGGAAGCCTTGTGCCCTACTATAGCAAGTCGAAGTAGCAAAGCCATCACCACCTTCACCCATTCATGCGCAAAAACCAACTCAAATCACAAAATCGAATGAACTCAAAACATGAAAAAAAATTAATAGAAGGGGGAAACAATCATGAGTAGAGGGAGAGCCTAATCCCAGTGAGCAACAATGAATCCAAAGGGGCCAAGGCTAGATCCGGCTATGGAAAAGCTGGAGGAGACCGTGTGTCGAGCTAGGCAAGCAGGAGAGCACAGCAGGCAGGGGTGCACAGGAAGCAAGCAGTAGGGCCAAGCGATGCTAGAGGCAGAGGACACTTCTACAAAAAAATGGTAGGGCCTTTGGAAGGAGACAGCTAGGGTTTAGGTGGATGGTGCGATGTCTCTCTTTGTCTCACACATAAACCTATAGCCACAATGCACCCCTTTATATAGAGCCTCCAACCAGATCCTTATTCAATACAAGTAGAGATCTATACCACTTGGAAAGCCTTCGACTGGATGCTTTACTGTTCCAACCCATTAAGTATGTGACTCTATAGGTTTATATATACTTGGTTATAACTTGGAAACACCTTTTCTATTACTAGTCAGTAGCGGTCCCTAGTAGGACATGTTGACCCCTAAATATACACAAAGATCAATATGGATAAACCTTATGCAATATGATTTGTAACCAGGTCCTAGTCGCTCTCAATCAGTTCATAACTCCTTACAACCAGTTCATATCTGGTTACAGCCAGTTTGTAGACTAATTTGTGATATGTCCGACCAGCTCGCGACTAGTCAATATACCCATATGACCAGTTCGTATCTAGTCAGACTAAATGATATGTTTGCGCATTCTCCTTTTGCCTCATGACACCTGATTAAATTCCAGGTGAGAAATGTATCATCCATATACTATTCAATCTTTTTCCGATCTAGTGAAGGGTAACTTTATGTGGTCAACTCCTCAACCACTCGTCGTATGGCCATGCACTTTCTTTATCCAGCACATTGAGGGGCCTAGAGATATCTCTCTTGTTATGTAGGAGGGGTAAATCTCATATCCAATCAGTCACATTCCTCCATATGTTTCATAGCATACCCAGAAACTACCATTATAACTATCTAGTTAGGGAGTAGCGTTTGATAACCCCTAAGTGCACTATTACATAGTAGACAACTATACTGATATCAGGTATGAGGATTATACATCATCATTGTTTGGATCAACTAATAACACATAAAATGTAGCACTCTCAACAGTATCTCAAGGTAGGTCAATTCAACACCATATTCTACAACATATGTCCACATTATTGATTTGATATCCCCATATCCATTATTCATAAAATATGATCATCAATCAGTACATTGTTAATATATGAATTATAATTGTCCTACATAATAATATAAGATCGGGAACAATTAACAATAACATCAAAATATGAATAAAGAGTTCCATGAACAAGTCACATACTTATTGATTAATAGAAAAATATTTATTCAAGGGATAAAATACTATATTATTTAAAAGATCATAAACATAAAAATAATCTCCATAATTATCTCTAGAGTATATCACTAAGAGTATCTTCGTTGAGTGGCGTAATAATTAAAGTAACACACTCTTAGCTCTCGTGTACATGCGCATTTGCCACACTACCAATGCATGAGCTACCAATAATACATGTTGGCATTTCAACTAGCAGGAAATGACATCGGTAATATTAGTTTGATTGGAAAACTAAATCTAAACTTATGGTGGTTTTGAGTGAAGGGGTATTTTGCACCGGTTTTGAGATTTTGAGTGTGTCAAATATGTGTTTTTAAGGTTCAAGGTTGACTTCCAGATGAACAATAGTTGAGGGGGTAAAATAAACTTATTCCTTACTAATAAATATTGAAGATAGAGAAAAGATAAATGAGGGCAAAAGAGAGAAAAATTCATTAAATTTGCATGAGCGTCTTATATTTGAAACAAGATTGCAAAACTATAGACCTTATATTTTGAAACGAAAGGAGTACTTATTTTCCTTAGTGTTCACGAAAAACACTAGGCGAACGTTCAAATTATGGTAGTGAGATGTTATTCAATCACCATGTACAGCAACAAGACATGAGTGAAAAAGACTGGTATCCTCATTGAATGGCGTAATTAAAGTAACACTCTTTTAACTCTCATGTACATGCGCACTTGCACGCTACCAATAATATATGTTAGCAAATTACGTTCTTTTCAACTAGCGGTAAATGACATCGGTAATATTAGTTTGATTGGAAAACTAAAGTTTCAGATACCCATAGCATAATAAAAATGATGGTACATAGGGCCATGTATAATGGGCTTACATCAGCTGTCTATAGTCTCTACCACATAAGATTTTTGCTGATGTGGATGAAAGATAGTAAAGAGAGAGGAATTGATTGCCTACTAACTAGTAGCCAGCTATTGTACTAGAAACAATGAGAAAACAATGAAAAAGCATTAGAAGACTGCACAATCTATAAAGACAAGCAAAAGACAACATACTGTATAAACTGTCTATAGGTAACATGGATGGATGTTATAAACAATAGCTGTCTATACCATTGTACATACTAGAAAAAAGGTAAAAAAAATCATCTCAAAATCGTAACATGACATTTTTAAACAAAATTTAAAAGCTATAATAAAATGTATTTGTGTATAGAGGGAATACTCAGATTATTGTTGATTTAGACAGGAAATTAACAATCATTTCCAATGCATTGGTTACTGCCTCTAGATAAATATAATTGTCGCTTTTAGGAAGTGTGTGATGGAACTTTGGTGAGTAGTGCTTATATGCTCTCCATAAACCCAATTGTGAGTAGTGTTCATATGCTCTCCATAAACCCAGTTGTGGGTAGTGCTTATATGCTCTCCATAAAACTCAATTGCGCGAATCCTAAGAGCAACTTCAAGAGATTAGCCAAAAGAAGTATCTAAATTTAGTGATTTAGCTATGCTCTAAAATGAATCTCACTCAAAAAGACAAGACTACTCCAACAGGCTATCTAAACTAGAGGGCGCGCGGTGGGTCGCGTACGCGCGGGAATAGGGCGCAGCGTGCGGGAAGGAAACGCCGACCGCGCCAAGAGGTTGAATGGTGAGTGAGGTAGGCTATCCAAAAATAGAGAGCGAAGGAGGAGGGATGGAGAGCTACTAAATTTGGAGAGTCATTTACAGAGTCTATTGGAGACGTTTTTTCTCCCATAATAGTCAAATTTATCTTTAGAAAATGATTTAGCTCTTCTCTTGGAGTTGCTCTAACACAGTATTGTTAGCATTGGAGTAGTGGGTAGCTGCAAATCAACAAGCCTTCAATTTTATACATATAGATTAATCACATGGCAATAATATGTGTAGATTCATAATAGAAAATGCTTTCGTAATCTTATATTTCTACAACTTCTGTAATTTGGGAGACCACATTCCTTAGTGGGAAAAAATTCCCTATTTTTATGAATACCTCATGCTATACACATCAAAGATTTTCTTTACGACCTACGTATGCATCAATTTTCATAAAAATATAATAAGAAATGTTCGTGTGCACAACACTTTCCATGAATATTAGTTTTCAGCTGCAGTACAAAGTGTCTCCTTCAGCGTGAGATGGAGTAGGTCGGGTGATGCATGACTACTTGACTAGTCTGTTCTTGGGCTACCAGAAAGACTTTATGTAAACTCAGCACAAGGTGTTCTATTGATCAGTACAATACTTATACAGAATACATGAGAGGGGAGAGAGAGTACAGATTATGTGCCCACACGTACAGGCGCTAGAATAGCCTGGATGGTTACAGGTAGTGGCGATCCAAAGGACTCGGTCCTGGTTGTTGGAGAATCGCCTGGAAGGTTACACAGTTGTCTAACAGCCCCCCGCAGATTGAACGTGGTTCTCCCGAACGTGCAAGCTGTCCCGAAAGTCATAGAACACAGTAGACGGGAGTCCCTTCGTAAAGATATCCGCGTATTGGGATGTCGACGGTACATGAAGAACCCGCACTTCGCCAAGTGCGACACGGTCACGTACAAAATGTAAGTCAATCTCCACGTGTTTTGTTCGTTGATGTTGTACGGGATTGGTAGACAAATACATAGCGCTGACATTGTCACAATAAACAACGGTAGCACGTGTAGGTGGACAATGCAGCTCATGAAGGAGTTGGCGAAGCCAGCATGACTCAGCAACAGAATGAGCCACCGCCCTGTACTCGGCTTCCGCACTGGATCGGCTGACTGTTTGTTGCCGCTTTGAGGACCATGACACGAGATTGTCACCCAAGAAGATGCAGAAACCAGACGTAGATCTGCGGGTATCGGGACACCCGGCCCAATCGGCATCGGAGTAGGCAATGAGGTCATGTCCAGAGGATTTGTAAAGCTGCAATCCGAAGTGAGCAGTCCCTTTGAGGTACCGCAAGACACGTTTAATCAGCTGAAAATGATGATCTTGTGGAGAATGCATGAAAAGACAGATTTGCTGAACCGCATATGAGATATCAGGACGTGTTAAGGTGAGGTATTGAAGGGCTCCGGCAAGGCTACGATAGAGAGTAGGGTCTCGGAAAGGAATGCCGCCATGGCTTGACAGTTTGGAGCTAGTATCTATGGGAGTGGAGATAGGTTTGCAATTTGTCATGTTAGCTCTCTCAAGAATATCAAGCACGTATTGCTTCTGGGATAGAAATAAACAAGTGGGAGTCCGTGTGACAGAGATCCCTAAAAAATGAGAAAGGGGTCCAAGATGGCTCATGGAAAACTCACTCTGAAGCCTAGAGATAATGGTGCGCAGCAGTGAAGTGGAATTGGCAGTGAGGATAATGTCATCAACGTAAAGAAGGAGATAGGCGGTGGACTGTCCATGGTGATAGATGAAAAGTGAAGTGTCAGACCGAGAGCCAACAAAACCAAGAGAATGAAGAAATGTCGTGAAACGGTGAAACCATGTGCGTGGCGCTTGTTTGAGACCATAAAGGGATTTGTGCAAGCGACACACATGAGAAGGTCTGGAAGAATCAACAAAGCCAGATGGTTGGGTAGAGTACACCGTTTCTTGAAGATGCCCATGAAGAAAGGCGTTTTTGACGTCCATCTGGTGGATAGGCCAGTTGTTGGAGACGGCAAGACTGAGGACAACACGAATAGTAGCCGGCTTGACGACGGGGCTGAACGTTTCGCCATAGTCGAGGCCGGCTTGCTGAGTGAAACCACGGACAACCCAACGGGCCTTGTAGCGGGCAAGAGACCCATCGGGATGTAGCTTGTGGCGAAAAATCCACTTCCCGGTCACGACATTAGCACCTGCAGGACGGGGCACAAGAGACCAAGTATTATTCTGCATCAAAGCATTAAATTCTTCTAACATAGCGTTGTACCAATTAGGATCTTTAAGGGCAGAACGATAATTGGATGGAATAGGAGATATAGAAGATGTTGAGGCAGATAGGGAAAATTTGGTAGTGGGGATATGAAAACCAGACTTGGCGCGAGTTGTCATCGGATGGGTATTGATTGGTGGAGGAACGGAAACAGCATTGGCCGGAGGTTTTTGCTGGGATTGTGAGGTGGTGCTAGGCGCAGAAGGCCCCTGGGAAAGACTGGTTGGGGAGGAAGAAACGGGTCTTGTGGACAGCGGTGCAGGTGAATGTTGGACGGGTGAAGCTGATGGGGCAGCAGATCCGCACGCTCTGGAGCCCGGAGGCGAGACGCGGTAGAAGCGATCTGAGGTAGGTGCACAGGGGATGGATGAGATCAAAGGTGGCGGAAGCACCGGAGGTGCTGAGGATGAATGTGGCTGGTTTTCAGAAAGTGACTGAGAGTGAAAAGGAAAGTTATCCTCATCAAAGATAACATGTCGCGAGATAATAACTTTGCGTGTGGCAAGATCCATACACCGGTATCCTTTATGCTCGAGAGGATACCCAAGAAAGACACATGGAGCTGAACGAGGAGCAAGTTTGTGTGGTGAGGCGGCAAGAAGATTGGGGTAACATTTGCAACCAAAAACCCGTAAATGATCATAAGAAGGATGGCAGCCGAAAAGAGCATAATAAGGTGTTTGAAATTGTAGAGGGGAACAAGGTCTGCGGTTAAGTAAATGAGTGGCGGTGTGCAAGGCCTCCACCCAAAATTGAGGTGGCATATGCGCTTGAAAAAGAAGAGTGCGTAGGACATCATTAGTGGAGCGGATCATACGTTCAGCTTTTCCATTTTGTTGCGAAGTGTGTGGACAGGTGAGGCGAAAAGAAATGCCATGAGTGGAAAAGAAAGTACGCAAGTCTGAATTAACGAATTCGCCTCCATTGTCGCATTGAACACACTGAATTGTAAGGTGAAACTGATTAAGCACATAGATAAAAAAGCGCTGGAGAGTAATGGAGACATCGGACTTATTGCGTAAAGGGAAAGACCACGAATAGTGTGAGAAATCATCAAGCACAATGAGATAATATTTGAAACCAGAAAAACTGGAATGTGGTGATGTCCATAAGTCACAATGGATCAACTGAAAAGGCATGTTGGTAAATGACGAAGAAGAACTGAAAGGAAGGCGAGGTTGCCGGCCAAGCTGACAAGCTTCGCACACAGAAAGCAGGCTTTTATTGTTATTACAAGGAATGGCAGAATTTTTGGATAAATGTAAATGAGAAGATCGGCCTAAATGCCCAAGACGACGATGCCATAAATCTGCTTGGCTTGTTGAGCTGAGGAGGGCATGTGATGCAGCGCCGAAGAAGGGATAAAGATCACCCGCACTATTGGACCTCATGAGAGTTCTCTTGGTGGCCAGATCCTTCACAGAAAAGCCGCAAGGATCAAATTCAATGGAGCAAGAATTATCAGTGGTAAAGCGACGTACTGAGATAAGATTCTTCACAATGGATGGAGATATTAAAACGTTATGAAGATGAAAAGGATAATTAGAACTGTGTAGGGAGGTGGAACCAGTGCCCGTGACAGGAAGAATAGATCCATTTCCTACAACGATATGCTTAGAAGAATTAAGCCTTGAATTAGAATAGGACTTAGAAAGTATACCGCCATCGCCGGTGATGTGGGAAGACGCCCCGGAGTCCATGTACCAGTCGGAGCCACCGTTGGGCTGCTGCAGAGAGAAGTTGCTGAAGGCGCTGTTCAGCATTGCGGTCTGGTCCCAGGAGAACGGCATGGTCGGCGGTTGCTGTGTCGGCGGCTGGTGGGAGTACATCACCGGGAATGCTTGCGTGGACACCCCTGGACGAGCTCCTAGGACACCAGGAGCAGTGGGTGCATTCCAAGCACCGCGCCACTGAGTTGGCCAAGGAGCGCCCCACGGCGCAAAGAACCCCATCCAGGGTTGTTGCGGAGAGTTCGCGACACCGCGGCCACCAGTGTTGTTGCTAGCACCACGTCCGCCGTCGCGTCCGCGGCCGCGGCCACGGCCTCCCTTGCCACGTCCACGGGAGTTGTTGTGATTGTTTGGCATGCGGCTGCCACCAGTCTGATTGCCGCTGCCGTGATAACTGCTCTGAATGCGATCGGCATGATCAGCATGATTTACGCCAGCGGAGGAGGATCCATTTCCGCCGTTGACGACAAGTGCGGATGCGGATTCAGCGCGATCCTTGTTGTTGAGACCGGTCTCCTCCAGCATCAGGCGAGAACGAGCCTGCACAAAGGTGGGAAAGGGGACCTGCATGGGAAGCACTGACGCCATCACCTGGAACCGCTTGCTGAGGCCGCGGATCATCTGGAGGGTGAGCGTTTCGTCGGAGACTGGCTGGTCCACATCGCTCAGAGCGTCAGCAAGGGCCTTGAGCTTGCGGCAGTATTGGGCAATGGTGAGGTCGCCCTGCACGGTGGTGCGGAATTCGGAGTCGAGATGGATAGCTCGAGCCCTTTTATTGTCGGTGAAGAACTGGGCCAGTGCCGTCCAGGCGCCGTAAGCCGTGTGGCTCGGGAGCATTATGATGTCAAGAAGTTCATCACTAATGGTGGCATAAATCCACATGGTGATGGTGACATCGATGCAGCGCCACTCCTCGTCATCATGGTCTGGCTCACCGTTTTCATCAACGTGGTGATAGACCTCGAAGCGCCCGAGAACCATGGACATGAAGTGCCGCCACTTCCGGTAGTTGTTCTCAGCCACATCAAGAGTGAAGGAGATCAAACTCTTTATATTGACCATGTTCATGGCCGCTGATTTGGAGTAGGAGCGGACGGCCCCACTGGATCCAGTGCCGACAGCAAGAATGGTGGAGGAAAGAGCCGCAGGCATGGTGCTGTTCTGGGCTGCCGCTGCGGTGCCGTCGTTGACGGCAGAGGAAGTATCGCTCATGGCGTCAGTGTGGAAAGGGAGTAGGGGGAGGGAGATGAGATCGAAATATTGCTCTGATACCAAGAAAGACTTTATGTAAACTCAGCACAAGGTGTTCTATTGATCAGTACAATACTTATACAGAATACATGAGAGGGGAGAGAGAGTACAGATTATGTGCCCACACGTACAGGCGCTAGAATAGCCTGGATGGTTACAGGTAGTGGCGATCCAAAGGACTCGGTCCTGGTTGTTGGAGAATCGCCTGGAAGGTTACACAGTTGTCTAACACTACCTAGCAAACAGTTTTTCTTGACAAGGACTCACTCACATACATATATACCATACTACGCTCACACATCTATATGGTTATGTCTAATACACATGCTAAGATAAAACGGAGCGTAAGCACGTGGTTTAATCACTGAACACACCCACGTACACGTATACTTTTAAGAGATACTATTAATATAAACCATACCCGCAAAGTAATATTCAAATAAATATTATCCCTAAAATGAGACAACCTAGACTCGAACCGGACTGCGCACCTGGCAGCCACACGAACGGAGCACAACTCGCCCCTCTTCCTAGCAAACTTCCTGACTTCTGAGATGTTTACATACCTTGAATCATGTGGTGCCCAACTATGCGTTGTACACAAGAACATCTGAATAGGTGCCCATCAACATGAATAAGTTCAGATCAACTTTGCACAACCGTGACTCATTGGAAAAGCTGCAAAAAAAAAAGATCTTTTGCATCGTTGCATGGTTCAAAGCTGAGCTGTCCACCAACTCATATCACGAACAAGTACGACCAGCAACTAGCTAGGAAAGAGAGCAAAAAGGACTACTTGAATAGTCAAGTATTGACTTATTTACAAGCTTGTTTTTCACTCCTTCGAAGCAAGGGACATTATCCTCCCGGTATCCCTGAAGTCTTGTCTACTTTCTGCTTATCCTGAACGAGGCAAGAATAATCCTGAAGACGCCGGCCGGATCGACGCAGTCCACATGCGCACTCGCAATTCCAAGTCAAAGACTACACCGTATGGGAGAGGGAATCTTATCCTACCGCCGGTTCTAAATGCAGTTCCCTCTGTGTTATCCAGCAGCGGATGGTCGAAAAGCTAAATTTTGTAAGGAGCAACGCCTTAACAGAGGATGGAGATAAGCCATGTTACTGACGATTTTTAACCGTGAGATTTCTTCACTTTCAAGTGATCCTAGCAAGTTTTCCTTGAGACCGAATTCTCCGACTAGTCTTTTAAAACTGTGCTACACAGTCACCAAGAACCATCTAATTAGCACATGTTCCGAAGAAATCACCAGCAGATTACCTTAAAAAATAGTACTACTAGTTAAAACCCACCCAGTAGACAAACTCCAGTGCACAAATCAGCCTGGAAATGCACGACCGTATCGTGTATGTGGTTCAGTGGCTGTTTAGGCATCTGAGGGCACACCGTCGGTAAACGTGGGATGAGGTTGGTACAATCGACGGCAGCGCTCCTCGACGAAGTAGGCCGGTCCGTGCGTGGGCGCTCGGCTCGGCTCGTCTAGACGCGTAGCGCCACTTGAAAAATAAAAAATCAATTCGTGTTCTTACCACCAACCGAATTTTTTTTCGTACGGATCGCTCAATGTTCTTCTACCAAGACTGCCGTGTTCCCTTTTGTTTTTCTTTTCTGGTACCAGCTAGTTTCTTGCCTGACGATATCGTCACATAACGATTAGATTGCCGGGGACCTGTGTTTCTGATGCTTACCATAGTAAATCTGACGAATATTACTACCTCCGTTTGCAGATACTTATCATTTTTAACTAAATCTTTCTTTCATAAATACATTTAATTATGTGGCACAGTGGGTGTTTAGGCATCTGAAGAGGCAAACCGTCGGTAAACGTGGGATGAGGTTGGTACAATCAACGGCAGCGCTCCTCGACGAGTTTTGGACACTTTTAGCATGTTTTGTATCCATATTTATAACATTAGTTATAGTCACACAATAATTATAAAAATATTATTTTTGCCACGCGGTGACTAGGTGGCAGCGTCATAAAGCAGACACATGGCGAGCGGAGCCCCATGGCTATGCGGCAGGGGCCTACGGCATGGTCACCATGCGGCCGTGCGCCTGCCGTCCGGCCACTGGACGGCAAACCGACTTAATTATCTGCCTTAATTAGTAATTTATATTTATTGCTTGTGTGAATTTTTAAATATAGCAAATAAGCTCAAAAAAATTATGTACAGCCTCCCAACACAAAGTACTTGATTATGTAATTTTTTATAATTTTATCCATTACGAATGTTGCTCGAAAATTCATTTAATTATGTTATTTGTAGGAGTTGTTATATATAGCAAACAAGCTCAAAATATTATAAAATTTTATGTGCAATCTCCCAACATAGTCAACATAATTGTCTATTTTTCATAATTTTATGTACTCTAAATTTACCATACTAATTTATGTTAATTTAATTATAATTAGTGATATGCGATGCTCATTTAATTCGTGGTTGAAATTGTAGGCCGCACGGCCACCATGTGGTGGCCATCTTTTCCAGTCGTCACCTCTCTCCTTCACACATATGTCGGTCCCTTAATGCTATCCCCCTTCCCCCTCCCTCCTTTGCACATATGTTGGCTCGTCCATACCGTCCCCCCTTGCCTTCTCAGTCGTCCGCACATATGTTACTATATTCGTGCTGTCCCCCTCACCCGCTTCCTTGTCTATACATATGTCACACTTACCATGTTGTCCCCCTCGCCCACGGTGTTGTGCATCGACAACGAGTCCGTAATTTCTGGTGACAATGCACTGGGTTTCGTTTCGCTCAGCCTTAAATACAGAGCTCTCGCAGTCACTCATCGCTCATCTCAAATGCGTTTCGCTTCAAGTTCTCATGCTCATTGTTGAGAATTAAGAGCGCTGGCATGTCGGCTGTGCCCTTGTGCTGCCCGTGCTCGCCGAGCTGGGCCGTGCCGCATATCATGCCGAATTTCCAAGCCCACTCCGGTCCACCATTTGTACCATGCTGACATGGCCCGCCATGTGCTGGGCCAGCCGTGCTTTGGGCTGGCCCGAAAAAGCACGGCCCGTCTCCCACCTCTACTTGACTCACATAATGATTTGATTGCCAGGACGTGTGTTTCTAATTGTTACCATAGTAAATCTGATGAATATTGGGCCTGTTTTTTACTGTGACTTATAACTTTTAAGTTTTTTGTGAGAGAGAGTATAGAGTAATAGAAACTCACGTACGGTTTTAACTGATATAAATGAAGTCGCTAAAGTGTGTATTACAATCAACTTATAGATTCCGTCTTAAAAGGACACTCTATTTGAAAATCAGTTATTATAAAAAAGTCAAAAAGCAACTTCTAAAAGCTAAAAATAAGAGACTCATTACTAACTCCCTTTGCAAATACTTAGAGCAAGTACAACAATGGTCTTATAGCCAAGCTAGTCAGCATTTTTGCTGATGTGGAGGAGAGAAGAGAGGAGAGAGAGGAGAGCTTGGCTCTCATGCAAGCAACAAGCTGCACACGGGAGCCTATGCAGTGGTGGGTCCAGATAATAAATGTATGTGAGGAGGAGTAGGAAAGAGAATGTGAGACATGGTACCACATAATAATAAAAAAATCTTTTGTAGACAAATGGAAGACAGATTATTGTATAACTTGGCTCTTATAACTTGACTTATAGCCAAACACTTCTATTATTGGACTTGCTCTTTATCATTTTTAACTAAATCTTTTTTTCATACATTTCATTATTCCCGATGCAAGTTTTCCATGGCCCTACTATGCACTCCTCGTAGTTTGCGCAAGCGTCCACACAATTAAGATAGATACTATCGTATTCTATTCAACAAATGATTATCTCGTATGCACGCATTGATCAAAAGTGCTATGTATTCGCAAACGGAGGGAGTATGACTTTTTCCTGACATGCGTTCAGCGTTCAAAGAGTACTGTATTTAGCAGGACAACAGTGAGAACGTTAGTCGTATACTTGGTACTCTGAATCGTGGCAGAATCGGACTGATTCTGGCCAATTTCATCGAAGCGAGGATACATACTACAAGTCTAATTGTTGGGAAAATTCCGGGAACCAGGTTAATCCCGGCTGTCTTCCACCACGGGAGGGTTAATCAGAGCCATCCTGGTGATAGAATCTTAAACCCTGTTGCTGATTCAGCTGTATTTGACTATCCAACTAGTTTTTTTGTTCTTAACGTGTGTTATGAAGAGTAGTAAAGCAAGATTTACCAAGAAACGAGCTGAATAGCCTGCACAAATGCACAACACACATATATATTTTCTCTATCAATGAGAAATTTTCTCCACATATATATTTTCTCTATCATTGAGAAATTTTCTATTTTGTTTTTTTAGAAATATATCACGGGAATTTCTAGTCCTTAAAGCAAACTAGATGCATTTAATCGCGTTAGTCGTTAACACTAGCTTAAATGTATTGGTCACAACATTGCTTACGTTCAAACAAACCATAATGGCATGAAAACTCAATGTATGACCTATTTAGATAGCTTCGCTTCGCCTCTAAATGCTTCAGCAAACCTAAGAAGCTGCTTGAACAACTGAACTGCCATCTAATTCGGGGCGCTTTAGTTACGTTTAAATTGGTACATAATGTGCTAAATGTTACGCAACTATAGGACATGTTCTTTACCTCACAAGCTGACAGCTTTTAGCTTTTACTATAATATCTAACTTTCAAACGGAGTATTTTCTCAAGACGGTATCTACAAGTTAAAAGCCCAACATCTGTACTAACTAAAATCACAAGTGAGTATCTGTCTCTTCATAATCTGTACCGTAAACAACCAAAATTCAAAAATTTTAATCAAAAGCTATAAACCGCAGCTAAAAAGAACATACCCTATCGGCCGAATTTAGAACGGACCAAAAACTTGAGATGTTAAAGAGTCAGACGCAGGAATTTTCGGTTCCTACGGGACTCGAATTATTATTTTTATAAAGTTCTTGCCAAGATCATTTCTGATAATTGGCTGCACAACCAAAAAAAAAGGACACCGCGCGTGGGACCCACTTTGCGATTTAATTAGGCCAGCCGCGCCAGATCGGCGGTCGGTCCGTCCACCCAATCGAATCCAACTGTAAGAAGCGCACCGCGGACAGCACACCGCCCACACGCGGCGCTCTGATCTTTGCAGGAAACGAACGAGAGCTCCTCGGTTTCCAAGGTGGGAATCTGAAAAGACCTCCTGACGCTGGAACTCGACGAACAACCCAACCAACCCACGCGCCCCCCATGAATGAGTTGACAAAAATCGGCGGTGTCAGAGGTGCGGCCGGCACTCGGCGGCCGTCCGATGGCTAGCCGCTTGACACAGGTTTGCCGGCGAGAAACCGACGGTGGTGTTTTTGTCAAATTTTGGTGAGGCGCAAACTGAATTCATGTTTCAGGCTTTTGGTTCACCCTTTGGTTGTGATCAAAATGGCTGAAAAGCCCGTGGCTTATGGCTGAAAACACTGTAGCTGGCTGAAAAAAGCACTGTAGCTGACAGAGGCTTATTTACCATAATTAAATTTAAAAAATTTTAAAAATAGAAAAAACATGTTAGCCCATTACGTATAATACAAACAAATACGAGGAAAAAAAGAACCGGTAAAAAAACTCAAAAAAAAGCCAAAAGTTCAGAAAAAGACGAAATTTATGAATAGTGCAAAAATAAGCTGAAGCCAAAAGCTCAAGCTATTTTGATCACAACCAAGGAGGGGATCTTGATTACAAAGGGAAACAATGCAACGCTGTTTGTGTCACAAAGCACGTGGTTTAGAAAAGATCGCAGCGTAGTATCTGTATTTTAGTCATAACTGCACAGCATTTCATTTGTTCAATTGACTGATGAGGGCCCGTTTATATAGATTTTTAGCTTTCGCTTTTATTTTTAATTTTAATTTATAAATAGTAATATTTTATAAAAAAATTTTATAAAAAGAGATACTTGTATATAATTTTGGCTGATATAAATGAAGTCGTTACAGTGTGTATTTCAATCGATTAGTAAAACTCATTTTAAAAAGACACTCTGTTTATATAAAAAAAGACATTTGTTATAAAAAACAGTTTTTAAAAATTAATATGAACAGCACTTCTCTGTTCAGATACGCTACGCAACCTCAATCATTCTGCTTGGTCACGTTGCATGGATGGAACGTCTGAAGAAACTTGAAGAAAAAAAAAGAACTTGTGATTTCTGTATAATATTTGCCCCCAGAAAGGGAGACCACAAACCGGATAGAATCCATTATGTCACGATCCTGAAACTACTATGTATCAACACCAAACAAAACTAAAACCTTGCAAAAAATTTTAAACCAAAAACTGTATACAGCTGAAATGGTAAAAATATCCCTGGTTCACAAATCTCCATTTAGGGATACCAAAACACCTTTGTGCTAGCTCGTGCACCACCCTCGTTTCCACCCCCAAAATTTCTACACCCAATTTGCCACCTATAACACAGTCAATCAAAATGAGGACTTCAAATTTGTCAACCTCTGAAGTTTGAAACCTCATCGGCTATACCTCGGCGCACCGCCGCGGGGCGAAGCCGAGCCGGTTGTTCTGTAAATCATACAGAACATGGAAGTTCTGCTGCTGGTAGTTGCCAATGATGGTCAGCGCGGAGCGCGGCGTGCCGAGGACGGCGAGGCACATGACGCCCTCCGGGTCGAGCCGGATGAAGTAGTTCTCAGCCGGGAAGTCCCAGACGGCGCCGTCGGCGAACAGCAAGGAGAATTCCGGCACCTCCACCCTCTCCACCCCGGACACATTGTAGCATGGGTTGAGCACCGGGAAGTCGGTGATGAGAGGGTAGGCCTTGTTCATGCGGTCGATGAACGCCTGCCGGATCACCTGGTACGCCGGCTCGGCGAAGTAGCTGAGCGTCGTGCCGGAGTCGATGATCGTGCCGCCTGAGCCGTCCTTGGCCACACCCCATGTATCCGACGAGATGTTCAGCATCTCCCCGCCGACGATGACGCCTTTGAGATTGACGTAGTAGAATGTGTCCGCCGAGGTGGCCGTGGCGGGCGCGAACGCCGTGTAGTTGAGCTGCGGGTGCGCGAGCAGCACGTTGTCGTCGCCGAACACGATCTTGCTCGCGACGGCGCTGCCGTGGTCAACGAGGCAGTAGGAGAAAGCGTGCCCGTACACCGCGCGCAGCTGAGACGCGAACGAGAGGGGCCCGCGGCCGAGGCCGAGCAGCCCCGCAGCGCCGTGGAAGAGGCCGCGGTTCCAGTGGCCGCACCCGAACACCACGCCGTCGACGCTCCGGAACGCGCCAGGCGCGGTGAGGTTGACGGTAAAGGACTCTACAGCGAGGTCGCCGGTGGTGTTCGACTGGTCGCCGTACCAGTAGTAGTACGGGCAGGGGTCCTCCCGCGGGCGGCGGCACGTCCTAGGCGCCGTTGGCGGCGCGACGAGGCTGCAGCGGCGGTCGCCGCAGGTGACGTTGCGGTAGGAGGACGAGGCGGCGGGGTCGAACACCGGGCCGCGCTGCTCGAAGCAGGCGATGCAGGGCGCGCACTGCAGCCAGTTGAGGTCGCTGCCGGTGTCCATGATCATCTGGAAGCGCCGCGGCGGTGTGCCGACGTAGACATCCACCAGGTACTCCCCCGACCCGACCGCCACGCCGGACTCCACTGTGGCCACCAGCCGCTCCGACAGCGCCCGCCGTGGCGACGAAGACGCCGCCACAGCCGCTCCGCCCCCGCCAGCCCGGGTCACCCTCCTATGCATCGTACCGATGCGCACGGCGTCCTTCTTGGCCGAATCCAAGAACGATTCCTTCCTTGTCTTGCCCGCCGCGGCGTCGGCGGCGGAGCGGTGGTTCATATGCAGCTTCAAAGACGGGGACCGACTCGCGGCCTGGTCCTCCTCCTCGGCGACCAGCTTGCCGTCGCAGCCGGTGTCGGCGACGGCGGTGTTGAACGGCGGGAACTCGATGCCATAGAGGGGGGACGACGAATTCAGCTTGCCGCTAGTAGCGGAAGCGAGCGACGGTGAGAGCACGAGCAAGAGGAGGAGCAGAGAGCGCACGGGGAGCTTCGTCATAGGTGAAAAGTGGACGAATGACTAGAGCTTCATGGAACAGGCGGAGGCAATAGAGGAGGAGGAGGTGATGGAGAGGGGGAATGACGAATATAAAAAAAAACGCGGGTTGGGGAAGCGATGACTGGGAGAAAGAAACAAGTGGGGGTGGGGTCGTGGGTTTTGAACACGGAGAGCAGGGGAGACGGGCGACGAGGGGTTGGAATTGGCGAATGTTGGGCACGGTGCGTGGAAAAACGCGGTTTTGTCCGCAGGGATCATGACCAGGCCAGAGCTGCCCGGCCTTTTCGCCAGTATCTCTCTTGGGAGGGCTATTCAAAGCATTTCCGCTAGAAATTATTATATATTGAACTCATTTCGCTGCATCTCTGCTTTTTTTCCCAAAGTTTTTTCGTAAGGCTTCATATTACAATTTCTTGTCAGTATTTTTAATAGGGTATTGCTACGCATTGGGCGTCTGATCCGGACGTCTATTTCTGGACGCTCGGATACTACATTTTTTTTTTGCCATATTCATAATATTTTTTGTCCATATTTACAACATTTTTCGTCCGTGTTTTTCTTGTAATATTTTTTTATTTCGTGTATGCAACATCGATTTTTGTATCATATATTTTTATTGCATACGTTGTTTAAAATTATTGTACACATTATCTGAGAATGTTACATCGAAGCGTACAATGCGGATACTCACATTATTTTTTTTTGTTGCATATATGACCAATAAATGGTGCATACATGGATGGCAAATGTTGCAGACAGGAATATTCACACCGTTCTTCCTTTTTTGTTGCAAATATAATCGAAAAATATTACAAATATGGTCAAAAAAAATATTGCAGCGTCCGTTCCTAGCGTTACCCTTTTTAATACCATTCTTCTCTCAGAGGACTATCCTTCTTTGGTTTCCTCGTTTGTTTTTTGTGTGTGTTTTATTACGTTTTTTTTAATGGTGATTGGTTGGGCTTAAAAGCTCATGACTTATAGCTGAAAACACTGTAGCTGACTGAAAAAACACTGTAGCTGACAGAGGCTTATTTAGCATAATTAAATTTAAAAAATTTAAAATATAAAAAATATGTTAGCCCATTACGTATAATACAAACAAATACGGGAAAAAAAGAACCAGCAAAAAAGCTCAACAAAAAACCAAAAATTCAGAAAAAGACGAAATTTATAAATAGTGAAAAATAAGCTGGAAGCCAAAAGCTTAAGACCAATCGATCACTGCTAAGTCTTCTTGTAACTAGTATTGAGTTATGCAGCTTTGAGGAAAAAGCAAGTTCAAGCGTGAGATTACTTAAACTGTTTTACACTGATTTATCAGCTATTCTGATTGTTTTATTGTTATTGGTTCCATTGAATGCATACGTAGAAATATAATTAGAATTTCGAGAACTAGATCAAAGCAATCTCTCTGTCAAGACCGCTACTTAATAATTAAATGCAAGTTCTGGGCTTGAAAAAAAATTAAATATGGGGAATTAGATAATGATATTTTGTACGTTTTTAAGTGACAAAGTAAATATTTCAAATGAAATATCTAAATAAATCATATATAAGGTTCCAAATATCTAGTTTGTGTGTTTTAATTTTTTTTATATCGTAATGTACAATTTTCAAAAAATTATTTTTGAATAATATTTATCCTAAAAAAATATTAAGTTGTCTTTCTAATGAAACCCAAGCTATTACAGTTTGAGAAACCATCAGTGTTTTTTTTCCCTAGAGGGTCATACACTAGCCTAACCTAGTCATAAGTTTAATTTATTAATGTCTGAAACCATACCATGGCCGCCTCCTACATGGATCTAAAGCAATTACACATGGTCTCACGTAATCTTTAGCCTACGCGTGATAAACATTTCGTATCTAATAAGATATTCTGAACATTATTTTTTACTACACGCGGGTGATTTGGGACTGGTGTCGATGTGTACAACATTCCCCTAGCTATACACATACTTTTATCTCCTTTATGTAGAGCACTCTCGTGGCATCATTCGGGCCAATAATAGACTCGGAGAAGTTACTAACGTGCTTTTACAAATGAGTGCCAGGTCATTTTTTAGAGGAATATTGCCAAATCATTGTGATCAAATGAAAACAATTAACCTTTCTGAAACAGAAAGACAGCGAGTGATATCCCACAGTTTGGCATTGGGCGGTAGCTTATAATCAGGAATGAGAAACGGTAAAGGATAATACGTTTTATCTAATATTTGTATTTGAGAAAACACGAATGTGGTAAGTAAAATCTGTATTCGAGAATATTCGTATTCGAGAATGTTCATATCCGTATTCGTATTCAAGACTATTCGATTCGTATTCGAACCGTTTCCATCCCTGGCGACCTCCCTGGAGATGATCATAGGAAGTAATTTTCTGATGAACCAAGATTCATAAGTAAGAAGTGAAAATTACTTTGCATAATTTTCAACTCTATATGCTACACTGCTATCTCGTGTAGACGTGTAGCCATGTTACATAAATTTATTCTACCAAGATTTGTTACAAAAGTTTTAGGATATTCGCATTTGATCGAATTAAGTACATATTTGATGTGAATTCGTATTTGGTACGACATTCAATTCGTATTTGTATTTGAGAATATTCAGTTTCATATTCATATTTGTTTTAAAATTATGAATTTATATTCGTGTCCATATTCATTTAAAAATATGGTTTCGTATTCGTATTTGAGACTAGTCGATTCGTATCCGATCCGTTTCCATCCCTACTTATAATTTGGTTTGATTTTGCTACTTTTACATATAACCCCTTAAAACATATTTTTAGAGTCAAAACAATCTAACCTACCGGTACTGTAAATATTATCATTACTACAAACTAGCTGAATGCCCGTGCGTTGCTACGGATTTTAAAAAATTTTAGAATATATTTGTATGCATGTTTTAAAAATTTTTACCACCCATTAGTTTCAGAACATATCTTTACTATTATAAAAGAAGTTGGTGGTTGGTCCGGTCTCTCCCACCCCTTCTCACAAAAGGCAGTGCTGACATGTGGGCCCAAAAGACCTACGCCGAATCTTCTCCCCCGTTCTCCACGTCTCCCCGCCTGCTCCTCCCCCGCTCCGCCCTCGCCTATCCCGTGCGCCTCCTCCCCCACCGAATCCCGTCGCTCCTCCCCTCCCTCCTCCGCCGCCGCTCCGCCCGTCGCTCCTCGCCTCCCTCTGCCGCCGCTCCACCCTCGCCTCCTCCCCTACTCCACCCTCGCCTCCTACCCTCCCTCCTTCGCCGCTCTGCCCTCACCTCCTCCTCTCCACCCCGTGCCGCCCTCGCCTCCTCCTCCCCAGCTCCTGCTCCGCCGCTCCTCTACCGCCGCCTCCCCCCGCTTCTCCGCTCCGCCACCGCCTCCTCCCCACCCCGCGCCGCCGCCGCCTCCCCACCCCGCGCCACTGTCGCCTCCTCCTCCCCCGCTCCTCCGCCCCGCCTCCTCCCCCGCTCCTCCGCTCCGCCGCCGCCTCCTCCCCCACTCCTCGCATAGCCAACCCCAGAACGCACCATCACGTGGCGGCGACGGAGCAGAGGGGTGGGTGGAGGAGGAGGCGGCGGCGAAGCGGAGGAGCAGGGGAGGAGGTGGTGGTGGAGGAGTGGAGGAGGAGGAGGCGATGGCGGCGCGGGGTGGGGAGGCGGCGGCGGCGCGGGTTGGGGAGGAGGTGGCGGCGGAGCGGGGGAGGAGGAGGCGAGGGCGAAGCGGGGGAGGAGGCGGCGTAGGAGGAGCGGGGGAGGAGGAGGCGAGGGTGGCGCGGGGTGGAGAGGAGGAGGTGAGGGCGGAGCGGTGAAGGAGGGAGGGTAGGAGGCGAGGGTGGAGTGGCGGAGGAGGCGAGGGCAGAGCGGCGGTGGAGGGAGGGGAGGAGCGACGGGTGGAGCGGCGGCGGAGGAGGGAGGGGAGAAGCGACGGGATTCGGTGGGCGAGGAGGTGCAAGGGATAGGCGAGGGCGGAGCGGGGGGAGGAGCAAGCGGGGAGAAGATTCGGCGCAGGTCTTTTGGAGCCACGTGTCAGCGCTGCCTTTTGTGAGAAGGGGTAGGAGAGGTCGGACCAACCATCAACTCCTTTTATAATAGTAAAGATATCATACGACAGCGCAGCACGCACATCATAGCAACGTCGATCAAACTACGTTTTTTTTATTTCCAGCCGATTTTTAAATTTACCTTTTATCCGTCAATATTATTCATTAGACGTATCCACGGGCAGCACAAAAGAACGGGGCAATCTCTATCCCATAAAAAGTTCGTGGGCAATACAAATGCAAGACCCGACGAATGTTCTAGCAGCGAGGAGCACACTACGATCTTTCCTTTTCGTTTAATTAATGCCCAACCTACCTTTCTGCCGAACTAATGGTCTTGCAGAACAAAAGGGCTTGAAGTTATTTAATGGACGATCCCTTTCTCTGTTGTTTCGTTGAAAAAGGACGCCGGCGGAAGTCTCCCTGGTTGCTCCGGCCTTCCGGCCGGTGTGACGTCGCGGCGAGAACACCGTGGCGTGATGATATCTTCAGCAGGACTTTTCTCTCACGATACACTCACAAGCGCCTATTTTACTCTCAATTTTAACTTGGTCTCTGTAAATTCAAACAGACGAAATCAGTCTATGTATGCATTTCAAATATGTTACAAATTGATCCGTTCGTTATCGTTTTCTTTTGAGCGAAAAACGATTCACGGAGACGACTTGGGCATGGCCTGAAGGAACAACGTAGGAAGGGAGTGGAAGAGAGATTAAGAAAGAAAAGGAAATGAGACGAGAGGTATCTCTGCACGGTGGTGCTGACTCAACTTCACGGTACGTCTCACCAACGCCCCCTTGTGATTCATCTAAAAACACACCACTAATTGAAGTATTCACGTATAAATAAATAGACAACTAAACTAATATAAGCCAGAGGGAGCCAAATTTCCGGCTTTAGCCAAACAACAAAAATGGCATATCATTTGGACTAGCCAAGGGCTGATGGTTACTCTTGTGAAATCGAGTCACAATGACCAAATCCACGAGAAGGGGAAAAAAAAACTGGAGGGGCAAAAGTATATTTAACTCCCTTGATGGAATTGTATCATATTGTGTGGTTATGAGGATCGACCTAGAGGGTGCTGATTATGTCAGTGGAATGCACCGAAATGGCCGGTGGCGGCAAAACAAGCGTACATCTGTCGTGCATGCATGTTTCGACAAATACGAGAGTGGATGACCTCTGATCTGACTTCGCATTTTTAATTTGGTGGACGAAACAGTAGAATGGATCGAGTCAAAATTTATTTTTATGACTGAGTAGGACTGATCATCTTACCTTAGACTAGAGAGACAGATTCCTGTCGGAATTGTCGTACTTTTTTTATGGCTTTTTTGACACGGTATGCGGTCTATGCAAGTAACTTTGTTGGGAGTAGAAACTCAAAAGCACGCCGTTTTACTTGGACTTGCTGTGGTGTATGGTCCTCTCGTTCAATTCAACAATATAGGAAGGACGATCGTGTACGTTAATCTTGAAATCTAATTCATTTCATTTGGTTTATCTTTTTTTATGGATCATTTATAATATCTCACAGGACCTATATACAAAGATGACTTAAGTCGTAAGTTTTTTTACGTGATAGATTGTGTTTGGTTCGGGCTTAAGAGATGGGTCAGAGGTTTAATCTACCAAACAACCTAGTGTTGGGAAGTGTTAACTTAAGCTGATCAAAGTCTTTTAATCTTCCCCAGGATTAAGTTAACGTACAAGAGATGGAATAAGTTAATCTAACATAACTAGCTCTTCTGAATTTTCTTTTTTCTACTACTACTAACCCACCTAATCTATCCATACAATATTTTAAACTACAGTTTTGCAATTGCACAGGCGACTGAAATTTTTTTATATTTCAGTCACATGAAATTGCACTCTCAATGAACTAAAATTGCAGCCCCCCTAAAAAAATAGCTGCAACTTTAGGTGATTCAGAGTGCAACTTCAGGTGACCTGAAATTGCACTCTCAATCAACTAAAATTGCAGCCCCCCTCCAAAAAAACATGTGCAACTTCAGGTGATTCAAAGTGCAAGTTTAGGTGACTGAAAGATAAAAAAATTTCAGTCGCCTGTGCAATAGTCTATCCCTTTAAACTAACTAGCATGATGGCTCACGCACCTGCGTGGCATCATTTTTAGAGGATATTTAATTAGTTTAACATTACATATGTGATGGATAATAAAGGAACTACATGCAAAAAATAAACTGTTACAAATCACATAAAAGAATTTAAATATTAGAATTTTTAGAATGTTGTCAATTCGATTTAATTTCATTTCATTTGTGATATTAATGTATATTAGTATATGTTAAAACAAAAAATATAGATTATATCTTTAGGAGGAAATACTTGTTCTTAAGAAGTTTTAATTGGCATTTTAAATAAGAGATAATAGTTATATTACATCTTAATACAATTAAAAGAATGACAATCATATGGATATTGTAGGCAAGTTCATGTCTACGCGTAGATCGTTTGAGTTCAATTCTATCTCTAGCATCTTGCATCACAATTTCATACAAGAGTTCCCCAGCTATACATGTATGCATATCACATTGCAAATCAACTTCATGTGCACTTCCATAGATCAAAAAAATATTGGTTATGATTTGTTAATCATAATAATGGTCCACTAATTAAGAGCTAGATACTTTTCTTTTTTTGAGCATTTCTAGCAATTATTCTCATTTATCGGATAATATCCATTGGTTATGGATTGCTAAACATAATTAGGGTCCACCAAATTAAGGACCAGATGTTTTTATTTTTTGGGAGAATTTCTATAATATTTAGCTGATGTAATCAACTATCCTAAGCTTTTATTGTATGATAGATAACACCTAATGGTTAATATAGTTCAACTTTAATTAGAATCTATCACATCGATAGCGATTCTAACAAAAACAATTTCACAGTTGTAAAACACACATTGTGTGGGAAGTGTGTGGCTAGAATAGGTCTTATCTTTTTTTTTTGGTTTCTCATTTTTTTTGCCAAGTGCCACTTTTTCCATTTCTTTTCTCATGCATGGCTTTTACTCATCTCGTAGGTGGCCTTTAGTGCTGGCCATCTAAGATTCTTTTTATTTATTGGGTTTATCTACAATCTATAACGGATAGTCTTGTCTTATAAGATTCCTTGTTTTATCTAAAACATCCACAGATAATCATTTACTGACTATAACAAGGGTCCAATGAATCAAGGATGGATGTTGTTTCTTTTTTTTCTCAGAATTTATAGCTTATTTCTCTTTCTTCTTAGCAATTGTAAAACTCATGTCATCAACTTTTAGTATATAATAGATAGATTTATTTTTTTCAAGTATTTACTTTGGAATTCGTATGAAAATTAAATTGCTAATTTTTTTCTTGAATTTTAGTTAATTTAGATTGTTAATTTTTATTTAATTCTTATTCCAAATTTTAGTTATTTTATGGATGTTACTTTGGAAGTCATATGGAAATCAAATTGCTAATTTTCTTTTTTAGTTCCAAATTGTAACTTTGGTCCGCCAGATTGATGAGTTCATAATTAGTATAGATACAAATAGATTCTTATATCTCTAAGTCAACAATTAAATTTAAACCTTTAAAAATATGACTCACCAAATTTAGAGTTAGATATTTTGTTTTTTGTGAGAATTTCTAATATATTTCTCTTTTTTCTTAGCATCTCTAAAAGGACTATCATTGACTTTAGTATATAATAGATTAGGTTAGTTGCCAAACAAAAAAGTTGGCTTAAGCTAACTTGCATAGGGTAAAGTTAGCTAACTTGGAGATTTTAATCCCGAACGAAAACACAGCCATATTGTTTCAGAAGGCATTCATCAATTGAGAAAAAATGCTCTCGTTCATTTGCTACCTAGACTAACAAGTAGCAAAACAGACAAATTACCCTTGCAAAGAAAAAGACACATTTAATAGGGGTACGATGCTAATGTCTTATGTTTTTTTAATATGTGTGCATAAGGCTATGATACGGGGTGGTCCGATCTTGTGATAACAACCGATGAACAAAGAATGAAGATAACTCAAAGATAGAAATACAACTTGAAATTGTAGAAACCTTCCGTCTAGCACATGACCTCCATAATAGCAATCGCACCACAACCCTCACGAAGAACCAATCCACACAACCAGCATGTAGGCAACACACGAATTGAGTGGTCACAACCGATCAATCCAAGAAATTCTCAATGAATTAGCAAGAACAATGAAGCTAAGAACTCTCAAGTTCTAGAAAAAGCTCTCAAAACACTCCATAGATCAATAAGATCAACTCTAAAAATAAAATGTCATCCTCTACATGGGGATGCACCCCTTAGCTATATAACCTTCCTAAGACACATAAACAAGACTTGGACCCCAATAGAAACACAAAAAGAAACACTAATTTTTTGGCTGCCACATTATTTCGTAAATAGCAGTCGATCTATGAGATTTATGAGGATGGAACCTTATCCATTGTGTGGGCCTTAGAACAAGATTTTCAACAAGTACAAGAGCACCCAAATTGGACTCCGTTTGCGAAAGTTTTGGGCTTTTTAATGCAGGTCTACTGGCTATTCTGAACTGAGTACAATTGATTTTGGATTTGAACCCGAATTTGAATTAGGATGGGCTTGAAGTGGATCCGGATTTGGCTTAGAATTCTTATCCAAAATTCGCCTTTGGATTCTTGGGCTTCTCTTCTTTTCTCCTCTCTTTCCACACGTGCATGGAACCAGCTCATCCATGCCTGCATGTGTTGCTCTTGTTCTACATGTCATCCACATAATTAGCTCCTAGACCTCCATGCCCTTCCTCACCTTCTGTTGGACACGTACATCTGGGTTGTTGTGGAGCCTTGTGTTGGACTGATGCTGGCAATCAATGGGGGTGAATGATTGCGGAAGCCTTTTCTTTTCCTCAACTATTCTAAATATTCACTCAAATAACTATGAGAGTCATCAAGTTCAGATTACACCTTATTCAAGAGAATCACTGATATCTCAGATTAATAAGAAGCAACAACCAAGCTTTGCCTACCTGATTGAGAGACCTGCCAAGGTAGAGCCGGTATGACTGAAGGTGTGGCACTACCACCACCTAAGGGCTGGTATGACCACACTTGCGGTGCTACTGCGTTAATGTGGCCGGTACTACCGCTTGCCCTATTCCCAAGCACAAATTGCTCGTGACAAAAACCCAATAAGAGAATCTTGATCAAACCTTGTTCAAATGCAACCAAAAATAGTATGGACCTTAGCAAGGGTGTCAGGAACCAAATCAAATCAAGAAACACAAGGTTCTTAGAATTGATTCCATCCAATTTGAAGGAATAGCGTCCTAGGTCACAAGAATACACCAAACCCTAAAAACCAAATTACTTCTTGCTTGTGAGGATCTAAGTCATGATAATTTCCAGATCATCTCTTACATGTCTCAGCACAATAATTTAGTCACATGTTTGGGCTAGAGAGGCCATGATAACAAAATCATAAATCTTGGTCAAGACATGGGAAGAACCTGGTAAGATCTTGATTCTTGCTATAGAGTGATCTAGATACACAAAGATTGATCTTAATGATCTACTAGTGCCTCTTACATATCATGGATCACAAAAATAGCAAGAGGAGCATGAAAAGAACCAAATCAACACAAGTAAGATCAATAATTCATGCAAAGAGAGACAAGAGCACAAGGCAAGAAGTTGATCTATTGCATGAAGAGAAATAATTCTTACAGCTTGCTGGTTTACAAATGGCCCTTCACAAGTCCCACTCTTACTCACACCGTGAAGGAGAGAAAGAACTAGCCTAAGTCTAGAACTCAACTCTATTTCCTTGCAAACCCTAGAACCCCTACCTTCATCATATAGGCTAAACCTGCCCTCTTTGTGGATCTAGACACACTAAGGATCGGAAAAACTCGTCAACCCCACAATACTAGGTTTTTTACTCACATGGACACTTTGAAAGTTCTTACAAGGATCAACCCACTCACACTCGAGTATTTGATCCACTCCACACACATAACCCTAGCCTAGCCCTAAACCACCTCCCTTGTGTCTCCCAGCACTGTAGTTTTGGTGTAGGCTTCAAGTCTGATATTTGGCATTTTTCAGCAATGCCCTTGATGAAACTTCCGAGCACCTTCCCTTGACTCCGTCTTTATCTTATCGTGCAAGCCATCATGCACACCATAGGTAGGTTGATTAATGGCTTCCCTCCCATCAACAAGTCTCTCCCATTTTGGCTCCTACTAGACCACACATCACTTGAAATGACGAAGCCACTTGATCTAACCCGTTATTCAAACCTTCCCTTGAACGTATTCCTTGACTCCACCATGTGCCATGCTTGAGCCCAACTATCCCACAAGACCTCCTTGACCACTTGGACCTCAATCCGCCGATCTAATCCTAGTCACCCATTGTTGACCATAGTTGCCTCCAAGTTTTCATACATATCCAAAGACCAAAAAATCATTTTTTGGGCACAAGTTCTTTACAATTTCACCCATAATAGCATAAACATGCAACACATGCAATTAACCAAGTTAGGAGTTCCAAGATCATCCCATGATCAAATATCCCATAATTCCCAATTTTCAAAACATAACTGCCTCAGCCGGTATGACCGCACTCCCCATACCGGTGATATCTCCCCAATCATACCGCCAACCACTGGATGGTACTCCCGCCCCTTACCCATTTCCTAGTGACAAGGGTGCAGTATGAGCGCTTGCTAAGGTTGATACTACTGCCCCAGTAGTACCGCCATGCATGGCTCAGTCATGCTATTCATCTGGTAGTACCGCGATATTATAGAGCAGTCATACCACATCAACGTTAATATCGTGGCTACCATACCGATACTGCTACCGATACCAGCCTGGTACTACCGCCATTTCCCAGATGGTACTACCGCTTGAGACCTGATAGCAACCTTAATTTCAAGGAATTGCAAATCCTTATATTGGACTCAACTCAGCTGCTAATTGTTCATCACAAATTGACCTAGACTTACCCCCATGGTCTCTCACTCTTCTCCCTCAACTCCCGCTATACACCATGATTTGTATAAACACAACCACAAGAAACACTTAAAGAATGATAAGTTGTTATTGTCTTCGTAAGGATGCCCTCATTATGTCCCTCCCCTTCAAGTAAAACTGTCCTCAACTTTTGCTTGTTGCTACACTCACCACGGTTCTTCTCTTGAAGTTAATCAACACACAACTTTGATAGAGAAAGTTGTTGTGTCTCCTCATTATTAGAAATCTGCACATTATCACAAACAATACTAGGAATATATGGTGAAGGGTTAGTTTCCTTGCGCCTAACATCATCTACCTCTTTCAATTTAACTAAAGTGCACAATTTCAGCAAAGAATTTTCCATGGATTTCTTAGGTTTGTGGCCCTCTTTCTTGCAATTAGAAACAAGCACATCTTTAGGAGACATTGGAATCAAAGTAAAACTTTTTGTCCTTTCAATATGCATGTGTATTGATTAGTTTTACCATCATGAATAGAACAACGATCATTTTGCCATGGTTGACCTAATAGCATATCACACGCTTTTAGTGGTACCACATCACAAATAACTTCATCTTTGTAATGTCCAATAGATAAAGGTACATGAACAACATGTGTAACTTTAAGAATTCCACATTCATTCAACCATTCAATTTGAATGTAGACAATCCTAAGGTCTTAACGAAATCAAGGCTTGCAATTAATAGCCTCAATGGCTAAACAACTCAATTAAACTACAACCGAAGGAACAAAATAATCTTCAGGTGTAGCCCAACCATATGCCCAAAGGCAATCAACTGTGGTAGCGTGACCGAGTTCTTCTCGATCGTTGATGTAGTAGTTTTCCTTGAACAAGGAAGTGAACTAGCATCTTCAACAACTAAACAACATTTGTATATACCAAGGGTGAGCACATGGAGTACTCAGCAAGTTATACATACAAAATGCAATATATAGATGCAAAGATTATTACAAAGGAATTGGCTAACCTAGCTTGCTTTGTAGAAAGCTATGTTTAACTTGACATATAAATAATTAGATTGAAAGCACAATTTGAATAAGTAGATAACAAGCTCCCCCACATAGCTCATTCATCAATTCACATTACTTTTCCTTCCTAGACTTTTGGTTATGAAAATCTAAACCTAGGGTGAAATACCTGAACACGTCCATGACCTTGGACATGGCTATTCAAGTTGATCGATTTAACACTCTACAGAGATTGTACAACTTTTTCCACATGATACAATCAAATCATCTTGTCCATCTGACACACTTCTGTAGGTGTGCAACTAAGGAGATCATAACAAAGCCTTTAGAAAATGAGCCTTAGTTCTAACTCCTCCCATCAAACTTAAACCCGGTAACCACACCCCAACATATACGAGCAAACCTAGAGCTTAGTGTTGGATTTATAAACAGAACTCCATCCATAAGATGTAACCCAACAAATGAGATCACACCATCCACCCTAGCACTAAGCTTAACGAGAGAGAAAATCCAATTAAAACCAAAATAGAGAGCAAACAAACCCAAAAATTATATAAAATTCACCATAAAACCAAGCATGATTTTAGATGAATTTAGAGACTTGAATGGGCTCAATCACAGTTTGTATGAGAGAGAATGTACTCCTAGAATTTGGATCGGCTGACAAAATCCAAGACAAATCCTTCTGTGCTAGGATTTACTGTACTTTGGACCGGGTCAATGGAGTGAGCTTAGGTTCACGATGGACTTGATCTATGGAACAGTGTTGTGGTGCGGTTGTTGGGTGCTGACATGGCAGTGACGTGGTAGACACGTGGGTTCAAAGTGCTGAGGTGGAGATAATGTGGCAAACACGTGACATGTAGATGTGGCTTGGATCAATAGGGTGAGGTGGCGATCTGGGCTAAATTGGCACTTGCGCGACAAACACGTGGCAACATGTGGGACAGATGTGTTGATGTGGCTACCATGTGGGCATCCAACTTAGACAGATCTATGGCTAGGAGCTCTAGTCTCCGGCAACGGCAAACGACGGTGAGCGGTGGGTCAGCAAGGTCATCAAGATGATCCTGAGGCCACGGCGAATAGTGGCTCAGATTGACAAGAGGAGGTTGGTAGGGTGGCCGACAGCGAGAGAGACGACAACAACTCGATTGAATGGCACAACAGTGAGGAGGGCCTCGACTTGGATCAAAGGCACATGCATTGGATTCTTGGGGTCTTTGCGATGTGGCCAAGCTAGGCACAAAGACCAATGGTCACCAGCAGTGAAGAGCGGTGGTGGCAATGGTGGCTCAGCACGACAGACCTATGAGGCTTCTCCCACGAAAGCAATGAGCACATGGAAGATAACACAGAACGGTGAAGCTAGGGGAAAAGATAACAGAGACGAAGACTCATCGGTAGTGGTGAATTTGGGTTGTGAAGGGTTATGACTGCTGAGGCAAAAGACGATGACAATCTCCAATCCACGGGCTCTTATTTCAATTCCTTGAGGGTTCTCGATGAGAGAGATCGAGAACACACCATGACACAAACGGCTTCAGCGGAGACACAACAAATTGATGGGGCGGAGAGCTCCTTCCTTTGGCTCTAATTGTGGTGACTTCTTCTTCGGTGAATTTCGACGATTGTGGCTAGCATTTATGGGATGATGTCTCAGGGTATTAAGAATGGAAGAAGGTGGAACTATTTATGCCTTGGATAGGATTGGAAGCTTGGCACACATTTCAAGGAGATCAAGATGGCCACAAAGTCTAGCGCAGACATGACATGGCTATAGTGTCTAGGTCGAAGACGATGAAACTGATAAGCGAGACCCACCTATCGGTGACAGCGCACAGGTGAGCTGGGCTATGAGCGAGTGCGAGTGAAGGTAGTTGGGCTGGATATTGGGCTGGCATATAGGTGGAGCAGGCCAAGGGAGAGAGAGGGAAAGGAATGGGCTAAGGAGAATTCAGCCGAAGACTTTTTCTAGAATTTAAATAGCTTTTCTTTGTAGAAAATACAGAAAATTCAAATAAGCAAGAAAACCAGCAAATGAACTTAGAGAATTCCAAGAAAATTCAGATAAATACTTTGGAACCTTAGGAACTCAAATAAAACTATTTTTGGATTTAGTTGTCATTTGGATTAAATCATTTTAATTTCTAAAAATCCAATTTATGCTTTAATTTACTTCAACAAAATCATGAAAATTTTATAAAACCTTATTTTAAATAAAAGATTTTTAAAAGCTCAAAAATTGGGATGTTACAAACCTTCCCCCCTTAAAGGAAATCTCAACCCCAAGATTTAAGCTCACTAGAGAAAAGGTTAGGGAACTCAGCCTTCAGATCATCTTCGTGCTCCTAGATTGCTTTGGTTTCTAAGTGATTACTCCACTAAACTTTATAGAAATGGACGGTCTTCCTCCTAGTCAAGCGTTCTATTGTATACAAAATTTTAATAGGCCGCTTCTTCTAGGTAGGGTCCTCTTGAAGTTCAATTGTCTCTAGTGGTGTCTGCTCTGTTGGTATTCAAAGATACTTCTTGAGTTGAGAGATATGAAGCAAATGATACACTCCTATCAATGATTTTGGCAATTCCAACTAATAAGCGACTTCTCCACATTGTTGCAAAATCTTCAATAGTCTAACATATCTTGAAGCAAGCTTTTCTTTAGACCAAAATCTTTTGACACCTTTGAGTGGCGTAACCCTGAGATACACGAAATCTTCAGGCTTGAAACTCAAGTCTCAATGATGATTATTTACATAGCTCTTCTGCCTAGACTTAGCTATTTTCAACCTTTCTCTACTGACAGACACTTGGTCTTCAGCATCCTGGATCACGTCAGGTCCAAACACAAAACGCTCCCTAATTTCCTTCCAATTGAGAGGGGTTCTACAAGGTCGTCCATGCAAAGCTTCAAATGGTGACATTTACAAACTGGCTTGGTAACTATTATTATAGGAAAACTCTACATAGGGCAAACATTAATCCCAACTAGTACCATGAGCTTAAACACAGGCTCTCAACATATCCTCTGACATTTGATTGGCTCTTTCAGTCTGCCCATCAGTCTGAGATGATAAGCAATACTAAAATTCAAATGGGTTCCCCTGGCTTCATGCAGACTCTACCAAAATCGAGAGGTAAATTGAGTTCTTCTATCTAATACAATCTTCTTTGGTGCATCATGCAATCTGACAGTCCTTGACATTTACAATTCTGCCAAGTGGTCTCCAGCGTATACGTTCTTCATTGGGATAAAGTGAGCAACTTTGGTCAAATAATCCACTATTACCCAAATAAAATCACATCCCAACTTTAGTCTTAGGCAAACCTGCTGTCATTGATGCTCTTCCTTTACTTTGTGGCATACATCACACAACACAATGTATCCAACAAGCGCTTGCTTCATACTTTTCCGACAAAATCTATCCTTAATTCTTGATACATCTTGGTGCTTCCTGGATGAATTGAGTACCTTGAATCATGAGCTTCCTTGAGTATCAACTCTTTTACTCTTCCTATAAGACACAAATCTGATCCTTCAACCACATTGTCCCTAGTTCATCCTCTACTAAGTTTTGGACTTTACCATGCTTCATGTTGAGCTTGATTTCCTTAACATCCAAGTTATATTTCTAAGCTTCTCGAATCTGATCTTTCCAAAGTAGGCTTTACTTCCACACTACTAAGAATCCTTGAAGAACTCATTCCAATCTCAGCTTATGTAATTCCTTGTAGATCTTAGGTCTACTTTCCTTAACCATCAAGTTATTGTAGTAACTCATTCTACTTATAGCATCTGCTACCACATTAGCTTTGTCTGGGTGATAATGAATCTCACTATCATAATCCTTGATTAACTCTAACCATCGTTTTTGCCTCATATTCGGATCTTACTAAATGAACATATACCTTAAAATCTTATAGTCCATGCATATTTTACAGTGATTACTAATGAGGTAATGACACTATATCTTTAAAGCATGCACTACGGTCGCTAACTCTAAATCATAGGTAGGGTAATTTTCTTCATGTGGCCTCAGTTGGTGTAAAACATACGCAACAATCTTGACTTCTTGCATAAGCACACAGCCAAGTCATTGACGTAAAGCATCACAGTAGATATCAAAATCTTTCCGGACATCTGGTAGCACTAACGCTGGTGTAGAAGTCAAAAATTTCTTGAACCCTTGGAAACTCTAGCGCACTCTAAAATCCAAGTAAACTCTTTCTCCTTTTTCAACAACTATGTGGGTAGTCCAACTATCTTGGAAAATCCTTCAATGGAAACTACAAATTTGAGATAACAGCTTCAGTTGTTCCCAATGAAACATTGTTTTAACATTGCTTGGGTCGACTGCTACTCCTTCAGCAGACATTACATGCTCTTGAAAATCAACTTTCTTCATCAAGACCTCACATTCACTGAGCTTGCGTATAACTGGGACTTTCTAAGCTTATCAAATGCTCAGCATACTCTTCTTTGGTCTTGGAAGTAGATGAGAATATCAACATTGAACACAACCACAACTCATCCAAGTACTCTTTTAATATCATGTGCATGCAATGAGCAGGGTGTTGGTCAATCCAAACAATATGACCATGAACTCATACAGTCCATAATGAGTAGAGACAGCTACCTTGGCACATCTTTTGAACTAATCTTCTACTGATGGTATCATATTCGCAAATTGATCTTACACAAAACTCTTGCTCTTTTAAGTTGATCACACAGATCTTTGATCCTGGGCAATGGATACTTATTGTTTATGGTCACTTCATTGGGAAAATGATAATCCACACACATCATCTTACTACCATATTTCTTCTTAACGAACAAAACATGGCTTCTCATAGAGACGAACTAGGTCTCACAAAGGTTTTACCTTGTAGCTCCTTACCTTTCCTCTTCATTTCTGCTCACTCATTAACTGGCATCCAATATGGTCTCTTAAAGATTGGGGTTGTACCAGGTACTAAATCTACAATGAACTCCATAATTATGTTTGGTGTCATACCAAGAAAATCCTCAAAAAAACATATCTAGGTATTCCCTTAATATATGTTCAGTATTCCCTTAATATATGTTCATCTTCCAAGTTTGAGACTATTAACCACGAGTTGCCCATCACGCAAAGCAGTGGCTTGAAATCCAACTTTTACTCCTTTATCATTTTCCACTATCACAGCTTTTTGACCACAGTCTAACACAGCTTTGCTTACAAGTTAGCAAAACACTCTACTCTCAACAAAGGGAAATCTACAATGATCCTTTGACTTTATCGCCTTGAATGGTAGCATGGTATGACATGATGTGACATCATCCTTCTAGGTCCTTTTGGTAGCATCTTCATTTAAATGCCTCCTCTTTGATTGCGTCTTAGGACAAGTGATTTTGGTTGCTCTACCACCTGTCCGTGGCATTATAATTTTGACTGAGTTGACTTCCAGAAGCATTATGACCGGAGTGGTCATTGTTCTTTATCTGTTGTATCATCATCTATATAAGCTGAGTCTAGTTGACCAGGAAATGATTCCAACCTTGAAGAGGCACTACTAACACTAGCGGTAGCTATCGGTTACCATCTGACTTGGCACTGATACAAGTAGAAACATTTGTGCTGGCATTGATAGCCTTAGGGTCTCTGTTGAGGTTGGGGCTACAATTTCCCTCCATTTGCAAATCGACTGAGGGTAATAGATAAGGGGAAAACATGAGGTGAGGGAAGAAATATCTAGCTGGGGAGTAGGTTATACCCCCAACGAATTCTAAATCTCACACAAATAGCCGCAGAGTGATTGATAAAGGAGTAGAAAACTCACAAAATAGGTTTTTAGTATTACTATAAAACAAGATGCCACATCGTAATTCCACAGTGCATACTACAAAAAGAGGTCTACTCGATTGAACATGAGATAAAAGGGGTGCAAGGACTCAATGGACAAGATGAGTCCCTAAAGATCTAATCCTAACAACCCACCTAACGGTAGGTCCACCAATGTATGAATCATCCAATGATTTACTGGGATTGTGAAGGAAAGAGGATCCATTTAAACTTCCAAATACATGAAAGAATTGAGAAAAGAAAAGAATATTTTGAAGACTAAGAATAGAAAGACAAGAAAAGAAAAGATGAGAACAACACATCATTAAAATTTTCTTTTGTAAAATGAATTTTGAAGTTCCTAATTATGACCATTCTAACTAAGATCACGATCTACAGTTGATATGGCTCTAATCTCTGTCGGGACCTGAATATGCAAATCTGAATCCTCTATGTATACTACACTTGTCTAGGATCACGCTAGTGCACGTAATGGCAACATAGCTGAAATATCTGATAGACCTTGTGGAGGTGACCCCGTGTGTGTGATGAGTAATTGACATCTGTTTTAGAAAAGTCGAGTTTGGTTTGTGTGGTTTGGACCATGTCGTTGCACGGTGCAATCGGATTCGGTCGGACTTGGTCGAACTTGGTCGAAGTGCTTAGGATGCCTATTCTCTTGATTCGACAGGTTTTGGCTGTTTCATGCTTAAGATTACTATTAATGCTATTGATGATTACATTATATCGAGCGGTGCTATGTGATGTGTTTCTTATCTGTGATGGCTGCAGGACGTCGAGGCGAAGTCGTGGCGAGGCACGGGATGACCGGACTAGGCGTAGGTGGTGCCGAGGTCAAAGCGGTCGAGGTGTGCCGAAGACGGCGAGGGCTCGAGGTGGCTGCGAGGCTTGGAAGGCAAGGAATGAGAAAGCTTCCCGGAAGGTGCAGGAGGGACGTTTTGGTGAATACGCAAAGCTGCATTAAAGGAAGTGGATTTGGTTAGAGTTAGTGGGTAAAGCACAAAAGCTTAATGGGCAAAGCAAATGTGAACCTATTATGCAAAGGGTATAAATAGATGGTTGTCTCCTGCATGGAGCATGGCTTGAGAGAGTAGTTAGGGCTTTTGCTTTGTGTCTCCTTCTTTGTGCTTTAGTGGTTGAGAAGTTGGTGAGAGCAGGAGTGCGTTGTTTTTCATCTCCCTGTGTGTGTTTGAGAGATGTAAGGAGTTCTTGTGACTTCTTTGAGAGGAGATGGTTGTAATCCTATATAATCATTTATCCCTCTTCCTCAATATCAATGGGAAAATGATTGCGATTGGATATCTCCATTTTCTTGCTCTCTGTGATGAACTCAATTTTCAGTTTTTCTCTCTGTTCTTCTCCGTTGGCTTTGATTTGAGGTGATTTAGTAGTTTACTTGGTTGATTCTTCTTAGCTCTGAGATGGGAAATAACTCCAGACCCTTTGGGCATTTCATTTTCAAGACCAATTGAAAGAATCACTGATTTCCCTTTTCTCTCTGAGCTACATCAAATCTCCCTCTGTTCTTGAGCTTTCTAGGGTTTGGGTACAGAGCACTCTTGGATCTTTTAAACCCCTTCATTAAGAGGCTTGAGATTTGGCTTGGAAAGTCTTGAGATCATTGCTAAGTCAATTGCAAAAGATCATGAGCAAAAGTTGAGAGATTATTGAGCTAGTTGGAAATATGTCTTTTCTTTTGAGAAGTTTCAGTTTATTTGTCAAAATCTCAATTTCTTGCTCTATCAATGCTTTCTTTTGTTTCTTAAGGCCCTGGTGTTGTTTAGACCTTGGTATGGTTCTTTTGGGGTTAAGAAGTACAAGCAGAACACATTAAAAATCCTTGATTTCAAAAGATCCCGTCTTTTCTGTTTCGAGCTCTGTCTGTTTTTGCTCTCTGTTCAGAGTAACCGGTCAGACCGGTCCTTCTACGGCGGTCAGACCGCCCCTCTCATGGCGGTCAGACCGGGGTCATCAGAGCGGTCAGACCGGACCCGAGCGGTCAGACCGGCCACATAAGGGCGGTCAGACCGGCGGCCAGGGTGCGGTTAGACCGCCCCATGTGTGGCGGTCTGACCGGCCCCTGCAGCCCGAGCTGTCTCCTGTTTTCCAGTTGTTATCCTTCGTGTTATGCTGTGTTCTTTGGTTGCTTCGCTGTTATTTTAGGGTCTTGTTTTCTCTTCTGTTTGATTGAGGTGCTAGTGGATTTGAACGTTTTTTTCTTCATAGCTGTTTAGCTATTGGAGAGGAAACTCCGAGTGGATACTTTTGAGGGGCGGATTTGGAACGGGCACCATTCACCCCCCCTCTGTTGCCGATTTCGATCCAACAATATCATTTCATACACACGAATGACTAAGAGATAAACAGATATCTTTATTATCAGAGTAGTGAACATACGATCAAAGCTTGCAATTAATAGCCGCAATGGCTAAACAATTCAATTAAACTACAGTAGACGGAATAAAACAATCTTCAAGTGTAGCCCAACCATATAACCATAGGCAATCGACTGGGGTAGTGTGATCTAGTTCTTCTCAATGCTTAACATAGTAATCTTCCTTGAATAGCAAAGTGTAACTAGCATCTTCAGCAACTGAGCAGTGTTTGTATATAGATGGTGAGTACATGGAGTACTCAACAAGTTATGCACATAGAATGTAATATATAGATGCAAGGCTTGTTACAAAGGAATTGTCTAACCTGGCTTATTTTGCAGAAAGCTAAGTTTAACTTGACAATAAAATAATTGGATTGAAAGCATAATTTGAATAAACAGGTAACAAGCTCCCACATAGCTCAACCATCAATTTCATATTACTTTTTCTTCCCAGATTATTGGTTATGAAAAATCTAAACCTCGTGTGAAATTCCCGAGCATGTCCATGACCGCAGACATGGGTATTCAAACATATCGATTTAACACTTTGTAGAGCTTTTATAGTTTTCCCACACGATACGATCAACTCATCTTATCCCTCTGACATACTTCCATAGGAGTGCGACTAAGAAGATCATAACAAAGCCTTTTAGAAGCTTCACTTCAGTACTGACTCCTCTTGTCAAGCTTAAACCTAATAATCACACCCCAACATGTGCGAGCAGGCCCAAAGCCTAATGTTGGATTTGAAAATGGAACTCTGTCCATAAGTTGTAACCCAACAAATGCGATCACACCTTTCACCCTGGCACTGAGCTTAACCTACCACATAAAGAGTCAACACTGAAACTTGGTAACTTACAGAGCTAGGTCCATCCGATTCCAGACATGTTGTTATACAATTGTGGCTCAGTCCAATGGCGCACAAAGTTAAGTCCTTAATTGACCAACGTTTATCCAATCAATTATCTAACTAAACAGCAATTCACCAATCTATCTCATACCATACGCATATAGTCCTTCCAATCGCCCTAGTCTAAACCATTTATCCTCTCTTGATATTAAAGTGTAACATATGCCATCAATGATAACACATAATGCACAAGTTATTCACAATGTGATTCCATATATCGTTAATCAAATTTAATTTAATTCCAAAATAATGTTCCATAATTCCTAGCATGGCTAAGTGATCTAACCAACCCACATTGGTTCTATAATATTGACCAACTAACAATAACCATCCTAGGGTGACAATGGGTCATGGCATATAAATGACCAGGTGGATAAATAGCAATTGGGACAATAACTACCTCCTAGGGTGTTTTTAATAAATAGAAATGCATGTAATTTAAATATAAAATAATTTTATAAAAATTAGGTTCAACATGATCAAGGTTGCATAGCTTATCTTGCTAAGTAATGTTGTTATTCTTCACTCTCCTGTTCTTTGCCCTTCGGCTTCTCTGCTCTTCAACTCCTTCGAATAACTACCAAAACGTCGATATCTAACGAGAGAGAAAATCCAAATACAAACCAAAATAGAGAACAAATGAACTCAAAAAAAATAAATAAAATTCACTATAAAACCAAGCTTGATTGTATATGAATTTAGAGACTTGAACAAGTTGAATCAGAGTTTGTATGAGAGAGAATGGACTCCTGGAAGTTGGATCAGTTGAGAAAATCCAAAAAAAAAGACAAATTCTACTATAGTAGTGTTTATTGTGCTATGGACCAGGCTTAGGTTCACAATGGACTTGATCTATGGAATAATGTTGTGGTGCGGTTGATGGGTGCTGACATAGCAGTGATGTGGCGTACACATAGGTTCAAAGTGTTGAGGCGGAGGTGATGTGGCTTGGATTGGAATGGGGTATGGTGGTGATCTGGGCTGACTTGCCACTTGTGGGGAAGACACATGCAACATGTGTGACAAATGCACAGATGTGGCTTGCCATGTGGGTAGCCAACTCAGGCAGATCTATGGCTAGGAGCTCTCGTCTCCGGCGATGGTGAACGATGGTGAGCGGCACGTCAACAAGGTTGTTGGGATGATCTCGAGGTCATAGCAAATGCATCTAGTGGCTCAAATTGACAAGAGGAGGTTGGCAGGGTGGCCGACAATGAGAGGGACAACGACAATGGCTCAATTGAGTGGTGCAACAGTGAGGAGGGTCTCGGCTGGGATCTAGGCATGTGCATTGGACTCAGCATGGCGAAGTTAGCTTCAATGGGGTGGCAGAGCTATGGGGCTTCTCCCATGAAAGCAGTGAGCACACGGAAGAGAACGCAGAATGGCGAAGCTAGGGGACAAGATGGCGGAGATGGAGACTCAGCAGTAGCAGTGAATTTGGGAGGTGAAGGGTTGTGGCTGCAAAGGCAAAAGATGATGATGGTCTCCAAATCCACGGGCTCTTACTTCGATTCCTTAAGGGTTCTCGATGAGAGAGATTGTGAACATACCGTGACGTGGACGACTTCCGTAGAGACATAGTGAATCAACGAGGCGGCGAGCTCCTTCCTTCGGCTCCAATGGCGGCGACTTCTTCAGTGAATTTCGATAATTGCAACTAGGGATTGCGGGATGGCGGCTCGAGGTAACAAGAACGGAAGAAGGTAGCACTATTTATAGCCTTGGCTAGGGTTAGCAGCTTGGCGCACACGTCAAGGAGACTAAGGTGATAGTGAAGTCTAGCATGGGCACAACAGGGCTGCAGTGTCCAGGTCAGAGATGACAAAGTTGACAGCGGGACCCACCTATCAGCGACAACGCACGAGCATGCAGGCTAGCTAGGCTGCATGTGAGTGCGGCGAAGGTAGCTAGGCTGGGAATTGGGCTGGCACGTGGACAAAGTGGGCCAAGGGAGAGAGAGAAAGGAATGGGCTGAGGAGAATTCGGCCCAAAACTTTTTCCAGAATTTAAATATCTTTTCTTTTAGAAAATACAGAGAATTCAAGTAAGCCAGGAAAAATAGCAAATGAACTCGGAGAATTCCAAGAAAACTTAGATAAATACTTTGGAACCTCAAGAACTAAAATGAAACTATTTTGGATTTAGTTGATATTTGGATTAAATCATTTTAATTTATGAAAATTCAATTTAAGCTTTAATTTACTTCAAAAATATGAAAACTTTATAAAACATTATTTTAAATAAAAGATTTTTTTTGAAAAGCTCAAAAATTGGTTTGTTACAGCCTTCACTTCACCAAATTTATGGTTCATGTCGGTTGTAAGATTGTCAATGTGACCCTCAAGTGCATGGCATCTTCTTGTGAGGAGGTGATTTGTGGCTTGAATGGAGCACAAACATTTGGTAGAAGATCAACACCATAATGTAAATCCTCCATCTCTTCTCCAATGTTTTCTCCATTATGCGAAGCTCCTGACATGGTTTGCGAAATCAAGAAAACAAAACAAGAGAATAGTACATGGAATTGTTTTATGGCTGTTTTTTATGTGTTGCTCACTCACAACTCACCCTCACCTTCCAAAGCTCTTACTTCTTCCCAAGAATACGAGTATACAACGCGCAAGCCATATGAGTGGAATACCGGATGTTTAGGCCCTGGTCCTGGTCTAGGAGCCGCCGCACATTGACAAATTTTAATTTTGCGGTAAGTATAAACTTTTTCAGGGACAAAGGTAGTTCTGAATTTTCATATTTCATTGTAGCTTTGGATTTCCAATAGATCATAAATAATTCTATGAATTTGTTGTTTCTGTCTAAATGTCAGATGATTTTCCTTAGTTTCTCCCTCTGATACATATCCATACTAATTTCTTAGAATTGCGATTTGTTAGCCCTTTGCTGGAAGAATGAGCATCACACAGTAGCTGATTAAAGAGTGCGATTTCTTTTAAAAGAAACGACTTTATGCTGTCATAATATAGGTTTTGTCTGGTGAACTTAACACCAAATAGATGGATAAAAACTGTATTGTTTTCAAATAATACAGTCATCTATAAAACCTAATAATTTAATAGGGAACCACTTGGTAGGGTGGTGGAGTTATAGGTGTACGTCTATCTTTGCACATATGCGAGTGTACTTCAGTAGGAATTTTGTGAAGTCACGGATTTATCCCGAACCTCTTTCTAGACGTGTACTAAGGGGACATACTCGCGTATGTATACGTGGTGGTGCTTCTTTCTTGTAATCACAAAAAACCCTAATGATTCAACGATCCATCTGGGTTGCTTCAATTTTCAGGCTCTTGAAAATCCAGTTTTCTCAGTTGGCACGTTTGTGTTGAGATTTCCATGTTCTCCTTTTACAGGACACCGAAAGACGAAAGACTCACAAGTTCTCTGCATGAGGCTTACATACGTACCCCTCCGATGGATGGCGACTCATCAGCATCCTGGGATTCTCAAATCGCAGGATGAACAAGCTAGCCATGTCAACGGAGTAACTTGCGTTGAATGCCTCTTGGAGAGCCGTGGCGTAACCAGGGCACCAACAAGATCACACGCTAGCTAATTGCGACTTTGTGTGGCTTGCAGCCATGTACTACTACTCTACTAGTGCAGGCTCAGTTGGTCCAACACGAGCACTGCTGTGCGTACGGAAGTTTTCATACGGAGTCCACGTGAAAATATGGCTGGTCCAATAGCAACTCATGGCCGGACCTCACCAGCACGGGCTGTGCATTTGTAGGAGGGCCAATGCCATCATAAAAAACAGAATACGCAGCAAGAATTTGTGCAATTTTATGTAAGGAAAAATAATTTACTCCCCCTACTTTTAGGAAAGTTCAAGTTGGACTGTCTACTATAAAACACGTTATTTAGCCCTGCTCATTTCGGTTTGAGTTTCTGGCTTTTGGTTTATTTTTCAATATTCCTAAATTTCGTCTTTTTTGGACTTTTTTTTAGTTTTTTGCCAGTTCTTTTTTTCCCGTATTCGTTTGTATTATTCGTGATGGACAAACCTGTTTTTTCTATTTTTTAAATTTAGTTACACCAAATAAGCCACTATCAACTACAGCATAATTTCAGTCAGCTATAGTGCAATTTCAGTTATAAACCAGCTTATTTCAACCCAACCAAGTGGCACCTTAACCCCTCAACTTTTTAACGCAGTGCCATTTTCACCGCGATGGTGATATTTGGCGGTGGTTTTGCTTACATGAATATTCAACCGGGCTCAATTTACTATGTCAGTTGGGCAATGAGCCATGTTAGCAAGCCACCTCATATAGTGAGCAAACAATTTAATCAAAAATAAAAAAACAAAATCATTTTTTTCCTATCTTTCTTCTCTCGTCCTCCTCTACTTTTCTCTTCCATCCTCTCTGGTCGGTCCCACCTTAATTTGCTAACCTAACGCTGATTGAGATGCCATGTAAGCTGCCAATGTGGCAAAACACTTCGAATACCACCACCGGGGAGGGAAGGTGTGATTTGTACCGGTTTTTAAAGTTTATGGGTTAAATAGCCGGTTTTGTAGTAGCCTTTCCAATTTACACTTGCGAGAAAGTGGAGGAGGGTAAATTAGACTTTTTCCTTGATTTTAAGGAGAGTGGTACTCGAATGGCCATGACCCCTATCACCAAAAGCATATGCTCTACGATAAGACTACCTACGTATCCTCCAAAATGTCCGTCATTGTCGTCCAATTTAGTACGCCGTAGTAGCGTTTTCAGGTGCAATACCTTAGCTTCCTGAAAGAAGGATATACAAAAGGATACGATGTGGATAGATCATGTGGCGCCATGCTGCCATGCGTGCTGATTTGTTTGTTCGTCGTGATCGGGATTTTGTTGCAAAGGTGTATAAAAAAAAGCAGCGCATGCATTGTATTACGAGGAATCGATGTTCGTGGTCCACAATGGCGATCGTGAACGGACGGACGAGAGAGAGGAGACCGTGGTACCCCACTGGGATTGGTTGTCCTCTTGTTCAGGAAAGGAGGAACAATTAAGGTTTTCAGCTTTGAATGTGTGTTGGCTGGTCACCCAAATTGCTCGTTCGTTCAGATCAGCCAATTAGTTGCAATGTCTAAAGTTGAGATTGCCTCCTCATATGTTTTGACTCACCGTTTCAGAAAACGTGATAGATACTCTGCAGGAACGTCAAGAAAATAATGTCTTTTGCTCCTTTGTGTTGCCCTCTGTTCTCGTACGATTAAACTCATAAATGCTCTTTTAGCTGTACTGAAGTAGCCAGTACCATCAAGATATGGCTTATACGGTTCGTTAGATCTCGAATGGACGGCTGCGAAAGTTCTCGTGGACAGGACCATCTGCCTTAAATAAACGCTGCCGACTAAGAATGAAAGGAAGAAAGTGAGTTTCAAACAAAGAAGCAAAGAAAGGAAGGAAGAAAAATACGGCACCAATGGCTATTGAGCTTGAATGTGCCCGAAAGAAAATATAAGGTGCACCGCCCTAATGTCTCTCCGAGAATGTCTAGTGGGGGCACTGGCGCCGACAACTGATCCATTATGAACCGGGTCGCTTGGTCAAGAAATAAGAGACGCACGCCCCTTTCCCCCCCTTTTACTGCTGAAATCCCTCTTCAGAGGTCAACATCACGTAAATTTATTTGATTGTGTGGCTAGATCTTACAGTACATATATTTACATTTTAAGATGGAATTACAAAGGTCATACAACTCCAATACTTATTGCTGGAAATAGGGGGAAAAAACGCCTAGAAGTATCTGCCTTTGTCGCTTACCCCTACGAGTTATTTTGGTTTATTAACACACATCCAAATCATTTTGTTGTCTAACTACCAAGGTAAAGCTGAGCGAGGAGGACCAATGGATCCAATGTGTTAGGTGCAATAGGGATTGTAATACCAGAGAAAAAAAAGAGAAGAAGAGGGACTTGGGCCGAATTGGCCTTGGCCTAAGCTTGGGCGTGCCCAGCTACAAAAGGGGACATGCAGGGGACTCCTGCCATACCTAGCTGCCCACGTCCTTGCCCTTGCCGCCGCCTTCTCCCCTAGTCACCACCTCCTGCCTTATACTATCGCCGTTTCCTTGCACCGAGCCGCTCCCTTAGCCTAGCTGCGTAGCGGCCTACTAGTGCCATCCTCTAAGCGGCTGCCGTGCCATGGCCGCACTGAGCGCCGCCTCTACATCCAGCCACACATCCGCTTCACCGTGCTTCACGCATGCCACATTGGCTAGCCATGCCATTGTGCCCTACCGCAGTCGTTGGACGACCTCACCTATAGCCGCCACTTTGCTTGCTGTCGCTGGCCAAGCACCTATGCCGCGCCACCTGCCTAAACCGGCGCCCGCTTGCGTCGGCTGCCCTGCCGCCGTCCAGGGCAGCCACGACCAAGGGAGACGGGTTTTGGCCGAGGGAAGAAGGAAGACAAGGAAAGAAAGATGGAAAAAGAAGAGAAGAGGAAGGTTTCACGCTCGCGCCATCTTTGTCATTCGTTTTGGGGGTAACAATTCAAACTCCTCTCCTCTACTAGTCCTTTTACAGATGATGTTTGTAGCGAGCGTTATGCGGATAGTTTGGGTTAAACTGTACCAAGATTCGACAAGGTGTGCTGCCCTATTTTATGGACGAGTTTCAGGGTAGCTACATCCTATTTCATAACTTTACCATAATATGAATATTGTAGATAATTGTTTGAGATTCCCATAGAGTGCAAGAGCATGAGATTTGGTTGAGCGATTTAGAAGTTATGGTTTTGGGAAGGCTGCTTCCAAAATTTGGATACTACTAGGCGCGGTCATGGTAATCTATTATTTAGACCTAGCAGATGGCCGAAATAAATTATATTCATAACTAGAGAAAATTAGATTTTTTTTCATAGTTTTCACAAGTGGTATGGTTTATCATGTTAGGTACACTATATGAAAAGATACAAAATTGTTAAGTTGGTCGTCCAGTAATACAACAGATTAACCTTTGGGGGTTTAGGTGACGTAACCTGTAAATTGTGATAACTTGGATTATGTGAGTTTGTGTGGATTCCAAAACTCGTATTACTTGCTATGTTGGGTTTCAAGATCGAAAGTTATGGACGTTTAATCACTGGGACAGGGAGAAGGCATCTAGTGAATGGGGGTTTTATGTGCCGGGTTTGCACGTAGTAACGATGTTATTTCATATGTGTGCATGTATTGCTATGGTGTATTGAGACTAGATGATGCTCGTTAAGGTGAAGGTTTGGGTTTGGTGCCATCCACGCATCGTACATGAGGTTAAATAGACAAGTGCATGGTAAAATGGTAAATTAGATTGATGGGTATTACTAGTTAAACTTGATGCAATATTTACCATTCTTTATTGCTATGTTTACTCCTATTTCCATGATGAACTGGCGATGATGATGGCCAAGTGACGAAGAAAGAGAGTGGTAAACAATGATGAAATTTATGCATTTCATTAAGTGCATATTCATGGCATGAAAGAGACCCATTTCGGTGGACATGAAAAACTTACTTTGGTAAGCACCTTTACGGGATGGAGGAAAGGATCTACTTCAGTAGGCACCTCCATAGGATGGAGATACAGAGAGGGTGGTGCATCAACGGGTGTCCAATAAGCTATACTGGTATAAGCTTAAGAAAGAGTAAAGATTTGCATGTACATTTGCATTGCATTAATGATAATGAAAAGTTAATGCAGACTGAAGTGTCAAAGAGTATGAAAGAGTTAACAGATAATGAGCGGCTAATGAGAATGTGGTCAAAGATGGAGATTTGTGTATTTGTTTGGTTCCCAAGCTAAGGAACTATGAATGCATGAGAAAGGGTTCATGAAAAAGAAAGAGTAAATAGATAACGACGGCTAATGAAAATGTGTGTTTACTGTTTTGTTGTGTACTTGGTGAGTCTTGGATTCACCCTTGCTTTATTGATATTTTAGGTGATCGTGGTGGCAATGTGAAGGGAATGGGAGTAGCACTTTTTCACCACATCCAATAATAATAATATAGAGCATCACCTCTATTTCCCTTATTATCGTCTGAGTAAAGTAGCTTGATGTCTGAAACTTAATTAGTAGAACTCATAAAATGATGATGAACATTAGGATGCTCTTATGGTAATGTATGATTCCTCAGTTTTGTTTTATTTGCATGTTTAAGTATGCTTCCAGACGCATGATTTTGGGCATTCTCAAGCACGGGGTCCCAAGTGTTCTCAGGTGCGGGGTTCAGAGCATTCTCGAGCGCATGGTCTTGAGCATTTTTGGGAGTGAGTGACCCAAGTTTTATTTTTGTGAATTATTTATTCTTGCTCTTGTTTATAGCACATTTTTAATGCTTATTGTTAAACATATGTTGTTTACCACATCGTTGAGATATAACTAGAGGAGATGCTACTGAAATCTCATAGAGATGGATATAAATTAAAGTGTTACAGTGTAGTGGTAGTATTTTGGGCTTAGAGGTTGGGCTGGGATGTTACAGTTGGTATCAGAGCAGGCGTCAGGTGGTAAAAAATTAACAACTTAGCTTAATTTATTAACCAAAATTTGACTTAGGATTAGCAACTCTAATGAATTAAAATTTGACCTTTGTTAATTTACTACTAAAACTTGATGTAGGCCAAATGACATTTAAATTGATACACACTGGTGCACAATAGGTTGGGGTTCGGATCGAGCATTGCATTTACATTAACACTGGTGATATTCTTGTTTAGCCATGATATGAGGTCGATGCTTGTGAGTTTATGGCAAATTGTTAAATTTATTGCTTGTGTCCCCTAATGGACTTTGTTATGATTATGTTGCATAGCGATGTGAGAGAAAGGGGTCGTGGCTACTAGAGAGGCTAGGCTATGCCGTCGTATGGGGAATGGAGATAGTGATGGCTTTTCAAAGGATATCTTTGCTATAGTCGTGGGTGGTGAGTTTCCACCTGCTATTTAGTTCTTTGAAGAAAAAAATTGATTGTCCATGTGATCATCTATCTTCCCTACTAATAAAAGTTGCTACGCTGCAAATTTTACCTTCGTGTGGGAGTCTGGTACTTAAAATTGTGGGCTAGGACTCCAATAGTTTGGTATGGCTGCTAGTGGAAAATTCCCTTTACAAGATTCATTATTCGGTGAAAATTTTGATTCTATGAAGTTGGGGCAACTTGGGTGTCGAAGTTTAATGACCTTGTTTCTAAAAGAAAATTACTAGATTATCGAGATGATTCTCGTTGGGCTTAGGTGAGAAGTAGTAAACAAAGAAACTAGATGACAAGGCATGGAATGCCAAGCTGTGAACTTGGTGGGGATAATAATTGATGTTAATTAATGCCATTAGGATTGAAGTTGATTTAAATTTGATGGTGTCTTAAAAGTATTTACATGACAACTAGTGGTATACGACATGCCCATTTTTACTTAGAATTATTAGTTTTTGGAACATCGATTAAGCAGTAGATCATTAAGGCTATTTAGATTGTTGTAGCCCCATTGAATGAATTGTGTTACCATGGTTCCAATCGATTAACCTAGCTATGTGGGATAGTTATGCAAAGAGGTGCGTTAATCTATTGCCTTGGTGGGAATTCATCATGGAGTTATCCTCTCCATGGGTAATTTGCGATCAACTGTAAATCCAAGTTTACTTATCTCGCACCATGATTAATTATTACAATTATGAACAATTCCTTGGAAGGTTTCAATAGCTACAAATTTACAACTCTGTTGGAATTAGTTGGGAGGTCTAGAATGGGAATCTTAATTTTGGATAGTTTTCCTAGCTATACTAAATGGGGGAATTGTTGTACTGTCATGTGAGACTTAAATTCTTATGGATGAGGTTAATAAAGTTCTAAAGAGAATTTGTATCAATTTCTAAGCATGAGTTAGTGAAGTTGCAACTGCATCGGTAGATAAGTATGTGCATGCCTACAAAGGTAGAACAAATGGATCCCATGTTTAAGATGATAGTAAATGAGATTCATGGGAGTGCAGATGATATGTGCTAAAATTTAGGTGATTGATCATCATTGAAGGGTCGAGCTGATGGAATTTAGGTAGTGCTTTGGAATGAGGTGCTTGCGGGATTGTTTATTGATAGTGAAGCTTTTGATAAACGAGCTATGTTCGCACTTTGCACACTCGACAGCCGTTATGATTGTGCTATAGTATAGTAAGGTTGCAGAGTTCGATAAGTTCTAGAGTGAAGATGGAAGAACAATGTATTATGAGGTACTATAGTGAGCTTTTGAGAAGGTTTACAATGGAATACAGAAAATCATTGACTCATGATTTAGCAAATTGATGTTTGCAATATTACGTAAGGGGTACGAGCAGCACTGGCTTATTATTTTTGAAGGATAAAGAATTTAGGTTGATTTTCGTGTTGGCATTTAAAAGAAATATTTTGTGTTTTGGCGTACATGGTTATTCGGAGTTCACGACTTTAGAGGAAGCCGTGTGCTATTTCTAATGATGATGAATGTTTAGAGTTGAGATGGGGGATCGACATAACTCATAGTTGATTTATGTGCATATGTCTTGAATGTTATTTCCATGGCGAAATGATGCTATAACTGAAGGAAACGGTTCCCCTGTTAAATAGTTGCATCATAGAAAGAGTGAGTCCTATGTTGCGGGAGTTTGGTAGCTTGTTTTGTTGGAAATGGTGCCAAAATCATTCCATAATCTTGTTTTTGGGGAAAAAACTTTGTTGGAACTTCACTTTGTTCTTGGATGTTAAATTGTAGAAACTTCTTAACTAATGAGGTGTGTTGAAGGGTTGGAAATACCTCGTTCTTGGAAGAAATATTTAATGTGTAATGCGAAGTCGTGCTAGGCTTAAATGTGTAGTGATTATTATTGATACGAATAGTAATGAGGTGATCGCTAAAATTTGTGTGGCTAATAGAGTATGCATTGATTTTATGTTATAATCCTTTGTGAGAAATTGATTAAGAATAATATTAGCTTTGGGGCAAAACAGATTATGTTGTTGCTACCAATAGAGCCTATGGGGAATGGTGGTTAATGACATCATGTTTAAGCCAATGGGTCATTGGTAGTGTCGGGAGTGTGAGATTTTGGTGAATGTACTTCCTTGGATTACATTTCTAGTGGTAGGTGTCACCACTAAATGTCGATGATGTTTTGGAATACATGATTTCTATAACATAGATCGAAGATATCAATGTTATCGGTGTCATTGGAAGAGTATTTGAACTTTTGAAATACGAGACTTAGATTTCTTGATAGCTATTGGTGGCTAAAAGATTAGGATAAAATTGAAGTAGTGTCATAAGAGAATTTAGTTATTTGATTTTATATAAAATCCCGATAGAACTTACATCATTTTGTGGATGTGAGAATGTGGGAGTTGATGTGTGATTTGATAAATTCACCATCCTCGATGACCATTATTTAAGGAAGTGGTCAGAGGAATAATTCATTACATGATTTATGTCAACCATTGATAGAGTTCGTCATGATGCCAATAGAGCGTGAGCTGAAACCCTAGAGATAAGTGTACTAGAAGGATTGAAGTGATGGGTTCTGATGCAAATTTTCTATTTAAGGGCATGTGGAATTATCTATTGATAATGTTTTGTTGGTAAAGGGGTTTTGCTTGGGCATTTCACGGTTCATGTACTAAAACTTCCTCAGATTTGTGCGGACATTGCACTAAGATTGAATTGGCTTTATGGTTAATAAATTGGCATTGGAAGAATGCATTGCCATAAGGCAACGTAATGGGATTTTGGAAAGTTTTAGTATGTTTAACAATGGGATTCTATTTTCTTGCTAAGAGATTTCGAAAAAAAAACTATATTTGCAAGATTATTCACATGGATGTGTGATTGATGATGATTCTTAAGGGATACAAAGTAATTTATCATTCATGTTGTCAACTAAAATGGTTGGGCAAGATTTAATGTGTTATTTTAGGGTCCGTGATTTGGGAATTCATCCATATCTTATTTTGAGAGAAAGTGAATTTAAGTGGGAAGTTGCAGTATTTCTACGATTCATAAGTGGTTCATGTGATTTTTCTCTTAAGCGTTTTCTATTCATTCAAGAGAATGTGCTTCCTTTTTGTTTGAAAAGGAAGGTTGATTTGGGAAGTGAAATTATTATGCATGTTATATGTGGTATTGAGTTGCTTATTAGGACGAAGATTGATTTTATGTCCATTTTCTCCTTATGAAAGAATTTGCTTTGTAGAAGTGAGGTGATTTTATGAATGTTATGTGATACTTCTTTTTTTTTTTAAAAAAGAGCTCTCCTTGTCGTGAATCAAGGTAGCATGGTCTTTCTATAAGAAACGAAAGTGGTTTTGTTTGAGAATTGAGGTTTCTTACATTGAGGCATGAGATGCTAAAGTTTGACAAGATGTGTGGTAGTATTAGATCGAATGTAAAGCAACTTAGAACTTGGAGTCTCGCATGCGTGAGAGGTACCCGGAGTTGTTTTCTACGGGTACATGTTAGAATTGTCTTCCGTTCAATTCGTTTTGTTTTGTTCTCCACATAGAATGTTGAGCATTAGAATTTAATGTTGAATTTTGTTAGGGGGTAGAATGTAATAACTAGAGAAAAAAGAGGAGAGGGACTTGGGCCGAATTGGCCTCGGGCCAAGCATGGGCGTGCCTGGCTACAATAGGGGGCAGGCAAGGGGACTCCTACCCTATTTAGCCGCCCACGACCATGCCCTTGCCACCGCCTCCTGCCCTGTACCGTTGTCGTTTCCTTATGCCGCGCCACTCCCTCAGCCTAGCTATGCTGCAGCCCACTGGTGCCATTCTCCAAGCTGGCCACCGTGCCCTAGCCACACCAAGTGCTACCTCCAGATCTAGTCGCCCACACTGCCCCTAGAACCAAACGCACCTCCACTCTGTTGTGCTCCATGTTGTCCCTATGCATTGTCCCACGCCACCTCCTCCGTTTTGGTTGCGTCATCGTGTCCTAGCGCAGCCGTTGGCTGGCCTTACCTACAGCTGCCACCCTACTTTCCATCATCGGTCGTGCCCCTACACCGTGCCACCCGCCTGCACCGGTGCCCACCTACATCAGTCGCCTTGCCCCCTCTACCTAGAAGCGTGCTACCATCTAGGGGCAGCCATGGCTGAGGGAGAGGGGTTTCGGCCGAGGGAAGGAGGAAGGTCAGAGAAAGAAAAAAGGAAGAAGAAGAGAAGAGGAAGGAGGAAGCGATAGGAAGGTTCCGCGCTCACACCATCTTTTTCATTCATTTTAGGGGTAACAATCCAAACTCCTCCCCTCTACTAGTCCTTGCATAGATGTCGTTTGTAGAGGGCATTATGCGGGTAGTTTGGATTAAACTCTGTCAAATGCCGGTAGTTTGGATTAAACTCTACCAAGATTTGACAAAGTGTGTTGTCCTATTTTATGGACAAGTTTCGGGGTAGCTACGTCATGTTTCATAACTTTGCCATAATATGAATATTGTAGATAGTTGTTTGAGATTCCCATAGAGTCCAAGAACATGGGATTTGGTTGAGCGGTTTAGAAGTTATGGTTTCAGGAAGGCTACTGTCCAGAGTTTGGATATTGCTAGGCATAGTCGTGGTAATATGTTATTTGGACCTATTAGATGGCCGAATTAAATTATATTCATAACTAAAGAAAGTTAGATAATTTTCTATAGCTTTTACAAGTGATATGATTTATCATGTTAGCTATAGTATATGAAAAGATACAAAATTGTTAACACAGTTGTCCAGTAATAAAACAGAACACCCTTTGGGGCTGAAATCAAAGGTTTAGGTGACGTAATCTGTATATTGTGATAACTAGGATTACGTAAGTGATTTCGTGTGGGTACCAAAACACATATTACTTGCTATGTTGGGTTTAAAGATTGAAAGTTATGGATGTTTAATCACCGGGATGGCGAGAAGGCATCCGGTGAAAGGGGGTTTTATGTGCCAGGTTTGCGCGTAGTAACGATGTTGTTCCTTATGTGTGCATGTATTGCTATGGTGTATTAAGACTGGATGATGCTCGTTGAGGTGAAGGTTTGGGTTTAGTGCCATCCACGCATCGTCCATAGAGTTAAAGAGGCAAGTGCATGGTAAAACGGTAAATTGGATTGATGGGTGTTACTAGTTACATTTGATGCAATATTTACCATGCTTTATTGCTATGTTTACTCCTGTTTCCATGTTGATTAAATGATGATGACGATGGCCAAGAGAGTAGTAAATAATGATGAAATTTATGCATTTCATTAAGTGTGTATTCATGGCATGAAAGAGACCCACTTCGGTGAACATAAAATATCTACTTTGGTAGGCACTCTACGGGATAGAGAAAAAGACCTACTTCAGTAAACGTCTCCAAGAGATGGAGGGAAAGTATCACCGCGAGATAGAGATATAGAGAGGGTGGTGCATCGACAGGTGTGCAGTAAGCTATACCGGTATAAGCTTAAGAAAGAGTAGAGATTTGCATGTGCATTTGCATCATATTAACGATAATGAAAAGTTAATGTAGATGAACTGTCAAAGAGTATGAAAGAGTTAACAGATAATGAGCGGCTAATGAGGATGTGGTCTAAAATGGAGATTTGTGTATTGCATTGTTCCCATGCTAGAGAAGTGTGAATGCATGAGAAAGGGTTAATGGAAAAGAAGAGTAAATGGGTAATGAACAGTTAATGACAATGTATGTCTGTTGTTTTGTCGTGTACTTACTAAGTCTTGAACTCAACCTTGCTTTGTTGATGTTTTAGATGACCATGGTGATGACATGCAAGAAATGGGAGTAGTGCTTCTGTACCACTTCCAATAATAACGATATAGAGCATCACCTCTATTTCCCTTATTATCGCCTTAGTAAAGTAGCTTACTAGTCTGAAACTTAATCAATCGAACGCTCGAAAACTAATGATGAACATTAGGCTGCTTTTATGATAATATATAATTCCTCAACACTATTCTATTTGCAAGTTTATGTATGCTCCCGGACGCACGATTCCGAGCGTTCTTGGGCGTGGGGCCCCGAACATTCTTAGACATGTGGTCCTGAGCATTCTTGAGCGCATGATCTCGAGTGTTCTTGGGCGTGAGTGACCTAAGTTTTATTTTGTGAATTATTTATTCTTACTCTTGTTTATAACACATTTATTTTAATGCTTATTGTTAAATGTATGTTATTTGCCGCGTCATTGAGATATATCTAGACGTGATGGTACCAAAATTTAATAGTATTGGATGTAAATTAGAGTGTTGTAGAGTAGTGGTAGCATTCTGGGCTTAGAGATTGGTCCGGAGTGTTACAGGGATGCTCACATATTTGTTGATGTGTCATCATAAGATTTTCAGGAGAAAGTGGTGAGAAAATAAGAAAGGTACAATAAAATGAGTTGTAAAAGTATTAATAAACATCCCTAAAAAAAGGTATTAATAAAAAATAACTCTTACAAAGGCTTCATCCTATAAAGGCTCCAACAGATATGTAGCCAGTCTCTTATACATATTAGATTAAGCCAACTTAGGTGGTGTAATTGTAGGGATGGCAATCGGGCGCGGTAGGTGCGGGTAGTGTTCGCCCATACCCGTACCCGTGACCCCATTTTTCGCCCACGGGTATACCCGTACCCACCCACGGGTAAAAAACCCCGCCCATACCCGTCGCCCGCGGGTACCCGTCACCCGCGGGCATACCCGTTTAGCCGCGAACTGAGTACATCACATTCAAACTTCACCAATGCACAAATATGAGAATTGAACACAAATACTATGTTTCTATGAGAATTGAAGTTCTATGTTGAATTGAACACAAATATGAGAACTTCTATGTTTTTGTTGAATCAATTATTGGACACAAATACTATGAGACAGGTTCAAGTTTCAGGATGGGCTAAAATAACAGTGCCAAGCTTCAAGTTTCACATTGAAATGCACACAGGTGAAGGTTCAGAAACAATTAATGTAACTTGCAAATGGTTGAATTCGCATCAAGCTCAGGCTTGAGAATAACCGAAATGACAAGAACATGGTATATTTGAAACCAAATTCCATAAGACAAAAGTTTGATCTTTCAATTCCGATGCAACAAACTATATACCACCCATTCCTATTTGCTTGCAGGTCCAGATGAGTGGTTAATTGTCAATTGCACATTCCATTTGATCAAATACAGTTTCAGAAGAGTCAATTGTTTGATCAATTTGATTACCACAGCGCTCTTACGAGTGCGGCTTCACTGAATCACGCATCCAGGCAAACTGAACATGTATGGAGATCGAGAAAGAAACAAAGGTGTCGCCTTGGGGTAGAATCGGCGTAATTAACCTACCGACGGAGGAGCCGACGAGCAGGACGGCGCGCAGCTTGAGGTTTTCGGCGACCCAGCGGCAGACAGCGACGATGTCCCCGACCTCCGAGGAGCCCGTGAGGGAGGCGTGGTCGGTGGACCGCCCGGCGCCGCGCATGTCGAAGGTTACGACGCGGTGGCCCCGCCGTGTGAGCCCCTCAGCGATGCCGGCGGGCGAGGCGAGCGAGGAGGAGGAGACGGATCTGGGGCGGAGGAGGAGGCCGGCGGCCGGGTGGGGGGCAGAGGCGGCGGATCTGGGCGAGGCGGAGGCGCTGAGGCGAGCGGGGCGCAGGGCGGCGGGCGAGGCGAGCGAGGAGGAGGAGGAGACGGATCTGGGGCGGAGGAGGAGGCCGGCGGTCGGGTGGGGGGCAGAGGCGGCGGATCTGGGCGAGGCGGAGGCGCTGAGGCGAGCGGGGCACAGGGCGGCGGGTGAGGCGAGCGAGGAGGAGGAGACGGATCTGGGGTGGAGGAGGAGTCCGGCGGCCGTGGCGGAGGCGGCGGATCTGGGCGAGGCGGAGGCGCTGAGGCGAGCGGGGCGCAGGGCGGCGGGCGAGGCGAGCGAGGAGGCGGCAGATGAAGGAGGAGAGTGCGAGAGGGTCCGCGGGGGGCGGCGGGCGAAGAAGTTTCTAGGCGGGCGGCGGGGAGAGTTAGGGACTTAGGGTTTATTATTTTAGAGGCCCACTTGTCAGTCTATTTCACAGGTAAACGGGCAAGACGGGTACGGGTAGAGCTAACCCATACCCGTACCCGTTTACCCGATGAGCAGAGATTTTCCCCCATTTTCCTACCCGTGGGTAAAGAATGCACCCCATACCCGACTCCATTAGGGTATTTACCCACGGGTACACGGGTAAACGGGCACAATTGCCATCCCTATGTAATTGTTTTGTTTTCAATACATGTGAGAATTTCGACTATCTCAACATTTTTTTGCCATGATTCAGTTAACGTGGTTTCAATTACATAAAGGGCAAGACTAAATTTCATCTCCTAATTTTAATACAACGGCAATTCAAATTTAAAATAAGGAGAAACTAGCTACATTATTGCCTTTTGTCATATTCGATAATAAAGACAGAAAATTTGAGGTCCGCAGAAACTATCAAGAAATTTCGGTATAACTTTCAACTTTGATTTTGTTTTCTTATCACAATCTATGTGTCATGGTTGTACATCTCAACAGATGTTCATCTCTACGCCACTAAAAAAAGGGACCTCCACGGATCCGGCTCCTCACCTCCTGGAATCACTGAATGGTAGGCTATCGAGCCTTGGGCTTTTTTTCATTCACCTATTCAGTGTTACATCAAGAAAAATAAGAAGACACACCCAGCCATAAATGACGACCAGGTTCTAGATTACAAGCGACAATTGGACGCTATGCATTGCCACTTGGTAGTCAGATTTTTCGCGCGGTGAGCTGATGGCATGTTATTTTTCAGCTTTTGGTTTCAGCTTTTGATTTTTTTTATAGTAATTAGCTTTTAAATGATGTATTTTTTAAGATAGAGTCTACTAGTTAATTGTAGTACATACTGTACCAACTTCATTTATATTGGCAAAAACCGCATGTGAGTTTCTGTTACTCTGTAATCTCTCGTATTAATAGCTCAAAAACCATAAGCCGCAGCCAAAAACTATAAGCCTCAGCTAAAAAGAACAGGCTTGATACCGTCACCTTCACAGCCCACAATTGTAGGTAATGGAAGTTTCGCTCATGTGCACGAAACAGATCGAATATGGACGGATAATAATTCTATCATATTTGTTTTTATATTTTTTTTTCTCAGAGATGGACACGAATACGAATAGCTCAGATACGAATATAAATATGAATAATATTGAATACAGATACAGAGCGAATATAAACCGAAATTAATACAGTCATAAATATTTATCAAAACATAAAAACCTCTTAAATTGTACATCCAAAATCAATAAAAATACATAAATAGTTTATTTTATCAAAACATTCATTAAATTTGAACAAGCATAAGTATTTTCATCCATAATAAAAATATACCCGATACCGACTATCAGTACATAGCATAAGTACCAAACATGATACAGTTTATAGAGAGACACACACAAATAGGAATTTAAACAAGCATAAGAACATAACATAAGTACCAACAACATGCAGTTCATGGAGTACACACAGTAACAATTTGAACAAAATAAGAACATAACATAAATACCAACAAGTCAACAACGTTCAGTTCATGGAGTAGACACAATAGCAATTTGAACAATGATAATGATGCGGATACGCACATGCTTAGTACTTTTCAGTCAAATACATTATTTCACTGGAAAAAAGTATTGAACCGCATTAAATATTGTCAGGTTAATTTGTTTCTTAATGAATTTCTTTCTATTCATGGGAACGATATACTAACTTATGCCAAATTCTTGTTTACTATTATGTTTGAATATTATGATGATTTCGGGGCCAAAGCAATGGAGAAGCACAAGGAGGGTAATCATATTTGCTACTAAGAACAAAAAGCTCAAAGCCCATAGGGATGGAAAGGAGAAAGCCAAGCAGCCCATGCAGCTGATCAAGGAGGAAAGAAGCCCATGCAGTGGGAGAGCAAAAGGGGAGAAGCCCAAGAACTTAAAGCCCAAGTTTTGGACAAGATTTTGAAACCCAATTCGGACCTCCCACATGTACAACCGAATTCAAACTCGGATTCAACTCAGAACTCAATTCGGATTCGGTTCGGGACAGCCCAACAGGCACTTACTAAAACGGCCATAACTTTTACAAACGGAGTTCGATTGAGGTGTTCTTGTACTCTATGGAAAGCTCTTGAAGTCTACTTTCAGATGGATCTAGCCTCACCTCCAAATTCCATACGAGTCGATCAAAAACTGCGAAACAAGTCACATCACGTTTTCAGTCCGAGTCAAATTGGGCCTAGGGTTTTGTAATCGAGTCCTATTCGGCCTCCAAGTGTTTAGCCGACTCTTCACTCCTTGTGTATCTTTAAAAGACAGCCGTCACCCCTGTAAAATTCAGACCACGTTTGGGAAAAATCAATCTATTAAAGTTTCGAGTTTAGCATTGCTGCCGAAATTCCTTAGGGAATTAGGAGTGACTTCTTCAATCAAGATCGTTCAGCCTTTCCACTGGGAATTGTGTGCACGATAGATCTTCGCTTGGTGGTCGCCGAAATCAACACGAGTGTGTTTTGGCGGATTAAAGAGTGTTCGTCCCTTGCATTGGCATTGGAGGATCATTACGATTCATCAAGACTCCCGTGAGTATCCATCCTACGTCGAGAAGATCGGGCGACCCCATATCAGATAAGAATATAGTATAATAATTTTTTTTCATCACAGATGAATACTCTAATTGGATCCAGACCCGACAGCTAGCTCGAAACAGAGGGAACTAGCTAGCTGACCATTAGGTGAGAAGATTGAGAATAGAAATGCCTGCAATCACAAGTGAAACGGGATGCAAAGGGGGAGAAAGAATGTATTTGTAACCTAGTCAGTACACTAACCATTTTCACTCTTGATTTTTTTTATGTTTATACGATGTTATATCTGAATACTTCCCACATTAATTAGGTCCAAATCTAGCAGAGATATGATCAAATCATCCCCCCGATCTGCATAGTGCATACACATCCAGTAGTCCAGCTAAAGAACTACTGTGTACATACAGAAAACTTGAGATGGATCTGGCTGCATATATGTTTTTTGTACCTTGATAAACTGAGATAGGCTATAACTACAATTTTGAGGCCAGAAATATTTCCATTCCCATGTCAGATAACTCACATTGTAATGCCTACAAAACAGAATATCAAAGGAAACTATTAGAAAGATCCTGCATTGTAATTTCACAAGTTTAAACTGGTTTAATACAACGAACCAAGAAAACCACAAATGCATGCATTTACTTGTGGAAGTGAATAAGTAACCCGGGAAAATTTCTTCCTTTGCTATCCACTACCGATTAGAGGGCCCATTAGATTTCCAATTCTCACCGGAGTATGGGGGAGGTGCTCGAGGCGACGCAATGCCGCCCGGCGCTTGCACACCAGCGAGTGAGACGACCGGACGGGCGGCACGGTGGTGGAGGGCAGGGCGGGGCCGGTAAGCAGGACGACCAGCATGGCGGTGGACGACAAAAAAATACATATTCGTTTCTGATCTGACACTATCCGATAAAAATCCGAGTCGACATAATCCACATTCAAAAATTGTTTGCATCAGCCAGAAACTATCTGATTCATTTTTACCCTAGCTTCATGCAGATGCACTCATGCAACTGACAACACAGGTGCATCCTTCTCTGATGGTCGTGGAAACTTTCGGAGCCAAGCGAAAACTATCACAGAACTACATAGATCACATAACAACACATACTTTGTCGGTTTGTCCACTGACAGATGGATCCAATATACCAATTACACCGATTCAATGTTCCCGTAGACCAATGAGATTCAACCTGAAAGTACTAGTTTATGACTAGTATGCAAAAATACCTATAGATTTAAGACATTTACTAAAAAAAACTAAGATACCTCATCAGTATCCATTTTGATTGTTGATCCGCCCTACTAGAAACAATACGAGACGATTGGAAGTTGCAACGTTCTCTGCACATCTGAAAGAACTTGAGCGGGCATTAATTCAAGCGGAATTGCTAATTCTCAGGGACTGAAAATTACTTAAACCTCAGTCGATATTTTCAGCCCTAGGATGTTCTTTCAGATCTGTGCTTTGTGATCTCGGTTTGATGTTTGGTAGCGGTTTTCTTTCCAGTACCCGATCCGCACGAAACTGAGTCCATTAAGTGCACAGCCAAACCTTTTGCATTTCCCCTTTTCAAGTTCTTTCTGCATTCGGTGAGCGAGAGGCTGGAGGGCAGAGCAGGGCCATTTGGCCGCACGTGGGTGTTCCCATGAACACTGTTTATTTTTGTAAGAAAGATGATGTAGCATAGGTGGGAGGCCGGAAACTCCCCCGGCTTTGTTTTAGTGATGATACGGCAAATAATATATGTCGCTACTGTCTGGTCATAAAGAAAGCTAAATTTATATTTTTGAGTGAATAAAAGCTAGATTTTAAAAAACAAATACACTATATGGAGTATCAGAAATAAAGCGCCCGTATTCCCAGAGGCGGTAGAATGCTTCGTGGTGATCAGTGACCGTCGAGGTAGTTGGGTAGGAGGCTGTGTTCCACTCAAGCGTTGCGGCTGATCTTTTATATCGGTTTTTTTCTGCCATCTTGTATATAGTGTTTTGCCTTAATGCATGTGTATTAATGATTTTGTTTTGTTGAAAGGCTTCTACGTTGATAGATCTGCTCAGTTCAACGAATGCTTGAACGTTCTGGGTGTTGATGAAATGTGCGCAAGAAATTCTAGATTGGGGTTAATTTATTTGTGCGTATTTGCTTGTCTTCGACTCGAAGTTAGGTTTGGTTACATGGTCAGATCAGGGTTTCAAGTTAATTTGGTTGCATGGTCTGATCTTGCTGATTTGTGGTTGTGGTGATCAATTTTTTCTAATGGTTTTGGTGCTCTATGTATAGGATTTTACTGTATGTATGTAGATAAGTATCGAGCCGAAAACATTGACTTGGCCTTGAAAATTGTCAGTTATTGACATGCGTAGGATCAATATTGCTGTAGTGTCGATTAGAGTGACTGGAACTATCGGTACTAGTTTTTAGTTGTCCGTTCCATTTTTGCTGGGATGTTTGTCAGTTATTGACATGCGTAGGATCAATATTGTTGTAGTGTCGATTAGAGTTACTGGAATTGTCAGTTAGTACTAGTTTTTAGTTGTTCGTTCTATTTTTACTGGGATGTTCTGCTGCTCTGTTGTAGCTGTGGCTGTATTAGTAGTAGCAGCAGCAGCACTGGTAATAGAACTAGTAGCAAGTAGTAGTGCCAAGTAGCAAGCAGTAGTAGTACTAGCATTACTTCTGGGCAGGGGCGGAGCCAGGGTTTTGAGTATAAGGGGCGAGGGACCAAGTATACGAATTTTTGGCAATAGTGGCCCCCGTGTCCTTTTTTCCAGATATGGCACCCGGTGCTTTTTTTGTGTGATTGGTCCCTTCCCAGCCGCGGATCAACAGACGGGCAACATGTAGTATTTCCGCAGCCAGGGCGCGTGGATCCGTTGCCGGTGAGCATAGAAATCTGCCTAGCTTCAACACACAAGCTGGCGGGGCTGTCCGTGAGCCGCGGTTGGCGTCTGCGAAAAAGGCGCGCCAAGAGCTGCTATAAAGTGGTCGGTGGTCGATACTACAGTAACTGGTTGATAGTCGATGCTATAGTAGCTGGTTGATGATCGATGCTACAGTAGCTGATCGATGGTTAAAGAGTGGTCGATAGCAAAATGTGGTAGATGGTCGAAATTACAGAGTGGACGGAGGTCGAGATGTATAACGTGGTCGGGTGGTCGAAGTCAAGAGTGGTCAGAGCAGTCGAAACTATATAGTGGTCAGGGCGGGCGGAAGTTATAAAGTGGTCGGGACAGCCAGAAGTTATAAAGTGGTTGGTTAAACGACAACGGTCAAAAGAGCAGCAGCGGCTGGAATTGACAAGTGCATCCAGCCTTTCCCACACCCCCGACCGCAGGATTCGGTGGGCCTGGTAGTTCGCGCACTCACAAGGGGAGGGCAAAAAGCCAGCGGCCGCCAACCGCTTGTCCACGCCCGCCAGGCCGTGGAATTGCCACGCGTCGCCTGCCAGTAGTTCCGCGGTCGGGAGGGGGCTAAAAGCATAAAAACATCACCTCAGGTGTCATATCTGTAAAAAATGCCACAGAGGGCAAAACACTAAAAACTTCCAAGTATGCAACAATGACGGAAGCAAGAGTAATATAACAATATATTTATTCTCTATCATATATAGCATGAACTAGCCGAATGTCCCCTATAATTGTGAGGCTAGACACCACAATCCATATGTTCATTTGGAAATAGAGTTTCTTATGATTGAAAATATTGTTATATTCTTATACAACTTATCTGATCAATATGTATCTATAAACTGGATCCATCAAAATAAGTTATGTAGATTATACAATTTTTTCTTTGATTAATGTGGGAATTTCAAGCCTCTTAGAGTGAACATATATTATTCCTTTAACATCTTTTTAACAATGTAATAGGCAACCAAATATAGGAATATATGTTTTGCCAGTACAGAAGAAAACTAAAAATCTATGAACTTATGTTAGGCTCTACCACTACCAAGCATACCATATATGTCAATAATTTCAACAAAAAAAAAACATAGCGCCACACTTTTTCTAAGATGAACATCGTGGTCTCTTTAACTAGTGATGCTATAATCTGAGAAAAGAAATTGTAATGTAGTCACTACATAGGCCTTAACATCAGCTGTGATCACCAAATTTCATTAAGAGAAGCTTAGACAACTAATTGACTCGTTAGAGCAACTCCATCCCATTAGTCATTTCTCCCTCTCTATTTCCTAGGATGAAGAGACTAGCTATTATTTTCAGCTCTCTATTTGAGTTAGCATTCCAATGGCCTAGCTATTTGAGAAGCGAGTGAGGAGGCGCTCGCCAAATCTAGCTAGCGGCCGGGAGAAAATAGCGACTCGATAAAAATGAAGAGGAGGATAAAGAACCGGTTGGAGTCCATTTCTTGAGTCATATTAGGTAAATATACAATGAAGAGCAGGATAAAGAACCGGTTGGAGTTGCTCTTAGTATTGAATAGCTCTAGATGTTTGCCTGATCGATGGAGGCCAGGCCCCTACCAGCCCCCCTTCCCTCCGCCCCTGCTTTTGGGTAATACGTGAGCTAGCTAGGCAGCTCCTCTTTTCTATTTTTCTTATTTATCGATGATTTTTTTCTTGTTAAGTATTTATTTATCAATTTTGCTCGACTTACTTCTGTCAACAACAATAAAGCAACTATATGAGCTAGCTAGTGTCATCCTCCACCTATAATTAAGTCTTGTTTTAGGGCAAGCATGACATGATATCATCTGGGAACTTTCCCACAAACTTGTCTAGCTGTTTATCACAATTTTATTGGCTATATTCCTGACCTATCAACATTGCATCTTGTTTCATCTTGCTATTCATTTTTCCTTAATGATTGCCTCTTTTGTAAAGTAATCATCGCTCCAGTTCTCTACTTTTCTTTAGCTATTAGTTTGCAAGGAATTAAAACAAGTTTGGGGACAATATGTTGTCTGTTCTTTCTCATCCCTGTTTGAGCAGATGCATGATTTCGATGTCGTATTTTGCACTGTTCCCTTCAAGATAACACACGTTAGTTGTTCTATTTTTTAGCTGGCTGGTATTTTCATATTTAACTTTTCTATTATCTATCATTTTCTTTGTGAAAGTTTAGTTTATCTAGGGATGGTTGTGGCGCCTTTGCTATGATTTTTTTTTGGGAGCCGTGGGACCCTCCTTTCAACAAAAAATTTCACAACGCGATACTGGCAATATGCTTCTCAAGGACACTAACATTTGTCTACATTATAATCAAAATTTTTCTCAAGAATTTGCGGTAGAGCCTAAACTCTAAACTTTCTAGAAACTTGATGCAAAGGCTAAACTCTAAACTATACTGGAGCTTATTCTGTAAGTGTGTGGGTGGCTACTCTAAAGGAGTATTACTGGATGCATATGGGGCGATAGAATGTGGCGCTCTCTTATCATTTTGTTTGTACCCAGCTTTAGAATAGTTATAAGATTATGTACTCTACATTGCATAATATTATAAACTAATGAATTGTAATTAACAAGTAAAAAGGTGGTTTTTGACAATTAAACGGGAAACGGCCGACTAATCAAGAAAAAAAGGCCGATTAAGACCGCTAAATTCTGTCCGCATACACTAGGGGGGCTCGATCCCACCCTTCGACACCGGTAACCCCTTGTCCCCCAGCTAGTCCGCTTGACAGCTCCTCCAAGACATTCCTGGCTTCTTCTGCTGCTTGAAGATGGTGCCGAGCCGTCGAGTGTGCTGTTCTTCCGGCCGAAGCATGCCCGCGTGAAGGGCAATGAAGCGAGTAGAGGCCGCGCGCGCACCTCCTCTGATGGGCCGTGGTTGGCCGCATGGGGCATGACCCAAACACAAGCATTCGATCCACCAAGGCACATTCATCAACCAGATCCTGCGCCCTGGACGTGATTGCGAACTTCGTGCATGATGCATAGATGACTCGTTTGCCACAATTAGTCATATTTAGACTTGTTCTTGTTAAAATTTCGTCCTACGTCCGCCACCGCCGACAAGCACGAACTACGAGCTTGTGCGCGAGGCCGATGGTGCCGGCTCAGGCCGTACGTGACCGTGTCACCCATGTGCGGATGGATCTACGGCATCGACGCGCAGCTGAGAAAGCTTTGGCCTACGAGCCCCGGCCCCCTTTATTTTCATGCTTCACCACTGCTTACGGGCGCCCTTCAAGCCAGCTTTTCTCATGCATCCATCATTTGCGCTCATGGGAACCCCTATCAAATGCATACAACAAAGTTGCGCAATGCTCACACCATATCTCCTCTCTCTTTCTCCTTCCTGAACTCTCTTCTCTAGGGACATATAGCAGCATGCATATGCAACATCTTCCTTAACAGTGTATCAGTTTGCTTTAAGCTGTGCTAGTGTAAACTATAAAGTATGTTCGACTTTGAACAGTCTAGTGCTGCATGCTCCTGTACGTGGGTGGGGGCAGTCACAAGTCTAGTTGTACTACGTCAAAAACAACAGACGGGACAAGATGCAACATGTATGATGTATCTTTCATGATCAGTAGCAACATGAAGGTCAATATTAATTCATGTTTTGCAGGTAGCAAATAGTTTATTACTACCTAAGATCTTTTATTTCTTCTGGCCTAATCTGGTTTGCACTTCAAGAAGGCGTAACCTAACAAAACACGCATGTCTTTTTTTTCTTATATACTGAATAGCAACAACATGCCCTAATAAAGGAAGATAAACTTGTCCTAAATGCAATGTTAAGTTGAACATTATGTGAGACCATACGGAGGTCACTCCATATTTTTTATGAGTATATGACACCATTGAGGGTGATAGTAGTGAGAATGGTGAGTTGATGAAAATGAAATTGAAAGAATTAGGGAGAAGTTGGTACATCAGTCGGTCAAACCAATTTGTGGGGGTGGTCTAACCGTTGTGCTAGTGCGGTCATATCGGCCCATACATGGCGGTATGACGGGCCTTGTGAACTTGAACAAGGATGGCATGGGCGGTCTGACCATCTTGGTACATGTGGTCAAATTGGCCACCAAAATATTGTGTAAATGAACACCAAACACTTGGACATATCTTGAGATGAATTTGCACTAGATAGCATTGCAAAGTAAAACTGGAACTAAAACTAGAAAGAAAATTATAGATTACAAAGAGGGTGTTTTCTGGACCAATTAACCGGTCTGACCAGCCTACCCATGGTGGTCAAATCATCGGCGATCTAATCGGCGTACTGACAATAGTTAGACCATGTAGGGGATTTTCAGGGTGAAAATACCTTCGAGCTGAAAATTACAAATTGAATTGAAATGGTTCTAGGCCTATGGCATCATGGCATATGTGTTGTATAATGCATTTGTGAATTGATATGGGTTAGGTTGGAATGAATTTGTGCCCAAAAATGGTTTGCTTGGTCTATTGTTGTGCAGGTAGTTCCGGAGTTAACAATTGTAAATGGCGAGGATGACTGGGACTTAGTTGGGAGAGCAAGACCACTGCGGTGATGGAGTCCAGGTTAGATAGTTGGACTCAACTAAGGCACAAGATAGACAATGACCAAGGAGTGTGACTTGTCTTGCTCTTCAACTTGGTTTGAATCTTCGTCTAAGAATTTTCCCGAATCGTCGAAGTCTACACGTAAAATTAACCCACCAAATTCAAATAAATTCAAAATAAATTCAAATTGACTTCAAATATTTTAATTGAGGCCAGAAATGGATAGAGGAGAATTTTTGATGAATTTAGAAATTTGAATGGGCTCAATCGGAGTTAGGACGAATAAGAACGGGCTCCGGGAAGTTTGAAATCATGGAAAAAGAAAAAGATTAATTTCTGGAATTAGTTTTCTACTGAAAAGGGGGTTTATGACGCCAGCAAAGAATTTATTTTTCAGCCGAATTTTTTTTCTACTGAAAAACAAGATTACTGCGTCATGCTGGCATCAGCCTGGGAGGGGACTGACTACTAGGTGGGCCTGGGTCCATGGGCTTAAGAGGGGGCTGAGGTGGCACGGGGAGGTGGGTGGCGCTGACTGGGCCGAGGGAGGCCGAGGTGGCGCTGACACGGCACCCTGTCAGCAACACGCAAGCACGGGGGCGCTGACGTGGCCGGCCGGTTGGGGGGGCACGGTGGTGGCCGCGGGCTTACCGGAGAGGGCCGGGAATGGGCCGGCGGCGAGGACGGCGGCGGCGCTTCTCGGGTCCCACTGCGCGGCGGCGGTCCGGTGGGGCTCGAGCTAGGCGGAGGGGCGCACGAGCTTTGCGGCGAGGTGAGGAAGCCGAGGGAAGAGGCGGTGGAGCTCGAGGGCGGCCGAGGTGAGGGTGATTGCTCGCCGGAGTTGGTGGCCGCGGCGGCGGTGGGGAAAACGCGGCGCGGGGTCGCTTGGCTCAGCGAGGAGGAGAGAGGAGGGCGGAGAGAGGATGGGCGGAGGGAGGAGGTGCTCGGGAGGGGTTTAAATAGCGGCGAGGAGGAGCGGGCCGGCGTGAATTGGTCGCCGGAGGAGTCGGAGGTGGGCAGCGGTTACGGGGTCGTGCGGCATGGGGAGAGGGGAAGTGGGGGGGGGGGGGAAACGGGCGCGGCTTGCGGGGGAGGAAAGGGGAGGTGGGCGGCTCGCACGGGAGAGAGGGGGAAAGTGGCCGGGAGATGTGGGGGTGACGCAACGGCCGGTGGCGACGGGTGCGGCGCGAGGTGGAAGAAGGGCGCGGGGAAGACGGAGGCCCTGACAGGCGAGGCCCACGCGGAAGAGAGAGAAGAGAGAAGGAGGTCGCGGGCGGACGGGTGGATCGGGCCGGGCACGCAGGGGCGGGAGGATCCAGGCCGTCCACGCGTCAAGCGGAGGAGGGGGTTAGGCGGGATCTGGGCGGGCGACGTGGCCGGCATCTGGCCGTCCACGTGGCGGCCGGAGGAGCAGAGGAGGAGATTTTCAGTTTTTAAATTTGATTTTCATTTTCAAAAAACCCGAATAAATTCTATAAAGCCCAGAAAAATATGAAATTAACTCCAAAAATTCCAGAAAAATTCATAGAACCTCCTGGAGACATATTGGACTTAATAAAAATATTTCCAACTAGTGTTGGTACATACTCAAAATACATTTTAATTTCAAAATAGATTTTAAAACTCCAGGAAACTCAGAAAACCCAAATAAAATCAAATAAATCCAAATAATTAATTTGACATAAGATTTTTATAGAAATTCAAAATATCATTTTATTTAATAATAATAGTTTTAGGTTTTCACTTAAAATACTTTTTTTAAATCCTGCTTTTTTAAAAACAGCAATTCAGGGCAAAACCAAAAATAAAATTTAGGCAACAAAAATACTTATTTAATTTAAATTTTTATTTTAATTAATTTTTATTTATTTATTTATTTTTATTTTAATAAACCTGGGCTGTTACATAGAGCAAGTGAGAATCTCATGATAAAGCATTTATTGAATTGACTCCTGAGAAGTTTTAAGCCTACCATAAAACAAATCACAGTTAGAACATGCTCTAGAAGAATTAGACTTAAAATTTTCAATTTCATCATTTGCAAGTCTTAACTTTTCATCACAAGAGCCATGTGCCAAATTTAACTCATCAAATTTATCAGTCGCAGCCCTAAGTTGAACTAGACTTAATACATTAATTGATCTAGCAGTTTCCAACTCAGAATGTAAAACTTGACAAGACTCACAAGAATCATCTTTAGGAATAGAAGCTTTAAGTCTATTAATCTCATAATTCAAGATTTTGACAACAAAATTATTTTCTTTCAATTTTTTTGTCTTTTTCAGTTCCATGGCAAGTCTAACGATACCATCTTCAAGCTGATCATATGACAGTCTTACCTCACCAGGATCGCTATAGCTGTCATCACTGTTGTTATTGTTTGCCATGAAACACATGTCCATGAAGTCGTCAGTGTTTTTCTTCTTGCCTTTGACATTATTATTGTTGTTGTCGTCGTCGTCGCAACTCTCAAAATCTACATCACTCAAGTCAAGGCGCTCGATAGCTGCAAGAACCTTGCAATAGAAAGATCCACCCTTGGTGTTACTCTTGAATGGTCGACGATGATTAGTCCTCTCTTCCTTGACCACTTTCCCCTGGAGCTTAGGGTAATCCATCTTAATGTAGCCTGGCTCGCCACACTTAAAGCATCTGATCGAACATGAAGCTCCACCTCACTTTCTCATCCTCAGATTGTTGAGAGCTTTGTATGATCATGAGAAGATTAAGACCAAGTCCTCTTTAGAGAGTTGCTCGAATTGGTCTTCTCAAAAAGAAGTCAAAGCAGATAAGAAAACATAAGACATTGTACTTGACGAAGCAGCCTACATGGGGTTAGTCACAAGTGCTAAAGATGGAGATTTATCAGTCTTAGATGGTAAAGCTTCCATCCCATATGTTTTCAATCTAGAGTACAGATCATACATGGCTATAGTATTTAGATCGATAGTTTGATTAATAGTCGTGACGACCATCAACCACTCCGACTCTAAAGACCTCAAAATTTTAGTTGTGTTATCTCCATCAGCAGGAACAACACCAACTCCATGTAGGTACTCAAAATCTTTTCAAAACAAGTAAAAAGATCATATATACATTCATCAGGTTTTATAGCAAAATCCGAGTAGTCTTTTTAATAAAGATTCTTACACACTTTCTTAATCTTAGTTGTTCTTTCATGATAATTGTAAAAAGTTTTCCAGATTAAGTGAGCAAAAGCAATATGAGCTACACGATCAAATTTTTTGCGAGAAATTCCTTGAAAAAGCAAGTTACGAGCTTGAACATTTAGATCAACATCTGTTTTATTTAGATTTGTAATAGTAGCAGGAACTTCGTAGGGTCTAGAAACCTTATTCCAAACATCACTACTCTGAGCCTCAATGTACGCTTGCATCTGACATTTCCAAAAAGCAAAATTAGAACCATCTAGCATGGGGGGATAATTCACATACCTCTCTGATACCATCACAACCTGCTTTGATACCACTTGTAGAATCGTATGACACAATCAAAGGGGGGTGAATGATTGTCTTCGCTTTTTGGAACATGAAACCAAAACTAAAAGTAGAAGAAAAATAATCTAAATTATCGTATGTAGATACAACTGTAAGATGCTGGTTCACTCACCTGTGATAGATGAACACTTCAATCATCTGATAGCTCCCTTCAATCGCTCGCTATGACTGTTGACGCAAGTAGTCGTAATCTCCCTCTGCTCGAAGACTTCAGCTACTCAAACGCTTCGATTGCCAAACGAGTACACGTTAGAGACAGAAGAAAAATGATGCTCAGAAAACATGTCGCCGATGCCAGCAAACGTTTCTTGGAATAGATCTGATCTATTACTTTTATATCATGGATGTGGTTACAAAGTGCCCTCACGGCACCCCTAAAAGCTCTTTCGACAAAATCCCTCTAAAAACCCACACAAGCTTTCTCCCCAAAAGCCCTTCCAAAAACCACACGTTAGCCCTTAGGTTCTCCCTGCTTTTATAGGCTAACGTCCAAGCCATGTCTGCCTCAAACACGAACACATAACTCTATCCCTTCCTCAAATCAAGGATCTGAAACCCTTTCTAACACGGGTTTTACCATATCTCTAAACCTTTCCATTACAGATTCCTTCCATAACGTCTCCAATCTCACCATGTGACGAAACCTCCAGGACGCATCATCACGAGCTATAGCGTGATCCTGATCACCTCACGTCACATCTCGACTGCCTGGACCTCAGATTACCCCCTCCTAGTCCTGGCCCTCCACATCACCGATCGTAACCGCCTCCACGCATCATCCACCTTCGATCTCCATGTGCTCCAGCATGAGCCCGACCATCTCGCGTAACATCCTGACCGCCTAGACTTCATATTACCCCCTCCTAGTCTCAGTCCTCCTTATCATCGGCTATGATCGTCTCCACACTCACCTACACATGCAAAGACCAAATAAACTTTCTCCCAGCATAAGTTCTCCATAACTTGACCGTCATCAGCATAAACACTCACACCACCTTATCCATCCATCTACAAGAACAAAACCATCCACGACCATCAACCAAGTCGTCCACGACCACACATTCCATCGCTTACTGCAAATCAGCTCTAGACGACTCAATACAACTGTTAGCTTAACGAGTACTCGAAAACCACAAGTACTTAGGAAATACCATCGCTCTGCTTAAAACACTCATGAAGAACATCCGCATCGCTACCGATTACAACGCCACCAAGTACCGACTACCAAGTACTAATCGCTACGACTACAACTACCGATCGCAACATCTCTACTGACCATGATCGCAAAAAACCATGACCCTCGAGTACTGAGTTCTTCCAACTACCGAGAACTAACATCTTCCAAGTATCGAAACCTACGAATACTGTTCCTCTGAGCACTGTTCATCAATTAACGAGTACCTACCTGGTACTGTCGCAACGACTACCAATCACTAACCAGTCATCCCACTGGTCTAACACGAGTACTCAAAGTACTCAAAGATCAAAAGAAGTGAAGCACTCGTACCGACAATGAAGTCTACGAGTACTGACCGCGAAGCCTACGGTAACTGATCACAAAGCCTTCGACTAAACCCGAAGACAACGACAGTAGTCCGCAAAGTCTACGACTATGACGACAAGATTGTGAAGACTACGACTATGACAATAAGACTGCGAAGTCTACAACCATCAACCGCAAAATCTACGACTATCGATCACAAAGTTTACGACTATTGACCGCAAAGTCTACGATTATCGAGTACAAAGTCTACGGCTATTGAGTACGACTAGTAAAGTGTACGACTAGGAAAAATATTGTACCTTCAACCATGCAAAGTACTATAGCTATGACCATGAAAAAGTAATGTAGCTATGATTACCTCCAGTAGTCGTTCTATCGTGGTCGAAGTAAGTCATGGTCAAAATGCCATAGTCGAGTTACCGTGGTTGAAGCCAGGTGTAGTCGAAAACAAACAGGGTCGTTCTTCTGTAGTCGTGCTGCAGTTCTCGTACTGTCGTGGTCGAAAGCCGCAGTGGTCGAAATCTATCGTGGTTGGAGTTGAACGTGGTCATAAAGCCGTGCTCTACAACAATACTCCTCCGAGTACCAGCTGAATCGCTGTTCACCTCCGAGTACTGTTTATTCAATAGTACAGTTTTGATCAGATTACTATAGCTTCGACCGTACAAAAAACCTGTAGTTTCAATGGTCCGTGCTTTGAATCTTTGATCACGCCGCTCGAAGGCCGTCCGATCTTCCGGTGATACTTGAATGTCGTTCGATCCTCCTGGGCCACTCGAACACCGTCTGATCCTCTGGTGGCACTCGAACACCATCCGATCCTCTACTCGAAAGCTGTCCGATGCTACTCAGACCCGATCGGATGGTCTGAAACCACTCGGAGTGGACCAAAACCACTCGGAGCAACAAAAACTATTCGAAGCAACCACAATCACTAGGAGCCAACGAAAACCACTCAGAGCAACTCAGAACTGAATGAGATCACTTGAATTCAAAACCTTTGACTGCAATCGACCGAAACTTTTGCAAACACAAACTCCAAAGCAATCTAAGTATCACTTATCCATCATCACTTTTAATCACAACCACCACATAATCTAACATACTAGTTTGCCAACTACAAGATTTACTCCCTCCCCTTTGATTGGCACTAAATTAGAACATGCGGAGCATTTGCAAAACCGTTTAGCTATGTAAATACCAGATACTTCAGCTCGAAAAGGTACTAGCAAACGCCATGATTGCCTACTTGCACATCCCAAGGGAGCGACCATCCACAACTGATAGTGATAGGGCACCTTTGGCCACCAGCCACATATATATCGGTTTCTGCAATTTGTCCATGCGTTCTCATGCAAAGCACTAAAATAGTACATCAGACACCTTGACACCAGGATAGCAAAAAAAAATTGCATCACTAGGCTGTTGGAAGCGAGCTATCTGCATGCATGGACCCTGCAGCTCGCTAGCTGCACTGGTGAGGTAGCTTTATATATAGCGAATCGATACACGACCAAATTACCATGATCAAGACCACGAATTCATGAGGCCAATTCTTAGCTCTCTAGATGCTGTAGGAGACCCAACATACATCCCTTGGATCTTGATTTATCTATGGATTGGACCACACATTTGCTCACATGCATGAACGATGATCGATCAAGCAGGCAGGAACCACTCATGGAGCATGCATATATGCAAGCCTGACGCATCACATCACGGTGAAACTTTTATGCTACGAGATGGCCTTCCTAGTACATTCCTTAGTCTTGTGTTGCCTGACCATTGAAGGGCTTTATACGTGTAGTGGCAATGCTGGAATAGACTTGCAACCATGCATTAGTTACCTACTTCCATGATACATTTTCCAATTGAATCCAGTACTACAATATGCATTAGTTTCCTACTTGTATAATTTGCAGTCTGGAGCTTTGGCTTGGCATGAACTAATGGCGTGTTTTGTGCGTAAGAATTTCATATTAATTTTGCAAAAAAAAATGTATTTTTTTCAAAATTCCTACCAAAACCCTCATTCTAAACGGGCCTTGGAGTTTTAGCAACTGATCTGGCACGATAGCGACATAGGTAAGCATGCATGGCTGAAAGAGTATTTCCCACTTCATGTTAAAGTATGGTACCACGGCATTACTCGTGCAAAATATGTTTATTGAAGCTTTTGATTTGCTTTACCTGTGTTATCATGAAAAATTTCTAGTTCCAAAGAGAAGGCCATATGTAGTTCTTTTTTTCAAAGAAAACAGAGGGCAAGTCCCCGATTTCCATCAAGAAAACGAATAGAAGGCCATATGTAGGTGCATGTTATTATCAATTTATCATATAAATGTACTTAACTTGATGCGCAAAAGGAAAGGAATATAATCATATAATCAAATAAGAATACGAAGATATAGAAGGTAGGTACAAAGCACTACTCATGATCAAGGGGAGAAAATATGCATGTTGAGCGATGATCGATGAATATGAAATATAGCTTATGACTTACATACCTGAGAAATATTAGGTAAAACAAGAAGCATCAACAGTAGACTCCCAAACAAGGAACATAACTGATAATTCTACCGTGAAGCTGAACAGCACTTAGGTGAAATATAGCAACTATAGCAAGTAGCAATATATAGCTGCTCAAACATCACATATGCATTTGTGAAATCCTGAAGAGTAAAGTCCACCAACTTCCAACTGGAGAAAATCCTGTATAATTAAGTGATGCAAAATCGATAGCTACACTGCTCTGCATATATAGAAATTGTTCTCTACTATATAGATCCTTAAGCATTTGCCTAGCTATCCAATGTGCTTCATGAATAGACACCTAAAATATATAACTTCAAGGGAAAAGAGTGCCCTGAGAACTCAGAATATGAGAAAGGAAAGTTGGTAGAGTTGTGGCTCGTCTGCAAGAATGAATCCTACTATATAAAGTATAAACAGGTGGCCCCAAATTCCCAATCGACTCTCCAAAGATTGCAAGTGAATGAACGCATCTAGGTGAACAAACTGGATACAAGTGAGATGAATCGATCATGCCATGCATATGCATGCTGCTTCTAGGTGTACTAGATCTTTCTCGTTTTTATATACATACTCATCTGCATACTTAGGTAATTTATTTGTTTTGATGCAGGACCATGTTCTTACTTACTGAAGCTTTTTTTTCAAGGAAGGACCACTATATATACTACGCAAGATGTTCCTATTACCTACCTTACTGACTAATTAGCTATTTAGCTTCCATTGGTCTAATTTTCATACTGAAGAGCGAAGAAAAGCCAGGAGTTTGCAAGAAAATAATTATTTTCAAGAAAAGATAGAAAAATAATTCCCCATTCGATCGATTTCAGAAACATCTCTCTTTGTAGCTACCAACCTACCATGCAAGCCTTGAGAGATTGTTCAACAAGGAGATATATGATCGGAAGGAGAGATTAAACCACTCAAGAGCACGATCGATGATGAAACAAAGGAGAGAATTAACTTCAATAAAAATGTCTGTGTGATCAGAGGGGGGGGGGGGGGGGGGGGAACAGGATCGAGAGAGGGAGAGATCGAAATGTTATTGCGCAAGACCGCACAGCCCGACCATAACCAGCGCATCGCCGTCGAGACCTATCCTGCTTGTGATCTTCTTCTTCTTCCTTGATCCACCGGAGTTTGATCGATATGATAGGCAAAGACAGCGATGCGGTGTCATATGGAATCGCTGCGCGGTCTTGAGCAAAACGTCTCAACCCGTTCGTCACACGCGTGCAGATGCAGGCCGCTAGCTCCAACAGATCTAGAGAAGACCAAGTAGTACTACGTACATCGATCACGAGCACACAAGAATATATGCAGATGCATACCTGAGTACAGTTGGTAGGAGGAGGAGCAGATGAGAGAGGAGGGTGCGTATATTGTGCCGTTTCTACTCATCTTTTTGTGATGGTAGGATTGAATGGGCTATGGGAATGTTATGTAAGGTAGGGTTTCCTTTTTTTTCTTTTTTTTTTCTTTTTTTTTTTTGCAAACGATATGGTTTCCTCCAGTCTAGTGTAGGATGGATTGCCCCTTGCCTGGCGTTTTGGAGAAAATTGCTATAATGGGACTCCAAACAACGTGTTTCGCTATAATGGGACTTTTAACGTTGACATCGCTAAAATGACACCCGAAACATTGGCTTCTCGTAATACATGACATTTGGCTAATGTCAAATGTCATTTCGGGTATTTCGAAACATTAGCCAAATGTCATGTATTACGAGAAGCCAATGTTTCGGGTGTCATTTTAGCGATGTCAACGTTAGAAATCCCATTATAGCGAAACACATTGTTTGGAGTCCCATTATAGCAATTTTCTCGGCGTTTTGTGCTCGCACTTCAGGATTCGTGCCAACTTTTGCTCTCTTTGATTTTCCATTTCCTTGGTGGGATTCCGCAAGCGAAAAAAACTACACGATAGTTGAACATTGAGCATATGTATGTATACCCGAGAAAAAAGTCCGTACCCTTGTCAGATTTATGCCTTATTTTTTTAGCTTTTGACTTCTTTAAAAATAAAAAAACTAAATGTTGAAATAAAACGGACTTTTAAAACGAATTCTCCAAATGACTTTTCAACCATAAAACTATGTGTAACATCCGTGTTGTGGTCTCTACCGTCCACTGCCGTATCGAAAAGCACATATAAATACCATCAGTCATAATTAAAAATCATCAGCTGTAGTCCAAAAGAACACCCCCTTAACAAGACAGTCATATTAGTAGTACCTTTGGTCTAAGCATTCGATCCTAACATGTACCAGATGTAACTAAATTAGAGTGGGAAAAATCATAATTACAACATTTCCTCAAGTTAGCTTGCTCAAAGAGAGATAGACCGCAGTAGCAGTGGCATGGACAAAACGATTGATCGAGGTGCCTGCCATCTTGCCAGCGTCACTTCTGGAGAACGAACAATGCATCGGTGGTGAAGTTGGTTAAGTGAGCTCGGCATTTTGAACAGCTTGATCAGGAGCTCGATCGAACACCAGTCTACACACCCTTCAACTCAGATGTCTCGCCGACCTCTCAATTTGGTTCAGAACATGGGGCATTCCCTTGAGCAACTCACTTCTTTGGTGCTGAACAAATGAACCCCCCAAATGTAAATAGATAAGGAAAAATCAGTCGGAATCTGGTAAAATAAATAACTATTTACGATTAACAAAAGAAAAGAAATAACTATTTACATATACAATACTTTCCTGTACGTAATAGAAAATTGCGCAGATCTTAGTGCCCCATGTGATTATTCTTTTTCAATACGTAAGCAGATGTGATTATGGATATCTTGGTTCCAGAAATCCCCAATTTTACTTTGGAATATGCATAAATTTCTTTCCAGTGGTGCATAATCTTATACAAGCTTATTACTGTACTTACCTGGCAGGGCTCTCACGGTGAAAAAGCACACTGCTATAACAACATAGCAAAGTACTAAATTGAAACCCTTCAAGTAATGCCATTTGTCATCCTGCAATAAAATATAGTAAAATATCATATACATCCTACACTTCCCCAAAAGAAAATATGCGCAACCTTTGAATAGTAATATACATCAAGTCCTGTGTTTTCATTACCTGAAGTGTAAATGCAGTGGTAACTACTGTCATAACCAATGATCCAGTCTCAAGAGGGTTGAAGTCAAGATCCATAGGGACGCCAATCACCCAGGACACAATTAAAACGATGGGTACCTGGTCATGAAAGTAAGCTCCTGATCAACAAATCCGAAGGTAACCATACCTAAAAGACAAACAGGGAGCAACTCTCTTAATTCTCACCACAAGCATTGAGATTTGACTTGCAGAGCCAAGAGCAATTCCCAGGGTGATATCCTACATGCATATATATGGCACTCATTAACTCAGATAATTTGAATAACCTCGACCAGTAAGCAAAAAATTGGATACATCATTACAATTTTGTTCTTGAAAGCAAATATGATAGCGCCTGCATGCTCTGCTGCATTTCCAACAATAGGAAGTAGGATAACACTAATGAACCTAACTGGGATGCCCAATGACTCTGATGCTTCCTATCATCAAAAGGTAACACAATAGTCAAACGTACTGAATTTTCATTTTTCAGCAATCAAAAGGAAACAACTTAAAAATATTATAAATGCCCTTCATGTTTCTTCCAATTTTTATACCTCAATTGTAGTCACAACGTAATTAGACAACATAGCAATGACTGCGGTCATCCCTATCAGCCAGATTACTGCACTGGTAAATCCTATAACTGATGTATCTGTAGCATCATCATCGCTGCTGCTGCCCTCTGAACTGTCCTGAAATTCAATGCTTGCACATATCAGTTAATTGTGAGACATCAGTTCGATAAGCAAAAATATTACTTTGGTATTCACCCTGTCCAAACATGACAAAATATCTATTTTCTTCGTGTAGTTACCATTATGTGCAACCTCATAAAACCTACACTAGATTCAGAAATTCTGCTTCAAAAATGAAGAAAACATAGTGATGTACTTCTAGCAATACAAAGAATTAGAAAGAACCAGAATGCTAAATTCTGAGTGAAGTTCAACAAGAGTAAAAGTTTGCCCAGTTAGAGCCAACGTCTTGACTATATAGAGCATATTAAGTGATAAACGTTTGTATAGGTAGTAAGACTATGTTTTTACATATCTGATAACAAAGACAAAGATGTTTGCCTATCTAGAGAATTAAATTCGGTTGCTCACAATGCTAATTACAAGTCTACAGCAATTGATATCGCTCTGATTATCCTTAGTGAAGATCCTAGAGAAGAAATTCAATTGTTAGAAGCGCTAACTGTATGTATTTTGCTAGCAAGAAAACTGCCTCTGGCCTCTGCATTGTTTATTGACATCATTCCCAACATCCTGTGAAGAAAGCATCATACCTCTGCTTGCTCAAAAACTTGACGATGGGTTTTTAGTTGGAAGAGGAGGCCCCCAAAGTAGGCGATGAGCATTACAATGGCACTTGATCTTGATAATTCTAGAATTGAGCCTGATGAGCTTAAGTTATCTCCAGTGCTAATGGTGTATTTAGACACTACAGTAGAAATGTGACAGAGAACACCCAGCAACAGAAGGCCTATGCTTACATCTGCTTGTCTCTGTTAAAGGATATCACAGAAAATTCAGCATGTTATTGTTGCAGTTCTGATGATATACAATGGTACTAATAAACTGCATTCTTACCCTGTCTAGTGGACGCTCCTTGCCAATATTAGCAAGCCCTCCACAGAGGAGTGATGAACCGAGGACAAGGAGCAAATTAGATAAGATGGAACCTAAAAGTGACCACTTGAGAATTTCCACCTTTTCCTTATGCAGAGCAAACAGTGCAATGATTAGTTCAGGCACATTCCCACAGGTTGCATTCAAAAGCCCACCAGCTGTAATCAAAATTGTTCCAAATATAGAGAACTATCAAGTAAAATCTATAAAGGGTTATACTCAGAAAAGCACATGCATGAACAAAAGAATAACGAGTCCTCTGTACAGTGATAATGCGTTTCATGATTGCTAATTTGCTAGCGTAGTCAAAATTACTTCTACGTGCTTTTCAAGACTACTTCTCTGTTTTTAATATCACTCAAAATTGTCAGAAGGAATAGCAGAGTGAACTTAATTTTTGTGAATCCTTGTAAATTTATTTGAGTTAATTAGAGTTCAAATAAATGAAGAATGCTTAAGATAAACGGTACTATGATATTAACTTTGCACATAGGTACTTAGGTCAGTTGATATCGGGTGCTATGCGCATATTGTCAACTCCTACACAGAAAGGTAGCAGTAGCAACTGTTGGCTACCCTCATTGAGCTTGTCAACATGAGAAACACTAACCATTTGAGTGGATAATATCTTTGAGAAACATCAGTATCACATATTTCTTATTATTTTTCCCTAGTATTCGCAGCTCATAGTTGGGGAATACAAAGGTTGTTTAGAAGGAAGAAATGTTACTTTAATGTTTAGTTCTCAGAGTAATGTTTCTAAACGTTATTTCTGTTACCCCTTATTCTTAATCACTAGCAATTGATACATCACAAGATAGGAACTTGTTGACCTATCTCAAGAGAAGTTTCAATTTGATCAGCAAAATGAAATTTTACTTAAATAACTCTCACGTATCCTATTTGAACATATAGTCATATACTACATGTACCAGGATAGTTTGAGTACAAAATTTCTCTCATGATTCATTAAGCTGCACTAAGATAATAAACTGTGTGCCAAATCTCCTGTCAGAATGCATTTTCCACATAATAAAGTGAAACAACAGTTAGAGATTGTAGTTACCCGTTGGTCCTACGGTATTGGCAATCTGTCTGCACAAACAGACATCAGACTACTGATCAGCGGCAGAAGAGTGAACCTTCTATATATAAAAGAAGACAGAAACCAGACCAAAGTAGAGACACAAACGTGACAAGGGATTGAAAGATTACTCGCTTAGGAAGCTCACACGTTCTGCAAGCGGAGCCAGGCCTATCAAGCTGAAAGCAAACACCCAAGCCTGCCGATAGAATTTCTCACCATAAGGGTAAAGACAAGAAAATCTAACAAGTGAAGAGAGTAAAATACAGTAGAAATACTAACTAAGAAAAAAAACAGAATTTTGTCATTTGGACCCAACCATTATCATTTTGCATGTCCATAGTATGTAAACACTGCATTCTTGATCAATGAATTCTTTGGGGCAATTCATCAAACACTATCCTTGCACAGTTAACTACACCCCAAAAAAAACCCCACAAAACAATCTGCTCGTTACATAGAATGTACCGATTGTTAATGATCAGTATTGTTCACATAGACATACTACAAATGCTACATTGACTAACACAGGGTGTTCCCATTAGATCGGATCCGGTCTAAAGCTGGAAACTTCTGTTGCCACTGCAACAATTTCCAAGTATTTTCTACTCTTTCACCCTTAGTGAACGAAAAGGTCATGTGAGATCTTCCACGAAGCTTGCAAGAAATTATGTGAACTCTCTTAGCAAAACCAAATAGATAAGTCAGGGGGGAAGATCTACTACAGTGAAGCTTGAGAGAAGCTTCTATCATTTGCGAACAAGAATATGGGGGAACATGTCGACATACTTGCATCATACGGAGTCATGCTGACAAAATCCCTTCTAAAACTAGAAAAATTACACACCGAGCAACCCGAGAAAAATATTTAATGCCATTCTCAAACCTTCTTTAGCCACGAGGAGCATGCCATCACTGTCATGTTAATTTATTGATAAGTAAACTTATTAGCAAAGTTCTTTCGCGCGAGCTGTACATGGCCAGCATGCAAGTTCTTTGACCGATCGTCATGTGATTCCACTGCTAATCTATCCGTTTCTCAACTGTACCCGTCGTCGACGGCATACGCGTTTTTAAGTACCGGCGTGTACCGTGCCTCCAAATTCTAGTATTCTACGGTTGTCTTATCATTTTTCAGCTCTCCTCGCAGCGTGAGATCAACTGAGCCATCAAAGGATCTAGTTCTTGTACAAGTTTGCGAACCGCTGGAGTAGTGACAAGGACAAGGTGTACAGTTCACCTGCTTGATGTAGCCGTGTAACACTCTTTCATGCACGTCCTATTCGTTTGTCAATTAAAATCTTTCCCCCGAGTCCGTGCAAATGACATGTGTGCATGCTGCCGCTATATACAACTCGCGTGCCCGTTTGTTGTGCCAAAGCTATCATCCAGGCAACCTTCTTGGCCCTCCACGACGACACGAGCCACTTAAAATATCTTGATGTGATCATCGACGGCAGAGAGGCGGAGGTATAGGTGCAATGACATACAACCACATGGACCATTTTTGGATAAAAGAATCTGCACAGAATCTAATTGGAAATATTTGGGAGTTTATGTTGGCGCAACCGTTTGGTACTGGGAGTTTTGCGAAATTCCTATTCAAATCGTACTAATTTCTGCAAAATTATATAAGCTTGGGGCTTTTTCCAAGAAAAACATTCGCAATGTTGATGACACTTAATTTTCTACACCTACTGCTCACTCCTATGTGTCGACGAATGTCCAATTCAAACTAGATGAATCTAGTAGATTATCATGCTGCTTTGCTTGCTTAGTAGCTCCATGTAGCCAACTATAGTTTAGCTATAGGGCAGTTGCAGACTTCTAACGTAAGTAAACATTTTAGTTTGCGGGTTACAGCGGAACCACTCCCCCCCTGCATCCCCACTTGCAACATAAAGCTGAAAAATTCTGGACCATAGAACTCATCGACTTCGGAATCCTTACCCCTAGAGTTCACCCCGAGTGCCTATTTGATTGAAGCACAAGAATTTTGCAGAAGCGGAAATAACCCTGCAAAATTATCATGTTCCAAATGAGCCGTGAATTCATTTAGTAGATTTGACCGTCCATTTTAATTTCAACGTGTGAAAAGAGCCAATGAATATTGAGGGGGGAAACAAGTACACCTTCAAATTTTTTATGGCTCCCTAGGTTTGATGAAACCTACAAGAGCAAGTGGATACCACATCCAATGGGCGGATCAAGTGTAAAACCTAAAGGGTAACCATTCCATATCAGCTCGACCTCACAGGGCACCCTTGAGTCCGATATGTATCATTTGCACGTACATACCAAATGCAAACCATATACTATGGCACAAACTAGGCACTACTACTAACCTTGCCAACCAAAGGATGAGCACAATAGAAAAGACAAATCCTGTCCAGTGGTGGCCTTATTTAATTGCAACCCTGGAAGGAACTATATAGTTTTGACTTAGAAACACTAGCACAGAAATGTCCTCTAGTCGATGGAATGTCTACTGCAGAGTACAGGAATGTCCTCTATTCGATGGGTCCAGATGCAAAAAGTGCAATCCAGAGATGCCTCTCCCTGGAGGCTGCTGCACATAGTTTGACTTGGAAACACGAGCACAGAAAGTGCGTCTAACATATCGCTACACGTCAAGATCGAACCAGAGGCTTCTCCATGCGTATTGTCGTCGCCCCGACCAACTGCCGAGTCCTGTGCGCAATTCACACATTTGCCATCCATCCTAGGAGTACTTTTTGATTCATCCCAATCTTTGCGATTTTCTGCTATGAACAGAAGCCATGGATCAAGATCGACGACGGCTAGCTAGGAGCCCCTAAGCATGCATGGTTGAGGGAAACCGTGCTACCCTCTGGTATATGGACCGAGACAGTTTGGGAAGAGAAAGGTCTCCGGCGAGATACTTGAAGAAGGTGACAAGGAAACAAAACCTGGTGCTCCTTCTCCGTACCGCCGTGACCACATACGGCTCATCTCTGTGCCGGATTCGGAGAAACCTTACCAAAGCTAGCTAGCTAGTTTCCTCAAAGAAACGTTGCAATCACGCACATATTGAGGAATCAAAGAACGTGCGTAGGTACGGTGCGGTACTATTCACTGTGCTTATGACATTCGGAGAAACGTACGAACGTACCCGGCCGAGGCGGAGGGACTCGGCGGCGACGGCGAGCGGCACCGCGGAGAAGAGCGGGAACAGCTTCGTGCCCAGGAACACCTCCTGCAGCTGCGCCACCGCGCGCTGCACCCTCGGCCGCGGCCGCAGAAGCGACGCCTCCGACTTCTTCCGCCCCGACGTCTCTTCCTCCCCCATCGCCGCCTTGCCGGCGGCCAGCAGACCGCTCTCGAGGAGGTGCTCGCCCCCGCCCCCGCCGTTGATCTCCGGCGGTGCCATCGTATCGCATAAAATTCGCAACAAAACTAACCGATCGACGACGCGCAGGATAAATCAAACGCCGAAATATTCCAAGCGGTTGGGGTGGTGAGGTAGTGTTGGACTGTTGGGGGAGAAAACTACGAAACGCACATATATATATAGAAACGGAAACCGGCTGGGCCAAAATTTTATCACTAAGACTTTTTCTTTTTAAACGGCGCGAAAAATATTAACTCTACATATACACGTACCCGCTGTACAATGTCACATTTCAATCAGATCGAGGTCATCTCTAAGACTTTTTCTTTTTAAAACGGCGCGAAAAATATTGACTCTACATATACACATACCCGCTGTACAATGTCACATTTTGATCAGATCAGGCTACTGCCGTCAAATACACCGTCTCCGAGATCACTGTCATTAGATCCTGCTGGTACACTTCCACCTTCGCCTCCACCTCTACCTCCAGTAGTCCGTTAAGGTCATTGTGCTCCTCATCAGTATCCCCAAACCCATAACCACCTGATCTTGGGGTCATCGTCCTCAACACTAGCGTTCACCACCCTAGCGTAGCGGATCTAACAGACCCCAAGGTCATTGTGTCTGAATCTGGCATCCCTGAGGTCATTACCACCAAATCCGGTCATCCTCACCTCCATTGCCATTAGATCATGCCGTCCTCGCAACGAGACAGTGGGGACGACGGCGGACCAAGAACATGGAGCCATAGCTGACACCAGCCGACTATGCTGATAGCAAAGGAGAAGTAGAAGGTGGTGACGCTGGCGGAGGAGAGTCAGGGAGAGAGGTCTCCACCACTAGACCTGACCGTCCCAGCACCGTTGCCACTGGACCCGAGAGAGAAGTCTCCTTTTATATTAGTAAAGAATACTATTTTTTTTAGAGAAATCAATTGTATTTAGGAGACATTTGATTAATGGTACTAAGATGGATGGGATGATCCCATCTCGGGAGACGTGGATCGCTCGATTTGACTGAACAACACAATACAACATCTAGGTAAAATATTCCTCACCAAACCAAAACTATCTCATCTGGAATAAAATAATTCCTTCTACCGAACTAAATAAGAGAATGAGACATCGTTCCAGATAGAATAGTTTCATCAATCAAACCGAACAACCACTTAAGTAACGTGGAGATGCAGATGTACATATCGCTGGGGTGGTTTCACATCGATCAGTCATAAATAAATCATGAAAGCTAGCTTTCATGATTAACATGTGCTACGTTTTTTTTTTCTTTTAAGGATACATATGAGACGTTGGAAGTTGGAACATGGAGGTGGTATGCCTTCCATCGTTAAATTCTTTTTAAGCTTCTCCCGCGTTATTTATTTAGAGTAAATTATACCTTTAACTCCTTAAACGTCTGATCAACATGCATTATTAAGACTTCGTAGTAATTAAGTTGATGTCCAGTACAGTCCGTGATGTAAGGTAGTAGTATTATAGGGCCTCGTGTGAGGAGCCCAGGACGTGATGGGCCATTTTGGGTATGGTTTACGTTTTTAGTTGTTCGTGAGAGAGTATGAAGAGAAAGAGACTTACGTATAATTTTAATTGATATAAATAAAGTCGATGCAGTGTATACTACAATTGATTTGTAGACCCTGTCTTCAAAAGATACTTTATTTTAAAACTAATTACTATAAAAACTATTTACGGTAAAAAAAGTATTTACGGTAGAAAAAAGCTGACTTTTAGAGACCGACAGAACGACAAAACCTGTAGAACGAATGTGTTTTATCCCAATTCTGGAACCCGCTGTGTTGACAGTGTTGTGTACTTGTGTATAGCAGTAGCAGTTGGGACTTACATTTTGCAATTCCACAAATGGCTCGCTTTACTCTCAATCTCTTACATTATATGTTGCCAACTTAAACCAAGTATTTGCAATACCAAAATACATGCCGAGTGCCGACGTACATATTTATGGGCTAGTTAATGGCCTGTCACATGGTAATAAGAAAGCATACATATAGTTCACGTTGAATATTGAAGGACTTAATTCGGTTGACATCACTGCGTTGATGAATATGCATGTGATTCTCTTTTCTGACTATGCATCATGTTTTGTATGCCATGTGATTCTCTTTTCTGACTATGCATCATGTTTTGTCTTGCTTAAATACTCAAAGGCATTAAATTGTCTTATATAATTTCAAACATGAAATTAGTAATTGGGCAGTTATTGGATAGAAATGACTAGTATTTTGAAATAAAAAATATTTTCATCTCGACAGCTCTAAACTTTCTTAAATATCTGGATAGATGATAAGAGTGGTTGGTATGGATAAAACATGAGAAAATGCGATTTGTGGTAAAACTGTCCAGGTAGTTCCTAAGGATTAAATCTTGTGACGACCTCCTAATGTAAAATAGTGCAACCACAAGACTATAATGGGTACGACCTAATTAACTAATTTGCATCCACTAGCTCAGGTTGCACCATTGGAGTGACTCATGGATCCTATCGCTAGATATAATCCGCGTTAGCACGGATTGTGTCACCATATGTAACCCGTCATGTGACGTAAGAGGGGGCCTTAGTAAGGGTGGATGTAATCATGTAACCCCACTAAGATGAAACTTTAACATGTGTAACCTTCACTGAGTGATGCATTATAAAGGCTTTGTAGTGACCTTCTTGATCTGCATGTCCAATGAAATATGTGAAATAGAACAAATTGGTTGTCTTTTGTGTGTAAAGTGTGCAAATTCTGTGTGAAAACTGTTCGAGTAGCCATGCCCACAGTCATGGACGAGCATGGAGAACTTACTTGAGTTAGTATATATTTACAAAACAAACTTTGTGGTTAAGATGAAAAACACGAAAGGTGGATGGAGTACTAAGTATTGATTTCCCCTAAGTGGAAGAACCTAGTGATTATAAAGAGGGGATAGAACCCAAGTATCAAAATAGCATATAGTGGATAGAACCATGTAACAGGTGGATGGGACCTGCATTACTATTATTATTGCACACTCTTACATTTTTCAAACATGGTTTAGTTGAAAGTGCTAAATCTCATAAATTTCTATTTATTGTAACTTTCAACTAGAGCCTTTACCAAATAAAATAATCCAAGCCTTCATTTGATAAGTCATACATCTATATAATTATATCTTGTGTGTTGGCTCATAGAGTACGGTTATTTATGCTCACCCTTGCTCTCTCAATTAACTCAGAACCTATGGAGCAAAACCACTACGCCTATTATGATGCACCCAAACCAGACAAAGAAGAGGATGGTGAAAACTAGGACAATTTTTAGTAGTATAGATCTTGTCCAATTAGACAGACTTTGATGGTGACCATGTACGCATATATTATCTAGACTTCTTGGAGAAAAGTAAAGGCACCCTTTTACCCCAGTTGCTTGTCTGTGGTAAGGTGGTCTCATCTTTTGTTTATCGCTTCCGCTTTTGTGTAATGTAAATATTTGGTCTGATTGGTTTGTATTGTAAATTTCACCAGATATAGATTAATTAAACTGGTATGTAATATAAGTGTTTGGTATAATTCATACAATATATAAAATAATTTAGTAATATATCTATAAACACTCTCTACTTATCTAGAAAATATTAGGGTCGTATCATGTCCAAATCGAAAGTCCGGTCCGCCAATCCAATCAGCAGATGACAGCTCTGACTCTGAGGCTCTGAACACAGCAGTGCCAATGGAAACAGCCCAAGGCCGTACATGTTAGCGAAGAGAATCCAGTCCTAAAATAGAAGGAAAAGATAATAATATATGGCTTTCGTACATTTGGCATCAACACTACGACAAAATGCCGCGTGATTAAACTTAGCCAAGAACAAAACGCCTGTGTGCTTCCTGGAAGCTTCCTGCTTCTGCATTATTCCTGGCGGTTTGCAACTCGCACGCCTTATCATGCAGGTTACAACAATGTATAAAAGAGTTCAGGTCAAGGTCAGAGGTCAGGTATTTAGACTGTATTTTAGAATGCAATACTCGTGGGCCAGTCAAAGTCGAGTTTTTGGCACTTTTAGTATATTAAATTCATATTTGTAAAAATAACCGTAATCACACAAAAATTACAAAAATACCATTTTTGCCGCACGGTGACCGAGGGGCAGCGCCATGTAGTTGACACATGGCTAGTGGTGGCAAGGGGCCTGCCGCCCGGCCACCGGACGGTAAGTAATTAAGCCGGTTAATTAGCTGACTTAATTGCCTGTCTTAATTAGTAATTTATATTTACTGCTTGCGTGAATTTTTAAATATAGCAATTGAGCTAAAAAAATTACAAAATTTTATGTGCAGCCTCCTGACATAACATATTTGATTGTGTAATTTTTTTATAATTTTATCCATTTCGAATGTTGCTCAAAAATTCATACACTTATGTTATTTGTAAGAGTTGTTACATATAATAAACGAGTTAAAAAATTATAAAATTTTATGTGCAGCCTCCCGACACAATCAACCTAATTGTCTAATTTTTCGTGAATTGTATCCATTATGAATTTTGGTCGAGGAGGGCTGGCATGCCCGGGTAATACAAGTACCAAATCTTATTTGTAAGTTTTTTATTAATGATAATACATAATAATAATTTTTTGATTGATCCAATGGAAATAATTATGGGGGATAAAGAGCAATTTTTGTATGTATACATGTAGAAAATCTTGTTTATAGGTTATTTTTTAAATAGAAAGGTAGATAAGGTAAGTTAGTCCTTTTGTGATTTTTGTAGATTCTCAACGGTATGAAATTTGTTAGACTAATAATAACATTTTGTGATCGTCATATGTTGTTGTATTGTGATAAATTTGTGAAGAATTTTGTATGAACGATTGAGGTGGTAATGATTTGTAAGTACGAAGGTAAGTGATATTGCGATGCAACAGAGAATTCATACACGGAGGAGAGCTTTGGATAAATAACGTAATGATAATAAAACGATAGTTGGTCCGACAAGGGTGTTACACGGCATGCAGGCTAAGCAACCAAGGATGGTACACATATGTATGAAGAGAGTCGAACTACTACGTTGACTGCGGCCATTTGCCCTTCCTCGTTAGGTCGGCGTTGTAGTCCTCGCCACTCGCTCATGTCTTAGCTGCTAGTTCACGCTTTCTCTTGCACTCCTCGCGAGACTCGCACTCCCTACGCCTACATGTCTCCAAATGAGCTTCCATCTCCCACCAGATACGCTTACTTCGATCTTCGGCGTGCCATCACTCCTCCACCCTCTCGCATGTTGTCTGTGCATCTCACTCCTCGTAGTCCAGCTGCCACTGGTCGTGCCAGTGGATCTTCGATCGATACATTTATGTATGTGCATAGCAGATCTGGAGACTACGTGAAGAGGAGAGAGCTTGTTAATGCATACCATACAAGAGAACTGGTATGAGAATATACTGTAACCCATCCTTACTGGCTACCTGTAATGGGCTATGTCCTAATGTCGGTCCCAGGCATAGTTACCGCACCCCAGTAATGCATGCCTAAGCTCAACCGATTCTTTGACTTGAAGAACTTACAAGCGTCCCTGCATCAGCAAAGAGGAGGTGTCTCCCCGATGGGCTGGTCCTATGGCAAACCCTTGGTGGGAATGTTTAGGTATGGGTTGCAGTTGGAGGTACAGGGAGCTTCGTTTCTGGGAGGTGGCCTCCTGGCACGGGCCGCTTGTTCGTTTCGGGCTACTGCAACCCTTGCTAGTCGGAGATCTCCTCCCATTGCTTCTCTATGATAGCAATGTGGTGTTTTAGCTGTGGTGCAGAAAACACGGTGCCAATGGGGTAGTACTTATAGGCTAAGTCCACGCAATGTACGCTTTGCAAATCCAATTTGGTTTCGGCAAATTCATGTCTGTGAGGCAGGGGCGCGTCGGACGATTCATGGACCAGTGTAACATCATGTCGCTGCACAAAACTTGTAACATCCTAAAATTCGGATGTTAAAAAATATAGGTTTTTTAAAACTTGTTCTTGCATTCTATTGACGTTCAAATTCCTTCTTAATATATATTTGAAGGTTTCTGAGTTTCGTGATATGCAAATTAATAATCAAGAATAACCCCAAGTGCAAATAATGATAATGTAAATAATAAAAATGGAAAATGACACTACAGATCATGAATTCAAAATACCAAAATCTTGAATTTAAATTTAAGTCAATAAAATAAAACCAAAATAATATTAGAATATATTTCTAAATGATTAAAACAAAAATCCCTTCTTTTAATTCAATTAGCATATGAAACCCAAGGTTGGATATTCAAACATTTATATATACAATTAAGAACGAAATAATATCAAAATCAAAATCCAAGGGCAAACTTAATAAAATCGAAAATAGAGGAATATTATATTTTGTATCTAGATATTTGAACCAAGATTTGAATTGAAAATCCAAAAATTGAATACAAAATTTGAGCAAGAATTCAAGTTCTGATTTTTGCTCCCCTTTCTCCTCTCTCCTCTCACTTCCATGTGGGCCACCCATCTTTTTCTCTCTCCTCCCTCCCTCCTATTTCTCTTCTCTAGAGACCGGGCTCGGCACCCCTCGCCTTTTTCCTTTCTTCTTCTCCCTCCTCGTCCTTTCTTCGTCTCCCGTCTGCTCTCGCATCGCTCGACCGACTGGCCCCGCTGCTCCTGTACGCACGTTGCCACTCCTACTATGCGCACATCACCCACGTCACCTCTGTCGCGTCACCGCCTAGCACCCGGCATCTCCGCGCCCGCGCCCACATCGCCGCCCAGTCCACGCCTACTCCCGTCGCCTCAGCGCTCACGTCGCCGAGCCCTGCTCTTCGGTCGTCGGCCACAGCACCAGCATGGCATTCCCTGCCCCCCCCACTGAGCTATAAGTAGCAGCCCCGGCCTCCCTTGCACCTGCACTCCTCCCCTTCCTCCCCTATCTCCTTCTTCCTCTTTCACCTGTGTGCCAACCACCGCGAGCTACCGACATCCCAGCCCTCCGGCGATCATTGTCCAAGGGTGAGCACGTCAAAATGTGTCCCCAGGAGTGCTTCCTCTCCCCTCCTAATTAATTTCATTTCCATCACCACCACATGTCGGAACACTCTTCTTCCCCATTGACGGCCAAAACCGCCATTGCCAGTGCCACTCCCTCCTCAATGACCCCCGGTTCGATTCCTCGCAGTGGGAGCATCTCCTTGGCATACCGGAGCTTCCCCACTCTCGGTCGACGCCCTCCACCACCCGAGAACCTCCCCCACGGTGACCTCCCCCGCTCCGCCCCTGGTCTCCGCTACCGGCCCACCTCGGCAACCCTTCGGCTGCGCCAACTACCTGGGTAAGTTCCACAGGCTTCCCTCATGCTCGTGCTCTCCTCCGTTCACCTCCTCGTCCTCTTCGGTGTCGTCTCCACCGTCGGCCCCATTTCCGCCGCTGCCATGGAAGCCGTCGGCCATCACCCTGACCAAATTGGCCGGCGAGACTCTGTCTATGGGTGGGCATGGGCGTAAGCAACCCATTTTGCGGATTCTCACCTCCGGCCACTGCCTCTGCCGCCAGTGACAGAGCCAGCACCGAGCGTAGCTGGGATGCTCTATTTTGAACTCAGTCTCTACGATTGCTTTTTCTAATTTAATCCCCCTCTCATTCACCAAAGAGCGAACACTCAGTTGGCTAGCCGAGCAGGTGACATGCGTCATATTTGCATATATTTAATCGTCATTTTAGCCTCATATTCTTCACATTTTAACACCATTTATCACCATTTACACGCTTTTCTATATTTAATTGCTCGAAATGGTCCATTTTACATTTTTTATGCTTTTCCGCAGGTCGGCGCGATCTAGGCGCATAAACGACAAATTTGGACTGCTCCATACAGAAGTACGCATCGTCACGGATGCGTAGGATCAAACCGCGATGAAATCGGACTTCCAGAGGGCCAGAACAGAAGAAATCAAATGGGGAAAGGACCAAATTGTAAACCCTAGATTTTTCGAGGGCTCAATCACAAAATTCCAAATCCCCAATCTCACCAAAACCAGCGCCGCCGCCTGTGGAAGGAACTGAGCCCGGTTGATTCTTCTTCCCTGCCTCCCCTCTACTTCATCTCCTCCCTCCTCACATCCAGCTGCCGGCGAGTGCCGGGCCGCAGCTCGCCGACGAGCCACCGACGCCTCTCCCCACATCTACCCCTCCTCGCCGCTCCTTCCTGCTCCCTCACACCACCAGCACCACCTCTCTCCGCCGCCATCACTTCCTCTCTCGGCCCCCATCTTCATCCTCATTAGCGCCGCCCCGCCGCTCCCCATCACCACCGCGCCTCCCTTCTCCACTCCCTTCTTCCCCCCTTGCCCCACCTCGGTGCCGCCTTCCACTTCCTCTCCTCCATCTTCCCGCTCCTCTCCGGTGCGCCATCTCTCTCCGCCGTGTCTCACTCCCTTCTCCACCTCCAGCCTCTCCACCGCAGCACCCGCGCGCCACCTCTGCTCCTCCACCGCGCCGCCCCTTGCTTCCTCCCCCTTCCTCTCCTACCTCGGCGCCGCCACTTCTCACATCTCCGCCGCCTTCACTCGCTCCTCTCCGGCCGCCATCTCCAGATCCGCCTCGGCGCCATCTTCATCTTCCCCGTCTCCGGCTCCTACCTCTACATCGAGCGCCGCCCCTGCAGATCCATCGGCGAGCGCCGCGCCTCCTCCCGTGCGCCACCTCCGGCCGCCGCCTCGACCCCTCCTTCCTCGGCTCACTTCACCGGCAGTTCTTCCACCGACCGCCCTGCTTCCTCTTCACTGACCTGGACGGCATCGACGGCCTCATCCGCATCACCTCTCCACCGACGGCGCCGGCCGACATCACCACCTCCTCAGCCTCTCCTTCTTCGGTTCATATCCAGATCCTCTCCCTTTATTTTTTTGCTGCTCATAATTACTGTTATCATTAACTGTTAATTGTGCACTGTTAAACTTTTAATTAGTGATTTGTGAACTGTGAATGTTTGGATGGCATTGTGATCTATGTTTGTGAGATGTTAACTCTGATGTATGCACTGTGCTATGTGAATGTGATCAGTGGATGTGTTATGTGTTGTAGGGGTGGCCCCACCTAAACCCAGCAGGCCTGATAGGAGGTTATAAGGCCCAGAATAGGCCATGTGTAATGACATAAATGCCCCTGAGGGGGATGATCAGCTGTAAGGGTATAATTGTAAAAGCACTCCCCATGTATATATATATGGAATACAGACCATGGGGAGGACCCAAGCCATTACTCATCTCCCTCACTCTCCACTACCATCTCTCTCTGTGTTTGGTCTGTAGCCACAACATTATGCTTTGTTAATTTTGTTCCAGAATTGCTATATGATCATGGTGCCAGGGCCAGTAGTGTTTGTTCAGTGATATACTGATCTGTTAGTGTTGTATCTGTGTGTCTTTGTATTGGCTTGTGCGATTTAGCTAGCCGGCGATCGTTTCCCTTCCCTTTTGCTGTCTCAACCCCCTCCTTGCTTCTCGACCTCCCTATTTTCTCCTTTCTGTGGTCAGTTGGCAAATAAGTCGTGCAGTCATTCGTAGTTTTGTGCTTGTGTTGTCCTGCTGTCGTCATCTAGTTAGCTATCGACCGTTTTCTTCCTCGCTCTCTCTCGACTCTCCTAGTGCTTCTCGACTGTCTCCTTCTTTCTCGCGGTCGGTTGTTAGTTAGATCGTCGGTCGGTAGTCGTGTCGTTCGTCCGTGTAGTCGTTAGTGTCGTTCGTGTAGTCAGTCGTCGAGTAGTTCGTTCGGTCGTACGACGTTCATTCGTACGGTAGTTCGTCCAGTCGTTGTTTAGTTTGTTCGTTTGTTTAGTCATTTGTTGTTTTGTCCGTGCGAATTAGAGTACATTCTGTAGTTCGTTCGTTCGGCTGATTTGGTAGACGTTTTAGGTTTAGTTCTCCCCCGTTTTGATTGACCTAACTTTAGCTGAGCACCGGTAGCCTTAGTCTAGTCCCTGTGGAGAACACGACACTCGCCGCTATTTCAGTGGCAGCCCGTGCACTTGCGGGTGTGCTATTTTTCCACGATCAGCAGGCATTCAACGCACAAACCTGGGTTTGAGTCTCCTCTCTACACATTTTATTTTTACTTTTTATTAACCCATTTCAATTAAAAATAATTAGGAAATAAATCAAGGAAGCTAAGATAATTGATTTGGGTTCAAATAAAATTTATCTATATGTCAAAATGCAGAATTATATGCATATGAACAATTAAGTGATTAAGGGAAATAAGAATTTGTATTTTGATTAACCTTCTACATAAAATGTCGATGGGTAAATTAGAATATGCCTAAAGAATATATTGTAAACTATTTGCATAGCAAAAGAGTTATATAATTAAGTAATACAAAATTTAACCATCTAAAATATGGCTATCATTCCCATATCTTGAAAATGGTCATGAAAATACTTCTTCGAACAACCATTAGATAAATTGAGGTATTAAGCCATTAATATTCAATTATAATTATGTGACTTAAATGAAAGATTTTCTTGCAAATAATTAATTGTCTCAAAAGCCATAGGGATCCCTCTCCAAATGGTACTTGAATAATTTAGAGAATTAAATTTAATGTTGAGTCACTAATGTTAATTTCGAATGCAAGACTAAGTTAAACGTTACCCTGAATATAGTTAGTTAAATCTCCGTAGTAAGTGACATCTAAACTAAAGCATCCATTCCCATTGGCCTATTTTCTTAGAATATAGTTGACACCATCAATAATTGGTTTGAACTGTTATGACAAATAAAAGATCTTAATAAATGTAACTATCGGGAAAATAATGTTGAAAATTGTTAACATATCAACTAACCCTTAGCTCAGAATGCAAGTTAGATTAAAAATAATGTATAAACCCCTAGGTCATGGTTAATGCTCTTGTGATATACAAATTAGTGCCACTAAAGAAATAACAAGCTAAGACCATATATCGGTGCATAGATTTAACCTGACTCATGAAACTTCCTTAATAAATACAAAATTGATAAAAGAAGATATTGAATAAACTGGGTTACGCCATGGTATTCAATAGTCGGCTATACCTAGCCATCCTCCAAAACTGAAGCAGAATATTTTCGTGAATATTCTTTCACCATAAACCCCCCTTGGCATCCATCTCAACGGATTTCCCTTAGCCATTTACCACTTCGCGCCAGCCCCTCTGACTCCGTCAATGCTTCATTTCCAATCAACCTTGCCTCAAATCACCCATTAATTTATAATAAAGCTAAATTGAATTTATTCATATTTATTTGGACCTTTTAAGTTATTTGCATTTATTTGGATTCAGTTGTTTATCATGTAATTAGAAATTGGAGTATTGAAGATTCACTGGATCAAGCGAGATGAAGATCCAGATGAAGATGAAGGCCAACAGCTCATGAACATCAAATGAGAAAGCTTTGAGTGAGCTAAAGACCGTGGTAAACCGCGCAAGGCGAGTCAATACTTTGATCATATTGAACCAACATTTCCTGCAAATTACTTTTGTTTAAATTATCAGATTGCATGTTGTTATTTCATATGCATATATATATATATATATATATATATATATATATATATATGTTTATTTTAAGATTCTAGTTATATGCCAATTACTTGACTTGTTAGTATTACACCTGCTTTGGAATGGTTGAACATTTGAGCCTTGTCACCCTAGGAAAAATTATAATGGTAACCTTTCAAAAATAAGTCTACAGTTATTCGTCATGCTTAGTACTGCTTAGATACTTGGGGGCACCAAAATGTCCCAAGCATCACTTTTAATCATGAGAGACTGATTTGGGAAGTCATGGATGGAAATGACTGGTATATTTTGAAATGATTATGTTATGCTCCCAAAAACTCCAATTTGCTTAAATATCTGGGCGGATGGTACAGGGGCTGGTGTGTGGTGCTGTGGAAGCACGGTGTGTGGATTGTGGTAGAACCGCCCAGATACCACTAAGAACTGAATCTTGTGATGACCTCCTATGTAAAATAGTACAACCACAAGTCTACAAATTGCAATTTGGCTAAGTAAATCTATCGAAACCCCCAGACTCATCTCACCTGTAGTGGAAAAGAGTGAAATATTGTAAGAGCAAGGGGAGGCCTAAAGGGACACCGAGAGGAGGGTGAAGTTTCCAACCATTCTAGCGTTGTGGAGAGTGGAGTCCGAATGCGCTAGTATCCGTGGTTACATCCCGCGTAACATATGGGACCCACCGCAAGTAGGAGCAGCCCATAGGGTGAGATGACAAAAAGGGCCAGATATTTTGAAAAGTTATTGTGATGATCTACTCAACCGCATGACCAAGGAATCATGTGGAGCAACGGGCAGATTGTCTCTTGTGGGTAAAACCATTCGAATAGCCATGCCCACGGTCAAGGGCAGACATGAGAACTTAACCAAATATAGTTCTATTTCAAAAACTTTGTGGGTGGAATTGGAAAAGTGGTGTGCAGTGGAAAGCCCTGATTTGTGTTGCCATGGGTGTCGCCCCAGTGATAATGTAAGCGGTTATAACACTGAAAGGTTAGCATATGGTACAAAAACCATGTAACAGTGGATGAAATCTGAATCGCTATTACTATTGCATTCTTTCACACATTTATAAAATCGTGTTCTATTTCAAACTGCTAGGTCTTAGAAAATTTCTATGTATCATATTGTAAAATAATTTATGGCAAATAAAATAACCCGAGTTTTCCCTTGATAAGCCATGCATGATATCTATTTGCATCATGTGTATTGTCTCGCGGAGCACAGTGGTTTGTGCTTACCCTCGCTCACTCAATTAATCTAGAATCAGGAGTCAAATCGCTACACTTCAGCAATACACCTAGACATGATGGTGAAGAAGATGAAGGTGTCAAGATCTCGGTCGTGAACCCCAGTTGGCTGCCTGTGGGCACGTCCTGAGGGTCCCACCTGTGTGCTTCATTTCTACTGCTGCATTTTATTGATTTTGGCCTGATCGGCCCATGAGTAAGTCTACTATTATATTTACGTGCATGATATGTATTTTGATGTTCAATACTGTATCTGTGTGCACTATCTACTGATCCAAGGAATAGTGCGGTGAAATCACAGAGGATTCTGGATTGTAAAATCTGGGTCCGACAAAACTACCCATTTGGTCTTGTTAGTGTGTAAGGCCATCTGGTTTAGTCTTGGTAGTGCAGAAAGCAGGCTCATTGGGTCACGTCATGGGCCCGAGGAGGTGTATTGCGGTAGGGTTAGGTCTTGTCGGTGCAAAAAACTAATTCATTTTCATGCCCGCGAGGCAGCGGACCCAAGAAGGTATATGTATCATCAAGTCATTTCATGCATGTGCTTGTCATTTCATGTGTGGGTGGGGAAGCGGGATTCCCATGCCGTCCCCCTTGCCCGCTCGCTTGTCTGCACATATGTCACTTTGTCCAGGACGTCCCCCTTGCCCGCTCCCATGTCTGAGGCAGGCCCCTCTGCAACACTCCATGTGGGTAGCGCTAAGAACCTTCTACCAGTAGCCATGCTCGAAGAAGCTTGTACCATAGTACTCTCCCCTGTTGTACATGGCTATGTTCAATCTCCTAAAGCATGTAACTAAATTGTGGACGCGTCACTGCGGTTGCCATTTATTGAACAAACATACATCATCGCACGTGTGGTCGATCATCGCCTTGACCGAGAAGACCAAGCTAAAAATCTTTGCTCATTGAGCATTGACGTTTCTAGGGCAGCCTTGCACTATGCATTTCACTACGTAATTGCCTGGGTTGGACCGGTGCACCCGGTACACACAGCTGATAGATAAGACGTACCGTGTATAGCTTGTTGCACAGCGGCCTTGCTAGGGAAGCCCTACTAAACTAGGAGGGTGTCGGCTCGAAACCCCCACTGGGACCCTTCTTCTTGTGGCAAACAAGCGAACATATTACAGCGACATCGAGTCTAGAGGACACATGGGGCACCTCTGATGACATAATTTCCCTAGGTGGACCACCCGTCTGGTGTGCATCGTCGTCAGTATTATTGGAGCCTAGGTCGGTGTCCTCGTCGGACTCCAACCTGAGCGCTTGCTCTAGTAGATACTCATGGTATTCAATGCGAGCTGACCACCATATGTCCGTCCTGTCATTCCGCACGAAATGAGGGACGAGTCTTCCCTCTGATATAGCACATTCGGTGCTATCGTCTTGAAGCTTGGCCTATGGTTGCCTGGGTGTGGAGGTGCCGGGCTCATCAATGTTTTCCAGTGCCCAACGCATGAAACTCAGGTACACCATCGGCCTCACGTAAATGGCTGCCTCGGGCTGGGAGGCAATCTATATGTACTGCCTCCATGCTATGGTCTCATTCACCTTGATGAGCTCCCACACGCCATTCGTGTAGGTGATCCTCTCAATCGTAAGTTTTATCACCATTGCCTCCATGGCAAATTCCCTCCAGATGCAGCTTTGAAGCTCGTGAATATTCATCACGCCTAGCCCCTTCGCCCGGAACACCTTGCATTGATATGTCGATAGGTCCAACCCATTGGGTCCTGCCTGTACAAGACCATCGCCATATGACACTATCAAGTCTTGCATGTTTGTGACTACCTGAAGCCACAACAACCCAGTCCGTAGTAAATGTTACAACAAATAATGATGACAAGCAACATGCAAGTTATTGTTTACATTACATACAAATAATTCATTAATTAGCAACAATTTGATAACTCGTCTAAAAATTAATTACAAGTGATACATTACCGTCGTCCTTACCACTTAATTACTTATCACTGACTCATTACTTAACCCTAACTAATTGGCACTATAGTAATTACAATTAATTAATTACATAGTACCATACAATAATAAATTATAGGTACCGTACCTATAAAAAATAGTATAAAACTGTGGCTAAATTACTATGACCTTCTTACTTCATGATATGAGCAACATTAATTATGACTAAGTGAATAATACTAATTAACTACGTCTACGAGAATAACATCGAACGCATGCGATAAAAAATTATTTGCCCTTCAGGAAAGCAATTAGCACTGCTACGTTCGTGATGACTGCTTCAATATTTATTCTCTAGAAAATCTTAATTATATTTTACTCTCTTAATTCTCAACGATGAGTGTGAGAATGAGAAGCAAAACATAGTTGAGATGAGCGATGAGTAACTGCGAGAACTTCGTATTTATGGCTGAGCAAAAAGGGAACTTAGTGCGTTTCCACCGGAAATTACAGACTGGTTGTCAACTCGCAGCACCGTGGGCGAGGGGGACAACATGGTAAGAGTGATATATGTGCGGATGAGGTAGCGAACGAGGGGGACGACACAATTAGAGTGACATATATGCGGACATGGGATCGGGCAAGGGGAACAGTATGGACAAGGCAACATATGTGCGAAGAAGGGAGGGGAAAGGGGGATAGCAGCAAGGGGCCGATATAAGTGCGAAGGACAGAAATCACGCTGATGTGGATCCACCTAGCAAGCTAGCTGAACCACGTTGTTTTGGCACTGATATTTCACGATCCACCTTGCTGGATGCCCTCCTTGTTCTAAGGTTCTTGCACACCCAAGAACAGCATACACCTCCAAGATAAACATTTTCCCATGCACACCATAGCACGTGAACAAAGGGTAGAGAAACCAAAGTTTCAACAAGTAGAATCCAACATCACAAATAGATTCAATACACCAAGAGCAATTCCTCGATGGAAATCTCAAGAACACGCCAACAATGGCCACTAAACCATGGTGATTTTCTGGTTTCTATTTCTCAATTCATATCTTATCATAGACTAAGTTACTATGGGGCTGAGCCCTAGCCTTATATAGGTGCACAATGCACAGTCTTAACTAAAACTCATGCACAACCTGGCTTAAGGCTGAAACAAACTCCAATACGAACTAAAAAGGAAATATCTAAACTACTGTCATTAGATTCTTTCTCAATTTGTGACATGACCATGAAGATTCCATGGCTAGCACCTTATCCATTGTGTGGGGATCCTAATTAGCTTTCAAACAAGTCTAAAAAAACCTAAATCGGACTCTGTTTGTGAAAGTTATAGACGTTTTAGTATCGGTCTTACCAGTTGTCCCGAACCAACTTCAAATCTTCATATTTTTGCTTTTCTTATTTAAGTCGCTTCCAAATCCATTTGAAACCTGAAAAAGAATCCTTCTCAATCTTTAAAAAACTATGGTGTGGTCGAATATTACCTACTCTTGCATTGCAATACTCGGACTCTTTATATTTGGCAACTCTCGCATGTCTCTCCAAACAACTCGAGCAGCATCCAATGATCTTACCATAACTTTGTGTAGGAAGCTTCAATCAAGTACTGTTTGATCTGTTGGAAAGTAGACTTCATTATCTTTTCAATATGTATTTTTTGTGCATTAGAGACCTCAGAATTAGCATTCAAAGCTTCTTGAATGTTGTGCACAGAACTGCAAGAACTAAAACTTGATCAATGTCGTGTCTTCGTCTTGAGCCAAATGAACTTTCTCTTTCTCTCTTCACCATGATTAGGCCCACACAATATATGCATAACTCCATCCAACCCAAGGTTCCAAACTAGAGTTTTCTCCCCGTGGCCGGCATGGTTCTTCTCCTTATCTTCTTCATGCGCCGTAATGATTACATTCTTTCTGTTTTTGCCATCCTCACTTCCCTCCCCCTTGGCTTCATCTTGTCGGATCAAAACAGCACTAACCAAAATAGTTGTGCTACTTGGATCCACATCACACGCACTGCAAAAGATGACCACCGCATGGTGGCCGTGCAGCCTACGATTTCAACCGTGAATTGAATTAGTATCACATATCGCTAATTACAATTAAATTAACATAACAAATTTAGGAGTATATAAAATTCTCAAAAAATTAGACAATTAGGTCGACTATGTTAGAAAGCTATACATAAAATTAAGTAATTTTTCGAGCTTGTTTGCTATATGTAACAACTCCTGTAAATAACATAATATTATGAATTTTTGAGCAACATTCCGAGTGGATAAAATTATAAAAAAATTACACAATTAAGTACATTGTGTGGAAAGTCTTCACATAAAATTTTATAATTTTTTATGCTCATTTTATATATTTAAAAATTTACACAAATAGTAAGTATTGACTACTAATTAAAGCAGGTAATTAAGCAGGCTTAATTACCTGTCGTCCGGTAACCAGGTGGCAGATGCGCGGCTGCACGGTGGTCAGATGGTAGGCCTCTATCGCACGACTACGAGGCACCGCTGGCCATGTGTTAACCCTATAACGCTGCCGCCTTGTCACCATGTGGCAAAAATAATATTTTTACAATTGTTGTGTGACTATTGTTGTTCTTGTAAATACAAATCCAAAATGTGCTAAAAACACTATCAATGTCAGAGTTCAGGTATATACGTATAGTTAGTTAGGACTTACATATCTGATCAGCATGCATTATTAAGACATTGTAGTAATCATTTTGGACCACAACCGACCCTTTGACCACGTTTTGACCACACCTGCCCTTCGACCATGGCCGACCCTTCGACCACGCCTAACCCTTCGACCACGGCTGGCGCTCCAGCTATACGACCACGCACCAACCACAAATGGCCCTTCGACCGCTGCACTTCTTTGACTATGGCCGGCACTTTGACCAACGCCTTCCCTCAACCAAGGCCTGCTCTTCGACCATGCTTCGACCACAGCCGGCCCTCGAACATGGCCATCCTTCAAACGCGGCCAACACTTTGACAACAGCCCTCCTTCAACCATTTTCGACCTCCACCCTTCGACCATGCCCTACCCTTTGACCATTTTTGACCACAGCTGGCCCTTCGACCATACTTCGACCATGGCCGTCGACCATCGCACTCCTTCGACCACATCCTGCCATTGGACCACAGCCGGCCATTCGACCATGCCCGCCCTTCAACCACACCCTGCCCTTCGACCATTTTGGATCACAACCGGCCCTTCGACCACGTTTTGACCACGCCGACCCTTTGACCACGCCTGCCCTTCAATCACGCTTCGACCACAGCCGACTCTCTGGCCCTGCCCTTCGACAATGGCTGGCCCTTCGACCACGCCTGCCCGACCACGCCTGCCCTTCGACTATGCTTCGACCATGGCCAGCACTCTGGCTATATGACTACGCTTCAACCACAGGTGGTCCTTCAACCATTGCACTCCTTCGACTATGGCCAACACTTTGACCCATGCCCTCTATTGACCAAGACCCGCCCTTCAACCACGCTTTGACCATGGACAGCCCTTGAATATGGCCATCCTTCGAACGCAGTCGACACTTCAACCACTACCCTCCTTCAATCATTTTCGACCATAGCCCACCCTTCGACCACACCCTGCCCTTCGACCATTTTCGATCACAGTCAGCCCTTCGACCCTGCTTCGACCACGGCCAGCCCTTCGACCATCGCCCTCCTTCGATCACGCCCTGCCCTTGGACAACAGTCGGCCATTCGTCCATGCCCGCCCTTCTACCATGCCCTATCCTTCGACCATTTTGGACCACAACCGGCCCTTCGACCACGTTTTGACCATGCCTGCCCTTCAACCATGATTGGCCCTTCGACCACGCTTCAACCACGGCCGACAGTCCAGCCCTGCCCTTCGACCATGGTTGGCCATTCAACCACGCCTGCCCTTCGACCACGCTTCGACCACGGCCGACACTCTGGCTATATGACCACGCTTCAACCATGGGTGGCCCTTCGACCACTGCACTTCTTCGACTATGGCTGGCACTTTTACCAATGTCCTCCCTTGACCAAGGTCCGCCCTTCGACCATGCTTCGACCACGGCCGACCCTCGAACATGGACATCGTTTGAACACGACCGACACTTCGACCACGGCCGTCCTGCAACCATTTTTGACCATAGCCTGCCCTTCGACCACGCCCTGCCCTTCGACCATTTTTGACCACAGCCGATCCTTTGACCACTGCACTCCTTCGACTATGACCAGCACTTTGACCAATACCCACCCTCGACCAAGGTCCACCCTTCGACCACTCTTCGACCACGGCTGACCTTCGAACACGGCCGACACTTCGATCACGGCCCTCCTTCCACCATTTTCGACAACAGCTCGCCCTTCGACCACACCCTCTCCTTCAACCATTTGCAACCACAGTCGGCCCTTCGACCATGCTTCGACCACGGCTGGCCCTTCGAGCATCGCCCTCCTTCAACCACGGCCGATCCTTCGACCAATGTGGCCCTCGACCATAGCCCATGTTTGACCATGGCCCTCCTTCGACCATGATGTGCACTTCAACCACGCCCTACCCTACGACCATTTTTGACCACGGCTAGCCCTTCGACTACGCTTCGACCATGCTTACCCTTCAACCATGCCCTGCCCTTTGACCACTTTTTACCACGGCTGGCCCTTTGACCACGACGGTCGGCCCTTCAACCATCACTAGCACTTCAACTACGGCCGCCACTCCAACCATTTGACCATGCTTGAACCACAATCGGCCCTTCAACCACAACCAGCCGTCGACCATGGCCAGCTTTTCGACCACGGCCCTCCTTCAACCACAGCCGGCCCTTCGACCACACACTGCCCTTCAACCAGTTTCGACCAATGCCAACCCTTCGACCATGCTTCGGCCATGGCAGCCAGCTCTTCGACCACCGTCGGCACTTCGACCACGACCCACACTCCGGCCATTCTTCGACCACGACCAGCCCTTAGACTATGGCCAACCCTCAACCACGACCCGCGTTCGACCACGGCCGGCACTTCAACCACGGAACTCCTTCAACCACGGACGGCCCTTCGACCACGGGCTATAACCACGGGCTACGACCACAATGGTCGACCACTAGCTACAACTATAGTGTTCGACCAATGGCTACGACCATAGTGTTTAACCACTGGCTATGACCACAATGTTCGACCACGGGGTGCGACCACCATATTGGACCATTGGCTACGACCATGGGCTACGACCACAATGTTCGACCACTGATTACGACCACTTACTACAACCACGGGACGACCACTGTCTTCGACCATTGGCTATCCTTAGTTTTATGTGGAAAAACACTTCACTTTCTCCAAAAATACGTATTGGTCCTCACTTTTTCAGATAATCCCCTCTTACGAATTTTTGTCTCTTTTACTTTGGTTCATATGGTAGCTAGCGCGACGTAGTGCCGCGCTTATGCTGCTAGTTAAGTTGATATTCAGTACAATCCGTGACATAAGGTAGTAGTGCTCTCTAGGGCCTGGTGCGAGGAGTCCAGGACGTGAGATCCAACTGGACATTCGTGCAATAAGCACATTCTTTTCACTTTAATAAGAATAATACTAATCTCAAATATACTAAGAGATAAGTAATCACTATTCACTATTTAGTTTTATTTTAAAAGTTGTGTAAATTACTTTTAAAAAATATAGAAGCGGCTCGCATGTGTTTTATCTCAATTCTGGAAATCCGCTGTGTTGATAGTGTTGTGTACCTGTGTATAGCAGTAGCAGTTGGGACTTGTCTTTACTATTATAAAAGTGTGAGTTGGTGGTTGGTCCATTCTCCCTCCTCTCGTCTCAGCCATCCGATTTGATCTGGACCATTCGTCTCTCTTCTCCACTCTCTCTCTCTCCACCCCCTCCACTTTCCCCATCTCCTTGCGCATTTTGGCCACCTTTTTCTCTCTGTCGCTTGCTCTTCAATGTTTGATGTGTGAAGTTGGCCAGATAGTAAGTTCCGTCTCATTATTTTTATAACTCCGTTGCAACGCACGGGTCTCTAACTAGTATTCTGCAATTCCGCAAATGGCTCGCTTTACTCTCAAATCTCTTACATTATATGTTGCCAACTTAAACCAAGTATTTGCAATCCAAAATACATGCCGAGTGCAGACGTTCATATTTATGGGCTAGTTAATGGCCTGTCACATGGTAATAAGAAAACATACATATAGTTCACGTTGAATATTGAAGGACCTAATTCGGTTGACATCACTGTGTTGATGAATATGCCATGTGATTCTCTTTTCTGATGATGCACCTTAGTAAATGTACAGTATATGTGTAGTAACGTGTATCATGTACATGTTACTAGAATTTAAATGTGTGCTTCATATATGGCACTATTAGAGATAAGTGGAACACGATCCCTCCAAAAGAAATGCCAAAAACATTTTTGGTTCTCATTGTTGAAATTTGACTATCTGTTTCTATCGTTACACGCGGTGCTAGGTCGACTAATTTTTTAAATGTATGCTAGCAAGATTTTTTAAAATACAAATTAAATTGAACGAAAGTTCTTTTTACAGTGAATATGCTTACACATGTTTTTTTGTCAATCCAGATATTTATAAGTATTAATTACTCAAAGTTCAAACTTTCCTTCGGTACATATGCATCGAAATGTTTTAAAAGAACAAAACTAAAGAAAAGGAAACCCTGTGCTGGCATCGTCACAAAGTGGGCTTCAGAAACTTCCAGAGTTCCGGGCCGTACTTTCCTTTTTGCTGGGCCTTGCGAACTTCTCCAGCTGTTAGAAATGAGTTTAGCTCAATATGAACAATTGCTTTGGGATCCATGAGTTTGAAAGCTCAACATCGTCACATGTATCGGTCGATGGAAATTAATATGAAAATAGACTTCATAGTAAAGTTGGGTGTAACACGGCGCGTAGGGTTTGGTTACATACATAAGAAAGAGCATCATATACGATGCAACAAACCGAACTTCTCCTACAATACATATGCACCTTTTTGTAATGGAACTAAATTCGACCTTCAGGAGACTAGTTAGTGCAGGTCGGCCCGACTACTGCGTTGACCAGGGTCATTTTTCCTTCCTTGCGAGCTCGGCGTTGAACTCCCCGGCGGCCTCTTTTGCCTTGGCCGCCATTTTCCTCTGCTTATCACGCTCCCTCTCGCGAGCCTCACGCCCCGAGATGAGCTTTTGTCTCCCGACACATACTCTCGGTCTGCTCGTCGTTGTGGTGCTCCTCCTCTCGGATCTCGCAGGCCCCTTTGATATCCCACTCCTCGAAGTTGAGAGCCCACTAGTCATGTGGGTGGATCTTTAGGTCAATTCACTTGCGGTAGCCACATAGTGGTTTCGGAGACTCCGGTTAGACGGGAGAGGTTGTTAGTGTGTACTTTAAAAGAGAAATAATAGGGGGAACACACTGTAACTGGTTCTTACCGGCTGCCAATAGCTTCTCATGTCCGAACGATGGTCGGGATAGTCACAAGAGTAGTTTGCCCAACCCCAATAACGCATGACCAGGCTGAGCCGCTGTTTAGACTTAAAAAACTTGCATGGGTCTCTGCACCAGCAGAGGGACGGCGTCTCTCCCTCGGGCAGGTGTTGCGTTGAACACTCGGTTGGAATGTTCGGGATGGGATTCTTCCTACGGGTGACGTCATTGCGTGGAGCTAACCTCCTAACACACTCCACTTGTTCCGCTCGGGCCGCACTAGCCCTTGCTTGTTTGTCGCAGGTAGTAATAGACCTTGCTAGTTCGCAGGTCTCCTCCCATTGCTTCATCATCTTGTCCCATTGATTCTTTTGTATCTTGTCCATCCCGACGTGGTGAAGCAAATTCTGGTGTAGTGTTGGGATTGATTGTATAGTGTTCTCTCCTAGATCTCTTCCACCTCCTTTTATAAACCAAAGGGTTAGTATGAGTGGTTTATTTAATGTGATAGGCTGCTAGGCAGAGTGTTGCCTTATCTTTCGAAAAAGTTGTTGGTGGAAAGCTGGCCAGTTTGGTCTTCTCATTGCACAAAATTGTACCCTTTGGTCTTGTCGCTGCGCAAAGCTAGCCCGTGTGGTCTTATCGTTGCACAAAGCTGCCCCGTGTGGTCTTGTCACTGCATAAAGTTGCCCCGTCTAGTGTAGTCACTACGCAAAGTTGCCCCATCTGGTGCTGTCACTATGAAAAGCTGGCCCGTGTGGTCTTATCGCTGCACAAAGCTACCCCATGTGGTCTTGTCGCTATGCAAAGCTGTCTCGTGTGGTCTTATTGCTACGCAAAGCTGTCCCATCTAGTGTAGTCACTGCGCAAAGCTGCTCCATCTTGTCTTCTCACTGCGCAAAGCTGCCCCGCCTTGTCTTCTCACTGCGTGAAGCTGCCCCGTGTGGCCTTGTCACTATGCAAAATGCTTCGTGTGGTCTTATCGCTACACAAAGCTACCCTGTCTGGTGTAGTCACTGCACAAAGGTTGCACATGATGCGGTTTGTCATAAGGCACGCTGTGACACCCCCACGGGCTATAAAATGCATGCCCCACCCCTTGCAAGTAGGAAGAACTATCTTATCCATCCTAGAGTAACATACCATGGCAAACGCCGAGGGGCCAGTCGAACATGGGTCACAAAAGGGAGACATACCGCTCGAAAGGAGGGAGGACTTCGGCGTTAAGTACCGCTTGTTGCCAAACAGGCATGCTCAGCCAGTGTGGCCGAAATACAAACACATGGTGGATACGATTGTGTAGGTGGCGGAAGGCCATTTGGACGGCGGGTGACGTTTCTTTCGATGCCTACACTCTGGAGTATAATTAGGTAATCTTCTATTTTGTATTGCTGCTAATATAGTTTTGATGTTAACCTTCCTTTCCAGTAGATAGCCAAATGCGATTTTGTACGATGGATTGATCCTCCCCCATGAACAGTACGTTGTGAGGTATGTGGATACATTGTGGGAGTGAATCATTGATTGGAGGCACGGATTCAAAGTCTCGAAGAGCATAACGATGACCTCCGTCAGTAGATGCAGCGTGAGAGGGGCAATGAGGAGGTCGTTAATATAGGAAATTCGTATGATCTGATATGCTGCTGCGCCAACTCTAGCTGCATATGTGCTTGCTACTACAATGACGGCCAGCCACGTCTAAAGTGGCCCCCTCTGCAACACTCCATGTGGGCAGTGCGAGGCTCATTCTACCAGTAGGCATGCACGGTACTGATCTATGTCATCTTGGCCCAGGGAGACCCCACATCACTCAGCAAGTGTAAAACCTGCAGTGCAAATATCGTTAGTTTATCAGGTAAAAGAATGGGAGAAAACAAAAAAGAGGCAAAGCGCACCCTCGGCTAGCGCCATGGCGTGGTCAAAGCCATCTGGAGGGATATATGGCAAGCCGTATGCACTCTGCATAGGGAAGCCGGAGAAGTATGGAGGACACCCAAACTGTTGCGCTGGTGGTGTAGGGGGCTATGGCTAGGCTGACCCCCAGCCTCGTCAGGCTGAGGTGGTGTGGGGGGCACCCCCTCGGCGATGGCCCTAGAGTGAGTGATGAGGCACGCATCGAAGGTGTTGCCGTTGTTGGTGCTGAAGAGCACCCAACTAAACAGCCACAGCAAGTACGCCTCCAAGTGCCGCAAGACCTGTTGCTTATCTGCAGCCGGGTCCATCTGCCTCACCTGAGTACAAGCAAAAGTAATTAAGACCGTATAGCAGAAAGGAGAGCGCAGATGATCGAGTGGAAAGGGCATCAGATACATACCTGGAACTGCGAGAGCCACCACAACGACGGGTCGTGCGTTTGACCTAGTGGGAAGACGTAGTACTCCTCCGCGGCCCAGGCTGAAGGACTCCCTGGAACCTATCCAACAGATCCAAGCACCATTCGGCCAGGGCCTCTAGTAGGAAGGCACCAACTCCCGTGATAGAAAGGCCTGGCAGTAGGGAGTTCTCCTATAGAGTAGGGGCCATCTCCCCAAATGAGAAGTGGAAAGTGTGCATCTCCGGCCACCACTTGACCACCAAAGCTATTAGCAGGGAGTGGTCAAATAGAAAGCGTCGCAACTACTCCGCACTATCATCCTTGCCCACAGGCAAGGCCAGTCCGTCCTTGTTTGTGGTCTGCACCATCCGGACGAGAGAGAGTAGCCCAGCATCGCTCAACCTGCGAAGCCAAAAAAGGTCAATACGCAACCTACGTACAACAAGAATACAACACTGCCAGAGTGCAAATCTGGCTGTCCAACGTGGGTCTAGCCTCCAGACCACTCGAGGTGTGCGTGTGCGGACAACCCCCAAGTCAGCTGCCTCCGCCGTGCTCCCTGAAGGCAGGACACGATGCGAAGCACAATGCAGCCGGTTGGCGTGCTTGTCCAACAGGCCGTAAGGCCACTCTGATCTGTGAATGTACACCAATAGTAAATAGAACTTATAAATAAAAAATGAAACAATACTACACTACTAGCACAATACTTACAACAGTACTGGAAAGGGGAAAATACCACAACAGTTGTACAAACGATACATGCAATGTATGATACAGTTAGTACGACAATATGTGTGACAAAATTACCATCTAACAAAGTACATTTTACAATGCACAATGATTTGTAGTCTTCAAGCCACTTTGCATACTCCAACAACTAATTGAAGAAACCATGCTAGTCTACCTACTTGTCAGTAGAAACCTTGCATCATCTAGCTGTGTGCCCCTCCCGACCGCATCACCCGCAGCATGCACCAGGCGCTCTGGCTTGTGCTTCATCCATATCATTTGTAATACGATGAATATATGGCCAACCATTTCCACCCTTCAGCATGTCAACATCTGGAATCTAGATCCTCCCTGCAATATCCAAGTGGTGAAGTTCCCCACAACCCTGAACCCCCTAAGCTCGCCACACTACGCATGCACACCCTCTCTTTGAAGAAGTACTCGGACATGAAGTTCAAAGGATCCATGCCCACAGTTTAACATGTGGCGAGGACATGAGAGCATAGCTTGTATAACAGCTTCGACTTATTGCACGAGCAGCTAGATTCATTTACATGATCACCAATGCATACCTCATGGGTAACAAGGGCACGAGCCATCCCAATTTGACTCTATCCTAGAGGAGCACATTGAAACGATGCTCCCTATTGCCCATGACATGCACCATATGCAGTTGTTTCTTCTCTATCTTCGCCTCCATGTATGCTATAATTTTTTACGAGTACGATGTTTGTGGGTTGGTTACATGAAGTGCGGCATTTGCATGACTCTCCCTGAAATAGCTAATTGTGCTGTGCAGAACACTTTCCACGATGGTGACGAGGGGCTAAGAATGAAGCCCATGAGAACCCAGTTGTACATCTCAACAAGGTTAGTCATCATTATGCCACACCTCACACCGTCCATGTCGTGTAGCAATGACCACTTCTCCAATGACTCTCCCTCGATTCACTACGAGAAGCACTTGATGTTCCGTGAGCTCCTCCTCCTCAAATCAGCTACGTTAAGCTCAGCTAATGCTGTGAGGCATTCGGGTTGTGCCGCTAGCTATGGCCGGCCCCTTGTTCCTCTTGTTGACATGCTTACTGCTGTCTTTTCTCTTCTGGTTCTGCATAGCCAGTCTCTTGAATAACTTTATCAACAGTTGCTTGGGAATTGCTTGAAGAAGTTTGCCCCCAGGTAACGAATGCACCATCTGTTCCTCATATCCGGCTAAGGGAAGGGCTCCTCAGGGTCTTCCTAATGTTTTCTTATGGCCTTCACTATCCCGGTATGGTGATCATAGATTACGTACACACCAGGACGAGCGCAGACAACTCCAACCCTCACATGTCTAAGGAACCACAACCAGCTATCGTAATTCTCACTTTCCACGAATGTGATGGCTAGGCGTAAATTTGATTGTTGCTGTCAATGCCAATGGCTATAAGGATCTAGCCCTTCTATTTGCTAGTCAAAAAGGCCTCGTCAACTGAGATTACGGGAAGCATATCCTGAAAGCCTCGATGCATGCACCAAAAGCTAAGAATGCCCTCTACAACACTGCAAAACCTGGCAGCCTTGTAGATGACTTGTCCATCACAGCAATGTACATGCTTGGGTTCCTATCCTACAGCACTTGGAGCATACGAGGAAGGTTGTCATACACTGTCTCGAAAGACCCGAACCATTTTTTCAAAGCCTTCTATTTCGCACGCTATGCCTTTGCGTAGCTAAACTTGTACTGAATTTCTTCTCGATAGCTACCATGATGTTCATGGCCTCCATGTCCTTCTTCTCTACTATCTCTCCATACATCAAATTGGCTATAAAGGCAGATGTTAGGTTACAATGCCTTTTCAAAACACTACTAAGAATGCAGGAGTGCGACTCCACCTTCGACACAATCCAATGAGTTTCATACTTCGGTCTACGAGCATGCAACTTCCAAGGAGAACCGGCCTACTCGCACTTCACGTTGTACTGCTTCTGACTAGAGTTCATGACTCGAAAAGTCCACTACATGGACAGGGCCCAGAGCCTCATGGAATCCTACAATGATGTCTTGTCAGTAAACATTGAATGCAACTGAACCTCTGTGCCATGATACTCCCATAGTGATTTGTGCTCATCATGTGCGGCAACACCCTCAGCATCAAACCGGTTCCATTCCTGTGGAATGGGAGCTTCGTCCTTATCTAAACTATCCATGTCGTCATCCTGTACAGCTTCCTCTTCAGCCCAAGCTATCTAGTCATCGCTCTCCATTTAATACACTATGCACTCCATATGCTCCCTTTCATCAGCTTGTCTTGTAGCCTCACCATGCCGTGACCATTTTTCCTCTCCTCCATGTACCGCATCAGCCTCGTCGCAAGTAACTTTCTTCTCTTGACCAACATGCTGGGTGCCCGAGCTGCTCGTACCTCCCGGATGATAGCTGTTGGCACAACCTTATACAACTTCTATTGGGCATGGTTGCACAAGCATCACATACTCTTATCCACAGCACCAGCACCCTTGCACAACCCCTTCCACACAACAGTGTGTATTAATGTTCTCAACTCCCATCTAATGTCTATGGGAGACTGGCTAAAAAGCCCTTGTATAATGATGTTGCACACCTCAGGGTCCAAGGAGAAACTGCGGGTGAGCCAGTACATCACATCTATAATTTGAGCATTCTCGCAGTCCGGGTGTACCAAAGTAGCTTGCGCAAAACCGCTCAAGTCAACACAGGTCGGACCTTCACGAATGGTGCCGACACCATAATGTACTTTCAATGTAATGGGTATCAACATTACTGATGTCTGCCTGCACATATTTTCAATGTTGCAACTAGTCAAATCGCATCACACATTATGAAAATACTGATGTACTGTAATTTACATTTTAACGACCATTCACCTATCATAACCAACTACACTACCCTCATAGCATTAAATCCCTATCAGCAGACCTCACATCAACGCTGCTCTTGTCTCACTGCTTGGGCTCTCTCCTACTGTAAATAATTCCTAATGGGTTTCAATAATTTATATAACATATTGATTTAAATGCTAATATACCAGTTATAATGGTATACAAGAGTTTCAATGTACTAACAACATTACATTCATTCATAATTAATCATAAATGTTATGTATTATTGTTTTGTACAAAGCAAACTATTTAATTCGTACAAAAGTATTGACTGAATTTTGAATAACTATAAATTTCTATGGATGCTTAATTCATACGTAATATTGACTAAATTTTTTACAACTACAATTTTGTACGGATGCTAATTTTCTACAACTATGTTCACTAAATTTTCTACAACTACAAGTTTTTACGGCTGTTAATTTTCGATAACTACATTGATTAATTTTCTATACCAAAGTTGCACTATTCTTTTCTATAGCTATAAGTTTCTACGGATACTAATTATATACTAAATAAACTATTTACTTCATACAAAATATATTGACTACAACATCCAAAAAATTTTACCTAACGGAAGTCGCAGAACCTCTACTTCTTCCTCTCCCTCTCCTCTCCTCTCTTCTTTTTTCTTTCCTCTCCTCTTCTCTTCTTTCTTTCCCTTCTGCCTTCTCTTCACTGCACGGGTGATGAGGACATCCCAACCTTCAATACCCACACTGAAGATGATCATCTCCTCGACCAAGATATTCTCAAGGACCAACAATATCAAGAACCAATCACGAGAAGACGTGCTAAGCAAATACATGATCAGGTGAATGCTAACCTAAGCTACATTTCATATTCTTGTGACTTGGTCGTGCCCCCCACCTCTTCTTCTTTGATTGAACTCAGGTGCATTGGAGAGGAACAGGGAGGTCCAGAAAACCAACGAGTTTTGCAATCATTATCTGCATGAATTATAATGTTTCCAACCAGCATACACTAGACCAATGGATGGCTTGTCCAGTCTATTTTCCTACGTTTCAAACCGTGCATCATTTGGAGTTGTGTAAAGAAAGTTATGGTCATTTTAGTAACAGCTGCACATGCTGATAAATGCTGTGCGAAAACTGAAGACTCTTTGAAGGCTTGCGCACCAACCTGTCACGTTTTGCTGTGCATATCCTATATGGATAGAAATATAATCAAGTCTATTTTCACCTCCAACAAACGGTTCATCTTTTGGACTTCCGAGGAGAGAGTTATTACTGTTTTACTAAAGACTGCGCAGAAGTTGAGCAGATGCACGAGAATTTGAGAAGACTCCTTGAATGCTTCAACCAGTTGGCCTTCCACCTTCCAACGTGGTGACTTATGTTCATACCCAGCTAGGAGGGTTGTTCCTAGTATATATACCCCTCTACTCCTATCCGTAGGGAGGACTTTCTTTTGGAGATTAATTTTATTAAGAACAATGAGAGTGTTCTTGTTTACCAAGTTCTTGTGATTCCCCGCAAATTGCATCTAGCTTGTGCTTCTATGCCATCGAGTGTAGCTGTGTGAGTTAGTATTCAGGTTTGTGGACTAACGATTGTCTCGGATAGCAGGCTACGGTTGGCTTCCTCGTCATTGGGTTACAAATTTTCCCAAAGTACCGTTCTTGATCCTACGCCGTGAGATCGGGCAAATCGGTACATTGGCTCTCCTGGGCTAGTGCACATCAGCGGGGTGGCCAGAAGAATGACAGGTGCTCGGCCGCGTGACGATTTATATGCACCTCCAGTTGCTCAATGGATTTGTAGTCGCCTAACTACTGGGTGACTAGGAGCAGTTGTATGACGGTTCGGTGACTGCAATTATGTCACCCAACGGCCCACAGATTGCTTATGCGTCGTGCGACCATTGGGTTACACGATCCAGTCACTCAAAGGTTGGGCGATTGGAGGCCATTTCTATAAAAAAAAATGTTTGCGCGGGTATATTTCTATTATTTTGAATAAAATATGGATTATTTACAAAAAAAATTCCATATAACTTGAGTATTAATTTTGTCAATGTTTAATATTGGGATATGCATGAGAATCTACATCAGTTCCATAGTATTAATTTTGTGTGTATTTTGTTGAACAAAATAACTCTAGTGACTGACAAAGAAAATACTAAGGCCCTGTTTGTTTAGACTTAAGCATTTTGGCTTATAGCTGAAAGCCAGCTTTTTGGCTAACCAGCTTATAGCAGGGTGCTTTTAAGCTTAAGCCAGGTTGTTTGGTAGTCTGACTTTTTTTGAGATGGTTTGCTTGTTGAGATGTGGGTGAAGGATAAAAAGACTGAATTACCCTTGAGGGTTTTGATTGACTGTTGAGCTTAACATCCTCAATGTATCAACATTGAGGCTTCCTCCTGCGTACATATCTTGGCAAACATGAACTAACTAACATTAAAATGGAGCAATGAACTAACATGAACTAACTAGTCTGGCTTTACGTGAGGGCGCATACAAATAGAGCAATGACCAATATACAGATAATGTATGTGCAAGCCGAATACAAAGTCAAGCCAGATGTTGTACCTTCTGCATGTATAAATGAAAAGGAAGCACATGCGCTTCTAATTAATATGTATTAATCTTGTACTTAACATTAGCCGAGCAAACATTGCAATTAGAATTTAAATGTTGCAATTTATAGTAAAAGTAACATGTACCTATCATATATATTGCATATAAATGTGAATTATTCTATTGTCTATACTCTTGCGGACATCAAGGAATTAGCAATACTTTCACGAAAGGCACACATGTTTATCCACTACCACTGTTGCCTCCAAATAGTCCAGCGTGTGTAATGTTTGGTTCATAGTCTTCATCGTCCTCGCATCTCTCAAAAGGTTAATCACATAAAGCACTATCTCGGATGAAGTTGCGAAGCGCCATACACACAATAATAATTTGCGTTTGCTTCTCCATGTCATAACTTGGCATAGCCAACAAGATTCGCCATTTCATCTTGAGCACACCAAATGAACATTCAATCACATTTCTAAGGGAGGAGTGAACCTGATTGAACACCTCGTATTTGCCACTCGGTTGTTGACCCCATCAAAATTCTGGTAGATGATACTTTTATCCTTTGTAAGGAGCTAGATAGCCCTTTTGATTGGGATATCCCGCATCAACAAGATAGTATTTTTCTACACATGACAAACATATAAGTGTTGACGATGCAAATTGAGAACGCCATCGTAACAATTAATTATATGTTCAAATAAGCAGAGTACCGTTGGGAGGATGTGGAAACTGATTTGAATACTTGTCCAAAGTATTATGGAATATCCTTGTTGCAATGAAGTGTTCATCACTTCCTTCAACCATGCTAGCTTAGACAGCTATATCGATGACTTTTGCTATGGATGGACCACTCGGAGCATGGCCTTTAGCCATAATGTCCACCATACGCTTGAAATCCCTCACCATGGAAATTTTCCTATTCTTCTTTGGGCTAGGATTAATACTACCAGCACTATGCTTCATAGGGCCCTTTTGTTTCCTATCAACGTCCTCATTGGTTTCTGCATCGGTAGCTACAGCTTTGTCGCCTTCCTCCAAAGTATCCAAATCAACAACAGTACGTACTTCACGTGAAGGCTCACCCGGGATGGCTGAAGTGTTACCCATCACATGAGCATTTTCAAACATAACTTCCAACTCAGCTAGGTTCTCAGGGAGCCATCATGAAAATTCTTATGTTTTGGATAATTCTGCAAAACAAATAAGGATGATTAAAACAAAATCGAATTGCAGTGATTACGAACGAAAACATGAAGAGCTTTCCACAATGGCTACCTTTATGTGGTCATCCCATCAAGCATCGGACACATCAATAGCTCCTTTTGCACGATCCCAACCAAGCCCAGTTGCTTTCAGTTTCAGTTCGTTCCACAAGGTGTATACTTTCTTCATTGTTTCCCAATGATTCTTGAATTGCTTTTTGTCATGCTTTTTCCCTGTCTTCTAAAAGAACTTGAGTTGCAGGTTCTTATATCCAGTTGTACTCAAACAATGTATGGGTTTATGACTAGCCTCAACTTCCTCCTTACAAATCTGTCTTGTTCGAGAATGCACCCCAATTTGCCTTGGATAGAGGAAGTAGATCCATCTAGACACTTTTCATTCCATACATAACACATAGGAATTACAAAAATAGTTTCCATTTGCTCATATTTCATGCCAATATTTATTAATGTCAATTACTGTATAAAGAAATCGTATGTCAAAAAGAATAGGATATATGAATAAAGGCTGAAATTCAAGAGAAATATAATCAATATTCTGAAGACCAAACAAAGTGGAGTCCATCTATTCTGCAAGTTGAGATCATACATCCTCTTGAGTGACATTTGTTTAACTAGACTAATCCCATCCATACTACCCATACAGTGTTGAAAGCCCTTATTACTTCACAAGAACCTGAAGAGGATTCACCCTTTACTCAGTAATTAATACTCTTCACTCACTAATTAATCAAACAATGGCAGAGGGACAACTATTCCATGTGTATCAAAACATGATGCAACGCCCAATTATCATAGAGAGAAATAAAATAGTTACTCAAAAATAACTGGCTGGTCATGTATAGTTCAAGATTATGCTAAAACTATTGCATCCAATTATATCACTAGAACTTTGTAGAATGCCACCACTAATCGAGATTCAAATTGACAGGATAGGACACTAGGTGATGTAAAAGGGTCGTTTGGTGTTTCATCTATATACGAAATTGACTTGTATTGCTTCCGACATTCCACCAGAAAGTTCATAATGATGAATTCCTTCATTAGCTGAATGCTCACAATGTTTGTACATCTAATAGCATAATTGTCCCTATGCATATTTTGTGCAATATTCTCAAACTTCAGATTTTGCATGTAACAACCAAAAAATTTGGGGAAGAAAGGAGCAGATAAGCAGCAATACTAAGATGACAATGGCAGTCTGGGTTGAAGTGGACGGCGTCGGGAAGGATCTCATGAGGAAGAAGACAGGATGGCGGCAGGATGGATCTCGACGATGAGGCTGGTGACGGGGAGGAGGCTTGCGGCGTCGATGGCAATAGGATGGATGTTGGAGATGGAGATGGGGAAGAGGAATCCAGGGACAACAGGAGGGCAGCGGGGCTCCGGGACCGGGGAAGAGGACTCCGGGGATGCAGAAGAACGGTGAGGCTATGAGGACGCAGGAGGGCAGTGGGGGTACCATCATGCAATGCCGCCGCAACTAGTTGCCCAGGCGACTCGGTTGGGAAGGGGAGAAGTGGGAATAGGAACGGTTCGGCCGTAGGGAAGGTGTATATATGATGGCATTTTGGCCGTAATTTTCCTGAAGTCTAGTGGTAGATAGTTATTTTGACTCTGCAAAAGCCAAAAAAAGCACCACACTACAGGCTTATGGCTTTTAATTATAAGCAGACTTTTGGTTTTTACAAAAGCCACTAAAAAAGCCTATCGTTTATTTAGGCTTTGGCTTTTCTACTTTTAAGCCAAGAAAAAAAGTTTAAACAAACAGGGTCTAAAGCAATGGTACGCATTAGATTTGAAATGTGCAGAGACGTAGATTTCGTACAATTACTATTGAACCTAAATGGGTCACTTCGTCTAAAAAATGGATCACTTATGTTAATATATGCGATTTATGCATACGCTTTTTTGTCACAAGGAAGTAAGTGTTTTACTAAACTCTACATTTCCAAGCTCTTACTATCGAGCATATAGTTTGTGTCATACGCTTGAAACAAGTTCAGATGTTTTGGGTTTTGCAGTCAGTCAAAACTGATTGCTCTGCTGTCTCTCTGTTTCTTATTTATACTCAGCCGAAGCTGTTTTTAGAAGATGAATAGTATACATGGTTATAAGCTATAGACTGTGGCAGTAGCATGATTCTGTTCAGGATACAAGTACAGAGTAAAGGAAGGTTCATATATTTAGTTAGCATATCTACCAAAAATAACAAATAGGATCAGATGGCAATCAGCGCATCAAGGATGCGTATCAAGTAAGAATGTGTATCCAAGCCTTCCAACATACTCCCTCAATCTGGGCGTGAGGAAACAATGTTCAGATTGCTTCTGAAGCGCTGAAATAACTGAACATGTAGCGGTTTAGTAAGAATATCTGCAACCTGATCCTATGAAGAAATGAACCGAATATCTAATGTCTTGTGTACAACTCTTTCTCTAACAAAATGATAGTGGACCATGATATGCTTTGTTCTTCCATGAAAAATAAGATTTTTAGTCAAATATACAGGCCCTAGATTATCACACTAAAGACAAGGCGCTTGTGATAATGAGATACCCGGTTCACCAAGAAGAGCTTGTATCCACATGATCTCCGCCATTGCATTTGCAATTGACATATATTCTGCTTCAGTACTAGACCTTGATACTGTGGGTTGTTTCTTAGAGCTCCATGAAATTTGGTCCATGATATATAGCATACCCTCATGTACTCCTTCAATCATCAATACACCATTAGCATCATAGAATCCACTGAGAAGCGAAGACACCGAGCATCTGAAAACCAGCCCAAGCTTAGCAATTTTTGTAAGATATCTTAGACTTCTCTTCACAGCAGTCCAATGTTCATTAGTTGGTTGTTGCAAGAACTGATAGACCTTATTTACAATGTATGAAATATCCGATCTTGTCAATATTAGTTATTATAGCCTACATACTGCACTTCTGTACCTTTCAACATCTCTGTCAGTCAATGCTTTACCTTGAGCAAGGTTGTTAAAATCACAATTCTAGTCGTAGAATCGTATGATTTCACGATCCCACAAAACCAGTCCGACTCAAATCGCATCTTGAGTCGTGCCTGGTAGAATCGTGGTAGAATTGCAATCCTAGTCATAGAATCATGTAGAATCACATTAGAATCATAGTAGAAATGTTTAGAATCACACATCATCCAAGATTTTGAAAGACTTAGGTATTTGGTTGTATCCTATCTCTTAATTCAAGTTGTATGTTAAGTTTAAGTACTTAATAGTTTAGACATTAAGATTTGGAGGTTTGGAATAATAAAAATTAATTTGATTATCTTTTTTCCTTTTTATGTGAAATGATTATATCATAGAAATATTGATAACATCACTCTTTTAGTCGTAGCTCTCAATGACATAGAATTTAAACAATGATTCTAGTCATGAATAAGATACATTTATTAATCAAATTATATGCCAAATGATCAAATAAACACTCATATCACTCTTAAAATACATGATAAATTGGAAAAAAAAATATGTTTTTGGTAGAATCAAGTAGGATCTTAGATTCTACGATTCGATCCTAGAATACGATCCTGTTCAGGATCACGATTCTGATAATCTTGACCTTAAGACTTCTGCAATTTCTCCCCTACTACCATGGGTGTTGAGACTGACTTGGCATGCAACATCCCTATCCTCTTAAGAAGATCTAAGATGTACTTTTGATGGGAAAGAACAAGGCCATCAGCAATACTTTTCACCTCAATGCCCTGAAAATAATTGACCACTCCAAGATCTTTGACTGCAAATTCTTGTTTCAGTTGCCACAGCAGATTCTCAGTTGCATGAACTGAAGAACTAATGATAATAATATCAACAACATAGATCAACATGTATATAACAATTCCAAACTGTTTGAAGATAAATAGTGAAACATCAGCTTTTGAGGGAATGAAACCAAGTTCTAAAAGTTTAGAACTTAACCTGGCAAACCATGCTCGTGGTGCTTCTGTGAGCCCATAAAGAGATTTTTCTAGTTTGCACAAGTAATTGGGATGTACTGAATCTTCATAACCCGGTGGTTACTCATGTAGACTTCCTCATCCAAGACTCCATGACGGAAAGTGTTTTGTATATCTATTTAGCGCATATTCCATCCCTTAAGACTGCCATGGAGAATAGCAGCCGAATTATTGTGTGCTTCACCACAGGGCTAAAAGTATCCTCATAGTCAATTAAATATCGTTGTTTAAAACCTTTAGCCACTAACCTTGGTTTGTGTCTGTCAGACCCAGATTTTGTAATCCGGAATCTACTGTGTTTAACTGCACTATTCCCTGGATCAGTAGATAGTGCACACAGTTACAGTTCTGAATATCAAAGTACATATCATGCGGAAACGTAAATATAATAGCAGACTTACTCATGGGCCGATGAGGCCGAAATCGATAAATTGCAGCAGCGGAAGAACGAAGCACACAGGTGGGACCTTCAGGACATGCCCACAGGCAGCCAACTGGAGGTTCACGACCTAGTTCTCGACATCTTCATCCTCTTCGCCATCGTGCCCCAATAGTATTATTGAAGCGTAGTGATCCGATTCCTGCTTCTGAATTTGCCGCAAAAGCGAGCGTGAGCACTCCGACCCCGTGCTCAGCGAGTCAACACACAGAATGCAATATTTAACATGTATGGCTAATCAAAGAATGGCTTGGGCTCATTTTATTTTGCGAAGAGTGCTTTTGAATACAATTATATAAAAATTCCTAAGACCTAGCATTTTGAACAAAAGCATAATGTTCAAGAACATGCAATAATACTAGCGATCCAGATTCCATCCACCGTTACATGGCATCTGCACCATATAGCAATTTTTCAGCGTTATAGCCGCTTAACTTACCACTGGGACGACACCCAGGACAATTCCAAACTAGGGCCTTACACTGCCCTTCCACTTTTCCAACTCATCATAAAGCATTTTGAAATAGAACTATATCTGGTTAAGTTCCCATGTCCGCCCTTGACCGTGGGCACGGCTATTCGAATAGTTTTGACTCTGCAGAGTTTGTACACTTTCACCACAAGAGACAATCAACTCGTTGCCCCACACGATTCCTTAGACGTGTGGTTGAGCAGACCATCACAGTGACTTTTCGAAGTATCTAGGCCCTTTTCTCATCTCATCCTTATGGGAAACTGCCCACTTGCGATGGGTCCCATCTGTGCGCGGGATGTTTTCCCCAGCCTCTACGCAGCCGGACTTCTACCTCTCCGCAACGTAGGACAGCGGGAAAACTTCACCCTCCACTGGTGTCCCTTCAGGCCCCCTTGCCATAGCGTAACCCCTTCAAACCCCTACCAGTGAGATGAGTCCGGAACTTCGATAAATTTACTTAGCCAAGTCGTATTTTACGGACTTGTGGTTGTACTGTTTTACCTAGGAGGTCATGACAAGATTCAGTCCTTAGTGGTATCTGGGCGGTCTACCACTAACCCACTTTTAGTCCATTATGAACTCAATTTTGTGCTTCCACTGCACCACACATACACACCCCTCGAACCAATCCGCCCAGACATTAAAGCAAGTTGGGAATTTTGGGAGCATAAAATAACCATATCAAAATATGCCAGTCATTCCCATTATGACTGCCCAAACTAGTTTCTCATGATTAAAACTGATGATGAGGTTTGGGGTATTTCAGCGACCCCGTGTGTATCTATGCAGTACTGAGCGTAGCATATTATTAGGGACTTATTTTCGAAATGTTATCATTATAATTTTACTAGGGCGACAAGGTTCATTCATCCAAACATTTCAACACAGGGTGTAATATTATTCAAGGTAACAGTGGCATCTAACTAGAGTATTGAATTTAGCATGTATTTGCATAAAAATAACAGCATGCAATTTGTTAATTTAAAACAAAGTAATTTCCATGAAATATAGGTTCAACATAATCAAAGTATTGACTCGCCTTGTGCGGTTTACCGCGGTCTTGAGCTCACTCAAAGCTATCTCATTTGATGGTCTTGGGCTTCTGATCTTTATCTCCACCTTGATCTTGATCTCGCTTGATCCATCGATTCTTCGGGACTCCAGTTTCTAACTATGCGATAAGCGACTGAATCCAAATAAAAACAAATAACTCAAGAGATCCAAATAAATCCAAATAAACCCAATTGAACTTGATTAATTCTTATTATGATTAAATAGGTATTTGAGACGAGGTTAATTGGACGCGGAGCATTGTCGGAGCCGAACTAGCGATGATTGGTAGCAGGGCATTCAATGAAGGAGGGTTTATGACACAGAAATATTAATGAGATTGTCTTGCTTTAGATTTGGGGAGGGCTAGGTTGAGCCGGCCATTGAATACTATGGCTTACTCTATTTTATTTAATAACTTTTTTTATTATTATTTTTATATTTATCAAGGAAGTTCCATGAGCTAGGTTAGACCTATGATTCGGTGTACAAGTTTTAGTTGAGCTTTGTTTTTGTCGAGCGTTAATCCTCAGAGCATAGGTTATATATATATAGAGAGAGATGTATATAATTTTTAGTTTAGCAATTAAACATTAGAGTCCAGTTTCATAGCATTTTATGTATCCTCAGGTATTACTAGGCTTAGTTTAATTTGAATTAGGATCTATTTATACGGGTCGTAGCTGGCTATACTCAATCATGCTTAACATTATTATTTACTAAATCTAACGTTGAGGTTTAATTGGTGGCACCATTATCATTTTGTCTATACCTTGGTTATTATTATTAGACCTAGCTTTATTTATTTATCTAGCAAAGCTTGTTTTTATAAGGTTATATTTCAATATTTGCTATTTAGCAAAATCTAACACTAAAATTTATTTATCGACGGCACGCTAGTGACAACTACTATTTACGTAACTACTTTAGGTAGCTTACTTTTAATCACCCGATGACCTAAGGGGCTACTTTATTATAATTGCCACATATATATTTTTCTAATATGACATTTCTATTTTATTCCTTTACTTAGCTTCTATCATGCTTTAATCCTAATTAAATTTCATTCACATAGGGCCGAACTTGCTGTACAAAACTTTATCATTATTGACTATAGGTATACCGTTGAGATTCATTTATTGGTGGCATTTTAAATATTAGAATTTTCATTTTTAATTACTATTAAAGGTACTCTTCAATTTAAACCTTGTGGTTATAGTCTTAATACATCATCTAATTTATTTCACTTAAAATCTTAGTCTAATTTCACAACCAGATTTATCCTCACTTTGTTTGTGAGACCATGTTTTTATCGAATCCCCATAAATCCGTAACTTCAATCTTACAATTAAAACTTTATTTACATTGCTGAATTGTCATCAAATCCTTATGTACAGTATATAGATATATATTTACTTTTGGTATTTTTGTTTTGGAGAAGTTGGTATTGAACAAACTTTCTAACATGCATTAACCACAAAGGAATTAGGCCCCACCTGTCATGGAGAAGGGGTGAGGGAAGAAAGAAACAGGGGAGGCGGGCACACGGAAGAGATGGCGGCGCCGCCGGCGGGGAGTGGCCGAGGAGACGCCGGCGACCCTCAAAACGGGTTGTTGGGAGGACGAGAAAACCGATGAGGGTGGTGGTATGGTCCAAGGTGGCGTCGGCTGGCTGAGGCGACGATTTGGGCGGCCGGCGGCGAGGGTGAGAATGGGGATGGCGGCGCCGGCGTGGGGAAGGGCGAGACGGCGGAAGCTCGAGTGGGAGGGGGAAGGTAGAAACCTTACCGTGCCGTCGGATTAGCCGGAGGAGTGCCGAGGGTGGCCGGCGGCGGAGGCAAGGGGCGGCACGGGGATGCCCACGGCGCCGGCGAGCTGGGTCGGGAGATAGCTCCGGCCGGCGGTGGGGTTGAGCTCAGGGCACCGTGAGGAGACTCCCCGAGCATGGAATCGAAAAGTGGCTGCCTGAGGGGAAGTGGGTGGCGGAAATGGTGGCGGCGGCCGGCGTTGGGGAAAAGGGGGATTCCGGCGAGCTCGGGCACGGGGGCTTCGATTCTGCGGGATGGGAGGATGCGGGAGGCGCAGGGAAGAAGATGGCGAGGCTCCCACAGCTTTTAGAGGCTCCGAGCAAGGCGGCTTCATGGAGCTCCGTGCGGCGGCATGGCGACAGGGAAAATAGGGGAAGTAGGCCGGCGTAGATGGGGGGCAAGCGCGGAGGAGACGGGTCGGGCGGCGTGATGATGACGCCGCGCGCGCGTGATGGCCGGGCGGAGCGGGGCCGTGTCGGCCGGCTTTTCCGAAGCAGCGAGCTGCAGGGGGGTCCGGCGCGCGTGCAAGGAGAAGAAGAGGGAGGAAGAGGGGCGCTGGCATTCGGGCCCGCTGGCCAGTGTGGGGGAGGAAAAGAAGAAAAGAGAGAGAGAGAAGTAATGACGCCCACATGAAAGTGTGAAGAATAATAAAAGAGGAGAAAATGATAAAATGAAGGGCTCAAGCCTGCCAATTTATGTTTAAATTTTTGCATATTTAGCCTTGGATTTTTGGTTTACTATTTGAATTAAGGGGAGAGATTTTTGGTTTAAATATCCAGATACAAAAATCTAATATTCCTTTTGGTTGCATTTTATTGACTTGAATTTTGAACTCAAGGTTTTTGGTATTACTAATGTTTGTCTTTATCTTTTAGGAATTATTCAGTTTTTGAAATCTCAACCAAATTCGAGAAAACACCACAAAATCCAAATTCCAATAGAATATATTGCAAATATAATTCAAGAAATTCATATTTTCAAATTTTGATTTTTCAGGATGTTACAAATCTACCCCCCTTAAAAAGAATCTCGACCCCGAGATTCCGGTAGAGCAGAAAGAATGGAGGTGAGGTTATATTGGCTAGCAATGGGTTTCTGGATATTACTCGACGTATAGTTCCTTAGCTTCCACAGAGAGATGAAAATCTGCACAGTAGGGGTTAGAACTTGGAGAAGTCGAAAGGAAAGAGAGAAACCTTGTCCTCCTGGATAGATGTAGACTTCCAGATGCTTGCTCTTTGACATCGTCGTCTTCACATCCTCGAAAAATGGAATAGTTGCATCGCCTATTGGGTATATAGCTGTAGTATTTCATAATGATAGGTGGGTAGCAATGGTCTGTGCCCCAGGGTATGGAGCCTTGGGAATGTAGAGGTACTCCTAGGCGGGTCTTTTACTTCTACTAGGATCTTGTTCTTGCTTCTTAGCTTTGCCAAGCACGTTGATTTTTGCCAAAGGTATGTCTTGTAATCCTCATCATCAGAAGATTTTTGGTCTTGCGAATCTCCTTGTGCTGGTCTAGTTAGCCCTAAGTCCAGATTGTTGCAGTTCCAAGGATATACATCGTAGTAGTTCTTGGGCAGTTCTGTCCCTTAGTGCTACCCCCCTTAAATAAATGACGATTGTCATTAGGGTTGGCGGAAATTTGATCCATGGGCTTTCTAGGTAGGTAAGGAGAGAATGTTAGCAGAACAGAGTCTCGAATCTTGGTCCTCGTGCTGGTTGGGGCTTTTAGTTGAACAATTGCGAAGGCTTCACTTATCCTTGGTTGCCTTGACTTTAGCTATCTATCACCTTGCTTCGGTAGATCTGACTGGGTTTGTAGCAAATGGGGCAAGAGAGAATAGCAGGAGGTAAGGATAGAATCACGGGGATACGGTAATCTAATCCCATTATAACTATAAAAGAATGCACCCCGGGAAACTGGGGTGGCATATGAATCACATAAGTTTTTAGGACATTCTTTTCCTGTGACCGCGAAATGTAACACCCAAGGGCAAGAAGGCAGTGCACAGGGCCAAATGGAAATCTTGCAACAATACATCGTCTACTCGGGGAAGCACATATAAGAGGGCGCAGGGTTTATCTGCATAGTCCGTTTAAAACGAGACCACCTTATCTTCATGACCACTGTCACCGATCCTAATCTTAAATTTTGGAGCAAGGGTAAGAGAACGGAAAATAAAATTTTCTCGTGAAATCCATGGAAAGAAGAGAAAAGTAGTGGGAGGTAATTAGTTCTCATTCCTGTAGTTATTTTGATAATGCAAAACCTGGTATATGTATACATATATTTTTATCAAGGTGTTCTAATCTCTTCCAATGTCCACATATCCATCGATGACTTGATTCACTCCCATATGATTTTTTTACACAATGCTTAGAATCCAACGATCTTGATTATTTAACCTTCACTTTTGTAGATTGTACCTATGCTTTCTTCCTTCATTATTTAGTCACGGTATTATTGCCGTCGGAAACTCCAAACAGCGAGCATCGTTATTTATTCGATCCACCGATCATAAAATCCCTAATGTGTCCTTTCAATTGCATTCATCCTGCTATGGGTGTCCAATCTTTCCGTAAATCCTAGCTTCCACTTTGGATTAATAAATCGAGTTTCATATTTCACTATATCCATATAATCCCAATCTCAGATCTATTATTCGTCAACTTATTAACTCTACAATCCAATGAAAATCCAATACCTTTACATCTAAATCCACCTATATATAAATTTTCCAGCAAAAATTTTATTAATCGAATCGAGGTTACCAAATCCTTATATGTGCCTGAATTTCCACCACATCTTTATAAATCCAATCTCAGGTTCATCAATTGCCAATTTTATCAGCTTTCCAATCCTAAGAAGATCTAGCTTTCTTTATTTAGATCCACTGATGACTTTCGTATCGTGACCTCCTAATAATCCAGTCTAGTGTCATTGATCCAAATCCATAGTTTGCTTCCCCAATAATCCACCTGAATCTTTATTGTCTATCTACTCCTCAATTCTAAATTCTAATGATTATCCAACATTATTACTTTTAAATCCACCAGTGTCATGTGTATCAGGACTTCCTAATAATCCAAGATTGTATTCAAAATCGTAATTACTCCTCTAGTAACCACGTAAATCTTCAGTGACAACCTCCGAATTAATTCATTATTATGAACATCTTCCAGGAATAATGTTATTAATCAAGCCTGTACTCTGATAATCATTATCATCTCTCCAATTTTTCAAAACTCTATCAATTTATCTAGCAATCGATCATATTCCATTATTCCACCATTGTAAATATCTCCCAAGAATTATGTTCTTTATCAATGTTGTACGCCCGCAATTATTTTCATATTTCTTATTTCTCCCAGAATAACTTAATTCATCCGTCTAGTCAATCTAATCTTTTTGTTAGGTTCCACCAAATTTTTTTTTTGTTCTTCCAATATTCACCCTATTGTTTACTCCAAAAAATAAAACGATCTTTGATATTAAGCTTCAAGGTTAAGCACCATAACTCTTGGCCTTAAGTGCGTTTTCATAGAAAGTTTACAAGAGTAATACTGGATTTTCATCACTTTGAATTTGGGTAAGAGAGCTTCAGAAGTAAAACGGCTAGGGCAGCATATGGATAAGGGAGATTTATCTAAGAGAGATGAGAATGAGTGATACAACTTATATTTTTCGAAATAGATTTTGAAGAAATAATTCTAGTTATGAGACTAACGACCATGCTAACTAGGTCACGACCTGCAGTCGATATGCTCTGATACCATGCCTGTCAGACCCAGATTTTGTAATCCGGAATCTACTGTGTTTAACTGCACTATTCCCTGGATCAGTAGATAGTGCACACAGTTACAGTTCTGAATATCAAAGTACATATCATGCGGAAACGTAAATATAATAGCAGACTTACTCATGGGCCGATGAGGCCGAAATCGATAAATTGCAGCAGCGGAAGAACGAAGCACACAGGTGGGACCTTCAGGACATGCCCACAGGCAGCCAACTGGAGGTTCACGACCTAGTTCTCGACATCTTCATCCTCTTCGCCATCGTGCCCCAATAGTATTATTGAAGCGTAGTGATCCGATTCCTGCTTCTGAATTTGCCGCAAAAGCGAGCGTGAGCACTCCGACCCCGTGCTCAGCGAGTCAACACACAGAATGCAATATTTAACATGTATGGCTAATCAAAGAATGGCTTGGGCTCATTTTATTTTGCGAAGAGTGCTTTTGAATACAATTATATAAAAATTCCTAAGACCTAGCATTTTGAACAAAAGCATAATGTTCAAGAACATGCAATAATACTAGCGATCCAGATTCCATCCACCGTTACATGGCATCTGCACCATATAGCAATTTTTCAGCGTTATAGCCGCTTAACTTACCACTGGGACGACACCCAGGACAATTCCAAACTAGGGCCTTACACTGCCCTTCCACTTTTCCAACTCATCATAAAGCATTTTGAAATAGAACTATATCTGGTTAAGTTCCCATGTCCGCCCTTGACCGTGGGCACGGCTATTCGAATAGTTTTGACTCTGCAGAGTTTGTACACTTTCACCACAAGAGACAATCAACTCGTTGCCCCACACGATTCCTTAGACGTGTGGTTGAGCAGACCATCACAGTGACTTTTCGAAGTATCTAGGCCCTTTTCTCATCTCATCCTTATGGGAAACTGCCCACTTGCGATGGGTCCCATCTGTGCGCGGGATGTTTTCCCCAGCCTCTACGCAGCCGGACTTCTACCTCTCCGCAACGTAGGACAGCGGGAAAACTTCACCCTCCACTGGTGTCCCTTCAGGCCCCCTTGCCATAGCGTAACCCCTTCAAACCCCTACCAGTGAGATGAGTCCGGAACTTCGATAAATTTACTTAGCCAAGTCGTATTTTACGGACTTGTGGTTGTACTGTTTTACCTAGGAGGTCATGACAAGATTCAGTCCTTAGTGGTATCTGGGCGGTCTACCACTAACCCACTTTTAGTCCATTATGAACTCAATTTTGTGCTTCCACTGCACCACACATACACACCCCTCGAACCAATCCGCCCAGACATTAAAGCAAGTTGGGAATTTTGGGAGCATAAAATAACCATATCAAAATATGCCAGTCATTCCCATTATGACTGCCCAAACTAGTTTCTCATGATTAAAACTGATGATGAGGTTTGGGGTATTTCAGCGACCCCGTGTGTATCTATGCAGTACTGAGCGTAGCATATTATTAGGGACTTATTTTCGAAATGTTATCATTATAATTTTACTAGGGCGACAAGGTTCATTCATCCAAACATTTCAACACAGGGTGTAATATTATTCAAGGTAACAGTGGCATCTAACTAGAGTATTGAATTTAGCATGTATTTGCATAAAAATAACAGCATGCAATTTGTTAATTTAAAACAAAGTAATTTCCATGAAATATAGGTTCAACATAATCAAAGTATTGACTCGCCTTGTGCGGTTTACCGCGGTCTTGAGCTCACTCAAAGCTATCTCATTTGATGGTCTTGGGCTTCTGATCTTTATCTCCACCTTGATCTTGATCTCGCTTGATCCATCGATTCTTCGGGACTCCAGTTTCTAACTATGCGATAAGCGACTGAATCCAAATAAAAACAAATAACTCAAGAGATCCAAATAAATCCAAATAAACCCAATTGAACTTGATTAATTCTTATTATGATTAAATAGGTATTTGAGACGAGGTTAATTGGACGCGGAGCATTGTCGGAGCCGAACTAGCGATGATTGGTAGCAGGGCATTCAATGAAGGAGGGTTTATGACACAGAAATATTAATGAGATTGTCTTGCTTTAGATTTGGGGAGGGCTAGGTTGAGCCGGCCATTGAATACTATGGCTTACTCTATTTTATTTAATAACTTTTTTTATTATTATTTTTATATTTATCAAGGAAGTTCCATGAGCTAGGTTAGACCTATGATTCGGTGTACAAGTTTTAGTTGAGCTTTGTTTTTGTCGAGCGTTAATCCTCAGAGCATAGGTTATATATATATAGAGAGAGATGTATATAATTTTTAGTTTAGCAATTAAACATTAGAGTCCAGTTTCATAGCATTTTATGTATCCTCAGGTATTACTAGGCTTAGTTTAATTTGAATTAGGATCTATTTATACGGGTCGTAGCTGGCTATACTCAATCATGCTTAACATTATTATTTACTAAATCTAACGTTGAGGTTTAATTGGTGGCACCATTATCATTTTGTCTATACCTTGGTTATTATTATTAGACCTAGCTTTATTTATTTATCTAGCAAAGCTTGTTTTTATAAGGTTATATTTCAATATTTGCTATTTAGCAAAATCTAACACTAAAATTTATTTATCGACGGCACGCTAGTGACAACTACTATTTACGTAACTACTTTAGGTAGCTTACTTTTAATCACCCGATGACCTAAGGGGCTACTTTATTATAATTGCCACATATATATTTTTCTAATATGACATTTCTATTTTATTCCTTTACTTAGCTTCTATCATGCTTTAATCCTAATTAAATTTCATTCACATAGGGCCGAACTTGCTGTACAAAACTTTATCATTATTGACTATAGGTATACCGTTGAGATTCATTTATTGGTGGCATTTTAAATATTAGAATTTTCATTTTTAATTACTATTAAAGGTACTCTTCAATTTAAACCTTGTGGTTATAGTCTTAATACATCATCTAATTTATTTCACTTAAAATCTTAGTCTAATTTCACAACCAGATTTATCCTCACTTTGTTTGTGAGACCATGTTTTTATCGAATCCCCATAAATCCGTAACTTCAATCTTACAATTAAAACTTTATTTACATTGCTGAATTGTCATCAAATCCTTATGTACAGTATATAGATATATATTTACTTTTGGTATTTTTGTTTTGGAGAAGTTGGTATTGAACAAACTTTCTAACATGCATTAACCACAAAGGAATTAGGCCCCACCTGTCATGGAGAAGGGGTGAGGGAAGAAAGAAACAGGGGAGGCGGGCACACGGAAGAGATGGCGGCGCCGCCGGCGGGGAGTGGCCGAGGAGACGCCGGCGACCCTCAAAACGGGTTGTTGGGAGGACGAGAAAACCGATGAGGGTGGTGGTATGGTCCAAGGTGGCGTCGGCTGGCTGAGGCGACGATTTGGGCGGCCGGCGGCGAGGGTGAGAATGGGGATGGCGGCGCCGGCGTGGGGAAGGGCGAGACGGCGGAAGCTCGAGTGGGAGGGGGAAGGTAGAAACCTTACCGTGCCGTCGGATTAGCCGGAGGAGTGCCGAGGGTGGCCGGCGGCGGAGGCAAGGGGCGGCACGGGGATGCCCACGGCGCCGGCGAGCTGGGTCGGGAGATAGCTCCGGCCGGCGGTGGGGTTGAGCTCAGGGCACCGTGAGGAGACTCCCCGAGCATGGAATCGAAAAGTGGCTGCCTGAGGGGAAGTGGGTGGCGGAAATGGTGGCGGCGGCCGGCGTTGGGGAAAAGGGGGATTCCGGCGAGCTCGGGCACGGGGGCTTCGATTCTGCGGGGTGGGAGGATGCGGGAGGCGCAGGGAAGAAGATGGCGAGGCTCCCACGGCTTTTAGAGGCTCCGAGCAAGGCGGCTTCATGGAGCTCCGTGCGGCGGCATGGCGACAGGGAAAATAGGGGAAGTAGGCCGGCGCAGATGGGGGGGCAAGCGCGGAGGAGACGGGTCGGGCGGCGTGATGATGACGCCGCGCGCGCGTGATGGCCGGGCAGAGCGGGGCCGTGTCGGCCGGCTTTTCCGAAGCAGCGAGCTGCAGGGGGGGTCCGGCGCGCGTGCAAGGAGAAGAAGAGGGAGGAAGAGGGGCGCTGGCATTCGGGCCCGCTGGCCAGTGTGGGGGAGGAAAAGAAGAAAAGAGAGAGAGAGAAGTAATGACGCCCACATGAAAGTGTGAAGAATAATAAAAGAGGAGAAAATGATAAAATGAAGGGCTCAAGCCTGCCAATTTATGTTTAAATTTTTGCATATTTAGCCTTGGATTTTTGGTTTACTATTTGAATTAAGGGGAGAGATTTTTGGTTTAAATATCCAGATACAAAAATCTAATATTCCTTTTGGTTGCATTTTATTGACTTGAATTTTGAACTCAAGGTTTTTGGTATTACTAATGTTTGTCTTTATCTTTTAGGAATTATTCAGTTTTTGAAATCTCAACCAAATTCGAGAAAACACCACAAAATCCAAATTCCAATAGAATATATTGCAAATATAATTCAAGAAATTCATATTTTCAAATTTTGATTTTTCAGGATGTTACAGTGTCGGTCGAAACTACCATCTACCTTGCATTTAATTATGAATACCCATTTACATCCAATGATGTTAATGCCGGGCTTTGATGGTATCAGACACTAGGTTTTATTTCTCTTTAATGCAGCAAACTCATCATCCATGGCCATCTTCCATGCTAGAATTTTTAGTGCTTCAACATGGGAATCAGGTTCTTTGGAATGGTCTGGAGCAATGATTGTCGTATACACCATAGTGCCATCAGTTCGTTGTTTAGGTTGTCTAATGTTATGCTGCAAATGTGTGCCATAGCGATGTGTTGGTGCTGGATTGTTTGCTAGTGTAGTATTAGTTGGAGACTAATATTCTCCGAGTATAGGACTTGCAGGCATAGATTCAATAGACAACAACGATTGTGGTGCATCATCCATTAGATGATCAATTGGTCTATTAACAATACTACCATTATTCAGAGGAGAAAAATTTGTTGTAGGAGTCGTTAAAAGAATTTGAGAAGGGTAGGGTGAGCAAGTTGTGTCTACTGTGATATGCCGAGATAAGGGAAACACAAGCTCATCAAATATGACATCTCTAGAGATGTAAACTCACCCGGAGGAAAGGTCGAAGCACCTATACCCTTTGTGACTGAGACTATAGCCAAGGAATACACATTCTTTGGAATGAAATGACAGCTTTCTATTATTATAAGGTCGAAGACAAGGCCAGTAAGAGTGGCCGAAAACCTTGAGAATAAAGTAATTCGGTTTATCACCAAACAACTTTTCAAGAGGAGTCAAGTTGCCACTAACATGAGTAGGAAGTCTATTGATAAGATATGTGGTTGTCAAGAAGGCTTCGTCAGAATTTTAGAGGCATATGGGATTGCGAAAGAAGATTTAGGCCTGTACCGACAATATGATGATGCTTGCGTTCGCTAACCCATTTTGTTGATGTGTATGTGGACATGATACCCTATGTCCAATGCCAAGATCAACGAATAATTTGTGCAACTTCTGATACTCCCCACCCCAGTCAGATTAAATATACTTAATTTGTTTTCCGATAAGCCATTCAATATATTTTTGAAATTGTAGAAACATATGGAATACATCTGATCAAGATTTCAACAAGTAAATCCAAGTGAATCTACTAAAATCATCAATGAAGCTCACATAATACTTGTATCCATTCACAGATTGAGGTTCGGGTCCCCAAACATCAGAGAAAACAAGTTCAAGAGGAGACACAGAAGCATGAACTGAGGAATTATAGGGTAATTGATGACTCTTTGCCTGTTGACATGCATTACATATGAATGTATGTGCGGAAGGAAGTACAAGCAATTTATTCAAGAGCAAAACATATTGAACTACTTGGAAAGATGGGTGTCCAACTGAGCATGCCACTGTTCTTTTGACACTTTATTACTTGCTAGAGCAATCTTGGAAGGGCCTAGTGATTTGATGGGGTAGAGACTAGACTCAGTTTTGCCTTGAAAGATTTTCTCTTTGAGACCTGATCCTTCACAACAAACAAATCAAGAAAAAACTCGATAAATACATTTTTATTATGAGTTAGGTTATGAACAGAGATTTTTTTGAAATTTGTGGCACATGAAGAACTTTCTTAAGAGCAATTGGAGAGGTGGTAGTATTAGTAGAGCAATGACCAATGTTTGATATGTGCAAACTGTTCGATTGCCGACTTGAACCTAACTAGTGCCATTGTACTTTTCACAGACTATCAACCAATCTAAATCACTTGTGATGTGATTAGTTGCACCAGTGTCCATGTACCAATTTGGATATACCTCATAAGATGATGTGTATGCTGCAATAGTTGTCTGTGAAGAAACATTGTCTAATTGATATGAGTGGTCGAAGCGGTGGTAGCACTTGATGCCCATGCGTCCAACTTTGCCATACACTTGACAGGTTGGGTGTGTCCCACAGCCTCTGGTGTTCTGTTGGCTGTTGTTGCACCACGGATTGTGCCTGCAACGATTGCATCCTCCCTAAAAACCCCTTCCTCTAGCAATGTAATTTGCCGAGGGGCCACTGAGTTTGACAAGGAGTTCCCTGAGACTCCAATCTGCAGCTGGGAGTCAAAGTTATTTTGCTCCATGCACAACTCATGACTCATCGTATGGGCATAGACATCATCAAGAGTAATATGATTTGATTTTGTGGTTATAGAGGTTATTAATGGATCATAATCAAATCCCAAACCAGCAAGAATATAAGAGATTATCTCATCCTCTCAAAAGGGCATACCGATGGCAGATAGCGTGTCTACCAGGTTCTTCATTTTCTTGAAGTAATCTACAGTGTTAGGTCCTTCTTCTTCATGTTGGCAAGCTGCATCCTTGTTTGAACAACTCTTGCCATTGACCTCGACGCAAACATTCGCTCTAACGCCAGCCATGCCTCTCGAGAAGTGGGCATGAACATGACGTGAGCTAGAATGTCTTCAGTCAACGAGGAGGAATATCCCGCTGAGGACCGTCTGATCCTGATTATACCAGGTCATGTAGGCCGGATCCACAACACGAGAGGCGCCCACTTCTGTCGTGGTTGTGATCATCTGCGTGGGGCACTCAAAGGTGTCGTCGACATACCCAAGGAGTTGACAGGTCCAAAGGTATGGTAGGAACAGTGGCGGAGCCAACTATTTGGCTTGGTTTGGCAGCCGCCATACCTAAATCATATAAAAAAACGAATATATGTAGTATTTGTTCCAAGAATCTTCATTTAGTGAGGTATTTTAAGTACCAATGCTTTGGATTTCTGTTATATTTGCTCATTAAAAGTAATATATATATATATATTTAGATAATGTTCTGGGGGGTCTTTGCATAGTTGATAGTTATATTATATATGTTTGACCAATTGACCTTGCAAACTCGCCACACCTGAAAATTATTCCTGCCTCCGCCACTGGGTAGGAACTGTGCTCTCCAATGTTAGCAAGGCACAGGATCACACACCCATTTTTCTTCCCAGCGTAGTGAATTCCGACAAGCACAAACAAAGTAGAGTAGAAGAAGTTGAATAGAGTGCACAAGAACACAAGTTTGGGGCAATTTTCTTGGGCTATGTTTCTTGGAATCAATGTCTATGACTCCCTTTACATTGTTCTAGCTTCTGCTATTTATAGAGTGCATGGAAGTTCACCGATCGTGCCATCCCACAATCTCTAACTTTCTCATGCAAAAACGCACGCACTCAGTGCTGACCATTAACCTGGTCATTACTCCTGAGAATGTACTCGGTCCACAAACAATGGTTGAAAACGCCTCAGCCGTTGCTGCCTTGATTGTATTCAATGGTTTGGGACCACTGCCATGAATAGCATTCAACATCCAAAGCATGTAATTGTCTTTGCCGAGCTTGATTGTGACTGCATGACTGATTGGAACAGAGGGCATTGATTTCATGGCCAGAGAGGAAGAAGAGATCCTGGACGGTGAAGTGGAGTTGGTGATCATGACCGAACCGGGCTCTGATACCATGAAACAAGTTTAGATGTTTTGGGTTTTGCAATCAATCAAAACTGATTGCTCTACTGTCTATCTGTTTCTTATTTATACTCAACCGAAGCTGTTTTCAGAAGATGAATAGTATACATGGTTATAAGCTCCAGACTGCAGCAATAGCGCGATTCTGTTCAGGATACAAGTACAGAGTAAAGGAAGGTTCAGATATTCAGTTAGCATATGTACCAAAAATAACAAACAGGATCAGATGGCAATCAGCGGATCAAGGAAGGATGCGTATCCAAGCCTTCCAACAATGCTCTTATTAGTTCCATTGTAATATGATTTATCTGTGGCTTGCTTTACTATTAGATAATACTATTGGTTCTGCAGCCTCCCCGTGGAGAGCAGGGTTGTTGGTGCTCTCCACGGGGAGGCTGCAGAACTCTTGAAGGAGTTGCTGCATCGGGAGCAGGAACCTGGAGCCGCGCAGGTGCCAGGCGCCTTGCATCCACGCTGCCGGCGCCGGTTGCTGGTGCTGCCGTGGCGCGCCGCCGCCGATCTGGTGGTGCAGCATCAGAGACGTCGCGGCCTCCGCCGACCTGTGGAGCGACAGGGACGAGGGCGCCTGGCTCTTTTGACTGTGCTGCTGCTCGCCAAGAACGAGCTGGATGGTAGACGAGCCGTCGTCGTCGACGAGCGCGGCTTTGTTCTGCGCAGGCGCCGTGGCCGGCACGAGCCCAATGGACGGAGAGGGTGGGCGCGCTGGAGCACGTGGAGGAGGCCGTTCGGCGATGGCGGTAATGGCCGGGAGGCGGTAGGTTGTGGCTGCTGGGTTGCCCAGGGATCCTTGGCTCGACGTTGCTCGAGCGGGAAGCGGCTCGTCGTGGAGGTCAAGGATGGCTATGTCATGGCCTTGAGGCGTGTAGAACCCCGGTGTGTTGGTGGCGGTCTTTTTTGTGTGTGTATAGTGCATGGGTTGCTGTGGAGGTGCTGGCGAAAGTCGTGCCGGTGTTCCTACCGGTCTCGACAACTATGACGCCTTTGGACGCCATTTTCCTTCCTGAAGGGTTGTCATGGCACTCCATAGCCCTCATGTATTCTATTCTCCAGGTGAAAGCCTTGTCTCGTTGAGGCGGACGGCGTCGGCGACCCTCGTCGCTTCTTTGGGGACGTCGCCTTGGAGGTTTCTTCGCGCAAAGTAGACCGGAGTTTGGGTGGTTCAGTTGGAGGAGGTTAGGGGCTTTGTTGAAAGCAAGGATGAAGAAGTGCTGAAGCTTAGTCTTTCTAGCGTTTTCTTAGTCCTTAAGCGCTTTTTCTTGCTGTCGTGTACTTCTCAGTGTTGAGACTTTGAGCCTAAGAGCTCGTGTATCTTTTGGCTGTGTATATCCCAAGTGGATATGGAAGCTGGATATTATATTCTTTATCTAAAAAAAATTGGTTCATGCCATCTAACCTAACATAGTCCTGGGTCTGCCGCTGCTTATGTTCGGTTGCTTACAAGCTACATGCCCTCTCGTTTCATCACCCCCTCTCAAACTGGACTCTCCGGCTGCCGGCGGACAAGCCGCGAGCAGCGGGATTTCGACGCAGTCAGCTGTGGGTCTTCCAGCAGGTGATCGACGAAGAGTTAGGTTTTGGGGGGCTCGCATCATCATCGAGTTCGACTTTTTTGCTGTAGTGATATGATGGAGGTAGCGACCGTAGTGGATGACATTGCACCGATGATGATGATGATGCTGGTGGAGCTAGCTAGAGCTGTGAATGAGGTGGACCGTGGGTGGCGGAGGCGGTAGAGAGGTGCCGGAGAAGGATGTGAGCGTGCGAAGTTACCTGCGGTCTTCCACCCGCAAGCCAGCACTCCCCTGCTAAAAAAAAATGGAACTCATACAAAGTCAGAACTCGTATCTCCATCGATCGTACGACCTGATATAAATCAATACTGAGTCCAAAGTCCAGAAAGAATTAGGCAACGTTCCACGCTTCCATCTCTAGTCAAATTTCCATCTATACAGATCGATCGCAGAGAGGAAGCCGCCGAGGGGGGCCACCAGTGACCTGAGGGCCACGTAACTGCCAAGCACCAAACATTCTCTGCATTCCGCCGGTCGGTGGGGACACAGCGCTCGGAGGTAGTTGTGGTTGCGCACGTACCCCACCTCGCACAGTATATTTTGCCTTGTTCTTTCGAAGACCCGTCATTTGGCAGCTAATAGCTTTGCTAATTCAGCTTACCGGTTGCTCTGCCGTCTATAGAAGATACTACTAAGTCGTTTTCATGCGATGGAGCAGCAGCGACACTCTACTTAGAATTTAGGTGCATGGAAGGCTTAGATGATAAGTAACATTAGTGCCGATCAGGCACCAAACTCAGATTTTTTTTTTTTTATGCTTCACTGCCTGATTAGGCTCTATACGGTCTAGTCACCATGTTGAAACACGCAGATCATTTCCCGAGTAGAAATCCTCGTCAAGATTGTAAGCGTATTTGTTTTGAAGCAATACCAGTTTGTTACTCAATAAAAAGGAGACAACAATGTTGACCCCTTGCAAAACGCTTCAAAAACGAAGAATAATTGCTTACAATACAAACATATGCACCATAGTTCACTTAAAAGACTTACTAAAATGAGAAAAAGCTGCAATTTAACCTCTAAACCTCTTGCTAGCGTCGTATAGAAACAATTAAGAAGGCCATCATTTCTATTTTGTCCCACACCTACAAAATATCTAGGCCAACCCTGCTATATCTATGCCATAAATTCTTTTTGATCCCATAACCAAGATTGGAGTGCTTATTCTCCTATTATAAGTACTGTCCCAGTCCAATTTAGCTGCACGTGGCATTTAAATCAGATGCTATTGGAGTATCAGCCAGCTTACGTTGTAGTTGACTATTCCTTTTGGTTATCAAAATAAGAAGCCGGATTTTTTTTCTAGGGGAAATTCCCTATATGCTTAGAGTTAACCCAATCCTGAATTTATCATTAGAAAAAATGTGAATCCTTCTATACCACTAAAAAACTTTTCGCATTCCTTCCATGCCACTATCATTAGTTCCATTAAGGCAATCGGTCGTTAGTGCCTGAAAACTTGCCATATTTTTTTTGAGAAATGTCCATCTTACCCCTCTCAAAATCAAGGGTCCACATGCTAGTACCCTTCTTCCCCTCTCTCCTCCCTCTTCTCTCATACGGTCATGCCACCACCACTGGCAACATGGTGGTGGCCCAACACCGAAAGAGGCAGAGCGCAAAGATGAGGGAGTTGAAGGAGATGTCATCGTGGAGCGGCGGGGGAATGGCGGCGAAGAGGGCGAGTACGGCAAGGAGGTCGCCACAGCTAGTGTAGGCGGTGAGGAGAGCAGCAACGGGCTTAAGGGAGGGCGAAGTAGTCAAGCGGGGCACAGGGTGAAGCTACGATGGCCGTGGAGGAGAGCGCGCGAAGGGCAGCGGCGTGGTGGCCAACAGAGGTGGGGGTTGAGGCGGAGACGTGGATGTTGATGGGGTGCTGGGTAGTGGGTGGAGAGGCAAGGGGGAGTCGGTGGCGGCTATAGATGGGAGGGAGGGGATTGGGAGTTGAGTGTGGAGGAAAGTTCAGTTGGAGATAAGTGTGTTTGTCAGACTAGGTCGGATTTGAGCTCAGCAACGGTAGGAGATGCGACAGTGTGCAGCAACCTTGGCGGTGGTGAGGAGGACGGGGTAGCGAGGTAGGGGTGGCGCTGCTGCTTGCTACACAACCTCGAGTCCCACCATCGTCGCCCTTCTGTACATCGGAGCAACCACCCACCTATGTCCCCTCTACCACTGGAGCTGACCGCCGTTGCCTCCGAAGAGAGAAGAGGAGAGAGGGAGGTGAGGAGGCGTCGCAGGGATGAGGTGAAGGGAGTCGTAGAGCTAAGGAGAGAGAAAGGTTGTCGATGAGAAGCCATAAAGCCTATTGGCGGGGTCATGAGAGAGAAGAGAGAGGATGGGTATAGTTATTATTTTGTAGCCTACTTAGCAACTCGTGATGGAAAAGGAACGGTAGTGGCATGGAAGGAATGCGGAAAAAAATTTCAGTGGTATAGAAGGATCTATATTTTTTTTCATATGGCAGATTCAAAATTAAAAAATTACAGGATAGAGAGACCTTTTTTTCCCCTAAGAAAGGATAAGCACCCAAGTTTGAAGAGCGACCGAAGAAAAGTCCAAATACAACCTCTACACTCTTGGACCAACGCCTGCCGCGCGGTTCGAAACCCACTTGGCGATTTGCATGCCTGCGCGTTGAAATGCGGGACCAAATTTTCGGCCGTATCCCACTCCTCCCTCCCCTACCCATACCCAGTGACCCGACATCAGCGATCCAAGCCAAACCCGTCAATTCTTTCAAAAAAAAAAAAGCCAAACCCGTCAATGCTTAGCCGCGGAGGAAACCGGAGCCCGACGTCACCGACCGCGACGAAACACCCACCATGAGACACGCCCCGAAACCCACCCGATCCCCCAAAAAAACCGAGCAAAAAAAATCGCACGCCGCCTGACGCACAGCTGGGCCCCGCGCCGCGCCACGCGGCCGTGCCATGTTACCTCACCTGGTCCCCAGCCGCCACGCTCGCGTGCCGCGCGTTGCTACTCGTCTCCCACGTCCGCGGCTCGGCGCGCGGTCGGCGCCAGAGGAACCCCACCCTCCCACGTCGGCTGCCCTGCGCCGTCGGTTTGAGAGTACTATATCTTAGCCCCTTCCGCTGCAGCGATCTCGCCTTTCTCAATCCTGCGCCCACCGCTTTCTGTCCCCCTCGTGGTTCCATTTCGCTCGCCGGTTCGGCGTCTCGGCGCGGGCGGGGGCCACGCCTCGCCGGCCTTGGAAAAGCAGCGTCGCGGACGTGGACCGGTGAAGGCTTGTCGGTAGGATCAATTCTGCCGCGGCGGATGGATATAACGGGGGTGACGGTGGTGCACCACGCCGCGCTGGTGCTGGCCGCTCTCTGGGCCGCCGCGTCCGCCGGGTGGACGCACCCGGCGCTCTTCCTCGTCGCCCTCGTCTACCTCTTCGCGGTGAGTGCCTCAGCCACCGCATCTTGCCTCGTGATCGGTTTCCACTGCCGTTGCATTAAATTGGTTCCAGGGTGCCAAGATTCCTGGGGTCTCAATCAACTTTCGCTTTTCTAATGTATGAATTAGTAATTCTGTGCGTCGATGGCTCCAGGGGTTCCTGATGGAGCTGCAGTCCATGTTGGGAATTGTGGCTGTAGGAGTCTGATTTTGGGATGGTTTTCACTTGTTACTTTTTTCTGTCTTCTTGGTTTGTTCTGAACTGAACTGCATTGTGTGCCTGATAGAAACTTCATATTTCTGTCCTTTTTTCTTTTTCTCTTGGGGTTTGCCGGTTTGGTGCCCATCAAGAATTAACTCATTATTTCCTCTGCTCCATCGCTGTTTTATGAAAAATTCACATTTGACTACATGGGCGTGCTGATATCATTGATGAAAACAAGTTGCTATCATAACATCGATGGATTTTGTTTAATGTTTATCGATGGCAATATGATGCATAGAATCCAGAAGCATAGTCGATTGATACGCGCATTTGAATAAATGTAGTTGATACATCGATGGATTTTGTTTAACGTTTATCGATGGCAATATGATGCATAGAATCCAGAAGCATAGTCGATTGATACGCGCATTTGAATAAATGTCGTTCATAGCAGCACGCTAGGACCAGATATGACAGTATGCTGATGTTTGAAGTTTTATATAAACATTTGGTCAAGAATGGAGTCTGTACTTCTCCTTAATTCAGCCGAAGTCTCCAAATAAGATTACAAGCCAAGGAAGAATTTTCTTTCTCTTGGGTAGTTGGTTAGCTGTGTCAGCAAGGAGCTTTACTTAGAAAGAGTAACCTTATAGATATGGTGGAACTAGTGAGAGACGTATCTAGTGATTAGTGGTTACATTATAGCCCCGCTTCTTAGCCATTGGAGAAGAAATTCTCTGAAAAAATAAAGAAAGTGCCAGAGAAGGTTGACTGCAGGATAATTGATCATCAGATGAAAGTTTTGAATTCTGCCTCATTAATTCAGGAAGAAAACAAGAACATAAATCACGGCATTTCAATATAGTTTTCATTTTTTTACTATTTTCTAGTGTTTATCTATGATCACATTCAGAGCCCATTCTGGATTATTTGAACGTCACAACTGTAATCAGAGTCGCAATCGATACATCTTAGTGGAACGGTTGTGCAAACATGGAGTAGTTAAGGTTGGAGTAGTTAAGTTGGTTATTGATCAATTTTTTACCTTTTTTTATTAGGATAACAAGGCCTCTATTTTTTATTATTTTGAGCCCTCGGTAAAAATTTGACTACTCTGTGGATTTAGTAATTTGTTTGTTGCGTCAGTTCCATGACTCAAGTAGCTTCATTATCAAAGTTCCATAAAACCTCATGTTCAGTAAAAGGCTAATCAATTAGCATTATTATCACTGTCCCATCGAACTAGCATGAGACATCTTCTGAACTTGTAGAATGTAAATATTTCGTACATCTCCAGTCATTCTGTTTCCACCTTAACTATAGTTAGTTTGATGCTTTGAAAAATTATTAACAAGTTTTGTTCAAGATGCATGTATGTGTCAAAACAGTTGAACCAATCTCTTTACTAACGTTAGAAAAATAATGCGGTAGGTCAGATTTGACTGGGGAGGGCTTAACTACTCATTTGGAGCATGTTACTTTCGAACTTATTTTGTCCTACTGAGTTGGTGTCCACGAAGCTTGAATGGACAGACTTCTTATATCCAATTATTTACTATATTATTTGCTATATAGGTCGAAGAGCAATCCTTTTATTTTCAGTTTTTGTCCTTGTGTTTATCCCAGGAAAATTATACTTTATCAGCAGAAATGGAGTAATCACTTCTTCAGAAAAAATCGAATAACAATGATATATTAATATATGATGGTCCTTCTGGGTACTATGAACAGAAAAAAATGCTAAGTGAAGGTTTTTTCATGAAAAAAAGGGACTTCATAATCCATTATTGATACAGAATTCTTTGTTGAGTGTCTATTGTCCAATCACTACAGCTCATGTCAATCTTTTCCTTATTTCATGTATAGCATGAATGGCTGCTAATATGTTTTTTGTCAGGTGAATGAACGGTACACAATGAGACTTCGGAAGCGACTACAATATGAGGAAAGGAAATGTTCCAACCAAAGAAGGGTAGGCTACAATTTCTTCATCTAGTGATGTATTTGCTATTAGCACTTTTTAAATATAATCTTAGTCTTGCAGCTATCATGAGCCTGTTTTCACTACCATCAGCTCATTTTATTTTTGGATCAGCTTCTCTCTGATGCAGAGACAGTCAGGTGGTTAAATTATGCTGTTGAGAAGATCTGGCCAGTTTGCATGGAGAGGGTTGCGTCCCAGCAGTTCCTTTTGCCCATAATCCCGTGGTTCCTAGACAAGTTCAAGCCATGGACCGCTGTAAGTTTGGATTTTGGGACACTCAGTTCTGTTACTTCTCTCCTGTGCCTCCTGAAAAGCAAAGTACCTGCTAGGCGAGAGTATCTTAGTTGCTGTCAGTTCGTAACTTTATACTTCTGTTTAAAGTCCCGCATGACATACTTTTGTTTAGAGTCCAAAATCTCAAAAGCTAAGAAAGTAATCTGCTGTCAGTTTGTAACTTTATGGTAAATTCTTTTGGACCAATGCTGTATAGTGTATACATCTACCTGATTGCAATATCTATTTCTATTACGTTTGCAGAGGAAGGCAGGGATCCAAAACCTTTACTTGGGTAGGAATCCACCAATGTTTACAGATATAAGAGTTGTTAGCCAATCAACTGATGATGACCATCTGGTGTGTAATGTGATGTCTCTATGCATACTGTCAAGATGCCTTTTATGGGTAGCTCCTCACTACATGGACTATAAAATTTCTAAGATAACATATAACGTGCCAGGTTTTGGAGATAGGAATGAACTTCCTTTCCGCAGATGATATGGATGCAAAAATGGCTGTGCAACTAAGGAAGAGATTAGGATTTGGCATTACAGCAAACATGCATATAACTGGGATGCACGTTGAAGGAAGGGTAAGCAACTAAGCATACTGAGATACATTACCTTTTGCCATCAATCCAAGAAGGAGTACCTTTGTTTAACTGGGGAACGAGAAGTACATCATTACAATCTACACTTGAGTTCTCAAAGTTCTGTGTACGAATAAATTTTCATTATGATTGAGCACCTGGTAGGGATGGGAGTAGCATATAATTGTGCAAAGAAAAACATGTGTAAACAAGCATAAACGTGAGATATTTCAGATTGCATTGTGCTCACTAAACATGTCTAAAGCTTGTGTGTAGGTCCTGGTTGGGGTGAGGTTTCTCCAACAGTGGCCCTTTATTGGGCGTGTAAGAGTATGCTTTGTTGAGCCTCCATACTTCCAGATGACAGTGAAGCCATTATTCGGTCATGGGCTTGATGTAACTGAACTTCCAGGAATTTCTGGATGGCTTGTGAGTCTACCTATTTCGATGTCTTTTTGTTTAATGTATTGAATTGTCGTTACATTACTTTGAGGGCACTCATTTTCCTTGATGTTTTCCACTTTGCAGGACAGGATGTTGGACGTTGCCTTCGGACAGACCCTTGTTGAGGTTGGACTTTGCAAATCATGCCTTCTCAAACAAGCATGTTCTTTATTATGTAGTTTGTAAGTTCTTGAATTAAGGGGCTTTTCCTGCATCTACTAGATAATTATTGAAAAATAAGACTGGGTAAGAAAGAATAAGATGGATAGGGTGGGCACTAGTTGATATGTTTTCTTGGACAGTTTCTTGTACTATGTTTATACAAGCAATAAACAATAATATTTAAAATTTGTTTTTTGCAGCCTAACATGCTAGTTATTGATTTGGAGAAGTTTGCCTCAGAATCAACAGGTAATTGCCGTAACTGATTGTCATGGTGCAACTTAGTTCCAACTTTATTAATGTATTGTTTTCTTACTTTGTTTTAGTTAGTTCTCTGACTAATTCAATCAGTTCAATATCAATTTCAATAGGATTGTGTTATCATTATAGTCACATTCCCGTGGTATTTGATTGTGGATTAGTTTAACATAGATAATGTAGGTGCAAGGTCTTAGTGGCTTGTTTTTGTGGTGAGCCAGATTTGATTTCCAGCCGGTGTAACCAGCAAAGAAAAGAGCTTTGTTTGCAGCTCCCCTTGTTCACAAATAGTTGTCGTTTTGGATATTGACATGGTTTGCACTATAGGACTTGGACCATCATATAAATTTGTAACATTATGGAAGTACTTTTGACTGCAGATTGACTGGTATCATTTTCATATGGCCAATTAGGTAGTTCTATGATATACATGATGGTTCTTTGGGTCATTATCCTCATTTGTGCCTGGACAACATTCTTGTGTTTGATAATCTTGATGCGAATAGATTGGATATATCGTCTCCATGGCATTTCAATAATCACAGTTTAGTAAAATATAACCAGCAGTGACAATGACATGTGGGACATGGACCCATATGGCAATCAGAGAGTGAGGTTCTACAACTGACTTTTGTAGCGTTATAGAGGCTATTCAATTTTGCTGTGGGCTCTTAATGGTTCTGACATATGTTCAATATGCTGCTTTACGCTTCTGAGAATGGTCTGAAATTAATTTGGATTTATTCCTCAAATATGTCAGATGGCTGGTTTAGTGTTGATGAGAAGCCACCTATTGCACATGCCAAGGTAGAGATCTTGGAAGGGGCTGATATGAAACCCTCTGATCCAAATGGTATGTTCTTAACCACCAAGCCTGCGTTAAGACCTTTTTAGGAAAATGCCTCACTGCTAAATCTATGTGCAGGGCATCAAAATTCATATTTAGATAATTTTCAGCAAAATGGTCATTATTGGATCTATGTGCAGGACTAGCAGATCCATACGTGAAAGGCCATCTCGGACCCTACCGTTTCCAGACAAAGATCCATAAGAAAACTCTCAACCCCAAATGGATGGAGGAGTTTAAAATACCAATAACTTCATGGGAATCACTCAATCTTCTTTCTCTTCAAGTTCGAGATAAGGATCCTATCTTCGATGACACACTCGGGTTGGTATCTTTCACTCAGTTTCTCCATCCATAGCATCTCTTATAATCATTCAAATAGCAGTGTCCTAGATTCATCTTGATTATACCTCATAATTCATATTTACAAAGATTGTAAACCCTGGGATTACATGCTCTGCAAATACTCGCCATTCTAATTGCTTTAATTATTCCAAGCATGATTAAACATTTATGTTTATTTTCATGTAGTGATTGTTCCATAAGCATCAACAAATTGAGAGGGGGACAAAGGCATGATATATGGATGGCACTAAAGAATATAAAGACAGGGAGGGTTCATATAGCTATAACTGTACTCGAAGATGAAAATGAAAAGGTGAGAACAGGGTTTAAGATTCTGAATTGTTCTTTGCCCTGGATGCCAGCCAGTTTCCAGTAACTGGTCGTCGCTGAACCATGCATGAGTTGTACCATTTGTCTAAACACGAAATTGTAGTTCCGATTGAGTGACATTATTGCTGGTATCATGTGCTCGGTGCTTGCAGGTCCCTAATGATGAAGATGATCAGTGCGAAACACCCAAGGGAGGCAAAGCTAGCACACCAAGGTCCAGCTTTTCATCCAGGACCAACAATGAGACTGAATCTTCTGAGGAATTCCGAAAGATATCTGATGAATATGAGCCAGTCGACATCGAAGGACTGGAAAAGGCTGGCGTTTGGGTACACCGACCGGGCAGCGACGTCACCACTACTTGGGAGCCCCGGAAAGGACGTGCGCGGTACCAGGACTCCAAGATACCACGAGAGAACGATGCTTGCAGTGATAGCCCTAGGTCATCGATGTCAGAATCCCAGAAAAGCGACTCCAGTACTGAAGAACCAGCCAATGGTAAGTCGCACCGTCACCTCCGCAAAGTCAGAAAGGGCTTGGGCAAACTAGCTGGAGCTGTGTTCCACAGGAGCCCAAAGAAAGGAAGCGACGACGAAGCTTCTCCATGTGCAACGCCTCACGCCAACATACGGCCTGTTGGAGAAAGCAGGGTATCAGTAACATATGTCGTCGATGAAGATCCTTCCAACAAAAGAATGGAGCACGGGGCAGATGACCAGCATTCCAGCCCTGAGAGGGGTGAGCTGGAGAGCCCAACCAAAAGACACCGGAGGAAGAAGGCAATGCATATGGTGAAACATGCAGGGAAAACAGCTCAAAACCTGAAAAGCATGTTCAGCAAAAAAGGTCTTGACAAGAGCAAAGAAGAATGTGGAAATGATGAGAAAGACGATCCCGACGCGACGAAAGTCGATTCTCCTGTACCCAGCAGCACCGTTGTTCACGCACCAGTCTCCGTGGCTGATGGCAAGGACAAAGCGCCGTGAAACATATTGTGCATTTTAAGTGTCCTAGTGCTAGCCTATCCAGGTGTATGCAGAATCCAGATACTATGTAGGTACAAGATAGTCGTCACCTGACAACCAACATAGAGGCCAGATCCTGGCGTGTGCTAGGACGAACGATGGTCGAGGACTCAAAAAAGTGTTCTTGACCAATGTTTTTGTTGCGGTTAGTGCTTAAGGAATAATATCTGTAAATATCCTATGTAGATACCTAAAAATGTTTTCTTTTAGCTTACACCGCCCTTTAGAAAAAAGTATGTATCTTTGAACATCCTGGACTCCTGGTGGTGTGAATACTGAGTATTAGCTGAGCGAAAATTCCTTGCGGTATAATTTATTCCCAGAGCTAAAGGCAGCTTTGAGATTCGTGTATTTGGTGATGCCTAAGAGATGCACTAACATAAGCACTTGATTAGTGGATTGGAGAGAGGAATGGCATCTCAGATCTTATCTCATATTTCGTGGCGCCAGACCGGCAAATTTTGAATTTTGTCTTGTAATGATGTACAACAGTACATGGACCACAAATATTATCCAAAAAATACGTTGTGTAATCATACAAAAAAAGAATTGCATGAAAATTTCACAAAATCTCCCAACCGTCGAACATTCGTGTACAAAAATTGCAATAAAATACATGTTGTATAGAGATTATATAAACCTAAAAATCTAAAAGTGTACAGTGTACATACAAACGACAGCGATGAGAGGACTGGTCGTGCGCCGTCGCCCGCACTGCACTGCCATACAGTAATGGGGAGAGATGGATTGAGGGAGTGGAGAAAGGGAAACTGGCAATATGGATAGGAGTGAAAATGGGTTAAATGTGGACGGATAACGATTTTGTTATATTTGTTTTTATTTTTTTTTCTAGATGCAGATACAAATATGAATACCCCAATAAGAATGTTGATGCGGATCCACCTAGCAAGCTAGCTGAACCACGTTGCTTTGGCTCTGATCTTTCATGATATGCCTTGTTGGATGCCCTCTCCAAGATAAGCCTTCAACCACGCACACCGCAGCACGTGAACGAAGGGTAGAGAAACCGAAGTTTCAGCGAGTAGAATCCAACACCACAATTGGATTCAACACACCAAGAGCACTTCCTCGATGGAAATCTCAAGAACACGCCAACAATGGCCACCAAACTATGGTGATTTTCTGGTTTCTATTTCTCAATTCATAGCCTAAATCGAAATAGCTTTCCAACGAGTCCAAGAACGCCCAAATCGGACTCCGTTTGTGAAAGTTATGGACGTTTTAGTATCAGTCTTGCCAGCTGTCCCAATCCAAGTCCGAATCGGTTTCAAATCTGTATATGTTTGTTTTCTTGTTCAAGGGGCTTCCAAATCTGTTTGGAACCTGAAAAGGAGTCCTTCTCAACCTTTAGAAAGCCATGGTGTGGTTGAATTTTACCCTTACTTGAATTGCAATACTCGAACTCTTTATGTTTGGTAAGTCTCGCGCGTCTCTCCGGACAGCTTGTGCAGCATCTAATGAAATTGACATAACTTTGTGTAGGAAGCTCCAATCAAGTGCCGTTTGATTCATTGGAAAATAGACTTCATTAGATTTCCAAATATGTCTTTTGTGCACATTAGAAACCTCAGAATTGGTATTCAAAGCTTCTTGAACATTGTGCACAGAACTGCAAGCACTAACCAAAGTTGTAGTGCTACTTGGTGCCACATCAAATGTGGATGCGAATAATATTGAATACAAATACGGAGCGAATACGAACCGAAACAAATACGATCATAAATATTTTTTGGAACATGAAAACCCCTTAAATTATATGCCAAAAATTAACAAAAAGTGGAGGGAATACATAAGATATCAATGAGGCATGCTACTTGCACTTCTAGATTCCATCATAAATCTAATAATGTATTGCTTACACTTGTCATGCTACTTGCACTTCTAGATTCCATCATAAATCTAACACAACATAGTGGAGGGAATACATAAGATATCAATGAGGCATGCATATTCTACAAGCTACAAAGATAGTTTGAATACAACTAACTATACTCAATACACGATTAAGGTAATTTCCGAATGGCTTGATCATACAAGTCTTTGTCCTTAGCTGATTGCCCAAAAACCTACAAAAAATGATGCATATTAGTGAGAGACTATGTGGAGGTGTCCCCATGTTTGTGATGAGTAATTGACGTGTGTTCTGGAAAGTTGAGTTTGGTTTGGTTGGTTCGTGCAAAGTCGGTGCACGGCGCAGTCGGTTTCTGTTGGACTTGGTCAATCGCGGTCGGACGTGTTTAGGACATTTGTTCTTCTTCTCGATCGGTTGTTTGGACCTTTTCGTGGTTGAGTATGTTTTATTGATGCTAATGTTGGTTATGCTGTTTCGAGCGGTGTTATGTGACGGTTTGCTTGTCTGTGTGGCTGCAGAACTTTGGAGCTAGGTCATGGTGAGGCGTGGGAGGACCGGGACTAGGCACAGGAGGTGTTGAGGTCCAGACGGTCGGAGATGCCGAAGATGATCGAGGCTGCTGATGTGGTTGCGAGCCGGAAGACGAGGAACCGGAGCTGGAGCTACGGTGGTGGACACGACGGGCAACGGCGAGGAGGACCGGGACTAGACTCAGGGAGGAGTCGAGGTCCAGACGGTCGGAGGCCGGGTGCTGTCGTGCAAGGACAAGAAGCTTCCAGGAAGTTGCGGTAGGGGCATTTCGGTAAAATACGCAAGGCTACAAAATGGAAGCGGATACGGTTGAAGATAACGGGTTGGAGACCCGTTAGTGGTTGTGAAGGTCAATTAGAAAGGGTTTAGGGTTTGGAGTGAAAAGGGCTGTTTTCCCTCCAATTCTCCTGATGGATGTTTTGACTTTCTTTCCTTGCTTGGGTCTGAGGAAATGAAGTGGAGAGCAGCTGCCATTTCTTGATTTGCTATTAGAGGGTGTGAGCTCTTCTATTTAGTGAATGGAGTTGGCAGTGTAAGGGTGTAGCTGAAGTAGTGAGGGAGTGTGTTCCTGCATGTGTGTATTTGCTTGTGGGTGTTCCTCTCAGAGGAGACAAGCATGTAGTGAAATGGTTGTGTAATCATTCCTCTCCATGTAATAGCCCATGTCTCTGAATCAATATGAAATGGATTGAGTTTGAGCTATCCCTTTTCTTGTGCTTCTTTCTGTGCTTTAGCTGTGTTCTTTGTTATTCTCAGTTCTTGTGGTTTAGAGATGAATTCTTGATGGATTAATTGCAAAATGGATTGCTCTGTGATGGGAGAATCCACAAAGCCATTTGGCTAACCATTCCCAAGAGCAATGATTTCAAGAAGCTAATTTTTCCCAAAGAATTGAGGTGAAGCATTTCCTCTGTTTTAGGAAATCTAGGGTTTGGAGGCAGAGCAACTTTGGGATTCTTGATATCTCTTCTGAGAAATAGCTCTGGCTTGAGTTTCCTTGTCTAAAGATGGTTTCTCTGCTGAATCCAAAGATTCATGGTGAAAGGACTCGAGAATTTCAAGAAATTTGGGCTTTGCCTTATACCCTATTGTCTTCTTGACAAAATCAGCTTTCCCTGTTTAATTCTCCATTGTCTGAATTTTTCTTTCCCCTGAGGTTAAGCTGCTATTTATTTTTGACTACTGGTCTTGTTTACCCAAAAAGAGCAAAAATCTTTTGGGAAATTCCCTGTCTGCAGGTGTCTGCAGTATTTACTGCGTTAGCATTTTCAATTTCGGCTGTCATTTCTTGTGCTACTCGGCCAGCTGCTGCTCTGCACTGTTTTCAGCTCGGCTTGCTGATTTCAGTCTGCAGTCTGATTTCGGCAGCTACTCCCTCAGTTTGTTTTCAGTTGCAGCAAAACTGCATTTTCCTGCTGCTGTCCTCTGTCTGCGGTTCAGTTTGGAATCAAATTGAAAATCAGTTTGTGCAATTTTGGGTGTATGCAGTAAATTCTGTGCTTTCGGCCTACTCTGCATTTCAGTCTCTTTTCTTGTTTACTGTTTTTCGGTTGCCAGTTTCCTCTCCTTTTAGTTTTTTGGCCAATGCAGTCTAGTTCGGTTCAGCTCATTTCTCGGCAGCACTTCTCAACCTTCTGTCAGCTTGTGTTTTCTAGTTGGACCGAAAACAGATCCTTATGTGCTATTTTAGTCCTGCAGCTTCTGAATTTTTTTCTTGCCGTCTACTCTCTGATTTTTCCTTCATTCATTTGGCCAATGCAGTGAGCAGTCTTCAGTCAACAAACAAAATCTGCATTCATTTTGCTGTCAGCAGTTTCTACTCTTTTTAGTTTTTTCAGCAGCATAGCAGTATTTACTGTTTTAGTGTGTTTCGGGCAGAAGTCTGCAGTTTTTCAGCCAGGTATTTTCTGCAGTTTGCAGTCTCCGATTCTTGGCCAAAAATTCAGATTTCCTGCAGCTTTCCTGCTCCTTCTTCTCGGCAAAACAGAGTGCAGTCAATCAAATTGGCTCCTATGTTTTGGTTCAGCTAAGGTCTCTCCGGTTTGACAAGTCTAGTTTTCAGTGAGCACTCAAATTTCTATCTTCCTATCTACTATAGCTATCGGAGAAGGAAAGTTGTGAGAATACTCGGGGCGATTTTTGAAGGCACCATTCACCCCCCCTCCCTATTGCCATTTCTGATCCTACAATTAGTTATAAAACATCCAACTCGGTAATCAGTATTGCCTATGAGTGAACAAAGTTACAAAACATCCTAAAAGACTAGGGAAATACAAATCTATGGAAGAAATGCTATCATATTTTGTTGTTGAACTATTTAGTTTAAGTAATTAGTACATTGTTCATGAAAGTAGGAAGGCAAAGATGACATGCAGATTCTCATGAAAAGCCATCATTCCACCGAATCCATCTTCTATATATATTCTTTTTTCTCCTACTTCCAACTATACTAAACAACTTGCACTAAAGTTCAATAATTTCAATACAAATTCATGTTTCCCTCCTATAGACTACAGCTATAGATGTAAACTATAATGATGTTTTAATAGGGTCACCCCGTCACTCAATACTTATGCGGTATGTGGCGTTGTGTGCAGCATTATGTTATGTGTAATATTACAACAAAGAAAGAGTCATTTATGTAACTATGTGTACAATGGGGATACATGATTTTGAGATATATGCATTAATATAACAAAAATAATGCGATGAGCATCTATTAGTTTATTACCTATATATAATACATGCACAGAATAACCAAATGAGCTATGCAACATGTGTTTAGTACAGTAACCAGTAACCACTATATCCTCAAATCTCAACAAGACCAACACTTAAGTGCTGCAACCATTGTGTAGCCATGTAAGGGAGGTACTAATTGAGAAAGTGTGCTATGGTGAATTATGATGCACGATTAAACCTTTTCTATGTTATCTTCTGTGAGATCGAGGAGGCCAACTAAAGGGAGGGTGAATAGGCGGTCTAAAAAATTCTTTTCCAATTATTATCAATTTCTATTTATCTAAACTAAATATATAATGTAGAAGCTTAAATGAAATTAGTTTAGTATAAATAAAGCCTAAATCAATTAAGTTCACCTAAGTGCACAAACACTCTAAGGCTATGTCAAGATTTGCAATCATAGGATAACAAGCAATCAATTTAATTCTATGAATGTAAATCGCTTGAATGTAAATTGAGCATAAGAAAACAAACCACAATTGACATGGTTGCTTTTTATCGTAGTGTTCAGAGACTTGCCGTCTCCCCTAGTCCACGTTGAGATGAGCCCAAACGAATTGAACTGGCTCCACGAATTAAGCCGAAACACCTCAATCCACTAGTGGTAGCTCTTTTCCTCTCCGGGTAGGTGAGCTCCAACCTTCACAACATCGTTGGGTCTTCTCACAACCTTCTTTGAGAAGATCACTGCGCATGACGCCTCTAACGCCGTCTAAGAGTTGGTAAACTCCAAGAGTAATAAGTCAAACCCCTCGCTGACTCTCACCACGTGCAACGAATGCACAAAATCGAATGGATACGCAATCAACTCTAGATGCAACACATGCAATCTAGATACCACTCTCCTTACTCACAGATGCAACACATACATGTGGAAGTACCGCTCCATACATGCGGAACTACCGCTCTCACGGGGAGGAGAAGACTACTACACAGATGTCTCACTGGAAAAATGTACAGCGGGATTTTTTGGAACTTCCGATGTTCGGTAGTACCGCTCACATAGAGCCGGTAGTACTGACTTCCGGTTGTACCGCGCAACACATGCCGGTAGTATCGCATGTCGAGCAGACCGCTCACACAGAGCCGATCAGGCCACGTTCGATAGTACCACACAACACATGCCGGTAGTTTCGATCTTCGGTAGTACTGCGCAACACATGCCGGTAATTCCGATTATCCGGACAAGTGCATATACTACAACAAATCTTGCAAAACACATTTGCTAGTATCATGCACATAAGGATCAACCATGATTCCCAACAAAATGCAAAACACATTTGCACACTTTTGAAATCGTGACACAAGGTATAGATACATGGACTCATCACGTTTGCAAAACAGATTTGTAAACCTAAGTCACGTACTAAAAGGATTGTATATGAGCTTCAACCATTTGTAAACATATTTGCAAATATAAGCCTCACACCATAAAGAGTGGAAAACATAGACTTTAAACATTTGCAAAACACATTTGTAATGTATAGTCCCATGTTACAAGGATTCAACACATGAGTTTCAACTATTTGCAAAACACATTCGCAAATACAAGTTTCATGCCAATGAGAGCTAGAAGAGATGAGGTTGAGCTATCAACACATGATGAGACTCAAGCTACTAGACATGACCCCTCTTAAAAGTACGACAACTTATACTAGCAATTCGGTCTTCTAACCAAACACCAAGATTGGTAAAAGACTAGAAATATATCCTTAGCCCTAGGTAGTCATACCTTTACCTTGAGCAACATCTTGAAGCTTGATGATGCACATTTTCACTTCAAGTCCAGGTCAATGTCACTTGAACTCCATCAACACATGATGGATCTTCTCTTGACTTGATGATAAACACATGATCATCTCCTCTTGGACATACATCAACTCATGATGCATCCTTCACTTGAACTTCATCAACACACGATGAGTCTTCACTTGACTTGATGATCAACACCTAAGCATCTTCTCTTGATGGCCTTCAACTCATGAAGCCATCTTCCATTTCACATCTTGATTTGATAATCTTCAACACATGAAGTCATTCCAAGTAGGGGTGGATATCGAGCCAGCTCGGCTTGGCTCGCTAAGGCTCGTTAAAAAAGCAACTCAGCTCGGCTCGACTCGTTAGAGTAACGAGCTAAAAGAAAGGCTTGGCTCAGCTCGTTGCAAAACTCGGGCTCGGCTCGTTAGGCTCGTTAATACAAATTACATAATTTGATTGCAATTATGCAAGCAATGGTTATGTATAAATTACAAACTACGGTAGTACCAACTGTGTTACATCTAAATAATAGTTCATAAGTGATTCATAAAGTGGTAACGAGAACAACAAATAAAAGGTCTTCTATTTGAAGATTTCAATCGTTGACAGTTTGGTGCGGAACAAAAGATCTTGATTCTTGAACTCTTGATTTCAACATTGCTACCAAACAAAAGGTATTGACTTCAACAATTTGTGAACGGAAAATCTGTGAAGAAATGGTAAATATTATTCTTAAGAAACATATGAAAGAAACAAAGCATATATAATGTATACATGATTCAGTTTAGTGGAACTATTGCATATATGATACAGATCTGACAATACACCTGAATGGAGATCTTGTTTTCAAACATCATGGACTGGTATTACCTCATCCTGGGTTCTATCCGATACAGAATGCTGGTTATTCTGACTGGTGGTTTACAGCAACTGTCACGATGCACAAATGCTTGGCTACACGTCATATATACTGTGCCAACACAGATAAGCATGGTGCTATCTACAATCCAAACTGGAGTACTAATGAATATATTCAAAAGGAAAAGACAGACAGATATTCACGCCAAGCAAATATAACTAATACAGACCAAAATCGTCGTAAAGCTAGATTTTAGTTGAATTATCCAAACTTCCAGCACACATCATCCATGATGGATAGGTCTGGTCGCGGGTCAAATTTATAGTTGAAGTCCGAAAATTTTGATTCTAGAACATAGTATACAGCTAGTTTCTTACAGAAAATATGAATGAAAATTCTGGAGCCTTAACGTTAAAAGTTCAAGCGGACCATGTAAACAAGGATCAGTTTGCTTGATTCGTTAGAGCTACTTCTGGACAGTAGTTTTCTTGCAAATGAAAAATTGAGTCATATCACAGTCAGGGTTTCCTAAAGCAGCAAATGAAGGATGTTGGCAGCAGAAGAGCGTTGGAGATTACTTCTTGTGACAGAATTATAATGTTTTGGTAGAAAGACTTACAATCCAGTTGTGAACTTCATTATTGTCCTAGCTACTAGCCACCACACCCTCAGAAAATTGTACAGATTCGACATCATCCTCATCATCTTCTTCCTGCAATAGAAAATCGAGTTAGACTCAATAGTAACAAAGATGATAGTTAAATGAGTTAGTGTGGAACAACATACCACAAACATTGGAGGTGTCATGTCATTGTGAGAACCTCGTATCCAGCTAGAAGCACATATTAGTGCCTCAACCATAGATAGGTGCAAAGCACTATGGTAATCATCAAGGACTCTACCGCCAGCACTAAAAGTTGATTCTGAATATACGGTGCTAGCAGTTACAGTTAAGAATTTTTTTGCCATGTTAGACACCATCGAGAACTTGTGAGCATTCAACCTCCACCAATCTAGCAATTTGAAACTTGTGTCTACTAAAGGATGATTCAGTTCATCCAGATAGATGAGTAATTCAGATTTAGATGGTTCCGTAGAACTAGAGCACAAAAATGTCTGAAACTCACTTGAAACTGATGCCAATGAGCTACTAGTTTCCATGGTTGAAGAGGACTCGGACCTGCTATTGGCAGCTTTGGTGTGCCGATGCTGCATCTCATATGTGGCATATAGATCAAACAACTCGGCACGGATTTCAGTCTCCTCAGTAATGGCTTTGAAAGAGTCAAATATCTGTGTAAAACACCAACTAACAAACCTCATCTTAAACCTAGGATCAAGAATAGTAGCAATAACCATAACATTATTTTTTCAGCCCAATACTTGTCAAACTTATCTATCATTGCTAAACCCATACACTTGACATGTTCATCAATAGAAATGCTTGCAGCCCTTAATGCAATCTTAACATTCACTATGAAAGGATAGAAAACATTAGTTGTTGGGTATAGAGAACCTGAAAATGCAGTTGTTACCTCAGCCAATGCCTTCAGTATTGGTTGAATTTTGTTGTGTAATGCCCATTCTTCATTCGAAGGCTACCACTTGTAAGTAGCATCGAAATCAGCATAGCACATTAATGCATCCTTGTAGGAAATGCAAGTGGACAACATTCTATATGTTGAACTCCACCTTATTGACACGTCCAACTTTAAGCCCTCTCCAACTTCCAAGCAATGGATTTACAAATTTCTACGGGATGGAGACTTCTTCATATACTTGACAGATTCTCTAAGTTTGCTTATCAAAGTTTCCAATGGTGTCATGCCATCATTCACTACCAAATTCACTATATGAGAACAACAACGAACATGAAAATATGTAGGAACGAAGTTTTCTGATCCCCTAGCAATGAACTTGGCTATCAAACTCCTAGCAGCAACATCAATTGAGGCAGCATTGTCAAGAGTAATCGTCATAATCTTGTCTTCTATTTTCCATGCAGTTATACACTCAAAGACTACCTGAGCTATCACAATCCCGGTGTGTGGAGGATCCAACTCAACAAAGTTTAGCACACGGCATTGCATAGCCCAATTAGAATCAATGTAATGTGCCACCAAACTCATATAGCAAAGATTTTGATTCGAAGTCCACAAATCACAGGTTAAACTTATGTTATCCATAGCTTTAAGACTCTTCCTAAGGTTTTCTTTTTCTATTTGGTAAACCTTTATGCATTCAGCCCTTATAGTCTTTCTACCAATAAACTGGTATGATGCATTCATATACCTCATCAACACATTAAACTAAATGTGCTCTACCATCTTAAATGGATACTCATGGACAATTATCATCTTTGCAATTAATCTACGAGTTTCCTCATGGTCATATTCAGTAGGAGTAACAAAAGGTAAACTTGATCCCTCGGGATCATAGTTGAGTGTACCTTGAGCCTTTTGCCTTCTCACTTTGTTTAGATAGGGGGCACACTTCAATTCCCTTCTTCCTTTTCACTCTTCTGTTGCTATCATCATCTTCCACCATGACTGCTACCGCATCATCGCTTGCAGAATCCAGGGAAACATGCGAACCTTCACTGTCATTTGAGAAATCAAGCGAGTCCGACGAGACAGGCTGCTCCAACTGCTCACCCAGCAACTGTACAAAATTAGAAAGTTCAATTAAAAAATAATAGAGAATGCACTTACACTGCATACATCACAACTAACCATACTACAATGTTCAGGCATCAACATATCCATTTCTGTTGCTAATGCAGTATCAAGTTACTTAAGTGTTATGCAATGGGCCAATGCCCATTTGATAATTATTCAGACAGCATCCCACAAGTGCCTAAAGCACACCTATCTCCAAATTCCAATCGCAGATAATGGCCAAAACAAAAAAATCACATAATATAGATTACCATGACAAGTTTATCAAATTTAAAAGATGGATGGATCACAAAATTGGATGACATGCAATTTGTTTCTCTCCAAAACTCCCAACTGTGATCTGCTATACACAGTCAACAATCAAAATCCAAGATACACTCTCCAATCTCCATTAAACTCTCAAGAACATGGGTTGAGGAGCTACTTTACCGAGGCTGCCGAGGTTGGAGCTGCTTTGGCACTGCAAGGTGGCCATGGACAGGGGTTGGGGAGGCAGTTCACCACTAGGGTCAATGCCGAGGTGGAGCCGGAGCCAGACCCAAAGGACCTCCTCTCATGCGCATGCCGCTCCATGTGCCAGACACCGACGAGAGGCCGACGGCGAGGGGAGGTGTGGCATTACGGGTCGGTGCTGGCGTTTTCTACGGTTGAGACTTGAGGGAAGGCGATGGCCGATGGGAAGGGGGTGGAGGCTGACACGAGGAGGAGGGGAGGGGCCGGCGCCAACGGACGGTGAGGGTGCGATGCGGCACCATGGCAGCAACGCCGGATCTAGGGTTGAGACTTCAGGGAAGGCGATGGCCAATGGGAAGGGGGTGGAGGCTGAGGCGAGAACGAGGGGAGAGGTCGGCGCCGGCGGACAATGAGGGTGCAGTGCGGCACCGTCGTGGCGGCGCCGGATCTTGGGTTGAGACAAGAAGGGGATTGGGAGTGTGTCGCGTGATCGGGAGACAAGAAGGGGATTGGGTGTGCGTCGGTGTCTTCTGGCGTAAAGACCGAGCGTCGGACATAGCCATGTAGGGGTGGTCGGGTGATGGGCCGAGCGTCGGAACTCGGACGTGAGATGAGCCGAACCAGTTACCCGAGCGAGCCAAACAAGCCAGCCAAGCGGCTCGTGAGCCAGCTCGGGCTCGGCTCGTTAAGAAGCCGAGCTCAACCCCTGGCTCGGCTCGTCTCGTAAATGCCACGAGCCGAGCCGAGTCGAGCCTGTATCGAGCCAAGCCGAGCCACGAGCTTTCTATCCACCCCAAATTCCAAGTCATCTTCATTTGTGAAACCAAACCTATTCATCCAACTCATGGAAAATGTTAGTTCACAAAAATAATTAGCATCAATTACCAAAACTTCACCATTAACTCATAATGGAGGGACTGGATTACACAATCTTTCCTTTTTGGTAATTCATGACAATCTCAACTAATAATGAAATAGAAATTGATTTACGAATGTACAACATATACACAACACTTGTATACCCTACGATAAGCTTCTCAAGCAATTAACCCATTTTAAGTGTGAGTGTTTATCTTTGAGATTAATTACTAGCAAAGATTATACATCTGGTTGTCATTAATCAGCCAACCATTAACCTATCATGAATTACAAAAGATATAAATACTCAAGAGATATGTTTCAAAGTAAAGATCCTTAGTATGTAAAAGTTAAACATAGATCAATACTAATGAAACCACAAAACATATATTGAGCTGTGCATACAAGAATGTATAATGGAAATATAAGCACATATTCAAGTTAAACTTTCAGTGGAGTTTAATCTATATTTTGAATCCAAGGAATCCACTAAGTTATATGAATGTGAGTATTGAATGCATACCTTTATGATTTCATCTTATCATAAAAATGAGACAAAAGCAATATTATAATAAATAAACAAGCTAGTCTCACAATTGCATTTGTCATTATATCCAAAACCATTTGTCACTAATTTCATCCAAAATGAAACTAGGCAATATTATAAATAATAAATATATTAGTCTCACAATTGCATTTGTCGTTATCACCAAAATCAACTTAATGGAGCTTGAACTTACATCTTCCTGGATTGCTACGCACACGATCGAACAAATTTACAACTAGCTAATGGTGGCTTCAATCATGGGAAAAACCCTTTTGGTTTGGTGTTTGGATACCAAATCAACATAAATTGTCCAAAAAAGAATGGATTCATAACTTATAAGGCAATTAATTAAGTGGGTGCATATGATCTGCATTTGGAGCTATCGCCTACCACTAACGCTTAAGTGGGTGCATCTAATCTACATCTGTAGTGACACACCGATGAACAGTTAGGTGGCCGGTGGTGCGGGGAGGTGACCACGAGGGGGATCTGGTAGAGGCACGGGGTCATGAGGGGGAGCCAGCGAAGGCGCAAGGCAGGGGAGCCTTTGAAGGCAGGGGAGATCGCGAGATGCTGCAGCTCGTAGGGCAGCCGATGGAGGCGAGTGAGATGGTCGCCAAGGAGGCGGGTGAGATTCGGTAGACAGCCTGTGGGTGTGGCCTGTGGCCTATGGGCGGATTCGATAGATGGCAGTCAGCAGACGGCAAGGAACCCTAATGGAGGCTTATGGCAGTGATGGACCGATGGGCCATCGGCTGGCTTGGGCTAGGCGCTTGGCTATTGGGCAATGTTGGGCTAAAATCTCTGATATCCAGCACTGTATTATCCAGATAATCTGTATTTATATTCGACAGATACCAGGCTTACTATATTCATATTCGTTTCTGACAAAAAAATTTGTATTCATTTTTTATCCAAGAATTATCTGAAGAAAATCCAATCCGAGAAATTATATATCCCCACCTAGCCCTAAAAAGGCTTTCCCCCAGAATCACCATACAAATCAAATTCAATCATTAAACACATACAAGTCGCTTACAATTTATTGTGCACACAATTTTCAAGCTAGAGTCGGCATTAAAAATATGTTTAAAATATAAAATTAAAATCAACCATCACTAAAATGCAAACCCCATTGTAAATGTTCAATATTAGTAGGTAGTTGAAATAACATCTTTCATTATTTATGTGGAACCATGTTGAGAATATCAATGGCTCATTTGTATCAAATAATTGGCTATCATTTCAAGTTGAAATTTGAATTTGCAAAAGTTTACAAATTTTCATATTTGCTATCTGGTTGGTAGCTGTCTAATGAGCCTACATAGGTGGTCTAACCAATGTGCATGTGTGGTCTAACCGACCATGTAATGGGGGTCTACCCAAACATGCACAGCAGACTGACTGTCCATGTAATGGTAGTCTGATCGGTGTCCGGTGTGGCCAAATTTTGGGGCGAACGGACCACCGATATGGTGTAACCAGTTTTTAGTTGACAACTAGTTTTTTTCTAGAAAAGTGCTCTCTTATGTGCACAAGGAAATAGGAGCGATCCGACTGGCCAATGGCTGGCAGTCAGACCGGGGTTGGTAGAGCGATTAGACCGACATGGTTGTCATAGTCTGATTGTTCCCCCTGTTACCAAGGTTTTACCAACTTGACATGCGTGATCCAATTGGCCAGTCAATGGCAGTCAAACCAGTTGTGTTTGAAGGTATCTAAGAGGTGTTTGGATTTTTGTGGGAATTATGGGTTGTGTTTTGGAGTTCTAGGTTATTGCATTCATAGTGCATGAAGCATATTGGACTAACCTGGGGTAAAGTTGCGAAGAACTTATGTCCGAAAATAATTTCTTTGTCTTTGATGTGCAGGGAGACCTGGAGGTAATTGTGGTCAATGGCATGGATTGGGACTAGGCTCGAGGATGACTTGAGTTATGGTCAAGGAAGCCAAGCGGGATACTTGGGCTCAAGCAAGACACAGGAAAGGCTAGGGATGTTGAAGGAAAGGTTTGAGTAAAGGTTTATCGGATGTTGTGGTTGATGCAAGTGAGACATGGTCAGGGGGAACCGATATGGAGAGTTGTCAATGTGTGACCTATTGGTGAACCTAGATGTTACAAGCATAGATATTTCTTACAAAGGAGGAGATGACCACATACTAATATCTAGTACTGGGTTCAGGGGTGTGGTCAGACAACCCCCCAGGTGATCGGAGTCTGGTAAAACCGGACATCTCCAGCAATCAGACCGCTTGAATGATTGAACTGCTTCCTCATAACGGTCAAACCGTCCCTAAGGAGTTTATCTCCATTTGATTTTGTGCTTTTTGTGAGTGCTTTGTTGGTGGAGTGAAAGTTTTGGAATGCTTTTGGGAGGTTGAATTTGACGGCATCATTCACCCCCCTCAAATTGCAATATTGGGTCCAACAAGTAGTATCAGAGTCTTGTTAACTCTTCTTGATATATCTTAACCGGTGTAAGAGCAATGGCATCGGATCAGTATTCCACCAAGCCACCAGTCTTTGAGGGTGTTGACTATACCTATTGGATGGCTCAGATGGTAGCCTACATTCAAGCCCAAGGACAACCAATATGGGAGAAAATTAAGAGAGTTTGTCACCAGATGTCCAAATCACTTCAAAAAATACTATGGATGTGGAGACAAATAACAAGGCACGCAACTTCTTGATTTAGGAGCTTAATAGATCTGAGTTTGATCGAGTATCTCACTTGACATCTGCTCATGAGATCTGGTGGACCCTCGCTGATTACTATGACGGCTCCACAGCGATCAATAAAGTGAGACAAAATCAATTTAAGGAGTACTCTAAGTTTGAACAAAGGCCCGATAAATCATTGGATGAGTTTTTTTCTAGGTTCACCAAGACTCTCAGTAACTTGTGTGCAGTTGATTTGACTTACTCTGAGTCTAAGAATGCATGCTAACTACTTGGTGCCTTATATGTGAAAGTTTATGGGATGAAGATTACATCTATCAATGACAACACTGTCATGAGTAAGTTTACCATAGATAAGCTTTGCTCGAGGTTGAAGATGTATGAGATTGATTTTATCTCTTATCTCCCAATGGCAAAGTTGATTGCTCTTGTGATTGACACCGTAAAGAATGGGTTTAATCATTTGTTGCATTTTGGCTCTTCTGGATTTTCCTTGTCTATTTGCATGAGTTAAATGGTGAGCATATTGAGAAGCTACCTGAGGAAGACTTAGCTCTCATATCTATCAAATTCACAAAAGCATATCACAATGTGAGGAATAGAAAGAGAGAAGGTCCCTTCTTCTGCTTGTGAGCAAAACCACATTTAGGCAAACTGCCCCAAGCTGAAAGACAAGGAGGGAAAGGAGTACCACAAGTCTCCTTGAGCTCACGATGGCATGAAGAAGAAGCCCAACTACCACAAGTTTATCACACGGGAGCTTACCTTTCTTAAGACTATCAACATGAGCAACGTGGACTCGGGGACCGGTGACGATAAGGAAGATAGCAAGAAGAAGAAGAAGGATTTCTCAGACTTCACTGGCATGTGCTTCATGGCACTCAAGGACACCACCGAGGGAAACACTGAGGAAGCATCCGATGATGGTTCCATCTACAATAATCTGGATGAGATATGCCCTTCTACCGAGGATATGAAGCGTGTGATCATTCACTATGGTAGGGAACTTAAGAAGTGTAAGAAAATTGAGAATTAGGATTGTGCAATTAAAAGTTTGAAAGAAAAACTTGCTAAGCTAAGATCATTAATTCTTGATAAAGAAAATTGTGATTCTTGTCTTACTTTACACTCTAAGTTGGATAAGCTTAGGACTACATACTCTTCTGTTATTAACCAACTCATATATGCTAAGGATGAGCTAGTGAAACTAAAGTCTAGCAATTATCATGTTGGCATATGCATTGGTGCTTTAGAAGCTATTCTTACATCATGCTTAGGCGCACCGAGGAGTGGCCACCAGGGTGCCAGCAAGACTTTGCTAAATTTTAACTTGACAAGGATTATATATGAGCTTCAACTATTTGTAAAACACATTTGCAAACATAAGCCTCATACAACAAAGAGTAGGAAACATGGACTTCAAACACATGCAAAACACATTTGCTATGTATAGTCCCATGTTACAAGGATTCAACACATGAGCTCCAACTATTTGCAAATACAAGCCTCATGCCAGGGTGAGCTATACGAGGTGAGGTTGAGCTATCAACACATAATAAGACTCAAACTACTAGATATGACCCCTCTTAATAGTACGGCAATCTATACTAGCAATCCGGTCTTCCAAATAAACACCAAGATCGGCAAAAAAACTAAGAACACGTCCTTAGCCCTAGCTAGTCATACATTTGCCTTAGGTCGTTGTCTTGATATGCATCAACTCATGATGCATCCTTTTCTTCAACTCCATTAACACATGATGGTTTTCACTTGACTTGATGATCAACACATGATCATCTCCTCTTGGACATGCATTAACTCATGATGCATCTACTTCTTGATGGCCTTCAACACATGAAGCCATTTTCCATCTAGACTTGGTGATGTTCAACACATATAGTCATTCCAAGTTATCCTCATTTGTGGAACCTAACCTATTCATCCAACTCATGGACAATGTTAGTCCACAAACCAATTGCCATCAATTACCAAACTTCACTATTAATACATAATAGAGGGACTAGAATCAAAAATACTCCCTTTTTGGTAATTCATGACAATCCCAATAAATAGTGAGATAGAAATATTGAGTTGCAAGTATACAACATGTACACAACACTTGTATACCCTAAGATAAGCTTTAAGCAAAGCTTAACACTTGTATACTCTAAGATAAGCTTTAAGCAAAGCTTAATTATCTGGTTGTCAATAATCATCTAACCATTAACACATAATGGAGAAGTTAGATGACAACCTGATTGCAAATGAGTATATATAAATTACACAAGCTATATATACTGAACGGATGTGTTTCAAAGTAAAGATCCTAAATATGTGTATTAAAGGAAATATGAATCAATACTTATGAAACCTCAAAACATATAGTGAACTCCCCTAAATGTGTGTATACAAGTATGTGTAATGAATACATATGCACATATTCATTTTAGACTATTTTGTAGAGTTCAATCTATATTTTGGGTCCAAGAAATGCATTAAGACATAAGAATGTGATTTCAAATGCATACATCTTAGATTTCACCTTTTCATCTAAATGAGACTAAGTAATATCATTATCAACAAACAAGGTTAGTCTCACAAATGTATTTGTCATTATCACCGAAGCCTCATAAATGCATTTGTCATTATCACCAAAACCAACTTAAACCAACTTAATGGAGCTTGATCTTTCAAGAGTTCACAACCTCCGCGCGCACTTTATAGAGTATAAAATAATACACACGAAGTCCACGGCCTCCGCGCATACTCTACGGAGTATAAATTAAGACGCGTGTAGTCTACGGCCTCCGCGCGCACTCTACTGAGTCTAAATAAGTCGCGCGGAGTCCACAACCTCCGCGCGCACTATACGGAGTATAAAATAAGACGCGTGGAGTCCACAGTCTTCGCATGCACTCTGTAGAATCTAAATATGACGCGTGGAGTCCACGGCCTCCATGCGCACTCTACGCAATCTAAATAAGATGTGCGGAGTCACACATGGAGGATTGCTTCGTCCCTACGTAGACTTCATCAATGTACGTCTGAAGTGGGGGGGACGGAGCATGCTATCTAAGGCTTTGTCCCTACGTAGACTTCGTCAGGATAGGTCCAAAGGGAGGGTGACAGAGTGCACTCTCTAAGGCTTTATCCCTACACAGCATGCTCTCTAAGGCTTCGTCCCTAAGCCGCTGATGCTTCATCCCTACACTAACTTCATCGACGTACGTTCGAAGTGTGGGGAGACAGAGCACACTCTCTCAGGCTTCGTCCCTACATAGACTTCGTCGGCGTTCGTCCGAAGGGAGGGGGACGGAGCGCGCTCTCTAAGGCTTCATCCCTACGCAGTGCACTCTCTAAGGCTTTGTCCCTACACAAACTTTGTCAGCGTATGTCCGAAGCGTGGGGGACGAAGTGCGCTCTCTAATGTTTCGTCCCTACATAGACTTCGTCGGACTTCGTCGATATACGTCCAAAGTGTGGGGGAAGGAGCATGCTCTCTAAGGCTTCATCCCTATGCAGACTTCATCGGCGTATATCTGAAGGGGGGACAGAGCGCGCTCTCTAATGTTTCATCCCTACGCAGACTTCGTTGGTGTACGTCCGAAGGGAAGGGGATCGAGTGCGCTCTCTAATGCTTCGTCCTAACGCAGACTTCGTCGACGTACGTCCGAAGAAAGGGGGACAGAGCGCACCCTCTAAGGATTCATCCCTACGCAGACTTCGTCGGTGTACGTCCAAAGGGAGGGGGATGGAGTGCTCTCTCTAAGGCTTCATCCCTATGAAGACTTCATCGATGTACGTCCGAAGGGTGGGGGACGGAGCGCACTCTCTAAGGCTTCGTCCCTACGCAGACTTCATCGACGTACATCCAAACGGGGGGATGGAGGGCATTTTCCCTAAGCCTTCATCCCTACGCCGACTTCGTTGACGTATGTCTGAAGGGTGGGCGCTACCTAAGGCTTCGTCCCTACGCAGACTCCGTCAGCGTATGACCGAAGGATGCCACCCACAATGCCTTCGGCATTGTGGCATTGGCCATAGCAGTCAGTCATAACACACTAGTTTGCCACTACTTTGATTAACAGTACAATGCTATAGGTGTACAACCACGGTCGTGACTGCCTTCAGTCCGACTCTATCTTTACATATTTCCTAGCGGATGTGTTGTTCATCCCGCGGCGATCTGCCCAAAATCATAGGGACTCCTCCGTCCACCCCCAATGTTGTAGCCTGCGTAGCACAAGTCGGTCTAGGATTAATGGACGGTCTTCCTCAAGTACCTACTCGCCAAAGAAGCATCAGCATCACACGGGTTAAACAAAAATGCTTATCATAAAATATTTACAAGCCCCTCGAGCACCCAAAGAGGTCTACAAATGCGTCAATGACCCCACAGGCATGCTAGGACGAGGAATGGAGGGGCCTCAACATCACACCTACCGGTTGGCTGCGACGTTGGACTCACGCTCGTCGCCCTCGCTCTGGCCAGGCACATCATCCAGCCACTGGCCAAGGTCTGCGCTCCTGCCCTCATCCAATTATGCCTCAACGTGATCTTCACTGCTCCGTCATTGATGTACTCACATATCCGCTGGTGGAAGGCGTGGACAGATTGGTGTATAGCATGTAGCGTCCCAGACATAATTCTGCGTCTTGCTGGGAGGTCCAGGCCAGGGTTCGCCAGCTCGCCCATGTGCAAACAGCCCCAGAAGTGGAGCAGCCCGAGGACCATTTGTGTAGTTGCGAGTGAGCAATGATTGTCGTACACTCGTGCGGCGTTCATCGCGAGTGATGATGCCTCCCCGATTCGCCGCAAGCTACACAGCTGGTCCTCTGGCCCAAACATCCGAGGAGGGACTTCAACACCGAGCTCAGTCAAAGCACCCTCCAAAGCTTCCACAGAGTTCCAGGCTAACAGGGATGCATCGCCTAGTAGGCCATCTATCCTAGCCACCTCCTAGGATAGCTGGACATTGTCCTCTTCTAGAGTGGCTATCTAACGTAACAGGCCTCCCACTCTTTGGCGGCTGTGCACCGAGCCTACTCAGCTTCCGCGCGTGCGTCGGAGATGGCCTTCGCACCCTCTGCCTCCAGGAAGTGGATGCATTCATCTTTTCCAATGCCTACTGCAAGGGCACCCTCAGTGTGTTCCCGAGCGGTAGCAGCTTCTGCCTCCGCGACGGCTAGACGCTCTTGTAGACTACTCCACTCCTGCTGCCTCGCTACTTGAATAGCTCGAGCAAGAGCGAGGGCCTGCACATAAAGCCATGCTTAGCAATCAACCATAACACACCAATCAGACTATCAACGTGTGTGTACCTTCATCTCCGTGGCCTCTAGGGCACTCTCCAGGAGCTATGAACTGCACGAAGATAGGGCACGCCAGTCCAAGGCCACGTCTGCGCAGTCCACGGCCCCTTGCAAACCTCTCAATGCCTCCGAATGGGGTACGAAGTCCTCCACAACGAGTCACCGCGACTCTGAAGCAGCGGCGTCGGGAGGAGCCAAACCTGAAGACACGTCCGCGACGGCAGCGCCAGTTGAGCCCAGAGATCATGGGCAAGGTGACGTCGGGGACAGTGTCAGGGAGTAGATCGGGGTAAACGAGTTAGTTGTACCTGTAACATGATTTTAGGAGGTTGGCCGAAGGCTATTGGTGCCCATGGATCCCATGGCTCGGCCCGCTGAAGCGTCATCGGCAATAGCAACCTCAAAGCGTACTCCGGGGGCCATGGAGTTGGTATCGGACTCAGGGTCGTCCATGAATGCTGTCATCGCCAATCGAAACCCCGCGTGAGCAGTTGCGGGTAGGGGACGCGTTTAGGCAAGCTTCACCACTCGACCTTCTGGACAAGCCTCGACAAGTGGGGCCGTGCCCGTGGTCACAACAGTGGGTGATTCTTGACCGCACGTCGTTACTTTAGCCATTGGATCGACCTCACTCTCGGGTGACGACGGGGCTACACCCCTGACCGTGTCGAGGGCATCGCTTCCTGCATTGGCCTCGGGTCTACCAACTTCGCTAGCCCCAGGACTTGCAACATTGGGAGTCTCCGTGCCACCCATGGGATGGTCTTACGCTGCCTCGAGATCTGAGTTGCCATATTCAGCAGACTCCGACTCAGTCACCACGGCGGATTCCTCGACCTGGCCCGCCTTACCCCCGAGGTGGAGCTCTGAGCGCGGTGGCTGTACCCCGAGGAGGGGTCACGTGCCTTACTGCAAAGGGGGAGCCTCCGCCCCATCTTGATCATGGCTCCGCAAATGGCTGTCGCCAGGCTCGATGTGCTCTGCCACGGGAATACCGAGGGCTTCGCACACTAGGTTCATACGGCCTATGTTGGCTGTTACTGAGGCCCATAGGTTGTGCTCATTCACAGTATACGGACCTAGGAAGACGGCTGTCGTGCGCTCTGCATCTTCTAGGGTCAGTCCTGTCAAGGGTATAAAAGCACCGTCAACAGTGTCCATAAGCAACGAAGGTAGGCGTAGTGCTTAAGGTGTTCTTACTTGGATCGACTGGCCTCGACAACGAAGCGATGCTAGGCCGAACGCCATTGCCGCAAGTGGGGCCAGACTACACATGCAACAGACGCATCAACGGAGACACACCATACATGCAGTACTCCGCGAGATCCCGCATGTTGAATCAAAGAGCGGCCCCGACGAGCCTCTGGGCGCGCTACTCATCATCTGGTCAAGGGTCACTGATAGGGACATGTTGAAGTCCATTTGTCGCCCTGACCACCTCAGGCTACTGCCGCCCACTACTCGGTGGTAGAACCACCACCGCATCCACCCCAACTCCCACTTCGTCCTCATCGAATTTGCGGGGAATAGCTTTGTGCACACGGATCGAAGGATGAAGTTGACGCTGCCAAAGTTGGAATATTCGCCCTCCGTGAGCTTCTTCGGTTGGCAGTGAGTGTCGTGCAGGAACACGAATAGCGGGGGCTAGGCCATACCGTCTCCGTCCAGGAGGCCCAGCAGTATACTGCCAGCCGGGCGATGGTGTTAGGCGTCAATTGAGCCAGCTCCAGCCCATAGAGCCTCAGCACCTCGCCAACGAACATCGTCGTTGGAAACTGGAGTTCGGCGTCGAAGTACGCGGCGAACACGACCGTCTCCACCTCAGAGGGGTGGGGCTCCACCTCGCCAGCGGCTGGTAGGTGGACTGGATCGTGATCTGCAATCTTGCCATCATGAACTAAGGATTGAATCAGATCTTTGATTGCCAGGCTCTGCCCAAGCACGTTGGTGCACACACCATGCACCGTCTTCGCTGCATTCCAGTGCTTGTTGGTTGATGATGAATCTCGATCGATTAGCTCATACTCCACCTCCGTTGCCGACAAACCTCAGCAGCCGGACGTGCCACTACAGCTTGACGACGCACCTCCACCGCTACGACGAGAGCGAGGGTCATTTCCACAAGTCATTAGTCCAACGCGGAGGACCAGCGACAGCGATTGGTGGAATGGGGTGCGGGCGGAAGCAAAAGCAGCACGGATGGCGGAGGCAGCAAGAACGGCACTGCGAGAGGCGAGATGAAGAAGATTAGTAGAAATATCTTTTGCCAAGCGCACCGTGCTTTAAAGGTGCACGCCTTTTTCGGCCGACTCTTCAAAACTCGCGCCCGGGTGTGGAGCAGTGTGCCACAAGCCAGTCAAAGGGTAGCACGTGTCCCTAGTCACGCTAGTCATGTTTAAACACGGTCCACAAGACCGGAAGTATGCGGTCCACAGGACTGAATGCCACTCCTCTTCCAGGCCGAAGGACGGAGTGGGCCAAAAGGTCTACGCGACATGGTTTCAGCCTATTCGAGATGAAGCCCTTTACTATGAGAGGCTCCTATTGTGGGGATGGCCATCTACCATATCTGTTCGGTCTGTTGAACTGAAAGGTTTAGTGGGGACATAAAAAGACGTGAATACCCTTGTAGTAGTACCCTAAGATGATGTGATTGTAACAAGGCCTTATGGTCATGTATAAATATCTCCCTATGGGGAGCAGGAAAAAGGATATAGATTTATTCTCATACGCTTCTAGTCCCCTTATATACTATTTGGTCTGTAACCACAACAATTATCTTTTTATATGTCTCTATAGACTGCTCCTCTATGACACAATGTATCTCGTTTCTCGTATTACAGTCGACTGTTGCATGAGAGACAACCTAATTTTCTATATTCTCTCTTCTCCATATCATCTCGTATCCTACGCGGTAAAGTTTACAGATAACTGATGTCGCACCACCATACATGCTCTAAGCAGTGAATAGAAAAAGAATACAAGATAGTTGATAGAGCTTTCATCGTCGGCCCGCTGCCGATGCCATGAAATTGGTTTTAACTTATATCGACCAACCGTTGATAATAGGAAAATATGTATTATGTGTTATACACCAACAGAACATTTCAAAATTTTGTGTTGTGAGGCTAACATGCCTTACAAGATGGGTCTAGACCCACGTCAATACGTCATGTCATGGAGACACCCCATAGCGCGTATATCACTTGGAAACTTTGTGGTGCAAAGAAGGAAATTGCTCTGCTCATAATTGACATCTACGTTCGCGGGAAAGTTGTGCTGCTTGCAAACGAGGGAAGCGTATATATTAGAAAAGCAACGAAGGGCAGTGAAACACGGTAACGTGTCATTTCGCACTTAATGGCCCTCGTCTTTTCAGATTTTAAACGTCTTTTTCTACAGTAATATATTTTTCTACTGTAACTAACTCTTTTAAAGATATGATCTACAAATTGATTGGCTAAAATTTCACACTGCCATACATACTATAACAATTTCATTTATATTAGCTAAAATAGCATACGGAGCTAAAACTATAAACCATAGTCAAAAGAAACACGAACCATTTTCAAGCCCTCGGTTTCTATCGCACTTCAAATCTGCCTGCGAGAAGTTGTTTTTCTGTGTGTGGCGCATTTTCGAGCCCTCGATTTCTCACTTCAAGTCTGCATTGGAGTTGTTTTTCTGTGTGGCGCGCAATCACTCGCTTTTTCTGCTTTGTATTCGGCTGTTGTTGCCCTTCTTTCTTGGTCGCATCCCTAAATGCTGATTGTAATGATCTTGCTATCAATGAATGGTTGGTGCCTTCCTCTCAAAAAAACCGAGACGATGGAGGCCTTCAGCGTGATAGACAACCTTTTACCATGTGGCGACATTGTGATGTCATTCATCATTTTTTTTCGGTCGGATATCGGAGATATCTGAAATGTAAAGAGGTGTTGAACATTTTAACGTGTCGGTGTCGAAACCCCTAACTGCATATAGATATGTTCTTTCCCCCGTTTTTAAGAAGTTCGTGGGTAAATGATACCAATATATAAAGACCGTCTTTTTATTAACTCGGCTTCGGTTTCTGACTTATTTTTTACTATTCATAAATTTCATCTTTTTCTGAACTTTTAACTTTTTATTGAGCTTTTTTGCCAGTTCTTTTTTCCCGTATTTATTTGTATTATACGTAATGGGCTAATATATTTTTTTATTTTTAAATTTTTTTAAATTTAATTATGCTAAATAAGCCTCTATCAGCTACAGTGCTTTTTTCAGCCAGCTACAGCATTTTCAGCCATAAGTCACGAGCTTTTCAACCGAACCGATCACCACCAGCCTAAAACAACTCGTGCTTACGAGGCAAGCAGCAATACGGAAAGATCCTGTAATTGAACCGGGTACGCACATGAAGCCCGAGCATTCCGAACTAGAACTGGATCCCATCCAGGGAGGCAAAGAGCCAAGGGCAACGAAATATCTATCACATGCAGCAAGACCGCACACAAAGATAAGAACAAATAATACAGATAAAAGTGTAAATAGAGTCACGCTTAGCACATACAGCTTCCTACAGCTTGTTTAAATGCTAACTTCATCGATACTGTGTCACGAGTGGGTAAACCTTTCACCGGTAGATGCAACACACTGGATTCACAGGGCGAACATAAATAAGTTTACCAAGCATCAACAGAAAAAAGAGATGCGCCCCTCCTATCTCAGATAAATTCTTAGACAAATACTCTAACGACAAATTCTTAAATTAAATGTACTGTTCAGTTCATCAAACAACCAAAACAGATGAAATTGGTCAACAAACGGTCAGGAAGGTAAAAGGATACTGATGAATGGTGAATGAACAGCTACTGTGTACTGATCTTCCACATTCTCAAACACCCCTTGTATGAGCTTTGAGCCCTGTGTATGCATTCAGCTGTCGAGCCGCCTTGAAGGATCATCAATGCCACCTTGTTGCATACAGAAAAGCTAACTCCAGTGACATACACAATAAATAAACACCAACTTCTGCAGTTACTCTCAAATGGAAGCAGAAAGCAGATCGCTTCTCCCTCAGAATGCATAGCTTTTCTATAACTGATCTCAGCGGTAGCCCCATCCTCTTCCTCGACCTCCTCTGCCCCGCCCTCTTCCACTGCCTCTACCACCACGGGACAACCCTTCAAAAGCTCTGTTCACAAGTTGACTCTGCATTCCTCCCTCTCCTCGCCCCTTCTTGCTAGCAGGGGCATTCCCGTTTGTAGCAGGTTGGGCCCTTTTCCCTCTGAAAGATTAGCAGACTAGAATTGACTAAAAAGAAATGCAGAAGAATCTGGAGTAAAAATTGAATATTGGATAGTAGTAGACATCTAACCCTGCTGTTGTAGCTGCTGGTTTCTTTGGCTGCTCCATCCATGAGAGCGTGATTTTCTTATCACCGATAAATGAAGGGGATTTCGAATGCAATGGCTGAAATGAACACCATTCATCACTTAATAGTTGGACACTAAACCTTCGGTCAATAATATGTCAGATTAGTTTCTTCTGACATACACAGACATAGTATCAGCAGTATCCCTCAGCAGCGTAGTTCAGACATTATTGCAGCTTAATAGCAAGGTTTAGATAGCTAGCTGTACTTGTGGAATTGCTTTTTTAGAAATTGAACGCAGAGCTACAAATTGTGTCTATTAGTCTATTTTGACCAACATAGCTGATAGCTTGAATAAGCTAGCGTTATACCACCTATAGCTTATTTAGGCTAGCCGAATGGACAGGATTTTATGTCCAAGGGATCTAGGAAAAAATACAGATAAGTTTGTGCATTTTGAGACCAAGTTAAATACTATGAGGTTGTTGTTTGGTTGTCATGGTTTGCTTGATCTTCCATCGGTATAAGTATGTTTAGTATTGTGTACTATTCCTTCGCTATTTGCTTTATTCTGGGATTATTTTATCATATGAATGCAGTTTGTTTTTGCTAAGTAAAATAAGCATGCTATGTTTATTGCCTACACTTTAGATTTTAGCCTTGTATTGTCATTTTAACTTAGACATTACTTGTACTTGTTTCTTATTTGTAATGGTTTCTTATTTGTTCTACATTGAAGTTGTATCTAGCACACCGAAAAAGTAAACAATGGAGTATTTGAAACTTGCTTAATAGAAACAAGCTTGCAGCTAATTGATGTCCAACAACTGGTCCGCAGATGCTCAATAAACACCCAAAGAGAAATTATAATCTTACAAAAATTCTACCTAAGTAAACAAAGAAATCACCTGCGCCATCGCCAATATGTTGTTATAGGCCCGTATTGTCATTGTCGATTTCTGCTGATCGGCTTTCTGCAAAAAGTATCACATTCACATCACAATCAATTGGCAGGAAGTATTACTTAACATATAAGATCAATCTGTTCGCCCAAAAAAAATGGCTAGGACAATATTGTAGATTAAAGTATAAGGTTCTGGGAGAGACATTATTCTGCCAGTAATAATGTTGGCCCAACATGGTAAAAGCTAGAGAAAGCATCTAAAAACTCACAATTTTTGTTTTCTCTTCTTCGGTCTTTGCTGAAGATATTGCCTTGTTGAAATCTGCCATTCCCTGAGTTAGTCTCTTCGAGGCTGCTCGAACTGTCTCTTCTGTTCCAGTTAACCTGTACATTTCTAACAATAAGAAACTCACAAACATAACAGATTTGACAGAATTGCCAAAGAAGATGAATCCTCCATGCCCCTTAATGCCATGAACAATTTTCATGTTGCACGAAACTTCACTCTGTAGGTGTTACTATTTAGAAAATTGCTTGTTTTCAGATTAGAACACAAGAATCTGGCATGCAAAGTATTTTCACATGCTCCATCCAACTCACTACGGAAGGGGCAAATTTTTGCAAGATAATGATGTCACGCATTAGTGGAATGACAAAGCAAACTGAGGAGGTGGTTGCACATGTGTTCTATGTTCCTCAAATTCTATTTTTGCACCTCAAAATCTAATGGGAAATCTAGCATCATGATGTCACCCACTTGTGCCCATACCAACCAATCCTTCACAGGTTTACCTTCTATTCATTCTTCCATTCATGCACACGGGGATGTCCAAATCATGTGATCCACCCTTAGGTCTAGGATGATACTCACAGATCATTGGCTCCCTCAACCTAATTACCTAAAAGTGATTATCACTTATAGGTACTAAAATCAGATCCAGGCATCCAGCATTCCAAGCACTAGATTTTGTTGTTGTGCGGTGTGCACTTAAGCAGGTAGTAGTTGTGGTTGTTGCGGTACTGCTGCTGCCCCTCTGTGTGGATGTGGCAATGTGGGGTCTTGATGTATTTTCAGGCTCTCCAATAAGTCCTGCAAGCCCTTAAGAATACAATAGGGCTTAAATTTGTATGCAAAACCACAGTGGAACATCCAATTTGGGGAGTTCCCACTTTGGAAAGCATGTGCTTGAAGCTTTAATAGTGAAGAAGTGGCTAGTACTGTAAATGAGAGATGAAGGTATAAACAATTTAATTAAGTTAATAATAGGGCATAAATGCAATGAGGAAGGTGAGACATGAACATGAAGCATGTGATGGGAACTAATTACTAGACTTGCTTGCTAATTCAAAGGTTTTTAAAGGAGTTCACACATAAGGATATAAAATAATTCATGCAAATTAATTAAACCTTGCACCACAGGGAACCATGTGGGGGATGAAAAATGCAAGCTACCTCTCCGTAAAATCTTTGTAATGTTCTGAGAAATCCTCTCCAAGTCTATCTGATGGCTGTCCAGTAACAATCTTGTAACCACAGAGACTGTTTGTGGTGTTTGGAGTCTGTATCGCATGTTAGGTCAGTACAAGAAAAGGTCATCCATGAAGACAGGATTCATAATAGATAACTATTTCTGTTATCTAACCTTATGGGCCAAATGGTGGAAAGTGTACAGCAAGCACTCAACAAAATTATGATTGAAATCTTCTACTTTCTTCCCAGGCATATACTTCTGCAAAACAAACAGTAAATGCAGTGGCAAGATGAACTTAGAAGTTTTAATTAATAGTACATTCACTGTAACTGCGGGGAATTCGTATGTCCGCATCTTCCAGTACACAAAATAAACCTCGCCAAATGGCGCTTAGAAACCTATCAGAAACGAGAAATGTACAAACCTTGAGCAATTGAACAATAGATGGAAGCAGCTGACGTGAATCTTGTGCCATAGCATGTGGTGAGCTTGCAGCAATGGTCTTGAGCAAATCCAGTTTCTTCTCGTCAGGAATCTAAAATAGGTTAAAAATGCAACAAAAAAAAAAGGAAAAGTTAATGCTGAAAAAGAAAGGCACAAATGAAGATGCAAAAACACATTGCTTGTTTTGAAAGAAAAAAACACTTCCAATTGATGCAGGAGATGAACAGTTTGATTGGAGAATGACACGCTTTGATAACCGAAAACTTCATAACTACAGGAAACTTGTACACTACTGCACCTTCTTTGTTAATTTCTCGCATGTTACATTGTTACTCCTTGTTAAAGAGAGAGTAAGAAATTTAGGGCCTCTTTGTGGTTGCTGTGCTGTGGAATCTATTTAGTTATAGGAATCTTTACTAATTTGTAGTATGGCTCCAAAAATGATGCTTTCAACTAACTGTGATATTTAAAGTAGAATAAAATAAGTGTTTTTGAAAAGCCACTGCAATGCTAAACAGAGCCTTAGTGCTGAATGTACATAAGAAACAAACTATTCCAGCTGAACGGCAGCTAAATGTCAAAAGCTTCAAGTGGACAAAGCGTGAAACCTTGAGGCAACAAAAACAGCAAATAAAGACTCAGAAGTCTATCTAACCAAACCCTTTGTTTTTGTTTTTCAGTTTTACTGAGTTATGTTCTCTGTGTGTAAATTTCTCCAAAATGAATATCCTACTCTTCCATCTAGTCAGACCATTTTCTTACTTTCCTTTTGAACTTCTTATAACAAATCCAAAAATACAAGTTAATACAAGATCACAAGACAGGGTGTCTATCATAAATTGTTGAGTTCAACTAAAATCTCAACATTACCAGATAGTGAGAAGCTGTTGTTCTTTAACACAATTTGAGCAAGGAAACGTAACTATGAATTTAAAGCTTCAATCATGCGATAAAAATGTTTCTGTAGCCACACTGATCATGCGAAGAATGCATCAAAAAATTTTGTGCTCACCAAGTACTACAAAAAAAAAACAGAATGAAAGATATTGCAGAGCCTTGCCTAATAGACAATATGCATTTAGTGTTTCTTACTACGCAGCGAAGGGAGAAAAATACAAGATGAAGCACTTTACCTTATCAAAAACTGGGATGATTTGCTTAACAAAATAGTTGAGAAACTTGCTGCTTGATGCACCTCTCTGCAGATCATGCAAACAAAGTGAAAAACACCAAAAGATGAAATGATATACACTACCAACTTAAACGACTTAATAATTTTTTTACTAAATTTGTTCATACCATGAAGATAGGAATAGCCATATACATGCATGAGGTCCACCTCTCGATGTGGTCGATGTCAGAAACCTGAAAGAATGAATTGAGAATGCTAAGCAAAATATACAAGTGGCCTCAAACAAATAACAAAAACCCATATACATAATTAAATGGCTGTTGTGAACACAATTCGTTTCCCTGTTGACCAGTTTATAACAGACTAAATATAATATATGTAAAAAAGTAGATATCTATAGAAATGGGTATCATCAGCTACCAACCTCAAAACAGAAGGAAATGGTAGCTACTGACAGAGATAAAGGGATAAACAGAGGAAGTCTAATAGGTAAGCTGATATGGAAAGTTGCGAGACTGTCCAGCGTGAATAACTGAATATGCCCCCCTTATTATTGATCCCTAACCCAGCCAATTAAATGCACAAAGCACAACCTGGCTACATAAAAGAAATTTCAACACATAACAATATAGGCAAGTTCTCCAACGCAAAAGCTGATTTGTAACCATCAATTAATTTACATTACATACGGATATCAAAATGAAACCGGCTGCAATGAAATTCCTTCAATCATCAGACACACAACATAGTTCAAGGTATGGGTGAACTTGGCTTGGGAATTGGCTAGGTTCACACTCATGTTGAAGCATAAATTAGGAGACCTTGAGCATGGTTGTCACGGCGAAGTCGGCAACCAAGGCAAGTGAGGGGCGCCTGGACGCCATGGCAAGTCGCTTGCTGTGCATGTCTAAGTGCATGTGTACATATCCAACATGTGTATGTCCTCAGATACTTTGCGTCGCCGACTCCTTATCTGTTGACTCCTCTCCCCGCACTCCTCTCTCTCGCCTCCTCCGGTCCCCCCCCCCCCCCCGCGTACGGCCGGCGGGAGCAAGTTGAAGAGGGAAGCAGGCCGGATATCGGCGCCAGCAGCGGGAGTAGGCCGGAGATCAACACTGACAGCGGGAGCAGGCGAGGCGAACAGCCCTCGGCATCCCCCTCCGGCCGCCAGGACGCCTTGGCGACACCGTGACAACCATGACCTTGAGCCTATTATTCAGATTTGCAAGCAAAGTCAAAGCCATTAACAAGCACACTAAGACTTGCCTTGTATACGGAGAGCCACTCAAAAAGCCCAAGCAGTGAATAGTTCCTGTTCTCAAATATACTCGCCTTTCCTCTATTATGCCTTAAGAAATCGATGCACTTCTTGTGTCTAGTTGTATTTGGTACCACCTTAAAATTTTAATACGAACTCACCAAGTACTTCCAACAACTATTTGCCACAGGCCCACAAATCTACACCAAGTAATTTATCGTTGTTTAAAATTATACTAACACAATTGTCTCAGTGCCATGCAAAATCTGGAAGTGAGGCAAACCGAATATGGTGGTCAGGCAACTCAATAAGTTAACGTTAACTCTTAAACTTCTGCCATCTTGGATAAGCTTATTACCAGGACAATATCATAACTGTATGTGCATTCCACCATTTGACCCTGTTCCAACACTTTTATGCCCTATCCTCCCCTCAGCCACTGTCCTCTGTTGATCTCCCTAACCTCCACGGCTCCACCACTGGCAACCACCCCATGCTACATATGTTCTGCTAAATAGATACATATTCGGCATGCAAGTTATATTTTGTTTCGTTCATTATTGTGCTCTCAACACAACTTTAATGCCATGATTAGAATTTTTTATCTTGTCCCATTGAGGTATTATAATGCTGTGTGGTATCTTCAATTTGTGGTACCAAATTACCAGTTATTTGCTTAGGTTGCTAATCCATCCAGAAAATGATGCTTCTGATACGATTCCTCTAGCCTAGCTCAAAGGTTCACAAGATTAAATTTCAAATGATAAGATATAATACAAATGTGTTAAAGTGTTAACCAATTTGTAGCTGAAATATCAAACACGTAAACAAAATCTAGTCTGAGCAGAGCGAACTCCCGAAATCATTAAAAAAATGATCGCACTGGAAATGGTCTAGTGTTTGAAGATGTGCACACACTCATACAGTAAATTTTGTTCCAAGGCTGTTCAAATAACATACTTACATTGAATTGTGCATCAAGATCAGCTTGTGCTTGAATGATTTCAATTAGTTCCTGAAAGGATTCTCGAGGAGCAGAATCCCCAAATATGCTCAAACTCCGCAGGAAATCCATGAATAATTTAAATTCCAGCCCAGTCACATCTTGTACACTCTGAATTATGACATTCTTTGTAAAAGTGTATAACATAAAAATATATATGGAAACATAATAGCCAAAAATTGAAACCATCAGAAGTTCAGAACATACTTTCTTTATCAAATCAGTTATATATCTTTCCATTTCTGCTTGAGGATTCAGTAGCTCTGCTTTAACAGGAAAGACCTGGGGAGAAAAATTAATTTGTATTCTCAGACAGTACAGTTGAATTCCTACAAAACATGTAATCCATTTATGCAGCTACTTACCTTGTCTCTAAGGAAACAAATAACCTTTTCACGAATCTCTGTTCCCGACTCCACATGTTTAAATAAAGGCTGCAAGGAATCTGGACCAAAGAAGGCAAAGATTAATAAAAACAACCAATAAGTAGTTAATAACGTCAACAGCATACATATTACATCATTTACTAGTAACCATCAATCATACAATAACTACAGGAAGATAAAATCACTCAAAAAAATGATGGCAAAAGAAAATTGAGTCTGCAAAATTATATAGCAGGCTTTGATATTCTTTACACGGGTTCAAGAATCATTCAGGAACCTAACTTCGGTGATTTTATCCCCAGTCTCAACCGGAAAGTAACATAAAAATCCTGATGGCTCTTCAAGGCATCAGAAGCGTAATAGACGTACTGATAGAAACATGTAGATGTTTCACCAAAAAAGACAATCTGTGTACCAAGCTGCCACATCCTTGTGGTTATGGAATAGTGGAATTCCATCAATAGCAGCATTCTGAGTAGCACCAGCAACAACGGTAAAGAACTAAAATGGTAGTTGATGTAGAGAAATAATACAAAAGGAACATTTTCAGCTTGTGAAAGTGAAAACTATCAACAAAAATGTGATCACAAGTTGGTAATACTCATTATTATTGACAGTATAGTCCCTTGATTTAACACAAAAACATAAAACATTATATTAACCGTGAACCATCCAACATTTGTTGACCGCACTGCCCATATTAAGAACCAAATCAAGTGCAAACAAAATTAATACATGAATACCAGACATAACAGACCAAAATCACATCTATGAAAAATGGCTAAAAAACCAAGACTTCTAATTGCAAAACACATGAAAAGTGTTACTCAGAGAATATGCCAGCTATAACATGCATCTCGATGATTTTTCCTAGATATTTCCCTGAAATTTCAAAACACATATACAGTTTACTTTTAAATTTTGATGGCATGCCAACTATGCTAAATTAATAAGCTGGCAAAGATGACTAATTCATCAATAACCCTTGTGACATATGCACACGCATAAATGGTCCAAGTTGCCTTGATTCGAAACACTGGTTCTAGAACAAGAAAATATTTGAAACTTGAAACGCTGAAAGTGATAGTGAAATTCTGTTCGGTTAATTACCCGTATATCTAATGAAAAATTGCAATAAGAAAGTCAAAAAAAAACAAAATCTGGAATGTATGGCAATGTGCAGGGGCGAAGCCGCCGAGCCTGGGTAGCTGCCTGGGCTCGCCGGCGACGAGCCGTGGACTTTCAGTTCATCCCCACCGCCGGCAGACACCATGAGAGCGAGCTAGCCTAGGCAGACAAGTGTCACGGTGGGCTTGGAGAGCTGGACATGTGGGCTGTTAGCCTCCTGGAGACCCTAGGTGGCTGCCCGGGCTCGCCGGCAAACAGGGGCAGACCTAGCAACCATCTTCTTCCCTCCCCTCCCGCCATGGCCTGGGCAACGGAAGCTCGTTCGTGTCTTGGTCTATAAGACGAAGAAGGCAAGAGGGAGTGGCTGCTGGGCCTGGCGAGCATCCTAGGCTAAGGACCACGTGGAGGAGGCCCAGCCCACTAGTTGACTAACTAGCCCATGCCCCACAAGATTCAACACAAACCAACACATTACACAGTGACTCGTCTCTCCTCCCTAGCCCTAACAAGCGGCGGCAATTGAGGCAGCACACGGCCACTGGCAAGCCAAATTAGCAGGCAAGAAGTGGAGAGCCGGGCGTCACATTGCGTCTTTTGGGCGGGTGGCAAGGAGACACACACCGCGTGCCGGCACTGGGACGCAGGGTGCCACATGCGTGATTTGCCTAGGCTCCAAAAAAAATTCCGGCTCCGCCACTGGCAACGTGTAGAGCACCAATCACTTAATAAACACTACAGGTTGATATTCCTAGTTTCTAAAATTGCATGAAGGTCACAAATAGCCACTTGGAATGAATCTAGAACAAGAAACATCATTGATGGTAGAAAATCAAGAAAGAAATCATATATTGTTGTTATCTTGGGCACAATTTACACAACTTCTTTTACAACAATGATAAAAAGAACCTTGATAGTCTACAAGCCTACGCCCCAAAAAATTGATATAAAAAAATTACGACATAGGCCAGTAATTCAAGCAGAGAGCGCATATCCATAAGTACTATTCACATGATAAAAAAGCAACAAATGAGCATGGGAACTTACTTTTAACATCTTGTCGTATAAGGGACATGAGCGCTTTATGAACAGCATCACGCTCCACATTTTCCTCTAAAATGCATGCAAAATTCAGAAGCATATAAACATGTGGCATTCGATCTGAGTCAAGATAGGAAGAAGAGTATACCACTTGCAAGGAGTTGACCAAGAATATCTGCAATTTTTGAAACAAATTCTGTGTCTTTACCAAGAAGTGGAAACCCACGAATAGCTTGTATTCTGATCTGTAAGAACATTTAATGACAAGGAGTTAATCATGTGGATCGTATGAAACCTTCTGGTACATAGGTTGCATTCTTATTGTTCTCCTTCTGGTGCATTGACTGCACTCATATTGTTCTAAAGAAAATATAATAACGGCATCCTTTTAACAAATGCAAACCATTCTGAAGAAAAATAGAGAAAAGCTTTTCCTTGCTTTACAGATTTATCTGGCAAGTGTAAAATGCTAGCTATTCAAGCAACTTCTAAAATTCTTGGGACTAACATCACCTGAATTATCAGGGACAAGCATGAAAAATAGCCATTATAGAGCAAGCAGATGAATCATAGATCACACTGTCACATTTAGTACTTACATTTATTCAGCACAGAAACATTAGGCCTTATATGATCACTGGAAAGCAAGTGGACAGAAAATTGATACAAATCATTCATTATTCCATGTGATAACCTGCCACCAAAGTTCACTATATCCCTTCTCCCTAATTACCAAACAGCCTCATCTTTCCAGTGCAGGTATTGTTTGGATCCAATTGTAGCTTCTGGCAAGAGAAAAACCAATGTAATATTTACTACACCATTTTTTTTTTGTTTTAAGTGGCAACAAAGCATTGTTAGTATAGTCAGCTTAGCCAGTTAAGAATCAACTTAAAAGTTGGGAAAGAATTTTTCTTGATTTACTGGAGGGATGATGATCTTCGACATGAACAAGTTAAGTTCAGATAGCCATGGTTATTACGGCGATGCGGCGAGGCGCGGCGATTCACCACCGTCACACAACAATATCGCTTATGGCGCGCAGCGTGGCGACGCCATACACACAAGTAGCCACAACAGTATCGGACTTCTAGAGGGTATAAATAAAAGAAATATAAAGGAAAAAGGACTTTATTGCAATTTCAGAAAAGAGGACTAAATTGCAAAATGTCAAAACCACCCCCCCCCCCTCCTTATCTGGCGTCCAACCTCCACCCTCTCCGCACTCTTTCGCTGGGTCCGCCCCCTGCCTCTCTCCCTCCCCCATCTCCAATGGATCCGCCGTCGCCGTCGACCTTATCTGGCGTCCAACCGCCACCCGCTCGGCATTCTTTCGTGTGGCTCCACCCCCTGCCGCTCTCCCTCCCTCCCCCATCTCTAATGGATCCGACGGATCCGGCGGCGGATCCGGCAGCGTCGATGGCGGATACGGCTGCAATGACGGCGGATCCAGCTGCGGCGACGGTGGAGGTAGCGGATCCGGCGGCGGCGGCGAATCTGGCTGCGGCGGCGGAGGATCCGACTGCGGCGACGGCAGAGGCAGCGGATCCAGCGGCGGCGACGGCAGATCCGGCGGCAGCGACGGCGGATACGGCGCACCTCCATGTCGTCCGGACGACATGGTGCTGCAGGCCGCCACGGCGATATGGCGATGAGATATCGCCGATATCTCGACGCCATAACAACCATGCAGATAGCATCTCTGTGCATGTAAACCTAAGCTATTCTACTTGCACGTCTCCTAGGGCGAGAGTTAATGCCATCAACGGCAAAAAAAATGATATAAATAAACAATCGGGCAGAAAATTTTACAGATTTTTACTAAATTCAGTAGTCCAACCAAGTTGCCTAAACGCCGAAAAACCAGATACAGCTTTAACGCACAAATTTCAAGTTTTCCGGATAGTAACTCTGAATGAAAGAAAAACCTAACGCAAAAAAGCTGGTCGTCAAGTTTTGTCCACTCTCGACTAATGCTTCCACCAATAAACTTGCCGAGCTAGCCTAGTTTGCACACGGTTAACGTCAACTAAGAAGAGAGAACAGAAAGAACACAGACCGCGAGCTCCTCCATGTCGACAAGGTCGAACATGGCCTCCATGGCGCGCGTGCCGAGTGCCGGGAAGCTCCGGAAGAAGCGGGGGATGAGCTGCGCCGCCAGCTGCTTCGCCTTCACGCTCTGCCCCTTCACCGCCGCTATGATCGCCTCGTAGTCCGCCGCGTGCTGCAAGCCCCAGACATAAACCCCCATCAAAACCCTAGACCGAACCCTAGGAATTTGGGCGGCGGCAGGGCAGGGAAGCGCACCTGGGACTTGTCCTTCGCCGACGAGAGGCGCTCGCCGAGCTCGTAGAGCCGCTCGACCTCGGCGGCGTCGGCATCGGTGGCGGCCATGGGAGGGGGCGGAGCGGAGCGGGGAGCGGGGAATTTGGGGTTAGGGTTTCGGAAGGGGAGGAGGGGAGGGAAAGGTGGGGCGGCGAAGTAGTAAAAAGATGGGTTTACCACACGAGACAGGCGGTGGCATCACGGGATCTGTCGAGGCGGACCTGGAGATCGCGAGGCGAGGTTTTGAGGCTTCGAAGCCTCTACTATCTTCCGGACGCGGAGGAGCCTCGAGCCTTTCTGGCCGTCCATCTCATGGAACTGCCGAAGTCGACGGCTGATGTTTTTGTTAGCAAGCCTAGGTTTAGGTTTGAAGTCTTGATTCATAATGAACACCTTACTACTAAGCTATAAATAGATAGTACTATTGGCTATTTTGTATACGGAATTAGAAAGAAAGCAATAAAGAAAGATCAGAAGTTCTCTATATCTCTCTGTGTTTTCAATCTACTATTTCTGTCTTATGTGATTGATCTGGTTTTGCATTAGCAGTTAAATCGATTGGACTGGTCATCAGCGACGGTTCCTTAACATGTTATCAACACGAATTGCTCTAGTGAATCAAAGGTAATTATCGAAGCACTAGAAGAGTGAATTGTCTGTATCTAGATCGCGACCGGCCCTCCTTCCCACGTGATCGCCCGAAGTCGCCGCACGGCCCCGAAGCCGAGGAGTCACCGCCGCTTCGGCTCCCAGGCCCCGCATGGCCGGCGGCGGCGCCTCAAGCCCTGCACAGCCGACTGCCGCTTCAAATCTCAAACAGTCGCCGCACTCGAAGCGCTGGCCCGCCGCTCTGACGGCCCCCCGATCGCCGTCGCGCTCGAAGCATCGGCCTCGCCGCTCCGTCAGCCCCGCCAGCTGCTGTCGTGCTCGAAGCGCCGGCCCCACCGGCTGCCGTCGCCTCGTGCATGCCGAGCCGCAACTCGAGCTGCCGTCGCCGCTTTGCGTAGGGGTAGGGGAACCCTACCCCTTCCCCGGGTTTTGCGTCGGCCGGCTGGGCCGAGTGGGCCAATGCGTGATGGGTCAGGGGGGAAGCTTGGCCGAGGGGTGCACCGGCAGTTTTGCTTAAAAACCCCTAGAATTTCTGAAAATTACGTAAAGATCCTCCGATTTTTCAGCTGAGTCCCAAATTTGGCAGAAAGGCCCTTAGAAAATCAGAAAATTACGTGAAAATTCTCTGAACTAAAAATTGGCGTATAAGCCCTCGAAAATTACAGAATTCACTGAAAATTCATATTTCGGCATAAAAGGGTCTCGGGAATTTAAATTTTGAATTATTTTTAGCATTTGAAGCATGTTTATTTCTGTCATTATTATTTTCTATGTTTTCTGTATTTATTTGCTATTTTGATTAATCTTAATTAGTTAAATTGCCTTTAATCACCAAAATTTATAATAAAATTTATAGAAAATGCATAGAAAATTCTGGAACATTACGAGAATCTTTTGTACCATTATCAGATTTGGCCAAAACTATCTGACTTGAGCTTCCGATGTCGAGATAGTACTTGAAACCAAGAAACTCCACGCTGTTATTGGGATTGGCGCACCGCAGGATGCCCAACCCACCCTTTAGAAAAATGATCAGACACTTCACTTTCTCAGGCACCATCTCTGTCTCATTATCAAGAATGAGTACATGGCAGAGAAAAGCGCGCTAACACTCTAGACTGCACTCAAGAAGCTGCTCGAGAGGCTAAAGTATAACATTCTTCCTCAGGCAGAGCAAGAATGGACCGACTAAGGTTTGCCGACTTCAAAACCGTCGAAGAGTACAATTCTGCCTTACACAAAATTTATACCAATGTTCAACTTTGTGGCAAGCAGATCACAGATGAGCAGAAGATTGAGAAGACTATATCCACCTTCCACCCCAATGCAGTGCAATTCGCACGCAATTATCGTCAAGATGGCTACAAGGAGTATACCGAATTGATTGATATCATGCAGATTGCAGAGGCTCAGGATGAAGTTCTCCGCAAGAACTACGTCACGCAGCCACCTGAGAGCTCCGCTGGCCATGAAACCAACACTAAGAGCTACAAGGTGCAAAAGCCCATGATGAAGAAAAAGGGTAGAAAGGGTAAGGCTGCAGCCTAGAAAAGCAAATTAGAAGCTCCACGTGAGAATAAGGCAAGCAAGCTAAAGCGGGATGGCAAGGCCTATGGTCAGTAGAACCAATCCTACTACAAGTGTGGCAAGAGGGGGCATTAGTCGCGGATCTGTAAAGAGCCGCAGCATGTCATCGATACTTTCCAAGCCTAGAAAAAAGAAGGATGGAAAGGGCAGCATAAAACCCACTTTGCATCTGTTGAGGGGGAGAGTTCTGAGCAGCTGCCTACGCTGATGGAGGTTGAAACCAATCCGGCAGCAACATCTCCTTTTGACCTAGCAGCAGCCACTACCATGATTTCTCTTAAAGAGCATATCACCCCCGAGAAAATAGCAAATAAAGTCTCTGATTTCTTAGCAGATTCAGTCTAATGCTCAAAATGTATTTAGATTTTAATTGTCATTTATTTTGTGTGAAAGAACAAGTTAGAATTTGCATGGATGGTACTTAAGCAATTTTATTTTCTCGCGATGGTTGGATGATATTTGAATAATTCATTTATTTATTTAGTTTATAATGGCATGATATGTTCTAATATTGAAGTATTTCTTTGAACTTTGCCCTTGAGGTGAGAGAGAGAGGGAGGAGGATTTGCTGCCGTAAACGCGAGAGCGAGCTGGCGCGAGAGAGAGCGGTGCTGCGGGCGCGTGGAGAAGAAAGAGCCGAGGAAGAAGACGCGCGCAGGCGGGTCCACCAGGCAGAGACGTCGCGCGCGCGAGGGGACGGGCCCAGGCGGCAGCGAGGCGCGGGGCGAGGCGGGCCACCGGTCAGACGCAGAGAGGCGCGAGCGGGCGCGGGGCCACCGGCCAGCGGGGAACGTAGCGCGCAGGAGATGGGCTGCAGGGGCGCGCCCGACTGGGCCGTGCGGCTGTGTGCGCACGCAGGCCGCGCGTGGAGAGAGGGACTGGGCCGGGGTGATGGCCGGCCCGGTTATGACATTTTCTTTTAAATTTTATTTTGCTTTTGCATTTGAAATTGTATGTATATACATTTACACATATTTTCTGGGGTATGCACATATGGGTAAATGCTAGCCTCCTAAAATTTGCTTGCCAACATTTTTAGGGATATTATTTTATACTTACTTTTTAATTCTTTTAGATCATCTTTTCAGATTCTTGATTGGGTGCTCATGTTTTATTATTTTATGTGTGGAGTTCTTCCCTCTTTTTACTTTTGGGAGTTCCTTTATATTTATAAAAAGTTCATAAACTCCAAATTCAAATGGAAAACAAATAAAATAATCCAAAACTCCAGCAATTTACTATTTATATTTTTCAGGATGTTACAAATCTACCCCCCTTAAATGAATCTCGACCCCGAGATTCCGATAGAGTAGAAAAATACGGATGAGACTAAATTTGGCTAGCAATAGGGTTTAGGATTTAGCTTGTCGTGATGATCTTGTAAATCTTCTCGGCCTGATTTGATTACATCCAATATAGTATTATTACACTTCCAAGGTAGCCATACATCCTATCAGTACTTCCAAAAGTAATTATACATCATAGTAGCTCTCCAACATGCACCAAAATGCCCAAGGCATAACTTCTCTTGCTACCCCCCTTAAATAAATGGTCACAGATATCAGTCATCCTTTTTAACTCCGGGCCTGACAAGTCCTATGGCGGCTTGGAGACTCATCCGCTGTATCTCAGCTGCTTTGGTTAGCAACGGGCTCAGGAAGCAGTCCTTGGGGCAGTGGTCTTGTCCTTCACAGAGAAAACAGGTCATTTTTCTTGTTGGACATTCTCCTGGCAGGTGGTCTCCTCCACAGTTGGGGCAGTTAACAGTACATTGACTTTTCTCATGTCCCTTTGCTCCACAACGCCTGCAAGCTATTAGGGTCTTGAGGCAGTCGTCCGGGTAATGGTATTTCTTGCAGTATAAGCAATAGGGAACTGGGCAATTGTAGTAGTAATATCCGGTCTGCCCACATGTGAAACATGCTCCTTGTCCTATTTGCCGTAATGGAGGACAGTGTTGTGCGACATGTCCTGCTTTGCCACATTCAAGGCATATATTATTCCGTGTAGCTTCCTGGCCTAGTGGCAGCACCTGGGTGGTTGCAGCTTGTTCTTCCTTGGAGTTGATAGGATTTTCTTCGTCGGAGCTAAAGCTGATGGTGACGGCATCCATTATCTGCTTGTCTTTCCTCTTAACGGGGCAACTCTTCGCGTAATGTCTTGATTCGCAGCAGTGGTAGCATTTGCGCTTCTTCCCTTGAGGCCTACTTAATACAGGGCTGCGGTTACTTTCATTGTGATAGCTTCTCTTTGACATTTCTTGCAGGGTGAGGTTATGTGATGGTTGGTACGTATGGCTGGGGCTATTGATATTAGTGAATCTTTCCTTGTTAGGGTTAAGGTTGGTGGCGATGGCATTCTTTGCTGGTGTTTCTAGATTTCTTTGGGGGCACCTATTGGCATAGTGTCCCACATCTCCACAACTAAAACAAGTAAGGTCTTTTTGAGGTTTGCCTGGAGCAGTGCTGCTGTTATTTTTATTGTGACTGCCTCCTTTTGGTACTCTTCGCGGAGTGGGGTTCGGTGACAGGTTGTAGGGACGGTTAGGGTTTTGGCGAGCATCAATTATTATTCTCCCACCCTTGCGTCTGATTGTGGCAGTTGCCTTGCTGCTATCCATTGCGCCTGATAGGATTTTCCAGAAAAAGTGAGAGGGAATAGCATGAGATGAGTATTAAATCAGATATTCTAAAACCCATTCAAAATTTTATAAGCAAGTTGTTCCCGTGACTGCAAAATAAGATGCCCAAGGGCAAGAAGGCAGTGCACAGGGACCAACGAAAACCTTGCGACAATACATCGCCTACTCGGAGAGCACACATAAGGGACATAGGGTTTGTCTGCATAGTTCGTTTAAAACAAAACCATCTTATCTTCATGAATACCTTCAACGTCCCTGACCTTATATTTTGGAGTAAGGTACAATGAAAGGATCAAAATTTTCGTTTTAAATTAATAGACATAGGAGGGAAGTATTGGGGGTAATTTGATTGACATTAGTACTCACTCTTGTATTAGTATTTTGAATTCGAGGTAAGAGAGCTTCAGAAGTAAAATGGCTAGGGTAGCATATAGATGAGGGGAATCATCTAAGAGAGTTGAGATTGAGCAATACCACTTAGTTTTGTGAAAATAGATACTGAGAAAATAATTCTAGTCATGGACTAATGACCAGGCTAACTAGGTCACGACCTGCAGTCGATATGCTCTGATACCATGCCTGTCAGACCCAGATTTTACAATCCGGAATCTGCTGTGTTTAACTGCACTATTCCCTGGATCAATATATAGTGCACACAGTTACAATTCTGAATATCAAAGTACATATCATGCGGAAACGTAAATATAATAGTAGACTTACTCATGGGCTGATTAGGCCGAAATCAATAAATTACAGCAGCGGAAGAACGAAGCACACAGGTGGGACCTTCAGGACATGCCCACAGGCAGCCAACTGGAGGTTCGCGACCTAGCCCTTGACATCTTCATCTTCATCTTATCTGCCAGCTTGTCCACTCTTGTTGCTGAGGCGAGGTGATCTGACTCTTGATTCTGAATTTTTGCCGCAAAAGCGAGCGTGAGCACTCCGACCCCGTGCTCCGCGAGCCAATACACAGAATGCAAATAAATAGTATGCATGGCATAACAAAGGAAAGGCTCGGGTTATTTTATTTGCCAAAAATTGCTTTTAGCAGCATTATTATACTTATTTAATCAAAGTTTTATTATTACTACCTAACTCCATACTACAATTACCAACCTCGACTTAATCTACTGAAAATGCACTCTATTTATTGACTGCTGTCTAAAACTCCAAACAGCAAGTATCGTCCTTTATTTAACCCACCGATCATACTTTGTATTTTGAATTACTATTCATCAGCCCCTTACCTCTGAACTCTAATAATTCTCTATCATAATTACTTTTAATCCACCGATATCATTTGTATTCAATTTTTTTGTCATTGATTCCAACCCATAATTCATCTCATTTTCTTCTATCTATTACTAGCTAATCCTCAATTATACCTCCACCGAAAATTCAATTTGCCAAGATTATACTCCATTAATTGTTATGCATCCTCCAATCTTCTCATAAATTCAATTCGTCCCTCTAGTACTTGATTACTCCTATTAATTCTCATTATTGCCAATATCTTCCAAGAATTTATATTACTCATTAGTGTAGTAATCCGGCGATTCACCTTTGCATCCCATAATTCTCCAAAATCGATTCATTACTATATATCCATCATGAACATCACTAACCAAGAATTATACTCCAATACTTGTATTATTTCTCCTAATACCTGAAAATCCGATTGGATCATTTATCATTTAAATCATCTATATAGCCTATCTATTCAGCTAGACTTCACCCATTTATCTCTCTTAGAACCCACAATATCATTTCCTATTCAAGATCGACATGAATCCACCAATACCTTCGTGTGTACTCTACAAACATTCCTCTCTTTTACTCGCGACCCTGTTTATTCCACCCACATTTTATTTTGTAAGAATAAGAATGCCACTATTTGAAATATAATACATAAAATTTCCTGAGACCTAGCAGTTTTGAGCAAAATATAATGTTCAAGGAATATTAATATGAATTTCCATACATATGGCATCACACCATATGCCTAATATCACTATAATTTCTCCATACATACGGCATTACACCGTATGCCATTTTTCAGCGTTATAGTCGCTTAACTTACCACTGGGACGACACCCAGGACAACTCAAATCAGGGCTTTCCTCTGCCCTTCCACTTTTCCATTCCCATTTTTCAAACATTTTTAAATAGAACTATATCTGGTTAAGTTCCCATGTCCGCCCTTGACCGTGGGCACGCACGGCTATTCGAATAGTTTTGACTCTGCAGAGTTTGTACACTTTCACCACAAGAGACGATCAACCCGTTGCCCCACACGATTCCTTAGTCATGTGGTTGAGCAGACCATCACAGTGACTTTTCAAAGTATCTAGTCCCTTTTGTCATCTCACCCTATGGGAGACTGCCCACTTGCGGTGGATCCCATATGTTGCACGGGATGTTCCCCACAGCTACTAGCGTACGGGCTCCACTCCCCTCTGCGCTAGCACGACTGGGAAACTTCACCCTCCACTCGGTGTCCCTTTAGGCCTCCCCTTGCCCTTGCATAATTACTTCTCTCCCCCTAATAGTGAGATGAGTCCGGGGGTTTCGATAAATTTACTTAGCCAAGTTGTACTTTACAGACTTGTGGTTGTACTGTTTTACACGGGTGACATGACAAGATTCAGTCCTTAGGGTTATCTGGGCGGTCTACCATTAACCCACTTTGTGCTTCCACTGCACCACATATTCACACTCTCGAACTAGTCCGCCCAGATCTTTAAGCATGTTGGGGTTTTTGGGGACATAAAATATCCATAACCAAGTATACCAGTCATTCCCACCATGACTGCCCAAATCAGTCTTTCATGTTTCAAAGTGATGTTTTGGGGCATTTTTGATGCCCCCGATTGTCTAAGCAGTACTAAGCATGGCGTATAGTTATTGACTTATTTTCGAAATAATAACACTATAACTTTGCTAGGGTGACAAGGTTCAGATATTCAAATATTCCAAAGGAGGGGTAATATTATTCAAGGTAAACAATGGGCACATAACTAGAATATCAAATTAAGCATGTATTTGTATATAAATTAACAGCGTGCAATTTGATAATTTAAGACAAGGTAATTTGCAGAAAACATAGGATCAACATGGTCAAGGTACGTATTGACTCGCCTTGGGCACAGTGGTCGGGATCTGGATTCTCTGGTGCTTCTAGGGCTTAACCTTCGATTCGCTCTTGATCACGCCTGATCCGTGGAATCTTCGAACTTCAGTTTCTAATTACGCGACAAACGACTAAATCCAAAAGAAAGCAAATTACTCAAAAGATCCAAATAACTCCAAGTAAATTCAACTTTTGTATTATTATGAGTTATTGGGTGATTTGGGTAATTTGAGGCAAGGCTGGCGGCAGAGAATGATGTCTTGACATTTTATTAATAGTTTCTTTCATTATTTTTATATTTATCAAGGAAGTTCCATGAGTCGGTTATACCTATAGACTGGTGCAGGAGTTTAATGTATAAATTTTATCTTCAGGTAAGTATTCCTTGCAACTTAGGTAAAGGCAAACTGGACTGATGGATGAGATCTGTACTTATTCTATAAATCTTCAATAATCCCATTATCATGCTTTATGTTTTATCGTTAATTTAAGTTTAATTTAAATTAAGATCCATTGGTACGAATCCCAGCTTGCTTTATATACCATTGCACTTAATGTTTATTATGTACCGTGTACCAAAGCTAGTGTCAAAACCTAATTAATTGCACTATTATTAGCTTGCTCCTACTTTAGCTGCTATTTAAGATTTTATGGTTGGCAGTATGCTAACGTTATGGTTTATATTTTCAATAGGGTCTAAGGTGCACAAAAATTGTACTAACATAATTGCTAATGGGTTGCATACATGCTATCCATATTTCTTTAACCGCTTATTTACATATACTTATAGATGCTTATATATATATATACGTTTGCTTAGTAAGGCTCTACATTTTAGTTGTTACTAGTTTTAATATAAACGTATCTGTATAACAAGGCTTGCCGTACAAAGTTGTATTTCAATATTTTTTAACTAACAAAACCTACGGCTAAAATTTTATGTAATGGAGGCATGTCAAATATGGGCATAGATTTTAATTATAATTATTGGTAGTCTTTAAATTTGCACCTTTAACCAAAATAGATTTCTTTTATTACTTCCCTTAATTTGCATTTTAGCCTTTTAATTCAATTATGCAAACCACAGTAGATAGCACTAATATTCTAATGAGCTCTAAAATTCATGATTTCAGTTCCATTAGACAGATCTTGATTTTAGATGAATTTAGAAATTGGTCTCACTTAATTTGGAGTTAAAATGAATAAGTTATGATTATTTGAAGTTCTCAGTTTTAATTAATTCCAAAAATGTGAAATTTCTGACAGTGGGTCCCACATGTCATTTTCTTTTAATTATTTTCTTGTCGTGCCGCTGACAAGTGGGTCCAACTACTGTTCATGGGGTCCACATGTCAGCAGGGGTTCAGTGGAGGAGTCACACTGACCGGTGGGACCCAGCGGTCAGCGGCCGCTCTGGTCACAGAGGCTGACAGGTGGGGCCCACCTGTCAGATGGAAATTTGAAAAGAAATGCTCGACCGCAGGCGCGGAGCCGGGGCTCGAACGCGCGCCGCGGGAGCGAGGGGGAGGAGAAACGAGCGGCGGTAACCAAGTGAGCGGGGAGGCGTTGCCTACCCAGTAAGGGTAGCTTACCGTTTTGAGGTAGCTCGCGGAGGAGACCGGGCAGAGGAAGTCGGGGACGGCGGTGGCCGGCGGCGAGCGGTGGTCGGAGAGGCTCGGGGCTTCGTGGAATACAATCCCCGGCCGATGGCGAAGGTTTTGGTGTAGACGGCCGGAGGTGAGGTTCACCGGAGAAGGCCGGCGGCGAGCGGTGGCGGCGGTTCGGGCGGGAGCTCCGGTGCGGGCGAGGTGGAGGCTACGGGAGATGCGGGGAAGACCGGATATGGCTTCGCGATGTCACGGAGAGGGTTCACGTGCGAGGAATTAGGCGCTGGCAGCTTGGCTTGGCTGATCGGCGATCGCCGGAGCGGGGGAAGAAGGAGGGGCCGACGGCGACTGGGGGCGATGTGGTTCAATTAAACACAGTGGAATGTAGAAGAGGGCATCGCGATGCGTTCTGGACTCCCAGGTGAGGCTTTTATAGCCGGGAGAGGGGGACGTGCGGCGAGGTGGCGGAGGCCGCCGCTCTGTTGCCGCTGGAGGGGGGGAGGAACCAAATCTCTCCGAGATTTGCAGGAGAGAGGTGGCGGGGAGGTGAGTTCCCCCTCCTGTGGGTTCTTTGAACTTTGCCCTTGAGGTGAGAGAGAGAGGGAGGAGGATTTGCTGCGGTAAACGCGAGAGCGAGCTGGCGCGAGAGAGAGCGGTGCTGCGGGCGCGTGGAGAAGAAAGAGCCGAGGAAGAAGACGCGCGCGGGCGGGTCCACCAGGCAAAGACATCGCGCGTGCGAGGGGACGGGCCCAGGCGGCAGCGAGGCGCGGGGCGAGGCGGGCCACCGGTCAGACGCGGAGAGGCGCGAGCGGGCGCGGGGCCACCGGCCAGCGGGGAACGTCGCGCGCGGGAGATGGGCTGCGGGGGCGCGCCCGACTGGGCCGTGCGGCTGTGTGCGCACGCAGGCCGCGCGTGGAGAGAGGGACTGGGCCGGGGTGATGGCCGGCCCGGTTATGACTTTTTCTTTTAAATTTTATTTTGCTTTTGCATTTGAAATTGTATGTATATACATTTACACATATTTTCTGGGGTATGCACATATGGGTAAATGCTAGCCTCCTAAAATTTGCTTGCCAACATTTTTAGGGATATTATTTTATACTTACTTTTTAATTCTTTTAGATCATCTTTTCAGATTCTTGATTGGGTGCTCATGTTTTATTATTTTATGTGTGGAGTTCTTCCCTCTTTTTACTTTTGGGAGTTCCTTTATATTTATAAAAAGTTCATAAACTCCAAATTCAAATGGAAAACAAATAAAATAATCCAAAACTCCAGCAATTTACTATTTATATTTTTCAGGATGTTACAGATGACCTCGTATTATTACTGACCCATAAACTCAAACGGTTCACAAAATCGTTTGTGATGACGTTTTTGAATCGTTTATGATGACCTTTTGTGTAGTAATGTTTTCTATATATATCTCTTTAGTTTATAAGCCTCACATGCAACATACAGTTCGGCAAAAAATAGAGAAAAGAAAAAAAGGTGGTCAACAAGCTATTCAAGCACATTAAGAGCTTGAATTGAGTGGAGTTCCAGCCCATATGGCATATGCAAACTCAATCAAGATCAAACGTACTTTTGAGCTTTACGGCATGCTTGGTTTGGCTATACATGTCACAGGATACGCAAAAGAAAAAAAGGTGGTCAACAAGCTATTCAAGCACATTAAGAGCTTGAATTGAGTGGAGTTCCAGCCCATATGGCATATGCAAACTCAATCAAGATCAAACGTACTTTTGAGCTTTACGGCATGCTTGGTTTGGCTATACATGTCACAGGATACGCAAAAAAAATAATCCTAATGTACTTGCACATGCTAAAAGTGGTTTAAAGAAAGAAAAAGACAAAAAGAATTTGTTTTCATATCTTTCATGAACCAAAATAGGTAATCTAATCATTCTGTTTTTGTCAACTATTGTGTGTATATGGCTCAACGCTGTCATCAACGGTTTTTTTAAAAAAAATTACTTGGGCTTATTGTGTGCACAAGGCACACAAGTTGCCGCAAAGGTATTATGGTCACAAACTCACAATGACCACCAAAATGCATTTACTTGCAATACTCCAACACCAAATTAATTTGTAAGAATAAAGGATCACAACATAGCCATGAAATCCATAAAAAATACAGAAATCCAAAATAACATTTGTTTCGTCTATTGAACAAACCATTAGAAAATGGAAATATCCAAAACCCATGGAAGATGAGAGGATTAAAGAAATATAGTTAGAGACAAGTAGAACCACGCAAGAGACATGCATGTGGGTTAATGATAAGAGTCCAAGGTTGCTGTGGTTGAGGTCAGTGGTGAAGTCAAAAATAAAATCGAGAATGGGCTAAGGCACTAAGGTAAATTGTCACAAACATAGTATTTTACTCTTATGTAATTCAAATTCATATATTAATATAAGAAAACAAAGCAAAAAAGAGAGAAATATAACAAAAGTAACTCAATAATAGAAAGTGCATCCCGAAAATATATAAATATACTTCCAGTGAATAAAGATCAGTCATCTGCATATGAAAAATAGTAAAATTAGTGATACGATAACTAATTTTAAATGATTAGTTTATTAAAACCATCTATAGTAGTCTTCTAATGAGAGTACCCAACTTTTGTAAATACATCGCTCCCAAATATGTTAGGTTGTGCCGGTTTCTTGAAAAAACAATAGAAACAAAAAAGCGACGTCCTTTTCTACATTATATTCCAACCAATTAAACTTATTATACTATGATTCTTGAAAGGATCACGATATTTTGCCATCCAATATCTTTGGAAAGCTATGCCCAATTGCTCAAGTTGGACCATTCAATAAATATGCCCTCCTCACTTGATCTCTAATTTTATTGGCATAATCCTCTATTGGTGTGTAACATGCTGGATCAGCAATAATGTCACTAGGATTAAATTCTATTTGAAAATTCTTTGGTTGGGTTGCGCTCTTATTGGTTGAGAGAGTACTACTAGAATTGCTTGCGAAATAGTTACGCAAAGTTCGTTTCTCCATTATAATAAATCTATCAATAAAATGTGACATCAAATCTAATCGGAACACATAAATTTTAATTTTAATCTCTAGTAATTCAAGTTAGTTAGTGGCAATGATACAACATACATTGATACATATAATCTCTAACTCTAAGAATTTAGGCTGCTCAATGTTAATAGAAGTTTTACCCTCTGGACTGACCCTCTAGAATCTGGAGTTTGGAATACTTCTAGCTAACTAGCTCGGTCGCCGATCTCCAATCCAACAACCAAAAATTCCAATCCGAACTATCCACTCACCAATTGACAAGCCAACCACTCGTTGTCTTATTTGCTTCTCGCCTCCTCCTAGCCTTAGACACGCCACACTGACACCTCCCCAACAGCAGCTCCCACTCCCAACCTCAGAGCCTCTCATGTCCCCTCTCCCCTCTTCAGGCTTTGACACAGGAGGCGCCCGCCCGTCGGCCAATTTGAAGCCTGCCAGGAGGCTAAACCGCCAGAGCCCAGAGGGCTAGAGCCTTAGATCTACTCGCTCTCAGCTCGGCAGCCGCCCGCCCAAATCTGCGAGGTGCCACCTGGATCTACTAGCTACTGCTCGGCTATGCTCTGCTCCCCACTGGCCAGTCCACTGCCTGCCCGCTCGGAGCCCCGGATGGGCTGGATCTGCTTGATCGTAGCGCTGCTAGCCCAAGGTGCATGTGCAGCCTCTCGTCTCTCACTCTCTCCCGTGTATGTGCTGTGTGCGCCTATGGTGGCTAGTTGGTTGCATCATCTCTCGGATGTATAGACGAATGAAGACTCCAAGCCCGTATCTTCGCTGGGCCGGTCCAACTTTGCTAGGGGTGGGTGTTCAGGGCGGCCTGACAAAGCCCACCCGATGGCTCCACCTCTGGTTGAGGTCATTGACTCAATTCCTCGTTCTCCTTTAATTGAGATACAAAATTCCTTATGCATATCATAATTTTTTTATTCGATAGAATCACGAGCATGATTATTCTTGGAATTGTCGGCTTACTTGCGAAAGTGACAAAGGATTTGTGGGCCAGTCACAAGAATGACACCTCAATGATTGGGTGGTCATGACATGGAACAAAGGTGGGTTGGTTTTGCCAATTCCAAATTGCACACATGGGATATATAATAGGCTATTCCAAGATTTGCATTGGTTGGAGTAAAGCCAATAATTTTCATTTCCAATTTTTTCCTTTTTTCTTTTACAAGCATGTAAAAGAAACCACATATAATTGCACAAACCCTGATCCCTCTTGCAAACATGGAATAAGAACAGCAGAGTCCTTCTCTCCAGTCTCCAGCCATTCATGTACAGCTGAATGCCTGAGCTTATATTTGGCCATTCCCAAATCCTATTGACGTTTTGTGCTTCTTACTTGTTTTTAAAAGGAAAGAAGTCCAATTTACCCTCTAAACTTTAGTGCTATAGCCACTTAACCCCATAAATTAAAAAACGGATATCCTAATCCCTGAGCTTATAAAACTAGTGCAAATAACCCCTTAAGGTGGTTTTGCTACCGTCTACGTTTACATGGAGATTACTCAGCAAATAAAATGTATAAAAAATTATTAAACACTAGGGTCCATATGTCAATGTGCACCGTCGCCTTCTTCCTCCTCTCTTCTTCTACCCAATTGCTGTGGTCGCTGAGCCACAATTGCTGTGACCTAGCTCTTTTGCCAAGGTTGAGCACCCTGCGGCAACACATGCAGCTTCTCTAGTGATCTTACAGCGCGTGGCTGCAGCAATGACGAAGATTGTGGGGTCATGGTCAGCGTCAAAGGGTGAGGGGGCGGCGGGGCATAACTATTGTTGCAGAAGATAGCGGAGCTTAGTGCCTCCGCAAAGCGCTGTGACCACGGCGAGCGGCGGTCATGCATGAGATGTGTGTGGCTAGCTCAGGGGCGAGCATGGGCAGACCATGTGCGACGATAGGCAACTTGCACGGCGATGAATATGTTAGGTTCTATAAGTGAGGAAGACTTGTGAAGACTTTATGTGTTGAAGATCATCAAGTCAAGTGAAAGATGCATCATAAATTGATGCATGTCTAAGAGAAGATAATCATGTATTGATTATCTAGTCAAGTGAAGACCTATGATGTATTGATGGAGTTCAAAAAGGGGATGCATCATGTGTTGATGTGTGTCAAGATGATGACCTAGACTTGAAGTAATAATATGCATCATCGAGTTTCAAGAGGATGTTCAAGGTAAAGGTATGACTAGCTTTGGCTGAGGATGTGTTATAGTCTTTTACCGATCTTAGTGTTTGGCTGAAAGACTAGGTTGCTAGTGCAGATTGCTATACTACTAAAAGAGGTCATGTCTAATAGCTTGAATATTATCATGTGTTAATAGCTCAACCTCACTTACTCTAGCTCTCTTTGGCATGATGCTTATATTTGCGAATGTGTTTTATAAATAGTTGAAGCCCATGTGTTTGAATCCTTGTAACATGGGACTATACTTGTAAATGTGTTTTGCAAGTGTTCGATGTCTATGTTTCCTACTTTTTGTGGTATGAGGCTTATATTTGTAAATATATTTTGCAAATGGTTAAAGCTCATATATAATTCTTGTAGCATATGACTTAGGTTTGCGAATGTGTTTTGCAAATATGAGGAGTGCATGTATCTATTCTTTGTGTTATGATTTCAAAAGTGTGCAAATGTGTTTTGTAACTTGTTAGGAATCATGTTTGATCCTTGTGTGTATGATACTATAGTTTGCAAATGTGTTTTATAAAATCTGTTGAAGTGTCTGCATTTGTCAGGAAAATCAAAACTACCGCTGTGTATGTAGCGGTACTACCGGAGGTCGGAAGTACCGGCTCTGTATAAGCGGTACTACTGGACATCGGAAGTATCAGGACATGTTACGCGGTACTACCAGATGAGCGGTTCAAACAGCTCTGTGTGCATGGTTCGTCCGACTAGCGGAAGTACCAGCTTTGTGTGAGCGGTACAACTGGAAGGCGGATGTATCGGCGTGTGTTGCGCGGTACTACCGAATTTCGAAAGTTCCAAATTTTCCTGCAATACATTTTTTTCCAGAAAGACACCTGTGTGGTGGTCTTTTCCTCCCCGCGAGAGCGGTAATTCCGCATGTGTGGAGCGGTATTTTCGATGATCATAAGTACCAGAAAATGAATGGTGGGATTTCTGATTTTGACTGTGGGCCTGTTCTTTTCGGCTGCGGCTTATGCCTTTTGGCCGAAATTTTTGAATTTTGGCTGTTTACGGTACAGATTACGGAGAGATAGATACTCACTTGCGATTTTGGCTGGTACAACGTGTAGATCGTTTAACTTGTAGACGCCGTCTTAAGAAAATACTCCATTTGAAAGTCAGGTACTGTAGCAAAAGCCAAAAGCTGCCAGCTTTTGACTTAAAGAACAGGCCATGTAACAGTTAGTTTTTCTGACCGTTGTGAGGGGAGCAGAAGCACGGGTGTTCTGCCTGCGGTACTTCTGATATCCCTGATTTTTCAAGGATTTGACTCCAACAGCTAGTTTTCTTGTGTGGGGTATAAATACTCCCTTGTGACCGGTTGGAGATGCTGCTTGACCCATTTCTATTCGCTTGAGCTAGTGTGAGGTCCTCCTCTCAATTGTGCATGTGTTGCACTTTGTGAGCAAGGAGAGTGATCTATATTGCATGTGTTGCATCTAGCGTTGGACTTAGTGTCCATTTGAGTTTTTGCATTCGTTGCACGTGGTGAGAGTCAAGTGAGGGGCTTGACTTATTACTCTCAGAATTTGCTGACTCCTAGACGGTGTTAGAGACGTCATGCGCGGTGATCTTAAAAAACATTGTGAGAAGACCCGACGAAGTTGTGAAAGTTGGAGCTCACCTACCCGGAGCGGGAAAGAGCTACCACTAGTGGATTGGGGTGTTTCGACTTAATTCGTGGAACCAGTCCAATTCATTTGGGCTAACCTCAATGTAGACTAGGGGAGAGTGGCAAGTTTTCGAACATCATGGTAAAAAGATACCGTGTCTTTGTGGCTTATTTTCTTGTACTCAATTTACTTTCAAGCAATTTACTTTCATATAATTAAATTGATTATTTGTCATTCGAAGATTGCAAACCTTTGACATAGACTTAAGTTGTTGGTGCACTTAGGTGAACCTAGTTGATTTAGGCTTTGCTTGTACTAAAACCAATTTAATTTAAGTTTTCGCATTATATTCTTGGTTTTAGCCACATAGCTTAAATAGAATCAATTAGAGAAGAGAATTGTTTTAAAACGACTATTCACTCCTCCTCTAGTTGGCCTCCTTGATCCTATAGTAGCTCGAGAATCGCTTCGTAGATTAATTACTTCTCAGTATTTTCCTTTAAATTTTGATGAGTCTGATGTTTTTCAAAAATGTATTAGGATTGCTCATAACCCTAGATTTAGTGTTGTATCTAGGCAAACTACAACTAACGATCTAATTAAATATTATAACAATTGCCATAAAAAATTGAAATAAATGTTTCATACTTGTACATTATTTGTTACTTTGACATCAGACATATGGAGTGGTAGGGCTAGGGAGGATTATATTAGTGTTGCTGCTTATTATGTTAATGATGACTGGGTAATAGAAAAAAGAATCATAGGATTTAAATTAATTAATGTTTCACATACTACTAAAAATATTGCAGAATGCGTTATTAGGATGTAGAAGAGTTTGTCCTCATTGATAAGATTTTTCTATAACTTTAGATAATGTAGCTGCAAACACTAAAACTATGGAAATCCTTACTCACTTGTTTAATGCTTGTGTACAATCTTTCTTACTGTATCAATGTTGTACTTGTCATATTATTAATCTTATTGTTAAATCTGATTTAAAAAGATTAAATACTTGTATTAATTTTTTAGGGATGCAATTTCATATATTAATCATTCTAACCAATAAATAGCTATATATAAAAGCTTTTGTGTTGCAATGAATGCCCATTCTAGAAAAGTTAACTTAGACATGCCTGTTAGATGAAATTTCACTTACCTTATTCTTAAACATATATTGCCACATAAGAGCTCCTTATCTGTCTTCCCTCACACCCAAGTTCACCCATGTCGCAGCTCTTCCAGTAGAACCTAAGTTAGAGACCTCGAACTTACTGAGGCCGACTGGGTTATTGCTGAAAATATTTTTTTAGAATTTTTTCATAAAGCCACACTTTGTCTTTCTGGAGTATATTACCCTACTTCTCCTATAATTGTTCATAACATTCTTGGAATTGCCACTCACCTAAAGGCTTTTGGAAATGATCATGTACTACGTGATGCTGTAGTTACCATGAAAACTAAGTTTTTAAAATATTAGAGGGAAATTCCTATTTTATATGCATTCTTATATATTTTGGATCCTAGAGCTAAACTCCAAGGATTTACAAATATATTTATAAGTTTTAAGTGATACTACTAGTTTAGATTATTGTACATACTATAGAGTAGCTAAAGATAAATTTTACGAGGCATATTAGAAATACGAAAATAAGTTTAGATCCGTGCATTTGTAAAGACCCCAGGTAGCCCCTACCACCTCTCTGGGGATCATGCAATGGGGCATAATTTTTTGTTCTTCCTCTATAGATTCTCGAGGTTCTTATACAGGTACACATCAGTCAGGAGGAGCAAGGCGACAAAGCTCCGGAGACCTATTAAGCTATCTTAACAGTGATAGTATCAGCTTCGAGCAAGAGTTGAATCTTCTCTCATGGTGGCAAACCCAGAAAGTAACACATCCAGTGCTATCCATATTAGCAGGGATATGTTGATCGTTCCTGTCTCTACGGTCTCCTCAGAGTCAGCCTTCAGTCTATCCGAAAGAATAACCGATGAGCGACGAACAAGTCTCTCGAATGAGATGATCGAAATCCTTCTGACCGTCAAAGACTGGGAGCAAGTTGAATCAAAACTCCAACATACTAGAGAGATTAAAGACTTCGAAGAATCTTTTGAGAATTTGTATCTAGATAGTAATGAATAGGATTTCCAATATTGTTTCTTCAGATGTGGTGACTACTGAGCTTTATAGGTTGTACTCTTTTTTCCTTTACCAATGTTTTCTCAAGTTGAGTTTTTTACTTGGTAAAGTTTTTAATGAGGCAGCCATGCTATGTAATAATTATATTGATATTCTACAAGTTATAAAGCTCATTATGTCATTGACAATACTTATATTAATGATTAACAATGTCTACAATTTTTTATATATTTTTTAATCTTCTACAATTTTTCTGGATTTTCCTCCTTTTCCTTGCTTAACAGGCCAACCGTGCCGGCATGACCTGTTAAGACTTAACCGTGCCTATGCCAGCACGACATGGGCATGAGCCGTGCCTAGGCTCAGACCACAGCCCCTGAGCTCACACCATACAACCTATTTATTTTCCATGCCTAAACGATCGTACCTGGACCAGACCTGTGCTAAACCAGCATAGGCATAGGTATGGACCGTGTCTTAGCTCAGACCATAGCTCATGGGCTAGCATGAGATGACTCATTTATTTTTCATGCCTAAAAGGATCAGGTCGACTAGACACGACCCACTGCAGAAATTTGGACGTTTTTGGCACTGTAGTCACCGAAAATTCCAAAAATGACGTCGGTGAGAACAAATTTCCAAATCTAGCCCCCTGCCGACCGCACCATTAAACGGGGAGGCGACACGTGTCAATGGTGCGGTCGGCAGGGGGCTAGATTTGGAAATTTGTTCTCACCGACGTTATTTTTGGAATTTTCAGCGACTACAGTACTAAAAACGTCCAAATTTCCCCACTGCACAGCACTAAGAAGATAGAATTAGCAGGGCCGTACATGAGGCGCCTTCTGGGCTTCTACCGCTGGCCTTGTTTCCCGCCTATGCCAGGCCCCACAGCCGAGAATAGCAGAGAAACCCGCCCGAAGCCCCCCGAAAAATGGCGACGCCCCGAGAGCCACCCGCCGCCGCCGCCGCCGCCGCCGCGGCGGACGGCTGCATCGAGGAGAACGCGATGGCCATCCTCGACACCTCCGGCATCAAGGACTCCCGCGATCTCCACGACGACCGTACCGACCTCTCCCCTCTCCCTCTCTATTTCCATTCAATTTCCTTGGGAACTTCCAAGGTTTCTCCCCTTTCCCACATACCTGGTCACCCCGCCGCTAAATCTTGGCACGCATCTCCGCAGGAGCCGCCTTCTTGGAGGCGGTGCGCTCCGCTTGCCTCGCCGCCGACAACCCCTCGGCCCCCTCGTGGTACGGCCCTCATGCGCGTAGAGTAGATTGGTTCCCTCCTGATAAACCTATGCTCTACAGTGGGGAATTTTGTGCACCATGCTGGACTGCTGGTAGTAGTTTGGCGCTTATTCGGATATATCCTGTGTGCATACTTGGGCATGTTGATGATACCCGTGATTCCTTTTCCACAACTTGATTCACTTGCTGAAAGTTTTGCTGTTTGTCGGGGAAATTTGCCCTAACGATTTCATGGCCTTCTATGTCATCTCATTGGATAAATCTTAATCTGTACTTGTCTTTTTTGTTACGAAGGAAGATTAAAAAGTTGATCCATCCACTATCTTTCATATTTTTCTGATTTCCTTAGCCGTACCAAAATGAAGTATGTGTTGTGCATATACGCTGCTATTTTACCCGTTTCAGTAAAAGTAACTGCATTTACACATGTATAATGTATTGTTTATTTTAATTATCGTAAAACGTTTCTTGCAGCCTGCAAGAAGTAATGCTTTTATGCCTTAATTGTTCCGACTAATTAGGCGTTTTACTGAATGTTTTTCGCAATTTCGTTTGAGAAATATTTGTTGAATCTGGAAGTTATTTTTGTCAATTCTTATCATGATATGGAAATCTTTTCATGTAAATCTTTCCTTTTGCAAGGAGAATGTACAATGCTGTTTTTCAGATTCTTCAAAACAGCAGTTCTCTGGAGCTTACCATTGCAAGTTTCCATCTCTTGATGGAGTTGGGCAAGGTAAAATGTTGCTTATCCCTTTCTCATCTTTCTGGTACTTTTGTTCAACTTGAGATGACCCTTGTACCTTTGTCTATCATGGTACTTTTGACAGTGGGGAGATAGATTCCAACCTGCTATATTAGTGATTCATATCTTTAAGAGGGGGGAACCACTTAATATTGCAATATTTTATTTTGTTCAGTAGCATGACTAAAATTTGCTCAATTACTCAATCATTTTCCTTTTGGGGTTTAGGGGAGCTCTACTTATTTTCTTGTTATACTATTCTGAATTACCACCAGAAAGTATCATTTAAAGACCTATAGGCTATAAATATGTTGTCATTTCATCTGACTTCATGTGTTTTTGATGTTATTTTGCAGCAATACCCAAGAACATATTTGACAGATTCTGGTCCACACAACGCTTTAGTTGTAGTTAAAGAGGTAAAAGAATAATATAATTTCAGCAGACGCTGTTTTAAAAAAGAATGTGTACTATTATGTGTTTTATACTTATATCAATTTTTTAGATCTGACATGCGTAAGTACTTTCCTGTTCTCCACAGTCGTGGTCACCATTTCTCCTTGGCAATGATGTTGCTTGTGGTGAGATTGGGGGAAACACCAGATGCTTAGATCACCTCTTTGATTCGTCGGTAATGATGTATTGCAAATGATGACAAAAAAATATCCATTTTTAGTTTTTCCCATCCTTGTTTTAAATTACTATTGTTTTGTTATGTTCAGACTAGTTGACAATATAGGGCAACATAATTGGGTTTCTGATTTTTTCTGTGTTGTGAAGATACCTAATTGTCTAATTCTCTTTTGCCCTTCTGAAGAGATTTTCATCATTGATCGAGGAAATGGTTGAAGCAGCCAATGACACAGATGCTAATAATGGAATTAAGGTAATTGTTAATAGTTTCTAACTTCTAAGAATGTTTGCGAGCAGCCGCTTGTTTACTAATGTCTCATATTATTTTCTATAATATAATAAGTGTGTTGTTTCAACCTGATCATTGGTCATCATATTGTTTGGTTTATTTACTGAAGTAATTAGTTATTCCAAGAAAGGTTGTTACAGACTTTCATCACATGTGCAGCGTGTCCACACGAACTGGTGGTTGATTCTTTGCTTCGCTCCATATTTCTCTTGATTATTTTGGATTAGGCCTGGATTCTTCCAATGATGGGAGTATTTTGATTGGGAATATCTGAGTATGGGACCTTGTAACTCAGCACACAAGTTTGAGTTACACTGAATACTAAAAGGATCACTAAAAGATGTGACCGCTAGTCACTAAAAATCAAGTTATATTGGAATCATATGCCTGAATTAATTCACCTCTGCTATGGTTTAATTAAGTTGCTGCGACTGATGTTGAGTTAATCCATTTTTCTCTTAAATAAGGCAAACCCATATTTTTCATTGTTATGTTTATGAAAAGTAAGCCGGTATATTGAGCCTTTGTTAATACCCGGAATTAGGAAGGATTACACAATGGGTTCCTCTATTCTTTTACAGTATTTTTGTTTGTCTGCTGTTGAAGACATAAAGTTGAGTTTGTTCTGTTCTGTAATTTAGCCTATAGAGAATATGGTGCTTTTCCAATACCTTGTGAGCACACTTGAGGCTGATTTTGTACATCGTCATATTGCATACAAAGGTAAAGTACTTGTGAACTTAGTTGTTTATGTTGTATCTGTTTTTCTGTATGTCTGGTGTAGAAAAGAGGATATTCTTACCTATTCTTCTGATTTGTTACAGAGTCATTAGACTGGGTGATTTTCAGGGAATCTTCTCTAAATATGCTTCTGGTACGACCAACATCCAAAATCTGTAAAAAGTATCTTAGTTTCTTGGCTAAATCTTCTCATGCTGTTTCTTCATCTCATCATTTTTGTTAAAGAAAAGATTTTACCTGGTTATATGGTTGAAATTACTTGAAACTAATGCAAATTTCTTGGTTTGTTTCATGACATTGACGGAATTTCTGCTGGTATTCATTAACAGGGATCACGAAAGCTGGTATTCAAATCTTTAGTAAAGAACTGCATATCCCTTCTGCTCAACCAATATCATCAGGAAGTTGAAGATAACATATCTTCTAAAGAAGATTATGCTAAACCAGCATCTGATCTAGATTCTTCCTTAACCTTGTCATCATTCGTTTTCGAAAGAACAGCACTTGTATCTGTTCAGAAACTTTTCGTTATGGTGAGTATATAGTATTTGGTCATTTGGTGATACACATGGCTTGCTTGAAATATAGGTGCTAACCCTTCCATGTTTTTCTAGGTTATGAACCTTGACTTGATTAGGAAAGAAGCAGACACATTGGGTCTGACTTCAAGAGCTGATGGGTTCAGGTTATGTTTCTGAGTTTCATTTGCTTAGGGTAGGTGCCCTTTGTTAATTTCTGACATTCCATTTCTCTCTATGCAGGAATCCTATCTTGGAAATTATTTTAGATGAGCTAACTTACAACATAAGCTATTTATCCCCATTTCTTTTGGTAACCACAAATCATTGCCATCTCTTGATATGTCTTTTTTCATGGATATCTAAACTTTATGTTATTGCAGTATTAAACTTGCATGAGAAACTGAATTGATCATGCATCAATAGCTTGTTGTATACCCACTCACAGTTGTTTTGTTCCTACATTTGTTGGTCTGAAAGCTATAAATTTTCACTTCATCACATGTGGTTTGCCTCATGCTAGCTGTAAAGAGAAAAATGAGGACCACCTACTATATTGGAAGCCCTGATTCAACTTTGGAAATCTAAGTGCAACAATTAGGCAGCTGTGCTGTTGGATTTTTCTCAGGAATGGGAAACATACAGATACTCCTTAAACTTCTGTGTAATGCGTTGTTGAGAAAGAAGATAAGGAGGAGGCACAAAAACATGGGTAGTAATTGTGCACTTTATAAGTTATGTGCCTGCATTCATATGAACTTGCTATTTTCTTGCATTTTGTATGATATTCTTGCACTCTTATGTATTTATATCTTTGACTCTTTGTGGTAACTAGCTTGTTATGCATAATGTTATCTTCAATTAGTTTTTGGTGATGTTTTTATGAGCCTTTCCCAATTAAATCCCACTGAAATTATCCAAGTAAGCTAAAGGTAACTAGAGTCAGGGTCCCAGGAAGACTATCTGCCATTCATGTTTCTGGCTAGTTTGATTCCTTTGCTTCGTGTGTACTCTGTAGTGCCTAAACTTGCACAAGAATGTTTCAGTATATCCGTGATTATACTTTCCAAGATCCTGAAACTTTTGCTCCTTGCTAAAACTTGGGCATTAACCAGGGTCTTGGTTTGATCGCTCTACTTGATAGTTCAAATGAACTATCCCTGTTAATTGATTGACTAAAGGTGGATGGAATTAGGATGCAAATCCTTGCTGGCACCCACTCCCATTGTGATTACTATTACAGACTAATTTGATTTCATTGCTTTCCATGTACTCCAAACTTCCACAGAAAATGTCTCAGTACATTCGTAATTGTACTTTCCAAGTACCTGAACCTTTTTTGTTCCTTAGCAACTGAACTGTTTGCCAATGATTGATTGACCAGCTCCTGTTTTTTCTAGTGAAAAGATAAAATTTCAGACATCATCAGTAACTAATGGGTTAAGGTTAACTCAGGTGTTTAATAACTATGTAGACAAAAGTAAGATGTCTGGTGCAATTTAGATGTGAAAACTTGTACCTGGAACTGGAAGTCTGGATTCTCTGGAACTCTGTGCTGTGATGAATGCTAAAGACAAAATAAAATTGAAAAGGAAAAGTGAGATCAAAGTTATTAACTTCGTTTTTGTTTGCACTGCTCATTTTCTCAGTACTCCAGCTCTACAGTTCTCATTTATAGTTGTACCTTCAATAGTAAATTAATGATTTATTAATCAATTATAACAGGCCTTCATGGAATGGAAGTGGAAATTGGAGATTATTTTACAGTACTTTTCAAAATACTGTGGCAAGGTATGGTGAATTTACTTGTCTTCAATCACTTGACTTCCAAGCATGCAAAAGGCTTGTGTGCAATTTAAGAAATGCCCCTTATGCGACACTCTTTTGGTGTTTCAATATGCAACTTATTCATTAAGTTCTCAAGCAAATGTTGGTACCAGTAGTGTTGCTTTCAAGCTGATCCAATTTGATTAGTCTCTCCAATATAAAATTTCCACTTATCATGTCTTGACTGTGATAATCTGAACTACTTTCTTTCTTTCATTGCAAAGCAATTGATATTGCAAATATGGGCAATATTTTAATTCTAAATTTTATTAAGAGATAAATGTAATGAAAGACTAATGATGCAATAATCAAAACTAACAGCATACAACTCGTTGTACTTTAGAACATACACATGAAAAGAATTATAACAGAGTCGATTGATTGCACGAATGACTTCCAGTAGGGCTTGATGAAGAATAGAAAGCAGCGCAGACTCGATGCAGTGCAGGACATAGAGGTAGCAGCGTAGGAGCGGTTGTGCAGATGTACAGCTCAGAAACTTTATTGCCGCCACGTGCAGGTACTCTCAACGACAATGGTTTGAAGATTCCGCTCCCTCGTTCTTGGTGCATGCTGAGAAAGGCCGGTGAGGTTCGGCCGCGTAGCACACAAGCATAAATCATTAGAGGAGAATGTGAATGTAGAAGAATGGAGGAAGGATTGCAGGGTGTGTTCAGTCTAGATGTCTCCAGCCTCTTTTAAAGACGCGCATTAATTATTCACTAGTAACTGATGTCATTATCACAACTAAAAACCGAATTAAAATGCTTTGAATCACATTCAAACACAGTTAAGGAGAGAGATGGTGGCATGAATCAACAAAATAAAAGGTGTACTTGACTTGTTAGTTGTTGTGCCACACCACGACGTGGTCGCGCGTCACATGATTTTCACATGAAAATATGCGAATGCATGAGTGTGTGTGCGTGATGTTTAGCCAAAGTCTTTCTCATGCCATGTGCTCCATGTTTTATGGAGTAGTGTAAGGTCGAGGAGGCCGACTAGAGGGGGTTGGGGTTTGAATAGGCGCTTTTAAAGTTTCCTTTAGCTAAAACCGAATTTATATGCGGAACCATAAATCAAATCGGTTTTGCACAATTAAGACCTAAATCAAGTAGGTTTACCTAAGTGCACCAATACCTTAAGTCTATGTCAATGTTTGCAATCCTAAAGTAACAAGCAATCAATTCAATTTCTATGAATGTAAATGCAAGTATATAAATTGAGCTTAAGAAAACGAACAACAATTGACGTACGATGTTTTATCGTGTTGTTCGGAAACCACTCGGTTTCCTCTAATCTACATTGATGTAAGCTCAAATAAATTGGATTAGCTCTACGAATTAATCCAATCATCTCAATTCCAGTAGTGGTAGCTCTTTCTTCCTTCGGGTAGGTGAGCCAATGCTTAAGAAGGCGCTAGGTGGGCGAGGAGGAGGGGCATAGCGCCCAGGGGGCCTAGGCGGCTGAATTAAAAATGAAGACAACATGCGAAGATAAGTAATCATGCATATATGTATGTATGTATATATATATCTTTACTATTATAAAAGTGTGAGTTGGTGGTTGGTCCATTCTCTCTCCTCTCTTCTCAGCCATCCGATTTGATCTGAACCATTCGTCTCTCTCCTCCTCTCTCTCTCTCAGGATACAACCGCCCACCACCTCCATTTTTCCCATCTCCTCGCGCATTCTGGCCACGCTTCTCTCTTTGTCGCTTGCTCTTTAATGTTTGATGTGTGAAGTTGGCCATGCAATAAGTTCTGTCTCATTATTTTTATGACTCCGTTGCAACGCACAGGTCTCTAACTAGTACACACACACACACACACTTACTAGCCATTTTCCCTGCTCAGTCGAACACTTGCTAGCCATTTCTCTTTCCTCCCATTTTCCCTGTTCAGCTGAACACTTGCTAGCCATCCATTTCATTCTTTATTCCTTCTCTCTTTCTTATCTCCTCCCTTTATCTCTTTCTTTCTTGCTCCTGTTCGGCGGAAGCAATCCCTGCTTATCCCTTCTCTTCTCTCTACCTCTCTCCTCCCGTGGCTTTTCCGCATTTCTTCCTCCATCTTGCCTTTCCCCATCTCTAGCTCCTACTCCTTGTGGAAAGCTCACAACGACGGCGCCGTGTGGAAACCCTAGCACGTTTCCGTTTGCTGCAGATGTGTGTGCTCGGGTGCTTGCCTTTTGGGTCATGACTCTTCTTCAGGGCTTCTTCAGGGCGCCTCGCCTCGCTGCCTAGCCCACGGAGTAGCTGTCTTTGCAACTGACTAGTACCCTAGATGAGGCACCGGGTAGCCGCCCAACATCTAGGCGATGCTAGGGCGCCTTTTAGAACATTGAGGTGAGCTTCAACTTTCATAACATGTCATACCTTTTCATAAGCTTCTTGAGAAGATCACTAGACACAATTCCTCTAAGGCTGTGTACGAGTTGGCAACCTCCAAGAGTAACAAGTTAAGCCCTTTGTTTGACTCTCATCACGTGCAACGAATGCACAAACTCAAGTGGATACTCAATCTACCTCTAGATGTAACACATGCAACTAGATATCTCTCTACTTATAAAGTGCAACACATGCATAATTGAATGGAGTCACACTAGCTCAAGAGTGAAGAATTGGGTGCAACTTAGCCTTTCCAACCGGCCACAAGGGGGTATTTATACCTCACACCAAGAAACTAGTTGTTGGGATGAAATCAGCCAAAAGTCGGTAGTATCGTAGGCAAACAACTGGTACTACCATGACTTCTGCAACGGCTAAAAAACTAGCCATTACAACTTTTGGCCGGTCTGACTGCCCACATAGGGGCCGATCAAACCGCACTCTAGTCGGACCACCACACAAGCCGGTCTGATCACCACATAGGCCAGTTTGACCGCACCAAACACGACCAAAAAATGTAACTCTTTGGAAATAACTACCGGAAACAAATGCCTGGTAGTACCGCAAAGCCAATCATACCGCGTTGGTCTAACCGCTTGCCATGACCCGGTCTAATCACCAACTAATGGCTGGTCAAATCGCTGCCGGTAAGACTGCTCACACAGGGCCGGTCTGACCGCTCCGGTCAAACCACCAAGCACAGAGCGGTCATACCGCCGGCTGGTTCGATTGCTCAAATAGTCAAGTCTGACCGCCACGATCATAACGTCACACAAAGTGCGGTCATATCACATTGCATTTTCCGGTAGCGATAAGAGTGCATGTACTTCAGCACTTTCGCAAAATACATTTGCAAAACGTAGTACCATGCAAACAAAAGTCAAAGCATGACACAACAAATTGGAAAACACATTTACACACTTTAGAATCATGCTACAAGGATTAGGAACATGGATTCAACCCATTTGCAAAACCCATTCGCAAATTTAAGTCATGCTGTTAGCATTATGCATGAGCATAAACTATTTGCAAAACACATTTGTAAAGCTAAGCATTATGTCACAAGGAGTAGGAAACATGGACTTCAACTATTTGCAAATCCAAGTCACGTGTCATAAGGATTATGCATGAGCTATAACTATTTACAAAACATATTCGCAACTACTAGCATCATGCTATAAGAAGTAGGTAACATGTACTTCAACCATTTGCAAAACATATTTGCAAATTTAAGTCATATTTCATATGGATTATGCATGAGCTACAATTATTTGCAAAACACATTCGCAAATACTAGCATTATATCACAAGAGAGTTAGAGCAAGTGAGATTGAGCTATCAACATATGATAAGGCTCAAACTACTAGACATGACCCCTCTTAATAGTATGACAATCTATACTAGCAATCCGGTCTTCCAACCGAATATTAAGACCGGTAAAACACTAAGGATACATCATTCGTCTATGCTAGTTATACTTTTACTTTGCGCATCCTCTTGAAATTTGATGATGCATATTTTTTACTTTAAATCCGGGTCCTTATTTTGATCTGCATCAACCTTTAATGCATCTTCCACTTGCCCTCTATCAACATATAATGTGTCTTGTCTTAAATTGATAATCAACTCATGATTATCTGTTCTTTAGGATCTTGACTTGATGACCATCAACATATAATGCTATATTTCATCCCGAATCTTGATTTGATGACGATCAACTCATGACGTCATCCAATATCTTCGTCATCTTGGGACCAAGGTTATTAAGGCGATAAGGCGAGGCGAGGCGACCCACCCCCCTCACACCTTTTAAGCGGTAAGGCGTGAGGCGAGGCGACGCCTTACGCATCCTAAGGCGCTAAAGGGCGGCAAATAAAATGAGCATTTTAGTAGCATATGTGTACCTTATTGTTATCAATTCTTGAGCCCATGTTGCACCTATCTCTCATTCCAATTGTTCTTCTCCCATGTAGCATCCATTCTCCTTGTCCCCTTGCAAGTTTCAACATACAGATTGTTACAAATGTAATAGATACAAATTGTATTCTAATTAATTGGGTAAATACGGATTGAGTGACATACCTTGTTGACAATCTCTCCTTTCTTCTCTTCTATTCTCCCATACAACAAGCCACATGAATAATGAGTAACATAAGTTCACAATAAGTCAATAACAATTAAGTGAATTTGAGATTAAATATGAGCGACATAACATAACAAATTAGCAAGCACGACATAACCGACATGAGTTCACACAAATAATATAGATGATAAGTCCACAAGCTTAGAGTAGTCTAATGGAATAATAGTAGTCCACAACACAAAAGTAGCATAGTTCATAATCCAACTCTCTTATCTCTCAATATCTATCGTCGAACTCATTGGGATTGCTAGTAGAATCCATGTTTTGTCCACCATCTTTGGTAGCATTGGGAGCTTCATCACAATCGCTCACATCCGCATCATCATATGGATCTTCTTCCTCATCTTCTTCATTGCCTGAATTCGAGTGTTGCTCTTGCTCATCTAAGCTATCTTCTTCAACCACTATTGATGTAGATTTTGCACGCCTTCGGTAGGTCATAGTCTCACCATGACTATGCCTATTAGCTTGCCTTGGAAGATTGCGACCTTGAAGCGAGCGTGATGCGCCAATGGCTTCATCAATATCATCCCATGTAAGGTCACACCCACGAGCACCTTGAGGTGGTTCCGCCAATGCGTCAGTCCATTCATTGTCCCAATCAAATTCCTCAATGACCAAAGGGTCATAGTTTTTGCCCTTCTCCCGCCTCATTTGAAACCTAGCTTTCATCTTCCGGTTGTAGGCAACAAAGACCAAATCATTTAATCTCTTGTGTAGTAACCGGTTCCTTTTCTTTGTATGGAGCTACAAAAGCACAAATGACAAACAAAGCAAATGAAATGAATAAATAACTTGCTGAAATTAATATTTAATAAGCACATGTAAGCTACAAATTAACTCACAAATTCAAAGGTACTCCAATTTCGCTCACAACCGGATGATGAAGCACAGACTAACAACACGTTTAGCAAACCTTTGTAGTTCAATGGCTCGACCACCATATGAACGCCACCAATCAACTAGAATGGCAAATACATGCATATATTAGGAATTAGGAATGAAATAAATATGCTGAAGATAAACTTAGCTTGCATAATTTAACAACACTTACTAGGGCTCCTTGTCTCTAAGTTTTGGATTGCCATTTTGCTTGAAAAGATATCTCCTCGTTGGTCTTCATAATTCATGGCTTGTTCATCAATCTTGTTCCGAATATTCTCATCTTGGATCATTTTTCCAAGCACATCATTGAAGCAACCCCTTAGCTCCCCAACATATTTATCATCTCCACTCTTTTGGATGGCAAAGAATTTCCCTGGGTTCAAAAAGAGTGCAGCCCCATACAATGGATGATCCATTTGTTTCACCCAACGTCCCTCAATAATGTTCATGATCTTCTTGAGCAAACGTTGCTTGTTTTGGGTAGCGAAGCTAAGCTTGATCTTCTCTTTTGCATGAGCCATTAATGCTGCAACCTCTGGCATTGCGGGCCTCTCATCACCATCAACCACCCTAAGCACGATAAGAAGTGGGGCTGAAGCTCTAAGGCAATCTTCAATTGAATTCCAGAACTCCTTAGAGAGCACAATGTCTGTCACATGCATACCGGCCTCCGTCTTTGACAATTTGATGCTAGTCATGCCTCACTCACAAATAGACACTTCAAAGCATCCTTGTGCTTGTGCATGCTCTTCAAAGTAAGGAAGGCTGTAGCAAACCGAGTGGCTGCAGGTCTCACAAGATCCATCCCACCTGTCTTTTCCCTCATTGCACTAAGAAGCCTCCCATGTCTATAAATAAATGTGGTGACACGTTTGGCACGTGCAATAGGCTTCTTAAATTCCTTTAACTTCCCAATGTCTTCCAACATAAGATCTAAACAATGTGCAGCACAAGGACTCCAAAACAGTGTAGGAATCCTGTCCATTAGAAGTCTGCCCGCTGCCTTATAGTTCGCACCATTATCGGTGACAACTTGAACAACCTTGTCTTTTCCAATAGCCTCAATTCTCTCCTCTAGCAAATTAGCTAGCATAGTTGCATCATGTTGTTCACTTGATGCATCAACTGACTCCAAGAAAAAAGTCCCCTCGGGGCTGTTGACAAGAAAGTTGATCAAGTGGCGCCCCCTCCTATCGGACCATCCATCCGACATAAGTGTGCAACCATATTGCTTCCACGCCCGTTCGTGCTCTTCCCTCAAGGCACTTATGTCCTTAACGCAATCCTGAAGCAATGGCTCCCTCAACTCATGGAAACTAGGAGGCTTATACCCAGAACCGTACTGCACACTGGCCTCACAAGCAATCTCAAACTGCCTTGAGTTTGCGGCATTAAAAGGTATGCCACACTCATAGAACCATAAGGCCCATTGCTTATTCACATAATGCCTGTCCTCCTTGGTTCTTGTGCTGGTCTCCATGGTCCCTTGAAAAGACCCAGAACGTCTTTGATCTACAATTTCTTCAGGTGTTCTTCGAAGCATAGAAGCAATTGACTTGGTTTCCTTTGCCTTGGCCTTGCTTAATGTTGCAGCCTTGAAGGAATAGGCAGCATGCCTTCTTTTGGCAGCTGTCCCTGAACTTGGCTTCACAATGGAGTCTTGGGACTCCATGCCTTGTGTTGCCACTGCCTCTTCTTCATCATCATCATCTAGGAAGATTGGTTTACTCCTCTTGTTTTTTTTCAAATAATCTCCCATCTCTTTCCTGATTTCTGTGGTAGTATTGGGACACATTACCACATCTGAATAGCCACCCGCAAGATGTTCTTTCAACCTTTTAATCCCTCCTTTACTTGGGGTGTTACAAAGGATACACATCACCTTATCTCGATTGCCAATTTCCGGCCAATATCCATATTTCCATCCCGGATCATTAGACTTTGCCTTCCGTTTTGGATCGGTCTTTGGATCATACACAGCCTCAGAGGATGCATTACTTGCACTTGCATTTGCACTTGCCATTTTTTCTGCTTCTGCATTGCAAAAAAGTAATCATCATCAGAGAAGAACACAACAGCAAATAATCACAGCACACAGCAGTATGCCAGTACAGCACACTACACTGTCACTACCACAGTTCATCGCACTCGGCCAATCGCAACACAAACAACATCAGAGGAACAACACAGGGCTGCCGGCTGCCTCCCTCGGTAACACAGCAACACAAACTCGCACATCATCAGAGGAACAACATCAGCGCACGCAGCAGTACAGCACAGATCACGGGCGGCAGCAAATACTCCAGTCTCCGACCGTCTCGCTCAATCGCTCGCTCATCTCTCTGACTCACTCGCGCTCTCCCCCACTGAACTGCCTCGGCGCCTCCGCTCGCTCCCAGCCCTCTCGCTCGCTCGGCGCTCCCTCGGTCCCTCCCTTCTCCCCGCGCGCCTCCGCCTCGTCCCCCTCCCTCCCCTGCTCCCCCTCCCTCTCATCCTCCCCCTCTCTGTTCTCGTCCCCCTCCCTCCCCTGCTCCCCCTCCCTCTCATCCTCCCCCTCTCTGCTGAGCAGAGAGGGGGAGGATGAGAGGGAGGGGGAGCAGGGGAGGGAGGGGGACGAGGCGGAGGCGCGCGGGGAGAAGGGAGGGACCGAGGGAGCGCCGAGCGAGCGAGAGGGCTGAGAGCGAGCGGAGGTACCGAGGGGGAGCCGGGGAGGTAGGGGGAGGAGGAGGCCGGGGAGGTAGGGCGTACCTGGAGATAGAGGCCGCCGGCGCGCCGCTTCGAGGACGGTGGCGGGATGGACCGATGGAGGCGGCGCCGCGTCGCTAGGGTTTGACTTCGGCGCCTCCGCTTATGCGACAGCCGACAGGTTCCCACTGCCCCCCTCATCCCGTGTGGTCTACTGGTCTCTTTATACTTGCCTTTTCGGGTTCTTTGGGGCGTCCGCCTTCGCCGTCGCCTCGCGTTTCTTCGCCTCAGCGACGCCATAGCGACGCCTTATGTGTTGAAGCGGACGCCTTACGACATCCTGGCAAGGCGAGCCGACGCCTCAGGGTTCCTCGCCGCCTTACCGCCTAAGCGACGCTTAGGCGACGCCTTAATATCCATGCTTGGGACATAACCTATTGATCCAAACTCATGAAAAATATTAATTCCACAATATGATTGCCATTAATTATCAAAATATATCATTAAATTCTAATGACGAGTTAGATTCTTCAAGTGGCAAGGACTACACTTTTTATATTGCATACCTCCCACTTACCTAAGCAATGTGGGACTAAACCATGCTATACTTTGAAATTTAGGAATGAATGGGCCTTTGTCTCATGGGCCCAATTCTAACAATTGAAACTGTACATGTAATGTCAAACTGAGTTCTCAAAGTATAAAAAAACCATCTTTTAAGTTTTTTCTATAAGTTCAATCTAATAGACTGAATTGTACATGTAATGTCAAACTGAGTTCTGAAAGTAAAAAACACATCTTTTAAGTTTTCCTACAGGTTCAATCACTGTTGTCACGGCGTCGCCTAGGCGACGCCTAGGCGTCCTGGCGGCCGGAGGAGGACGCCGAGGCTGGTCGCCTCGCCTGATCCCGCCATTGACGCCGGTCTCCAGCGGCGCGGGGAGAGATCGGGCACGGGGAGGGGAGGCCAGAGGCGGCGGGGAGCTGGAGGCGGTGGGGGGGAGGAGGCGAGGGGAGGCGGCGGCGGGGAGAGGAGGTGGACGCGGGAGGCGGCGGCGGGGAGAGGAGGCGGAGATGTCGGGAGAGACGGGAGAGAGAGAGACGGGGGAGGCGGCGGCGAGGAGAGGAGGCGGACGGGGGAGGCGGCGGCGGGGAGAGGAGGCGGACGGGGGAGGCGGCGGCGGGGAGAGGAGGCGGACGTGGGAGGCGGCGGCGGAGATGTCGGGAGACGGACGCGGGAGGCGGCGGCGGAGATGTCGGGAGAGGAGGCGGAGAGACGGGAGAGAGAGACGGGAGAGGCGGAGTGGCTGTTAGGAGAGACTGAGGTCTCGGGGGGAGTTTTATACGGGAGAGACAGAATGTATGAGACAGAATACATACGGGAGATACTACAGGATTGGGATTAGGCGCTCGCCTTGGCGTCGCCTGGACGTCTCCTAGGCGTCCAGGCGCATGTCACTCGCCGTGGTCGCCGATTCCGCCGTGACAACCATGGGTTCAATCTAATAGATTGAATCGCCTTGAATTTGGTCAAATTGAAAATGAATTCTAATTTCCAAATAAGATTTTGGTTCTTTCAGCTTATGCTAACATTTGCAGACTTGTTAATAGGCTCTGATCAACCTTGTAAATTAATTATTTTTTGTGTGCTGGGTAGACTAATGATTGTTTTAGACATATTGACAAATAATACTACCTCCAATCCATGAACCTCCAATCCATTTTAGATGTCATTGTTGTAAGGTAGTTTGGTTTTTCTAGGCAACTTTTCCCACCAGATGCTCATATTAAATGCTTATTGGTAGTAGTATCTGAGAGGTAGGCATCAAGTATCAACTAATAGGGGCAAATATATGTCACAAATAAAGGCGTTAACTCCTTTTTGTGTGCGCATAGAGCTACGATGACATCTATTTTGGACTAGAAATGGTTGTTGAATTGTTAATTTTGGCATGTTGTGAATTTGTGATATGTGGATTCTTCTCATTATCTCACACACTTGTGAACTTCCACTACATTTGTTCTTTTTGTAATGGAAGTAAATTCATAGATGTTATTATTGCCTTCTTTTTTCTTTATAGCCTGCAGTCCGCACTCGGAGGTCAGATAATTCACAACAGGATTTGACATTGGAAATTGTTCTGAGTTTATTTTCAACAGCGACAAGCGCAAAAGCCATTGTCAAAAAGATGAGTTCAGAAGTTGCCCAGCTTCTCTTAGCACATGCGTACCAGGTTAGGGACTTGAAAGTTTTACTGGTGTTTTCCCAGGTTACATATCATCACAGTGATCGTATTTTATTTTTAGTTCTATGGCCTAAAACATGTTTATGTCTAGATTTTGGCATTTTTCTTTAAGAGTAAAATGCATGGCAGGTCACTAAACTTGTGCAGGTGTGTCATCCAGGTTACGGTACTTTCAAAATGCACATGAGTCACTGATGTGTCATAAGTGGGCCATTAGTCCATTTAACTGCATAAGCTAGCAACTATTATACGTGTGGCATGCCTAGTAGATGCCATTGCACCTTGGCGGGGTGTGGGAATTGTTAAAAAAACCCTATACAATATATTTGGCATTTAACCCTATCCAAATATGGTCAACCAGATCGCACTCATCTCACTCGAGCCAATCTTACTCCATCCTGTGACCATAACCCTAGAGACGATATTGGCTCGTAACTGTGATGCCCCAATCCTTGACTGGAAGGGACACCAAAGGTCTTTGCCCTCTCTCACTATCTATCCAAGAGATGCAAGGGTAGTAGAGGAGTGTGGCCGCGGCGGCGGTTAATGGCCTCATCCTCACGTGACTTGTTGCAGTCAGGCTAGCACTATCGAGTCCTTGTAGCACTCAGGCCATCATTGTTAGAGCACCAGATCGGGTTCTTTTCTTTTGCAAAAATGTGTTTTGTGTACGCCTAACCTTTGAGATGTGGTCACGTGCTTGTCGCATGCAGCGACGCCTACATGGCATGCTAGACGTGTAATACTTGCTATCTTGGGCAGTTAGCATAGACTAATGATCCACTTATAGCACATTAGTGACCTATATGTGTATTTTTAAAGTATCGTGACCTAGATGACACATTTGAACAAGTTGAGTGACCTGCCATGTATTTTACTCTTTCTTTAATTAGATTTCATGGGCATTCTTTTCATGCATGATAGTAGCAAGTAGCTAATTCATTTTATGTTACCTCAGAAACAGTATAATCGAAATAATAGGTGCACACACTTCTTTAGAATATAGTTTCATATTCCTGCTCCGCATGTTCTGGTATACTTCTGGTTACTACAGTCTACCATTGTAATTTAGTCTTTGCATATTTTCAGGTCTGCCTGTCTGTTCAAGGTGATTCTGACAAAACTAATGATATGACAAAAAAGATCGGAGCAACTCTGCCACAGATATCTTGCAATTTTGTATCCGCTTTTCAGAATCTTAGAAAAATCAACCCGTGAGTATTTTGTTTCAGTATGGTAATGGCCACCAGGTTTTTAAAGCTGTCAGGCGACTGATTGTTGCTTAGCAGCGAGTGCTACCAGCTGATTATTGGCAGCAACCAGTCTGGTCTGTCGCTGCATTCCATGGCAGCCAGTGAATCAGTATGGATCTGCCTAAAAAATTGCTTGAAGTTTCTTATGGCTTTAATTTTTATCGTCTTTGCAGGAATATCCAGATCTCACCGTTTGAGAAAGAAGCTTTGTTTACTGCTGCAACACTGACTAGAAAACTGAAGAATGAAGAAAGATAGGAGATTTTGGAAGTGATACACATTAGATCGGATGGTTTTGCTCTGGCAACTACTAGTGTTTATCTTAAAAATGATATCATTTTTTTGGCCTTTGCAGTCTAATCTCTTGTACGGCACAATTATGTTATTACCTATGTACCTACATATTTGGCTTATCTATCCCCTCTAGTATCTGAAGCTAATGTACTGAGCTGAAGCTTCTGTGTTGCATATCTTGGGGGAGCATTTTACTCGAAATTTCTTCCATTGATATCAACTACACCGAATTTTCTGAGACAAGACAAATGAATTGATACCCATGCTTAGAACTTTTGCTAGGAGGTGCTTGAGACCCGTAGGGAGAAAAAGTTCACGCATTGTTCTTCAGATTTCTAAAGTACGAAGCTCCCTTTGGATTTTGCCCGAGCTGTTCTTTACATCTTATATTTGCTTTTGGGTCTCGATCTGTTTCTTATGTACCTTTTATCTGTCCATATGGAAGGTACCTGGAATTTAATAGTACTTATGAACTGTAGATATACCTTTTATTATGCATCGTATATCACATGTTGTACATAAATAATATTTTATCACCATTTCAAATGACGATAGAAGTTCTGTCATCAAAGAATAGACGACAAAGTGCTACGTCGATGCCACGATATTTATCGCCATTTCAGTTTACGATAGGGAAATGGATCATCAATTGAAATGGTGACAAATCTCTGTAGCCTCAATTGTTATTTTAAATGGCGATAGAGGCCTTCGCACTCGTCGCCATGTATAAAAGGGTCAAAAACAAGCTGAATATCATTGTAATTCGGTAAAAAAAATAAAGAGGAGGGGATAGGAGAGCGGAACGAATGGATTTCTACATTCTAGAAGCGAGTTTTCTATTTCTTTGTAGATTTTATTTTGAAGCCATGGTAGATTAGTAAATAAAATGATTAGATGTGTAGTTATATTAGGTAGTTGGTAAAATGTGTAAATAGTGTAGTTGTAGATATGTAGTTATTTAGAGTAGTTTGTGTAGAATAAATTCTTGTAAAACTACTAATTTCTTGTAGTCGTAAGTTGTAGCGCATTGATTAGTTTTAGAATATTAGATCTGCTACTTTCTTTAGGGTGTTGTACATTAGGGAAATCCCTTTCTATGCAAATTTATCAATGACTAGCGGATTTGTCATTAGGTCTATTTCATGTTTATTTAATCGATGAGCAGCTATCGTTAACATCAGATTAGTTGTCGAAATAATCAATAGGTATAACTGAATGAGTAGTTTTCAAAATACTATAGAGAGGGGTTCCACAGATGGGTACAGAAGGAATTGATTTGCATGATTTTCCATATGTGACAACTAGCCTGTAAAATGCAAAACAATGTTCATGAGGCGCTATTATAAGATGATTGTACTAGTTATTCTTGCTGGATCATGCATTTATGACTTGAAGTTGTGTAGCGTTGCTACTCGGGCACGATAACACACTTATGGAGAGTTAGTGAAACTGAAGGGGCGAAATTCGTGGAGCTTATACATGGGATTAGCGAAGGAGCATGGATGACTGCTAGTCTTGTTGGCCCAAGCTTATAAGGAAGTCCCTCTGGCTTATGTGACATAGGAAGATGCCATAGGTGGTAATGCTGAAGAAGTTGGGGAGTTTAGCTAAAGTGTGCCATATTGTTTGAGCCACGGAGGTTAGGTGGAGGTGGTACTAACTTAGTTGAAGTTGAGACTGTAGACCTTCCTATGGCCACAGGAACACATAAGGATTGCAGATGAAGGTAAGGAGATGAAATCCTTGGTGAAACGAATAAAGCTCAAAGACCGTGACTATGAGGCAATGTCAGATGATGAATGTTTCGATGAGCAAGGTGGAGGTGACGAACGCCACACCAATTCAACAAACTAGTAGTGAATGAAGGTGCGGGTGGCCTGGGAGCACTAGCAGAACGAGGTTAGGCAAGGAGTGTTTTATAAAAGTAAGGGGTATGTGCATGAAGTAGTCAAGTTCTGTGTCGTTGAGGAAAACATTCAAGGTGGTGAAGTTCAGTCCGCGTGTGTATGATGTGAAGTGTGTGATAAAGAGATGCCCTTGGTGAGTCCATACATACCAACCTATGTGGGACACCCATTGGAAGTGCTCAATAGTCATTCCACACACTTGCGTGACAGCAAAGTCCATGTAATCCCATAGAAACATGTCTTTAGGTTTTATTGCAAATGTCATGTATGGAGAGATTGTTGACAACCTAGATTTTAAGCTGCGTTCCATTATTCTTGTGGTAGAGCGGCGGTTTCAGTACATAATAAGCTATGCCAAACTTGGAGCGTGAAGTAGAAGGTACCAGAAGTAAGATTTGGTACGTTCGAAGACTCTTATCACAACCTGCCCGGTCATCTCTAAGTCATGCAATAAAGAAAGATTGGGACCTATGTTGATATTCTGGAACAAGCCTTAAAGTAGTTCCCCGGGAAGATTATGCTGAAGCGAGCATTCTTTGCTTTTGGTGCATACTTCGATGCATTCACACATTGTTGTCTATTGCTTTGCGTAAATGACACTTTGACTAGGAAGTACAAGGACCAGATATTGATTGTAATTGCAGTAGATGGCAACAACCAGGTTCTTCTAGTCGCAATTGCATTTGTCGAGAGTAAGAACACTGATAGTTGGCTGTTGTTTCTGAAGAACATGAAAGTTGGTGTCGTGGGTGAGCGCTCACAAGTTTGCATCATACATTATCGAGATGATGACTTATTGAAGGCAATTATGCAACTATAGCAAGGGAAAAACAAACTGTATCCATGGATTAATTTGCAGAGTGGTTGTGCAAGGGGCACATAGGTGTTATTTTCTACAACAATTCAGGAACAAGGAGCATAGATGAATATTTTTTAAGAGGCTTTGTGATTGGAATTAGCAAAGAAAGTTTGATGTACTATAGAAGAAAATGGATGACCTGACGATGAAGCACACAAGAGAGGCAGCGAAGAAGCCCGTCACAGGTGCGGAAGAGCTCCCTGTTGCACTTAGTAAGATACCTACATATCATGTAGAATTAGTCAGAAGGAATTCAAGGCAAACAAAATGCTTCTTAGAGTGGATTGAGCATGAGCCTAGGGAGAAGTAGGTATTGCTTTATGACACCGATGGTGCAAGGTACCTTCCTTTGGTAGCCATTATGGAGGGAGTGCTACGCAGTATTGCCAATTACTTTGTTGATTGAAGCGTCTTGGCTCGCATCTCCATGAGTGATCCACAACTGAGGTACTTAAGTATGATCACGAAGTATATAGAAGAGAAGAGCAAGAAGGGGGAAATGCATAGAGCATTTAAAATGGGTACGAGGGATCTTTGTTTCGAGGTCTGTGTAGGGCCAAAGGTTGTCGTAGGATGAACCGTGTGACAATTGTTCACGAGTGCATGTTTGGAAGGTACAGTTGTTCCTACACATGCAACAAGCATCGTCTGTTACATAGGCCATGCACACATGTGATGGCTGCTTGTTCAACAGTTGCGCAAGAATATGGCAGATTCTTGTCAGAATATTTTATGATGGCAACATGGAGTAAAGAATTGTATGATTTCGGTGTGATTGGACCATTTATCAGTCATCTCAGCTAGGAGCAGAAGAGGTAGATCCCAGACATTGACAGGCTCTTGGGAGGAGTTGGTCGTCCGCAAACCCGACGTATTAGAAATTACATGTATGAATCAGAAGCGGGGCCTCGTTTGGAGAAATGGTCTATTTGCAAGGAGACTAGGCATACCTCCAAATATTGCCTACGCTGGAGGGGCTAGCAGGAAGGTGGAGAAGAAGTCCATGGGGATGGGGTGGTTGGGACCTCCATCGACGGTGGTAGCTATTGGGTTTTGGCACTATTTGAACTTATGTTGTCATGTCTGTTATGGTATCTGTGATGTATGAACTACGTGGTACTAGTAAGGTAGTCCGTATGTTCGTAGTTGTTGTATGATCTATGTCTTATGTGTATCCTACATATGAATTATATTATGTTACTTCACTATGATCTATGCCTTATATGTAACATACATTACTTTACTTGTAGATTTATCTTATGTTATGCTATTTTACTTACGGATTTACCTTGTGTTATGTTTCTTTACTTGTACATTTACCTTGTGATCCGTTTCTTTCTATCATACTAACATCCTATGGTTTCTTGAACATGTATAGAGGACGATGCAATACATGCGGAGTGGCGTTATGAGCTGCTCGATCTGACCATCAACACCATGCATCGTAGCCACTGCCTTGCCTCAGCATGGCGAGGCACCCATCGAGTTTTCTTCGTTGCGGTTGCGCACCCTTATGAGGGTATGGAGGATCGACCCTTGTTGAATTCACAGGTATGTGAATCAGGTAAAATTTTGTTTGGTATATGCTGCGTCTTCTTAGGTTGCACTAACATTTCCTAGTTGTTTGCACATAGGTTGAGGGCATCTAGACTGCTCCCCTTGCTAGGATGGTGGAGGTCACAGCTAAGGATGCCCAGGATAGGCACAGTGCATCTAAGAGGTTCCCGTAGGATAGGTGCCTACACACAGCGCTTGCCGACCATTAGCAGCTCGAGGCACACATGTTTCACCTCTCATGTGGGGAGATGATGCTGACGCTTGAGGACTTTTTGTACCTCACTTAATATAGGTTGGTCCTAAACTTTTGGTGGATGATAACTCGATTGGTAGGGAACGACATTGACGATGAGGCTACTTGACCGAAATACGATCAAGCCATCCAACAATCGCTACACCACGCTCTTGTTGTTATTAACCTTACCAAGAATGATGGTTGACCTGATTACGAAGATCAATTTCTGCAAGAAATCGAAGAACAAACAAGAACTAAAGTAGAGAGAAATCTAAAAATTGCTAGATATATAAGTCACACAAGGATAGTTGAGGTTCTGTAACACGGATCTGTTGGTCTATTCAACATAAGAGGCACGTGAATTTGCACACAAGGGGCTAAACTGATCTAAACAAAACCTAAGAAAGAAGGAGGTGCCTAGGGCTATTTATAAGAGAAAGAGGGGCATGGGTGGTCGCTAGGGAGGTGGGCACACAACCCTAGGAGGTATAAGGCCCATGGGCCCAAGTGGAGGTGGCGCAACACCTTTTGGTTTAGATTCATAATCAGCCTTGACTTGTTTTAGCGATTGGGGTGCACTCACAAGGAATTTGGAGGTGTGTCTGGGTCCATTGGAAAGAGAATGAGATAAATTTTTCATGCTATACTCATACACCTCAAACAAAGTCTGTATGCAAATTCTATGCATGTTTGAAGTCAGTATTGTCTCTAGAGGCCAAATTGGATTTCAGAACGTGTCTAACTTGAACTTTTGCTTGACTTATAACCAAAGTGATGTGGAAGCCTTAAGAAAGAGTTGGGAAAGGCCTCGACTTGGTCTTGATGTGCTGCTTGGATTCCCTTTAGGTAGACCCCAACCACAAGCGCGTAGTGTTGATGAAATCCTCCTTGTATATCTACACAATATACGTTTTCATCATTAGATCGTATCATATTCTCATCTAAATTAAATTGAAGTTGAAGAAATGAATTCACCTTTTATTCAATCTTAGGAGCTATGGTCGTATGTGTTTGTGGCATGGTCACATCATTACTGGTCTCCCTTACACGTGGGACACGGTGGTGCTGACGAACATAGATTTGGACTGGTGCCCTCAGCTGCTCGTGAGGTTTCAGGGGGTGCTACCAGCTAACGCTGGTTAAAGGGAGTTCACTAGCACCCATGGTCCCACATAGAAGTGGCTTACCCAGTTTTACGTAAGTGCTATTTTAAGTTACTGTACTAGTTGTTCAAAGCACCATACCTAACAAGTACATGTTGTTAATTTTCAACCAGAGAGGATGGTCCCTGATGCAGGGGGATTATGTTGTGAGGTGAAACTTGGAGGCATACCTGGTTTGGTTCTTCAGTTGGGTCATGTTTTTCTCATCCCATGGGGACAGTGTGGGCAAACACCTGATCTAGTATGCCAGGCAGATAGCGGATGTAGAGTTGGACGACATCCCACAGCAGGCCTAGGGCCCGACGGTATAGGCTGCCACGTACCACAAGCTTTGTGACGGGTGTCAAAGGATGGCAGAGAACTCCACACTCTTTGGATGCCCTCTCCTACTGCAGCTGTGGTTATTCGAGCGCTTCCATATTGGTGGTCCACATATCGACCTGGGTCCCTACGGCTCAACCTTCTACATGGTACTGGCCAACGTCGTGGATTATCTTATCATGGGGACCTTGTGGTGTTGCTGACGGGTTAGTTTCATCCTTGTGCAGTTTTAATTACAAAATGTTCATAGTGAACTTACTAACATATGCACTAATCTATGTTTCTCCAGCCCATTTTTCACGCATCGTACACTGAGTACATTGCTATGTTTGACCAGCTGACGAATGACCATGTCATCTAGAAGCATTCGCTGTTGACATCGTTGCCTATTGTGCACCGGAGGGGCTGTCCATCCAGTGCACACGAGATGCCGCCTTTTGGATGGCACAATGACACCTAGTGTACAACGTCTTCGTTGAGACGTATGCTGTGCATCGGGTGATGAGCCAGTTCAGACTATGGCAGGCATTTCCAGTGGATGTAGGCAATTGCGTGGAAGGGCACATTCATAGGTGAGTTGCAGATTCTCCCACTTCCTACTCGATAGCATGGCTTAAGTATGTAATTACTAACCTTTGTATGTTTTGGGTACCTACAGGCACACGAGGAAGGGTGTCAAAGGACATATAGGATGGGCCTGGTGCATAGAGCCATACGTCCAATAGTGGATACTTGTGTTGCATGATGTCCACCCGGAGTCTGCCTTGTACGACCACTCGACGTATGATGACTATATCAAATGGTACAACACATGCACCAGGATTCGGGTCGTGCGTGTCGTGGAGGATCCACCAAGGCACGTCACTAGCACGACATACACGCACCCTACCCAGTCGAACTCTGTCTTCTATTGCTTGGTTAGTAACACACAATTAATTATATTCAATTCCTTACAGTCGCATTGATTCTAACATGTTTTGCTTGTCGCACAGAGCTATCTCGCTAGGGAGGTCCACAACAACTTGACCTTTCTTATGTCTCGCATCGAGGACGGGGGGCTCAAAGCCGCTCTTGGCCGGATCAGGGACAAGGCCAAGCACATCATCTCGCTGATGTCATGTAGGGGGCTGAGGGATGACGTGGTGCAGGCGTCGCCACGTGCTTTCATACATGCTTGAGGGGTCAGTCATAACACACCGCACATGTCGCATGCTCCCACCTCACCTTCTTCGGATATGCCAAGGGGCTCTTCCTGGCATCATACTGCCCCTACTCCAGTCTCAGGTAGTGTTTTGTTAAAGATATTTACACAGTCTTTCTCATGATGTTTCGTACTAACGACTGTTTTTTTGAATAGGACCACAGTTCCACGAGACGGCTCAGTATGCCTAGATGTACCCAGGTAAACTATTCTTTCCTCATTGCATGTGCTCAAATTTGGGAACACATTTCAATTGTATCCTATATGGGAATACATTTCAATTGTATCCTATCTTCCTTGCAGGCCAGCATGCACATCTTGAAAACTACGTGGAGAACATGTCTACCTATGGGAGACAAGCGGGCGATGACACGACAGGCCACGGGGCACAGTCAGACGACGATAATGCCCCAGTGGATGCCTGGTTGGCCAAGCCCCCAGAGGACAAGGCCGCTCACGTCTTACGGGGTTCATAGCTCTTTGATGTGCCTAGACGGATCTAGCCGACCCATGGGACGTTGTGATTTGCACCTCCTGCTCGCCCGGCCAAGTCACGACACGCACCAGACCAGTAGTCCTACTAGTCAGGTCATGCATAGTGTCAGCCCAGGGCTAGTGCCACTCGTGGGGTAGCGCTTAGGAGGAACCACGCATAGGTTCCTTACAATTAGTAAGTCCTTGTAATAAGTTGCTATGTGTTTGCCACGTGCTATGATATTTATGGTGTTATGCTCCTCTTTGTTCTGGTTTCTTTGTAAAGTTGTTCTATTACATGATCTGTGCTATGACTACGAGATAGCCTCCCCTTCTCAACAGCGCGATGAATGGGTAATGGTAGCAATACACATCGAGACAAGATGCGTCCATAACCTTTTAGTTAGAAATGACAATACTATGCCACCTCCTTTTTCAGCCCGAAGTGACAACACTCCGACTAGCCCCTTTTCAAACCATGGTGATAGCACACTGCCACACACTCTATGTGACTCAAGTCTACCGCCCACATCTAAGAGGGCCTATAAATTGTCCCACTAAAAAAACTCACATATTTTGAACACACTCCTCGAACCACAACATGGTGGACAGAGTGGGTAGCGCAAGGCGTGGGAGTAGGGGTGCAATCGGGTCGGATTCGGATGGATATTGCTCATACCGTATCCTAACCCATATTTTTTTCTCGGATTCGGGGTCGGATACGGTAAAACCGGATACGAATACGAATTCGGAATATTCGGAATTTTGAATACAGTGCCGTCGGAACGGATACTTGACGGTTTCGGATAAAAAATGGATAATGTAGACGGATAGTATGTGCATATGGAAAGGAACATATGCTAAACCATACCACCATCACTTCAAGCCTTAAACTGTTAGACATAAGTACATGATAGTGATTATAATTCATTAGCCGAAGATGGTGTGGCGTTTCCCCCAAAATTGCCCATTGAGGTGTGGCGTTTTAAGATGAATCTTGATTTTTGACGGACATCATTTTCTTTTTCTAGGCTAAAGAAATTTTACTAAATTAAGGTAGAGACAATAGACAATTGGGGATAATAGACTTTTGAGAAATTTACCTGTTCATTTACTAAAGCATGCCAAAGTTCATCGTTTAATAATACTCTGATTACATGCTTTTCATTCCATTACCTAGGAAGAGTGATCTTAATGAGCAAATTTATGATTCCAATTGCACAAGTAGCAGAATAGAAATAAAACACCATTTTAGTATTCGTATATTTATAGTTGCCACAACTGAATATCATATTCCTTTTAAAGAACTTAAGCTTGCACGATCCAGGAAAACTTTCTATACACTATACACCTCAACCAACCAACATGATAAAAAAACAAATACTAGCAAAATAAAAGGTGAATTCTTAGCTCTTACCAGATATCCGACCGAATATCTGACCGAATAATTATCCGGTATCCGAATACCGATACTATTCGGTCGGATAACAACTCTCCCGAATCCGAATCCAAATCCGACATGAATTATCCGAATCCGACTGGATACCAAATTCCCTTCCCGAATCCGGTACCGACCGGATTCGGTACCGGATCGGTCGGGATTAACCCAACCCATTTGCACCTCTACGTGGGAGGGGACAATGGGCACAGACTGGATTTCAAGGCCGTGACTGTCCACTGGACCCTGATCCTCCAAGCCCTGATCTATTACTCAAAACTAGGGAGTCCTACACCTCTAGAAATCCCTTCCACGAGTACCCACACATCCTCGAGCGTTGGCTGTAATGCACGAACAAAGTTGACGCATGGTCTAGGTTTATGTCAGAACCTGGAGTAACGACTCCTGGATCCTCTGTGTAAATCGCACTAGTCTAGGATCAGTTAGTGCACACAGTAACAACAAAGATAAATACCAAGCACAAATGACCAACTTCATTAAATAAAGAGTACGACCTTATGGCCAGGTCTTACATCAACGCTCATTGGTAAAAGTAAATAAAGCAAATAACTACGGAAACAACTGAAAAGAAGCGAAGCCCAAGCCTGCCCACAGGCAAACGACAGTAAGACGCGGCCTACTCGTCCAAATCTTTACCGTAGTCGACGTCATCCTTCTCTGTGTGGAGATAGCAAGGTGAGTACAAACTTGTACTCCGTAAATCACACGGAGAAATGCAACATAATAATAAAGGCTTCAATGGAAGACTTATATGGTTAGTTTGCATAAAATAGCATTTAAGGAAATACAATAATTAGATTGAAATTGCTGAATTTAATACAGTAAGTAAAAACAATACTTGTAATTGAAAATAATACCGTCAGTGCAGGCTTCGACCAAACACCAACCTATCCACGGGCATCCCACCCGGACCATCTTTCCCAAAAGATCGCGTATGGATTCCATCCATCCACACGTTTCCAAACACTCGTGGATTCCATCCATCCACAAGCTCCCAATATCTCCCATGGGTTCCATCCACCCACAAGGTTTTCATTCTCTCATGGATTCCATCCATCCATAAGGTTTTCAAAAACATTTTTGAAAAAACAAAATCTAATCCATGAAAAACCTTTACTCAACATGCCCATGACTGTGGGCACGACTATCCATGATAGATTATACACTTTGCAGAGGTTGTACAGCTTTACCCACAAGACAAGATCATCCCATATTGCCATCGGTTTACACAATTACTTAGGTGTGCGGCGAGGAGTCGTGACAAGGCCTTTACAATGCAAAGCCTTTAACCTGGCCAAGCCAACTCTAAGATTTCACCCCAGTAAGGAATCCACCAGACCAGAACCCCCTCTTGAGCCCGAGTGAGACTTCTCATGGCTACAACCACGCTCACTCAAGTGGGACTTCACATGGCACCAACCACGCCCACCTTCAACCTACGACTTGACTCAGGTTGGGACTTCGCAAATTAATCAACCAGGGCTGTCCCATACCAACCATGTGGTAGTACGATAGGGCTTTGCAATAGTAGCTCACAGACCGGTCCTTAATCTGACTTAGGCCCAACCACGTACCCCTGTGCACGACAGTCAACCACTGCGGCTCCAACCAACAGGGTATGCCTGCACCCACCAATCTCACCATTTGCCTAAGTCTAAACCAGATTTTATATTTTATTTTCAAAATATATCATAGACCTCCTTGACTCACCAAAGTCAAGAGTAGCTTTGAAAAGCTTATCATTTTATGTGAAAAGGTTTGTCATTTCATGTAAAAAGGTATCCCAAAATAAATATTATTACCATGTGTGACTCTGTGTAGGATTATCGTTTTTTTAAATGGTGATAATACAGTTCTTTGTTGTTTCTGAGTTTACTTTTTCTTACCCTTCTTTAGCTTGCTAACTCTTCCGCTCACCTTATGGTCCGTCTCCTTCCATGCTTGTCACCAACATTGGCAAATTTTCTTTTGTCCCCTGGTTGTTCCTTTGTGCTTTTCAATGTATTATCATTACTATTATAAAAGAATAATTTGGTGGTTATAGGTTCCTTCTCCTCTAACCGTTTTATTCTCAACTTCTCATTACTCTTCACTTTTCAATTGATTAGATAACCCTCTTATATAGCATGATTCTATATATATTTAATAAATTTTGTTGCAACGTACGAGCATATGACTAGTCACACGTAAAAACATAACTCTTGAGATAGGGGTGGAAAAAAACTCGTTAGTGGGGCTCGTTGGTTCGGATCAAAATTGCTTCATTTATACTTGTTAATTGGTTAAATAATAAAATGAGTTGGTTTCAAATGAATTTGAATTTTGCTCTAGCTCGGCTCGGCTCGGCTCATTAGCCCGCTTCTAAAAATACTTTAAAATTATATGTAAAATGATATTAAATCAAATTATGTCAATTTTAGAAAAAGCTCGATAAGACGAGGAGTTGGCTCGATATCCACCCCTTTCTTGAGACCATTGTTGGTTGTAGATTCATGGCCATCTCTGCTTTCAACGCCTTGTCACCGTACTAATCATTGCCGTTTACACGTCCAATAAATTGGTATTACTTTTAAACGCGAATTAAAAAGGCGAATACTTGTATAAAAACCAACATCATAGTCACTGTTTTTAAATATTATTCGAATCAAATGACTATTCGATCTCTCCCCAAAAAAAAAAAAAGAGAGACTATTTGAGGTAAACCCACCAGCGATGGAGCAGCTAACCTGTCCATCCCCAAAACCCTTCACGGCTTCACCACCACCAACCTCCGCGCTCCGGCCATGCGGCGGCTACCCTTGCGGCTCCTGCGCGCCGCCTCACCCCGAAGCCCCGCTCCCTTCCGTGGTGGTTGGCCCGCCCCTCCCTCGCCCCACCCTGCGGTGGAGGCGGCGCCGGCTGAACTCGCCCGGTGGGCGCCGCGGAGGGGATACTCGAGGTTCGCAAGTGGCTTCACCCCCCTGCAGCCGAAGCCGCTGGGCTCCATCCTCGACGTCGAGCGCGCCAAGGGCCTCTCCCCCGAACACCTTGTCGCCGCCTGGGATGACGTCAGTGCCCTCCCCACACCTCATTTCCTTCCGTTTCGCACTATTTGTTCCGTTTTGTACTAGCATTGAGTAAATCTCCTGTAATGGCTGCCGTAGATAAGCATCTAAATTTGATGTTTTGTTGTGCATGCTTGGTAATATTGCAAGCACTATCCAAAACAAACTGCTTGCTATGGTATCTGAATGATCTCTTAAAAGGAAGAAAATAAAACCAATCATCCATTGGAATGTGCTGACCTTTGTCATCTAGGTAGAACTGAAAAGAACTTTCTATGATCTTTGCTAGTGTGGATGTTCAGAACTCCTGTTAATGAAAGAACATATTGGTGCAAAATTTCTGCAAGTAGTTTCATTTTAGGTCTGATATATTAGCCAAACATAAGAATATATGCATGGTAATGGAAATGCGGTGAACGGTCACTGGAAGTAGTTGTATCGAGCTCAGCTGGCATGCTATGGATCATGAGAGCGCACTGATGAGAATGGAGGTACATTGAACCATCCAAATCAATTTCGGCGTACTTTCACATTCCTTTCTCTTCAGCCATGGAATCAACTAAACAAAAGTTCTGCTAATGTAACTTCCACGTCATCTTCTAGTAGTTGTTACTTTCAATTTCAAGGATATCACCATTTCACCACACTGGTCATACACTAGGGTTGGGAAAACCAGCGGTTACCGGCTGGTAACCGCCGGTAACCGGATTTCCCGGTGGGTACCGGGAAATAAATAACCGGTCGGGTTTTTCCGAAGTGCATTTATATTTATGAGTCTTTTGTGACTACGTAATGCACCTCCTAGGTTGATTTAGACCTTTTTTTGTGCTAGATTACCTATTGTATGAGCTAAATATGCTTCGAAACATCCCAAATTCAAATGTTTTTGTGTTTTCCCTGTTTTTAGCGGTTTTTGCGGTTTTTTTGGGCGGTAACCAGCTGGTTTTTCCAGTTACCAGTTTCAAATTCAAATTTCAAAACTTGAAATTTTACCGGGATTTCCCCGGTTTTTCCGGTTACCGGCCCTGGTAACCGGTACCTGCCCCCCGCCGGGATTTAGGCTGGTACCGGGTTTTTGATCCTTTCATACCACCATAGAATGCTAGTGGCATGAGCTTTGATTTTAATATTACATTGACAACATATCCCCATAGAAACAGTAGCTTGGCATTGCCAACATGTCATTGCTATTGTGTGGAACACGCTAAGACAACTTCCATGCCAAATATAGTCCGGAAAGCATAGAGATTTCACAAGATCCCAATAAAGTACCATCTTTCTTGGAAATGCAAAAGTGCTAAATCACAGTAATTAAATGTAAGAGGGCTTAAAAGAGTATTAGTTGAGAACCAAGAGGCAGAACTCAGATCGAAAGGTAGAGGGGAGGGATGGAGTTAAGTGAGTGGTGGTGCAACATTGGCAGCCGTATAAGCACTGTGCTACCATATCCTTCTTTGTACTAAATCAAAAGCAAAAGAATTAAAGAACAAAAGATTCATTTTAAAAGACTCAATCAAAAGCATCATTTGTATTTTAAATGAAGTTTTGAAGGTGAAAATCATTTAAGGATATATCTTGTTTGAAAAATGGTGCTCTACGTAGCACTGTATATTAAATTTATAAAAAATGTCACCATTATTAATTGATCTAGAAGAGGATTGCTTAGGTCCAAGAAGTCTCAGGTGGCTGGTTAGAGGGGTGAATAAGGGGAGGAAACAATGATGTCAGGATAAGGTGGATCATAGGTGGACATAGGTAGGGGAAGGAAAGAAAGAGATGGGAGAGAGGATGGGGGTAGGGTGGAATGGTTTTGTGCTTTAATAGCGGGTATATAAAACGATATGCACATTGTATGATGCCAAAATTTAACTTTGTATGATGCCAAATTTTAACTTTATCATTTTGTGTAGGCAAGGAAATTGTTCCCATAGGTTGGAAATACTGTATGATTTCCCAGGCAAAAACAGTTATGTGATTCTTAGACCATCTTTTGTTAGATAGGATGCGAAAATCGTGCATGATTTGCACAAAGGGTGGGGAGGAAGGTTTCTAATGCTAGGACCACCAACTCTCACATGTTGGCCTATTAACACAACGGAATCAGAAAAATCAGTTTGATTTCAGTAAGTGATTGCCATTCAGTTATTAAACAAAATCATGCTTATGTTTTATGCCATTAAACTATTTATTTTGTAAGTGTTCATGCTGATAGCTGCATACCTGCATTTATATTGTTAGCTTATATTTATCCTGACATTTCGCTTTTGCAATTTACTTGGGTTACTCTTCTTTTCCTGGAACATTAGTATCACCTGGGAAGAGGTCATATAGGTGCATCTATGAAAGCAAAGCTTTACCATCTCTTGGAACAAAGATCAGCAACATGGTATTTATTTATTGATTTGAGTTATTGTTAGCAGTACCATGATTATTATTTGCTGCACTAATTTCATTCTTTTTTGTAGCCGACATTTTGTTATTCCTTTGCGGAGAGGAAGTGGATATACCACCATGTTTATGCAAGGTTATTACTCAATTGCAGATAATAGTAGACTTTCATAAGCCTGGTCATTGATTGCTTTCCTTTTCATATTTTTTTCCATTGAATGTAGCTTTTCTCATAGCTTTGTTCTTAACATAACGCATATGTCTTGCTTTTTCAACTCAACATAACAATGCGGTGGGCTTTGGTCAGTTTGAAATTAATCTCCTTTTGAAATTTATAAAGGATTGACAACGTTGAAGAGACATGCCATTTTCCGCCTGGGCATTTGTTTGTTCAAACCCATTTGTAGATATTCCAATTTGACTTTAAGCTGAGAAAAAATGATTATGTTATGGCCTAGAATCTCGGTGTACACATAGCACGCGAGCGAACAGCACCACGGCAAACGTGCACTGTAGCAACGCACGAACAGTACCGCGGGTACTGTAGCAGCATGTGAACAGTACCATGGGAACTGTAGCACGCACGAATTTGATTGTTCTTCAGTAGTAGCGCGTGAACAGTACCCGTGGGAGCTGTAGTGCGCACGAATTTGGTTGTTCTTCAGTATGTTGCAGATTAAGATATAATAATTAGTTTTCTTATTATTTGGGTTTATTTTTTTCCTATTATTTTCATGTATTAGAGATAAATTTTCTATTATTAGGGATTAGTTTTCTTAATATAGAGATAGCTTTCTTAGGGGTTAAGTTTAGTCTTTTCTATAAAAGGGACAGTATTATACTTATTATTATTAAGTAAAGAAATAAACAAAAGTTCTCTATTCTCCCTCTCTTCTTCAACTGGCCTTAGAACCTTGGTGACGTATGGCCGGCCGATCAAAGGTGAATACCCTACTCTCGGTTCTCGGACCCGTACCACAACAGATTAAGTGTATGATTATCTGTAAAATCATTACTCTAAATTTTTCTTCTTCACTGCAATTCATGATTAAACCAAAATGTTGTAATAGTAAAGCATTTAGTGGTACTAACTGGTGTGTGTCTGTCTGCTAGGGAAAACCATAGGTTTGGCACTGTGTACTGTTTTTTCAGCGCTTCTGTAGCTGGCTTAATTGATCTAAGCATTAGTTTTTTTTGGAATATTTCAAGCTTAATTTTTCTATCCTGTCATTCAACATCCCAGTCCAGATGCCACACATGATCTTCACAGGACTTGAAGACTATAAAGCAAGAGGAACTCAAGCAAGCCCTTACTATACGGTCACTCATTATACAGAGTTTGCAGAAACCAAAGATACAGTGCTTGTCCGAGGAGACGTTGTGTTCACCAGTAAGCTAATTGATACAGAGGCAAAGTGCCTTTTAGAGACTGCTCACTCGTTCTACCTTAATGATGTGAGGTACAGGCTTGTAGAGCGTTTCAACAAAGAAACACATGAATTTGAGTTCAAAGATGTCCTTCAAGTGCTTGAAATGCCAACCATGTGATCAGATTTATGTCCTCGCGCAACAGCAAAGCTTCCTGGAGTTCAAAGATGTCCTTCAAGCTGCTGCTTTCCCATTTTGTTGCTTTCGTGATATCTTAAGAAAAAATTGAGACAGACAATGGACATAACTGTGACTTTGCTGACAGAGTATTCATTGTGTGTGTTTTGTTCTAGCGACGATGTGATAAAAATTTTGACGGCTGCTGTAAGCAGATGCGGACAAAATTCTATAGCTATTTGCTGTTGTCTCCCTCTAGCCTTTGGGATAGGTATTTGCATTTCATTGTATTCCCTTGTTTATTGAGGTGACATATTGATCTTTAACAATATGGTGGAAACAGAAACTCTATTGTCATAAACCATGTCGGAGAAAATAAAAAGCCCGATCGTATCTGTGAAATTTTGGCTGAAGTCAGCTGATATATTTGGTGTTCTGAACCTGATTTGACGTTTGTTGTGGAGAATTGAGCTACGGTGCAGATCTGACTCAAGTTTCTGTGGGATAGCGCCACGTTTACTTATCTAGGCCCGTATGGCTAGTAATCGCCGATATTTCTGTCCTTGTTCTAGCTCACCCTTTTCACAATTTGGTGCTCAGCACAATTTGTTGTGTTGCCTTAAAATGATTTTTTATTTAAAGATTAGGCAATTGAACTTTTTTATATCACACATTCAGGAGAAAATAAATATATATGTTAATCCCAACCAAAAAAATAATAGAGTACATATTGGAGAAAATTGATCATTTGCCTCAGAGTTGGTGTGGCTTTGATCATTTGCCATACACACATTGTAATAGCATGATGCCCTAAAGTTTGTGATATTTATCATTTTGGCCTTTTAATTCAATTTATAATTCCTTTTCTCTATTACCCCACCTGAAATGACTGAAATGCCCTTAGGACCGTTTGCCGACTCCGACGAGATAGCAAGCGATCCGGCGGCAATGTCTCATGGGAGCTCCTCTGCGTGGTCTAGCAGGAGTGCGGTGCCATTGCTGGGCATGGGAAGAGCAGGCTGCCCCCTCTTGGATTGCCCCGTGTGTAGACAAGAGAAGGTGGTGGAGCTCACATTGAAGACGAAGAGCAACCTAGGGAAGACCTTCGTGAAGTGCCCCAAGAATCAACTGAATGTAAGTTCTCCAATCCTTTGTGATCTCCCCCAGTTGGACCTGTGGTATTGTTACTGATCATGATATGATATTGGATGGAGTAGAGTTCGATTAGGGTTTTAGGTTTTGTGTGAATCAACAGAAATTTGGGCCAAATTAGTTTGGCTCTGGTTAATTTGGATCAATTTTTTGTTGGGTTTTATTAAACATCATCCGAATATTTTCTTCCTAACTATCATCCAAATTTAGGACCGTTGGATTAGATATTCAATGGTCATGCATTCTCCCCCTTGAATTTCATCCCCTCCCACTTGAAAAAATATGCCCCTTCCAAAAATAAGGGCCTCTTGATCTCTAATCCAAGAGTCATAAATTTGGATGATAGTTAGGAATAAAACATCCGGATGATGTCTAGACACTTTTTTTTTGTTTCTTAGGAGGCAAATAGTTGTAGTTTTTTCATGTGGTTGGGTCAGTACTAAGACTACCTGGTGGACATTGGGTTTGTTCCTGAAGATGCTATTCCTAAACTCGAAGTGACTTCCGAGCTAAGGAAGGACATGGATGCATGAAAGGTGAGCTTGGAGGCCTGAAAACTGGAATTGCTGGTATGATGGTTGAGGTTGGTTCCAGGCATGCTGAAATGGCTGTGATGAAGTCCTTCGGCTGTGAGGGATGGCAAGATGAGCAAGATCATGAAGTTTGGAGAGTTGCAGATGCTTGCTAATGGAGTGACTGTTGTGCTTGTTCTCTTACTTGTCATAGTGATGCTAGTTAAGTAGTTGTGTCATGTGTGGCTAACAGTCTTGTTATTTTGGTTATTTAGTAGCTTATGCACTGGAATGGATGTAATGGTCATTTTGGTCATGCAGTTATGGTCCGTGATGGATGTAATGCAAACTTGTTATGTAATGGTTCTTCACTGGATGTAATGCAACTATGGATGTTACGGTTTGCATGCAAATGGCTGTTATGCTTCGCTGGACATAAAGTTAAATTTGTGAGATATGGACGCCTTCCTGACATGGAATGCATTGGATTTAGCGTATTCCAGAATTTAATATAGCATTCTTTAGAACTTTTTCTTCTTTGGAATTCTTGGCAGGCCTTAACTTTGTTGGAGATACGGTAGTTAGTATGGACTATGATGCATTGATGCTCCATCTCCCATTGACAGTTGTGACATCCCAAAAATTTCTTTTCATAAAACCCCCTTTTTTCTTTTATTTGTTTATGTTCTTGAGTTTTCTGGTGTTTTCCTTTGATTTGGTTTCTTTTTCCCTCCCCGAGCCTCCCTTGAATATCCCAAAGAGTCAGAGTACTTAAACCCCTCTTCTTAGCCCGAGTGCCCGACCAGCTGCCCAAGCACTTAGCTAGTAGCCGCTCCCTTAAGTACTCGACCAGCCACCTGAGTACCCAGCTGCCAATCGCTTGTTCGGAGCCCTCAAGCGCGCCTCGTTCGCTTCACCGAATCAAGTATCACTCGCCTATCGTGTGCCAGTCTCGAGCTTGCCGCCTCCTCACTGTCTTCGTGCATAAGCCCATGTCACCCGAACTAGGTTGTTGTCAACACTTGTGCAGTACGTGTCGCGCTTGAGCATGGGAGAGACCGGACTCAAGACCCCATGTGTCCTCATCTCTCCTTGCCTTTCTACTCGCCACAATCGTAGCCTAGAGCTCTTCGTCATCACCTCTCCAGCTCTCTGGTGATGCCATCCATGTTCTTGCTACTGAGAAGTCACGGGAGTAGCCACCACCTTTCATCGCGTCTTTGTTTCTGTTCTTTAGGTATCTTGTGGGTCTTTGTGCACCTTCTTATTCATCTTCTTCAATCCAATCCAGCCAAAAATCTTTTGGTTACATGTTTTCTTCCCTCTCTAGAGCCCTTCTTATTTGTGTTCCCTCTTCTTTCTTTGCTATGTTTTATTTGTGTGTTTTGTAGTTGTTGCAATAGACTTATTTCATGTTTTCATGTGTGCGCGCTAGATTATGACCAGATTATCAAAGTCACCAGAGTCGAAGGAGGTCTTTGAGATTTCACCACAGTGAACAATGACGATTATGAGTTGCATGTCATGTCATGATTCCTTGATCATGTTAAGTCCCAATAGTCAGGAATAATATGTATGGGATTACTTTCTATATCCTTATTTGTCAAGTGCTATTTGCTATCAATTACTTTTGAATAATCATGCTTTAGTTATGTTCCCTCTTACTATATGATCGTATGGCCATCCTTGATATTTACTCTGATACGATTTTCTTCGTGAGATTAGGGTTAGGATGTCATGCTTTAGATCAGCATAGTAGTAGAATAATCAAAACCTATAATGATTGTTAGTGCTTTTGCCCACCATCATGAGTTGATGTGTCATTGTTCACCATGCTAATGGTAGTTCTTGAGTTTTTGTTGGATCACTCGCCGAGAGTGGTGTTGGGAGTCATTGGCCAGGGTGTGGTGTAGTTGCCATGGCAACCATGTATTCGTAGTGATTCATGCCATGATTGTCGATGGTCTCTGCTTGACTAGTGATAGGTGAGAAGTAAACTTTATGCCATGAGGCAGGATATCTATCGCCCATCCGCAAGACCGATGACTCGAAGTTACTTCGGCTCTATAGTAGTTTCATTGGCGTGCCATATGTCGGTTTGGTGATGGTCTTTTTCATATACCAACCTATGCCATAGTATGCCCCTTGAGAACGAGCATTGAGAACGAGCGGATGAGTTGCTTGTACCTAGGCCTAGTCCGGACCGCTATTGAGAGGGGACCTACTCTGTACTGGGTATCATTAGTGTTGTGACTCAGTCATGAGATTTGTTATCCCGGCTTCGCCCTAAGTCATGCTATCCTGTTGGTAAAGTTGGCACTCTGTGGAGATCTAAGCCATTCAAATGTACCGTACTTTCGGTCAATGGAGCTATGTCGAGGGGTGATTTGTCAACTTAAGGCATAAGAGGAACCGTTGGTTGTTTCATGAAAGTGAGCCAGTGGTATGAGATGCGGTAGTTTTGTAAATAATTGAGAACATGTTAACTCCCCTTTTTTATAAGTTGTTTTTGGTTTGCTAAGTGTTTACAAATAAAACCTGTCGTAGGGGTGGCCCCCACCTAAACCCAGCAGGCCTGGTAGGAGATCATAAGGCCTAGAATAGGCCATGTGTAATGACATAACTGCCCCCAGAGGGAATAACCAGATGTAAGGGTATAACTGTAAAAGCACTTCTCATGTGCATATATATATATGAGCACAAGCCATGGGGAGGACCCAGGCCATTACACTCATCTTCATCACTCTCCACTACCATCTCTATCTCTGTTTGGTCTGTAGCCACAACAGTTGGCGCCGTCCGTGGGGAGGACGGAGACAAGCCTGAAGACCGAAGGAAAAGATGGCACCGAAAAAAGCTTCTTCAGCGGCGGCGAAGGGAAAGAAGGTGGTCGGCCCAGAGCACCGTATGAGCACCAGGGCTTCGGCATCGGCAGCGGCGGACGCGGGCGTCGACGCAGGCATGGTGGCCGAAGACGCCGGCGTTCGCGCGGCGACGACCAACCTCGTCACCGGCACCGCGACGATCGCCCCCGGCACCGGCACCGGCACCGCGGCAACCCGCCCAGCTACCGGCGTCGCGGGGATGGGCCCCGCGGCCGACCCGGCGGTCGAAGACGTCGACGCGGGTGCGGCGACAACCGACCCCGCCGACGCAACGGCCGCCGGCCTCGCCGCCCCCGCGACAACCCTCGCTGGTGCCGCAGACCGGGTGGTCCGAAGTAGCCACGACGGGGCGACCGGCAGCTCGGGACCTCGCGACGCAGTCGTCCCCGCGCCGGTCCGCCCGCTGGGAGTACCAGCGACCCCGCCTGCACCGGCGGTGGAAAGTGCCCTGCTGGCGGCTCTCAACGCGTTCCAGCGGGAGCTGGGGGACCTTCGTGGAGCCGTCAGAGATATACAAGAGGCTCGGAGTCAGCCGGCCGCACCAGCAATCGCGTCCGAGCCCGCGCCGGAGAGGGCGGACAGTCGCGAAGCCCACACGTCCCCGAAGACTTCAAGTTCCCTAGCGCCATCGACTCGTATAAAGGCGACACGGACCCCCGTGAGTTCGTGCGCGTATACGAAACCGCGATCGAAGCCGCGGGCGGAGACGACACCACGAAGGCAAAGGGACTCCCTCTTGCGCTACAAGGAGTGGCGCTCTCTTGGTTTTTTACCATAGAGCCAGGCTCCATCTACGCGTGGGAGCAGCTCCGCGTCCGCCTCCACAATAACTTCCAGGGAAACTACGTCGACCGGGTCGAGGCGGACCAACTCTTCGCCGTGAAGCGAAAACCCTCGGAGAAACTCCGGGATTACTTCAAACGCTTCGCCAAGATTCGATGCCAAGTGAAGGATGTCAACGAGACCACCATCGTCAATGCAGCCATACAGGGCCTTCGTCCGGGCCCGATGGCCGAATACAATGCGCGGAAGCCAATCAAGACGGTGGCGAAGCTCTTCGACAAGATGGAAGAATACGCCAGGGCGGAAGAAGACGCGCGGCGAAGGCAAGGTGACGACTCCGACACTAACCAGGCCGGAGCCTCGGCAAAAACCGAAGATCCACCAAAGGGCGGCTCTTCGAAAGGAAAGCGTAAGGAGTCGTCCAGGGACGCGCCCGACCGCAGGGACAACCCGCATAAGGAGTCGTCGGATCAGCCCAAGCGCGGCCAACAAAGGTCGAGGCGGAACCGGTACGTCCTCGACATCGACGGCGGATCCGACGAGGGCGCCCCAGCGGGCCGAGGCGGCCGAGGGCGCCGCAGCCGCGGCCGTGGCAGGGGTCGCGACGATAAGGGTCGCGGAGACTATGACGACCAGCATCAGGGGCTGTGGTGCTTAGTCCACGGCCGCGGCAATCATGATACCCGTAACTGCACCTCCATCGCGGCGCTCCGCGACAGCGTCGCTCGGGACAGGAACCCGGAGGCGCGCCCGCCTGCGGTGGCCCACGTCCAATTCCCATACGAGGCCCCCATGCAGGTACAGGCGCAGGGGATGCAGGTACAGGCGCAGGGAATGCAACCCCAAGAAGGCACCTTGCGGATCCAAGCTCATGTGCAGCAGCCTCGGGAAGGCCTCCTATCGTTGCAGGCCCCGGACGCAACCTACCGCAGGGTCATTAATGTCATATCCGGCGGCTCTGCACTAGAGTTCGCCTCGGCGCGGCAGCAGAAGGCCTACGCGCGAAGACTACATCACGTGGCGGCATATCCAGCGCAAGCACCGCCGGAATGGGCGCGGCACGAGGTTACATTCACACCTGATGACGCCCAAGGTGTGGACTTCCCTCATCAGGACCCCCTGGTCATCCGGGTCACCATCGCGGGGTGCGACGTGGGGCGCGCATTGGTGGACGGGGGTAGTTCCGCGAACGTATTGTTTGCGGCGGCCTTCGACCAGATGGGGATTCCTCGAAGCCGCCTGGGGCCCTCGGGAATCCCACTGCAGGGCTTCGGAGGACAGCCCCTGCGGGCGCTGGGCCAGATCGGCCTTCAAGTCTCCTTCGGCCGAAATGACAATATGCGGACCGAAGAGGCCACCTTCGACGTGGTCGACCTCCCGTATCCCTACAATGCCATTCTGGGGCGCCCAATCCTCAACTCCTTCGGCGCGGTACCACATCATGGCTATCTGTGCATGAAAATCCCGGGCCCCAGGACCATCATCACCGTCCGAGGCGACCAGGATATGGCTCGGCGCATCGAGCTAGGCACCAGAGGCCCGCGCCGCGAGACCCAGCGGCGCCCTTAGAGCCGACGTCACAGCGCGGAGGTCCGGGGGGTCATCCACAGGCGCCTGCGCGGGCCCTGCAGACGTCCAGCGACTAGAGGCTGCGGCAGCGTCAAGGGTAAACGGTCAGTATATTCACCCCTTGTAGTCGCTCGCCCGCGCAAACGGGGATATAATGAGAGTCGCCGTTTGCCGTTAATTCTTCTTCGTCACATACGAGCACGCGGTGAGGGCGCGCGCCGGCTCGGCCAGCGCGCGCGCCCCCGCAGTATAAACCAAAGACGCACGTTCGCGTGTGCACTCGCCGTTGCCAGGGTGGGCGGGTCTGAGTATAAACCAAAGACGCACGTTCGCGTGTGCACTCGCCGTTGCCAGGGTGGGCGGGTCTGAGTATAAACCAAAGACGCACGTTCGCGTGTGCACTCGCCGTCGCCAAGGTGACGGGACTGAGTATAAACAAAATACGCACCGGGGGGACGCCCTCGCGCGCGCAAGTCTCCGGACTATAAAGAAGACATAGCGTCGAGCGTAGCTCCGCACGCAATAGTCCACGGACTCTAAAGAAGACGTAGCGTCGAGCCTTTCCGGACTATAAAGAAGACGTAGCGTCGAGCCTAGCTCCGCACGCAATAGTTCACGGACTCTAAATAAGACGTAGCGTCGAGCGTAGCTCCGCACGCGCGAGTCTCCGGACTATAAAGAAGACGTAGCGTCGAGCCTAGCTCCGCACGCAATAGTCCACGGACTCTAAATAAGACGTAGCGTCGAGCGTAGCTCCGCACGCGCGAGTCTCCGGACTATAAAGAAGACGTAGCGTCGAGCCTAGCTCCGCACGCAATAGTCCACGGACTCTAAATAAGACGTAGCGTCGAGCGTAGCTCCGCACGCGCGAGTCTCCGGACTATAAAGAAGACGTAGCGTCGAGCCTAGCTCCGCACGCAATAGTCCACGGACTCTAAATAAGACGTAGCGTCGAGCGTAGCTCCGCACGCGCGAGTCTCTGGACTATAAAGAAGACGTAGCGTCGAGCCTAGCTCCGCGCGCGATAGTCCACGGACTCTAAATAAGACGTAGCGTCGAGCGTAGCTCCGCACGCGCGAGTCTCCGGACTATAAACGAAGACGTAGCGTCGAGCCCAGCTCTGCACGCGATAGTCCACGGACTCTAAATAAGACGTAGCGTCGAGCCTAGCTCCGCACGCGCGAGTCTCCGGGCTATAAAGCAAGGCAAATTGCGGAGGTCTGCCTCCGCGTACGTCAGTCCGCGGACTGTCCGTTCTAAGGAGCCCTGGCGCAGCTACGTCGCCAACGGCGGCATCAACACACAGCGCACATCTTAAAATGCCAGGAGGCCTGCTTACCCGAAGGATCATATGTACAAAGGTCCGCCAACACCCCGGCCACTCTAAGTCGCTACCCCGCGGGTTCGTCCTTAACACGCGCTAAAGTTGGGGCCTCGCCCGAAGAGGGCCGGCGCGCCCAAAAATCGAGCGAATCTTCCGCCCTTCGCCATCGTCGAAGGCGTCGTCGGGTTGAAAGATCGGCCGCCCGAAGCCGGCCCCAGCAGGGAAGCTGCCCGGGATATAGGTAAAAATCAGCATGCATGCAGAAAGCGTGCGCTTTATTAGCAAAGACAAGGGACAGTACAACGTACGCCTACACTAGGCGCCGCGGCATCAGACCTGTGGGTTCTCGGCGCCTTCGGAGGGCCCAGCGCCGCCATCATCGCGTCGAGCGACCCCGTCCAGAAATTGGCCGAGGCTCCCCGTCCCGTACAGCGTCTTTCGGAGCTCGATCCGTACAGCTTCCGCCCCGACGGGATCCCAGATCCGGCCGTAGAAGGGCCCAAGGGCACAGCGAGCGGAGCGGACGGCGCCGGACATTACTCCGGCCCCGCCGGGCATCTCCAGCTGGGGGTCATTTAACCCGGCGACATGCGTACAGCCGCGGTGCTGGAGGAGCGCGCACACCAGGCAGGCCGAAGTGTACGCGCAGTGGGTGCCGAAGGACGTCGCCGCGTCGCGCGCGACGTCGGCGGCATCCCCGATCCAGCGGAGCGCCCGAGACAGCTCCTCCGGACCGAAGGCGCGTCCCGGCACCTCCGCCACCAGCCCTTGAAGATGGCTCTCCAGCGCTTGGATGGCGCCCCAGGCAACCACCGAGGCGTCGCCCAGCGTCCGGTTACGCTCCGCTAGAGCCAAGGAAAGTTCGCCTTTCTCCTTCTCTAGCGCGCCGACCTGCTCCAGGTGCCCGGCCCGCTCCGCCGCGAACTTTTCATCAGCAGCCACTGCGGCGGATTCCTGCGCCGACGCAACAAGCCCTTCGGCGTGCGCCCTCGCTTCGGCGCGTTCCGCTTCCAGCTGACGGACGCGGGCGTCCTGGGCAGAGCGGGCGCCAGAGGTTTCGCGCAGCTCCTCCTCGGCGGCTCGCAGCCTATCCTCGAGCGCTTTCTGGCTACGGGCATAGGCCGCTTGCAGAGCCTACCCCAGCACGAGTGTCTGCAGAAGGGAAAAGACTTAGCGAGCTCAGCTAGGCTCAGGCGTGGTAGCATGAGTACTTACCCTCACCCCAGACACCTCAAAAGCGTCCCCGAGGCGTCCCGCGCCGTAGGCTTGCAGCACTTGCGGGTCGACGCTCCTGGCCGCGTCATCCACAATCCCGCGCCACGCCCTCAGCGTCTCCGGAGGCGGCACGAAGTCCACAGGGCTCATGGGCTCGGAGGCCCCGGGTTCCGTCGGATGCTCCTCCTCCGGGATGAGCAACGCTGTAAAAAAGGAGGCGGGTGACCACTCCAAGGCATAAAAATCATACACCAGAGTAATCAAGGCCACCTTACCTTCGGTGGCCGAAGGGATGGTTCCGCTGCGGACGGAAGCCTCCGCGTTCGGGGGGGCCGGTGGCTGCCCCCGTGCGGTGGACGGCGTTGTCGGGAGGCCGGAAGGTGCATATGCCGCAGGGCCCCCGGCGCTCACGCTGGCGTCCCACAGGCTTCTGATGCCCGTGGCCACGACAAATCCCCGCGGTGTCCGGTGGAGCTCCGGCCGCACGCATGGCCGTTTGGCCGGGGCGGCCAGCAGCGCCACCGCCCCCGCAGCCGTGGCTGGAGAGGACCCCGCGGCTGCCGCGCCCGGAGGCGAAGGTTCCATGGCGGCAGTCGCCGAAGGGGGCACCTCAGTTCCCGCTGCTGTCGGCAAGGACAGCGCGGCTACGGGCGCCCCCGCGGAGGGCGCCTCCGGCACCGCAGCGGCCGCCGCCGAGGTCTCCATCTCGGCGACTTCGGCGGGTGGTGAGGCTTCCCCCCTCCGGCCGCCTGCGGCAAACCCACCGTCTGGGACGCCTGCCGAAGACACCTCACCTTGGGCGCCTGCGCCATCCACGCCCGAATCGGCGTACCTCGCAGAGTCTGACTCCGCGTCCGCCGCGTCCTCAGAAACATTAGCAGCAGGCGCGGCAGGTGCCCCGCTGCGGCCCCTCTTCCGAGACGAGGTCTTCTTCTTCGCTCCACCATCGGCTGGAGCGACACGGTCCGGTGCGGCAAGGCCTAGGACCTCGCACACGCGGTTTACTCGCCCCAGCCCCGCCTTGGCGACAGCGGACGCGCGCTGCTCGTGCTCCCTAGTGGTGTACGGACCCAGGAACACGCGCACGGCTTGCTCCGCCTCCTCCAAAGGAATCCCTGGAGCAAAGGAGAACAGCATCAGCATACAACGTATTTCGCGCCAGCAAAAGGAGGAGCGCAGTCGAGGCTTACGGGGACCGGGCGGCGCTGGTAGCAAGCAAACCCACGGCGAAACATTGTCATCTCGACGCCTCTCGGCGGCAAGATGCCAGTCGTACGCAAGCGGGGCCACGCCGTACATCACATACTCTTCGGCAAGGTCACGCATATTAAAGCGGGCGGCCATGCCTACGAGCCGTTTGACCCTCCGCTTGTCATCATCATCGAGCGTTCGGCCGGGAGAAGGCTTGAACGCGATCGGTCGGCCTGTACACGCGAGGCCGCTCCCGCTCTCCACACGGTGGTAGAACCACCGCTTCATCCAGGAGGACTCCCACTTCCCGCGAGTTGAGTTCGCAGGGAAGAGCTTCTTGCAAGACGAGCGGAGAGTAAAAGAGACGCTGCCAAAGCTCGACTGCGTCCCGCCCCTTCGGCCCTTCGGCTGGCATCGCGCCTCGTGGAGATAGGCGAACAGCGACGCGCTGGGCCAGCACGCCCCCGAGCGCAAGGCCCAGCTGTACACCGCGAGCCGGGCCACGACGTTTGGAGTCAGTTGCGCCAGCTCCAGCCTGAAGGTCCGCAGTACGTCACCCACCACGCTCGCCGCTGGGATCCGGAGCCCCGCGTCGAAAAAGGCAACGAACACGATCGCCTCCGACCCCTTGGGGTGCGGTTCCGTCTCGTCGCTGGCGGGCAATCGTACGTCGTGGGGCCCGGACAGCTTCCCCGCGCGCAAGAGCCCTTGGATCGTCTTCTCGGTCACGAGCGAGGGGCCTAGCTCGCCGGAAAACGTGCCTTCCTCCGCCGCCAGCCGCTCCTGGTCAGCCGCCGCCGGGTCGCGCTCTTCGAGCGCGTATTTTACCTCCAACGGCGAGGATCGCCGACGAATGTCAGGGCCACCAACCGCCTGGCCGCGCTCGCTGCTGGAGGCCATCGCTTCCCACGACGAGACTAGTACGGCGAAGATGGCGCGAAGGTGGAGAAGGCCGAGAAAACAGGAAAAAGGGCGCAAGGGTGCGGGGGCGCTATTACGGGGGGCTATTTCAAGCCGCCTCGCCTGTACCGCCGCTACTGAAGCGTCGCAACGATCCGCGTGCAGGATGCAACCGCAGCGGCATAAAGGCCCGCCCCGCACGCTTCCCCGTAATCGAAAGTGAGGGGTCGCGGAGGTCCGTGCACGGGGCGCGACCGCAGTCGTACAAGCGCCCATACGGCGCAACGCCCCACGGGCGCCACTCGCGGCACGCCCCGTGTCCCCCTTGCCTAGGGAAGGCGCAAACGGCTGCAAATACGCAACCGTCCACATCCCGCCGCCCAGCAGTCATAGGATGCCGCGTGCCCCGGGCGCGTCGGGTCGCACGGTACGGGAACCTAACCCTGTCAGGCCAGGGACCGGCGTGATTCAAGGAACCTGTATAACCCAAGGACGCATCAAAAGAAGCCCAAGTCGCGCGCCTACTTCGACTAGGCGCCAGCTTCGCTGCCACCCGTTCGAAGGGTAGGGGACGGAGCGCGCGCGCCTACTTCGACTAGGCGCCAGCTTCGCTGCCACCCGTTCGAAGGGTAGGGGACGGAGCGCGCGCGCCTACTTCGACTAGGCGCCAGCTTCGCTGCCACCCGTTCGAAGGGTAGGGGACGGAGCGCGCGCGCCTACTTCGACTAGGCGCCAGCTTCGCTGCCACCCGTTCGAAGGGTAGGGGACGGAGCGCGCGCGCCTACTTCGACTAGGCGCCAGCTTCGCTGCCACCCGTTCGAAGGGTAGGGGACGGAGCGCGCGCGCATACTTCGACTAGGCGCCAGCTTCGCTGCCACCCGTTCGAAGGGTAGGGGACGGAGCGCGCGCGCCTACTTCGACTAGGCGCCAGCTTCGCTGCCACCCGTTCGAAGGGTAGAGGACGGAGCGCGCGCGTCTACTTCGACTAGGCGCCAGCTTCGCTGCCACCTGTTCGATGGGAAGGCGACGGAGCGCGCGCGTCTACTTCGACTAGGCGCCAGCTTCGCTGCCACCCGTTCGATGGGAAGGCGACGGTGCGCGCGCGCCTACTTCGACTAGGCGCCAGCTTCGCTGCCACCCGTTCGAAGGGTAGGGGACGGAGCGCGCGCGCCTACTTCGACTAAGCGCCAGCTTCGCTGCCACCCGTTCGATGGGAAGGCGACGGAGCGCGTGCGCCTACTTCGACTAGGCGCCAGCTTCGCTGCCACCCGTTCGAAGGGTAGGGGACGGAGCGCGCGCGCCTACTTCGACTAGGCGCCAGCTTCGCTGCCACCCGTTCGAAGGGTAGGGGACGGAGCGCGCGCGCCTACTTCGACTAGGCGCCAGCTTCGCTGCCACCCGTTCGAAGGGTAGGGGACGGAGCGCGCGCGTCTACTTCGACTAGGCGCCAGCTTCGCTGCCACCCGTTCGATGGGAAGGCGACGGAGCGCGCGCGTCTACTTCGACTAGGCGCCAGCTTCGCTGCCACCCGTTCGATGGGAAGGCGACGGAGCGCGCGCGCCTACTTCGACTAGGCGCCAGCTTCGCTGCCACCCGTTCGAAGGGTAGGGGACGGAGCGCGCGCGCCTACTTCGACTAGGCGCCAGCTTCGCTGCCACCCGTTCGAAGGGTAGGGGACGGAGCGCGCGCGTCTACTTCGACTAGGCGCCAGCTTCGCTGCCACCCGTTCGATGGGAAGGCGACGGAGCGCGCGCGTCTACTTCGACTAGGCGCCAGCTTCGCTGCCACCCGTTCGATGGGAAGGCGACGGAGCGCGCGCGCCTACTTCGACTAGGCGCCAGCTTCGCTGCCACCCGTTCGAAGGGTAGGGGACGGAGCGCGCGCGCCTACTTCGACTAAGCGCCAGCTTCGCTGCCACCCGTTCGATGGGAAGGCGACGGAGCGCGTGCGCCTACTTCGACTAGGCGCCAGCTTCGCTGCCACCCGTTCGAAGGGTAGGGGACGGAGCGCGCGCGTCTACTTCGACTAGGCGCCAGCTTCGCTGCCACCCGTTCGAAGGGTAGGGGACGGAGCGCGCGCGTCTACTTCGACTACGCGCCAGCTTCGCTGCCACCCGTTCGAAGGGTAGGGGACGGAGCGCGCGCGCCTACTTCGACTAAGCGCCAGCTTCGCTGTCACCCGTTCGATGGGAAGCGGACGGAGCGCGCGCGTCTATTTCGACTAGGCCCCAGCTTCGCTGCCACCCGTTCGATGGGAAGGCGACGGAGCGCGCGCGTCTACTTCGACTAGGCGCCAGCTTCGCTGCCACCCGTTCGATGGGAAGGCGACGGAGCGCGCGCGTCTACTTCGACTAGGCGCCAGCTTCGCTGCCACCCGTTCGAAGGGTAGGGGACGGAGCGCGCGCGCCTATTTCGACTAGGCGCCAGCGGGAAGGCGACGGAGCGCGCGCGCCTACTTCGACTAAGCGCCAGCTTCGCTGACGGGGGTCTTGTCCTGCGAAATCTGCATCGTTTTCCTTAATAGGCCACCTACAGTGCATCAACATACAAGGTAATGCCGGCGGGCTCCCTCAGGAACACCCATTGTAGGTAGGCCTGTTAAGAAAAACAGGGCAGACCTCGCCGTCGCCCACGGCAGCGCGGTGCGGGGTCAGGAAGCGCAGCGGGCTGTCGATAACCGGCGCTGATCAAGCTCCCAGGAGAAATAGGCCTCCTTCTGTGCATCAACATTCCTCAAGCCGCTCAACATCACCCAGGAATGTTGATGCACGGCAGGGGCCCATTTCAGGGGAGCAGCTTCTATCACAATATACGCAGGAGCAACGCCTCAGCAGCGCCATATATATACCCCAGCCAGCAGGGGAGCCAACCGGCGGAAGTCCAACCACCGGAACTCCAACCACAGGAAGTCCGCCGCCATATTAATGGTCATGACGCCTCAACGCCCGCACCACGCCAAGCACGCTGCACCACGTGGACGCCTGGAAGTCCAAGCGTCGCAGCAGCGCGCACGTCTGTTTCGGCCGCAGCACAGCCCCGGGTCGAATACTGAACAGGCTCACAGGCCGCGGGACGGAGGGGGCCAAAGGACTCGACGACATGGCTTCAGCCTTGTGAAGCCCTTTACCATGAGAGGCTCCTGTCGTAGGGGTGGCCCCCACCTAAACCCAGCAGGCCTGGTAGGAGATCATAAGGCCCAGAATAGGCCATGTGTAATGACATAACTGCCCCTAGAGGGAATAACCAGATGTAAGGGTATAACTGTAAAAGCACTTCTCATGTGCATATATATATATATATATATGAGCACAAGCCATGGGGAGGACCCAGGCCATTACACTCATCTTCATCACTCTCCACTACCATCTCTCTCTCTGTTTGGTCTGTAGCCACAACAAAACCTTATGGGATCCTGGTCGAAATAGGACCAGTGTAGGCCTGTTTCAACATAAATTCCTTGAATCCTTTGCATTGCATTATAAAATTTCACCATCGTGGCTTGTTGAGTATGATTAAACTTATTCTTGCATGTTTTGGATTGGACCAAGAGTACTATGATGATGGAACCGTAGCAAGTGAAGAGTACTTCGATGGTGATGACTACTCGTTCTAGGCCGTGCCTCCACTCGAGTGTAGTATGTGGTGTCATGGTCAGAGTTCCCTGAGTGGTGTTGTACTCAGAGTCTCCGAGTGGTGTTGTTGTCTAAGCTTTTGGAGTTCTAGCTTGTAGGTTAAGTTAAATTTGGCTTGAAGACCCATGTAAACTATGTTTCCGACTACTATGTCATATTTTCCGTATAAACCTTATTATGTATTGTACTTGTGAGTAAGGCTATGTCATCAACTTGTGAGTGTCTCCCACTCCCTATAGAGGTGCTCGAGCGCTCCCCACAACAGTGCCACTTGTATGCAAAAAAGATGATTTAGTTACAAATTGCATATACACAGCAATGGAAAGGACATGGCTTGTAGTGCTTGACCTTTGTGTGGTAGGTCCAGAACTTCCATTCAATTGGGTAGGCATGCTGATCCTTAGCCTTGAGTGTCATTTGGTGCAGCATTTGCACCACCAATAGCATCAGGAGCACCAACAATAGCAGAAGCAGCAACAACATGCTTAGGAATTGTCTGGTTAGCTTCCCTGGCTCTCTCATCCTCATCCCTCAAGCCTAGAAGAGCATACATCTCCTCCTCACTTGTAGAAATATGTATGTCATCCTCATCAAGGCCTTGAACAATCCAAAGAGTTGACTAATCCACCCAGAAGCCCATACATTTCCTGGTGCCTCCACTTCTGGCTCTAATGCTGCTGCTGCTGCTGAAGTAGAAGTTCCAGCACTTGAAGTACTAGGGACATCTCCTCGAGCAACCTGATTCACAAGAGACATTAGACTGGCTAGATTGGTAGTCATAATTGTCCAAGATTTCAACAAAAAAAGCAAACCCATTTTTAGTTGCCAACGATCCTAAAATGCCTCCATTAGCTGTAAGTTTTGATAGATCCTTTCAACCAATCTAGCGTTCCTATCATTGCAAAAAATGGGCTTCCTAGCATGAACCCCAAATTATCCTCTCACGCAACTGTTTGATGAACTTATCCACCGTAAATCTAGACAGATTGATAACCCATTCGAGATCTTGATGATCAATTTGGTGTTAGTTCCCATCATCAAGCTGCACAGTGCATGCTAAAACTCTAAAAACTACTATAAATGCTCTCTCCAGACCAATCCTACTCGAGATTGGGAATAAAAGTAAGTTTAGGGCATGCTGTCACATTCTTTGCTCCATTCGTTCTACTCACATACAAGCGAAAAGCAACCAAAAAACGTACTAAAAAGGATAGTTACATATGCCTTGGTGTCCATCGCGTGTGCTCCTCAATCCCTCAAGGTCAACCCAGATGAATCAAAAAAATGTACGGTTTCATGCATTCAACCAATCTATTAAAAGAAAACTCGACAAGGAGGCTAGAAAGAGGAAGGAAAATACATTCGAAAGGGGGACGTTACCTCAACCGAAGCCACACCTACGCCACCACCGGTGGAGATGGTGAAGAGTGTCGCCGCGCGATTGGTGAGTGTAGCTGGACCCGACAGAACCACATATCCTTGGGCCAAACTGTCCTAGAGGCATTTAGTTCATTGCAAGCAGAGGTTGTGGAGAAAATGAATTATAAATTGAATTAAAAGACCAAAATGGTAAGTAATCAATTGGCTCACCAACTTTAGGGGCACTAGGGCTATTACAAATAGCCACACCAATCGTGGGGCAAATTATCAATTTTCACTACATATTTAAGTATATAAGTAGGGCAACATATGCTACACAATGACCTTTTAAGGTGCACTCATATAATCAACTTTTTTTGGGTACTAAATCAACATGGAAAATTTCGCAAAAAAAAAAGACAATGTAGTCTATAAAGTGTTCAAGCACCCTTTAAAATTTTAACTTTAAATTCAAAATATGTTAGAAGAAACAAAAATGACATGTTTGCTGAGAATAGTAGCATATCTCCTTTCATTTTTCTTTTGATTTATCATTTGTTAGATTTTTCTATTTTTTATTTCTCTTAATATAGAATGAATTAGAACTTGAAATTTTATACACAGAAAAATTAAATTGGGAAGCACATCTATTTTTTTTAAAAATTATTCATGTTGATTTGGTGCCCAAACAGAAAGCAATTGCATGAGTGCATCACAAAGGGGATTGCATAGCATACATTGCATATACGTAGAACCGTCAGTAATCCCAAAATTTTTAGGTAAAAAATGGTGCAGGACACGCATTCCTTAGCGCAAAATTAAACCAGAGTCGAGCTGAAATAACCGAAATTGTCCAAAGTTAACAGCTATTTCGTTTTTCTTTGGCTTGGTATATATGTCCTGGTTGATCTGGTTTTGTCCACCATAATTATATTATCTTGCACTGAGGAAGGGGCCCAAAACCGGCAAACCCAGACTGGTACCAAGAATTGGATAATCCATATGATGTGCTCCCACGACCAAAAAAATACGGCGCCAATAGTGCGATATCCCGTATGATGCTTCTTCCTGTGCCGTCTTCTCTCCAAAATGAACTAGTGGTTTAATACACAAAAGGCACAGCCACAAAGGTATAGCAAATGATAGCCGGTCTAGTATCATCATAACTTGGTGGGTGAGTTTGTTAAATTGAACGCATGCCATCTTCAAGGAGAGCGAGCATCTTTCGTGAAAGATGATTTTGTGTAGGATCTTGTGGTCATCCTAATCCACCACGTACGTTGTTGCAGCCTTGGTGCGTACTGACATCGCTACAAACCGCGTGTGCCATTTCTTAAGAAGATCAGGAGTCCTTAACCATGTTAGGAAAGGTCCCAAAATAAAACACTACTTTATCCAATTTTTGTGCTTTGCTCCTCTTTTGTCATAACTGCAAACGCCGGAGCTACTTAGCTATAACATTACATCCGTTGGTCAGAGTTATCACCGGAGCTAGCGCCCAAACTGACATCCAAATTGCCCATGCTTGCTGCACCCATCTCCGTTGTCAGGGCCGATGGCCATAGGGGATCCTCAAGGTAGGGTTACCACCGAGTAGAGTATAAGTTATCTAAATTTATATCTAATTTTATCCATACTTGTTTAAAGTAATATTATCTATACTCAAATAAAAAAGAGTATATCCAATGGGTTTGGGTAACCCAATGGGTAAAAGAGAAAGAAAAAGAGGGTTAAGTCAAAAAGGTTTATGAAGGACGTTTTCGTAAAACTTTGGTATTTAAAATTTCAATCTCACGTTCACACCATAAACGTTTTTGAAATCAATTGAAATTCATTACAGATGATTCTGCATATAAGGGAGCTACTTTATGCAAATTGGCAGGGCTAGACGCACACGTGGGCCTATATACTTTTATAGGAAGCTTTTGTAAAACTTCTGTATTTGGAATTTCAACTTCACGTTTACATCATAAAAGTTTTATGAAATCGATGAAATTTGTTGAAAATAATTATGTTTGTATGGAGCTACTCTGTGCAAATTGGTGAGCACATATGGCTCCCACATATTTTATAGGAAGCTATACTGAGTATGGGTAGTCCAAACTCATGGATAGTGCTCCAAGTGGCTTACAAGCTAGAGTTTATGGCTTATTTTGCACTGTACCTCCTGTTGGTTTATTCTGCGTAATTAAATATAGAAAATAAAAAAATTTATATTAGCATGGACAATGCAAAGAAATAAGGGGGAAAAAAGAAAAGGCAAAAAAAAACCCAAAAAGCCAAAAAAAGATGAAAAACCATAAGTCAGAAGCCAAAAGATGAAGCCGTTGGAGAGGGGCTTCAATGGGTATGGGTAAAGATAGGTAAGTAGGTATTACCCTATTCATACCTAAATCTAAATGAGTAATTTATTTCTTACCCATACCCTACCCAATAATATAGGTGTAGGTTTGAATAAAAGTAATAGATACCCAGTGGTAGCCCTACCTCGGGGGCTCCGACGGCCATAGCCCTGCCCCCTCGCTGGATCAATTTATCATGGCAAATACCAAAGTATGTGATGCAGATGGAGTAGGGCATATCTTGCGAAAAGACTCTAAATGTTGCAAATGTCATTGTTGTGGTTACAGACCAAACAGAGAGAGAGAGTATGGTAGTGGAGAGTTAGGTGAGTAATGGCTTAGGGTTTCTCCCCATGGTCTGTGTTATATATATATATATATATATATCTACATGAGGAGTGCATTTACAATTATACCCTTACATCCGAGTATTCCCCTCAGGGGTACTCATGTCATTACACATACCCGCTTTGGACCTTACATTCCTCTAACAGGCCTGCTGAGCTTAGGTGGGGGCCATCCCTACAACAGTCATGAAAATTGGTCTAGAAGTTTTAAAAAATTATCAAAAAATTACCAAAGAGAGGGTAAATTATGATATATAGCCATACATAATTTCAAGATCAAACCTAATTTTATGTGCAACATACCAAAAAGACAAATACTTAGTGAACAATACAATCTGTAGGATCGTAAGATGCAATCAAAGGGGGTGAATGATTGTCTCCACTTTTTGACACCTGAAACAAATATCAAACCAGACGAAAAACAATCTAAATTACCGGGTGTAGATTATGACTGCAAGACGCTGGTTCGTTTGCACATGCTCGATGAACACTTCAATTGTCTGACCGCTCGCTACGACCACCTTTGCACGTGATAGAAGTCTCCCTCCATTTAGAAGCTTCAGCCACTCGAATGCTTCATCCGCTCAATCACTTCGACCACTCGAATGAGAACAAGCCAAAGACAATGCCGAGTTCTGATCAGTTGGATTGACTTGACGCCCGAAGGCACCAAGCTCATGGCACGCAACACAAGGAAATGATGATCAGAAAAATGTCACCGATGTCGTCTAACTATTTTTGAAATAGATTTGATCTATTATTTCTGCATCATAGATGTGGCTACAAAGTGCTCTCACGGCACCCCTAAAACTCTAGCACAGCCTCGCAAAAGCCATCGACCAAAATACTTGGCCTCTCCATGCTTTTATATGATAGAGCTCTAAACCATGTTCGACTCAAACACGAACACGAAATCATATATATTCCTCAAATCAAGGGACCTGAAACCCTTCCTAACATAGGTTTTACCAAATCTCTAATCGCTCTCGTTACGGACTCCTTCCATAATGTTTCCAATCTCACCACGTGATGAAGCCTCCAGGAACGCACCTCCCGTAACTCCATCTTGCATAATCAACCTCTATGTAGAAGCCTCTAGGACCGCACCACCTGTAGCTTCTTCGCGCATTACACCTTTGATCTCCACGTACTCCAGCGTTAGCCCGATCATCTCACATAACATCCTCAACCGTCTGGACTTTAGATCTTCTCATCCTAGTCTTGGTTCTCCTTGTCATCGACCATGATCATCTCCATGCCATCCTGTACATGCAAAGACCAAAGAAACGTTTCCCGGCATAAGTTCTCCACAACTTGACCATCATCAGCACACACACTCACACCACCCTTGTCCATCCATCTACAAGAACAAAGCCATCCACAACCATCAACTAGGTCATCTACGACCACACATTCCATCGCTTACCGCAATCAGTTGCAGACAACTTCTTACAATTGCTAGCTCAATGAGTACTCGAAAACTACAAGAACTCAGGAAATACTATCGCTCCACCAAAAACACTCGAGCATAACCATAAGTATCGCTACTGACTACTGAGAACCAAACCTTTCCGACTATCGAGTACTCCCATCTTCAGAGTACCGAAACCTTTGAGTACTGTTCCTCTGAACACTATTCACTGACCATCGAGTACCTACATGGTACTATAGCACAGACCACCAATCATCGACATCATGCACATACCAGTCAACCACTAGCCCAACACGAGTACTTGAGGTACTCGAAGATCATAAGAATTGAAGCACTTGTACCGACCATAAAATCTACAAGTACCAACTGTAAAGCCTACAACAACCGATCACAAAGCTTTTGACTACCAAAGACAACGACAATAGACTGCAAAGTCTACGACTATGAAAACAAGACTACAAAGTCTATGACTATAATATCAATCTGCAAAGTCTATGACCATCGACTGCAAAGCCTTCAACTATCGACCAGTAAAATCTATGACTATCGAGTACTGACCAGGTACTATAGGTACGACCATAAAAAAGTACTGTAGCTATGACCATGAAATGTACTATACCTACGATTATCTTCAGTGGTTGTTCTATCGTGGTTGAACTGCCGTAGTCGATGTTTTGTGGTCGACGTCGGATGTGGTCAAAGTAGAATGTGGTCATAGTCAAACGTGGTCTTAAACCACTCTGAGTCACAACCAATGTGGTCGAAGTCTGCCATGTTCGAAAGCCACCGTAGTCGAAGTCTACTATGGTCGTTCAGCCGTGCGATCCGCTAATACCACTCGAGTGTCATCCGATGTTTTGATGCATCTCAAAAGCCGTCCGATGCTCCAGAGCTACTCGAATACAGTCCGATACTCTATTGCTACTTGAAAGCCATCTGATGCCACTCGGACCTGATCACCACTGGCCCAATACGAGCACTCGAGGTACTTAAAAATCATAAGAATTGAAGTTCTTGTACTGACCATGAAGTCTATGAGTACCAACCGTGAAGCCTACGGCAACCGATCACAAAGCCTTGGACTACCGAAGACAACGACAATAGACTACAAAGTCTACGACTATGAAAACAAGACTACGAAGTCTACGACTATAATAGCAGTCTGCAAAGTCTACGACTATAATAGCAGTTTGCAAAGTCTACGACTATAATAGCAGTCTGCAAAGTCTATGACCATCGATTGCAAAGTCTTCGAGTATCGACCAGTAAAATCTATGACTATCGAGTATCGACCAGGTACTGTAGCTACGACCATGAAAAGTACTGTAGCTACGACTATAAAAAGTAATATAGCTACGATTACCTTCAGTGATCGTTCTGTTGTGGTCGAAGTCAAACATAGTCGAACTACCGTAGTTGATGTTCTGTAGTCGATGCCAGACATAGTCGAGTAGAACATGGTCGTAGTCGAACATGGTCGCAAACGACTTTGAGTCGTAACCAACGTGGTCGAAGTCTGCTGTAATCGAAAGCCGCCGTGGTCGAAGTCTGCCATAGTTATTCAGCCGTGTGATCCTCTGATGTCACTCAAGTGCTATCCGATGTTCCGATGCATCTTGAAAGCCGTCTGATGCTCTAGAGTTACTCGAATATCATCCGATACTCTATTGCTACTCGAAAGCCATCCGATGCCACTCGGACCCGATCGGACTGGTTCGAAACTACTCAGAGTAATCAAAACCACTTGAAGCGGTCCGATGCTCCAGAGTTACTCAAATACCGTCCGATGCTACTCGGACCCGATTGGACTGATCCAAAACTACTCGGAGCAACCAAAAACACTCGGAGAAGACAAAAACCACTCGGAGCAGATTGAAGCCATTTGAATTTGAAAATTTCTACCGCGATCGACCAAAACTTTTACAAATGTAAAATCCAAAGCAATCCAAATGTCAATTATTCATCATCACTTTATTTATAATCATCCACATGATCTAACACAATCACTGTTCACTAAGTATCTGTCTTTTTCATATGTCTCAAATAAGTGATTTTGCTATTGAAATTTTGTGGAGATGTATAGCATCACCTCCCCTAACTCTGGTAACTTTTTGAGAATTTTTAAAAACTTCTAAATCGACTTTCATGGTATTTGCAACATTTAGTGCATTTTCACGGGATACCATAATATAGCCTCCACAAATGGGTGCACGTACCTACGTTCCTAGAAGATACGTGGCCACAAAGTCTAGGCATCATAATAACACATGCCTAGCTCTATCTCCGGCAATTAACCAATCGGCACTTAAGCATAAAGGCGAGCTTGATGATCCCGTAGTAGAACGGCTTCCGGCCCTGGCCTGGCCGTGCACTCAAAGCAACGGCAACAACAGGCAGCACTGCTAAAACCAGCACCCACAAAAGAAAGGCGAGATACACAGCCAGCTATGGTGCTCCAGCAATCATTGCCCAACCAGCCCAGCTAGCTGGTGTGTCAGCAAAATGCTTGAGAGAGAAAAAAAAAAACCCTGACATGAACTTTACCTCAACATGCAGTAATCTCCTCTGAATTTTTTAGGAGCTAACTGAATTTTTTTAGGAGCTACTACCGAACGGTTTTGGAAAGAATATGTATGTATAGTTTTGGGACACGGAGTAAGGCACGTTGGCGGAAATACAATGTTGAATAGGGTCCTTGTCTTTCTTAATGAAGCCATTAATTTTAGTGAAATTTTAATTTTTTTAGAACAGTTTAACTTCTAAGGAAGTCATTTGTAATGGTAGGAGGAAAGTTACTATTCCAACATTAAAAAAGGGGATGTTTTACAACACAGCTTGTTACGTAGTGTACATATTTGAAAGCAATTATAAAAATTGTGACCCGATGGCAGTGTACATATTTGAAAACAATTATAAAAATTGTGACCCGATGGCAGTAGCAATTTTGCACCACTGGCGCTCAATTCCTGAATCAACCATTGGTCGGACTAATAATATTTCAGCGTAGTGCTTCTATTTCTGATTTGTTGTGCCTCGTTCATTTTAGCTTTAGCTTCTGACTTATTTTTTACTATTCATAAATTTCGTCTTTTTCTAAATTTTGGTTTTTTTGAGCTTTTTTGCCGGTTCTTTTTTCCCGTATTCATTTGCGTTGTCCGTGTTGAGCTAGCATATTTTTTTATTTTCAATTTTTTTAGATTTAATTACACCAAATAAGCCACCTTCAGTTACAATGAAATTTCAGCCACTACAATGCAATTTTAGCCATAAGCCACAGCTTTTCAGCCCAACCAAGCAGGGCTTTAAATTGAAGTCCTAATTAAAAGTCGTGCTAGCACTCGACTCAGATTAAGTACCATGTGTGAGACATTATCAGTTAGTTAGCTTGTTAGCTTGTCCTACGCTATGAGACCATGTGGAAATCACTCAATAATTGTGATGAATAATTGACTTTTGGTTTGAGATAATTTACGGAGTTTGAGTTTGGTTAGACTGCTGGTGCAGTATGACTGATTTCTAGTTGTCTTTTTTATAGAGCGTGTTTTGGAGTTGGATTCGTGTGGTCCGATCGGCCATGATAGAGGTTGGAGCGAGCCAGTGTGATCGACATTGAAGTCGTGGTCATACCGGCCAGTAGTTGGTAGTCGGACCGAGGCGGTCCGACCGGTGTGGGAAGAGCGATCAGACCGGTGGCTACGGCTAGAGTATAATGAGAGTTGGTTTATGAGCATGGTTGAGTGTGAGCACGGCATGTGTGCCTTTTTTTGTGTGGTGTATTGTATGATACATTGTTTTAACTAACGTGAGTAGTGCATGAAACTTATGCTTTATATGGTTGTTTGGCCTTTGGATGTGCATATGACGTAGGGGACGTAGTAGCCAATGGCAATAGACTAGGACTAGGCGGGGTGCTAATATCTGAAGTGGTCATGTAAATTCAGGTGAGGTTATGTGGCTCCAGCAGGAGCATAGAGAAGACACGAATTGTGAAGAGACGAGTCAGTGTATATAGTACGCCAAGTAATGAGGCTGATATACGTAGAGACGGTTCGGAGGAGTCCAAATTTATGAAAATGTGGCAGCTAGCCATTGGGCACTACTAGTTATGTGTCAAAGTGTGTGGAGATGCTTTGAGGAAAGGATTCCGAAGCGGGAGATATTGGTGGTGGACATGATAGGCAACACAAGGAAATGGGACTAAGCTCATGGAGGAGTTAAGGTTCATGCGGTCGGGTAAGTCTGGATGCCGTTATGGTTCGAGGAAAGGCATGTGGCGCGCCAAGTGACTATGACCATTCGTAAACGAGGACGGTTTGGTAGGATCCAGATATATAAGAGGTTTGATGACAAGTCATTAGGACCACATTGAGTTGAAGCTGATACACGAGGCTGCTTCAAAGCGAAGGAAGCACGAAGCTTCGTTGAACGTGGTAGAGAGGTATTTTGGTAAGTTGCCTAATATCGAAAAAGTGGCAGGCGAAATCATGGCAGTGGCCTAAGTGGATTAGGTCATGGAGTCTTCATGGACGCCATAGAATCATGAATTTTAGTTATTAGAGATAAGTGGAAGTCATACTTTGAGAAGCATGGATGTGTGTGTAAAACCTGCTATGGTATTGGATTAACGAGTTAGCCTATATAAGAGTGGATAAAACCCAAATATGTTGATTAGGGTTTCTCTTGTGAGCCACTCTATATAAAGAGGGAGAGAGCTGGCTTGAAGGCTAAGCTTTAGAAGAGCTAGTGCTAAGCCTTTGAGAGTAATTAGAGTTCTTGGAGAGAACTTTTGTCATACTGGCCGGGCGGTCAGACCGGCGTGGGAAGAGTGGTCAGACCGGTGGCTGCGACCAGAGTAAAGTGAGAGTTGGTTCATGAGTCTGGTTGAATGTGAGTGTGGCATAGGTGCCGGTGTTTTATGTGGTGTGTTGCATAATACATTGCTTTGACTAATGCGAGTCAAGTGCATGGAGTTTGTGCTCGACATGATTGTTTGGTTTTTAGATGTGCAGGTGGCTTAGAGGATATAGCAGTGAACAGCAATGGACCTGAACTAGGTGGGGTGCTGAGGTCCGGAGTGGTCATTTATGTCCAGGTGAGGCCATGTGGTTCAAGTGGGAGTACAGAGAAGACAAGGATCGTGGAGTGACAAGTTAGTGTATGTAGTGCACCGTGTGATGAGGCTGATGCACGTAGAGATAGTACGGAGGAGTCCGAATGCGTAAAGACATGTCGGTTAGTTGTTGGGCACTATGGGTTGTATGTCGAAGTATGTGGGGATGTTTTGAGGGAAGGACTCCAGAGCAGGAAATACTGGTAGTGGATATGATGGGCAATAACAAGGAACTGGGATTAAGCTTAGGGAGGAGCTGAGGTCCATGCAGTTAAGTAAATCTGGGTGCCGTCATGGTTCGAGGAAAGGCATGTGACACGCTATGTGACTTTGACTGTTTGCAAGTGAGGACAATTTATTGGGATCCGGATGCAAGAAATGCTTGGCGGCAAGTCATTGGGGCCACATGGAGTTAAAGACAAAGCACAGAGCTACTTCAAGATGAAGAAAGTACGAAGCTTTGTAGAAGATGGTAAAGGAGTATTTTGGTAAATTGCCCAGTATAAGAAAAGTGGTGGTATTTGAAATCACTATGATGGCCTAAGTGGATTAGGTCATGGATTCGTTGTGGATGCCATAAAATGGCGAACTCGGTCTATTGGAACCAAGTAAAAGTTGTGCTTTGAGAAATGTGCATGTAACCCGACATGGTGTTGGGTTAATGGGTTAGCCTATGTAAGAGTGGATGAAATCCAAATAGAGGTGATAGTTAGGATTTCTCTTGTGGGTCTCTATATATAAGGAGGGGAGAGGTGACCTGGAGGCTAAGCTTTGGAAGAGCTAGTGCTAAGTCCTTGAGAGGAGTTAAGGTTCTTTGAGAGAACCTTTATGAGATGAGTTATGGCTCTTGGTTTTGAGTTTGTTGTCATCCTTAGACTTATAAAGTGGCTATAAACATTCATTTCCAAGTATTAATATATATCCAAAATTTATCCAAGTCTTTCTCATCTTTTCTCAAGTGTTGAAATCTTGTTTGGGCTTGATTTTTGGTGTTTCCTCTTCCCCTTTTAATCTTGCTTTATGCCAAGGATGTGTAAGTCATGAAGATGTCTCTTGGAGATCAGATCCTATCCATCTATGCACCTTCCGTAGTAAGTTCATGTGATTGTCCGGTTTTGATTCAAAAAGGGTGATTGGGGGTTTTAATCTTGAGGGCTTTTGGCTTGGTTTCTTACTATTGTTAGGCTTGCTAGGACGTGTGTGAGTAGATTCATGGTCATCTTGATTATCCTTTATCCATGAGCAAGCCTTGATTCAAGTTTTTGTGTTTTGTCGATTATAGTGCAATCTTCCTTAAAATGTAAAAGATTAGAACTTTGGCAATGATCTTTTTGATTTTTATTGGAATAAGTTTCTGACATCCTAGTGAAGGTGTGTATGCAAAGTTTCAAGTCATTTGGACTAATGGATCAAAAATTACATGGATTTTCGTGTTTAAAATCATGTTGATTTTCAGCTCTGTCTTGTGGAATCAGTCCAACCGCCCCTAAGAGTGGTCACACTACCCCTGGGCTGGTCACACCACCCCTAGGAGTGGTCATACTAGCGATGGCCAATCAGACCATCCTTTGAACTCTGATTAGACCACCTGGACAAATCTTGATCTATTTTGCTCGGTTTTTCTTATAGATGTTTTTGTGAGTGGTTTAGGTTATGTTCTTCATAGCTTGTTATAGCTACTGGACTACGAGGACCATGGTCTTCTCTTTTGAAGAAAAAATTTGAAAAGGCATTAATTTGTTGGCTCCTATTCACTTCTTCTAGTCGCTGTTCTCGGTCCATCTACCTTCCCTTATTGACATTGCAAAAGTTGTAATAGTTTTATGCGCACTTACTTTTAGGTCGATCAGTTCTGCTTAGAAAAGATCACTTGTTCTACTTAAAGAAAATATATTTTTGCAGTTTGAAAACTTTTTCCCTATGTAAATTCGATGGACTTCGATAGTATAGCAGAATGGTAGGAGGCAGTGGCAAAAGAGATGCCAAAAGATTAGGGACTTCAACAGTCTAGTCATCTATGTCGTATCAAATATTTGGAAGGAACGAAATAGGAGAGTCTTCCAAGACACTTGGATATCGGCGCAATAGGTGGTAGGCAAGAAGGAAGAGGATATAGAACTACACGGTAGAGCTTTCCTCACACCAATAATATCTCCCTTGTTTATTTTGTGCAGGTGTCTTCGTGCATCTTGTGTAGTGTGCGCCGGTATAGTGGAAGTAGTCGATCGTCTTCTGGCCAACTATCTTCTCCCCATGATCATCTCGACTAGCGCCATAGTCACAGCATCGTCTCTATCGAGGTTCACATGTCTAAAGATGGAACACTGTATATCGGTGTGCTAGCACCAGCGTGCATGGCAGGGGTTTTGAGAGGTGGTGACTAGGGTTTTGATGGGTGTGTCTTGGAATGTCTGCCTTAGCCCTACGCCTCTATTAATATACAATATCCAATCGGATCCTTATCTGATACGATTAGCTATCATATCTAACTCGAAAAGCCTCCGATCGGATCCAATATGAGTAGATATCGTATCCCACTTAGAGCCTATCATCTGGACCATTATCATTCCAACTTGTTAAGTATGCGACCCTGTAGGTTCATGTACATTCGGTCATGGGTTGAAAATTTCTTTCTGGTTCATAAGTCGGTAGTAGTCCCTAATAGGACATAACAACTCCTAAATATACATAAAGATCATATCGGACGAACCTATATAGTGCTTATGTACCTATTCCATTTCCTTGTGATACTAGATCAAACTCAAGGCAAGAAGTGTGCCATCCTATGATAACTCGATTCTTCACTCGAACATGTAGTGGATTACTCAGTTGTGATTGACTCTTCAACCACATTCGGCATGACCATGCATTACCTTAATCCAACCACATTGAGAGGCTTAGAGATATATCTCCCGTTATATAGGAAGAGCAAATTCCATCTTGATCGCTCACATTCCACCACATATTCAATAGTAAATCCGAAAGCTACCTTTATGACCACTCAGTTATGGAGTAGTGTTTGGCAACCTCTAAGTAAACTACTACATATGTAGAAAACTATAACGATCTCAGACCTAAGAAACATACATACACTATGTATAAGACCAACTGATAATACTTAAGAAGATAATAATTCTCGTAGTGTTTTATGGTAGGTCAATTCAATACCATGTTCTCTAACATGTGTCCATATCATTGATTTGATATACCCATATTCATGATCCGTGAAACATGATCATCAATTAATACATGTGCTGATCTATAAATTATAATTGCCCCATATAATAATTAAGATTAGAGATAATGTAGAATAACATCAAAACATGAATAAAGAATTTTGTGAATAAGTCACATATTTGTTGATCAATATGAAAGACATTTATTCAAGAGACAAAATAACATATTATTCAAAAGATCATAAACATAGAAGTGGTATAATTATCTCCACAATCATCTCTAAGGTATATCACTAACAAGTGTGTCTTGTAACCTTTCCCCTCAATTGAATCGTCGAGCTCTTGCCTGTTTCTTAAAAAAACACAACATGGCAAACTAACTTGCGATAGAAATTAATACCTTATTTGTAGGACCAGACAGGCAACAGAAGGGGGTGAATGGTGCCTTCAAATTCTTCCAAAGTATTCACTTAACCCTTTTCTCTGATAGTTACTGAGCTATGAAGATTAGAGTTAAAAATACACTTGAAAAACTAGAGCAACAGAGAGAGTACAACAGAAAACTGACCGTGGTCAGAAGCCAGCAACGTGGTCGAAATATGACAACGCAGTCGAACTCTGACAACATGGTCATAAATTCAACAACATGGTCAAAAGCAGACAATGTGGTTGTAAACTCGACTACGTGGTCAAAAGCTGACAACGTGGTCGGAAATTATCGTAGTCGACAACCACCAAGACCAAAACCAACATGATAAAAAATGATTGCAGTTGAAACTGACGTGGTCGTAAACAACGTGATCGAATGCTAACAAGTGGTCGAACAATCAACGTTGTCCTAACCAGTCAGCAACGTGGTCATAACCAACGTGATCGTAAGCCAACGAGTAGTCAAACAACCAACGTGGATGGAACCAGTCTGCAACCAAAATGATCAACATGGTCGTAAGCCAACAGGTGGTAGAACAACCAACGAGGTCAAAGGCCAACGAATGGTCTACAACCAGCAAGATTGATTCAGCTCAAAAACCAATAAGAGAGAATGAGGATTCATGTGCGACTGAAAATCCATGCAGTAAGAGAAAGTGAAGCGGTCGGAGAAGTGAACGTGATCGAAACCGGTGCGATGCAGTCTGGAACTTGACCGTGGTCGAAACCAACGTAGTTATAAAGCTGATCGACGTTCCAGATAGATACTGCACTGACTACCGACTGCTTCAGTTTAGATTCAACAGAAGAGTGTGAAAAAAGTGAAAGATCTGAACGTGGTTGAGCGAAAACACAGTGCAAAGCAACCAAAAGACTGAACGAAGTTGAAAGCAATGCACTTCAGTCTGGAACTCGACCATGGTCGAAACCAATGTGATCGTAAAACCGATGGTGTTCCAGACAGTGAACAGCACCACCGATTGAATCAGTTCAGAAACGAAATGAAAAACCGAGGGATCTTTTCATCCATAAATCCATGAAGTGAAACTTTGCAGAGATCCTCTTTAGGGTATTGTGAACTTATTCCAATAAACGGTCATTAAAATCATGGCTAAACATGATATCTTTTTCAGTTTGATGGAAGATCATGTCAAAGCAGAGTCAAAAACAAAAATCGGTGAATCAAGCTAGCTCGTGGATGGATGATGACCAAGATAAGTCTATAAGTATTCCCACATATCACAGCAAGCTAGAAACACCAAAGAAATTGACTTAAAACCCTTGGATCAAGAAATCAAAATTTGAGGCCAAAGCAAGAAAACATCAAGAACAAGCAATCAAATCAAGAAAGATCCATGGAGATAGCAAGGATTGATGAATTTCTCACTTGATAGAATTGAGTCTACAATCACTCCACCTTGGAGGACCAAGAACACACATGTGCTCCACTCTCAAACCCTAACCCTAATCAGAAAGCACGCATGCTAAAGAGTCTCATGGGATGGTTAGCCCTCCATCTCCTTTTATAGGCTCACCAAACCGGGGATAGCCCGTTAATCCTCATCTAACACCGGTTTTTCTCATGCACGCTTCTCAAAGCGGCTTACATCCATCAATCCATTAGTGAATCAACACTTGATCCACTTCACAATTTCAGCACATACATGACTTAAACCACTTAGGCCAACGTAGCAGTTTCACACACTGCCACTTTCCTGGTATTGGGCAATTTACCAAAATACCCCTCTACCATCTTCCTTGAAACTTCCCGCTTGTTTGTCATCCTGGCTTGCAACCACCTCGCAAACTTTAGTCATCTTCAGTGTCTCCTTGACCGTTCTGGACCTCAACACCTCCCTGTACCTAGTCCCGGTCGTTCCACGCTTCACTATGACCTAGCTACGAAGTTCTGCAACCAATACCAACAAGCAAACCATCACGCAGTATCGCATGATACACAAAGATCATCAATTTGCACAATCAAAATATATTCCAGTGAACAACCCTGAGCACACCAATTGGTCTGATAAGATTTATGACTACTCGGTTGCACAAGAAATAAGGTACTTGTAGCCCACAAGGTCCTACCAGCAGCTTACGACCACACAACAGACCGCTATGACCACCACACAATTTGCTACGACCATCGAGAATACAAGCTACGACTACCGCACAGATTGCTTTGACTATCGATCCCACAGGTCACAAACCGATCGTTATGACCACCGCTCACATCGGCTACGACTATCGATGGTCACATCTTACGATTATCAATCACGATAAGGCAGAATTACGACCATCGATCACAAGCTATGACTATTGATCACACATGGTCGTTCAGGCACTGAAACTTTTGACCACCCCATGGTCATTATGCCGATCAGACCTGCCGACCACCAAGTCGTACACAGTGAACATAGCTGATTGAACTGACTGACCACAAAGTCAACAGACTAAGAAAGCAAATCTCTGCAAACTCCTCAAAAATCAAACTCAACCTATACACAAACTCTAATCCAAAAGCCAATTACTCATCATAACCATAGAGTGACCTCCACTTGGTCTCACATTATTTGTCACACTTTATCTTCACTAAGGACCCGTTTCCCTTCCCGGTGGACAATACCTGAAATGAAAATTCTTCCTGAAGTCTGGAAACCAGTACTGCTGAGGACATGTTTCAGTTGCAACCTCTCTTGCTTAAACTAATGATTAGTTGTGCCCAACCACGGCATTATCATTTACGTGCGTCATTTGAAGGGCGATTTAGTGGGGCCAGTGGTGTGAAGCAAGCATGCATGATTCATCAGCTGCTGCTGTTGTTCAAAGATTCAGCTGATGAATTGGGAGTGAGTTGAGACCCCACAGCACTTGGCCAACAAAATGCCCACTAAGGCCAATCTGTCCCTTTGCTTTGTTTTGCTTTCCCCCTTTATCCCAGCATCCTTTGAGTAATTGTTAAGGCCGTTTAAGACAACTGTGTACATATATATATAACACTGACTCTGCCCGTAACCACCAAACACAAGCATACACACACAAACAGAAGCGAAGAAGCTCAGAGGGAAGGTGAGCAAGAAGGGTCCGTCCATCCGTCTGGCTATCTCTGTCTTGAAGGACGATGAGCACGGCGAGGTTCATCAAGTGCGTGACGGTCGGCGACGGCGCCGTCGGCAAGACCTGCATGCTCATCTCCTACACCAGCAACACTTTCCCCACGGTGAGTGATGACTGAACCCGCAGTTCTTGGTAGCATGGAGCTGTGGTTTAGTTGCTGAGTCTTCCTCGTGTGGTTTTCTGGTGGGTATATAGGATTATGTGCCCACGGTGTTCGACAATTTCAGCGCGAACGTGATTGTTGACGGCAACACGGTGAACCTCGGGCTCTGGGATACTGCTGGTATGTAGGCTGACTTTCACTGTCTGATGATCGATGTGTTTGATTTCAGAAGTGCCTGCACATTTCTTCAGTTACTTGTATGTGTAGTAACAGGTGTCATGTTTTTGCCAAGCAGTACTTGAATATTTTCAGTAGTTCTGCCTTTTTGGCATTTGTTAATTTCTTGGAATTTCAAATATTAGAGAAATGATCAGGAAGGCCCACAGTATATTCAGATTCCACAGCTATTATACGAGTAATTAGGTGACGAGATAGGCAATATTCACATCTGTTTTATCTGAATAATAGGAAGATGTGCCTTGCAAACTTTGCTGTGCATAGGAAAATTTGTGTTGTTCTTAAACCTTGGCTGGCCTTTTGCAGGACAAGAGGACTACAACAGGCTGAGGCCTCTTAGCTACAGAGGGGCTGATGTCTTTTTGTTGGCATTTTCCCTCATCAGCAAAGCAAGCTATGAGAATATTCACAAGAAGGTTCACATTTCTTTACCTGAAATTTTGCCAAGAAAGTCTTGAATTTCTTTTTAATAATCTCTAATTTTGAAAATCTTTTTCCTCCACATTGAGCAGTGGATACCAGAGCTGAGGCATTACGCTCCAAATGTGCCTATCGTATTAGTTGGAACAAAGCTTGGTAAGCAGACTGCTCAGATTTTTTACAGCCAATTATAAGACAAAAACATTGCAAAACATTATGTTTTCTTTCAGTTTATAAATATGTATGCAGAAACCACATTACATTAATTGCTATTGTTGCATCATAGAGTAGGTTTCTTCAAGTCACAATGTTATGAATCCTACCTGAACCAGAACCTTACCCCAAATCTGATAAGAACTGAGTACTTGCAGACTTGCGTGAGGACAAGCAATTCTTCCTGGAACACCCGGGTTTAGCACCTATCTCCACTGCACAGGTCAGTTCAACAAACGTTTTACATACATTTTTCTTTGAGCAACGCGAAAAATGATACACGCATGGAATCCACAAATGTCAGATATTCATCGACGGGGTTTTGTTTGTGTTTTGTATGTGTTTTGTTCTCACGCACAACACAGCAGTCATCTCAATTTGCAATGTTGCGTGCACATCAAGCGCAAAGTTTGGTCTAACAGCAACTGAGCTTCTTCCTGCTGTACATGAACAGGGCGAAGAGCTGAAGACGATGATAGGTGCCGCAGCGTACATAGAATGCAGCTCCAAGACGCAACAGGTTGTAAAACACGCATGAACCACTAGTTGGTAGTAGCAGAACTGCAACATTCATAAATTTAATTTGTTAGGTCAGATGGCTAGCTACTTACACTTATTGAATATTGATCCGTACACGAGAGAGGGCGTAGTAGTAAGTGCTAGTTGTAGCTGTAAAGCCGATTAGAGAAGCAACGGGAACCGAGTACAAGCCACTTATGTCTGAGTTGTCCTTGCAAAAGGTTCACAAAACCTGCCGGAAACCGGTCACACCGGCCGGAGATGGATGAAGTAAAATACGCGAAAAAAACGAAATACCTGACAGCCCAGACGGTCTATCGTTCAACGGTTAGAGATAAACGAAAACCGGTTTTTCATCAGTTGCCATGCATTAACCTGATAAGCACTGGGATTCACATCGGTATCGGTTTTCGGCCGGTTACCGCTGGTTCTAATGTTGATTGATATCCTGATCTGGAACAGAATGTGAAGTCCGTATTTGACTCTGCGATAAAAGTCGTGCTGTGCCCACCGAAGCCGAAGAAGAAGAGCACCAGGAAGCAAAGGAGTTGCTGGATCCTATGAGTGGGAGCAACAGGACGATGCATGCTTCAGTTCAGGGCAGTTCGTCGTTTTCATTGCTTGTGTTGTGTTGCAGCAAGATGCTGTTTGTGTTAATTAATTTGCTGGGTCTTATGATCAGCTCAGTGCTTCTTGTGTACCTTTGACGAGTCTTACAGAGGAGTCCTTGGTTTGTTCAGATTGCAATATTGTAATTAGAGATCTATTATTTACTCTCTAGCCACTTTTGGTTCGCTCTTTGCTGTGTTGAGAGTTTAGTAATGCACTCTCTTGCTACCTTTGCTTCGTTGATTGGATTCTTGTAACTTGTACGCTTCAAATGTCGTGTGCAATAATTTTTTTCTTCTTTTCGTAAAGGCCAACTATGCATTCTATTGTGACATTTGCAAGCTATGGAAGCTAACGGCTTAAGTAAGATAATGTTCATCTCAGTTCACATAGAAAAAGATAGGGTGATTCCTCTATAAAAAACCAAGTAAGATGGCTATAGATCAGTATGCTGTATTCTTGACCCTAGCTAGCTTCTCAGTTCTCACTACAGTATTAGGGCACTTACCTCGACTTCAGTGGGCTAAGCATGTCATATATGTCGTGGTTTGCACGTATTGTGCTCAAGTGAATGGCTTTGTGTACATGAATTAAGATGAATGACTAGATTGCTCACGGTGGTTAACAGTTTTTAAGTTTTTGGGAGAGTTGATCGGTACATAGACGCAAAAAAGTTCAGCTGCAGAACAGATGGAGTAGGGACTTGGGAGTACACTGCCAGTACGAGCTCCCTTTGCATCAGGCAAAAAGATGGCCCTACCTGTGCAGTAAATCTTAGCTCCACGCCTCCACCGGCATCCTCACATTGGCTGCAGTGTTTGCCACATGCTCAAGGCAAAACCTTGTTTGACATGTGCAATGTCTAGTGTTAACAATCGGTCCTTTTTTTTTGGTAATTCTCCGGCTGTATTGCTATTTGCTAGTCCCCCCCCCCCCCCCCCCCCCTCTTAACATCTATACGCCAAAAGCAACAACTATGTTCGACATTCATATGTACAAAAGAATCACATGTACAAAACTTGTCTGTACATAAACTTTGATCTTTACATATGACAGACTTGAAATTGGAACATACCGCACGCAACTTGAGCTTTCCGGCATACAAGGGGTAGCCAGAAATAAGAATGTGCATGGAAGATGCACCCTTGCAACGTGATATGCACAGAAACGAGTGTCAAACAATCTTCGATAGACAGTTCATGGTGTACATCTACCTTATCAAGTTATTATGCACATTGACAACTCGCACAAACTATGCCAGAAAACTTACAGAACTTAGCTTTCCAATTACCAAATCTTTTCTTCATGGTGTTGTCTTCAAAGGAAATACCTCCAAGGCTTTTGGTAAATGAGTACAAATGGCCTCACATACAACGCGCCGTTTAAAATCTCAAAAGTAACTTCCTATGGGGCCTTTCCCATATTGATTGGCGGGAATAACGAGCGACAGGCTGTGTTTCAAAAATCTGCACAAGCATGTGCAATATTACAAAATAAACACAGGATAATGTCGATTCATTTGGTTAGAACTCTGTCCTTGAAGCGACATCTTTGATTAATTCTGTCCTTGAAGCGACATCTTTGTTTCAATTAATCAAGCTGGTCATGATGCCTTCGTTTGGTCTGGCACGCTGCTGCTCCTGAAAAGAACTCCAGAGAGACCTCGTGAGTTGGCAAGGCGCTCTAACTCGCTAATCTTGTGCTTCATAGTCTCTAATTCTTGAGCCAGCTGATCCTCCTTTTGCCTCAGTTCCTTCAAGATAGAAGCAGGTTTACATCATCATGCAAATGTAGAAATTATTGACACGAAGTAGTCAACACAAATTAGCTATATAATCAACAGCAAGAACAGAAAATTACTGAATTAAACTTTTTTGAAGCACAAATCAATTGGAGATAGAAACATAATCGAAAAATACATCAACAAGTGCCAATGGAAAACCAGATGTTATATGGTTGAAACAAGCTACATTGCAGATTTGAGCCACTCATACACACCGCAGACAATGTTGACACCAGCTAGTCATCACTCATCACAGATCACAAGCATGTGGTTCAAGAAATAAGAGCTCAATATGTATAAGCACCCTTCCCCATGACCCTGAACCCACTAGATACAATCATTTTACAGGGTTACATCCAGGATTTCTTTTTGTAGGTTACTGATTTATGCATTATGAAATTGCACATTATACTCATGTCAAAATTATATGCCAGAAGGACATGGCAACATGCTTGTGTTTGCTAAAAATAAATCAGTTGAAAGCATAAAAGATCGGAATATTGGTTGAGCTTGGAGTGTTGGCTCTAAATCACCATCAGAACAAATGCATACATAACAGTGGTCAACAAAAAAGTAATCAGACAAGACAAAGCTTATTAAGTCTTTGCCATAGGAACTTCACTTTCACTTGGGATATACAGGCTCACTATGCTAAGCTACTATCGTTGGACCTAGAGCTTGTAGGCTGAATTAAGAAGATCAACAGACAGATATTGCTAAGCTCAAGATCAACCTGGTAATTCAGCAAAGGACCTGACACCCACTCCAGATAGATATGCTAAGCTCAAGATCAACCTGGTAATTCAGCTAAGGACTTGGTTCCAACTCCACTTGTCTTTGCTTTTAACCAAGCATGGATGCAATGCAAATTTCCAGAGTCTGCCAGACTATTACTTGTTTGCGTATACCTAGTTCATCTGTGTTGTGAACTTGCGACTATGGCTTGGAAAGAACCTTTGTAAAGAAAAGGATGAACAATTGTTTGTCTGAAATTACAAAGCACCTCCATTTGAGTAGTTGTGCTGTCTGCTACTTGTCATGGCCTTGATATCCTGAATTGTCGCTGAAACCAGTGCTGTTTGCTACCTTTTGCATATTTTGATCTAATCTCCATAGGTACCAAGATATGACGGGAAAAATCTCCACTCGAAGACTGGTGAGGCAGCATTTATCCCAAGTGACACTGAAAAATGTTACATCTTGTCTGCAGTGTTTGAGACACTGACGTATTTCAACAAACATTGGATATAACTTTATCCAGGGGGAAATTATGAAGAGATAAGGGTTATCGTGTGTAAAGAAAATAGTGATACTAGTTTAAAGAAGATAGTCAACAACCATGTGACTGGTGCAAGCCTGATGGTCTTTTTATTACGCTGTTAATCTTTTACATGTGGGCAAAATGGCATATTTACGAACCATCTTAGGGTCTGTTTGGTACAGCTTCTACTCTCAGCTTCTCGTTCAGATCTTGTGAAGCTATACCAAACACCTAGCTTCCCAAAACGACCCAATTTTGCTTCTCACAAGGAGCTATCTCAAAAATGAACTAGCAAAAAGAAGCGACCTTTCCATGCATTCTAATAGGAAGCCAACCTACTAGATGCAAAATTACCCTTTGAAGTTAAAAGGAAATTACCCGCAATTTGACATCGAACTACACCCATCCCGAGCGCCCCTTCTGCCTCCCCACCCAAGTGCCCTCCCCCTCCCCATATGTTCGCTCAGCCCTCCCCACCTTGAGCAACCCCTCCCCCTCCCTCTCCTCCACCAGACTTCGCGCCTCTCCCCCACACCCACTGTTAGGGGTGCAATCGGATCGGATTCGGACAGATATTGCTCATACCGTATTCTAACCCATATTTTTTTTCTCGGATTCAAGGTCGGATACGGTAAAACCGGATACGAATACAAATTCGGAGTATTCGGAATTTCGAATACGGTGCCGCCGGAATGGATACTTGACGGTTTCGGATTGAAAACGGATAATGAAGACGGATAGTACGTGCATACGGAAAGGAACATATGCTAAACCATACCACCATCACTTCAAGCCTTAAACTGTTAGACATATGTACATCATAGTGATTATAATTCATCAGCCGAAGATGGTATGACGTTTCCCCCAAAATTGTCCATTGAGGTGTGGCGTTTTAAGATGAATATTGATTCTTGATGGACAACATTTTCTTTTTCTAGGCTAAAGAAATTTTACTAAATTAAGGTAGAGATAGTAGACAATTGGGGATAATAGACTTTTGACAAATTTACCTGTTCATTTACTGAAGCATGCCAAAGTTCATCGTTTAATAATACTCTGATTACATACTTTTCATTCCATTACCTAGGAAAAGTGATCTTAATGAGCAAATTTAGGATTCCAATTACACAAGCAGCAAAATTAGAAATAAAATACCATTTTAGTATTTGTATATTTATAGTTGCCACAACTGAATGTCATATTCCTTTTCGAGAACTTAAACTTGTATGATCCAGGAAAACTTTCTATATACTGCACACCTCAACCAACCAACATGACAAAAAAAAACAAATACTAGCAAAATAAAAGGTGAATTCTTAGCTCTTACCAGATATCCGACCGAAAATCCGACTGGATAATTATCCGGTATCCGAATACCGATACTATTCGGTCGGATAACAACTATCCCGAATCCAAATCCGACATGAATTATCCGAATCTGAATCCGACCGGATACCAAATTCCCTTCCCGAATCCGGTACCGACCGGATTCGGTACCGGATCGGTCGGGATTAACCCAACCCATTTGCACCCCTACCCACTGTTGTCATCCCCATCCCTCTCACCCCAGCCGCCGTGCCCCTCCCCCCACCTTCGTTCGATTCTTGCCTCCCAACATCGATGCCCTCGCTGACCCCCAAGCTCAACGTCACCGCTGACCCTCGACCCTCGCTCGATTCTTGCCTCCCAACATCGATGCCCTCGCTGACCCCCAACCTCAACGTCACCGCCGACCCTCGACTGACCTTCTCGTCATCCTGTTCGTCCACGGCTCTCATCGAGGAAGGTTAGCACCCACCACCACCTCCCTAACCATAGTCTCACTGCCGCCCTCCCCTTTTTCCTCCCTCCTCTTCCTCCCGCTGCCACTTCCCTCCAGATCTGCGCCGCCCCTAACCCCAGCGCCGCCACCTCCCTCCAGATCCGCATCGTTACATCCCTTTCGGTGATTCAATCTTTGCACAAAAATTATGAATGTTGGATTCAACATTAGTCAGCAATGAGGTGATTTGTAGGAAGTACTACTAGTTGATATCGTGAGCCAAATGGAGTAGTCTAGTGCTATGAAGTAATTTTAAATTTTTCATACTTTGAATACTTTCAGTAATTGCTAGTACAGGATGCTCATATTACTGATGAATGGAATTTGTGCTGTTAGTCAGTAATGTGAACAGCTGCTATACACTGCAAATCCATGCAACTTTGACAAAAGTAGTGCACCGTCCATTTTGCAGGATACTCAGTAGTGTAATAAAATAGATTGAAAGTTCAATATGACATTGCTTGTTTATGTTGCCAGAACCTTACTGACTGATGTTTAGAATGGGTAGACTGATTATCCTTGTCCTGTAAATGGGCCCTCTGTAATTCTTTCTAAATGATAATAGAAGTTAAAGAGTCCATGTTCATGACATGCTTCGATCCTCTGTAATTCTTTCTAAATGATATTAGAAGTTAGATTCGATGTTCATGACATGCTTAACAAGTTACAGGTTTGTCATAAAGCTCGCTCTTCACTTGTTCAATGGAGATGCCAGCCAAGCAGCTTTCTGGATCTTGTCTAACTTCAAGAAAGGCAAATTTGGTTGGGTGGCCTTGGAGAGACCTCCAACATGAGCAATGGAGATATGACTATCAGTAATTCGCAACATGCTTACCATTACGATGTCTTTTGTAACACCATAGGACAAATTCCCTTGGCTGTCTAGAGTGATTGAGCTGATTTGTATAAGCATGTGACAGACTGGGTTAATTGTATCTTTGTAAATTGTTACAGAATCAAGTATGGGAAATAAAATATGGTTTCAGTTTTGTCTAATTAGATGCCCCCCTGACAGTTTTTGGATGACCAATTTCTATAGGGTACTGAGGTGAAATTTGATCAGTGATGACTAATGATAGTATATAGCCCTCCACAGTTTAGATGCTTATAACTATGTTCCAAATGTGACACTACAGTTCACTTGGACACTGAAATTATTCCAGCGATGAATTTTTAGAACATAGAGATCCTTTCTCCCTCTTTTTTTTCTTTCAAAACTTGCATTTCTTGTATAGATAGATACTTTGTATCATTCATATGCACTCACATGGTCTTCAAAAATTTGGAAAAAAATCATAATATGTGTACAAATACAAAGGAGTAAAACACAAATACAAATAAAGTGACATAACCAGGGGTAACATGGTCTACTTGCCTCCAATCCTCCCTCTTATGATTTTCAGAGCTAACCTACTAGCCAATCGCTTTTCAAGGGTAGCTCCTGATTCTCAGAGAAATAGATTTTCAGAAAATCAGGAGCAGAAGCTGAAAAATGAGAATCCGGAGCACTAGCAAATAAGCCCTTACTCTACAATGTGCACAACAAACTTGGCTCAAGGAACTATTGGACTAGTTGCCTTTGGTGTTCTGACTGACTGATCGCTTAAATTTCTTTTGTTTGCTTGATTGACTCTTCTAGATTGCTGCAGTAGATAAATTTGTAGTTTTCTTAATCAATGCCTGTTTTGACACAGCAATGAGCCAGGTAATGTTTTTGGGGGACTCATTTTCTAATTACGCATGTATACGTGGATAGACTCGATTTGTTGAAATATGTGAACGGTACAGAGAAATTAGCAGAAATTCAGAACTTTTTGAAAGCTGATACAATACATGATACAAAACTTGTGACATCCTAGAGCTGTTACCTCAACTTCCTTCTTACGAGCCTCCTCTTTTCGGGCCTCTGACCTTGCACTTCTTTGCACCTCAAAGATTACAGCAGCCCCAGCAACCTACTACACAATATTTGCTAAACTATAGTGAATGACCAACAAAAATAATCATCAAACCATGTGAAAATACATCTGACAGGAAAAAGTCATGATAGCATGAGGTGGATCGTCTGCATTTATCCAAAATGTGATCATGCATTTTACCTAAACCAAATAATTCTTGGTACAAAAATTATTCAGCCTACATTTTGTCTCAAGGATATTTCCAGATTCTGATAATATTGACATGCCATACTGTTCACATAGAAACTCAAGGTTTGCATTAAGAGAATAATTACCCGAAAAATTCAGGAAGGATTTTAACAAAATTTGCAAGTTGAAATATTATGGCATACACAGAAACATGCAAGGTACAATAAGTTTCATAAAGTATATTCATCTATGACTTAGTGAATACCGAGAAAACAAAGAGCTCCCCAATAAGATCAGCAGCAGCTTGAACAGCTTTCTCCTCATTCAATGGCCGAATCTCAACATTAGTTGAATGACCATATATTCTTCTTTGGATGTTTGTGGAAATGCGGTGATTTGCCTACAAAAGCAGTATATGACAAAAAGGTTATTAAGTCATCGAAAGAAATAAGTAATAGCAAAAATGAAATGGACATGAAAAATTGTGAGTGGAAGGGTATATGTTCCCAGACCGAGAGTTATGTAGTGCCACAGTGTCTACGATTAGCTGACAGGATGCATGGACAGATACTAAGGCAAGATAGCCGTATGAAAAGCACCTCATAAAGGATAAGGTAAGTCACTGCGGTTACAACACTCTGTTTTGACACTGAAGCAGTGGAAAAAGCTTTAATATTCACTTTTGTTGGGCCCATTTTTGTTTCCTTCTCTATGATACGGACCTACATAATCTACACTAGAGGACTCGTTATTTCACCAAGTCCACTGAACCAAACACTTGAACAGGAACACAGAGTCTACCATTAGATGGGCATACAAAAAAGCAACAGACAGGCATGCTGTGGGCCATAAAGATACCAAAAATAAGTATAAATATGCAATGTTTCTTTAATAATTCCTTCCCTAGCTGTGAATATGGACACAGGGATATAGATACACCAGGGAGACCATTTTTGCAAATAAAGTTTAGTTGAAAACCACTAGGTGAAAATATTAGACTATTGGTATGCGAGTACCAGCACAGCAGCTATCTTACACCAAGACAGAGTGTAAGCTTTGGCCATATTTTCAAATTCGTCAAATATTTAAACCATCATTAATGAAGCTTAAACCAACTTACCAGACTTCTAAATACTTGTCCATCAGCTTAACAAAAGTACTGAATGCAGTTACTGTTTTATTCATAAATCTCATCTTACACACATACTTAGTGAAACAATGGCAAACGTATGCAAACAAGAGCACTTCAATTAAAACTGATTTTGTACAAAAGACTTAAATTTCATTACGTGACATGTGTGTTAGATTGTTCATGGGTGCACACTTATGTGCCATGCATCTCAGGTGTTTTAACTTTTAAGATTACGGTGCATGGAGTGCAGTTCTCTCCCTAACTCCATTAGTTTTAGCTTAACAATGGCTTCCTAAATCTATGAAAACAAACCACTGGGTCAACGGAGAAGCAATCTGTCGGCTAAAATCAGTTGCTGTTTTCTATTCAGATCACCCAACCTGTGCTCAAATATCTATGTAGTAGGTAATTCTCAAGTGAAGAGAGTCAATATGCAAACTTATATGTTGAATACATATACTATTGTCTATTGGCATGATCTACAACTCGAGATTGCCCAAAAGGAGTGTAAACTGCAACGATCACAAGACAAATGCACTTATGATACAATAATTGTCAAAAAGGCAGACACAAGTGCAAACACCATTCTTTAGATAAGATACCATGCATGGTGTAGAAATATGCTCTTTGTTCAATAACAACAAACACTAATTCTATTCATAATATTTCCATACATACCACTTTAAAACGATCAACACACTAAGTGATTTCTATGTGAAAAATCTTTCATTTTGTTGGTTCTTTGCATGGAATTTTGATGTTTGAAAGAGGACCCCATTAGTTAAGGATTTCAAGAATAGATAAGATAATTCCAGTAGCTCTTCACCATGCAGTTTCCCCTCACAGTAACATAGCAAAATAGTAGCACTGAAAGGCATTTTGTTCATCCCAAGTCCCAACCATATATAGGTTGGTGGCTAGCGTCAAACTCTAGCGCCAAGTTGTACAATAGCAGCACATGATATATATCAACTTCTAAGTCATCAGCTCAGAACTCATCAATTTGTTCAAGTCAGGAGGGGGAAAGGAGAAACATACTCCAAATAATCACAATTCCAGATTGGTCCTGGTTCCCTGTTGTCAGCTGGTTTCCAGTAACAAGGCAGTAACTGGTCATGTACCATGCAGAGTTCCCGAAGAAAAAATTTCTGGTTAGTTTATATGGATAGAAACTGGAAATACCAGCTGAATTTCTTGAACCCTGGAGTGGACTACCACACAAACCATCATCAATAAAGGATGTTTCCAATACGATGATATCTAGTACATATCAGTAAGAAATGGAAATACCACTAGAGTAACTTCCTTTGTTATTGTGGTTACCATCGATTGGAAATTAACCATAAGAAGCTGATGGATTTCGCGTTAGTGTATGGCAGTAGTTGTTAGATCACTAACTAACAGTGCTAGTTTCAACCTCCAAAGTTTCATATAAGCCAGCGAAAATACGCTGAAATTAACGCCACAGTACCAACTACAAAGTAAGAACAGTATCAGGAAGCACTCAGAGATAAAGAACTTCCCTTAGCCAAGATTTTTCATAAATGGTTCAACCATCTATCATAGGCTATGCAACTGTGGAGCGGGTAGCTAAACTAGGCCACCGCAAAGCCCAAAACTACAAACCCTAGACGGCCAAAACCCTCTCTTTATCCTGCGCAGCCACAATTTACACGCGCAGTCACAATTTACACACACAAGATGCTTTTGAATTCTGCGACGAGGTGAACGGGGAGATTAAATGGAGGCAGGGAGAGAGGGGGAGATGGCCAGCACGGCACCTGGGCGAGGTTGATGATGAGCTGCCGGAACTTGGGGTGGCGGCTGGCCTCCGACTTGAGCCTGCTCGCGAACGGCTTCGACATCGTCTTCAGCGCCAGCGTCCCGAGCTTCGCCAGCGGAAGGATCATCTTCTCCGACGACGACGACTTCGCTCCTCCTTTCTTGAATGAATCCTCCTCCACCTCCTCCTTTACTTCACTTGCAGTCACCGGAGTTTGGGAGATGGAGGGGGGCGGCGGCGGCGGCGGCCGAGGGCTTGACGCCTTGACCGGTAGATGCCCGGCGTTGAGATCGGGAGTCGAGACTGGGGCCTCCCAGCACGAGTCGCTTTTTCACTAAACGCACCCCAATTATGAAGTCGCTTTTTCATTAAACGCACCCCAATTATGAAGAAATTTCATGGAACCCCAAGGCCTTCTTTGTTGCAGCTCCTCTCAGGTCCGGCAAATCGTCGTCGATGGCCTCTCCTCTCCAAAAGATTGCAGGCACCGTCGTAGTTGTCGTCGCCGTTATGGGCGCTGGTAGCAGCAAGTGAACGTGCATAAATAAATCTCTTCCTCTTCTGGATTCTGTTGCTCCTACTCTAGTGTACAAACCCCAGCTTCAGAATCCCCAAATCCTACTTTCACTGGATGACATTTTGGCCTCAACGTCGGCGATGTTGGGTGGGATCTTTTGAGCTATGATTTATAACTTAAAATTTTAAATTCTGATTATTCGCAAGAGGTAATACACAGAGAAAAATAGTTATATGTGATTTTAACCGGTACAACTAAGCTTAGTACATTTTTTACTACAATCTTCCTGTTAATCTCGCTTTAAAAAACGTATCGTTTAAAAGATAGTTACTGTAGCACATTCGAACCTGCCCATTATCTTCTTGTGAAGCTTTAGAGGTTTGGGATTACAAATTTTGGCCTCGTTTTTTTGGCTTCTGGATATAACTAGTTTTTAAACAGAGCATCAAAGTGAGATCTACAAGTCGATTGTAGTAAATACTATAAGGTATTGATAAACATCATCCGAATGTTTTCTTTCTAACTATCATCTAGATTTGTGACCGTTGGATTAGAGATCCAACAGTCATGAATTCTTCCCGCCCCCTCCAAAAAAATAATCTCCCCCCTCCAAAAAAAATCTCCCCCCTCCAAAAATAAGAGGCCGTTGGATCTCTAATCCAACGGTCCGAAATTTGGATAATTGTTAGGAATAAAACATCCGGGTGATACATATACACACCCAATACTATATTGACTTCAGCTATATCAGCTAATATTACACGCAAATGTCTCTCTCTGTACTCTCTCTCGTGAATAGTCAGAATTTAAAAAATCTAAACTATAAACTACAGTCCAAAAGAACGACCCCTTCATCTGCAACACATCAAAGGATCGTCAGCAACAACTTCAATCTCGATGGCAGTCAAGACTTCTTCGTTCAAGTGAAAAGGTTGAGCCCCGTGAAGGTCATTTCAAATCTACAGCTCAATCTCGAGGTTGTCTTCTCGGCTATCCATCGGCGAGTCCTTCCTCTGACGGCTTTGTTGGTGCCTATTCAGCAAGTTGCCTCCTTGGCAATCAACATCCAACGACGTGGTCGAAGTTCTTGTCATTATTCTTCCTCTTCATCCATGGTGGTTGCTAGGCAGGTTGCTTCTTTGGCAATCATGGTCACCCACCATACAAGAAGGAAGAAAGGGACAATCCCTGCATCTTCAACCTCAAGTACCAAGGCATCGGGTCCTAGGCACAGATGAGGCCCTTTCTAGTCCTTACCACGGTCGTTCGCCGGCAGGGCCGGCCCTGAGGGGGGCGGTCGCCCCGGGCCCTTAAAATCCAGGGGCCCCCCATATACTATGTAGAGTATATACATGCAATAAATAGAAGGCATGGTTAAATACTTTAATACTTATAGAAATGAAGGGTTTGCTTTGAGTATGATCATTGTCAAAGATATTGCAGCTCAAATGAATGTAGAGCCATCATTTCCAGTTAAGCGGCGTGTTCTTAGGAAGAAACAGTTTGATGAAATTGATTGTGATGAAGTAGTTTTGCAAGCTGAGAAGGAATTTGAAGTTAATTATTTTTTTTGTTATGGTTGATATGGCAATCAATTCATTGAAAAGTAGATTTCAAGAACTCCAAACATTCAGAAGTATATTTGGATTTTTAATGAGTTCAACAACATTGAAGTCATTGGATCGAACTAAATTAAAAGAATATTGTACACAATTTGCAGAAACTTTCTCTCTAGATGGTTCCTCTGATGTTGAGTTAAATGATCTAATTTCTGAGTTAAGTGTTATGCAATTGACTTTATCAGATAAACCAATGTCTGCTATGGAGATCTTTGAGTTTGTCAGAGAAGCGGATTGTTATCCTAATATTTCTATTGCTTATCGGATTTTATTTACTATGCCTGTGACCGTGGCATCAGCTGAAAGAAGCTTTTTAAAGTTGAAATTGTTGAAGAATCATTTAAGGTCAACAATGTCTCAAGAGAGGTTAAACGGTTTGGCAACTTTATGTATTGAGAAGAAACTATTAGATGAAATTGATATCAATACCATCATCAATGACTTCGCATCTAGAAATGTTAGAAGAAATTTTAAGGTAATATCTATGAACTCTTTGATGTGAATTTTTCTTTAATTAAGTGTTTGTTGGTAAATTAGATATATATATATATATATATGTGTGTGTGTGTGTGTGTACGCGCGCGTATGTAGATTTATATTTAGATATTTATACTAAGGCTCCTATTTCTAGTTTCGCTCCAGGCCCCTAAAATTCTAGGACCGGCCCTGTTCGCCAGAGTTCTCCGTCACCAACGCTGCCATGTCCAGGGGTGGACGCAAGCAATCGACGCATGCACAAAGAATGCGAACGTGCGTGAGCTGTCAGGCCCCTTGGATGTAATATTTCTTTCTTACAGGGTGTTTCTTGTATTTGTTCTGGGACGTGTACTCACTTTTGCTAGCAATGAAATACATAACTTTTTTTTTTAAAAAATGAGGGCATATCTAGTGCACTCTCTTCCTCTTCGACGCGCATGCAATTAAATAGGTCTTGATGTAATCAATTATTCCGCAAAAATTCAACAGAAACTGTAACATATATTAGGAGAATAAAAAAACAAATTTCAGTGAATAGTAGCTTTATCTCTTTCTTTTTTCTTTTTACTTTCAGATTTTCTTTTCAACAGGATTTGTCTTCTTTGTTTGTCTATATATAGATCAAATTTAGATTAAAATTTTGTGCCATGATAGATTGAATTTGTGTCAATGCTGTCAATTTTTTAGAATTTTTGATGATCTTTTGTATCGTGTTTTGAACAGGATGAATTGAAAAGGCGACTATATTAGGAGAACCAAAAAAAGAAAAATCTCAGTGATACCTTTATATTTTTCTCTCTTTTCCTTTTTATATTCGGATTTTTTTCAGCAGGATTTGTCTATTTTGTTTGTACATGTGAAGATCGAATTTAGATTAGAAATTTTGTGGCGTGATAGATTGATTTTGTGTCAATGTTTCCAATTTTTTCAGATTATTTGGCCATGTGTATCGTGTTTTAAAGAGGATGAACTGAAAACACAATGTATATTAGAAAAACCAAAAAAAGACAAATTTCTGTGATAGCTTTATCTTTTTTATTTTTGGATTTTCTTTTCAATGGGGCTTTGTCCTTTTTGTTTCTTCATGTGTAGGTCTAATTTAGATTTGAAATTTTTTGGGTGTCAATGTTGTCAACTTTTTTGGATTTTTTGTAACCATTTGAACCGTGTTTTGGAGATGATGAATTGAAAACGCGATGTATATTAGGAGAACCTAAAAAAGAGACAAATTGTAGTGATAGCTTTATCTTTTTCTCTTCACACTTTTTATTTTTGGAATTTCTTTTTTTTGTTCATGTGTAGACCGAATTTAGATATGAAAAATTGGTTGTATGATTGATCGATTTTTTTTGTCAATGTTGTCATTTTTTCAGAATTTGTCATGACTATTACTTTTATGTTTTAAAAAAGATACATAAGAATACATCTAAGGGTGAGACGCACTGGACACTCTTGATGTGGAAAACTTGTAGGCCTGTTCATATTACTTTTGCTTTTGGCTTTTACTTGAAAAAGACAGAAGCCAATATAAACATCCAGCTTCTCGAAACTACTTTTCCACTCCTCTCACTTCTATCTCGCTTTAAGGATAAGACAGAGGTCACGGACACATCACGCACCTCAATCCTCTCACTTAGAGCTGGGACTTGGGCCGTGCCGTGCCGGCACGGCCCGAGCCCATCGTGCCTCGTGCCGCTTCGTGCCGTGCCAGCTCAGTCCAGTCATCTCATCGTGCCGTGCCGTGCCGGCCCGCGTTGCCTCCGGCCAGGCCCAAGCACGGCCCAAAGACCACCATGCCAGCGTTCGTGTCGTGCCAGCCCAAGCCCAGCCCGAAATTACTATACACCAAGGTGGTGACGACGGTCGTCATCTTCCTTTCTCTCGTACCCGCCTCATTTAAAACTAGTTGAAATTGAATAGATTGCATAAAACACGGGCACACAATGACATAAATATTTCGGGAAAAAGTGGAATTTCTTTGATATTTTAGAAATACAATGTTACTGCCTCATTAAAAACCTTACGCTCTAAAGTGGGGTTTCCCGAGTAAGGAAAAGAGTACAGTAACAATATATGTATATAGTAACTATTACAACATGCGTAGATAATATCTACTTCGCAATGTCTAGGTCAGCATACGTGTAACAGCCCAGGTTATTACTAAAATAAAAATAAATAAATAAGTAAAAAATATATTAAAATAAAATTTAAATTAAAATAAGTATTTTTGTTGCCTAAGTTTTATTTTTGGTTTTGCCCTGAATTTCTGTTTTTGAAAAAAAGCTGGATTTGAAAATGATGAGGACATCACTTCTTCGGATACACACAACACTCCTCCACTTGACATTCAAGGACCAATCACTAGAGCTCGTGCCCGACAATTGAATTTACAGGTGAGCTCGTTCCTAAGTACTTCTTTTTGTTCATTTGAGAATCGATTGCTACCTAATGATTTAATTATGATTAGGAACCATGGAGAGGACCTGGAAGTACTTGGAGAAGGGCTACGAGGCGCACAAGTCCAGCAAGGGCGGTCGAATCATGTTGGAGGCCCAACTCAAGCCGACTTCGAATCCAATTCGGAGTCCAGGACCAGGCCGCACTAAAACGGACGCCCAGATCGCATCCGGACTCCGTTTTGGACGTTCTACATATGGATGGAAAGCTGAGAAGGAGACCTTTCCAATGGCTCTAGTCCCATGTAAAAATTCCTTCTGAGTCAACGGAAATTGTCAAAACAAGTGGGCGTTCAGAATCTGTCAGGGTGCTGCGCCACCGTCTTTTGGGCCGATCGGCCTTGTATCGTGTTGGAGCCCATTAGGGCGCGTCCAGGGGTTTTGCACGCCCCTCAATCATCTATATCCAGCCGTCATCCCCACCATTAGGGTTTGGGTTTTGCTTAGATTATTCTATCTTTGAACAGTTTCGCCGTTCATCGGTTTGTGAGACCCCAACTTTCGAGTGCTAAATCAATACATCTGTAATTCAGTCGTGTTCTTCCTTGTTCTTGCTTGTGTTCTTCGATTCACAGGCGAGGATTAGCCTTCTTGGCGAGGTCAACCAGGCTACGCACGGTTTATAACCTGAGGAGACGTGGTGCGGTTCAGAACGTGTTGTTCGGAAGCCGGATCGATTTGTGTCGCGCCTCCACCAAATCGAACATATCCAGAACCTGTTGGAAGATCGGGACCCCGTTCCTATCAAGTGGTAATCAGAGCTTCAGGTGTTCCTTCAGGTTCGAGTTATCCTACCTTTGTTGTTTTCGGTTTCATCCTAGAGTCCAAGAAAAAGCCCTAAAAAAAATTTGTAGTCATAGGTTGTTCCCGGTCCCAGATCTTATTTAGCCTTTTGCACAATTTGATTTCAGAGTCTGTAGTGTTGAGTTTGTGTCCTTAGTCGAGTTGTGTTGCTGGTTTAGATCGTGTTTTGTTTCGGGATGTCTTGCTTCCGCTACCTCTCATACAAACCCTAGCCGTCAATTTTTGTTTTCCCACCCATGTCCCACCCTCTGTTTTGAGACATCCATCGTATCCCGTGATCTCCCAGCACCATCCCCCACTTTTCCCCGAGCTTCCGCCCCCAGTTTCTACTAATTTCCTCCACCCGATTTCGTTTTGGCCTCCACAGCAACCATAACTCGGAGTCCCTTCTTCAAACGGCCGTAACTTTTGCATACGAACTCGAAATCAGGCGATTTTTTTTGAAATTAGGTGAAATTAAATTTTGCATCCAAAACTCCCCCACTTTGTTGGGTTCAACGAATTTATTTTGCCCAAATTTGGCCTGGAAAGTGCAGTACTCGAGCTCCGAAATTTCATTACCGAATTTACAGCACATTCATCATTTTCTGTAGGCCACACCTTACATCAGATTGAGGTGAAACTTTGTGTGGTTCCTATTTCTGTGCTCTGCTCTGTGAAAAAAATATAAAAAAGGGAGAGCACAGTTTTAGATAACAGAGCTTCATTTGTTTTGTGCTTATGCTGAATTAAGCTTCCTCATTGCCTAGCCATCTTTGTTGCTGTCTTTGCTTTCCTATTCTAGTCTTGTTCATTATCATACCTGCTATAGGACACATTTAGACCAGCAACTAGGACCAGTGCTTTGGACATTTATTCAGCATTACTATCTGTTATTGATTTGTGTTCCACTAACATATTTGGTCTGCCAAGCTCCATATATCTACTTCCGGATAGCACAGTTTTGACCCTTGCAATCGCCGGATCACACTCTCCAGGTATCTTTTGTCTTGCTTTGGTAAGAACACTTGTAAGAGCTTGGTAAGCCACTTCCTTTGCGGGTTCCCACTGTCCTTACTTTGTAGTTGATAGGGATAATCCTTTTGTTTCCCTATGTTTCCACTAACCATGGCAGGTGTCAGACCCGGATTTTTCAATCCAGAATGTCATGTGAAAGCACTGCACTATTCCCTGGATCAGTAGATAGTGCTCACAGGTACATTGCTGCATCATTTCATACATCACATGGACAATCACAACTCATTCAATATTACATGACAGAGGTTTGAATTATGCCACGTCGGGCAATGAGTTTACATAAGGGCCGACCAGGCCAAATGTTTACATTACAAAAGTATGCCAGCGGAAGCAAAAGTCAAGTAGAGCCAATAATCCACAAGCAGCGACTGGGGTAAAATATGTGCCGTATGATTATTACCTAAGCTAAGGCAATAATTATATGCACACTATACCTTAGTCTGACTACCTAGGACTCAAAACACGCCAGAGACGCCCTAACTCTCCACGTTGTTCCCTTCCTCTGCAGCGGGGGCATCTTCATAAGCGTAGTGATCCGGGACTCCAGGATCTGGTTTGGTAATACGAGAGTGAGCACTCCAACCCCGTGCTCCGCGAGCCAATACACAGAATGCAATTAAGTAGTATGCAGGGCTCATCAAGAGAAGGCTGGGGTTATTTTGTTTTGCGTAGAGTGCTTTTGAATACAATTACTTAAAAATCTCCATGACCTAGCAATTTTTGCACCAAGGTGTACTTGTGTATCAAAATGCTATAATACCAGTGATCTAGAGGCCATCCACCATTACATGGCCTCCAGACCATATGCTATACTCTTAGCGTGATAGCCGCTTACATTACCACTGGGACGACACCCATGTCAATTCCAAACTAGGGCAGTCATTCGCCCTTCAAGTCTTTTCATACCCAGTTTTCAATATTTTAAAACAGAACTCTATCCAGTTAAGTTCCCATGTCCGCCCTTGACCGTGGGCACGGCTATTCGAATAGTTTTGACTCTGCAGAGTTTGTACACTTTCACCACAAGCGATAATCAACTCATTGCCCCACATGATACCTTAGACATGTGGTCGAGCAGACCATCACAGTGACTTTTCAAAGTATCTAGACCCTTTTGTCATCTCACCTTATGGAAAACTGCCCACTTGCGGTGGGTCCCATCTATGCGCGGGATGTTCCCCACAGCCACTAACGCAGCCGGGCTCCACTTCCCGCAACGTTAGGACAGCTGGGAAACTTCACCCTCCACCGGTGTCCCTTAGGGCCCCCGTGCCCGTGCGTAGCCGCTTCTATCCACTACCAGTGAGATGAGTCCGAGGATTCCGATAAATTTACTTAGCCAAGTCGTACTTTACAGACTTGTGGTTGTACTGTTTTACCCGGGAGGTCATGACAAGATTCAGTCCTTAGTGGTATCTGGGCGGTCTACCACTAACCCACTTTGTGCTTCCACTGCACCACACTCCCACATTATCAATCCAGTCCGCCCAGATATTTAAGCAAGTTGGGAATTTTGGGAGCATAAAATAATCATATCGAAATATGCCAGTCATTCCCACTATGACTGCCCAAACCAGTTTCCCATGATTAAAAATGACAATGATGTTTGGGGGCATTTCAGCGCCCCCTGTGTATCTGTGCAATACTGAGCATAGCATATCATTAGGGACTTATTTTTGAAATGTTACTATTATAATTTTGCTAGGGCGACAAGGTTCACACATTCAAATATTCCGAAGGAGAGGGTAATATTATTCAAAGTAAACAATGGACATATAACTAGAATATTAAATTTAACCTGCATTGGCATATAAAATAACAGCATGCAATTTTGATAATTTAAAACAAGGTAATTTGCAGAAAATGTAGGTTCAACATGATCAAAGTATTGACTCGCCTTGGTCACAGTGGTCTGGTGCTTGATTATCTGGAGCTTCTAGGGCTGCAACTTCTGCTTCTTCCTCCTGAGCCTCGTACGCTATTTTAACGTGCGCGAAAATTTGGATAAAACAAAAATTAATAAATCAAGCAAATAACACCGGAAATCCAAATGAACTTCGAAAATTATGATTTCAGTTCCATTGGATAGATCTTGAATTTAGAAATTTGTCTCATCCAATTTGGAGTTAAAATGCAAAAGTTATGATTATTTAAAGTTCTCAGGTTGAATTAATTCCAGAAAATATGAGATATCTGACAGGTCGGACCCACTGGTTATTTTAATCTTTTAACCTTTTTATTATATTCCATATTATGTGTGTATGACATGTGGGACCCACCAGTCAGTGAGTCTTTGAATCCCAATGGCTGACATGTGGGACCCCACTGTCAATAACCATGCATGTGGCTGGTCACTGACAGGTGGGCCCTTTGGCCTCTGGCCCCACAGGTCAGTGGGCTGCCCTGACAGGCGGGGTCCGGTTGTCAGTGGGCTTGCGGTCCCCAGCGGCTGACGAACGGGGCCCATCTGTCAGTGCGGAAAATAAAACGAAAACTCGACCTCAGCACGTGGAGCCGGGGCTCGAACGCGCGCCGAGGGAGCTGGGGAGAAAGAGACGAGCGGTGGTAACCAAGTGAGCGGGCAGGCGTTGCCTACCCTATAAGGATAATAAATCCTTTTGGAGTATGCCGTGGAGGGGGCCGGGCAGAGGAGTCGGGGGCGACGGTGGCCGGCGGCGAGGGGTTGTCGGGGAGGTCCCGGGGAGGTCCGAAATGTGACGCCGGGGTTGCGGTGTTGCTGGTGGTGGTGGCGACAGAGGCTGAGGTGCGCCGGAGATAGGCTGGCAGCGTGCGGTGGCGGCGGTCCAAGGAGGTGGTCGACGCCGGCGATGCTCACGCAAAGGGAGACCCGGAGAGGAAGGGATTCGGCTACGCCTGGCCTCCACGAAGCTCTAGGAGCAACGAATTGCTCGGAGGCGGCCGGAATCAACGGCGGCTCGGTCGCCGGCCGCGAGGAAGAAGATGTTGCCGGCGGGGATTGGGGGCACTACGGCTCAATTGCTTGCAGGGGAGGGGAAAAGGGAGTGTTGTGACGCGATTGCGGCTCCCAGGCGGGGTTTTTATAACCGGGAGAGAGAGGCGCGCGGCGAGGCAGCGTCTGTCCTCGCCCTGTTCACGCTGGGCAGGGGGATGAATGCAATCTTCTCCGGGATTGCGTGGGAGGGAGGTGGCGGGAGGTTCTTTGAACTTGCCCTTGAGGTGTGTGTGTGTGAGAGAGAGAGAAGGATTTGCTGCGGTAGAGGGAGCAAGCGCGAGGGGGGAGGAATGGCGACGCTGGCGCGTGGAGAAGAGGGGTCGGGGAAAGAAGAAGGAGCGGGCGGGTGCTCGGGCCCGCTCGCAGAGGGAGAGGCGCGGGTGGAGGCGGGGCCACTGCGCAGCGGGAGGAGAGGCGTAGGCAGGGGCGCGATTGGAGGTGGGTTGGGCCGGATTTGATGGCCGGCCTGCCCAAATTCCTTTTTCTTTTTTTTCTTTTGTTTAGTTAGTGTATGTATACACATATTTATGCATACAGGTATATACATACTTATATATTTTCTGGCTTCATTTATTTCCCCTTCTTTGTTAACCTAGCTTTTATATTTATTTTATTTATGTATATATATACATGTATTTATATTTTCTTCATGCCTATATTTTGTATCACTACATTTTATGTCTTGCTCATCTTTCTAAGCCCTTGTATGCGTACTTGTTTAGGCTCTATTTATTTTTGGTTTTCCCTTTATATACTATTATCTTTAAAATGATATTTTATATTTTATTAACCCAGATTTCTCTCCCCTTATACTGGATCATCTTTTCAGATTCGAATTTAAGATTTTGAGTTTCCTTTATTTGCATATTCCCCTGTGTAGCATTACTAATATTGATTTTGTTTTTGGTCTTTCTTGAATTTCTTTAACTTTTGGAAGCTCAATCAAAATTTAAAAACACCATGAAAATCCAAACTCAAATATAATATTTGACAAAAATAACTCAAGGCTTCATATTTTCAAAATTAAAAATTTCAGGATGTTACAGCAGGAGACGACGAGGACGGGACACCGGTTGATTTCAACGAGTGTGTTAGTCGCGGCCAGCTACAAGCTGCGCTCGACAAACAAAATGCTTCATTCACTGAACTCGGCGCGAGAATGGACACCATCGTCGCCGCCATTGCCCAGTTGAACACCACGGAAGGCATTGAGCGGGTGGAGCGGCGGATGGCTGACCTCACTGGTCGGATGGACACATTGGAGGCACGCCTGCCACCTGTCAATGACGGCCATCATCATCATGATGACACAGTGTATGATGCGGACGGCAACATTGATCAGCGGGCGACACAAGATGCACGACTACGTCGGCGTCTTCAGCAAAACCGACATGGTATGGGAGGTAATAACCAGAACCGTCATGGTAACGACGAACCTTTTGCTAAAGTCAAGTTTACCATTCCATCTTTTTCTGGTCTTTATGATGCTGAAAAATATCTTGATTGGGAGATGACGGTAGAGCAGAAGTTTAATTCTCACTTATTTCCTGAACAACATAGAGTTAGACAAGCTACTAGTGAGTTTAAGGACTTTGCTATTATCTGATGGAATGAATTGGGTACCATGCGCTTACAACCTGATACATGAGAGCGGTTAAAAGAAGCTATGCGTAATCGTTTTGTTCCTCCCTCATATAAACGTGATTTGAGAAAAAAAATTGCAGCGCTTAGAACAAGGTGATAGCTCTGTTCAGGACTATTATGCTGAGCTTCAAAAGGGTATGGTGCGTTGTGGGGTTGTTGAGGAAACGGAGGATAAGATTTGTCGTTTTTACGGGGGGTTACGGCGTGAAATTCAGGACATTGTTGATTATAAAGATTTTACTACTGTCAACCAGTTGTTCCAGCTTGCTATGCTTGCAGAAAAAAGAATTGCAGGGACGCAAGGAATCAGCGAAGGCAAGCACCGGACGACCCTTCTACACGCCGCGAACGACTACATCGACGAGACTGCCCAAGTCTTCTTCGAGTTTTCGTTCTCCTCCACCACCTGTGAACAAGTTTGCAGCAGCGCCACCGAAGCCACCTTCCACGACACGCCTTGCAGATTCTACAAAAAATTCTTTGCAGGGTCCAGCCAAGAGTTCTTCTTCTGTGGCTTCACCGGGCCGCTCCTCCGACATTCAGTGCCACCGCTGCCATGGGCTTGGTCATGTGCAGAAGAATTGCCCTAGCCAACGGGCATACATCGCCACAGAAGATGGAGGCTACATCAGCACTTCGGATGTCGAGGAGGATGATGATGTTGCTGCTGCCTCAGGCGACAATGGCGGTGGTGATAACGACCTGGTCCTTGGTGGGGCGTCCACAGCGACGCTACGGAGCATCGTTGTGCAGCGCGTCCTCAGCACACAGGTACAACAAACCGATATGCTTCAACGCCATAATTTGTTTTAGACTTTCTTCGCATTCAAGAACCGGCGCGCACGTGTCATCATTGATGGAGGAAGCTGCAACAACTTGGTGAGTTCTGATTTGGTCAAGAAGCTTGGCTTGACCACGCGACCGCATTCACATCCATACCATATTCAGTGGTTAAATGACTCTGGAAAAGCTAAGGTAACGCAAACATGCCGAGTCTATTTTTCCATTGGTGGTTATGCTGATCATGTTGATTGTGATGTGGTTCCCATGCAAGCATGCTCTCTTTTATTGGGTCGACCTTGGGAATTTGATAATGATGCTTTACACCATGGTAGTAGTAACAAATACGCTTTTATGCATAAGGGAAAGAAAGTTACTTTACTGCCTTTGACCCCAGTTGAGATTATAGAGGCCGATAGGGCGAGAGCTGCTGCTGCTAATGATCCAAAGGAACATGATAAATCTGAAAAACAGCAAGATATCCATTTGAAAAATTCTGTTATGCTTGCCACAGAATCAGACCTTGCTGCAATTGATGATGTTAATGATACATGCTATGCTTTTGTGTGCGAAGATGCTTTATTTTCTCTTGATAATATGCCTTGCACTTTGCCTGCTCCTGTCACTAACCTTTTGCAGGAGTTTAGAGATATTTTCCCTGATGAGATACCTCCAGGACTTCCACCCATTCGAGGGATTGAGCACCAGATTGACTTGATTCCTAAAGCGAGTTTGCCAAACCGTGCGGCGTACAGGAGCAATCCCGAAGAGACTAAGGAGATTCAGCAACAAGTCCAAGACCTTTTGGACCGTGGGTACGTACGTGAGAGCCTTAGTCCTTGTGCTGTTCCTGTTCTTTTGGTTCCCAAAAAAGATGGTTCTTGGCGTATGTGTGTAGATTGTAGAGCCATTAACAACATTACTATACGGTATCGTCATCCTATTCCTAGGCTAGACGGCATGCTTGATGAGTTGTGTGGTGCTATAATTTTCACAAAGATTGATTTGCGTAGTGGATACCACCAAATAAGAATGAAACTTGGCGATGAATGGAAAACTGCTTTTAAAACTAAGTTCGGCTTGTATGAGTGGTTAGTCATGCCTTTTGGTTTAACTAATGCACCTAGCACTTTCATGAGATTAATGAACGAGGTTTTACGTCCTTTCATTGGCAAATTTGTGGTCATTTACTTTGATGATATCTTGATTTATAGCAAGTCCATGGATGAACATTTGAATCACTTACGTACTGTTTTTAATGCTTTGAGAGATGCACGTTTGTTGGGTAACCTTGAGAAGTGCACCTTTTGCACGGATCGAGTCTCTTTTCTTGGCTATGTTGTGACTCCACAGGGAATTGAGGTTGATAGAGCCAAGGTGGAGGCGATATGGAGTTGGCCCACGCCCACGACGATCTCCCAAGTGCGGAGTTTTCTTGGCCTTATAGGATTTTATCGCCGCTTTGTCAAGGAATTCAGCATCATTGCGACACCGTTGATTGAGTTGACAAAGAAGGGCGTCGTGTTCCATTGGGGGCCATCACAAGAAGAGTCCTTTAATCTTTTGAAGGACAAGCTTACACACGCACCATTGCTCCAACTTCCGGATTTTGGTAAGACTTTTGAGCTTGAATGTGATGCTAGCGGAATTGGTATTGGTGGTGTTTTGATGCAAGAAGGAAAACCTGTTGCCTACTTTAGTGAAAAATTGAATGGTCCTGCTCTTAATTATTCCACGTATGATAAAGAATTGTATGCTCTTGTTCGTTCTTTAGAGACGTGGCAACACTATTTATGGCCTAAAGAATTTGTCATTCATTCCGATCATGAATCACTTAAGCATATTCGTAGTCAAACCAATTTGAATCGTAGACATGCTAAGTGGGTTGAATTTATTGAATCTTTTTCTTATGTCATTAACACAAGAAAGGGAAGGATAATGTGATTGCTGATGCCTTGTCTCGACGCTATACCATGTTGTCTCAACTTGATTGTCGCATTTTTGGTCTTGAAACTATTAAAACACAATATGCTTTTGATGCTGATTCTAAGGATGTGTTGTTGCATTGTAAAGAGGGACAAGCATGGAATAAATTCGTGATCAATGATGGGTTCTTGTTTAGAGCTAACCGCCTATGCATTCCAGTTGGATCCGTTCGTCTTTTGTTGTTGCAGGAGGCGCATGGAGGTGGTTTGATGGGACATTTTGGTGCTAAGAAGACGGAGGACGTTCTGGCCACACACTTCTTTTGGCCAAAGATGAGGCGAGATGTTGAGCGGTTTGTGGCTCGCTGCACTACATGTCAAAAAGCTAAGTCTCGCTTAAATCCACATGGTTTATATATGCCTCTTCCTGTTCCTTCTATTCCGTGGGCAGATATTTCTATGGACTTTGTTTTAGGATTGCCTAGGACTAAGAGGGGGAGGGATATCATTTTTGTTGTTGTGGATCGTTTTTCTAAGATGGCTCGCTTTATACCATGTCATAAAACCGATGATGCCGTTCATATTGCTGACCTCTTTTTCAAAGAGATAGTTCGTTTGCATGGTATGCCTTCTACTATTGTTTCAGATCGTGGTGCCAAGTTCTTGAGTCACTTTTGACGTACTCTATGGAACAAGTTGGGTACAAAGTTGTTGTTCTCTACAACATGTCACCCACAAACTGATGGCCAAACAGAGGTGGTGAACCGCACATTGTCTACCATGTTGACAGCTGTTTTGAAGAATAATTTGAAGCAGTGGGAAGAGCGTTTGCCGCATGTTGAGTTCGCATAATCGAGCAGAACACTCCACCACCAAGGTAAGTCCTTTTCAGGTAGTGTATGGATTCAATCCCCGTGCCCCTATTGATATTTTACCTTTGCTTACTAGTGAGAGAGTTCACAATGATGCTAAGGAGCGTGCTGATTTTATTATCAAAATACATGAGACTACTAAGGCAAACATTGAAAAACATGAATGAACAATATAGGATTGCTGGTAGTAAAGGTAGAAAGGAAGTTAAACTTGAACCGGGTGATTTTGTTTGGTTGCACTTGAGAAAAGATATATTTCCTGAGTTAAGAAAGTCCAAATTGATGCCTAGAGCTGCTGATCCTTTTAAGATAGTTGAGAAGATAAATGATAATGCATATAAACATGAGTTGCCTCCCGATTTTGGGGTTAGTTCCACCTTTAACATTTCAGATTTGAAGCCATACTTGGGAGAAGAAGATGAGGCTGAGTTGAGGACAACTCCACTTCAAGAGGGGGAGGATGATGAGGACATCACTTCTTCGGATACACACAACACTCCTCCACTTGACATTCACGGACCAATCACTAGAGCTCGCGCCCCACAATTGAATTTACAGGTGAGCTCGTTCCTAAGTACTTCTTTTTGTTCATTTGAGAATCGATTGCTATCTAATGATTTAATTATGATTAGGAACCACGGAGAGGACCTGGAAGTACTTGGATAAGGGCTACGAGGCGCACAAGTCCAGCAAGGGCGGTCGAATCATGTTGGAGGCCCAACTCAAGCCGACTTCGAATCCAATTCGGAGTCTAGGACCAGACTGCACTAAAACGGACACCCAGATCGCATCCGGACTCCGTTTTGGATGTTCTACATATGGATGGAAAGCTGAGAAGGAGACCTTTCCAATGGATTTAGTTCCATGTAAAAATTCCTTCTGAGTCAATGGGAATTATCGAAACAAGTGGGCGTTCAGAATCTGTCAAGGTGCTGTGCCACCGTCTTTTGGGCCGATCGGCCGTGTATCGTGTTGGAGCCCATTAGGGCGCGTCCTGGGGTTTTGCACGCCCCTCAATCCTCTATATCCAGCCGTCACCCCCACCATTAGGGTTTGGGTTTTGCTTAGATTATTCTGTCTTTGAACAGTTTCGCCGTTCATCGGTTTGTGAGACCCCAACTTTCGAGTTCTAAATCAATACATCTGCAATTCAGTTGTTTTCTTCCTTGTTCTTGCTTGTGTTCTTCGATTCGCAGGCGAGGATTAGCCTTCTTGGTGAGGTCAATCGGGCTACGCACGGTTGATAACCTGAGGAGACGTGGTGCTGCGATTGCGGGGTTCGGAACGTGTTGTTCGGAAGCCGGATCGATTTGTGTCGCGCCTCCACCAAATCGAACATATCCAGAACCTGTTGGAAGATCGGGACCCCGTTCCTATCAGAAAAGTATTTTAAGTAAAACCTAAAAGCATTATTAAATAAAAGGATACTTTGATTTTCTATGAAAATCCTATGTCAAATTAATTATTTGGCTCTTATTTGGTTTTCTGAGTTTTCTGGAGTTTAAAAATCTATTTTCAAATTAAAATGTAATTTGAGTATAAAAATTAAATACCAACTTGATTGGAAATATTTTATTTTAGTCCAAAACATTTCTAGAAACTTTTGTGAATTTTTCTAGAATTTTTGGAAGTTATTTCATATTTTTTTGAGCTTTAATGAATTTTCTAGGCTTTTCTGAAAAATCCCAAAAACCAAAAATAAAAATTCAAACCCAAACCCCCCTCCGGCCGACACGTGGACGGCCAGATCCCACCCACATCGCCAACCGGATCCCGCCTCCCTCACTCCTCGGGACGACACGTGGCCGGCCTGGATTCACCCGTCCCGCGCGCCCGGCCCAATCAGCCTGTCCACCCCTCTTTTCTTCCCTGGCCGATGCTCGATGAGTACTGTACTCCTAGGAAGTTTTGGGCTGAGGCTAGTGCGACCGCGTACCATGCATCGAACAGAGTTTTTCTGAGGGCATATTTGCATCGCACTTCCTATGAGTTGAGATACGGGCGAAAGCCCAGTGTCTCTCACTTTCGCGTGTTTGGTTGCAAGTGCTTTATTTTGAAGTCCGGAAACCTAGACAAGTTCGAGTCACGTTCTTGTGATGATATCTTTCTGGGTTACTCGACTTCTTCGCGGGCTTATCGGGTCTGGAATTGCGAGTCTAGTAAGATGGTAGAGACCTGTGAGGTGACCTTCGATGAGGCCAGTCCGGGGACTAGGCCCGATATCTCAGGTTCTTTAGAGCAGTCCGAGCCCATCTTTGTGGATGATGAGGAGGATGGAGATGAGGGTTGTCTACCCGATCTAGTCCCTCATCCACCCCTTGAGGTGCCGTCTTCCACCACACCTCGAGGTGATCCGCCCATGCCTTCTGCTTCCTCTAGAGCTAGTGGCTCTGTTCCTACCTCTTTAGCTCATGAGTTAGAGGCAACTACTTCTTCTTCTCATCCAGGACCTCCTAGACATATCCAAAAAGATCATCCTTCTGAGCAGATTATTGGAGACCTTTTTGAGCGAGTCACCCGCTCAAGATCCGGCATGTCTCAATTCTGTCTCTATTCTGCCTTTGTTGCCTCCTTTGAGCCCAAAGATGTTTGTCATGCTCTCTCTGACGAGTCTTGGGTCAATGCCATGCATGAGGAGCTAGAGAATTTCGAGAGAAACAAGGTCTGGTCGCTTGTTGAGCCCCCTCGAGGTCACAATGTCATTGGGACTAAGTGGGTGTTCAAGAACAAGCAGAGTGAGGATGGGGTTGTCATTCGAAACAAGGCTAGACTGGTAGCTCAGGGCTTCTCCCAAGTTGAGGGTCTAGATTTTGAGGAGACCTTTGCCCCTGTAGCTAGATTTGAGGCCATTAGAATCCTGCTTGCCTTTGCAGCTTCTAAGGGTTTCAAGCTTTACCAGATGGATGTCAAGAGTGCCTTCCTCAATGGCTTTATTGAGGAAGAAGTCTATGTGAGACAGCCTCCAGGTTTCGAGAACCCCAATACTCAAACCATGTCTTCAAGCTTTCCAATGCTTTGTATGGACTTAAGCAGGCCCTAGAGCTTGGTATGAGAGGCTTAAATCCTACCTGTTGAGTCATGGTTTTGAGATGGGTAAGGTGGATAAGACCTTGTTCATTCGCCGGCTTGGCGCTGACCTTCTGCTCGTCCAGATCTATGTGGATGACATCATCTTTGGTGGCTCTTCTCATACTCTTGTTTCACAGTTTTTGGGTGTCATGAGCACCGAGTTTGAGATGAGTATGATGGGCGAGTTGACCTTCTTCCTTGGCTTCCAGATCAAGCAGACTCGGGAGGGTACCTTCTTGCATCAGGGCAAGTACACTCGTGACCTCCTGAGAGCTTTGACATCAGTGATGGTAAGCCCGTGTCAACCCCCATGGCATCTTCCGCCACTCTTGACCCGGATGAGTACGGCGAGCCAGTTGATCAGAAGGAGTATCGTAGCATGATTGACTCCCTCTTGTACCTCACTGCCTGGAGACCAGACATATACTTTGCTGTGTGTCTTTGTGCTCGGTTTCAGGCTTCTCCTCGCATATCTTACCGCCAGGCGGTGAAGCGCATTCTTCGGTACCTTCGAGCTACCATTGACTATGGTATTTGGTACTCTTCCTCGTCCTGTCTTTCCTTGAGAGCCTATTCGGATGCAGACTTTGCTGGCTGTAGGATAGATAGGAAGAGCACTTCTGGCACCTGCCAATTCATTGGCACTTCTCTCGTTTTCTGGTCTTCGAGGAAGCAGTCTGGTGTTGCACAGTCCACTGCAGAGGCCGAGTACATTGCTGCTGCCAGTTGCAGCAGCCAGGTGCTTTGGATGGTCTCGACCCTGCGGGACTTTGGGTTAGTTTTCGACAGTGTTCCACTCTTTTGTGATAACACTTCTGCGATTAACATTACTAAGAACCCAGTGCAGCATTCTCGGACCAAGCATATCGATATTCGCTCTCACTTCCTTCGAGACCATGTGGAGAAGGGTGACATAGTGCTCCAGTTTGTGGAGAGTGACCACCAGTTGGCTGATATCTTTACCAAGCCTTTGGATGGCTCTAGGTTCTCAGCTTTGAGGGGAGAGCTTGGGGTGGTTTGTCCTTATGGACTGTTGTGAGGGGGAGCTTTGTGCTTTACTGCTTTATTATATTGATTATGCTCTTACTCTTTTCTGCTGCACTGCATATGGGTGCATTGGATTTTGTCCTTCTAGTATAGGTTAGAGTGCTTTTATCGTCTAGTTGTTTAGACTTCTTGCTCTTATCTTGTGATTCTAGGATGCTGCTTATTAGCTGTTCTCTTCTCACTAGGTTGAGCTCACTCACTTCTTATAGGTTCTAACAAGGGTCGGGCCACCCTCGGGTAGACAGGGTACGTGTTTGCTCCTTAGTGTGTTAGATGATCAGTTGATAGTCCTAGGGTCATATGGGGTAGATAAGAGTCAGTCTGAGCCATAGTATCCTCTATATCTTATCTATGTTTTAAGGACTGCACTTTCTGATTTTCTTCCCAGCTTCTTGTTTTTTTGCTTTGGTTCAGGGGGAGTTCATTTGGGAGCTTCTGAAGCTTAATATTGACATAACTCTACTTGAACTAAAAGTTGCATCACATGTTGAGGGGGAGCTGGATTTCTTGCATGTCATTCTGCATTGTAAATAACTACATGGAGCCTTGATTATTATCCTTTCATGACATGTACAATGCATTACACCTTGCCATAACTTGTGCTTATTTGCTAGAATGATCATGACTTTATATGTGTAGTCAAGTCTTTGCCATGATATGTTGATTAAAATGCACAACTTGAATTAATTCATGTCATGTTAAATCTTTTTTGAGACTAGTCTGCCTTTAGTTATCCACTTATGATTCATGCCATGTCAAATAGGCTGAGTTGAGTCTTGAATCTTTGTTGAGTTTTAGATTGAGATATTCTAGTTTCTTGATGACACATGAGTTAGTACAACCATTTATGAATGCAAAAAGATCTCTTTTGTGCGAAAAAACTGATCTCACCAATTCTTTCTCATGAGACGGCTTGCCATTGCACTCGGCATGAACTCAGGGGGAGTTTTGGATGACCAAGATCATCTTCTTAAGCTTCTTGCTTGGAGTGGTCGCATAAGGCTTGAGATCTAGCACATGATAAAAACACAAATCTAGTTAGCAACAATCGTGAGATTTCTAAAGAAAAACTTGTCAAATATGCTCAATTTGCTGAAATTACAAAGGTTGCAAGTACTTAAACAAATGTCTCATCCTAGAACTTGTAGCACTATAATTTGACTCAATACTAGCTTCTTGGTTCCGCTTAGCTTATTGACATGGTTTGCATCATCCTTAGATACCTCTAGCTAGACTGTGATCATGAATGACTTGACATGCTAAGAATTTGCACCAAAATTTCAGATTGTGACTTCATTGGTTTAGCTGGCTTATATATATCTTGTCATGATCTAGATAGCATGTTTATGTGTTATGGCTTGATGTAATTCTCATATGGTCATTTTGGATAATCTTCATGGCTCTAAATGCTTAAAATAAACAAACTTCAGCCATCTCATCCATTTTTGTGACCTTATTCTCTTTTTTGCATCCTTGATGTGTTTATTACCAAAAGGGGGAGAATAGCGGAGAAAAAACCATTTTGGGAGCTTTGAGGAAAACTTGTTCTTTCTTTTGCTCCTTGTGTCGACATGGTCATTAGCATCATTCTCTTTCCTTTGGACCATGTTTGACTTCTTTCTTGCATTTCAAACTCAACTTTGTACTTTTTCTAGGTTTGTCAATATACTCATCAAGGGGGAGATTGAGAGACCATGTGGAGGTCATCCCGTGTGTGTGATGAGTAATTGACATCAGTTTAGGAAAGTCGAGTTTGGTTTGTGTGGTCGGACCATGTCGTTGCATGGTGCAACGGACTCAGTCGGACTTGGTCAAACCTGGTCAAAGTGGTTAGGATGCATACTCTGATGATTCGACAGGTTTGGATTTCTTCATGCGTAAGTATGATTTGTTGATGCTATTATGCCTTCATGTGTCGAACGGTGCTATTTGATGTGTTTCTTGTTTGTGATGGCTGCAGGATGTCGAGGCGGAGTCGTAGCAAGACACGAGGTGACCGGACTAGGCGTAGGTGGCGCTGAAGACGGCGGAGACTCGATGTGGTTGCGAGGCTTGGACGACAAGAAACGCGGAAGCTTCCCGGAAGGTGCAGGAGAGCAAATTGGTCATTTCGCGAGGCTGCACAAGCGGGAGCGGGTTCCGTTGGATTTAGCGGGCGTAACGGGTTGGAGACCCGTTAGCCAAGGGCTATAAATAGGAGTGAGTGGCTGCATGTATTCCTAAGGCTTTGTGAGAGAATTAGGGTTTGCTTGAGTCAAAAGAAGCTTTGGGAGGTTGTTTTGCTTTCTCTTTAGTTGGTAGGAGAGGCAGAGTTTTGTTGAGGCATGTCTCCTTCGTAGCTTCCTTTCTCTGTTCTGGAGAGGGTTTCTTGATTTTGAGAGAGGGAGAGATTGGAGATGAGTTGAGCCACCATGTAATCATCCCTTGTTCTAATGTCCATGCGTGTGGGGACTCCTTGTAATCCTTGGTTGTTTTGGAATAAAATTTCTGAGTTTATATCCCATGCTCCTATTTTTGCCTTCGATGCCTCTTCTGTGGATTTCTTAATATTTTCGTTTTTTTGTTGATTCTTGCTAAGTAGTGGCAAAATGGGTTGCTCTATGATGGAATTGCATTTCTAGACCCTTTGGTCATCTAGTTCCAAGAGCAATATTGATCAATTTGCAAGAATCATGATTTTGCCTTTTCTGTGCCCTGTTAGTTCTCTGTTTGTTGTTCTAGGGTTTGAGGTGGTTCTTGATTTCCCTTGAGAGGTTGTGCCCAGATTTGAGTCTCAGAATCCCAAGGTTATTCCCTAGTTAATCTCTCAATTTCATGCTCAAAGGATTAGAGATTAACCAGGAATTTGGATTTTTGGGTAGCTCCCTGTAAGTTTTAGGTTTTTGCCTCAAATCCTCAATTCTTGGCTTTGAGTTGGTCTATTTTGGTTTCAAAGGTCTCTTGGTCTATTTGGGTCGTTGTCTCACTGTTCTGGGCAAAGAATACCAGAGACACACCTAGATTTTCTATGCAGTCGAAAGTATTGAGTTTTTGTCTGAAATTTCTGCTTGCCATCTGCTCTGGAAACTGAGGCCCGGTCAGACCGGAAAACGAATGGCGGTCAGACCGGCACTGCCCGGGCGGTCTGACCGGTGGAGGGGTGGCGGTCAGACCGGCCCTGAGCTGGCGGTCTGACCGGCCTTATTGCACCGGTCTGACCGGCCCCAGGTGTTTTGCTACCATTTTTTGTGCTGAGCTTTGGGTCTTTCCTCTGCTGCTTAATGTCTTGTTCTGGTAGCCTGAGGATCCAGAAAGTTTGAATCTCTTCTTTTCATAGCTTGTGTAGCCTTGGGAGAGAAGAGAGTCTGTGGATACTTTCTTTGGCTTCTCTTGTGTCGTATTCTCTTCATTGCAAGTTTGTTGGTTCCAGAAGGTTGCTTGACCTCTTCTTCTTCATGGCACTGATTGCTATCGGAGAAAGTTTGAGGTGTGTTTCTTTGAGGGGTCATTACTAAAAAGTCGACATTCACCCCCCCTCTGTCGCCATTTCGGTGTAACAGCCACCTCCCTGACTGGTCATACCGACCACCGGTTGAACCAATCCTCTAGCTGACCTGACTGGCCATGTAGTGGTCAAACTACCATGGTCCAAGTATTCAGACCATTAGAGGCCAAAAATTCCAGATTTTGTAGCTCCTTTGCAATCCTCCAAAAACAACTTACCCCTTGGTGTCAATTGTTCATTGTTGCTAAACCATAACCTTCCCACATGGCCTTCAATCTCTCCCTTGAAATGAGTTCAAGGCATGAAGATGACCAAGGGAGCACTGAAATGGATTTAGGGCAAAAGGAACAATACATTTTTATCAAAACCACTCAAATCCAAGGAAAATAGGGAAATTATTACTCTAGATCCAAAAGAAAGTGTAAGTGTTTTATATGACATTTATCATGGTGAGAAGGCACAAAAGAGGTTCAAATTTGCAAATAGAGATATAATATTACTTGAAAGCAATTGTAAATTGAAATTTTAACTTTGACCCTCTTTTGACAAAACCAAAACTGCATTCCCCTTAGCCCATGCATGCATTTTTGCCTAGATTTCTGCCACTTTGACAATGAGTTCATCAAGATGAACAAGGAAGAAACTCAAATGATGCTAAGCTAGAGAGATGCCAACATGGATAATATTTAGAGTTCATCCCAAAATTCGGATGTTTGAAAATATAGGATTTTTAAAACTTTTTCTTGCATTCTGTTGACATTCGAATTCCTTCTGAATATTTATTTGAAATTTTCTGAGTTTCGTGCTATGCAAATTAATAATCAAGAATAATCCCAAGTGCAAATAATGATCATGTAAATAATAAAAATCGAAAATGACATTACAGATCATGGATTCAAAATACCAACATCTTGAATTCAAGTTCAAGTTAATAAAATGAAACCAAAAAAATGTTAGAACATATCTCTAAATGATTAAACCAAAAATTGCTTCTTTTAATTTAATTAGCATACAAAACCCAATGTTGGGTATTCAAAAATTTATATATACAATTCAGAACAAAATAATATCAAAATCGAAATCCAAGGGCAAACTAAATAAAATAAAAAAATAGAGGAATATTAGATTTTGTATCTAGATATTTGAACTGAAAATCCAAAAATTGAAATCAGTAATATTAAAGATGAAATAGAAATTCAAATTAAAAATCCAAAATTCAATATTTGCTAAAGCTTTTCTTTTTTCTCTCATTCTTTTCCCCTTTCTCCTCTCTCTTACATGTGGGCCCCCAACCCTTTTCTTTCTCTCTCTCTTCCTCCATTTCTCTTTCCTCTGCCACTGGGCCCGATGAAAGCATCTAGGCCCCTAAAAATATTGGTTTTGGCAATTAATGAAATTATGTGAATATGGGACTAATTTGTGTGTTAAGTGTTTGAAATGATTTGTCTCAAAGGCAACGAAAGAGGCACATAAAAGGATTTCACAATATTCAAAGATCTGCAACTCGACAAGGTAAATAGTTTAGGGATCTTTTATTTTTACCAGTCTTGGAGAAAGTTTGGAAGACCGGATTATAGGTTAGATGCCGTACTATTAAGAGGGATCATAGTGAAATGCTTGATCATATGCTAATATGCCCTATGGATCAATTTAGGATCATGCATGCATTTAGAATTTAAAATTGAATCAAAATCATGCATTGTCAGAATTTTCGGAAGTACCACTTCCGATCGGCCGGAAGTACCGGGCGCTCGGGCAGAACGTTTTTTCCAGAGAGCGCCCGGAGTTTAAGTTAGTCTCTCAGAAATCAGAAGTACCGCGGGATGAACAGCGGAACTACCGCAAGCGCGGAAGTTCCGGCCTCCCGAGCGGAACTTTAATTCCAGAGAGCGCCCGGAGTAAAACTTAACCTCTCGAAAAACGGAAGTACCGCGGGTTGAACTGCGGAACTACCGCAAGGCCAGAAGTTCCGGGCATTAGAGCGGAACTTTATTTCCAGAGAGCGCCCTGAGTTAGAGTTAACCTCGCTGAGATCGGAAGTATCGGGAAAATATCGGAACTTCCGGGATTCCGGAAGTACCGCACTTACAACGGCGGAAATACCGCATTTATTGTCCAACGGTTACTTCTGACCCTCTGACATAGCCATTCTGACCAGTCAGCGGAAATTCGGAAGTACCGCCCGTAACACTGCGGTAGTTCCGATTTCCCTGAATTTTCAGGATTGTTTAACGCAACGGCTATTTGAAGTTGGTGGGGGCATAAATTCGACCCCACCAGCACTTGTACATGTTGTTGAACCCCCATTGAGCATTCTTTAGCATAGAGCAACCTCTCATACCTCACTTCTTCACTTTTGCATTCAATTGAGGTAGTTGAGCCAATTCAAGTGCATTGCATACTAGATTGATCCATTTGGCACTTGAGTGTTATCTAGCCGCTGTGATTCATTACTCTTGGTGTTGCCGGCACCTAGACGGCTTGGCAGAAGTTTCGGTGATCTTCTCAAGAAGGTTTTGAGAAGGCCCGAAGGATTGTGAAGGCTTGGAGCTCGCCTACCCGGAGAGGGGAAGGGCTGCCGCTAGTGATCGAGGTGATTAGGCTCAATTCGTGGAGCCGGTCCGATTCGTTCGGGCTTACCTCAACGTGGACTAGGGGAGACCGGCAAGTCTCCAAACACCACGGTAAAAAGTGATCATGTCACTTGTGGTTTGCTTTCCTTGTTTCTCTTTTACATTCAAGCAATTTGATTGATTAGCATTACTTGATTGCTTGTGATCTAGAGTAGCAAACTTGTGCTAGACTAGACTTGTCCTTGATCTTAGGAAATTCCTTATTGTGCTAGTATTCACATGAGCAAATTTAACTTGTGTTAGTTGCTACTTTGCTTACTTGATCTAGGCAAATTCATTAGAGTTAAAATTGTTAGCCTAAATTAGAAGAAAATTTTTAAACCGCCTATTCACCCCCCTCTAGTCGGCCTCCTCGATCTTACATGTGGTATCAGAGTTTGGTCTATCATTTTTAGACTTAACTGTCTAGAGAGTAAAGGATGGCTAGCGAGAGATTTGCTATAGGAAAGGCACCTTTCTTTGATGGCTCTAATTATGTTTGTTGGAAAATTAGAATGTCAATTTATTTAAAGGCCATGAGTCCTAATATTTGGAAAATTGTAAATGATGGTTACGTCATGCCACTTGATCCCGAGAACCCAACGGAACAAGACGGGCATAACACTCATTTAGATGCCCAAGCCATGAATGCTCTCTTTGGAGCCTTAAACGAGGATGAGTTTAATAGGGTGAGCAATCTTGAAACGGCTCACGCTATTTGGACTACCCTTTCGGAAATACATGAAGGGACATCCATGGTTAAGGAGGCAAAGTTGCATAGGCTTAGGATCAAGTATGAGACATTCACGATGTTGCTCCATGAGGATATCAATGAGATGTACTCAAGGCTCAACAACATCGTGAATGAGGTCAAAGGCCTTGGTACTAATCTTTCCGATGTTGACATTGTGAGGAAAATGCTAAGGGCATTGCCGGAAAAATATGAAATGCTGGTGACAATAGCAAAGGAAAGGTATTAGGGTTAGGTAAAATTGCTATCTCGAATGATCTTTCAATTTCAAATGTGTCACTAGTTGAAACTTTAAATTTCAATTTACTTTCCGTTGCTCAATTGTGTGATCTAGGCTTAACATGCTCTTTCTCTAAAGAAAATATAATTATTTCAAAAGAAAATAATAATGAACTTGTTTTCAAAGGTTTTAGATTTGGAAATCTCTATTTAGTAGATTTTACTTCAAATGAGTCTTGTTTAAAAACTTGTTTAATTGCAAAAACTTCTTTGGGTTGGTTATGACATAGAAGACTAGGTCATGTGGGCATGATTCAACTCAAAAAGCTTTTCAAACATGACTTATTGGTTGGCTTGAAAGATGTGAAATTTGAGAAAAATCGACTTTGTAGTGCTTGTCAAGCCGGGAAACAGGTCGCTAACTCTCACCCTTCCAAAAGTATCATGTCAACCTCTAGACCATTAGAGCTCTTACATATGGATTTGTTTGGGCCAACAACCTATAATAGCATTGGAGGAAATAGCTATTGTTTAGTCATTGTGGATGATTACTCTAGATATACATGGGTATTCTTCCTAAATGACAAAAGTGAAATCTCCGGGATTTTCAAAAGTTTTTCAAAGAGGGCCCAAAATGAATTTGATTTTAAAATAAAGAAAATTAGGAGTGACAATGGTTTCGAGTTCAAGAATACTAAAATCAAAGATTTTTGTGATGAACTTGGAATAAAGCACGAACTTTCCACCACCGACACTCCGGAGCAAAATGGAGTGGAAGAAAGGAAAAATCGTACATTAATTGAAATGGCAAGGACAATGCTTGATGAATATAATACTTCCGATAAATTTTGGGCGGAACCTATTAACACCGCTTGTCATGCCATAAATCGCCTTTATTTACATCGTATTTTGAAAAAGACTTCTTATGAGCTTCTCATTGGAAGAAAACCAAATATTTCCTATTTTAGAGTATTTGGATGTAAATGCTATATTCTAAGAAAGAGTGTTCGGCTCTCTAAATTTCAAAGTCGATGTGATGAAGGTTTTCTTTTAGGTTATTCTTCAAATAGTAAAGCTTATAGAGTGTTTAACAAAAATTCGGGTTTAGTAGAAGAGTCTTGTGATGTTCAATTTGATGAGACTAACGGCTCTCAAGAAGAGCATGAGAATTTGGATGATGTAGGAAATGAGGAATTACGTAAGGCAATAAAAAATATGCAAATTGGTGACATAAAGCCAAAAGAAGATCCATCTTCACCAAGCTCATCAAGACAAGTAGAACCACCCTCTTCATCTACAACTAACGACGTTCAAGTCATAGAAGATGAAGAAAAGGATCAACCGCAAAATACCTTCAAAATCCACAATGCAATCGCCAAGGATCATCCAATAGATCAAATATTGGGTGACGTGAGTAAGGGTGTTCAAACTCGCTTTAGAGTAGCTTCATTTTGTGAACATTATTATTTTGTATCTTGACTTGAACCTAAGCGTATAGAAGAAGCTCTAGAGGACTCGGATTGGGTAAATGCTATGCATGAAGAGTTGAATAATTTTGCTCAAAATGAAGTTTGGACATTGGTGGAGATACCCAAGGAGCACAACGTCATTGGTACAAAATGGGTCTTCCGAAATAAACAAGATGTGAACGGAGTTGTGGTAAGAAATAAAGCAAGATTAGTTGCTCAAGGTTATACTCAAGTCGAGGGATTAGATTATGATGAGACATTCGCACCCGTTGCTAGACTTGAGTCAATTAGAATCTTGCTTGCTTTTGCATCATGCTTTGATATTAAATTATTTCAAATGGATGTCAAAAGTGTATTTCTTAATGGAACAATTTCCGAGCTAGTATATGTAGAACAACCCCCGAGATTTGAGGATGCTAAATACCCGAAGCATGTTTATAAACTTTCAAAGGCTCTTTATGGCTTAAAATAAGCTCCTAGAGCTTGGTATGAACGCCTTCGAAATTTCCTTGTCTCAAAAGACTTTAAAATTGGTAAAGTAGACACAACTCTATTCACAAAAAATATTGATGATGATTTCTTTGTGTGCCAAATTTATGTGGATGATATTATATTTGGTTCTACTAATCAAGACTTTTGCAAAGAATTTGGTGAGATGACGTCTAGGGAATTCGAGATGTCTATGATTGGAGAGCTAAGCTACTTCCTTGGGCTTCAAATCAAACAACTCAAAGATGGGACATTCATAAGCCAAACAAAGTATGTGAAGGATTTACTCAAGAAATTCGGGATGGAAGAGGCTAAACCCATCAAGACACCCATGGCTACAAACGAGCATTTAGACCCCAACGAAGGAGGTAAGTCGGTAGATTTAAAGCATTATAGATCCATGATTGGTAGTTTACTTTATCTTACCGCATCTAGGCCCAACATTATATTTAGTGTTTACATGTGTGCACATTTTCAAGCTTCTCCAAAAGAGTGCCATTTAGTGGCCATAAAGAGGATTCTAAGATATTTAAAACATTCCTCAAGCATAGGGCTTTGGTATCCCAAAGGTGCAAAATTTGAATTAATTGGATATTCGGATTCCGATTATGCGGGTTGCAAAGTGGATAGAAAAAGCACCTCGGGTAGTTGTCAATTACTAGGTATGTCCCTAGTATGTTGGTCATCCAAAAAATAAAATTCCGTAACCCTATCAACCGCCGAAGCCGAATATGTTTCCGCCGGTAGTTGTTGTGCTCAATTACTTTGGATGAGGCAAACATTGATGGATTATGGAATTAAATTTGACAAAATGCCTCTTTTGTGTGACAATGATAGTGCCGTCAAAATATCAAATAATCCCGTTCAACACTCAAGAACCAAACATATAGATATACGTCACCATTTCTTGAGAGATCATGTGAGTAAGGGAGACATTGAAATTAGCCACATCCGAACTGGAGTCCAATTAGCGGACATTTTCACCAAACCACTAGATGAAAACCGCTTTTGCAAATTGAGGAATGAGTTAAATGTCATAGACTACTCAAATGTAGCTTGAACTCTTGTCTTGCTAAATTTTTGCTCTTTTGATGTTCTCTTGTGGTATTTCAATGAATTTTATTTCCTCCTGGGCAAAAACTTGTTTAATCTTGTAAAAACTATGTTCCAAGTTAAGCAATAGCTTTATTCATGCATAATGATCCTGAATGATTTTAGTTGGGTGCAAAACTAGGGATCATTTGCATTATTTCAAGTTCTAAAGTTCATCTCCTGAGAAGTTCCAGAAAATCCGGAACTACCGCAGTTATTCTTGCGGTACTTCCGCTCTTGCGAGAAAATCCGGAACTACCGCTGTTGTTTTTGCGGTACTTCCGAGATTTCTGAGAAATCGGAAGTTCCGGCGTGTTACCAGCGGAACTACCGTTTTCTGCGGGATTTAATGTAGTTTCCAAAACCGCATTTCTCCTGCCATTACTCCCCTCATTTAATCCTTCTCTCTCTCCTCTCTTTCCTCTCCCAAAACCGACAGCCTTCTCCTCTCCTCCTCTCTTCCACTCCTTCCTTCCTCTCTCTCTCCCAAGAACCTCTCCCCTCTCCCGATCTTCGAATTTAAGGGCACTTCTTCGTTTTTGGGAGATTATCTGCACTTCTAGGGTTCCCCTCCTTCGATTTCTCAAGGTAAATAGGGTCAAAACTCCTTTTATCTTGTTCTAAGAACCCTAGGGAAGGTTTAGGTCAAAATTGAAAATGTGACGATTTTTGCTGTAATTTCTTTGGGCAAACTAGTTTATTTGGAGTATTATGATGTTTATACATACATGCATTGGATTCAATCCAAGAAATACCCCAAAAGAATAAAGTTTAGACATGCCCTAGAAATGACTCAGAAAAATCGGAACTACCGGTCGAGCGGCCGGAACTACCGGATTTTCGGAAGTTCCGCAGTTTTGCCGTCGGTACTTCTGATTTTCCTGAAACAGCAGAAACTTCATTTCCTTCAAATTCAAATCTGTTCTTTTTGAATCCTAGCTCATTCCTTGATATCCTAATCTTTTTTTGAAGATGTCGAGGATGAAGAAAACCTCCCACAAGTCTTACGTTGGGGTGCGAGGGCAATCCTCCTCGGGGACGCTCCCGGAACATGATGATCGGGGCAAGGGTCCCGCCTCCGACTCTGCGAGCGAGTCCGAGGCATCCGAGGCTTCTCAAGAGCAGAGTGAGGAGTATGAGGTTTCTGATGAGGAAATGCCCGCGGCTCAAGAGCAAGAAGTAGACCTTACTAAGATCTCCAGCGACGACTATGCCATCTTGAGACGGCGTAGTCAGTATGTGCTCCCTATGAACTCACAGAATCCGAAGTTCCATACAAAGTTTCAGGAGAAAGTTTATGTGCAGATGTATGGTCCTTCTCGCAAGTTTGCGCAGCACAAGTACGTGGATTGGGATCACTTGTCGCAGATCGACAAGTTTGATTGTGCTTACAGGCTCTTTCAATGAGCGGGGATTCATTATCTTGTAGCTCTTCAGTCTAGCTACAACGAGGAGATGATCAGGCAGTTTTATGCTACACTTTACATCTCCCCCAACTTTGAGCACCTGTGCTGGATGACAGGACAGCAGGCCATTGAGAGCACCAAGCACGAGTTCGAGCTGGCACTTGGCACTGAGTCTAGTGCCTATGAGAAGGTGTTTAGCAGGCCGGCACTCCCCACCTCAGCCTATACAGACTATTATGACCGGACAGCTGGGTGTGTGCCAGGGACAATCGCAGGGCTGCTTGCAATTCCCAGTCTTGTGAACAGGATCATCAATCACGCCATCTACCCAAAGAGTGGGAACTACGACGCCATTCGTGGTCATGCTTGGAATGTAATTGACTATATTATGTGTGGCGAGAAGTTTGATGTTGTGGACCTCATTATCAGGGAGATTGATGCTAACAAGAATGACAGAGTTCGGAGGATAAATTATGCACCATATATCATGGCTCTGATCATTAGGAAGACCGGGTACAGAGGAGCGCTTGGGACAGTTCATAAGCCATACAAGCCTCGTGCAGAGCCTCCAGTTCCCGCTCCTGCTCGTCCCTGTGGACAGCCTCAGCCTTAGGCAGCCGCTGATCCTCCTCCCCAGGGCGAGGGCGATGTCACTCTATCCCAGATCTACTCAGCTGTCCTCAGGCTTGAGGAGCGCCAGATTGAGACTTCGGGCCAAGTCGCCACCTTGATCACTTCTGTCTCCGCTCTTGGGGATCGTGTCTCCACCCTAGAGAGTGCTTTGGCCTGTCCGCCTTCTCCAGCTCACTACACTCGTCGCGCTCGTCGTCGTCGCTCTCCATCTCCTCGTGCAGCTCAGGACTAGCTCTCCTTTTTGGTACTTTGATGCCAAAGGGGGAGAAATGAAGCAAGGAGAAGACTGAAGCTTAAGCTTAAGCTTTAGAAATAAACCTTTATCTACTATATTTGGTTATGTAATAAATTATGGTGTAATGAACCATGTGTTGTTTAAACTTGTTGGATGTTTAGTCTTTAATATTTCCTATGCGTTGTAATGAACTATGTTTGGATCATGTGCCCCAAATGCAATGCTATTTCCATGTTTATGCATATTATTGAATATTGTGTAAATCTCATATTATGTGATGTGGAGACCATGAAAATTTTGTTTTATGAATGCATCGATTTAGGGGGAGTTTTTCATCTTCATTATTTATATTGCAAATAAACTCCCCATGATACTCATTGCCAAATCTTTAAAAGAATTGTGATATACGAATTTCAAATAAGGAGTATATCCAAATTATTATTCTTCTCAAAATTACTTATGTTGTCATCAATTACCAAAAAGGGGGAGATTGAAAACATCTAGGCCCCTAAAAATATTAGTTTTGGTAATTAATGACATTATGTGAATATGGGACTAATTTGTGTGTTAAGTGTTTGAAAGGATTAGTCTCAAAGGCAACGAAAAAGGCACATAAAAGGATTTCACAATATTCAAAGATCTCCAAGTTGACAAGGTATATAGTTTAGGGATCTTTTATTTTTACCGGTCTTGGAGAAAGTTTGGAAGACCGGATTATAGGTTAGATGCCGTCCTATTAAGAGGGATCATAGTGAAATGCTTGATCATATGCTAATATGCCCTATGGATCAATTTAGGATCATGCATGCATTTAGAATTTAAAATTGAATCAAAATCATGCATTGTCAGAATTTTCGGAAGTACCAACGTTCAAAGCACATAACTTCCGATTGACCGGAAGTACCGGGTGCCCGGGCGGAACGTTTTTTCCAGAGAACGCCCGGAGTTTAAGTTAGTCTCTCAGAAATCGGAATTACCGCGGGATGAACAGCGGAACTACCGCAAGCGCGGAAGTTCCGGCCTCCCGAGCGGAACTTTAATTCCAGAGAGCGCCCGGAGTAAAACATAACCTCACGAAAAACGAAAGTACAGCGGGTTGAACTGCGGAACTACCGCAAGGCCGGAAGTTCCGGGCATTAGAGCGGAACTTTATTTCCAGAGAGCGCCCTGAGTTAGAGTTAACCTCGCTGAGATCGGAAGTATCGGCAAAATATCGGAACTTCCGGGATTCCGGAAGTACCGCACTTACAACGGCAGAAGTACCGCATTTATTGTCCAACGATTACTTCTGACCCTCTGACATAGCCGTTCTGACCAGTCGGCGGAAATCCGGAAGTACCTCCCGTAACACTGCGGTAGTTCCGATTTCCCTGAATTTTCAGGATTGTTTAATGCAACGGCTATTTGAAGTTGGTGGGAGTATAAATTTGACCCCACCAGCACTTGTACATGTTGTTGAACCCCCATTGAGCATTCTTGAGCATAGAGCAACCTCTCACACCGCACTTCTTCACTTTTGCATTCAATTGAGGTAGTTGAGCCAATTCAATTGCATTGCATACTAGATTGATCCATTTGGCACTTGAGTATGATCTAGCCGCTGTGATTCATTACTCTTGGTGCTTGCCGGCACCTAGACGGCTTGGCAGAAGTTTCGGTGATCTTCTCAAGAAGGTTGTGAGAAGGCCCGAAGGATTGTGAAGGCTTGGAGCTCGCCTACCCGGAGAGGGGAACTGCTACCGCTAGTGATCGAGGTGATTAGGCTCAATTCGTGGAGCCGGTCCGATTCGTTCGGGCTTACCTCAACGTGGACTAGGGGAGACCGGCAAGTCTCCGAACACCACGGTAAAAAGTGATCGTGTCACTTGTGGTTTGCTTTCCTTGTTTCTCTTTTACATTCAAGCAATTTGATTGACTAGCATTACTTGATTGCTTGTGATCTAGAGTAGCAAACTTGTGCTAGACTAGACTTGTCCTTGATCTTAGGAAATTCCTTATTGTGCTAGTATTCACATGAGCAAATTTAACTTGTGTTAGTTGCTACTTTGCTTACTTGATCTAGGCAAATTCATTAGAGTTAAAATTGTTAGCCTAAATTAGAAGAAAATTTTTAAACCGCCTATTCACCCCCCTCCAGTCGGCCTCCTCGATCTTACACCCAAATGCCCCGCCTCCTTCTTTCTTTTCTCCTTCTCTCCACGTCATGTCTTCTTCTTTCGTCAGGCCCGCGTCGCTTGATCGACCAGCCCCGCCTCCCTTGGCGCCAACTGGCCCCGTCTTGTTGCGCACGTCGCCGCGCCCTATGTGTGTGTCACGCTTTTGCACCACACATCGCCTCGCCTACCCCCGAGTCACCTCACCATGCCCTGCCTCCTGTTGCCTCGCGCCCACATAGCCGTCCTATCCCGAGCTCTGTTTCCATGTCGCCGGCCACAACAGCCGCCCATGGCTATAAGTAGCCCCTTGGCACACCCTTAGAGCTCCTGACCTTCCCCATTGCTCTCCCCCTTTCCCCGTTTCTCTTCTTTCCCAAGCCGTGCTCTGGCTACTGCCCTCTCTCTGCCTCTTCGGCTATCCTGTTGATGCTCTAGCCAAGGTGACCACGTCATACCGCGTCCCCACCCCCATCTACTTCCGATCTGGCCTAATTGGAAAATGTCGCACTAAGCTCGCCAGAATGCCTCTCTTCCTTACCGCCGGCTGAATGCGTCTCTACCACCACCGTCCCTACTCTGACGAGACACTTCTCGATTCCTTGGGGTGGGAGCTTCACCACAGCACCCCAGAGCCTTCCTTGTCACTGGCTGAGGCTTCCCTCCACCCCAGCTCACCGGCGCTGTGTGCATGCCCACGCTGCCTCAGGCTCACGGTGCCAGTCAGCATCGGCCTTCTTTTGGCTCCACCGACCCCCTGGGTGAGTTCCCCGTGGCCTACTCTTGCTCGTGCTCCCCTATCTCGCTCCCTCCTCCTTTTGACTGTCCCGCCATTAACGGTCTCCCCACACCTGGCTGTTCCCCACCGCAGCCGGCCCGCCATGGCGCCTCCTGACTGTGCCCGTCACCTCCCTCGGCTTCTATCTGGCGTCGGGGTTCCGTTTTGGCCATCGCCGGCACCTTCCTGGTTGCCCCTCGCTGGCGACGCCGTCGGCCGTGCGCCACCCCGAGCCTCCTCTGATATTCCTATGCTTTGGCCCCAGCCGATCCTCACCTTTTGTGTATAGTTTCCCCTCCCAATCACCAAACGGGCAGCAGCCCAGTGGTCATCCGAGCTGTTGTTAACGCCCAGGTTGTGAGTTCGAACCCCTCTGCACATTTCATTTTTTATTTTTATTTTTGTTTTTATTAACCCATTTCAATTAAGGAAAATTAGAAATTAATCCATGGAAGCTAATAAATTTCATTAGGATATAAATAAGACTATTGAAGGTTTAATCTTGGATTAATCATCATATATTGGTAGCTAAAGTGCGTTGATTATTTATTTTTAAACTAATTATTAATTAAAAGGCATTAATAAAAGATGGCTTCGGTTAAATATCCAAATTTAGTAAAGATCCCAATTAAAAAGGCATCCAAGTTAAAGTTAAGGAAATAAATTGGATATTATGCTTAACTATAAAAGCAAGGCTTTAAATTAAAGATTACCCTTAATTAAAAATATATGCCCTACCCTTTAACGCGCTGCCATCTCAGTAATAGATTTAATTAAATAACAATATTGAAATATGACCATGTATAACAAACTCAACCCTATGAAATAAAACCTAATTAAGATTTAATTTTGCCAGATGCTACGTAAAAGAATAAAATATAAATGTCAGTTGATTCCCAGAGTACCTTCAATTAAAAGATCATAATTAGGTATTAAAATATAATGGCCTTGGATCATTGGACATTGGAATAATTTCGCCAATGAATAATATGAAGAACAATGTAATATTATGACTAATAGTCGCAGATGAGTAATTAATAAATATACTAAAATTTACTATTAAACATCAATGAGATAATTAAATACTCACGTGCTTCAATGAATTATTAAACTAATCATTAGGTGAGAATTTCGAATAATTGGTAAATAGAACCCCATAAAATACCACAACTCAAGTTGCTAAGAATACATACCCTAAAGATTAATTTAATAAACTAAACTCATACACCAGTTCATAGGTCTAACCTGACTCATGGAATTTCCTTGATAAATATGAAATAATAAAAGAAGTTATTAAAAGTAAAAGATCAAGTTATGGTATTTTACTATCGACTGTACCTAGCCATCCTTGAACCTAAAGAGGAATATTTCTGTGAATATTCCTTCACTGTAAATGTTCCTTGGCACCCGTCTCAACAGATTTCCCTTAGCCATTTATCACTTCACTCCAACCCCTCTGACTCCGTCAAATACTCTGTGCCTAATCAACCTTGTCTCAAATCACCCATTTAATCATAATAAAAATTAATCAAGTTCAATTGGACTTATTTGGATCTTTTGAGTTATTTGCCTTTATTTGAATTCAATTGTTTAATGCGTAATTAGAAATTGGAGTCCTAAAGATTCTACGGATCAAGCGAGATTGAGATTGAGGTGAAGATAAAGAGTAGAAGCTCAAGCCCATCGAATGAGAAAGTTTTGAGTAAGCTCAAGACCGCGGTAAACCGCTCAAGGCGAGTCAATACTTTGGTCATGTTGAACCTACATTTTCTACAAATTAATTATATTTTAAATTATCAAATTGCATGTTGTTATTTCATATACAAATATATGTTTGTTTTAAGATTCTAGTTATATGCTCATTACTTGACTTGTTAGTATTACACCCCCTTTGGATCATTTGAACATTTAAACCTTGTCACCTTAGGAAAAATTATATTGGTAACTCTTCAAAAATAAGTCTATAGTTATTCGCCATGCTTAGTACTGCTTAGATACTCGGAGACACCAAAATGCCCCAAGCATCACTTTCAAACATGAAAAACTGATTTGGGAAGTCATGGGTGAAAATGGTTGGTATGTTGTAACATGGATATTTTATGCTCCCAAAAACCTCAAATTGCTTAACTATTTGGGCAGATGGTTCGAGGGTGTGGTGCAGTGGAAGCACAAGGGGGATAGTGGTAGAACCACCCAGATAACCCTAAGGACAGAAACTTGTGATGACATCCCAGTGTACAACAGTACAACCACAAGCTGGCAAATTGTAGGCAGAGCTAAACAATTTGCATCGACTCAGTATGGGTTGTGCCAGTGTGACCACGAGTGGGCAGAGGATGGCCACATTCTCTGATGTGGCGGCGCAAGAGGGGACTCCTAGAAGGGTGGTTGTAGCCCAAAGGGAGTGAAACCTTAGTGGACGTGACTCTGCTGGGAAAAATGTATTGTAACAGCCTTGTGATAATCTACTCAACCGCATGACTAAAGAATCGTGTGGAGCAACAAGCGGATTGTCTCTTGTGGGTAAAGTGTACAAACTCTGAGAGTGAAAACTAGCCGTGCCCACGATCAAGGGTGGACATGGGAACTTAACCAGATATAATTCTATTTCAAAAACTTTGCGGGTGGAATTGGAAAAGTGGAGAGCAGTGAAAGGCCCTGATTTGTGTTGCCCTGGGTGTCGCCCCAGTGATAAGGTAAGCGGTAATAACGCTGAAAGGTTAGCATATGGTGCAAAAGCCATGTAATGGTGGATGGAATCTGGATCGCTATTATTATTGCATTCTTTCACACATTATGTTTTAGTTCAAATTGCTAGGTATCAGAAAATTTATATGTATCATATTTTAAAAGGCAATTTATGGCAAATAAAACAACCCGAGCCTTTCCTTGATAAGCCATGCATGTTATCTATTTGTATCCTATGTATTGGCTCGCGAAGCACGGTGGTTTGTGCTCACCCTCACTCACTCAATTAATCCAGAATCAAGAGTCAAATCGCTACGCTTCAGCAATACACCTTGCCATGATGGTGAAAAAGATAAAGATGTCAAGAACTAAGTCGCGTACCCTAGTTGGCTGCCTGTGGGCACGTCTTGCGGGTCCCACCTGTGTGCTTCATTTTCGCTGCTGCATTTTATTGATTTTGGCCTGATCGTCCCATGAGTAAATCTGCTATTATATTTATGCTTCCACATGATATGTATTTTGATGTTCAATACTGTATCTGTGAGCACTATATACTAATCCAGGGAATAGTGCGGTGGAATTACAGAGGATTCTAGGTTGAAAAATCTGGGTCCGACACTCCCTACTCTTCCTTGTCACTGGCATTGATGGCCAACCTAGCCATCCTACATGAGCACCTCGCTTGCCGTACACCAGCGGATGCTACGGAAGGACATTGTGCCAACAGTGTCCTCCCTCCTATGTTCAAGGTTTTACCAAAGCAGTTGAAGGCCACCTTCTGCCGTCTTGACATCCTCCTCTGCCGTGTCTTCCGGTTGGTCTCCTGCTTCCAACGAGCTAACCTTGCCATCGACGTGGTCCTCCACAACAACGTTACATGTCTCCAGGAGGCTTGCCATCGTTTGGAGTGCTTAGTCGAAGTGACGGGCGGCCGAGTCAACCTTATGGGGACCCCTTAAGAAAAGAAGGAGAGCCTATAAGCTCAATTTGACTTGATTGTTCAGTCGGAGGGTGTTCGGGAGACATTCGAATGAGCACGTCAGCTGGTGGATGCATTTCAGGCTTCGTTCACTAATGATCCTGACTTAGGAACAATCATGACTTTACCTGTGTACAACAAGCAATTGACAGTAAACTCATTTCCTTCATACATAACTCTATTGTTGTCTTCCCGTCATTTCCTGACGGGAATCTCAACGACGTTCAAGGAATGCTCTTCGAATTCTTGATGGCGCAGGTCATTAACCCGAAGAGAGAGTTCATTCCGACGCTGATGCTTAGATGTTCAAACATTTGATTCAATTGTAATATATTCACTCAGCTTTGGTTAATCAAACAATTAATCAATTGTACTTTATTTAGTTGTTTAATTCATTTGTGAGATTTATGTAATGATTATCGTGTGCTATATAAGTGATTTGCTTGCTTGTTTTCGGAGGCATGAATAGCATTTCCTCAGGTTAGCTGAAAAATAGAAAATAATTTAGCTATTCATATTGCTATCACAAACGATTTGTAATACCAAACCGTTTGTGATATATAAGATATCACAGATGGTTATGTCTAAAACCATCTGTGATATATAACATATCACAGACGGTTATGCCTTAAAATCATCTGTAATATATAACATATCACAGACGGTTTTTGGTATTAGCCGTCTATGATATGTCAGATATCACATGCGGTTTTTGTTATTAGCCATCTGTGATATCTAATGTATCATAGATAGTTTTTAGTATTACCCATATATATATATATATATATATATATATATATATATATATATATATATATATATATATATATATATATATATATATATATATATATATATATATCACAGACGGTTATTAGTATTAGCCGTCTATGATATGTTAGATACGGTTGTGATATCTATGATATGTTTAAGAATCGTCTGTGATATGTAACATATCACATACGGTTGTTTTAAAAAATGTCTGTGTTATTATTTATCTCAAACGGTTTGAGAGATGTTTGTAATAACCACATATTATTATAAATACATAAATTCAGACATTTTAGAAATTATATGTGATGATGACACTTTCTGGGAGTGCTTAAGTGTGAACATAAATGGGCTGGGAAGATGCAAGAAGCCACGAACGATTTTTTATCGAGAAATTGGTACGTTCCCCCTTACGTCCACGTGTACATGCATCAGGCTGTTTAGATTGGTTGGAGCGTCAAATGGACGGTGGATACGAGCGTCCTTGCGATAGGTTTTCCGCGGGCGTCTACAAGTCAGTATTTTTGAAGGGGTCTTTTTTCGAAAATATGAGTGGCTCCCGGTTAACTTCTCTATTAACCTTTTCTTTCCTTCTTTCACTTCCCCGTTTAGAACAGTCCGATGCGACTATTTTCATCTCCAATCTTTGCAGCTTGTTCCTTTCCAGCCCTGTCGTGTATAATGGCTTCGCTGCGACAAGGAGAATGGACGATACCTACATGCATTCATCGAGCTTAGCTTGTGAGCAAGGCCATTGGTGCTAATAGGTTCTCAATCCTTGTATGAGCATATATGATTCCTGTTCTTATAAAAGCTTGCCGGTTAGATTTTAAAGCAGCTCGCTGCCTGCATGCAGTCATAACGCCATCTGCCTTCGCCGACATGGAAAACAATTTTGGATGAAATTTAGCGAATTTTACTTTTCTCGACCTGCTCCCAGAAAAAGCCCACTTTGACAAAAAAAAAAATCGCTCACTTTAATTTTTTTTCAAGATTTGACTAAGATTTCCGAGATTCTACCGAAATTTCGCTGCGATTTTGCTGCTTTTGTAAACTGAAATTGTTTCACTGCTTCACCGTGGCGCTCATGTCGTCCTCTAGCAGTCATAAAATCCGTTGGATTAGCAGTTGTATCTTTGGCGGATGGAAACGGGAAAAAAGATTGTGGGTTATTTATTGGGGGGGGGGGGGGGGGGGAGGATGCTTCAATATTAATTTTTGCTGCCAGATGCCATGGTTTGGAGTCCATCTTGATAGACAAAATATCATGGTTTGGAGTCCATGGTTTGGATTGAACCATATAATCGTCCAAACTTTTAAAAATATCCCAGAACTAGGTCAAAGTAACCTATGGTAGGGGCCATCGACTAAGTTTTGTCTAGACAAGTATTAGCTGAATTAAGAGATTGTTTTCATACCATTAGTTTAAGAGAGTATATAGGTGGTGATACTGTACATTATTCCTGACAAACTAAAACTTCAAAAAGGAAATATAGCCACATCATCATACATCCATACAAAAGTTTTTTTTCCTCCAATGCAAGTATATCTTCTGTGGGTGCTTAGATGCTATATTATCTATTAATAGAAGCGTCTGAATTGTACATGTTCTTATCTTCTATCTTAAAGTAGCTGTATTGTCACTTAAAATTAAAGATGGTTTGCACAAACGTGTCTAGACATGGTATAAATTGGAATGAAAGATTAAATATATAAATTGTCTTTTAAATTTCGTATACAGTAAAATGTATTAAAAAATTTAGAGCTACTTTCGCTGTACAAAATAGAGGAGAATATACCGGTATCAATGTAACATTATCATATTGGAATTTTTATCAAATATAACTGTTTATTCGGCAATGTGTGATATACAAAATCAACATATTCGTTCATATTTTATTTCATTTTATTTTTTATAACATAATGTCCATATAACAAAATAGAGCCAAATATACCGGTATCAATATAACATTATCATATTGAAATTGTTATCAAATATAACTGTTTATTCGGCAATTTTCACTCCACCATGTCTTCCCCATAATCTACACCGCCTAGATGCTGCCAGAAGAAGATTCATCGTCGTTATTGTTGCCGGAAGGAGCCCCACCGTCGTTATTGCTTCCGGAAGGAGCATCACCGTTGTTTTCCCTCTCCTTCTGAAGGCCTTTCTTAATTGCATCATACAGATACACTTTCTCAGCCACAATAATATCGAGCTTCTGCTTAATTTTCAGTAGTCCACTCTTCCCAACTCTATGTCCAGTTTGCTCAAGTTTCATGATCTTTTTGTTGAGCATATTAATCTGTGGCAATAACCAAATGACACATGAAATATATATCATTTTCATATGCAGTATTACTACTTGAAGTATGTAGAGTTTTCGCATACGTACCCGCCGCGCTGCCCAGTTATATTTGGTGTTCTTGCGGCATTGCCTCTTAAGCGTAGCGTAAACACTCAATTCCTTTTCAGCATCTTCCTTGGTCTTATGCAGATATTCTAGAGTGTCCTGCATGCTCATATTCTCCACCCTCTCGGTTTCCTTGGCCAGCATGCTCGGGTATATTGTAGCATTAGCACTGCATCGTCCTTCTGGCTTGGGGACTTGAGAAGATTCAAGTATTTCTGGCAAAAGTCCAGACATATTGGCAACGTTAAATGCATCCCCAAGGTTGGTTTCCTCATCACCCTGCATGTCCGGGTGTGTGTCATCATCCTGCATGGCCGGCTGTGTAGCCGGAGGCGTTGCCTCTTCAGCTGCAGTACATGAAACAACAATGCGCGCAGTTAGCACAATGGCTAGCTTGCACACATATAATATAGATTGCATGCTCGATATACTATATATATTTCACTAACCATTTTCTGGATGGGTGGACAGAATCTTCTTTAGCATGTCCACTTCCAGTTCCATGTATGGGTCGTTCACTACTGCCGCGTTAATATTAGTGCTCACCGCTTCGCAGTAGCTAGACCATGAGTCCTCAAGTTGCCCACTGTTATCGTTCCTCAGCGTCTCGACGCTCTTCGAGATGAAGTTGCGCACCCACTCGTGTGTGCGCTTGCGGAGACTAAAAAAGACATGAAATTATGATTGCCGTATAAAACTATGGCGTGCATTTCATGGAGTAGGTGAATATAAGCACCGTAAGATCGTTGAGTCACTTACTCAACATACTGCATCTCAATCCTGGCGGTCTGTCCATCGGCACCAGTGTACTTGCGATCAATGATCGCGTGCTCAAAAGTTCCGGGGTCCGCACTATGAATTATTAAGTGTAGTGTCCGTCTCTCTGCGCCACAAGGCAAATGTTACGGGTAGAAATTTATCCAGGAACATTGCGATCACTCTTGCAAACTAGTATATACGAAAGTATCTAGGCATCCATGAGATGTATAACAGAGCATGCATGCTTACCGCTTTCATGCTTAACCTCCCTGACAACGTGGCAGTTGCCGCACTGCAGTTGCCCTGCCGAGAAGGTCACGAAGACGACATCGTCCTCCATGGGGCAGACTTCCGGGCCACCATCGCCGGTACCATCTCCGTTGCCTTCCTCGATGCTCCTGAGGAGCGCAGCAAGCTCAAGCTCGCCTTCTTCCATGAACTCGTCGTACAGTGAGGGGCTCGCAGAGACGGGAAAGTGCGCGAACAGATCTTCGTTTCCCACAGCCGGCATCAGCATATGATCATGGAGGCCGTACGCCGGCGACCGGGCAAGCGTTTGCTGGTGCTGGATTTGCACGGCCGGCGCCTGAGGGTGCTGAGCATGAATGGTAGTCACCGGGTAGGGCTGGACGTGCATTATCGGCGGCGTCTGGTGGGGCTGGACCTGAACGGTGGATACCTGATGGGGCTGGACGTTTATCGCCGGAACTGGATGGGGCACGACGGGCACGGTCAGAGCCTCCAGCACAATCTCCATGGGAGTCTCCTGCATGGGCTCGTTCAGGAAGCGGCTGACGTCGCAGTCAGAGTCGTACTGCTCGTTGGCCATGGTAACTCGCCGGAGTGGACGTTGGAGGAGAGGACGGTAGGGGAGGGGAGGATAGGGTAGGGTAGTGCGACGTGGTACTGGTAATTTTTGTGGGCAAGTGCAGTGAAGCGCCTGGCCTTGGATGGAGACGGCGAGGGGAATAAATACGGCTCGAAGGGGCGGCAGTTTGAAGAGTTAACGCTTGCGCGCCCCGCCCGTTCGGACGCGACGGTTCGAGTGGACGCGGCGGTTGGCGCGCGCGCGCGTGTTGTCCCACACGTGCCTGCGGTTTGTGGAGGGAGCGAGTAGTTTGCGCGCGTGTTTTCCCGCACTGCATGGCGGAGCCACCGCCCTGCCGGGATCGCCGGCTAGCAGCCCGTTGACTTGTTTACAGTTTTTAAAGTTATTGTTTGGTTTTTCTATGTTAACATACTTTCAAAAAGAATGCTTTTTAAGATGGGTTTATAAATTGATTATAGCACACACTGCAGCTATTTTATTTATATCGGCCAAAATCGTATGCGAATTTCTCTTATCTACTCTCTCGTGAACAGACTAAAAGTATTAAGACGCAACTTAAAAGAACGGGTCCTATAGTGACAACTAGGTTTTGATTACTTGATAGTCTCTGCTCGGGCTCCCACACTCCAGCCGGCTCTGCGTGGGCTCCGGCGATCGGCTGGCGCACCCTGACTGCATCTGCATGCGTCCATCCCGACGCGTGCGTAGAGTAGACGCGCGCGCGCGCTCGTGGTGATTATCGCATGTCGGTTCGAACTTCGACGCGATTCTGACCGCGCGCACGGTGATTTCGAGTATCCGTATCCATGCATGCATGAGCTTTCGATGCTACGTGCCAATTCAAGGGGGTCCAATACGTCCTGCTGACCTGCTTGAGTATGCACCAGAGTCTCGATCTCTCTCAATTAAGTCTGGAAATTTTGAGAGGTTACACGTAACAAATTGCTAGTGTTTGCTATATATGCATGGATATATTATAAAGCTGCGCCTAGTTAATTATGTTCAGTGGCACAGGGCACAGTTTTGCACTGGTAAGACCGTTTTGTTGCGCACAACAAAACGTACAATTACATGCGCGACATCAATATTCATGTTGTTGCACGGTACCATATTTGTATTTGCAGCAGCCCATTGACACATCTACTTGATCCCACACTATGTTCATTGCTCCAGGAAACTTGTGTGCACTTGTTTGTGGATTGCTGATATACAAAACAAGTGTGCAATGACTCAATCGAAGAACGATGGTCGTCAGCACGATCTAACCTCCCCAGGTCGAAGAGAAAGGCCTTTGATACGGTAGTTATCCTTGTGACACCGAGATTGTTTGAATCCTGGTGACACCTTCTTGCGCACACACGAGTGTCTCAGTGGACAAACGTATGTCCGCACTTGGAACCATATCCTCTGACGTAGAAGAGGTAAGTCACGGCTGCCGTTCCTCCTAATATCCACCGTTGGTCATCATCCAACGCAGCAAGAGAAATTAACTAATTGTTTTCAATTAATCATCTTTAATCTATGTTAATTACTACTGATGGCAATCTACCAGTGCCGGGAAGAGCCATATATGAATATATGATCCTTGACTCTCGTGAACACGAACGTCGGTGACATCAGTGAAATCCAACATCGGTGTCGTACGTCATACATCGCTGGGATGAGCTTGGGGAGGCTTCTTTTGTCCTTCATCTCAAACGATCGCACCAGCGTCCGCGCGCAGCCGCCGAGCGCCTGTCCCTTGGCAAGTTGCCATTGACGTTGCACTTTTGGTCACTACTATAAAAAGAATCATTACAGACAGTCCAAAACTGTCGCAACCGATGGTTTTCTAAACCGTCTATATTTCTATGTCAGTGATAATCAGACGTTATCACAGACAATTTGTAAGCCGTTTGTGATAAAAACAACGCATGTAAACGGTTTGTAACTAGAACCATCTATGAAGAAAACTATTACAGATAGCTCGAACCAAAAACCGTCTGTGATACTCACACATTACAGATGGTTCTAGTTATCAACCGTCTGTGATTGGCGAGTATCACAGACGGTTAGTACATAGAACCGTCTGTGATAGTCTTTCATGAACGGTTTATAGCACAAATCATCAGTGATAGTTCATTCTATACGTAAATTTTTTTTCTGTTTTTTGGCTAGCCTCAAGAAATAATGTTGCCTATGCCCTTTAAAAACAAGCAAATACAGTGGCAAACACAAACAACACATTCCATTTCCATTAAGATTAGAATCTACTATTACAGCATAACAAAATAACGAACTCAACTCTTTAATACGGCAAGAATATATAAGAAGCAGAGATCCTAGCAGATAGTAGAAGCTAGATGCAGCACGCGATGTCCTTGACGCCTGCCATCAAGGAAGAGAGGGTAGGGCATCGGATGGCACTCGGATATCACCGGCAATGCAGAGGCGGCGGTAGTGTCACCTTTGTGTCACGACGGTGAGACTGCATAAGACACTCTTACGACACTTATGATAAGAGTGTGTTATGCAGTTGACTGTGGTGTCACAACGGAGGCGCTAGCTCACAACGGTTGTTGGCGTCATCGAGGAACAAACTAGGAGTGGATGAACTAGCTAGGAGCAGCAGTGCACTGTGGTATCACAACAGGAGGTGAGGAGCTAGCTCACGGTGATAGTAGGTGAGGAGCTAACTCACAGGGGATCCAGAGGATGCAGAACGCTAGTGGATGAATTCACGTGTGACTGCCGGTGGAAAGGGAGAGGGGGAGTAATTAATAAGGGCTGAGCGGTAGGAGGAATCGGTGCCTGCCATTCGATGTAGAGAGAATGGACATGTGAGATCGAAATCCTAGGGAATATGCCACGGATCAGTGATGTGATCAGAGACGGTTTGTTATATGAACTTTCTATGATAATGCATATATCAGAGACAGTTTGTTATACAAACCGTCTGTGACAAGTCACATATTAGAGACGGTTTGTTATACAAACCGTCTATGATATTAATATCAGAGACGGTTTGGTATACAAACCGTCTGTGATAACGCTTAAATATGCGCGCCCTAATCCAGCTCTTCTAAACCGTCATCTCCTTCATCTTCTTCACCAGATTTCTCAATAATGGTATCTAATATTCTTTTGATCTCCTTTCTCTCATCTATCCATCATGAGTTGTTCAGCCGCAACCTTATACAAGTAGCCAACAATTTACGTCTGGAGCAGCTCCTCCGCTCACGCCCTGCTCTCCTTCCTCAACTCGCTTCCATCCGTCAGCTAGACCTCATCATCCGCCGTCGACGGTCTCGTTACCGCTCAGGAAAGGGAAACCGCGCTTAGCCTCGTTCTTCTTTGCAATGTGCACAAAGCAGAAGAAACTCTTGCGGCAGTGGAGAGACACATGGATAACATTGCCGATCAAGCAACAGCAGCTGATTCTGAGGAAGCTTATCATGGCATCCTCTTTGAGATTATGGACCATGCTAGTGATTTGCCCAGGCTAGAGGAGGAAGTGGAGAGGGCAAGGACAATCTTCACGGCATTCGAGAACTCAGCGGCTGATCCTCCAACTCCAAAAGTCGAAGAAGAAGCATATGAAGTCCAGAAGACTAAAATCTGAGAATATCTTTTTTTTGAGACTTTTATAATAAATTTGCCTTGAATTTGTCTCTCATCTCAGTAGGTTCTGTAGTTCATACAACAAAGGATAAAACATAAACGATTGTAAATAAAAACCATTTGTAATAGTTTCATAGACGGTTCTAATTAAAAACCATCTGTGATAATGCGTATATCACAGACGGGTTTAGCCATGAACCGTCTGTAATAATTAGAGCACAGACGTCTCCATATGAATCTTCTGTGATGAGACGTTTAGTATAGCTTGTTTTATACTAGTGGATGATACTGTTGAATCCGTAGTGGGCTTGCATGTGACTTCTTCTCCTCGCTCCGCGACTGTGAGCGATAGCAGCCCGGATGTGGCTGCTGACCTGGTGTGGTGGCCACTGGCCATCGAAGGCTTGGAAGTTGGAAGAAGGGCAGCGGTGTTAGCCCGGCCAGCACGTTCATGCTGCCTTCTTCTTCTTTTCTTGAGAATGTGTGCCACCTTCGAAATAGGGGAATGCGTGCCACCTTCAACGAGAAAGGCAATGGTGGCCTGGTGGGGGTCTGATGGGGGAAGCATTGGATGATGATACCGTGGGTAACGTCATAGCGTGGCTTACCTCTACTACGTTAGAGGATCCGCGTCCCCGTGCTTCGTGTTGTCACGGATTGATCCATGGCCTCCACAATTCAGAGGGTGTGCTAGTGGCACAGTACTCCCCTGTGCGTGTGCGTGTGTACATGTATATCTAGCTCGTAATCTTAAAAGAAGACGATTTCTGGTCATGTCATGTGGTAGGGGCTTCAAACTTCTAGATCATTGGCACTCATCCGATGTGCTTTATATTGTGGGTGTTTATTACCGGGAAAAACTATTTCATTATTTCGAAAAGGTAACGAAAGGGCCAAAATGATCAAAATTTTAGTATTTTAGTTAAATAGTTTGAATTAAATTTAAATTTTAAACTTTAAAAACAAAGCATAAAAGAAATATAACGTGCCTCAACACATGCGGTTGCTTGACCTGGTGGGTTGAGATGTTCCCTTCAAACACTAGGTCCTGAGTATATCTAGCTCGTAATCTTAAAAGAAGACGATTTCTGGTCATGTCATGTGGTAGGGGCTTCAAACTTCTAGATCATTGGCACTCATCCGATGTGCTTTATATTGTGGGTGTTTATTACCGGGAAAAACTATTTCATTATTTCGAAAAGGTAACGAAAGGGCCAAAATGATCAAAATTTTAGTATTTTAGTTAAATAGTTTGAATTAAATTTAAATTTTAAACTTTAAAACAAAGCATAAAAGAAATATAACGTGCATCAACACATGCGGTTGCTTGACCTGGTGGGTTGAGATGTTCCCTTCAAACACTAGGTCCTGAGTTTGATTCACGTTGGCCCAAATTCATTTTTCAATTAGGAATTGATGTGGGACTCACATGTTAGAGAAAGAAAAACCCACAAAAAAGGTGGAAGAGAAAGGAATCGATCAAAAACCCAAAAAAGGTGGAAGAGACAAGAATCGATCCCTAGACCTCCCAAATGCGCATGACGGGTCTGACCATTGGGCTAGAAGGATATGTTTGCTAGGTTGAAGGATTTCTAACTTATTATTTAGTTAGGAATTACATGGGACTCACATGTCAGAGAAAGGAAAAACCCGAAAAAATGGTGGAAGAGGCAGGATTCAATCCCTAGACCTCCTGCACACGCATGATGGAACTGATCATTAGGCTAGAAGGGTTGGTTTGCTAAGTTGAAGGATTTCTTGGTCTTTTAACCCTTCATAATTCAAACTAAAATGAAATAATTTGGCTGAACTGAATTTTTTCGTTGGGTAGCGAAAGGGCTGAAATTTTGCCAAAATTCCTGTTTATTACTAATGTGCTTGACTAGTGGTGCTTAAGTCGTGTTGAGTTACCAGCCTTTTAACTTGTTTTTTACCCCTACGAGCAAACCTTTCTGGAATGCTATCACTATTTGATCAGCCTACTAAAATATAGGACTAGTCAAAGATAACTTAGTCAGTTAAAGCTAGAGCTCATATAACACATATGGTTGTATGGTTAGACATATATGTGTGGCAATAGTGGTTGGTCCTTAATTAACCTGGGCGAGAATCTTCCTTTATCTACATGCGAGATACGCTCTCACATTTTTCAGTTCGTAATATAACTCGCCCATGTTTAAATCTAGGTTTTTCATTTAATTTTATATTAAACTAATAGAGGTTCCTCCTCTGGTCCAACATTTCAAAATTTCTCATATTCACGTGCAAGTTTTTTTGAGTGAGCAAACTTAGCAAAAGCTAGAGTGTGGCTAAACATCTAGACCATATACTCAATGTAATATACCCAAAATGACATTAGCTACTATCCAACCCATGACCTAAGGATTACAACAGTGGGGATATCAAATTTGCAAAGAGGTTCAATACATACAAGCGAATATAACTACCAATACCTACAATATAGCGACTTTAGTGAAACATATATGCATGCATAATAGATTTCATAAACAATATGCAATAACTAAAATATTGGGATTAACATGGTCAAAGGGGGTGCCTGCCTTGCTCTGGTTTCTTAGAGAATGGTTCCAAAGTTCTTTCATAGATTTCCAGTACGACATTATCTATTCGGTAAAATCCAAATGAGTATAAATAAGAGCCAAATAAAATCAAACAGGGACCAAATTTAAATATTTTTGCATATTTAGATAGAGAATGATTTTTTTTAAAAAAAAATAGAGACAAAAACACTTTATAACTATTTTAACTTTCCTGCAACCATACTAACATTCGGGCCCCACAGGTCAGCGAGAGGGAAAGTAGAGACGAGTAGAGAAAAGCTCCGGTGAGCTAATCGGCATTGGCATGGAGGTCAGGGATGTGGCAAAATAGATCAAAGAGGGCCTGACGGAGCTAAAGGCGGTGGCCATTGAGACCATATGGTCACTAGAGAGCACCGGTGATAGCTCTTGCGGTGGTGCCGTGGATAGTTATGGCGAAGGCTAGGCAACGATGGGGAACTCCAAATCTAACAAGCATGCAAGCAACTAGGACTAACAAGGGTTTACCAAAGAGGTTGACAACAATGGAGAGGCACTGGAATATTCGGACGTCAAGGAGTAGCGGCGACAAGGAGGTGCTCAAGGATGCTCTGAGGGAGAGGAATTGGGCTAGGTCTAATTGATGAGGTGACAGCATCGTCGACAATAGTTTTGGTTGGACTCGAGGAAGGTAGCTCAAATATGACAAACGTCTACACAAATTATGAAAGTTGGTGAGGGTGAGATGGGGAAGTTGGTGATGCTATCGAGAGGGCTTTGCGTGAGAAGAGCAGCTTGGGTTCCTTCGCTAAGAGCATGACGCACAGAAGAAGACAGGAGGGAAGGGATGCATTACATCGAGGTGACGGGTTGGTGCAGGCAGTAGGGAATAAGCTATGGGCACAATGTCAAAATCCGATGATAGCACTGCGTCTCTGCCATGGCTTCCAGTGAGTTGGCAAGAGGTGGAAGAAAACCACTAGCGCTCGAGCCTAGCGCATAAATAAGTGGAGGAGAAAGACCTCACAGGTGGGGTCTAGTCCCACTCGTCAATGACTGGTTTTAAGTTAATAGAGAGAAGATGCATTTTCAAAAATACACCTTCGCAGAATTGGAGGAGGCAAGGATTAAGTGACGAAAGCGTTTTCGCTCGGCAGAAAGGTTTGAGGAAATTTTAGACATAGCAAACAAACTCCAAAAATTATGCAAATTATTGTGGAGACTCCTAACAAAGTGTAGATTATTGTATAATTTTCCATGATTGTATGTATCTTAGATCTTTCTCAAAAATTCTTTAAAGGCTACTATTGTATGTAACATGTACTATTTGGATTTGAATAATTTTAAGAACATGCTTAAAAATGTTCAAATTTTAATGGAATTGTAATTTCGGATTTGCGAACCTCATCAGTTGCCCTAAAATTTCTCATACATCGGTCACTTTTCTAACCTTTGGATCTTGCATTGAAACAAAGGTGCTGTGATTTTTTTTTAAGACGAAGGTTCTAAGAATTCCAAATGTTGGAGAGACAACAAGACCAAAGTTCAAATACAGAGTTGATGTAGTCCTCGTACAATACAATTTTTTTTCAAGTATCTGTTGCCATTAGTGTACACAGTACACAGATATCTACACAGATGAGTACAGCAATATTTCGATCCCTATCATGGAACAGATCGAATTGCCGCTAATGTGTTCTTGACGTATGACATGGTAGGCCTCATAGTTGGATCATCTTGAACGCAACGCAACCCTACATTGACGCATCTTTCCACCTCCCCACGAGGAGCGTCTCCCATTCTGGGATCTTTCAACTGATATGCGTTTCCCTGAGTCCAATGTTGTCGAACCTTGGCCAAACATAAAGATCACATAAGGAGAACAGCGAGCGAAGAAATAGCCGCAGATATAGAATAGTAGAAATGAAGCTTGACATTTCAAAACTAAACGTTCAGCATCTACCATCGTCATCATGTATTCGTCTCTAATTTGTTACTGCCATTTCCTTTTTTCTTTCCAGAGAAAGAGATATTGCAGCTGCAGTTGCGAATTAGACACCAACTTTACAGCGAATGAATGACATTTACTTACATATCTAGGAAGGTCATCAGCATCTTCCCTAGAAAAGGGTGCAGATTTGCAGCCTGTCACAATCTCCAGAAGTACGATGCCAAAGCTGTACACATCTGATTTTGCCGAGTACTTGCCGTATAACAACTCAGGAGCACTGTACCCACTGCGTGCCGATCATTAGTAAGCACAGTGTCACCGATTGGTTCTGCTCATTACCAATCACTCACCAGAGCACATGCAAGAACTTAGAAAAGAAAAGCAAGTGAAATGAACTTACCGTGTCGCTCTGAAATCCTCAGCCTTCCCTTCAGATTGGCCTTGAGGAAGCAGCGTTGCAAGACCGAAGTCTGAAATTTTGGGGATGAAGCCCTCATTAAGTAGGATATTACTAGCGTCTATATCACGATGAATGATTCTGCAGTTTTCATTTAGGTATAACAATCCTTCACTGATCCCTTGAATGATGTGGAAACGAGATGGCCAGTCCAGGACTCCACTCATCTCATCTTCAGCTGCATGCGACAGATGACAACGTCGATACGGTCAGCAACTCATCATGGATCTATCTTGGTGAAAATTTTGTCTTGTTCGATGGTTTCAGGCTAAGGATCAATTATAAGAGCAACACATACCAAACAGAACCGAATCAAGGCTTCCAATAGGCATATATTCATAGCATATCACCTTCTCCTCATTCCCTATGCAAGAGCCCAGCATCTTTATGATGTTTGGATGGTCGAGTCTTGCAAGCATGTTCACCTCATTTTTTGACTCCTCTAATCCAGCTTCCTTGTTTAACCGTTTGACCGCTATATCCCCTACGCTTGGTAGAGTTC